>BSYR01000017.1:37301250-38570000 GCA_030270665.1 Hibiscus trionum | reverse complement strand
TTGCCTCTAGATTGTTTGTATGATAAGTTGCTATGTGGTTTGTGATGGTTTGGGGTAAGTTTAGGAACATTTGGAGATGACGAAATGTGTTTTCGGGCCAAATTGTGTCCAGGTGTTTCGGAACGCCTGGTATGGTTTCGGAACGGTCGAGCTCCAGGGGTACCCGTATCGGAACGAGGGTGGTGCTGTTTCGGTACGATTTGCCACTGGAGGTTTCTGTTTTAGAACCATATAGGGCCGTTCTGGTAGGTTTGGCCACAGAAGGCTCTTGTTTCGGAACAAGGTGGGACCGTTCTGGAATGGCTTGATGTTACCTTTTGGAATAAAGCCCGCGTTTCAGAATGGGCAGGCCTGTTTCGAAACGCTGGTAGTTAAAACTGTTAAAAGGCATTTTCGAGGGTTTTCAAATGTTTTGATTTAGTCCCTAATGCTTGTATGCTTCCTAGTTGAGTTTAGGTGTGTCATTTGTGATGGTTTTGCCTCATGAGCATGAAACTTGACAAACAAGCTACTTGGTAAGTTTAAATTATCGTATGCCCTCTGATTGGTTCGTATTCCGCTATTGCTTTTCCGTTGTTTCCTTCACACATAGGATTAAAAGTGATATCTAGACAAGATAAATAAAGAAAGAATAAAAATAGGGTTGCTAATCGGAGCGAGACCTTAACGGGTTTCGCTTCGGTTTTCCCCGTGTAACCCATTTGGTTCAATCTGTTGGCTAGGCCGGGACGAGGGGGTTACAGATACTATTCGTCCATAATCGATACTAATTTTTTGCATGTTTAATTTCGGAATCTGTACTGTTTTGTGATATCAGTAATTATGTTAATTGTACTGGTACTATTTTGTAGCATCTGTACCATTTTAGGTCCCTGCCTACATAAATCCATAACATGTGTATTGGTACTCTTGTATGTGTACTAGTATTAATCTACTATTTAGACATGCATCTTCATAGTATATAGTCGACATCACAAGAACAATTTTGATATCATACAGACAATTTGTAGGTTTTAATTAAAAATCACTTGAAAATAGTTTAAAACTTATTTTTTTTTGACTAAAATTTTGTGAAAGTCTTTAAATGAAACTACAAAATTAAAAACATCAATGTAACAAAAAAGACATCCAAAGTGTCATCCATAAATTCATAATGACAACCAAAGACATAGATGCAAATCATGAAAAATAAGAGAAATAAATCCATCAAGCATTTGTTGCCGTCGGTGGATCAAAATGGAGGAAGAAACTCAAAAGTTAAAAAATTCCAAGAGAGAGCAACAACCTCATCAAAAAAAGGGTTGAACCGAAAAATAAATTAACCACACACTTCCTCAAGTCTAACAAAGAGACATTGTTAAAGAAATCGAATAAGTTATCCTACAAAAAAAAACAAATAAATATGTTTACAACAATTCAATCTCAATTCTCAATAAATTTCATTAACAAAAACAATAAGTTTAAAGATTATATATATATATATATATATATATATATGTATGTATGTATGCATATATATTGTTAAAAAAAGAAAAGTGCTTGAAAAATAAAATGTGTGTAAGTATAGTGTCAATCTCAATTTCATATGTAATATGTAAGAGCATCACATATATCGTTAATAGCAGTACAAATACCATCAACAATAATATATATATCGTCAAGAACAGTACAGATACTACGTGATATTTTTACACAAAATTTCTACATTCGATCGAATGGTATTGATATTGCAAGAACAATACCGATACCAAAATACAGAAAATGTCATTTTAAGCTTGAAAATGATCCTCAATCTATCTCTAATCGTCTCATAGTGTCCCTAAGACTATACCTAAAGCCATCAACGTTATTCGCGCATCATTTAACATAATTACCAAACATTTGTAACGTCAAACTCATTTCAAGAATATTCCTCAACTAAATTCAGCATGGAATGAACATATTTAACCTACAAGACTCAACCTTTATGACTCATATGTTATCTACTAGTAATGATAGTGTATTACCTTGCAAAAAAAATTTACAAAGGTGCCTTTTTTATCTTGTCCGCAAGCTTGTTCCTTGCGTCTACTTTCAGAATACTCTACTCCTTTTAATATTATCCATCATCATACAATACACAATGGAAACAAAAGATTAATGGACTGATTAAATTAAAAATTATCTACTAAATCCTCCACAACCTATAGTAAACAATAGCCCTAGTAAAACCTAGCCATTCCATAACAATCAAAGTGATGAAGAATTTTATATTATTTTCAAGCTTCATATGTGAAGAACAAGAATCTTACCTCAAATTTCACTTTATTTCAACGCATACTTGTAAAAATAAAATTTTGAAGATGATCGAAGAAAGACAAAGGAAAAGTGGGTTTTTGTGGGTGATATCGATTCTGATATTTGGTTTAATAAACACCCTTTTAGTTTTAAAATGGTAACTAGTTAACCTTTTCAGCCTTTTACTTATTTTCTTTTTTTATTTAATCTAATAGTTCAGATTTTATTTCATCTTTAAACACTTCATCCAACGCCAGTAAAGGTACTGCCTAATATTAGCTTAATTTTAAGCTTTTTAATATTAAAATTTTCCCATTAACGACAACTATTTTATGGATTTATGATTTGTTTTGCGGTTCTAATTTTTTCTTTGTTCAACAAGTGTTTCCATTTTCTTTCGAAAATAGTTTAAGTTTTTGTCTTGTCTAACGCAAGTTTTAGTATTGCTTATATAAGTTTTAGTTTTAGGGTTTAAAATTTATGGAGTTAAGTTTTAGGGTTTAGAATTTAAGATTATGGTGTAGAATTTAAGGTTCAAGGTTTAGTTTTTTTATGATTTAGGGTTAAGAATTTAGGATTTGAGTTTTATAGTCTAATCTGCATGCTTGTGTAAAATAAATTTTACACAACCTATGTATCAAAGTTTTAACTTATTATTATTATTATTAGGGTCTTAGTTTTAGGGTTTAGGGACTTAATTTAAGGTATAGGGTTTAAAGGTTTAAGTGTAGGAGTTTAGAATTTAGGGATGGTGGTTAAAATTTAGCGTTTAAGGTTAAAATTTAGGGTTTATAGGTTAAAACTTAAATCTTTACCATATTACCCTAAAAACTAAACCCTAACCTCTAAGCCCTAAATTCTAACAACTATCCCTAAATTCTAAACCCCTACACTAAAACCCCTAAGCCCTACACCCTAAACTAAATCCATAAACCATAAAACTAAGGCGCTTGTGGAAACTTTTAGTTTCCACCGTCAATGTATGGAATATAAATCCTTATTATTATGTGTAATTATTCAATACACTGACGGTGGAAACTAAAAGTTTCCACAAGTGTCTTCATTTTAGGGTTTATGGATTCATTTTAGGGTGTAAGGTTTAGTGGTTTAGGTTTAGAGATTTAGAATTTAGGGATAGTGGTTAGAATTCATGATTTAGGGTTAAAATGTAGGGTTTATAGGTTAAAACCTCAATCCTTACCATATCACCTTAAAAACTAAACCCTAACCTCCAAACCTTAAATTCTAACTCTAAATCTTAAATTCTAACCATTACCCATAAATTCTAAATCTCCACATAAACACATACCCCCTAAACCCTAAAATAAATATCTAAACCCTAAAACTAAGGTGCTTTTGAAAACTTTTAGTTTCCACTGTTAGTTTATTAAATATAAATCCTATTATTATTAGGAAAATACTTTGATACACACAAGTCTTTAAATTTTAGGGTTTAGGGATTTAAGTTAGGGTTTAGGGGTTTAGAATGTAAGGTGTAGAATTTAGGGTTTATGATTAAAATTTATAGTTTAGGGTTTTTGTTTTAGGGTTAGGAATTTATGTTTTATAGTTTAAATATGAAGGGTTGTATAATTTTTTTTCTACACAGCTTGTGTATCAAAATATAACCATCATCATTGTTGTTGTTGAATCTTTTATTGGTGTTGACTGTATTTATCTTTCATTGTCGATAATGATATTTGTTGTCATTATTTAGTTTTATGGTGTAAATATATATGTTTGTTATACTTTTTGGAGTTGTTTGTTTGATTTATTTAACACTTCTTTTATGATCTTATTGTATAATAAATTAATTATTTATTTAAAAAATCTAGGGGTTGATAGCGCCCTGGCCTTAAAATGGTCAATTTAACTTTTAGTCCTTTTAAAAATTAAAATCTAAACTTAAATAAAGGTAAAACCACATATAAACCCCCATTTCCAATTTAATCCTTTTCAAAAACTTTAAAAATGGTAGAATTACACTTTAGACCTTTAAATTTTAGAACTTATGAGCTAACCAAGTTCTTGACTTGGCCTTGTCCAAATCTAAATGATTTGAATTTTTTCAAACCAAACCGATGTAATATAACCGTAGTTAGTTACAACTCTAATTATATTCATGTCTCCAAGAGACTTTTTCCATGTTTTCCTTGATCAACTATCAATCAAGTTGAGATTCATTAATTGAACGAGTGGTGAAAAATGTTCATTTTGCTTCATCTTTTATAGTTTTGAATCTCGATATTTGTCTTGAAAATATAATTACTTCTATACTTAATAAATAAATAAAACTATCAATCGAGCAATGGGAAGTCGAAAAGAAGAAAAACAAAAGCAACTTCATATAAACCACTATATGTTGGGAAAATAACAAATATTAGACGTTTTAGATACGGACATATCACATATTAGACTATTTACATACGGACAGACAAGAATTTTATGGCAAACCAATATGGCAATATCGATCTTGCCTCCATAGTTGACGGAAACTAAAGATTTGGCTGGAAATTTTGGAGTATTTGTATACAGATTATGAGACCAGGAAAAATGTGGACAATGAAACAGATTCTTTCCCATTACCATGATTTCCATCGTATTGTTTTTTTTAGACCAACACATCTAATATTCGGTTGTCATATTCCAACTTTACTATTTTAAAATTGAGACATTATTTAGTGACAGAAAAAAAAACCCAGTAATCGAATATGGTGACGGGCACTTGTCTGATTTAACAAGTTCCAGTGACGGAAAATGTGAACAAATTGTGCGGAATTCCCATCACTAATCTGTGACGGAAACTGGGACATTATCAGAGACAGGTTTGCATCATTTGCAACCGAATTTGTATACCAAACTTTTTACCACTCGATCTGTGTAAAAAGCCTGTTGAATAACGTAAACAAAAAGAAATTTGAGTGCTATATCTAATACGAAAATGTCAAACTCAAAGGGCCACCCCACCAAGGATCTTTATTACCCTAAGATTCACAAAATCTGTGGTTTCTTTTGACATTCATTTCCCATTGCGCCAGAAAGAAAGTAAAAAAAAAAAACTCTAAATCCAGTCTTTTGGACGATCTATATAGTATTTTCCAGAGATTTTAAAATCTTGTCTTTTTTCTCTCTTTAGTCTTTAAATGGTGCTTTTCGACCTAAAAGAGATTGTGCAACCAATACAACCAACAAACATAAAGTGGGGGGCAGGGGCAACGAAGAAATACAATGGTATAACCGCCCAAATGTCAATCTTGAGTGCTTTGAGCTTTTAGACTGAGACAACAAGATCTATTAGCTCGTTGGTTCTTGGTGATAGGGGTGGTCAAAAATACCCGACCCGACGAACTGATGACCCGAACTTAAAAATATCGGGTAATTTTTAAAAAAAAATTATCTGAACGGGCCGGGTACCCGACTCGAGAATTTTCCCGGGACACGAGCCGAGATTTTTAAGTTATCGTGTACCCAATCCAAACCGATAATATTTAATATATATTTTTTATATTTTCAATTATATTTTTATTTTAAGTTTTTTAATATTTTTAATTTAAAACTAAATTTAAATCCCTAAATTCTTTTTATGTTTGTATTATATACTTTTAAGTTTAAATTTTTTAAAAATATTTTTGTGTTTAATATGTGATTTTTTTAATTTTAGAATTAAAAAAATAAAAAAATGCGGGTACCCGGGTGTTTCAGGTATCCGAAACTCGGGTACCCGGATGAGATGGGCCGGAACACGGGCCGCAGATTGAGGTACCCAGATGAACCGTTTCGGGTACCCAACAATTCCCACCCCTACTTGGTGATATATATATATATATATATATATATATATATATATGCCTCCGAAGTTTTGTTCCAGTTTTTGGAGTCAGAGCCTTCGAAGGCACCTTAGGGCTGCACGCAGTGGTGGATCTAGAAATGTCTTTGAGAGTGGGCACACATAAAATCTCAAAATTTCAGGGTGTATACAACTTATAAATATTAAAACATTTTAAGAATTAACCCATAAAAATTGAGAAAAATTAAAGTCAATGTGTGAAGTTTAAAAATTTCAAGGTGAACACAGGCTCATCCTAGGATGCACTTGTATCCGCCACTAGCTACACGTGTCGCAGTTGATACCTCATGGTGTGACCATTGGGTGATACCCTAAACTAATTGATCTACCACTCTATGATACAACTGTCTATTCGCCGAGCTAGAAAGTCAATAGTCATCATAGGAATTAATCCTAGCCCCTGACACCTGTCACTCCATTAATATTGGTGGGTATAAATAAGAGAGGATGTAGCTAAGAGGACGATCTTCGTCTTCGGTCTATTCTTTTTTTTCTTCATTGATCAATTCGACCCTCCTCTCTTCACTCTAATTGCTATATTGGCCGCGACTCTCCACCTAAATCTACATGAATGAACCGCTTGAAATCACCGCAACTACTGAATTTAGGCATAACTATTAAATAAGCTTTTGGTTTTGCCTTGTTTGAGTTTGTGCGTACAAAGAGGAAAGAAACATAAAAATGAAACGATATGTCCTTCATACACGACCATAGACCCAACAGCAACTTTAAACATGGAGATGTGACAGTTTGATACGCTTATGTTCTAACAACCATAAATCTGTTGGCATAGCATTGGTTAGAAAGGTCTAAAATCCCATCTCTAGACAATGAGAAAGCCAAGAAAAAGAAAAAAGGTTTTTTATTATTATTATTATTGAAATGCATTTTGTCGACAGGATTACTTGAAGTGGGTGTAATAATTGTGGACGAAGATTGATTTTTTAAGACCCTTTGGTGTAACTAGATAGCACATGCTCGGTTTCATCTAACTCAGACAATGTTACTGTTTGTTTAAGTGTTTGATTAAATTCCATAGTATAATTGGCCATTGCATGCCTACAACATTGATTGCACAATTGGAGGATGGTGAATATAAAAGCTTGCTTTTCTAAGCATTAAATAATTTATTACATTAAATATCTAAAGCCAATCAAAGATGCTTTTATTACAAGAACCTAGGGTCCCTCTTTTGATAGATATATAATGATTTAATTTTTAAATAAATAAATTTAAAATTTTACTTATTAAATTATTTGGAAATTTGTCAAAAATTGAGACGTGAAAAGATAATAGAGAGATTCACCAAGGCAAAAGGATAAACGGAAGTATTTTGGAGTTTCATGGCATGGGACTCAAACTTTGGGTAGAGTTTAAAATGTTGATTTTGAACATGTAATAAGGATTTAATCTTGCTTTGATTTGATTTGTATGATTGAGAATTAGTATGAATGAATAATGCTTTATACTAGTTGTTAAATATATGAAAGATGACTAAAAAATGTTTTAATGTTCGGATGCAGTGGCGGATGTAGGTGGTGTTGAGGGTGGGCACTGAAAATCTGAATTTTATTTACTAGTTATCTATTTTATTGAGTGTGCCCGCCTTGCAAATATGAATTTCCTTTATTGGTTATCTATTTTACTAAGTGTGTCCATCCTAAAATTTTATTTGTACCCATTTACGTACAAAAAAAAATTATGTTGTTAATACTTAACATATGTGTGCCCACCCTAAAAAAAATTTAGATCCGCCACTGGTCGAATGAGATGCTAGAAGTTTAAATAAGTTTTGAATATGATATGTAGGCAAAATGCATGATTCTTAAGTTGAATGGTGGATGTGCAGGAATTGAGTAATGATCTATGATGTCAAAAATAAGACCTCTAGTTCATTTAAAGCAATAAAATGGCTTGAAAGACACTTTACTGTTTAATACGTTTCGATGTTACAAATCGGTATGCAAGTGTGTTTTCATGTATATTTTATGTTCATGGTGCATTAGGAGTATGTTTAGGTTTTTTTGTGAAGATTTGGGGTGAAATTGGACTGTTCTGAAGTAAAAATCTGCAATTTCTACAGGTGAATACCAATATTATATGATACAATATCGATATTGGATGAAAAGTAACAATACTAAATATTTTGAGGATTATTTTAATTTATTAACTTTACATTAATTGTAGTCCTAAACTTTAAATTAAAGTAAATTAAATGTCATTTTAAGTCCAATTGACCTGAAATTTTGATTGAAGCTTTAATTTTATGATGGTACCCTTGATTAATTTGTAGTCCCTAAATTGTTTTTTATATATTTTTAAGTCATTGATTGTAGTCCCTTAGCCACGGAAGCTGATTTTTTATTTTTAAGCAACAGAGGGAAATGGTGGAATTGCACTAAGATCCCTAGACTTCTCAAATTTTTAAGGCCCAAAAATTTTAAAAACTCACCGTTAGCACCTTAATTCATTTAATCAAAATACTAGCCCTATTTGGTTGGGATTGTGATATTTATAATCCGAATATTTTGAATTCAAACTAATGTTATTTACAATCCATTGATAAGACCTTATTTGTACCAAACAAGAAAATTTAAAAGATAAACAATAAAGGGTAATCTTCATCGGAGGGCCTTTTGTTTGGGGTGAGTTATATTTTAGTTACTCGATTTGAAAAAAATTATATTGGTCACTTATGTTTTTGACGTTTATCGTTTTGGTCATCTGATTGTTAACCTCCGTTAATAAAAAAATTAATTTTAATTTTGACCACTAAAATTTAAAAAGTATATTTTTCACCCATTTCAAACAAAAACCTAAAAATTTACCTTTCTCTCACAAAAAAATCTCTAACCCTAACCCCTTCAACCATATATGTCACAACCTTTAGCCGCCATCAGCCGTCGCCTTGTTGTTATCGTTGTCTGTCGTTGCCCCCACCGTCAACCTCTTGTCCAAACCCTAATTATAACCCTCTTTGTTGTCACATGCATAGTTAAAATTATTGTACAAATTCAATCTTTTCCCTAATTGTTCTCCCTCGGCACATTTGAAATCATTTAAGAGTACGTTTCTTCAATCATGCATAGTGATCATTATAATCTTATTTTCAAATCGAGTGATTAAAATAGAACATATCTTAAACAAAAGTGACATTCAGCGAAGATTACCGAACAATAAAAGTGAATGCGTGGATATTTTGTACTATACATATACAGATATTTGTCATGTATATATAGCAAAGGAAGGGAAAGTAATTAATTAAGGTAATGGAAGGAGGAAAATACATTGAAGTGATATAGAAAGGAAGGTTGTTGTAGTACCTTTAATAGACAAGGGGCGTGGCACCAATCGGATGCGTGGAAGGTTTAATTTACTTTTAGTTTTGGATGTATCGAAAGATATTTGGAAGAAAAACATGTGAAAAAAAAGTGCTTTGCTTCCAATACAAATTAACTATAATTTTAATTTTTTTAAACAATATCTTCTTGACATGGACATTGATCCTTCATTTCAAGGGACATTTGAAAACATGACCTTACACCAGCAATATTTTATGGATATAATCATTTTATTGATTCCCACTAATATTTCTATTACATTGTATCAAAGATGAAATCAAGTATAAGTTTGATTTCAATCACCTTACTATAAAAGATAGAGTAAACCATCGGTTTCATATTTATTTTTGTTTTGATCATTTAACTGTTTTTATAGTGAAATCACTAGATGTGGTAAACGGGTCATTTGGTTTGAGTTATTTCAGTTTCGGTTATTTCGAGTTTGTTAGGGGGTTGCAGGGTATTAACGAAGAAGGGTTTAGAATTTAGGTGAGAAAGAAGCAGAATAAGGAAGAAGGGAGAACTTTTCTCAATTTTCATATATCCTTTCTGCATTACATCATCTCCTTTTAACTACATTTGAGGACAAAAAGACAAAGGCACAAAAACAAATAAAATATTCAGCCGTTATTTCCCTTTCAGTGTAGAACGTAATCCTCTAGGGCACGTGGCACTCTCCTCTCCTGCACCCCTCTGCGTGACCCTGGGCCCACACCTGCAGCTGTGTCCTCCATGGTTGTTGGGTGGTTATCCGCCTCTAGTGGTCCCTCCTCTGTGTACGTAACAGTACCCCCTTCCCGAAGAGCGTCCTTGTCCTCAAGGACGGGGTTGCAGTCGACCGGAATAGCAGGTAACAGTGGTAGGGGTGTGAATTGCTGTGAAGGCTCGCCGTGGCACCGTTTGAGCTGCGATATATGGAACACGGGCTGGATGCGCGTCTACTCTGGTAAGTCTAACTCGTAGGCCACTGGTCCGAGTCGCTGGCGCACCTTGTAGGGACCGAAATATCGGGGGCCAAGTTTCTGGTTACGGTGGGGCCGGAGTGACAGATGACGATATGGTTGGAATCGGATGAAAGCCCAATCACCAATTTGAAGCTCGACCTCGCGGCGTTTCCGATCGGCTTGGTTCTTCATGCGTAGCTGAGCCTGACTCAAGTTGTGTTTGAGGTGTCGGAGAATCTCATCGCGATCTTGAAGTATGGAGGCTACCTCTGGGTGTGTCGCCCCACCTTCTGTGTAAGAAATCAAGGTTGGTGGGTCGCGACCGTACAGAGCCCTGAACGGAGTCATGCCGACGGAGGCTTGGAAGGCAGTATTGTACCAGAACTCAGCCCAAGCCAAGTACGAAACCCATTTCCGTGGTTCATCGCCGGCCAAGCAACGCAGGTACATTTCCAGGCAACGATTCAACGCCTCCGTCTGGCCGTCCGTCTGAGGATGATAGGCGGAGCTAAGACACAACTCGGTCCCCTGAAGTTTGGCTAATTCCCGCCACAAAGAACTGAGAAAAATGGGATCTCTATCGCTGACCATGGACCTGGGAATCCCATGCAGTTTAATAATGTCGTCGACCATGATTCGAGCTATCGTCGGAGCATCACACTTCCGAGGTAAGGCGAAAAAATGGTCGTATTTTGTCAGCCGGTCAACCACGACTAAAATAGCGGCCTTGCCTTGTGAGGGAGGTAACCCAGTGATGAAGTCGAGGGAGATGTCCTCGAAAACCTGTGCCGGAATGGGTAATGGCTGGAGTAGACCGGCCGGTGCACGGCTGTCACTCTTCATACGTTGTCAAACCTGGCACGTGGAGACATATGTCTTGACATAGGCACGCATGTTGACCCAAAAGAAATTACTAGCCAGCCGGTGAAATGTGTGCGTGATCCCGGAATGACCGTCGAACGTAGAACTGTGGAATTCTCTTAACAACCGAGAATGGAGGGCACTTTCATTGGGCACCACGATACGCCCGCGAAACAACAGTAAACCTTGTTGTGCGGAGTAGCCAGGGGGAATTGTCTGACCATCCTGGATAGCTTGGAGCAAAGTGGTGATGGATGCGTCATGCTGGGAGGCGATACGAATATCATCCAAAACCCCAAACGTGACACATGTGAAGGCCAGTAGCTGAATATCACCTTCGCGAGAGAGAGCGTCGGCGACTGTGTTTTGTTTGCCCGGACGGTATCGGATTTCGAAGTCGAAACCAATCAGTTTCACGAGCCAATGTTGCTGCTCTGGAGTTTGTATTGTCTGCTGGGTGAGTTCGCGAAGGGCTTTCTGGTCGGTGATGATGACAAACCGGCGGCCCAGTAAATATTGCCGCCATTTGCGGACCGCCTGGGTGATTGCAAACATCTCGCGATGGTAGGTGGAGGTGGCCTGCATGCGAGGACTCAGCTTCTGACTGAAGAACGCGATGGGGCGCTTGTTTTGTGTTAAAACCGCCCTAATCCCGACGCCGGATGCATCTGTTTCCACCACGAAATCCTTGTCAAAGTCCGGTAGTGCTAGAATGAGGGCTGAGAAAAGGGCTGCTTTGAGTGTGTCAAATGCCAATTGTGCAGAGAAAGACCATTCAAAGGGGGCATCCTTTTTGAGAAGGTCTGTAATGGGGGAAGCCAGGGTGGCATAACCTTTAACGAACCGTCGGTAATACCAGGATAGACCCAGAAATGCCCGGATATCGCGAACCGAAGTAGGAGTGGGCCATTGTTGGATCGCAGATATTTTTGATGGATCCATAGCGAGACCGACCCCAGAAACTACGTGGCCCAGGTAATCCACTGAGCGTTGGCCAAATGAACATTTGGACAACTTGGCCACAAATCCATGGTGTTGCAAAGTTTGAAGCACTGTGCGGACATGCTGAAGATGGTCAGACCAGGACGCACTGAAAATTAGTATGTCGTCCAAGAACACAAGGACAAACCTCCGGAGGAACGGACTGAATATGTCGTTCATCGTGGCCTGGAAAGTCGACGGGGCGTTCGTCATACCAAAGGGCATAACGAGGAACTCGTAATGGTCATCATGTGTTCGAAAGGCCGTTTTGTGAACATCGGAGTTTCGAACACGAATTTGGTGATAGCCGGCCAGTAAATCGAGCTTGGAGAAATAACATGAAGCACCTAGTTCATCAAATAATTCATCTGCTGTAGGTATAGGGAATTTATCGCGCACAATGATGGCATTGAACACGCGATAGTCGACACAAAAACGCCATGTACCGTCCTTTTTTCGAACCAGAAGCACAGGGGAGGAGAAAGGACTTGTGCTTGGTTGAATCTGGACCAAATCTAACATCTGCTGAACCTGTTTCTCGATCTCAGACTTCTGAAAATGGGGATATCTATAGGGACGGACGTTCACTGGTTGACTTGAGGGAGTCAGGTGAATAGCGTGATCGGTGGCCCGGTGAGGTGGAAGGGAAGATGGAGCTTCAAATACAGTAGAAAATTCAGACAACAGTTGCTGTAAGTCTGGTGGCAAACCTGGTTCAGGAAAAATGTCTGGGGTGAGCATCTGTAACTGAAAAAATGCTGCAATGGCCCCTGTATCGGCCAACCGTCGCAGGGATTGGAGGTGGATTTGTTGTGGGCCCATTTCTGCATTCCCTTGCCAGCAGTGACGTGTGTTCCCATGCACAAACTCGAAAGTGAGCTTACTAAAATCCATTGTAATGGGTTCCAAGGTGGCCAACCAGGCAACCCCCAAAACAACGTCAGCGCCCTCAATCGGTAGAATGTAAAAATCCGTCTGTAGTGTAGTGTTCTGAACGATGACGGGGACATCCTTGGCACAGCCTTCGTTGTGTAAACGCTGTCTATTTCCAACTAACACCGTGAAATTGGAAGTACGTGTTATGGGGAGGGCGAGGTACTTGGCCACACGTGACTGGATGAAGTTATGCGTACTACCCCCATCAATGAGGATACGGACTGGCTTTCCTAGGATGGTTCCGTCGACGCGTAGGGTAGTAGGGTTGTGGTACCCGGCTAAGGCATTGAACGACACTGTCGAGTGGTCACCGACCAGATCAGGAGGTGTCAGGGTGGTGTCGAGCGTGGTTGGCGGTTCTGTCGGGGAAGGAGCTGTGTCATCTAAGAGACCATCATCATCCAACATAAAGAGCTGAGGTGTTTTACACTTGTGGCCCGGAGTATAACGGTCGTCACAATAATAACAGAGGCCTTTCAGTCGACGTTAGCGAGCTTCAGTAGAGGAAATACGTCAAACAGTAGGAGGGGCAACGGTAAGAGCGTCGATTGGAGGAGGACGGCCAGGAAGAACGCGAGGATCCATGGTAGTGGCTGGTGGAGTTGGCAATAACGGTGGTAACTTCGAGGAGAATGCCCGAGTCGCTGGGCGGCGATCGTGGAGGCGGGCTTCGTGAAAACGAGCCAAGGCCTGCACCTCGATCATAGACGTCGAACGGTGGGCTAAAACTTCATTTTTAATATTGGCGCGCAAGCCCGATGTGAAGCAGTCCAGGAGAAAGTCTTCCGGTAGGTTTGAGGTGCGGAGAGCTAAATCCTCGAAACGCGACTGGTATTCCGCCACTGTGGACGTCTGCAGGAGCTTAGACAGTTGTCCCGCCGGAGACTCAATCTCCATAATCAAAAACCTCTTGCGAATGGCGTCGACCAGGTGTGCCCATCTAGCCAGTTGGCGTTGGCGTTGCATCCAACGGAACCATTTGCGCGTTGTGCCCGTCATACGAAACGAGGCCATGGTGACACGGTGGTGATCCTCAGTGCCGTAAAATTCAAAGAAATCCTGTACCGAAGCCAGCCATTCCTCTGGGTCTTCGCCGGTGAAGATGGGTAGCTCGACCTAGACTGGTTTCGGGGGAAACGGAAAAATAGCGTCGGTGTCGTGTTTTTCTTTGGGCTTTGGCCGAGGGGCGGAGCTATTCGCGGTAAATTCACCGCTGCCCGAAGGTGTCGTCGAAACGCCCAGCTGCGTTGAGAGGTTCTGCAACAGTAAGGACATCTCCTGAAGAGTGGTATTGGTTGTCGTGTTCCATTGTTCCTGTTTTGCTAGCTGATTTTCGATGGAGGTCAAGGATTGGTCGTGACGGGCTGAAGCTTCTTGAAATGTACGGATAGACTCAGTGTTGTTGACCATGGTGAGGAGGGGTCAATGAAAGCACCAATTGTTAGGGGGTTGCAGGGTATTAACGAAGAAGGGTTCAGAATTTAGGTGAGAAAGAAGCAGAATAAGGAAGAAGGGAGAACTTTTCTCAATTTTCATATATCCTTTCTGCATTACATCATCTCCTTTTAACTACATTTGAGGACAAAAAGACAAAGGCACAAAAACAAATAAAATATTCGGCCGTTATTTCCCTTTCAGTGTAGAACGTAATCCTCTAGGGCACGTGGCACTCTCCTCTCCCGCACCCCTCTGCGTGACCCTGGGCCCACACCTGCAGCTGTGTCCTCCATGGTTGTTGGGTGGTTATCCGCCTCTAGTGGTCCCTCCTCTGTGTACGTAACAGAGTTTGATATCATTTGATTCAGATTCGATTTTGGTTCAGTTCGGTTTTATTTCGAGTCTGTTGTTATTCGAGTCATTTCGGGTCGATTAATATATGTTTGGGTCAATAGGAGATTAGTCGGTTTAAATCGAGTTTTAAGGTCGGTCAGTTTTTTATACCCTATGTAAGACTTTACAAAGCCAATATATTTGACTTTTTGTTGGGTTGTGCGGCTGTTCATATCTCATCTTTCTTTATTTCTATTCATATCGTTTTTTTTTATTTCGAGTTGTCTTCGGTTCCGGTCCATTCGGTTCGGTTGAAAATCGATTCGGGTCCATTTTGCTTCAGCTAAAATTTGAGTCAATTTTAGTTCGATACGGTTTATTTCGAGCTTCGAATCAAATTTCGAGTCATTATTTCCGAATCGATATCGGGTCTCAATTCAAGTAATTCGATTTGGGTCTCTAGGTCTAGAAATCACACGCATTATATTATATTATGTTTTTTTTATACCTGCTACTAATTTTTAATGAATTTGGAACGATGATGCTAACTCGATTGATATTTTTTATTTTTATTTTTTTAACCAGAATAATATTTAACTTAAAAGTGTGATTAAAATTGAATGCCAAGCTAGAATTATTTTCTCATTTCATTTGGGTGTAAAATAAACTGATTAAATACATATTTATTTAAGATGCGTAACTTTTGGAGATTAAATTATACCATGTCACGTACCAATTTTTGTTGCCACCGGAATTAACAGCGAAATACAAAAAAAATACATAGTGTTAAATACGATTTTACCAAAAATAACAAATAAGTAAGAAACAAGTAGTTTTTTTCCTAAAATTAGTTTATATTGATACTTCAATATTTTGGATGAATATGGACACAATAATAATCTTTGGTTATGGGTGCTATTTAACTCCGAAGATGGAAATATATAATATCCAATTCCAGCAGCATTAGTGTATAGTAGTTGATAAGAATGACAGCCACCAATCTGAAATTCTCTCACGTGGAAATAGATAGATCGATACATATGGGAGAACTTAAACATTCTTGCATGATTTTCTCGGATGGATCGTTGATTTGTTTCCATTTTTCTAGGGAAAATGACAACTTCGATTATAACAGTAACATGCTTCTAATAGCGCACGGTTAAAATAAGGTTTTTCCATTGCAATTGTTTTACATCACTACACAACTATACGTTACAGTATGGAATTGTAGCTAATTTGTTTATGCCCTTTTAGGGCACAACATATCAAAATCAAATATTATACAAATTTAATACTCGACACATGTGCCCCACAATTTCTTGGCTTATAAAAACATCAATCCCCATGTATTTCTCCCTGCACAGCAAATTAGAGTGACCCATTGTTAACCGAGAAATAAAGATATGGTCCAACCTGAAGCACTGAGATCTCACCAAAAGCACCCAACAATGGCAGAGGTATATAGTTTTTGACGCTCTTTTATAGAGTTTTTGTTTTACTGAGGTTTTTGTTTATTTGTTTTATTGTTTATATTCAGGTGACTGAGGAGCTAAAGAGAATAACTGATATAGGGTTCCCTATAGCAGCTATGAGCTTGGTGAGTTACCTAAGGAACATGGTTTTAGTTGTCTGCATGGGCAGATTAGGCAGCCTTGAGCTTGCTGGTGGGGCGTTGGCTATCGGTTTCACAAACATCAGTGGCTACTCGGTCTTGTCTGGCCTTGCAACCGGCATGGAATCGCTTTGCAGTCAGGCATTCGGCTCGAAAAACTTATCGATGGCGACTCTCACTTTGCAAAGAACAATTATAATGTTGTTGCTTGCTTCTGTGCCTATTGGTTTGATATGGTTTAACCTTGAACCTCTCATGCTTAGCATCGATCAAGACGCCGATATATCGAAAGTGGCAAGCCTTTATTGCCGGTTTGCAATCCCGGATCTTCTAGCCAACAGCCTTCTTCATCCTCTACGTATTTACTTGCGTAGTAAAGGAACAACTTGGCCTTTACTGTGGTCGGCTTTAGTTTCAACCCTTTTACAACCCCCTATCACAGTCCTTTTATCATTTACTTTACGTTTAGGCATCCCCGGGATAGCAATTTCGACTTTCATCACCAATTTCAACACCCTTTTCTTCCTTCTTTGTCACATGTTGTACACTCGGACTACTCATCATGTCCCCGAGGAGGAGTCGAACTGGATGCCGTTGTCCCCGGCGCCACCACCGTCACCTTCTTCGACTTCCTCGACGGATCTAATAGGGAAAGAATGGGGAGTTCTTCTTCGATTGGCGATACCGAGCTGCATTGCGGTTTGCTTAGAGTGGTGGTGGTATGAATTCATGACAATTCTTGCAGGATACTTATCGGAGCCTCGAGTTGCTTTGGCAACTTCGGCAATCGTGATACAAACTACGTCTCTCATGTACACGTTACCGACGGCACTTAGTGCATCGGCCTCGACCCGAGTCGGGAACGAGCTCGGAGCGGGAAGGCCGAGCAGGGCGCGGTTAGCAGCTGTGGTAGCCATAGGGCTAGCCATATTGACCTCGTTTTTGGGATTAATAGGGACCATTATAGGCCGAGATGCATGGGGAAGAGTTTTCACCGAGGATAATGAGGTTCTAGAGCTAACCATGATTGTACTGCCCATAATTGGACTGTGTGAGCTAGCAAATTGTCCACAAACCACAAGTTGTGGGATTCTAAGAGGGAGTGCTAGGCCCGGGATTGGTGCAACCATAAACTTTTACTCGTTTTACATGGTGGGTGCACCTTTGGCTATAGTCCTAGGCTTTGTTTGCGGACTAGGGTTCGTGGGGATTTGTTATGGGCTGCTAGCTGCTCAGATTGCATGTGTAATATCCATTTTGGCAGTGGTTTTTAGGACAGATTGGGAACGAGAGTCGATCAAGGCTAAGGAGTTGGTCGGGAAAACAGACCATTTTGCACATGCAGACCAAACGCTGCTCAACAAATGTGAAGAAGGGAATGGATTTCACAAAGATTTGGGGTTTGAAAAGTAAAGAAGAAAATGAAAAGCTTTGGGTGGAACATTGAGGAAACATACACAAGAATATGTGCATCTAACAGAACAAATTCAAACTACACTTTTTCACCTCCATTATTATTTTCCAACTCATGTTTTATATAATATGTACCTCTTTTCTTTTTCTTAAGAATTAGTTTAGTTCCCCACCGACCATGTAGCCATGCACCTTTATATTTCAATTAATGCTGATCACAAAAACAAAATTATTGGTAGTTGTTTTTGTTTATTAAGTAAAGAGATAATTACAAAAGAGAAATATTTTATTTACATAAAGTCAAGGTCTTTCCTTCTTCAAAGGTTTTGGTTTTGATATTTGTTATACATCCGCTTTCGAATCCTTCACAATTATTTCTCTTCCACCTGCATATCGACGGAGCCTTCAGAACTTTCATAATGCGACGATTAAGTACAATCGACATGATGACTATCAAATCTATTTGACCTGTCAAGTTGATTCTACCCAGTTAAGACTACACTGTCAAGCCATTAATATCTATCAATTCCTAAATCTAACACCTCATCAGAAAAGTACTAATATAACCACGATGCGAGATTCCAAGCTCCTCAAACTAAATCATTTTTAAAAAACCTCTCTTTTCTCTTATCCTCTCAAAACCACCCTATCTACGACTCTCGGCCCAAATTAAAAAAAAAATGTGAACCCGGTCAAAATACCACCATCTCATCCTTGTCCTCAACAATATATGTTGCTATTCACTTCAAAAATGAAAGTCAATTTTTTTTAACAAAAACCCAACATTCTCAGTTCTCATTATTTTTCTTTCCTAACTTTCCACAAAGACCTTACTTAAACCAATAAGCAAAAGAATTGGTACTAATTAGAAAAACGTACCATTGTTGTACTTTAAACTAGTATTCTCCATCTTCCTACTAAAACCCATTATTGATCTCCTTCTTTTGAACCCTCATGAGCTCAAGATAGAGTAATAAGATGATATGTGACAATCCTAAAGACACCACAAAAGATACCAAACCACCAAGCTAGCCAGGGGACCTAACACCACAGTATTCTGCTGGCACACATGTGCACCATGTGCATGTCCCTAGATTAGGTTGGTCATCTTAGCTCATTCAGTACCTAAAAACAGTACTTTTCTTAGATAACAACAACTTAAAACATCAATGTCTTCACTCAGACACATACAAACTCGCTGCTTTTTTAATCTGCAAATTCTGGGACACTAAATTCACCTTGTTACTGCACCATCAATCCGCACCAAATCTTTGAAACTGAAAGCTTTATGTAAAGGTAAATAATGGGTTTTCTCCCTGCATGCTAAAAAAGTGAGGTACAAAGAAATTTTACCTTTAAGACTTTGCTTAAACCTATGGCTGAACACTTTGAATTTTGTATACACATTCTTGCAAAGAAATGGCTATTTGTTAAGCAGCCAATTTTCCATTGGTTTCTCTTGGTTTTTTCAAACATATGAATGAGAAAATTTTCAACTGTCAAAGATTATATAGCCTAACTTCATCATATCTTCCAATAGAAAATGAACTTGAAGATTGCTGTTGGTTGAAATTAATGTAGGAAAACTTTGTGCTACCTAATTTTCCCTCTTTTCTCTTTTTGAATACAAGGGAATTTCATGAGTACTGGTCCAACATTTCGGCTGAAGAAAAAACCAGTAATTTTAATGATCATGATTTATGTCTTTATGTAGGAGATTTGCTGTATATAAAGATTTCTGTCGACAAAAACTCCCACAAAGTGTAATATATATATATAGCAAATGAAACAATGGGCAATAAATTATAGCGCCATGCACATTGGCTGAATCACTATAATAATTTTTTCACAATATCTTGTGCTTTGTATTTTCTCCAATGATTTAATTTGATCGAATTTGAATGGTTTGTTTTGAGTTCAAATTTTGACATAGTAACAATGGAAGAGATACCGAGAATCTACCGATTCTGTCATCCCAATAATGAAGAGCAGGCTGAGAATGGAGCCTAGTGAGGGAAATTGAAGGGAAAGATGCAACTTGAGTATCACATCGAGGAGATAATGTGGAGGTGTTTCCTTCATTGTAACAAATGGACCACCCAATTATGCACAATCAAAGTTTCATTTGCATGGTTCGTGACGTATTGTGCATGGCTTCCGAAAATGACATCATAACATTTACCAACACCATTAACCTAGAAAACAGTGACTTCACTGTCTTTTGCCCAAAATTTAACACAATACTGAAGAGTAGAATTTAGTTGTTGTTTTTTTTTTCTGTGGGTCAAAGGTTTAGGTATAAAGTTTAGGGTTGGTGTTTAAATTTAAGGTTTAGAGTTTATATTGTATTGTATAATTTTTAGAGTTTAAGTTTAGAATTTAGTTATGGGGTTTATGATTTAATTTTGGGAAAATTACATATTTAGTATCTAACTATGCTTGTGTTATTGTTTCGGTACCCAACTATCATTTTTGGCAAAATGATACCTAACATTATGTTTCGTTAATATTTTGGTACCCGCCGTTTAAAATTAACGGAAATAGTTATGTGACTTGGTTTAATAACACTTTTAATCCAAAAGCTTATATAACCTATCAATTTAGTCTAAGATCCTATCAATTTAAAGTTTTGAATTAAAAGTATAAATTTCTCGTTTTTCTTTTTCTTCTTCCCCTCAACTCTTCTTAATCACTGCACATTTATATTTTTGTAATTTCTACGTCCATAACCAAATTACTTGGTCCATAAAAGGTTTCCTCCTTTTCTTTTCGATGACCCTTTTCCTTTACTAATAGTTAAGCGCCACATCGCATCAGAAGCAGCTAATACGATAGACATGGTAAACTTATTCAAATTTGAAAGCAAGCTCATTTCCTTCATGAGAAATTATCCCTTTCAGGCATTTCATCAAACAACTTCTATGCTTCTTTAAGCACTCTCATTTTAGCATAAACATATATCAATATATTCCAAGAACACAATTCCCTTTCACTCATTTCATCAAAAATATTTTGGGCATCAGATAAACTTCCGCATTTCACGTACATATCCATAAGACGGTTACAAATAACAGCACCGGGTATAAACCCAAAAAATCTCATGTGTTTGTGGATAATTTTACCATCATTAAGAGCTCGATTTTTTTTTTGCAAAAATATGAATGAGAGTTGAGTAAAGAGAGGCCAGGGGCTTTTCTTTTTTATTTAGGATTTGAATTGCTTCTTTTAGGCATTTTCGGTTGCATAAATTGTCAATTTGCTTATGAGATTGTCGATATTTGGTTTCATAGACGTTCGCTTATGAGTTGAGCATTGATTAGTATGTGTTCAGGAGAAGAAGAAGAAGAAAATTGAGAAATTTATACTTTTAATCTAAAAATTTAAAATAATGTTTAAATTTATAGGATTTTAAACTAAATTAATAGATTGTATAAGTTTTTGGACTAAAATTGTTATTAAACCAATCCACATTACGATCTTCGTTAATTTTAAACGGTGGGGTACCAAAATATTTACGAAACGTAACATTCGGTATCAATTTGCCAAAAGAAATAGCTGGGGGTACTAAAACAATAATGCGAGAACAGATGGAGTACTATTTATGTAGTTTTCTCTTTAATTTTTTTTAATATTGAGACATACATAAGAGCACAAAAAAAGATAGATTTTTTTTCTGGCATGTTTTGTGAGTAAAGGTACTTGGCAAATAAAATTTTAAATATAGACAACTTAATATATTGAAGTATTGTATGTAATATTTAATTTTGAGTATCATATGGACCTGCTTTAAAAACCCTATCGAACAAGAGGGAAAAAAAGAACAACAAGAACTTGCCTCATTGTAGGGAATCAGATAGTTCTTACATAATATGCAATTTCCAATGCAATGCGGTAGGGGAGGAATCATCACTCTGTTCGTCAACAATCTTCCAACAAAACTCCATTGGAGCGGATTAAGACAAACATTTGGCAGACATGGTGATTTGATAGACTCGTTTATTGCGAAGAAATTGGATAAGGCAGGGAGACGTTTTGGTTTCGTAAGATTTGCAAACAGAAAGGATGCAAACAGAGCTATGGAAAGGCTGGATGGGTTCAGACTATATGGATTTCGGCTATCAGTTTCAATAGCAAGATACAATGGGAGAACCTCTTATTGGAGAAAAGCTAGGAGTCAAAGCGATAACCCAAGAGAGGAAAGATGGAATGGCAGAAACACCACAGCTATACCAAAAACAAATGAGGTACAAAGACCAATGGAGCAAAATTTAAGCAAATTAAAAGAACAGTTAGAAAAGAAAGGCGAGAGCAACAATACTCTGAACCAAAAATACAGAAAAGTTGAGGGCCATGTGGACGAGGAAGATCTCCGGAGACTCAGCAAATGTCTCATTGGGTCAACGACAACAGTGTGTTCGACAGAATCAGTAAAACAAAGACTCCTAAGTTGGGGTCTTGGCGAGTTAGAGGTGAGAAGTATTGGTGGTCAGAAGTTCCTTATTGAGATTAAGGACGATGAGTTATTGAAGCTGCTAGAGGAACAAAAATGGTCACTACTGGAGGAAGTCTTCAAAGAAATAGAAAAATGGTCTGAATCTTTCAAACTAGTAGAAAGAATAACCTGGGTGGAAGTACAAGGAATACCACTTCATGTCTGGAACCAAGAGACCTTCAAACGTATTGAAAATTTATGGGGCTCGCTCGTGGCGTTGGGGGAAAATGCAAACCATTTTCTTGGTGGCGATAAGTTATCCCTTCTGATATCGACAAACCAAGTCTAGAAAATAGAAGAAACTATTAAAGTTGAGGTAGGGAGAGACATCTTTCTCTCTAGAGTTACAGAACTAGGAGTGAAGAGGGTTCAGGCTGAGAAGAAAAAAGAAAACCCTGAAGCAAAAACAACTCCTTCAATTGAGTCGACGGCGATCGGATCCTCATCGGAAAAATTGAATAACTGCGATGAAATCAGGAAGACAAACAGTCCAGGAGACAAAAACACCGATAATAGGAACACATCGAAATTATTTCAAATAATTTTGTGGGCGAAAATAAAAAAGAAGATTCCAGGTTTGTAGGAGAACTAGAAATCCTGGGTGCGTCGTTAGAGAAATGTGTTGAAAATGCCAGGTGTAATGAAGATAAGGTGGACTCAGGTTTGAAAAAGGGAATAAAAGGAAATGGGCTATGTTGGGCTCATGGGGGATCAGATTGATTAAAAGAAAGAAATGACACAGAAGAGAATCCCTATAGATCTAGAATTGTGGAGGATATGGGCTATATGGGCTTCTAAAAAAATGAATTGGAAAAAAAGGGTGTTGCTGAAACAGATTCAGACGTGGAAATGGTCCATCGGGAAAAGCCAATTGAGAAAACAAACCCAGGGGCAAACAAAGGAATCGGCGTGGAAAGTCAAGGGGAAAAGGGGCAGGAACCAGAAGAAGTGAGTGAAGAAGACTCGAGATCAGAGGCGAGTAGTGACGGAATCAGGTGTGACAAGTTTAGATTACCGGAATTTCCAAATAAGGGCATCCTTTCAAGGGAAAAAGATACGCGTCTTTACAGGATATCCAAGACAAAGCGTTAACTGAGGTGGAGAAGAGGAAAAGGGATCGCGCGAAGAGGAGATACAAAAAGAAGTCAAAATCCCTTGATCAGACAGAGGTGGACGGAAGATCATTGTCGGACTCAGACCTGAAAACTAGATGGAAGATTTTAACTAAGGAGGCGAAGAAGACACTTAAAGCAGGGAAGGATTTGGGTATCGAAATTCAAGGTGATGAAGAAGCGGTTGTAAAGGAGATAGTCCGGTTAGAAGAATTGGAGCAATCAAAGATGGGTCAGAAGTAGTAACATACAAATTCAGAGAAGATGCGGATCCTAACATGGAACATAAGAGGGCTGGGTTCAAAATTAAAAGTGTCCGCGGTAAACAAGACCATTAGAGACAACAAGGTGAAAATGGCGTTTATCCAGGAGATGAAAAAAGAAAAGCTTCAATGTACAGGAGGTAGGGAGGTTGTGGTATGATGATGAGTTTGAGTTCTAATTCGTTGAAGCATCGGGTCGAACTGGGGGTGTACTGACTATTTGGGACAAGAACAAATTTGAAGCATAGAAGAGTTTTTTGGCCTCCAGGTATGTTATCATCTCTGGAAAATGGGTTATTGATAACTGTTATTTTACTTTTATAAATATATACGCACCATGTGATAAATTGGGGAAACAAATTTTATGGGATGAAATTGTGGCCTTGAGATCAAGTTGGCATCACCCATGGATAATGGGAGGCGATTTCAACGCAATTAGAGCAAGGAAGGAAAGAAAAGGGAGCGGTGTAAAATATCCAGGAATTGAAGATTTTAATAGTTTCATTGAGAGATGCAAGCTGCTCGAAGTACCCCTCAGTGGGAGGAATTTCACTTGGATTGGACCAGAAAATAAGAGAAGTAAACTGTAGAACTAATGTTTTGATATAATAATTGAAAAATGTTTTGGACTAATTTGAAAAGAATCTAAAACTTGTTTTTAAGTCCAAACAACTTGAATTTATGTTTGAGGTATTTTGAAAGGTTTTTGGCAAAGATTTTTCATGTTTTCAATAGCCAAACTTGTGATTTCACGTTACCAGTATCGATACGGTTGTACCCGTACCGATACATTTATGCCCTAGTTTGGCCACTGTCAAAACCCGTATCGATAAGAGGGTTTAGTGTATCGATACGGATCGGGGTCGTTTCGATACGCCAGGTAAGCGTACCGATCCCAGTTTAACCACCCCAACGACTATTTCCCAACGGCCATTCAAATGTGGACCCGTACTTATACGCCCTCAAGCGTATCGATACGCCTCAACTGGTAAAAGCTCAACGGCTAGTTCCTATGAAGCTCGTACCGATACGGTGTCACGTGTATCGATACGGTTAGCTGCAGAACAGCATTTATGAAGGGAAATAAAGTCCTCAACGGCTCCAATTCATCCCCAACGGCTAGTAACGGCTACAAACTCATTTGGGAGTATAAAAGGGACCTCCAAGCATCAAGAGAAGGCTAATGCTCATATTGTCAAACATCAAATGATCAAGAAATTGTCTTAGTGCTTAATTTGTCATTTCTTGTATAGACAAACACTAGTGAGCCAAAATTGTCAAATTTGCTCAAGTGTTTTAGGTTTTGGGTGAGTGCTTCATTGTGCAAACAAACACCTATTAGAGGGTTTAAGTTTGCTTTGTTTATCTCTTTGTAAAAAAGGGTTTTGATCAAGGCTTTGGGTAGAAGCTTGATCGGTTGTAAGGGTTTCCTCCTAAGCCTAGAAAAGGGGACGAATCAATAGTGGATTGATTGTGAAATCCTTAGTGGGGAGCTAAGGTAGTGGATGTAGACCTTGGTTAGAAGGTTGAACCACTATAAATCATTGTGTCATTTTTCCATTCTAGCTTCCTAAACCCTTCCACCCAAATATCCACCTCTCCACCACTTGGTGAGCAACTTTGGTTGATCGAATCGAGCCCCACACATCTCAACATAAACTTGACAGGTTCTTGGTGGAAGAACATTGGTACTTGGATAAGGATGATATTCCAGTTCGAGGTCTATCTAGAAAGGTTTCGGATCACATCCCCCTACTTATGGCAAGTGATATAGTAAACTGGGGTCCAAGACCTTTTAAAACTTTTGATGCTTGGTTCTACAAAGCTGATTGTCTAAAGGTGATAAAAGAGGCTTTGGAATAATTCAATTTGAAAGGGAAAACACTGCCAGAAAAATTGAGAAGAGTGAAAGAAGCAATCAAGATTTGGAATGTGTCACAAGAAAATGCTAATAGTAAGGTGGAGAGATTGGAGAATTGCATCAACAATATAGAGAAAAAGGGGGATGTTCACAGTCTGGATCCTTATCAATTAAATGAGTTGAAAATGTTGAAGATTGAGCTGTGGGATAGTCAAAAAGTTCAAGAAGATCTTTGGAGACAAAAAGTAAGGATAAATTGGCTGAAGCAAGGAAACTTGTATACAAAATTCTTTCACAGAGCGGTCAAGATACGTACCAAGAAAAATATGATTCTGGGTTCGAACCTTGGGGAAAGTGGTGTAGAGAACCCGAGAAAACTGAAACAAAAAATCTTTGAACATTTCCTAAAACAATTTAGTTGCAAGAGGCGAAGTTGGGCGGCTTTATTCAATGTGGAATTTTGTAGACTTTCAGTGATAGAAGCAGGAACACTAGAGAGGCCCTTCAGTCTGGAGGAATTAAAAAAAGCAGTTTGGTATTGCGAAGACTCGAAAGCCACTGGCCCGAACGGTTTTAATGCTACATTTTATAAAAAATGCTAGGAGTTAGTGAAGGACGATTTGATGAAGATGCTGGAGAACTTCTATAATTCAGGTAGTCTGCCAAAAAATGCAAATTCTTCATTTATTGCGCTTATACCGAAAAAAGACCAACCACGCGATTTATCTGAATACAAACCTATAAGCTTGGTTAGTTCTATCTATAAGATCGTGGCAAAGGTGTTATCTAAAAGATTGAGTACGGTAATGGGAAAATTAATCAGCGAAACTCAATGTGCTTTCTTAAAGGGACGACAAATCTTCGATGGTATTTTGATAGCAAATGAGGTAATTCACTCACTACAAATCGAAGCCAATAGGAGAGGAGGGATGGTCTTAAAACTTGACTTTTCAAAAGCATACGACTGCGTAAGATGGTATTTCTTGCTGATGGTTTTAGACAGGGTCGATTTCGGGGAGATTTTGGAGTGTTTATCTACGGCGAAGGTCTCGATCTTGTTGAACGGCTCTCCAACAAAGGAATTTAAAATGAGTAAGGGATTGAGGCAAGGGGATCCTTATCCCCCTTCCTCTTTATCCTTGTTACAGAGTCTCTCCACCAATTAATTAAAAGGGCAGTGAGTAGAAGACAAATTGAAGGGATCCAAATTGGAGATCAGCAGATGATCACACATCTCCAATTCGCGAATGACACAATTTTCTTCTTGCGAGCTAAGGAAGATCATTTGAAGCTACTGAAAAACATTCTCATGTGTTTTGAGGTGTGCTCGGGCCATAACATAAACTTCAAAAAATCTTGCTTAACAGGTATTAATGTGGATGAGAATAATCTTGATTCATTAGCAGTGTTATATGGATGTGAAAAGGGGAAACTCCCATTCAGTTACTTGGGAATCCCTTTGGGTGCTGATCCAAGAAAAGCATAAACTTAGGAACCAGTGGTAGATAAAATAAGACGAAAGCTTGTGGGTTGGAAATGCAGATCTCTCACCTTTGCTGGAAGAGTCACACTTATAAATTATGTCCTCTCTTCGTTGCCGCTGTATTACATGTCTATGTTCCAAATTCCAAAGTCAGTATTGTTGAAGATCGACAAACTAAGAAGGCAATTTCTGTGGGGTAATTTTCCAGGCGGAAAGAAACTAGCTAAGGTAAACTGGGGGAGAATTTGTTTACTTAAGAAAAAAAGTGGTGTAGGAGTATGTAACATTTCAATAAAGAATAAAGCGTTGTTAGCAAAATGGGGTTGGAGATTTATTTTGGAAAAAGATGCTTTGTGGCGGAAAATAGCTTGCAGTAAATATGGTGAGACGATTCATAGGACAATCTCACCCCAAGGCAGCTTGAAAAATGCTTCTTTAGTTTGGAGAGGTATTGTTAGAAACATGTTTGATAGTAAAGTAGAACTTTGGATGAGTCAATCGGCGTTTAGATGGAAGTTGGGGGATGGTAAAACAATTCTCTTTTGGGAAGATCATTGGTGTGGAGAGAAGCCACTTTGTATTTCCTTCCCAAGACTCTATAGACTAGCCATTCGTAAAGGGAGTGTTGTAGCGTCATTTTCTCAAAGTAATAGTTTAAAGGAGATTGACTGGGATTCCATTTTCTCAAGACCATTGCTAGAAAGAGAAGAGAATCTCCTATCCTTGGTGAAAGCTACTGTAGAAGGGGTGCAGATTAAAACTGTCTATGAGGATAGAATAATCTGGGTGTACGATAATGCTGGGACATTCACAGTTGCAAAACTCACTGAATTGATGGCGACTGAAAACATCGTAGACCCCTTGTTCAATTTTGACAAAATCTGGAAATTGAAGGTTCCACCAAAAGTAAGAAGTTTCCTATGGTTTTTGAAAATTGGAAGGTTACCAACAATTGATTTCCTGATTAGGAGGGGGTAAATATTGACGAGGAAGCAACTGGTTGCCCTTGGTGCGATCAAGGAGTAGAAAGCGCGCTACATTTGTTGTTTTGCAGATTTGCAGGCTGTTTTTGGAGGAAAATTTGCGCTTGGTGGTCAATTTGTTGGCCAAACTTGTTGAGTCTGGATGACTTTTTCTGTTTCTGTTTTAATGCCAATTGGACAGGAAAAACAAGATTGTTGTGGTTCATTTCGGTAGCTTCATCCCTTTGGAGTCTTTGGGTGGCAAGAAATGAAAAGAAATTTGAGGAGAAAACAACTAAGATGAAGGACTTAATTTTTTACACAAAAATGAGAGCTTACATTTGGATCAAAGCCGTGAATGAAGACCTTTTTCACAATGAACAAGACTGGTGGAGTACTCCTGCTGGGCGCCTAAAACTCAAAGAAGATTTAGAGTGGTGCCCCCTACGGAAGGTGAAATTAAATTCAATACCGATGGTGCTTTCACATATCAGTACGCAGGGTGTGGGGGGTGCTGAGAACTTTTTCAGGAGATATACGAGCCTTATTCTCTGGGCATGTCCATCCCATAAGTGCTGATTTTACAGAGTTGGTAGCGTTCAGAACAGCCTTGGAATTTTTTATCGAAGCAGGTTGGTTGGGGAGAGCAAACTTGGTGGTTGAATCTGACTCACAAACGGTGCTAAAATGGGTAGAGAATAGAAGCCTTCGACCTTGGCGATGGTGGTCCGTTCTCGACGAAATTGACAATTTACGCAGCCAAATTCAGCACTGTACTTTCGTTTATGTTTCAAGAAACTTGAACCAGATTGATGATCATCTTGCAAAGGAGGGTATGCACAGATCAAAGATCTTTAAAGCATGGTGGTAATTGTTAGTTTTTTGTTTTGTAGTGAATTGCTTTGTGTAATGGGGAGAATTGATTGGAATGTAAAACCTCCTTGATCGGTCCTTTTTGTTACGAATCCAATCGAGGTGTACTCTTTTCCTTCATTAGGATTAGGGAGGTTTTTAACGAGGCTCTCGAATTGGATAAAAATCAATAAAATTAATGCTTTATCAAAAAAAAATATGGACATGCTTTCACTTGGTCTAACAAACAAGATGTCATCAACTATTTGGCTCGAAAACTTGATAGAGTGTTGATAAATCATGCTTGGTTGCAAGAAATGTCTAATTTTTATGTGGAATTTTTGGCTCAGGGAGTCTCAGACTATTGCCCTGCATTTGTTTGGCCGGTGAAGCATAACCCTGTTGATAGGCTTAAACCGTTCAAATTTTAAATTTTTGGATTACACACTCAGAATTCTTGACAACTATTGCAAATTCTTGGCATGGGAAAACTAGTGGCAATTGTATGCAAGTTCTTTTCTCAAAGCTAAAGAGATTAAAACCAACTTTAAAAAGCCTCAATGTCAACCAATATGTAAAAGGAAGCAGTTAGAAGAGCGGCAACTTTATAATCTCTCCAATCCATAACAACAGGATTTACAAGCCAAAAAATTATTGCAGGCTGAGCTTTAGGAATTAGAAAAATTTGAAGTTGCTTTCTTAAAAAGAAAAAAGCACATGTGCAATGGATACAAGAGGGTGATCAGGGATCTAAATTTTTCATGACATTGTCAATGCTAAAAAGAAGAAAAACACCATTAGACTTCTTTATGGTGGAAATGGTAATGGACTTGTGTCCTTCGTTTCCATGTCTTCAGAAATGTCAAGGCATTTCATACAACTCTTAGGCTCGGCTGACCATAGAGTCAAGGGTTGTTAAGTGGAGATAATTCAAGACATTCTTCATTATAAATTGCCACTTGAAGCTTCTCCTACTTTGATTAGAGATGTTATCTCTTCTAAGATTCAGGATGTTATATTCTCACAGGAGAATGGCAAAAGCCCAGGCCTCGATGGTTACACTTCATGGTTCTTTAAAGCTAGTTGGGATATAGTGGGAGATGATTTGTCATTTCTATCAAGTATATCTTCACTACTTCTACACTCTTGTCAGCTTTCAATGCCACTACCATTGCCCTTATTCCCAAGTTGCCTAACTCTTGCCAAGCCAAAGAATTTCAGCCAATATCATGTTGTTCGGTGGTTTATAAGACAATTACCAGAATCTTGGTTAAAAGATTGGCCACATTTTCCCAAATATGATCTCCTCTAGCCAATCTACTTTCGTAAAGGGTAGAAGCATCACGGACAATACTTTGCTTGCACAAGAGCTGGTTAGAGGCTACTCGAGGAACACATTATCCCCCGATGTGCTTTGAAAATAGACCTCCAAAAGGCATTCGATTTCATAGACTGAAAATTTCTCCCAAATGTCCTTGAAGCTCTCGGTCTCCTTGAATTATTTCAAAGATGGATAGAGGCTTGTGTTACCTCACCTCGATTTTCAATATCATTTAATGGTTGTCTGGTGGGTTTTTTCTTTGATAAAAGGTGAATTCAACAAGGTGATCACTTATCCCCCTACTTATTTGTAATAGCTATGAATGTTCTTTCATCTATGCTAGACCTTATTGCGGCTAATGGAATCTTTGGGTACCACCCCAAGTGCAAAATGGTCCATTTAACACATTTATGCTTCACTGACGACCTCCTTATCTTCAACAAAGGGTTTCTTGATTCAACCCTTGAGTTCTAGACTGTCTTGGAGTCATTCTATAGTATGTCCGGATTGAAATTAAATGCCTACAAGATTGAACTATTCTCGACTGAGATTGAGCCCCACGTACTTGAAGTCACCAAAACTACTACGGGATTTCAGCTAGGGTAATTACATGTGAGGTACCTTGCCATTCGTGACTAGAAAACTAACAGAAAATGATTGTGCTGCCTTGATCGATAAAGTTAAGAAAAAGCTAAGTCATTGGTCGAATAAAAAGCTAAGCTACGGAGGCCGACTACAAACGATTCGTGTTGTTATATAAAACATTACCAATTATTGGTGCAGATAACTAGTCTTGCCACTACAAAAAATGACATATACCAACAGACAAAAAACCGTCGGTAAAACACCTAAATTCCGTTGGTATATGGTCTCAAACCTTATACCGACGGACAAAATAGATATTTTGACGGATAAAAAACCGACAGTAAAATGTTAATCGGTAAAACTCTATCGCGATGGCACAACCCGTCGGTATAAATGTTGGGACCCTATACCAACGGACAAAACCGTAGGAATAAGTATGAGTTACCCTGACAAATAAGTGTATTTATTCCGACGGTTTGAATTCGTCGGTACATGTTGTATATATATAACGACGGTTATTTACTGATTGTTTGATCATCGCTATATTTTCACCTTTACCGATGGTGTGTTCGTCGCAATTGGTTCGGACTTATAGCGACAATTTTGGCCGTCGGTAAATGTTTCATGTAATACATATACCTACGGTTTTATCTATCAGTGTATGTTTCACATAGATCTGTAAAAGATACTTATACCGATGATTTTTTCTGTCGGTATAAGTTTAATTGGCATTTTTTGTTATATTAATAATTACTATTGTTAATTTTTAATTTAAATATTAAAAATACTAATGCTATTATAACAAAAATTGTATAAGTTTTAAAGGAAAAAATTTTAATTTAATATTCAAATAAACAAAGTATGAAAAAATAATCAGCAAAACATGTACGAGTATATTACAAGTAGAAGAAATGTGCAAACAAATATTCGTTTTTCTTAATACCATACATAATAAAAGCTAAAAATGAATCGAAGATCCTCCTCTACTGAGTGCTCATATCACGTCCAACTATATTTTATTGATTTGTTGAAAGCAAGGATCGACTTGTACAATTAATTGTCGTTGAAGCACTACCAACACCATGAGTTGCCTATTAAAAACAATGAAAATAGCAACTTTAAATAAGAAAAATGAATGAATTAAAAAGAAAGTAAAATATTTTGTATACCTCTGTATCGACCATACGAAGCAAAGCATCCATATCAGGCACATGTAGATCTGGACGTTGTTGTTAAAAGTAGGGTAGAAAGCAAGTTTCAAAACGTTTTTCTAATTTCGCAACCGTAGATTTCAACCCTTCCACTTTTGTAGTATTTTGGACTGGTTGTGAAGGTCCAGATTCCTGAGAAGAACGAGTGTGAATTGACACTACACAATGAACACGCTCTCTTTTTTCTAGTCCTTTAACTTGAGCAAACACATCATTTGACCATGAAGTTTGTGATAAATTATCAGAAGAAAAGCTTTTATTTCTCTTCTCTTGAATACGTTCCTAAAAATATAAGTAAGTTAAACATATAATATCATAACTATATTATATTTTTTCAAAACACGTATACAAGACTTAATAATAACAAATTACCACAACAACTGTGGCTCTAGAATTCATGATACTTCCATCTTTGTGTGTACGAGATCGAATATAAACATCAGCTCGTGTTGACGGGACTCCACTAGATTCTGCAGTCTGACATAACATAAGATATTAGAAACAATTGTTATCCTTTGAATCAATGGTAATGAAAAAGAGAATTATACGCACCAAGTCTTCAACAATCCTAAGGAAAGATCATATTCTTGTGCAATGCGGTTCATCTAGCATTGACCTATTTGATCTATTTGTGGCACTTTGTTCCTATTCGAATTATAAGTAACAAATTGTTAATAAAAATTAAAATATTAGACTTATAGAAATCATAAAATTGTAGCATTTTACCATCGTCTTTGAGGACAACCAATATTAAACAAATGTCTTCAATTGATCCAAATTCACTCGTGGATCTTTGCAATTTTCGAGGATTTGCTCCACAGTTTGGTTCTCATCAAATATTTGAGACTTCAGTTCATTTTTTCACTACCTCCATTTGGTATTCATATCTGAGAGAACTCATTTCTTAACATGTTTTAATGTGGCTTCGTCAACGCCTTCCTCCGAATCAAATAGTTGGAATTGAAATTTTAACTACATTAACAAAATAAGACATGTGTCACTGTTTCATCTAACCTATGCAACAATAAGGCTTATCGACAGTAAAGTGGGTTATCAATTAGTTTACATACCTCGATCGTGGACCACATTTCTTCCTTCTTATTGCTCGGCATCTCATGCCAACTCAAATAACTAATTGGCACAAACTCAGCCTTTCACACCATCGTTTCAATGAATCGACATAAACAAGTTGATTCTTCACCCCACATGTTGATATAAATTGTTAACTTTGACATTAACGCGTTGTTCCTGTGGCAACTCCCAGATATTTGACATAAGTGTTGCTCCTCGAACTTTCTTAGGATTAATGTTCACTACAGGAAAAAGTTGTGTAATTACAAATGACATTCAAACAAATAATTATATTTGAACCTTTGATTTGAGGTGAGCATAACTTACCTGAAATCTGTGATCCTTAAAATTGAACAATTGTGCTTCATGTTCTTCTGTAAAAGCTATGATGCTTCGGCGAAAGGAGTAAGGGTTAGTTGGCAACAAATTTGCACCTTAAAATTTGAGGGCGGCTTGGGGTTGAAGAATCTAAGTAGTTAGAATTGTGCTTGCATGTTGCAACTCTTAAAAGATATCCTCGCAGGTGAAGGCTCATTGTGGGTGGCTTGGATCAATTAATATGCCTTAAAAGTTCTGGTTTTTGGCACCTTCCCAACAAGTCGCATTATAGTTGGTTTGTTAAAAAATTGCTCAAGATCCTAGATAAGGTTGCGATTGTATTTGCTAATGTTGGCGATTTGAGACTAGTCAAAACACGGTGGGTTTGGAATAAATTAGATACCAAAAGACTAGAGTTGCTTGGGACAAGATTGTGTGGTTCCCCTTCATATCCCGAAGCACGCCATCATCACTTGGATGGCAATACTTGATCGACTAACCACTAAAGACATACTACACCGAATGGGAATTATTATTGAGGAGTCATGTCAAATGTGTGGAGCTAGTTCTGAGTCATGTAACCACTTATTCTTCGAATGTTCTTTATCAAAAAGAATATGGAAATCTATTCTCTTGTTATATATAGAGTACATCGGGTGGTTACCACCTGGGATGACGAACTGTGTTGGGCTATTGGAAATCTAAAGGGTAAGTCTCTGATTGTTCGTATACTTCAAATTGCTTGGAGCGCCACATCTGTGTTATTTGGACTAAGAGGAATCTCCGACAATTCAGAGGATTAACTCGTATTGTGGATGCAATTCTTGACTGTATAAAAGATGTAGTCCGAATCTGATTGCACATACACCGCTGAACACCACTTACGCTGAACACCGCTTAACACTATTAAATTAATTAATAAATATTAAAAATTTCAATGACTCAACATATAATTATAAATTTTAATTTACATAAAATTTTAATTAAATTATTTTTCATATTTTTAATATTTTTTTTAAAAATAATTGGATCAAATATCTACCTTAGTCAATTAAAAAAATAAAACCCTAACCCCTAAACCCTAAATCATAAATCTAAAAATATAAATCGTAATCTCTAAACCATAAACCTTAAATCATAAATCATATATTTTTTTTTAAAAATGGATCAAATAGTATTATCATTTGTTCGTTGTTTTTTTTTATTTCTAAAACCGATATGATGTTTCTGGGTTAGTAATACAGGATACAACACCAATTTTATTGTTGCAGATGTTTTCATTTTGCAAGAACAACTAAAATAAATGTAAGCTCCTCAAATGAAAGGAAGGAATTGAGAAAAAAAAACTTTAATTGGTTTGTAATCCAAATTTTAAATTCGTTAAACTTTCCTAGGTGTTTTAATACTTTGGGGTTTAGTGGTTAGGATTTAGGGTTTTTAATTTTAAAATTGTCTAAGGTTGGTATTTGATCCAATTATTTAAAAAAATTATAAAATATATATAATATATAGAAAATAATTTAATTGAAATTTTATTTTAAATAATTTATAATTATATGTCGAGTCCTTAATAATTTTTAATATTTATTAATTAATTTAACGGTGTTCATCGATGTTCTGCGTTAGCAGTGTTCAGCGGTGTTCGTCGAGCGTGGTAAACTCAACCAAGAATTTATGCATCGCCTCTTATTAGCCTCTTTTTAACCCACCTTCTTTTAGAATTTCTGGCAGATTTGACCTTATCTGTCATGCTCCAACTTTACTATCATCCTTATATTATTACATTATAGATAAAGTATTGAAAAATACTTTGATACATGAGTTTGCGTAAACTTTATTTTACATAAATTTTTTAATTTTAATGTTTGGTTTAGGTTAGGCCTTAATGTTTAGAGGTTTAGGTTGTATGGTGTAGAATTTAAAGTTTAAAGTTTAGGGTTTAGAGTTTATGATTTAAATGTTGTAATTTTTTAATCGAAATTTAAATTTTATAGTTTAAATCTGAAGGATTATATAATTTTTTTACAAAACATTTTTTAAATAGAACTTGTTTTTACGCAACGTATGTATCAAAATAACTCAAAAATATTATCCTTAAAAACGGTACTAAAATTTTGAATGTTGAGGTCCACGATATTATAAATTGGCTTAAATTTTATTAGCCTTCTTTCTTTCTCCGACAATGTTATTGAAGTTGAACTTGACGGCCCGTTCGAACAAGGAACTAGCTGATGTGACTAGGAATAGACCTGGTAAATTTGACTCGAGATCTGAAATTTGTATCGAGATTTGATATTGATCTGAATATGATAATTCAAAGTTGATTCGAATTTCGAAATAAACTAAACTGGACTGAAATCGACCCGAAATTTTTGTTGAACCGAAATGGACCCGAAGCGATTTTCACCAGAATCGAATGGACTCGAACTGATTTCACTCGAATCGAAGGCTACCCGAACCGAAGGCTGAACTGAATATCGACCCGATTTTAACCCGATAATTAAGGTAAAGTAAATGAATAATTATTTTTAATATTATCTATTTTTAACAATATGATAAATAGTATAATGATGTATGTTTTTATTATTTGATTGTATTATACTATCGGTGAGACCGTTTTTTTCTCTCTCAAAATTGTAGTATAATAACATTTTATGTCATTCTAAGTTTAAATATTAGTGAAATAAGGCTTTTGTCCTTACTAATTTTTAAATTTAGAAGTTTAATAGACTCTTTTCCCTCCCAATATTTGATCTTAACTTAATCGTAAACTACACCATAAACCTTAAACCATTAACACTAAGCCTTAAAAATCCTAAACCATAAATCTTAAGCTATAGAAATTAATTTCATAAACCAATAACCCTAAACTACAACATAATCCCTAAACCATTAGCACTTTGGCTAAACTCAAAACCATAAACCGAGATTAGGGACCATTTTCACAATTTACCATAAAATATAGCCTAAACCCAAAATTAGGGACCAATTTGACAATTTTAAAGTGGAAAAATTTGAGAGCCCAGTGACCAATTTCACAATTTTACCATAAAATATAACATAAAACCGAAATTAGGGACTAATTTGACAATTTGTAAGTAATGAAATTTGAGAGTCCACTGACCAATTTCACAATTTTATAGTAGAAATAAATAGGGGTTAATTTCGGCTGAAAATTAAATCTTAAGAACTAAAATGAACAAAATTATCAATATATTAAAATTATTAGACTAAATTACAAAAATTAGAAATAAATAGGTGTCAATTTCAACTAAAAGTAAAATTTTAAGACTAAATATTACTATGGGGATGGGATTGCTATATCAGAAGTCCAAACCGTAGGGATACTTCATACTTGTGACTAAATTGAATTAAAATAAAACTTAAAAGTGAATATTAAGACTAAAATGTAATATTTTAAACACAACATGACTTAAAAGGTTAATTAACCCCTAACTTAAAAATGGGCGGCTCCTTTCCTGTTTCCCTAACATTATGTGTTTTTCCTCTCTCTTTTTTTTTTTTCCTTTTTACATATTGTCTTTTTACCTCTCCCTTTTTAATTAAAATAACTCGTTATCTTTTAGTTTTAAGTTAAGGGCAATTAATTGTTTAGCCCTTCCAATTTTACATGTTTTTGATTTAAGTCTCGAATTTTCACTTTTAGGTTCTAGTTTAATTTAATTGAGTCTCAATTTAGATTAATTTAATTGAAATTCCATATTTAATTTTAGAATTTTTTTAATTATGTTCGTGGTTTAAATATTTAATAAAATTCAAATACATAAATTAGAAAGTTGAATCATAATTAATCTCATAAACCAATAACCTTAAACTAAACCATAAACCATTAATACTAAACCTAAAACTATAAACATTAAGGAATCATAATTAATCTCATAAACAGATAACTCTATATTAAACCATAAACCTTAAAGAATCAAAACTAACACCATGAACCAATAACCCTAAATTAAACCATAAACCTTAAGGAATCAGAATTACTCAATGTTACAATAAATGTATGAATCACTTCATAATTATTTATATAGAATTTTTGGTGACTTTTTGAACTCACTACATATGCATAAAATCATGGACATAATCCATAAATTTGGTTTTTGACTCCATTAATCATTTCAAAATTATTATAAATGCTTACAAAAATATTTTGATTAATAAGACATATTTTGATTGATAAGACATATTCATCTACCAAAGAATTACACATACACGAATCACATAGTATCTCGAGGAAAATTAAATATAAATATAAATATAAATGTATGTGTCTTATTCATATGGTGGGTAGCGAGTGGGCAGATGTGGTGCGGGTAAGGTCTCAAATCTACCACCTATGCACTACCCACGACGAATATGACTTTTTGACATCTGCGTCCACCTACTACTCACCAAACTCTTACTCATACCCATCCCATCTAGGGTGGGTGCAGAATCCACGAAATTGACTTGTCCGTCATCCCTAAATGTAACGCTTCAATTTTTTTTCAAAGTATCTACTGGCGCTAACCTAGTGATTAATTATGTGTTCTGTTGACTTATATAAGGGGTAAATGTAGGAGTGACAATGGGACGGAGCAGGGATGATTTTAGGAAATCTCATTAAATATTTTAAGGATTTTTTTGTCCCCGTATCCTTCCCACGCATATTCTGGGGTTTCAAGAATCCTCATCCCAATGAAATAAATAATACTTATTATTTTTTATCCAAAATATATTATTAATTTTAGTTTACAAATTATATATTCGTTACACGTAACAATATTCAAATTTTAATACATTAAAACAAATATCCAACATGAAATCTATTATCTTGGTAAAATCCTATCGAGGTTTAGTGTATCTTGGTGGTTGTGGGTAAATATTTTCCGGCTTAATCTGAATTGAATCACCAAAACTGACACCTCATAAAGGCCCAAATTTGACCAATTTAAGTCACCAAACTGGGAATCCTGGCCCATAGCCCCTCAAAAAGGAAAATATATAAAATTTCCATTGCCGGGAATTGAACCCGGGTCTCCTGGGTGAAAGCCAGATATCCTAACCACTGGACGACAATGGAATTGACGATACCTATTTGAGATAGTTTAGATATAACACGTAATGTAGCAATGAAAGTAGCCTCAGTCTCAAATGCAATGAAAGCAGCCAATAATTCTGCTTTTGGTTATTATTATCACTTGCAAATCTGTAAGTTGGTCCGGAAAATTTTTGTTCATCAACTTGCATTATTTGGGGATATATATAAATAAATATTGTGTGTATAAATGGTTTATATTTTGAGAGCTAAGAGTTGTAATGTTAATATAAGATGGACGTGTTGAGTTAAGGTTTAAATTTTAGATGGTACTCTGATATAATATATTGTAGCCGTTTAGTGTATAATTTTCATGTAATTTTTTCTTTAAAAGATAATTCTCTTAAATATTTGTATATTCAGTACAAAATTAAATCAATTGCTACATTTTTACTGTAATTTTTAATTGTTGTTACTTTCTAATTAAACCATCGTTAAAGTTGTTCGACTACTTCTTAATTTTCAGAGCCCAAAAATATGTGAATTTTTCTTATCTAAACAAAAATAGAAAACATAGGAACAATGGATTTTTTTAAAAGAAGAAAATATTGGTGTTGACTCATAAAATGACAAGTTACCAAAACCTCATTAATTATTTGCGATTTAATAAATTTTTCACAAAAAATATTATACCGAATAAAGAGAGGTTCTTATTTAGGATTTTTAAAATTTTTGAAAAGAATATTATAGTAAATAAATTGTGTTTTGTTAGGAATAATTTAGAAGAATTAGCAACTGCACTCAAGCATATATGAAGCTTAAAATTTCCTTGAACTCGCACATAAAGGAAACCAATATGTGAAACAACATAAGCTTCAAATGCTTACCTCCAAATTTGAGTGTATCCGTGTGAATACTCAAACTCAAACTCAAACTTTGATCTATATAGCAGCTATGATCAACATATATGTTAATCAAGCTAATTTAATTATTTTTATTTGTGTAATTAAATTTTTAAAATTTTCAGTCATTATTTCTGATGTTACTGGTAGCGAAATGTAGATTTATTTTCACTGAAATTAATAAAATTCAAATTAAAGCTTAGACTAATCTTGCTTTGATTGCAAATCTAATCGCTTGATCAACATAAAATTGAGATATATTCTTTTTCTACTCTTTTTTGACCTCACCATCATTCTGATTTGAAAGAAAATACTATGATGCCAATTGAATAATTTCCAAAAAAAAAACCCCATCATAAGATCACCAATATTTCGGTTACAAGCCCAAAAACTGGCACCTCATGAAGGTCCAAATTTGACCGATTTAAGTTACCAAGCTGGGAATCCTGGCCCATACCCCCCAAATATCTTTGTTAATGTAAGGGCCAACCTGTTCATCATCGTAAATAGTATTAGGGATGAATAAAACTCAACGCGACTTAAAAAAGAATAAATTATTCATCTTGATTTGATGTAAAAAAATTGGTTCGACTAAAAAAAAATTCAAACAAAGTTTGAGTTATAAAATAAAAATTTGAATAATTCGAAATTTTTAATAATTACTGAATTAATTTTCAAGATCAAGTCGAGTATCTAAATTTTGTCTGATATATATATCAGATATAAAAAAATATGTGTATTATATATGATATAGCAAACCGTTTAAATTAGAACTGAAATATGACTTATGTCCACTTTAAACATCACAACTCTGTAAATATGGATCTGAGGGAATTGAACCCGGGTCTCCTGGGTGAAAGCCAGATATCCTAACCACTGGACGACAATGGAACTAGTTACTTTTACTCTATTGTAATTTTATATGTAAAATAGCAATGAAGGCGGCCACAATCTCAAATGCACATATAAGCTTGCCTTTCTGGTTCCAAAATTACTTGCCTATGCTAAAAACCCATGAATTAGTAGTTGGTTTGTTACAAATCTTTAAACTGTTTAGGTATTTCTGCAATGATTTCTTTCTCATATACTACTATTCTATGGACTGTAGCAGTTATTGGTCACACTTTATAATTTTCATTTGATTAATTATGATACTTTAACTTGCAATTTTTGGAGGATGTATATAAATATTGTGTGTGTGAATGGTTTATATTTTGAGAGCCAGGGGTTGGAATGTTAATGTAGGATGGACATGGAGGAAAATGTTAATAAAACTTTTAACCAGGCCAATGTAATGATTTTTATTCGTGTAATTAAATTTTTAAACTTTTCAGTCATCAAGTCATCATTTGTAATGTTTCTAATAGTAAAATGTTTCTCTTTTTTCTTTTTAGTTTGATTTTCATCGAAATTAATAAAATTTAAATTAAATCTTCCACTAATCTTGCTCTGATTACAATTCTAACCGCTTGATCAGCATAAAATTGGGATATATTCTTTTTTTACTCTTTCTCGAACTCTCCATCATTTTGATTTGGAAGAAAATATTATGACGCCATTGAATCAAAAGGAGTCCAAAAATGTTGTGAAATAAAGCAAACGAACAAGAAAATAAACAGGCAATGAACACAACAACGAACAAGAAAATAAACAGGCAATGAACACAAGAGATTAACGAGGTTCAGCAATGTGCTTACGTCCTCGGAAACAAGAGCGGCTATTTTTCTTATTGATCCAATCAATCAAATTAGGTTAGAAATAATAGGCATATATATATATATATATAAGTAACCCTCCACAGTACATTTACCAAAATACCCTCTTTCTCCGCTCTAGCATTTGTTCTTTAACAGTATATGAGTCATACTTAACAAATCTCCACCTTGGCGAATATCATACCCCTTAAGAGATAAACCTGGAGTTTCTCACACATCAAAGTGGGTTGGGCTACCATGTTTCTCTAGCATTTGCAAACATTCAACAAGTCCAAACAATGCATGTACTTGTCAGTAGTAATGGACTTGGTCAACATATCAGTTGCATTGTCTGTGGTATGCACCTTCTGTAACAATATCTCACCAGATGCAATCAACTCTATAATCTTGTGAAACCTCACATCAATATGCTTAGTTCTAGCATGATACACTTGATTCTTAGCCAAATGAATAGCACTTTGGCTATCACAATGCAACTGAACTCCACCTTGCTGAATACCCAATTCCTTCACTAGCCCAATGAGCCATAAGGCTTCTTTTGCAGCTTAAGCTACTGCCATGTACTCAGTTTCAGTTGTTGATGATGCTACAATAGACTGAACAATTGACTTCCAACATATAGGCCCTCGACCAAGAGTAAAAACATACCCAGATGTAGACCTACTATCATCCAAATCATCTGCATAGTCTTAATCTATATATCCTACAACCAAAGGATCATGTTGCTGACTACCAAAAACAAGTCCATGTCCCACAATACCCTTCAAATACCTGAAAATCCACTTGACTGCTTCCCAATGTGATCTTCCTGGTTTAGACATGTATTTACAGACTTGACCAACAACATGAGCTAAATCAAGAGGAGTACATACGGTTGCATACATCAGGCAGCCAACAACACTAGCATATGAAACCTTTGCCATCTATTCAATTTCCTTATCTGTCTTCGAGCACTGTTCTAAAGAAAGCTTAAAATGATTCGCAATAGAGTGCTCACGGGCTTTGCATTGATCATCCCAAACCTGTCTAACACTTTTTCAACATACCCTTACTGAGATAACCACAGTTTCCTTGAGCCTCTATCTCTGTGAATCCTCATTCTAATTTTTTTTTTTGCAGCTCCTAAGTCTTCCATTTCAAATTCCTGGCTCAATAAAGCTTTCAAACCAATGCACATTCTTCGCAGCCAACAACATATCATCAACATACAATAGAGGAAAAAAAATAAAAGAACCATCATCAAGGCTTTTAACATAAACACAACAATCATACTCACGTTGCTTGTAGCCAATCTGAATCATATATGATTCGAATCGCTTGTATCATTGTCTTCGAGACTGCTTCAACTCGTACAAAGATTTTTTTTAACCTGCAACCCATATGCTCATCTTCAAATTGAGTGAACCCTTCTGGTTGCTGCATATAAATCTGATCCTCTAGATCACCATGCAAAAGGCAGTTTTAACATATATTTGCTCTAAACGCAAATCCGAACTAGCTACGAGTACAAGTATTACCCTGATTGAAGTATGCCTAACCACATGAGAAAAGATTTCATCATAATCAACTTCTTTCTGTTGTGAAAAACCCTTTGCTACCAATCAAGCCTTGAACTTCCCCCCTCTTTTTCTGATACTGTTGGTTTTCTTTTATACACCCATTTGCAACCAATAGCCTTCTTTCCCTCAGGAAGCATAACTAGCTCCCATGTATGATTTTTCTGTAAAGACTCCATCTCCTCAACTGTTGCACCCATCGATTTGCCTTTTTTCGGACTAGTGATAGCCCCCTGAAAAGTAGCCGGATCATTACTGCTAATGTACATTGCAAAAGACACCATGTCTTCAAAACTCAATCTGCATGGAGCCTTTATATTGGTGCGTCTCTCACTCTGGCTAAATTATAATTCTGCAAAGGAACTATATTAGAACCACCAGATGTTGAATTAGAACTTTCACCTTTCTCAGCTGCTCATGGATACTGTTCAAAATCTACAAGCACCTTGTTTTGGTTTTGCTACAACATGAACTGCTCGTCAAAAATTGCATCTCTACTGATCACTATTTTCCTTTCAACCAGATCCCAAAACTTGTATCCTTTTACATTTTTCTTGTAGCCCAGAAAGATGCACTTTTTCGATTTTGCATCAAGTTTTGATCTTTCATCACCAGGTACATGCACATAAGTAGGACAACCAAAAATCCGTAAGTGTGAAAAATTAACTACATTGCCTGTCCATACCTCTTCTGCAACTTTGCCACCCAAAGATGCCCGTGGTGACCTGTTAATGAGATAGCATGCCATACTCACAGCCTCTGCCCATAACCTTTTAGGAAGCCCTGCATTCAGTCTCAAGCACTGAGCCCTTTCAATTAATGACATGTTCATCCTTTCAGCAACACCATTCTGTTGTGGTGTCTTGCGCACTGAAAAATGTCTCTAAATCCTATGCTCCTCACAAAATTTTTGAAATTTTGAATCTGTGTGCTCTGTGCCATTATCAAACCTTAAGTATTTGATTTTTCTACCAGTTTGGTTCTCCATCTCAACTTTTCATACCTTGAACTTGGCAAAAACTTCAAATTTCTATTTCAAAAAATACACCTAAATTTTCTTTGAAAAATTGTCAATTAAAGTAACATAGTACATAGATCCACCCAATGATGATTCCTTGATAGGCCCTCATACATCAGAATGCACATAACCAAGAATCCCTTCAGTTTTGTGCTTTTCAATCGTGAAACTAACTTTAGTCTATTTACCAAGAGCAAAAACTCATAAAGACCAAGCTTGCAAACACCATGCAACAAATTTATTTTATGCAATTCAACAATTCCACGTTCACTAAGATGACCAAGACGCATGTTCCACATCTTTGTATTATCATCATACGACTCAACAAAATGAGCTCCACCTACAACTATACTCCCTAACAGTTTATAGATATTCTTTGCAGATCTTTCCTTTCATCAAAGTCAATGCACCTTTAACAATTCTAATGGTTTCCCTATCCTCGTTTGCTTTAAGAGTAAAACCATTCTTATGCAAAGTGCCCAAGGAAATTAGATTCTTTTTCAAATTTGGTATATGCCTAACATCACATAATGTTCCAACGATACTATCATACATCTTAATTCTAACTTCATCAATACCAACAATATTGCAACATCTATCATCGCCTAAATAGACAAAACCAGAATTAACAGACATATAAGTCGAAAACCACTCCATGTTAGGCGTTATATGATAAGAGCATCCTGAATCAAGAAACCATGCATCCGTGAACTGAGTTGTCGAAATAGAAAGCATATCACCATCACTATAATCTGAATTGTCATTATGCACCACATTCATAGTTTTGGATGATGCATCATGTTTATCATCTATCTGCCTTTTTTAACTTTGGACAGTCTCGCTTCATATGTCTTGGCTCCTTGCACTTGTAGCAATGAATTGTTTTCTTGCCTCTAGACTTTGATCTAGAATTCCGTTTTCCATAACCTTCATTCTCCGACTTTCTTCCACGGTCTTGATTACCTTTAACATATAAACCATCAACATGAAAACTTTCACCTTTATTCTGCTTCCGCTGATTGTGAGCCAACAAGGCTGAAGTAATCTCTTCAACTTTGATTGTTTCTTTCCCATATGTAAGAGTAGTCACTATGTGTTCATAAGAGGGAGGCAATGAACACAACAAAATTATTGCTCTGTCTTCATCCTCAATCTTCACATCAAGTTGAGTCAAATCAGTAATTATTTGATTGAAGACATTCACATGTTGTGCCAAATCATTGCCTTCCTGCATCTTCAGCCCATACAACCTCTGCTTTAGATACAATTTATTTGTTAGAGATTTGGACATAAACTGACTCTCTAATTTTTCTATATTTCTGATGGAGACGACAGATTCATTACGTGATACATAACCTCATCTACCAAACATTACCGTATGGTTCCAGTCGCTCGCTCTTGCAGTTCTTCCCAATCTTTATCATCCATCGATGCTGGTTTTTTAGATCGTAAAGCCTTTAAAATCCTTTCCTTCTCTAACAAATCCTTTACCTTCGTCTGCCACAATCCGAAGTTACCCTCACCATTGAATTTTGCGACTTCGAATTTCACATCGGACATAACCATCTCAACCTGGCTCTCGATACCAATTGTTGGGAAATAAGGCAAACAAACAAGAAAATAAACAAGCAAGAACACAAGAGATTAACGAGGTTCAGTAACGTGCTTACGTCATCGGGAGCACGAACGACTATTTTTCTTATTGATTTAATGATAAAAAAGTAATATGCCCAAACACCTGAAATTAAAAAAAAAAACACACTTTTCGATATTTTTTAAAAGTACTTTTTTTTCATACCGAATATTTGAATAATAAATTTCAACAGCAATAACAATAAGGGTAAACTACAGTGAAGGTCACTTAATTATAGGTAAGATTACATTTGTGTCACCTAATTATTAAAAGTTACAGTTGGGTCACTCAATTATTAGTAAGGTTACATTTTGATCACCCCAATTATTAAAGGTTACATTTAGGTCACTCAATTATGGGTAAGGTTACGTTTGGGTCACCCTTCATATTTAAAAAAGTACATCAATTTGGTCAATTTTTTCTTCCAAATCACTTGTATACCCTCGTCATTATTAGATTACTTCATTTGAAATCATTAATTAATCTAATACACAAATTGATATACTTTTTTAATATGAAGGGTGACCCAAATAAACCTTACCCATAATTGAGTGATCCAAATGTAACCTTTAATAATTGGGTGACCCAAATGCATCCTTACCCATAATTGAATGACTCAAATGTAACTTTTAATAATTAAGTGACCACGTAACCTTACTCATAATTAAGTAACATCCCTTATAGTTTACCCTAACAATAATACCAATCATGTCCTAAATCATGTAAATGAGTTTGAACAAAGTTTTATTATTTAAGTGGCAGTAGTACCTTCTTTAGAATTCATAAATCCCAATGGTTAACTAAATTATTAATGTTGAGATACTACTTTTGTTTAATGAATGCCCCCATGAAATGCTAATTATCAACCCTTCTCTCAAACATCTTACATTGACACTCAGGGACGGATGCATAACTTTATGTTAGAGGTAAACTTATAAAATTCTAGAGGGGACGAACTTATAAAATTTAGGGGGGCGAAAATAGATTTTCAATAGAAAATATATAGAAAATTTTTAAAAAAATTCTAAATCATATAGAAATTTCAAATTCTTAGGGGGGACGACCGCCCCCTCCAACCCTCTCTAGGTCCATCCTTGTTGACATCATTGCATTACATTATATCCTAGCCTTGATTTTAAAATAACTAATGAAATGAGTAAAGTTTTGATATACATGATGTGTATAATTTATTTTATACAAGCCTGCATATTTCTACTATAAAACTTAAATCCTAAAAAATAAATATTAAACTATAAACCATATAGCCTAAATTCTAAACAATAACCTTAAATTCTAAACCCTAGAATTTAAACTATTAGGCTTGAATATCTTCAACCGAATCGTCAAGAGGGGTGAATTTAAATTTTAGTGGAAGCACAAGAAAATAAAACTTTGGACACAAAGATTTATAGTGGTTCAACTTCTCAACTAAGTCTACCTCCACTACCTTAGCTCCCTACTAAGGATTTTCTACAAATTCACTAATTTATCTTTCTTTTTCAAGGATCAAGAGTAATCTTTACAAACCTCAAAGCTTATACCCCAAAGCTTTGAGCAACTCTCTTCCTAAGAGGAAATACAAATAAGCAAATCATAGAAAACCTCACAAGTCTAATTTTTTTGCACACTTAAGCTCACACCCAAATCCTAACACTTAAACAATATTGACAATATAACTCAACAAGTGTTTTCTACAAAGAATATGACTATTTAACTCAAAAACAAATTTCCCTATACAAAGAATGTTGACAATATGTTTCTTCAATTTCCATAGCTACTTGAAGAGGCCTTTTAAACTCTCTAATAGCTTCTCGACCGTTGCTAGTCGTTAGAGATTGATAAGAGCCGTTGAGGAATTACTTTTCATCATTAAATGTTCTTCTGATACATTGTGTATCAGTACTTTCCTTAAATAGAAAGAACTATTAAACACAAAAAATAGGGCGTATCAGTACTCGATACTAGGGTATCGGTACACGCCATTACGTATCGATACGAATGCCTCTATATCAGTACGGAAAGATGCTACTAAAATTTTTACCAAAACAGAGCGTATTGGTACTGGTCATGATCGTACTGGTACAGACCACTTTGTATTGGTATCGGGGATGGGGTACCGGTAGTGAAGACCAATTTTTAACTTTTAAAAGCCTTTGCAAAAATTTGTTCTAGTCAAAAACTCTTCAAAAATATTTCAAACATATTTTTCAAGTTATTTGGACTTTGAGTAATTTTTACAATATTTGAATGAAGTCCAAAAATATTTTTCAATTTGTTATATCAATTTTTTTATCTCAACATGAACTCATAAACTTTAAATCTAAACTAAACCCCTAACTCATAAAATTAAAAGACTTATTAGTTACACAACTCGTGTATCAAAGTTTTTTCCCTAATAAAATATGTGCTTAAATTTATAAATTATGATTATTATTGTATAAAGTACGACAAAAGAAAATTAGTCATTGAAAATATCTATACATAACCAACAATCATTTAATCTAGTGAGAAGAGGCATCGAATTCCTTAATTAAGGTCAAATGATCGAACTCTAGCTACTCAATTTCATTTAGTCAACCAATATATTAGACATAAATGGATAATTAATGTCAATAAAATCAATTTGAGGGGTATTTAAGCTATAGAATTATATATGTATATATTTTTTTGAACAATTTCTTCTTCAGGTGAAGGGAAAAAGAATTTGCTCCTAATAGATTTAGAACCCACAACTCAGGAGAGAGCAGAAGGTGTCAATTTAGAATTTAACCACTCGCTGGAACGAACCATTGATTAGATCTAGCTTCACATAAGATGAGGCTAATCGTATCTTGCAGATTCCTATTTCATCTTCTGCTCATGAGGATGTGCTGGTATGGTTTGGAGAGGGCTCTGATATTTACTATGTCCGTAGTGATTATAAACTGTTATTAAATCCCACTACGAGTTCATCTAATGATACTATTTTCAATTATCTATGGAGCATCGATTGCCCTTCAAAAATCAAAATTCTGATATGGCAATTTCTCAACAATTATGTGCCTACATTTCATAACCTATCCATAAAGCGGGTTTCTGCGCATTCTCTTTGTCCTTGTTGTTCGATTGAAGTTGAAGATACAACCCATGTGAGCAAGGGTTGTTATTATGCGTTACAAGTCTGGAGCAAACTAGGGATTTCCTGGCCTAATCTGTTAGACCATGAGTCCTTTTATGAATGGCTTCTATGGTTGTTCAAACACAACGATACTAGCAAACAAAGGCTGATTATTACAACCATTTGGGCACTATGGTTTTCCAGAAACAAGTATATTCATGAGGGCATAACACAGCGAATTGAAGAGGTAACAACTTTTATTGTAAGTTATTGTGAGGAGATTAGGTCTCTTACCTCATTATTAAAACACCCTGTCTCGAATGTGATTGCTCACTGGAGCCCCCTGCTGCGAATTCTGTCAAAGTGAATGTGGATGCAAGCTTTAATTCTTCAACAAACCAGTCTATTTCTGGGATAGTTATTCGAGATGAGGTGGGCTTCATTGTTGGTTCGTGTGTACGGCACAATATCAGGATACCGAGTGTCTTTCAGGCTGAAGCTGTTGCGGTTCTTCATGGGCTACAATTTGCACAAGAAATTGATTCCAGGTCTATTGAAATTGAGAGCGATTCCAAGACTGTAATTAAAAAAATAGTGTCTCGCGAACCCAATTTTTCAGAGATTGGGATGCTTACCAGGGATATATGCGTTGCCGTTCAAAGTTTGGATTCTTGTGCCTTCTCCTTCTGCGGTTGTCTCCAAAACCGAGCTGCACATGCAATGGCGATGGAGGGCCGGAGCTTACCCCATGATCAATTCTGGATGGAGGATGCCTCGCCTAGGGTTCTGCATGTTGCTGATGAGGACCGACGGTTTAGGGATCTACCGTGATTCGTTAATCGGGGTCATGTGAAGGGGATTTTTTGCTTCGATCAGTTCTTGAGAACGTTATCCCCTGTTTTTTTCTTCCATCGTGTTCTTCAGATTGGTTTTTTGCTTCAAATGGAAGATGGGTCGGTTGAGTGCTTCTACTTTCCCTTTCCTTTCTATTTCGTCGTTTGGATTGTCTTTAATTTTTCTTCTTTAATTTTTCCTTTGCTATATATTTAGTATCTCACATATTTCCGTATTTCTATTGAACCCTCATTATTTAAATATTATTTCAATTTGACCCTATTCTTTATAAAAAAAATAATTTAACCCTTAACCCTCAACCTAAAACCCTAAACTATTAAACCTTAAACCTTTAAACTCTTAAACCTATACCCTAAACCATATACCCTTAAAAATAATTTTTTTCTAGGAGACAGACTTGACAATATCATATATTTATCTCTGCAAATGATAAACAAGTTCTTTTCTTGTATCAATAATAAAAGTTGAAGCTATTACATAATAAACTACCATATTGATTATAATCACAAACCTTAAGTATTTAGAGTACCATAGATAAGTTATGAATAATGCACGAAATCTCTGAGGATGGAATCTGAAGTCTCATTAATGTTTTATTCCTCATGCGGTCAGTGATAAATCCTTTGATGTGCACAAGAATGGCTTCTTGCTTGTTGCGGGATTTCGGTTCTTTTGGTCCATTACATGCTTCCTGCTAAAATACTTACCTTCACATTAATACTCTTTTTTCTTTTCAAAGCAGTTAGTGGGAATAGTTTTCAGGACATAATGTTGATTGTTTTCTCATTGGACATTTTGTAGTATTGAGAAAGTAGAGTTGGCTCCTTTAGCTCAGATTTGACTCCCCCCCCCCCATAATTTTCATTAGTTAGTAAATTGTTGCATTGTTTGGTTTCTGCATGGACCATTATTATTTGTACAACCCATATGCTTTTTTCTCTCCCTTTTTTCTGCATCGAAATTATTTTTAAGGATATATGGTTTATGGTATATGTTTAAGAGTTTAAGGGTTTAAGGTTTAATAGTTTAGGGTTTTAGGTTGGGGGTTAAGGGTTAGATTATTTTTTTTATAAAGAATAGGATCAAATTGAAATAATATTTAAATAATGAGGGTTCAATAGAAATACGAAAATAGGTGAGGTACTAAATATATAGTTTACCCTTTATTAAAAAATAAAATTTTAATATATATAAAAAAATAATTTAATTGAATTTTTTAAAGTAATTATTAATTATTTGATGGGTTCTTAAAATTTTAAATCTTTATTAATTAATTTAATGGTGTTCAGCGGTGTTCATGTTGAGTTGATCACACAATTGCAAATGGCCAAGAGGGGGTGAATTGGCGATAAAAAAATTGGTGGGTGAAAATTTGGAAAGATTAAAATGTGACACAAGGCAATTAGAGTGGTTCAAGTTCTCCAAACGAACTCTACATCCACTACCTTAGCTCCCACTAAGGATTTTCAACCAATTCACTACTTGAATTCTTCCCATTTTTTTGGATGAGGAGGAAACCTTACAATTTGATTAAGCTTTCTACCCAAAGCTTAATCCACTCACTTTTACAAAGAGAAGTATTTGGTAAACTCTAAAAGTTCCTCTAAAAGGATAATTGTTTACCCAATTACAATTTCACACTCCCCAAACTCACAATAAAAGATTACAATGAAGATACAAGAGTTGAGTACAAGAATTTGACTTTAAAGGTACAAAGTTTGGATTTGAGTGCTTCGATGTTGCTTGTAGGTTCAATAGTTGTTGCTTGTCCATTTGTGACTTGTTTTTATACCCTTGTATTGAATTCTAGCCGTTTGGGTAGTTAGAATCATCAATAGAGCCGTTGGGATGCAATTTCCCGCAATAAATGCTGCTCAGCTACCTACCATATCTGTACGGCTCGGGAGAGTATCGGTACCTGTCTCAAACAAGAAAGAGCCATTGTGACTAAAAAATTACGCGTATCGATACGCTTAGAGGGCATATCGGTACGATTTTAAAGGGGCGTATCGATACAGAATTTGCTTTCTGAAATCCCAAATTTGGTTTTGATAAAAAGCGTATCGGTACACATACATAGCGTATCGGTACGATATAACGGTCATTTAAATTTTAGATACCAACTAACTAACAAGCCAACGGTCGAAAATTAAATGCAAAGATTTTGCAAAGATAAGCAAATTGTATCGATACAGTTACAATGTTTATCGGTACATTATCGTTTAAAGTCTTGCCCATATGAATATCATATCGACACGAGGTAATATCATATAGGTACGCTATGGTCTACAAAAATTTCAGTGACGAAAAACAATATCGATACGCCTGAGCGTTTTACTGAAGTTTGGCTTGAAAATACATAAAAAGACTTAGTAGATTTTGAGCTTTTAAGAGATTTTGTCTTGAACTATAGTTTGGTTCAAAAAGACTTGTCAAAAAGTGAGACTTTGAAAAGTACTTAAAAATTTATTGTTTTGCAAATTAGTCCATAAGTCTAGGTGTTATATCAAAATTAATTTTATTTTCACAATCTCCCCCTTTTTGATATAATAAAACCACATATAAATTTTTAAGTTTTTGAAACTTTTGAAAAACTTACTCCCCTTAATTTAAGATGGATTTTCAAAATCAATTTTAAGTTTTCAAAAAAATGGCTCTATAATCATTCTCCCCCTTTTTGTTAGATCAAACATAAGCACAAAGATAATAGCAACAATAATATGATTGAATGCAAAGCAAACTTCAAATTAAAAGCAACATAATAGTTCAAAGTTATAAATCCAAACTTAGATCCTAAAACATAAATAAAAAGCATAGAGTACTAAACATAGGTGTAAAAACTAAGGGTGAGCGTTCGAGCGAGTCGAGTCGAGTCAAAAAATTTCGAGTTATTCGAGTTGACGCGTCATATTTTACGACTTGAACTTAATTTGAAATTTTTTTGATTCGAGTCGAGTTTATGAAATTCGAGTCGAGTTCGAGTCGAGTCGAGTTTTCGAGTTTCTATACAAATTTAATTGTAATTATTTACCATGTTATAGTACGATTTGATTCCAATTTAAACGACTTTTTCTATTCATATATATATATATATATATATATATATATATATATTTCTCCATATTATTTTTCACATGCATAAGTAAGATTTGCAATGTTATTTAATAAAAAATATCATCTAAACTTCTAAAATATATTTATAATATTATTTTTAAATAAAGAACTTTTGAGGATAAAGTACTGACGGGGTATAAATGAGTCAATGAATTGATGTAAAGAAAAAATTACAAAAAATTCAGTTGAATGATCAAATTTAATAAAATATAAAGTTAAAGGGCTAAATTAAAAAAAAGAATAAATTTGTTAAAAATATGAATTGAAGTTATATAGATATTATATAGTGTTAGTGAATCATGTGGTTTAATTTTGGTAAAAAAATAGACTTAAAACGAAAGAGAAATTAAAGAAAGGCAAAATGACAAAAGATGCCCCCAACGTTTGCTTGTTTTGTCATTTGGCCCCCTATTATTTCTTTTGATCCAAATATGCCCCCAACGTTTCATTCGTAGTTCAAATATGCCCCCAACGTTTTAGTTTGGTCTAAATATCCCCCCGTTAGATGGAAACTGTCAGTCAACTGACGTTCAACAACTGATGCTAACTGGACTTGCCACATATTAAGATCTACTGATGCCACGTCAAAATTTTTTATAAGCCGTTGACCGTCAGTTGATTGACAGTTTACATCCAACATGGGCATATTTGGACTATGAATGAAACGTTGGGGGCATATTTGGACCAAAAGAAAGAATAGGGGGCAAATGACAAAACAAGCAAACGTTGGGGGCATATTTGGACCAAAAAAAGAATAGGGGGCCAAATGACAAAACATGCAAACGTTGGGGGCATATTTTGTCATTTTGCCTTAAAGAAATGGGAAACATTCAAAGTTGAGGGGCTAAATTACAAAAGTAGGAAATTTAATTTAAAAATATGAATTGAAGCTAAATAGGTATTCTAGTTTCTACATTGGTTTAGGAGCATGTGGTTCAATTTTGGTCAAAATTGACTTAAAACGAATGAGATATTGAAGAAATGAGGAAATCATACAAAGTTAAGGGGCTGAATTGAAAAAATATGAAATTTATTTTCAAAAATATAAATTGAAGATAAATATGTATTCTACGATGGTTTAGGAATACGCGGTTCAAATTTGGTCAAAAATGGACTTAAAATGAAGGAGGAATTGAAGAAAAATGAAATTAGTGACTAAATTGTAAAACTGTAAAATTCGGTTTTTCGATTTTTCGATTTTTCGAGTTAGGCAAATTCCAAACCGACTCGAAATCGAAATTTTTTCAAGTTAATCTAGTTGACTCGAATAACTCGAAATTGAAAAAAAATATATCGATTTTTTCGAGTCGAGTTTTGCTCACCCCTAGTAAAAACTAAAGAAATTGAATGACATGAGATGATATGCAAAAGCTACTCGTCCCCATCATCATCATCTTCGTCCTCTTCATCCTCGTCATCTCGAGTTGATTGATTCCTCCTAGATTGGTTAAGCCAAGCACCATGGAAGCCGGTGAGAGAGACATCCATGAAGTTTTGTTGAAGAGCGATGGCTTTCACTTGATCCTCCAACGATGTGAAGCGAGTGTCAATACCTTTGACTCGATCTTCCAAGGATGTGAATCGAGTGTCAATGGCGGCAAACCCGGCTTCCATGTTTGTGAACTTCTCATTGAGGAATGTCATTAGATTGTCCGCTGAAGAAGACGCAATCGGAGTACGTTGAGAGCTTGAAGAAGCATGTGGAGCATCAATCAGATCATCTTGTTGAGAAGCATGAGGGACACGAACCCATTCATTGTTAACATAGGAGAAATGAGCACGAGAGAGGGAACGTTCATTGATAGGTTGGCCAAGGGGTTCGGGAAAATCATGTGAACAGTCAATCTCAAGGGAATGGAATAGGGAACTCAATGTCGTAGAGTAGTAAAAGGATTTTACTTGGTCGGTGTGACGGTGTTGAATGAGATAGACAAGGTCGGAAAACATAATTTGACAAAGGTTAGGACGTTGACCCTCCCTAAAGCACTTAAGCCAAAAATCATCTACTTGACGAATTGTGGAAAATTTCCATCCCGATGGACGCAAAAACCAAGTAATGATAAGATGAAGGATTCGATCATAAGCATTTAAGACTTTTACAGAACCTAAAGGGCCTTGACCTAAGGACTTTTCATCATCAATTCCTACATTTTCAAAACCAAAAGCCTTGCGAAGAACATCGTGATCAATGTGAACGGTTTTGCCCATTACATATGGCTCGATTGCAACAACATGTTCTCTAGCCTCATCATGAATACATGTAGCATTTGAAAAGAAGATAATAACCAAGTTCCTATAGACAATGGGATGAAGGTTTAAAAAGTTAATGAATTTCCATTGCCGAATCAAAGGGAGGTATTGAAATTTGAAACGGGCAGAGTTTAAAAATGGGAGACACGACACGTTCTTCCTTAAGAGTGAAACCTTGAAAGAGTTTGTAACGTTACATATCCGAAGGGTTATGAAAACTACATTGGAGAATATAAGGGAGATTTGGTTTAGGGTTACCCTCTTCATCATCCATAGGATCGAAAGTGGCAAGGTGACGTCTAGCTCTCTTTTTCGGTGCCATAACCTTGAAACACATCAAAACGATTCGAATATGTATGCAATTAACATCTCATTCAAACCAATAAATTTTAATAATTCAAGGTATGTTTTAAAAGACAATGTTAATGTTAAATATATATACACATACAATAGAAAAGATTTGAATTTTTTTTAAACGAATTAAAAAAATACGATGTGAAAATATATTCAAATGAAAAAATTTTGATTTTGAATTTTTTTTTACAAAAAATTTGAAACCTATGTTATAAATATATGTTTTATACAAAAACTAAGTTGAAACAATTATAAAAATCAAACGAAAATAGGAAAATAGAAGAAAAAAAGTTTATACCTTGATTTGTTAGATTGGATGAATGTGTTGATGTGAATGCACTAGATTGTTGACAAAGCTTAGCTTTGATGTGGAGATAAAAAAAATTCTCAACTAATTTTTAAGATTGATGGAAAATTTTGAAGGATTGAGGGGGTTTATAGAGAGGTGCGACTAGGGTTTGTAGAGGGAAATGGGTTTTTAATTTTTTTTTGAAGAGTTTTGTTAAAACAGTCCTAAATAAAATCTCATTCGAGACTGTATCGGTACGCTTTTAGAGCGTATCGATACGTGTTTGCCCTATTTTTAATTCGATGTTATTACCGTATCGATACACGAGACCATATCGATACAGTTTGACATGTATCACTTCCCTTGATTTATCTGTATCGATAAGCGGGGTCGTATCAATACCCTTTTAGATCTTAATAGTTCCCTTTGATGAACCCGTATCGATACGCTTTCAATCGTATCGATACGCATTTACCAGATAAGGCATTTTTGACAAATTTAAGTTCAAAAATCTAACTTTAAACGATCCTAAATGCATATGTATGACATATGAACAAGTTTTAATGGCTATAATTAATGCATACCCCCTAGCAACATGCATAGAAGCAAAAAGAAGCAAATTAACATAAGCATGGATATCAATCAATTTCAAGCAAATTTTGACCATTTGGGACCTAAAAAGGGTCAAGAAAGGCTAGTTAAACCTAACTCTCTCCTAAGGGTCCAAAAACGCTCTTTATCTAAGGGTTTTGTGAATATATCCGCTAATTGGTTCAAGGTATCAACATATTCTAGAACAACATCATTTTTCAAAACATGGTCTCTAATGAAATGATATCTAATTTCTATGTGTTTGGTTCTAGAGTGTTGGATTGGATTCTTAGTGAAACAAATAACACTAGTGTTGTCACACCTAAGGGGTATGGTTTCTACTTCAACACCATAATCTAAGAGTTGTTGCTTCATCCAAAAGACTTGGGCACAACAACTCCCTAAGGATATGTACTCTGCTTCGGTGGTAGATAAGGCTACGCTATTTTGTTTCTTAGAGAACCAAGATACGAGTATACTACCTAAGAATTGGCATGTCCCGGAGGTACTTTTCCTATCTATCTTACATCCCCCATAATCCGCATCCGAATAAGCATAAAGGCTAAAGGAAGAATCCTTAGGATACCAAAGGCCTAAGTTAGGTGTGTCTCTAAGGTATCTAAAAATTCTCTTAATGGCAACTAAGTGTGATTCTCTAGGACTAGCTTGAAACCTAGCACACAAGCAAACACTAAACATGATATACGGTCTACTTGCGGTAAGGTAAAGCAAAGAACCTATCATGGATCTATAAAGCTTAGAATCAACACACTTACCTCATTCATCTTTGTCAAGCTTTACAGAAGAGCTCATAGGTGTAGCTTGAGGCTTTACATTCTCCAAGCCGAACTTTTTGAGCATATCGTTCACGTACTTAGCTTGATTTATGAAGGTGCCATCCTTCCTTTGTTTGATTTGGAGTCCCAAAAAGAATGAGAGCTCCCTCATCATGCTCATCTCGAACTCACATTGCATTAGCTTAGAAAATTCTTTGCAATAACATTCATTAGTAGAACCAAAAATGATATCATCAACATAAATTTGTACTACTAAGATGTCATTAGTATATTTTTTTATGAAAAGTGTAGTGTCCACCTTACCTTTTTCAAAACCATTTTCAATTAAAAAGTTTGAAAGTCTTTCATACCAAGCTCTAGGAGCTTGTTTTAAACCATAAAGGGCTTTAGTTAGTTTAAACACATGATTTGGAAATTTTGAGTCCTCAAAACCCGGTGGTTGTTCAACATACACTTCTTCATTTATAAAACCGTTTAGAAAAACACTTTTCACATTCATTTGAAAAAGCTTGAAATCAGGGTAACATGCAAATGCTAGAAGCATCCTAATAGCTTCCATCCTAGCTACGGGTGCATATGTTTCATCAAAATCAATTCCCTCTTCTTGAGTGTAACCTTGAGCAACAAGCCTAGCCTTGTTTCTCACTATGTTACCACTCTCATCTAGTTTATTTCTAAAGACCCATTTAGTTCCTATTGTAGATTGATTACTAGGTCTTTCAACTAATGTCCAAACTTTACTTCTCTCAAATTGATTTAATTCGTCTTGCATGGCCAAAATCCAAAATCCATCTTTTAATGATTCTTTGATATTTTTAGGCTCAATGCATGAAAGAAATGCAACATGGATCATTAATTTGAGAGATGATCTTGTAGTTACCCCTTTGGATGGATCCCCCAAGATTTCACCACCTTTGACATAGTTGAACTCCCTTGGGTAAGATACCTCATTTTCCTCAAGAGCCAAGCCCTTCAAGGCTTCAAGAGGTGGATCTTGTGCATCTTTTTCTTTAGTTGGAATCTCATCCACCTTTGATGTTTGTCCTCCATCAATGGCATCAAGGATCCCTACATCATCATCATCATCATCACAAGATTTCTTCCTCGAAAGGAGGTTATCATCGAAAACAACATGTATAGACTCTTCTACTACTAAAGTTCTTTTTATTAAATACACGATAGGCTTTAGAGTTTAAAGAATACCCTAAGAAAATAGCTTCATCACTTTTAGCATCAAATTTACCTAAGTTGTCTTTTCCATTATTTAAAACAAAGCACTTGCAACTAAATGGATGAAAATAGTTAATGTTAGGCTTTTTAGATTTTAAGATCTCATATGGTGTTTTCTTCAAAATTGGCATAATCATTACTCGATTTATAATGTAGCAAACGGTATTTGTGGCTTCCGCCTAAAAATATTTAGGTAAATTATTTTCACAAAGCATGGTTCTGGCCATTTCTTCTAAAGTTCAATTTTTCCTCTCAACTACCCCATTTTGTTGAGGAGTGCGAGGTGCGGAAAAATTATGGCTAATTCCATTTTCATTTAAAAACTCTTCAAAACCTAGATTTTGAAACTCGGTTCCATGATCACTTCTAATGTAAGATATTTTAAGCTCAAGATCATTTTGAGTTATTTTAGAAAATGTGATGAATTTTTCTAAAGCCTCATCTTTTATACTTAAGAATAAAACTCAAGTAAACCTAGAATAGTCATCAACAAGTACAAAAGCATATGATTTACCACCCAAGCTTATAGTCCTAATAGGCCCAAAAAGATCCATATGAATTAATTGTAAACATCTACTAGTAGAGACATCATTAATGGATTTAAATGAGATTCTATGTTGTTTACCCTTAGAGCATGCATCACATATTTTATCATTAGAGAATTTAAGTTTGAGTAGACCTCTAACTAGATCAAGGGAAATCAATTTTTCTAAAACACTCATGCTAGCATGTCCTAATTTTCTATGCCAAAGCCATGAGTCATGTTCATCATGTGCAACTAAACATGTATGAGATGTATGGATGTCATCTAAATGCACCATGTAAATATTACTTATTCTATGCCCTATGAGCATCAATTGATTTGTTTTAATGTTCACAATTTTGCAACCACTTTTATCAAATAAAACATTAAAACCCTTATCACACAATTGACTAATGTTCAGTAAGTTGTGTTTAAGACCGTTGACATACAAGACATTTTCAATGAAAATAGAAAAGTGATTACCAATGGAGCCTATTCCTTCAATGTGGCCTTTGGAGTTTTCACCGAAAGTTACCACTCCACCACTCTTTGGCTTTAGTTCCATGAATCTGCTCTTGCCACCGGTCATGTGTCTTGAGTATCCACTATCAAGGTACTATGAGTTTTGACTTGAAGCTTTAGCCTTGTAGCAATGCTCCCCCTACAAACAAAGAAATTAGGCTTTGGTTTTTGGTACCCAAATCATTTTGGGTCCATGAGTGTTAGCCCTCAAAACTTTGGTTCCCTTATGAATCCAAGAAGCAATAGCATTCATGTTATTAGAAACAATGAGTTCCTTAGGAACCCAAACACTCCTAATTCTTTGACTTTTAGATTACTTAGTAAAATTTCTTTGTTTAGGATGAAATGGTTTTCCTTTTACATATTGGGTTTTAGAAGAATTTCTTTTTTCAAAATTGTTTTTCCCAATAGTAATAGAAGTTTTAAGATTATCCACTTCCTTTGTATGATAATCTTGAAAATCGGAAAGAAGTTTTCAAGATCAAGAATTTTCTTCTTAAGATCATCTAAAAGATTTACTAAGTATAAAACCTTCTTTTCCAATTCCGATTTAGTTTTTGAAAGAGACTCATTTTGAATTTTTAAATCAGAAATGTTTTTCTTGTTTCTCAAAATTGACTCATTATATTTTTCAACTAACGCATCATAAACCTCTTGCAATTCATCATAAGCATCTTGAAGTTCATAGGTAAAATCAAAATTAGATGAGTTAAGGTTTACCTTTGGTTCATCATCAATGGCCATGAGACAAAGATTAGCCACTTCCTCCTCCTCCTCGGATGACTCCTCGTCACTCCAAGTTGCTACTTGAGCTTTGAGCTTGTTCTTCTTCCCAAAGCTCTTTCTCTTCAATTGAGGACACTCGGAACGGATGTGGCCGGATTTTTTGCGCTCATAGCAAATGATTTGGTCCTTCTCCTCTTCTTTACTCTTGCTCTTGAAGTCCTATTTTCTATTGAACTTCCTTCCACGGCTGGACTTCATGAAGCGAGTGAATCATTTGGCCAACATGGCCATCTCCCCATCTTCATCTTCACTAGAATCGCTTTCATGATGTGAAGCTTTAAGAGTGATTCCAATCTTCTTCTTCTCAACATCTTTCTTCTCAACCTTCTTCTCCTCTATTTTCTTTTCTTCTTCTCTTTCATTCTTCATGATCTCATGAGTGAGTAGAGATCCAACAAGAGCATCTAGCTTGAGTGTCTTCAAATCTCGAGCTTCAATAATAGACGTTCTCTTGCTATCCCATGATTCCGGAGGAGAGTACAACAATTTCCTCACTAGCTTGTCTTCGGGGATGATCTCATTGAAACCCTTCAATCCATTGACGATGACCGAAAATTGATCAAACATCTTGGAAACACTCTCATCGGGATCCATTTTGAAATTTTCGTAGCTTAGATTGAGTAGCCCGATCTTTCTTTCCTTTACGTCGCTAGTTCCCTCATATGTTGTCTCGAGGGTGTCCCAAACTTCCTTGACATTCTCGATCGAAGAAACCTTGGAGTAGATATCCAGACCAAGCGCAAAAAAGATGACATGAAGAGATTTATCATTTACTTGCATCCTTCATCGATCATCTTCGGTCATTTCAGCTTTGACCTTTGGGACAAGTCTTCCTTCACCGTCTCTCTTCATTGGTATGAATGGACCTTCTTCAACCACATCCCACTCCATGTAGTCGGTAGACTTGATGAAAAGCCTCATTCTATTCTTCCAATATGGGTAGTTATCCCCATTGAAGAATGGTGGCTTGGTGGTAGATTGAGACTCAAAGAGGTTGGAAGTGGAGGTGGATGCCATTGCTTGACTAGTTGTTGATCAAACTCTCCTAGAATTGACTCAAGAGGGTTGTAATTCTTCCAATGAGTGTAGCTCTGATACCAATTGTTGAGTTGATCACACAATTGCTGTTGAGTGTGTAAAAGTTCTATTATTTACACCCTATTTTACCCATATTTCTGCTGCATTCAAGCATTATTCATTGCATTTAGGTTAGTTTACAGCAAAACATCACAAATATATTAAGGGTAAATTACTGCAGGGGTCACTTTCGTTTCTCGTTTGTACAGATTTAGTCACCACTTTTGAAAAGTGCCAATAAGTGGTCATCTACGTTTTCGATGTGTAAAGACTTGGTCACTCCGACGTTATAGTCCGTTAGTCCCCTAACGGATTGGGAATTAATTAACGAAAAAATAAGGGTAAATTACTGCAATAGCCATTAAAATTTATCTCATGTACATTTTTTCTCCTCAATTTAAAAAAATAAACATTATAGTCACTAATAAAAATGTTTCTTTATAATTTCACCCTTAAATTTTTAAAAATGCATTTTTCAATCCTAAAACTTTACAATTCAAACTTTATTTTGAATTTTTGAGTCAAGTTTATGAAATTATGAGTCGAGTATTTTCACATCAAACCTAAAAATTTAATTTTTTCGAATCAAGTCGAGTGTTGCACTTCCCTACATATAATTTTTAATTTTAATCCGTGTTTGTCCCAACTAATTGTTTTGTTTAAATCGAAATTTAATAACTGTCTGAACCAAAAACTCACATAGGATAATTAACACCCCAAAATATCCAGATCCTTCCATTTTTTTCTCTCGACCCCTCACCTTCCCCGCTCCGGCTTTTGCTCCGATCTGCCACATCGCCCGGCCGTGGCCTTCACCGCTGCCGCCATGGTGTCCGCCCACTCCCCCTGATCACAACCACGGTGACCACTCGCGGTAAGTCACCGTCGTCAGCAATGGCGAGCAGTTTGAAGCTTAGAGAGGAAACCCACCATCGCTTGTGTTTTCATGTTGATCTCGGCCACCGCTCGACGGTGGTCTACACCGTCATCACCTCCTTATCCGCCATCGTCCCCCGAACAAAACCCCAGCCGCCACTCGCGGTAGTTCACCGCCGGTTGCCGCGAAAGCTGTGACAAAGGTTCGTTCGTCCCCTCTGTTTTTCTGCGATTCCAGCCACCGCAACTGTCCGCTCGCCGCGCCGTCACTGATATTGAGTTCCTCGTGTCGAGGCGAACAAAGCCCATACCTTCAATCATCGGTTCGCTGTCGTTTAAGGCTTCGTCGGAGCTTCGCCTGAACCTGCCCGTTGACAAACACGGATTAAAATTAAAAATTATATGTAGGGAAGTGCAACACTCGACTTGATTCGAAAAAATTAAATTTTTAGGTTTGATGTGAAAATACTCGACTCATAATTTCATAAACTCGACAAAATAAAGTTTGAATTATAAAATAGAAATTCCAATAACTCGACTTGACTCGAAAAAATTAATTTTTTTGGTTTGATGTGAAAATACTCGACTCATAATTTCATAAACTCGACTCAAAAATTCAAAATAAAGTTTGAATTATAAAATAGAAATTCTAATAACTCGAATTTTTTAGTAGTTAGTGGACTAAATTTTTAAGTTTGAGTTATTAAATAGGAGCAATTTGGGCACCTAAGTTTTAAAGGGTATACTTTGGGCACCTATTTTTCATCTAAGCATTTATAATATTATTGTACTAATTGATTGTAAAGTTTTAGGATTGAAAAATGAATTTTTAAAAATTTAAGGGTGAAATTATAAAGAAACATTTTTATTAGTGACTATAATGTTTACTTTTTTAAATTGAGGAGAAAAAATGTACATGAGATAAATTTTAATGGCTATTGCAGGAATTTACCCTTATTTTTTCGTTAATTAATTCCCAATCCGTTAGGGGACTAACGGACTATAACGTCGGAGTGACCAAGTCTTTACACATCGAAAACGTAGATGACCACTTATTGGCACTTTTCAAAAGTGGTGACTAAATTTGTACAAACGAGAAACGAAAGTGACCCCTGCAGTAGTTTACCCATATATTAAAAGGCACAGTTTCTACTAAGAATGGTTGTTTTTGCAGGTTGCCGCCGTAGCAGACGGTGAGGGCAGGCGCTGGGCAGTGAAGCAGAAGAGCTAAACTGGACAGGCATACAAAGAGGACGATGCTGCCACGGATGCTGTCGTGACAGCAGAGGACGACAACAGTTTTGAGGAGAAGAAGCAAAGTGGACCTCGACAGATAGAGAAAATTCAGCCCGTCTGTCGTGTGAAAACCTCATATTTTTCCGAGCCCCATATCAAAAGATATGTCAAGCCCAAAGTTCAAGGAGAGAAAATCCCAAGAAACAAGGAGGACGGCTGGAAAGTAGATTCCTTGAAGATTTAGTCTTTATTAGAATCATACTTTTAATTAAAGTTGTAATCCTTGTCAAATTAAATAACTTGAGCCCAAAGCTTGTATAAGGGCATATATTTTAACCTAGGGCATACCCCATACCCCATAACCGATAACCAAAAACTCCTAGCCGTTTTCCTACCCTCGACATGTTCTAAATTTCACCTAGGGCCACAGGTTGATTTGTAAAGTAGTTGCAAGGGTTGTTTTGTTTTAGGAATTTTCAGTTCAATAAAATAAACTTCAAGTTCTCTTATTTTGGTTATTAATATCTTGAAAGAGCATCGGGAGAGCATTGTGAGGTTATCTATTTACTTAGCATCGGGAGAGTTAAGTATACGAAAGAAATAAGAGCAAGTTCTCTAGTTTATAGTTGAACTATCTCGGGCCTAGGGATAGGACGAGGTTAAGTGGCTAAAGAAGAATTCATACACATCGGTGTTCATCCTTCGATTCACGCCGGGAGGTATCATCAAGACGTGATCATTGACAGACTTGGACCTAGGGATAGGCCAAGGCAGATCTGGGATTCTTGCCAAACTTGAAAGTACTGAGTTGAGTGTTTGCTGCCGCGATAATCAACGGACTGCTGTCGCGACAGGTGCTGCCCGCGACAGGCGCGACGACAGAACTGGATTTCCTAAACTCTGCAATACCTACACTACTGAGCAATTCAATACCAGCCCATTCTCTCTATCTTGATATCTCTACTCTTTTATTTACGTTTACTTTATTATTTTCGTGACAACTTTCTCAAACATCTTCTTTACTTTCGTGCAGTGAATTAAGGTGAAGCTATTAGCCCAATCCCTGTGGAGAGGATATCCGATACTTCGTATCACTTTACTACTTGCGTCGTGTATACTTGCACTACCATTGCGATAGACTATTTTACACGCAACAAGTTTTTGGCGCCGTTGCCGGGGATTGGCAACATAACTCTACCTTTTCTTTTACTGCACTTTTCGTTTATATTTTTATTTTTATTTTTCTATTTTTCTTTAGTGCATTCAACTCTTGCTTTTCATAAGGTTTCTTGTTTATGCGCAGATCGAACCGAGGTAAAGATCCTGAGTATCCATTAGATCCAGAAATCGAACGATCATTCAATCTCAAGAAACAACTTCGTCACTTACTAGCCAGGAACGAGTACCTTGAGGAACAGCTAGAGAAGATGGCCCACAAAGGAAACGACCCGCCTGTCGGCGACCCGCCTGCCGCTGCCGGCCGACGGTCCTGTCGTGACTACATGTTGAACGATCATGTAGAGCTGGAAACCACGTTGCCGGACATAGATGTTGACAACTTCGAGCTGAAACCTGTTATGTTTAGTATGATCAACAATGCTGGGCAGTTTAGTGGTGCTGTTACAGAGGATGCTAGGGAGCATCTCAAAACATTCCAGGAGATCTGTGGTTCGTTTAGACTACCAGGAGTTAGTCCGGAGATACTGAGGCTTCGGTTATTCCCCCATTCATTGAGGGACAGAGCAAAAACTTGGTGGAATAAACTTACGCCGGGTTCAATTAGAACTTGGGCAGATTTATCTCGTGAATTTTTATCTCGTTTTAATCCTTCACATTTATCTGAGCGATTACGTAATGAAATTGCTACTTTTCAACAGGATGATGACGAGCCGATGCACGAAGCCTGTGACAGATTTACTACTCTTCTACGGAGCTGCCCTATGCATGGATTCCCCGTCTGGAACCAGGTAACTAAGTTTTATAATGCTGCAAACTTACAAACTCGTATTCGAATTGATTCAGCAGCAAACGGACTATTATTGGATAAAGATCCAGACGAGGCAATGCAAGTTTTGAAAAATCTGGCTAAGAATGAGGAGCAGTTTCCGACAGCAAGAAGAGGGGGTAAACGGGTATTAGCTGTCAAGGATTATGAGGCCGACAGCACGATGAAATCACAGGTGGCATACCTTACTAAGGCAATGAAAAAACTCTTGAATGAGGATGCACAACATGGTTTTGCTGTCGAGGAGGTATGTGACATTTGTGAGGGAAATCACAGTTCGGAGGAATGTCTAATACAGTTAGAAGATGGAAAATATGTTGGAAACTACAAGCCGAATTACAACTCCAACAAATATAATCCCAACTGGAGGAAGGATCCCAAGTTTTCTTGGAGTAATCCTAATAATGCCCTGAATCCCCAAGCACACAATCAGAATCAGGGAGGACCTAGATTGCTGACGCGACAGCAACTGCTGCCGCAACTGCTGCCGCAACAGCAACAACAGCCACCAGCTGCCACTAACAGTATACTGGAACAGACTCTGGCCACTTTTATGACTCAGACAGGTACTTATATTGAGAATATGAATCAGTTTGTCAAGAAAACAAAGACGTTCATGGATAAAACAGAGATGCGGATGACAAATCATGAAGCTACTCTGAAATCTTTGGAGACACAAATGGGTCAAGTTTCCCAACATATTAAGCCAAGGCAGACTGGAGGATTCCCTAGTAATACTGAAAATGCTAGGCAACCCACACATGAGCAATGTAAGGCCATTACTACTAGGAGTGGGAAGAAACTACCAGGGCCAGAAAAGGAAGCTGAAACAGTAAAGGAACCAGCTTTGGACAAACCTGCCGAGGAAGCTGCCACGACAGGTAACAAACAGACTACTGCCGATGAGCCTGTCACGACAACAGAAGCGACATAGGAGAAAAATGATGAACCCAAACCTCCTCAGATTCGTATGCAGTGGGAAGGGCGTATTGCTGATTATCGTCCCCCACCACCTTTTCCTCAACGGTTACAGCAAGCTAAGCAAGAATCTCAGCTCAAAAAGATTTACGATATTTTTAAACAGGTTTATATTAATATTCCGTTGTTAGATGCCGTTAGGGAGATGCCCGGTTACGCCAAATTTCTCAAGGATGTCATGTCAAAGAAATCTAAACTTGGGGAATTTGAAACGGTAAAGATGAAAGAATGTTGCATGAGTATTCTTCATCGGCAGCCACCCCAGAAAAAGAAGGATCTGGGGAGCTTCATCATACCTTGTGTAATCGGAGACAAATATGTGGGTAAGGCACTTTGTGATCTTGGTGCTATTATTAATTTAATGCCAAAATGTGTTTTTCAGAAATTAAGTATTGGAAAGGCGCGGCCCACGACAGTAACTCTGCACCTGGTAGACCGCTCTTATGTTCATCCGGAAGGAAAAATCGAAGATATTCTGGTAAGAGTGGATAAATTTATATTTCCTACTGACTTTCTTGTTTTATATTGTGAGGCAGACGAAAATGCACCAATCATCCTTGGGCGACCCTTCTTAGCCACGGGAAGATCACTGATTGATGTGGAGAAAGGAGAACTCACAATGCGTGTGAACGATCAAGAGATTAAGTTGAATGTTCTCCAAGCTATGAAGCACGCTGATGCAGACGAGGAATGCAAGGCTATCACTGAAGTTACCCTTGATCAACCCTGCATCAGGTCGGGCTATCACGACATAAAAATTGGTCACTGCCGCAGCAGCCACCTACAGGGCTGTCACGACAGCACTGACGACAGCACCGACGACATCAACTCCTCTGAATCCGATACATCTGATACTGAAGATCAGGAGGAGGTAAACTGGATAGGCGATCGTCCAGGTAAGTTATTCGAACCTTTAAATTATACTTCGGATAACCATGCAATCCAAAAGCCATCTACTGTTGAACCACCTGCCTTAGAACTAAAGCCCCTGCCAGGGCAGCTAAAATATGCTTTTCTTGGTTCAAATGATACGTTGCCCGTAATCATCTCTTCTAAGCTGCCGTAGGATCAGGAATGGCAGCTAATAGGGATGATGCGGCAACATAAGAAGGCAATTGGATGGACGATAGCTGATATTCAAGGCATTAGTCTGGCGTTATGCATGCACAAAATCCTTTTAGAGGAAGATCATAAGCCGACTATAGATGCCCAAAGGCGGCTAAATCATGCGATGAAAGAGGTGGTTCGGAAAGAGATAATCAAATGGTTAGATGCTGGTATTATTTACGCCATCTCCGACAGCAAATGGGTGAGCCCGGTGCAATGTGTTCCCAAGAAAGGTGGAATGACCGTGGTGACCAATGAAAACAATGAGTTAATCCCAACCAGGACTGTGACCGGTTGGAGGGTTTGTATGGACTATCGGAAGCTTAACAAATCTACCCAAAAGGACCACTTTCCTTTACCCTTTATTGATCAAATGCTTGATAGATTAGCGGGTAAACCTTACTATTGTTTTCTTTATGGTTATTCAGGTTATAATCAAATAGCTATCGCACCGGAAGATCAAGAAAAGACGACTTTCACATGCCCATATGGAACTTATGCTTTTAGGAGAATGCCATTCGGATTATACAATGCACACGCCACCTTCCAAAGGTGCATGATGGCCATATTCTCCGATATGGTGAAGGACTTCCTTGAGATTTTTATGGATGATTTTTCAGTCTTTGGGGACGATTTTGAGAGATGCCTAGGCAATCTACAAAAGGTACTTGAAAGATGTGAAAAAACAAACCTAGTCTTGAATTGGAAAAAATGCCACTTTATGGTGGATGAAGGGATAGGCCTTGGCCATAAGATTAGCTGTCGTGGCATAGAAGTCGACAGGGCCAAAATAGAAGTGATCGAGAAGCTGCCGCCGCCGACCACAGTTAAGGGTATTAGAAATTTCTTGGGACATGCTGGTTTTTATCGGAGATTCATTGCAAATTTCTCAAAAATCACCAAGCCCCTATGCCATCTTTTGGAGCAGAACCGACCCTTTGACTTTAATAATGAATGTACTGAAGCATTCAAGGTTCTGAAGGAAAAACTGGTAACAGCCCTAATAGTACAGTCACCAGACTGGACACAGCCATTTGAGATCATGTGTGATGCCAGTGACTATGCTGTCGGGGCAGCACTTGGGCAGCGGAGAGACAAATTGTTTCATGTCATATACTATGCCAGCAAGACACTGAATGAAGCCCAAGTGAACTACACCACCACAGAAAAGGAGTTATTAGCTGTGGTATTCTCCATTGACAAGTTTTGTTCTTACATACTTGGAACGAAGGTTATAGTGCACACAGACCATTCTGCCCTCAAGTATCTGTTCGCTAAAAAGGATGCAAAGCCTCGATTGATAAGATGGATCCTGCTACTGCAAGAATTCGACCTTGAAATCAAGGACAAAAAAGGGACATAAAATCAGGTGGCAGATCACTTATCAAGGTTGGAGAAGGGACAGAGTCTACCAACAGATGAGACAAACATACTGGAGACCTTCCCAGACGAGCAGCTCTTTGCTGCCGCAATAACTGTTGCGACAGCCATGGCGGCAGGTAAGTATTCTGAACTTCCTTGGTATGCAGACTTCGTTAATTTCTTAGTTAGTGGAATAATCCCATCTGATCTTAATTATCAAGCCAGGAAGAGGTTCCAAAATGATGTTAAGCATTATTATTGGGACGATCCTCTTCTTTTCAAAATTTGTGCAGATCAGGTTATAAGGAGATGTGTACCCCAGGAGGAGCAGAAAGACATATTACATCACTGCCATGCTTCACAGTATGGAGGTCACTTAGGAGGCAACAAAACTGCTGCCAAGGTGTTGCAGTCAGAGTTTTATTAGCCGTCACTGTACAAAGATGCACAAACCTTCTACAAGAGCTGTGACAGGTGCCAAAGGACAAGAAACATCTCAAGGAGAAACGAGATGCCACTGCAGAACATTCTAGAGGTCGAGATCTTCGACGTTTGGGGATTGATTTTATGGGACCTTTTCCATCCTCATGTGGAAATCTATACATCCTCCTGGCAGTAGATTATGTCTCTAAGTGGGTTGAAGCTATCGCCACTCAAAAGAATGATGCCAAGACAGTCCAAAGGTTTTTGCACAAAAATATCTTTTCTAGGTTTGGCATCCCTAAGGCGATTACCAGTGATGAAGGGAGACATTTTGACAATAGGGTTATTGCTGCCGCCTTGAAGAAATATGGTGTCAAGCATCGGATCACGACAGCATATCATCCACAGACCAATGGACAAGCTGAGATATCCAATAAGGAAGTTAAGAACATTCTTGAGAAAATGGTTAAGCCAACTAGGAAAGATTGGTCTTTACTTCTCAATGATGCATTATGGGCATATAGGACAGCTCTTAAGACTCCATTGGGCATGTCTCCGTACCGATTGATTTATGGAAAAACATGTCATCTACCTATCGAGATAGAGCACAGAGCATACTGGGCAATCAAGGCAGTAAATATGGACTTGGATAGAGCAGGGCAAAAAAGGCTGTTAGATCTGAACGAGATTGAAGAAATACGGACAATGGCCTACGACAATGCAAGAATCTACAAGGAGAAAACTAAGAAGTGGCATGACAGGAAGTTGCTGCCACGACAGTTCTGCCCAGGGCAGCTTGTATTGTTGTTCAATTCTAGACTGAAACTTTTCCCAGGGAAACTGAAATCTAGATGGTCTGGCCCATTCCAAGTCATACAAGTTTTTCCCCATGGTGCCATCACAATCTGATCATTAAAAGACGGGCACCAATTCAAAGTCAACGGACAGCGCCTCAAGCATTATTAGGGGACTGAAGCCCCAGGAATGCAGGAAGTGGTTACCTTAGGAGATGCCCCACCTGGCATCCCTAATTTAACCTAAACTTTATTTTTAATTATTATTATTATTATTATTTATTAGGAAATAAGGTTTATTTTATTCGAATAATGTTTTTTATGTTTATTGTTTTTAGGAAATAAAGGAGTCGAGACGAACAGGAGAAGTGAACTCAGCCCACCATCCATCCATCAGCCCAACAAAGCCCAATATTGAAGCCTGTCGTTATAGCTGCTGCGACAGACGCGAAAAAAGACAGGCTGTCACCATGCTGTCACGACAGACGCAGAAACGTGTGACAAACGTGTAACAGACGCGGAAACGTGTGTCAGACGCGTCAGACACGCTAAAGCTCAATAGTCGCCCCGTTATTCGCGCCTGCCGTTACAATTTCAACGGGCAGCAATCCCTCTTCTATAAAACCCCGTTTCATTTTCATTTTCACTCACTTTTGCCTTTCTTACTTGCTCTCCATCTTTAGTTTTCATTTGCTTTCTTTTACTTTCCACAACCCTTGCACTAACATGTCTTCCAGAAAAACCCGCCGCAGTGCTGCTTCAACCTCTTCACCGGCAACAACTCCCCCACCGTCATTTGCAACCAGAGATCTGTGGGAAGAACGAGGTTTCATTTACACTCCAAAGGCAAAGAATCTGGGCCTCAAGCCTTTCATCGCCAGGAAGATTAAAGCTTTATTATGGGAATCATTTGCAGAACAACCAGAGGAGATGAACGAAACGCTGGTGAGAGAATTTTACGCTGCCATCAGCAGCAAAACGGCGACAGCAGTGACTATCAGAGGAAAAGAGGTACCGTTTACAGCCGACCGCATAAACTCCTTATATGGCCTCTACATGGGCCCCAATGATGATGCACACCAGCAGTTCCTCGACACATTGGATGATGCTGCCTATGACGCTGTCATGGCAGAACTGACGGAAGATGGAACCAAATGGAATACAAGCCGAAAAAATCCTCACACAGTGAAGTGGGGGCAGCTGCTGCCAGAGGCAAAACTGTGGAATGCCTTCGTAAAAAAGAGGATCCTGCCGTCGTCCCATCATACCACCGTTGACCAGCAGAGGTTAGCCTTAATACACTCTATTTTAAACGAACGACCCATCAATGTGGGTAGTTATATGCGAGAGAGTATTTTGGAAAGTGCACATCGGCCGTCAAGCCTCCTTTGCCTCCCTTACCTCATCACATCCCTCTGCCGCTGTCATGATGTGCCGGAAGCTGACACAGATTCCATAGTGAAAGGACGGGGTTGGACAGAAAAGAATATCATCAGCCTCATGGAACTGACAGTGGCAACCCCTCTCTCATCTTTCAACCTCGCTGCCGCCCCAGCTGAATCATCAGAGCAGCCAAATCCTGAACCTGCCGCCGCAGCAGCTGCTCCGACAGATTCCTCCAATCAGATCCTAGCTGCCATTCAAAGGATGGAGGACAGACAGTTGGGCCTCATGACATTCATCAAGGACTTTGCCGCATCCACGGTAAATTTTATTCAAACTACTTTAAATTTCCCTGATGTTGTTTTCCCCACCTTCCCTGCCCACTACTTCACTATCCCCACCCCTGTCCACACACCTACACATGCTGCAACCCCACAAACATCATCTGCCGCCTCCATACCATCACATGCCCCGACGGCAGCTGACAGCACTCATGCCGAACCATCTACTCGAGGAACAAAGCGACCAGTGCCATCGGATGACCTTGAGGCCTTTGTTGCTGGGTTTTCCTCCTCCTCTGTGTGGGCAGACAGCGACGATGAACCCTCTATACAGAGGAACCTGTCGAAGGAATTTACACCGGTGAAGAGGCAGAAAAGAATGGCAGATAAGACAACTCTGCCAAGGACCAGCAGCAGTAGCTCTGATATTCAGGTTGTACAGCAACCACCCCAGCCCAAAGAACGTACCCACATGGATAAATGATGGGTAAAATATAGAACTTTTAAGCACTGATCACACCCCCAAACTCGAATCTTTGCTTGTCCTCAAGCAAATAAGACCTAAAAGAAAAATGAAATATTTTTGTTTTGGCTTTCAAACAGTGAACTTTCCCTTACCCGTCGTTCGTTCCCTGAGACGGCAGCACCCTGTCGAATAATCTAGGATCTGTCCGAAATCTCTCTATAGTCCTCGTGCAGTGTGTGCATGCTTGTGAACAGTTATATGCCAAGACTCTCTTAGTTTCACTAGAATATTATATGTTAGCTTGTTTAGAGTTTTCTTCTTACGAGACTGATTTCTTTCTTTTTCTTACTAGAGCCAGAATCGGGCACCTCTAGTTATTTCCCTTTTTTTTCTAATTTCTCCTCTTTTCTACTAAAGCCAGTATTTCAGGCACCTCTAGTTAACTGTCTAGAGCCGGTGATAGGCACCTCTAGAAGTTTTTCTCTGGTTATCTGCCTAGAGCCAGTGGTAGGCACCTCTAGGTTTCCTGAGATTCTAGTCTCTTTTCTACTCTAAGTGCTAAGTTTTCTATTCTAGTTTGGCTAAAAGAAGTCTAAGCAGTATAACAGTCACAATGGTGTTTAAGTTTTCAGAACTATAGAAAGGCTCTAAACTTCTCCTAAAGACTATCCTAAAGTTGTTGCCACGACAGGGCTGTCACAGCAGGTAAGTTCAAGTCACAGTTTTCAGCCAAAGTTTTCAATATTTTCATTTTTTTGCATAAAATAAATGCGGCACAATTAAAACTAAATGCAATATTATATTAATAATTAGGAGGACTGCCTACCCCCAAACTCAAGGGTTGCATTGTCCTCAATGCATGACACAAAAGATGAAAAACAGAAAGAAAAAAATGACAGAAAAGTTAAACATCACAAAAAGATAATATATATAGCAGGCGACAGAGAAGAAGAAAAAGAAAACTTAAGTTGTGCGGCTGTCATCGCTGCTGCTGGAGTTTTGGATGAGGAGCTGTCGGCGGGCAGTCTCTTTGAACTTTTTCGGAGGAGCTGTGGGTGCTGCCCTAAGAGTATGAGTGCTGCCGCGGCAGGGGTGGAGGCAGAGCTTCCTCGGGTTGCTTATATCGTCATTGCAAGGGTTTTTCTTTGTTTACCTAATAACAAAAACAAACTAAAAACCAATATCAAATTTCTAATTCCTAAAATAATAAAGATAAAATAAGATAAAAATAAAATAAAATAAGTTAAATTAGGAGTGCCTTGAGGGGCATCTCCTAAAGTAACTACTCCCTGTTCTATTGATGCTTGATGGGTCGTTTCCGGTACTTCTTGAAGTCCATCCGTACCCTCCATCTGATGATTATTCTCATGGTGGAGGCTCCTTTCTTTCTCTTCCCTTTGTAGTCCATGAAGTCCTCCCTTCTTGGTAATGTTTCTGAGGGCATAAATATATGATTAGAAAAAATTAAATTAGAATTCGGCCACAAACTTACCTTGTTTTCGTTGAATGTTGTTGTGGTTGAATATAGCCCTTGCTGTCGTGTCTGCTGCTGCGGCAGCCAGTTATTTTGACAGTCCGTTGTCAGGTTACTTTGCAGGTTAATGGGACATTGGTAAGTGCCATCACTCTCTATACCAAATTCTGTTGACCATTCGTAGATCTCAATCAGTAGAGACTTTGATGATTCTATGTCCACCGGCTTTGGTTCCTCTAATACCTGCAATGGAATTTGTGAGTTTTCAAAGAATTCAAAAGGTTCGTTTATTACCTGCTCATATTCCATCGGCGAGGCATTGTCATTGGGTAGCTCTTCTAGGTGGTCGTGCGAGTGCCATGACAGGGATGGATGTGTGCAATCTTGGTCAGGCATAATCGAGGTAGTGGGTTGAGAATTTGCCTTTGATGTGGTTGCTGCTTCAGCGTCAGTTGCTGCCGAGGTGGCAGTTTCTGCCGAGGCGGCAGTTTCTGCCGAGGCACCAGTTTCTGCCGAGGCGGCAATTTTCGCTTTAACTGGGGTTTCTGCCTCGGAAGTGGTTGCTGCCGTGACATTCTCTTGAATTTCATTCAGCGTTGTCGCGGTGTTGCTCCATTCTGGCTCCTCGATCATTGCCATGGCAAGTTGTTGCTCAGACTCATCATATGTTGGGTATTCCTTCACATGGGCATCCTCGTCACCTTGCCTCAGGATTTCAGGTTCATCTGTGGCTTTAATAAGGGCCGGTCTGCTCAAGAGTGCATCCATCTTGGCTATACTTTTGTCCATAGAAGCCAACACTTCTTGAGTGAGTGCCATGAAGGCTTGCAGTGTGTCTTCTAAGGATTTTGACTGCTCTTGAGGATGATGACATTGCCAGGGCAGGTCGGGTTCTGCAACAAAACTGTTATGGTATAAAAAATTTTGCGGGTTTTGATCGTACCGTAAAAAAATTTGCTGCTGCGACATCAGCAGTTGTTGCCCCTGTTGCTGTTGTGGCAGCATATCTTGTTCTTGTTGGTTCCCTCGTTGGTTGTCCATATATTCATCGAAAAAATAGGGACGACTTTCGAATGCATGATTACCTTTACGGTAATTGCAAAAACTTTCCCACATCAGCTCTCGAATGGTTTTTCCTGACATGTTGATGCCCTTGGACCTGTATTTCACCTGAGTTTTTTTTTATAGAAATAGAAAAAGAAAAAAAGAAAAAAGAAAAAGAAAAGAAAAGTGCAGAAGCTAGGGTAAGAATGTGTTGCCAGTCCACGGCAACGGCGCCAAAAACTTGTTGCGTGTAAAATAGTCTATCGCAATTGAGTGCAAGTGTACACGTCGCAAGTAATAAAGTGATACTAGAGTATCGAATATCGTCTCCACAGGGACTGGGCTAACCCTTTCCTTCGCTATCTGCACAAGGGGAAAGAAAATATTTAAGATGGTTGTCACGAAAATAATAAAGAGAACTTAAATAAAAGAGTAGAGAAATCAAGATAGAGAGAATGGGATGGTATTTAATTGCTCAGTAGTGCAGGTATTGCAGAGTTTAGGAAATCCAGTTCTGTCGTCGCGCCTGTCGCGGGCAGCACCTGTCGCGGCAGCAGTCCGTTGATTGTCGCGGCAGCAAACACTCAACTCAGTACTTTCAAGTTTGGCAAGAATCCCAGGTCTGCCTTGGCCTATCCCTAGGTCCAAGTCTGTCGATGATCACGTCTTTGATGATACCTCCCGGCGTGAATCGAATGATGAACACCGATGTGTATGAATTCTTCTTTAGCCACTTAACCTCGCCCTATCCCTAGGCATGAGATAGTTCAACTATAAACTAGAGAACTTGCTCTTATTTCTTTCGTATACTTAACTCTCTCGATGCTAAGTAAATAGATAACCTCACAATGCTCTCCCGATGCTCTTGCAAGATATTAATAACCAAAATAAGAGAACTTGAAGTTATTTTATTGAACTGAAAATTCCTAAAACAAAACAACCCTTGCAACTACTTTACAAATCAACCCGTGGCCCTAGGGGGAATTTAGAACATGGTGTGGGAAGGAAAACGACTAGAGGTTGAGAGAGAAGGCTAGGGTAATCGGGTATGCCTCTAGGTTAAGATATATGCCCTTATATAAGCTTTGGGCTCAAGTTATCTAATTTAACAAGGATTACAACTTTAATTTAAAGTATGATTCTAATAAAGACTAAATCTTCAAGGAATCTACTTTCCAGCCGTCCTCCTTGTTTCTTGGGATTATCTCTCCTTGAACTTTGGGCTTGGAATATCTTCTGATCTAGGGCTTGGAAAATTATGGTGATTTCACACGACAGACGGGCTGAATTTTCTCTATCTGTCGAGGTCCACTTTGCATCTTCTCCACAAAACTGTTGTCGTTCTCTGCTGTCACGGCGGCAACCATGGCAGCATCGTCCTCCTTGACTGCTAGTTCCAGCTTCTCTGCATCGCTGCCCAGTGCCTGCCACGACTGCTGCCCTGGGTGCTGTCACGGCTGCTGCCCTAGGTGCTGTCACGGCTGCTACCCTGGGTGCTGTCACGACTGCTGCCCTGGGTGCTGTCACGACTGCTGCCCTGGGTGCTGTCACGACTGCTGCCCTGGATGCTGCCACGGCAGATACCTGCAAAAGTAACCAAATTTAGCAGTATCTGCGCAGTTTTATCTAAATGTGATGTTGATGCAAAACTTAACCTAAAATGCAGTTAAACATGCTTGAGTGCAGCAAAAATAAGGATAAATGATGGGTAAAATATAGAACTTTTAAGCACTGATCACAATAGATAACAAAAATAGAGGGCAACCTTCCATATTAATGGAGTGCATCTTAGTTAAAATTTGGTGTCTTTTACTTAGTTTATTTTTCTCTTAAAAAAAGAGTTCAAAAAAAGTTCAAAAAAAAAGAAGAAGAAAAAAGATGAAAATATTGGAAATTTTGGCTGAAAACTGTGAACTGAACTTACCTGTCGTGACAGCTCTGCCATGACAGCAACTTTAGGATAGTTTAAGGAGAAGTTTAGAGCCTTTCTATAGTTCTGAAAACTTAAACACCATTGTGACTGTTATACTGCTTAGATTTCTTTTAGCCAAACTAGAATAGGAAGCTTAGCACTTGAATAGCCCCTAGAGGTGCCTAACACTGGCTCTAGGAAAGAAGTTTAGCAAAATAGAATCAACAGCCCTAGAGGTGCCAGAAACCGGCTCTAGGAAGTTAGCTAGAGGTGCCTGAAACCGGTTCTAGTGAAACTTTAGCTAAAAAAATGAAATCGAGTCAAAACAAAAAATCAAAGGAGCATAAGAAGTGCCTTCAAAAAGATAAACTTGGCATAAAAATTCGAGTTAAGAGCTGAAATATTCTAGTGAAACTAAGAGACTCTTGGCATATAACTGTTCACAAGCATGCACACACTGCACGAGAACTATAGTGAGATTCCGGACAGATCCTAAATTATCCGACAGGTTGCTGCCGTCACAGGGAACGAACGACGAGTAAAGGAAAGGTCACTGTTTGAAAGCCAAAACAAAAATATTTCATTTTTCTTTTAGGTCCTAGTTGCTTGAGGGCAAGCAAAAACTTGAGTTTGGGGGTGTGTTGAGTGTGTAAAATTTCTATTATTTACACCCTATTTAACCCATATTTCTACTGCATTCAAGCATTATTCATTGCATTTAGGTCAGTTTACAGCAAAACATCACAAATATATTAAAAGGCACAGTTTCTACTAAGAATGGCTGTTTTTGCAGGTTGCCGCCGTAGCAGACGGTGAGGGCAGGCGCTGGGCAGAGAAGCAGAAGAGCTGAACTGAACAGGCAGACAAAGAGGACGATGCTACCATGGTTGCTGCCGTGACAGCAGAGGACGACAGCAGTTTTGAGGAGAAGAAGCAAAGTGGACCTCGACAGATAGAGAAAATTCAGCCCGTCTGTCGTGTGAAAACCTCATATTTTTCCAAGCCCCAGATCAAAAGATATGTCAAGCCCAAAGTTCAAGGAGAGAAAATCCCAAGAAACAAGGAGGACGGCTGGAAAGTAGATTCCTTGAAGATTTAGTCTTTATTAGAATCATACTTTTAATTAAAGGTGTAATCCTTGTTAAATTAGATAACTTGAGCCCAAAGCTTATATAAGGGCATGTATTTTAACCTAGAGGGCACATCCCATAACCGATTACCCTAGCCTCCTTCCCAAAAACCTTAGTCGTTTTCCTGCCCTCGACATGTTCTAAATTCCCCCTAGGGCCACAGGTTGATTTGTAAAGTAGTTGCAAGGGTTGTTTTGTTTTAGGAATTTTCAGTTCAATAAAATAAACTTCAAGTTCTCTTATTTTGGTTATTAATATCTTGCAAGAGCATCGGGAGAGCATTGTGAGGTTATCTATTTACTTAGCATCAGGAGAGTTAAGTATACGAAAGAAGTAAGAGCAAGTTCTCTAGTTTATAGTTGAACTATCTCAGGCCTAGGGATAGGACGAGGTTAAGTGGCTAAAGAAGAATTCATACATATCGGTGTTCATCCTTCGATTCACGCCGGGAGGTATCATCAAGACGTGATCATCGACAGACTTGGACCTAGGGATAGGCCAAGGCAGATCCAGGATTCTTGCCAAACTTGAAAGTACGGAGTTGAGTGTTTGCTGCCACGACAATCAACAGACTGCTGCCGCGACAGGTGCTGCCCGCGACAGGCGCGACGACAGAACTGGATTTCCTAAACTCTGCAATACCTGCACTACTGAGCAATTCAATACCAGCCCATTCTATCTATCATGATATCTCTACTCTTTTATTTACGTTTACTTTATTATTCTCGTGACAACTTTCTCAAACATCTTCTTTACTTTCGTGCAGTGAATTAAGGTGAAGCCATTAGCCCAATCCCTGTGGAGACGATATCCGATACTTCGTATCACTTTACTACTTGCGTCGTGTATATTTGCACTACAATTGCGATAGACTATTTACACGCAACAAGTTTTTGGCGCCTTTGCCGGGGATTGGCAACATAACTCTACTTTTCCTTTTACTGCACTTTTTGTTTTTATTTTTATTTTTCTGTTTTTCTTTGGTGCATTCAACTCTTGCTTTTCACAAGGTTTCTTGTTTATGCGCAGATCGAACCGAGGTAAAGATCCTGAGTATCCATTAGATCCAGAAATCGAACGATTATTTTATCTCAAGAAACAACTTCGTCACTTACTAGCCAGGAACGAGTACCTTGAGGAACAGCTAGAGAAGATGGCCCACAATGGAAACGACCCGCCTGTCGGTGACCCGCCTGCCGCTGCCGGCCGACGGTCCTGTCGTGACTACATGTTGAACGATCATGTAGAGCTGGAAACCACGCTGCCGGACATAGATGTTGACAACTTCGAGCTGAAACCTGTTATGTTTAGTATGATCAACAATGTCGGGCAGTTTAGTGGTGCTGTTACAGAGGATGCTAGGGAGCATCTCAAAACATTCCAGGAGATCTGTGGTTCGTTTAGGCTACCAGGAGTTAATCCGGAGATACTGAGGCTTCGATTATTCCACCATTCGTTGAGGGACAGAGCTAAAACTTGGTGGAATAAACTTACGCCGGGTTCAATTAGAACTTGGGTAGATTTATCTCATGAATTTTTATCTCGTTTTAATCCTTCGCATTTATCTGAGCGATTACGTAATGAAATTGCTACTTTTCAACAGGAAGATGACGAGCCGATGCACGAGGCCTGGGACAGATTTACTACTCTTCTACGCAACTGCCCAATGCATGGATTCCCCGTCTAGAATCAGGTAACAAAGTTTTATAATGCTGCCAACTTACAAACTCGTATTCGAATTGATTCAGCAGCAAATGGACTATTATTGGATAAAGATCCGGACGAGGCAATACAAGTTTTGAAAAATCTGGCTAAGAATGAAGAGCAGTTTCCGACAGCAAGAAGAGGGAGTAAACGGGTATTAGCTGTCAAGGATTATGAGGCCGACAGCACGATGAAATCACAGGTAGCATTCCTTACTAAAGCAATGAAAAGGTTATTGAATGATGATGCACAACATGGATTTGCTGTTGAGGAGGTATGTGAAATTTGTGAGGGAAATCATAGTTCGGATGAGTGTCCTATACAGTTAGAAGAGGGAAAATATGTTGGAAACTACAAGCCGAATTACAACTCCAACAACTATAATCCCAACTGGAGAAAGGATCCCAAATTTTCTTGGAGTAATCCTAATAATGCCCTGAATCCCCAAGCACACAATCAGAATCAGGGAGGACCTAGATTGCTGACGCGACTGCAACTGCCGCCGCAGCAACAACAGCAGCCACCAGCTGCCACTAACAGTATACTGGAACAGACTCTGGCCACCTTTATGTCTCAGACAGGTACTTATATTGAGAATATGAATCAGTTTGTCAAGAAAATAGAGACATTCATGGATAAAACAGAGATGCGGATGACGAATCATGAAGCTACTCTGAAATCTTTGGAGACACAAATGGGTCAGGTTTCCCAGCTTATCAAGCCGAGGCAGACTGGAGGATCCCCTAGTAATACTGAAAATGCTAGGCAGCCCACACATGAGCAATGTAAGGCCATTACTACTAGGAGTGGGAAGATACTATCAGGGCCAGAGAAAGAAGCTGAAACAGTGAAAAAACCAGCCTTGGACAGACCTGCCGAGGAAGCTGCCCCGACAGGTAACAAACAGACTGCTGCCAACGAGCCTGTCACGACAGCAGAAGCGACAGAGGAGAAAAACGATGAACCCAAACCTCCTCAGATTCGTATGCAGTGGGAAGGACGTATTGCTGATTACCGTCCCCCACCTCCTTTTCCTCAACGGTTACAGCAAGCTAAGCAAGAATCTCAGCTTAAAAAGATTTATGATATTTTTAAGCAGGTTCATATTAATATTCCGCTGTTAGATGCCGTTAGGGAGATGCCCGGTTATGCCAAATTTCTCAAGGATGTCATGTCAAAGAAATCTAAACTTGGGGAATTTGAAACGGTTAAGATGACAGAAGGTTGCATGAGCATTCTTCATCGGCAGCCACCCTAGAAAAAGAAGGATCCGGGGAGCTTCATCATACCTTGTGTAATCGGAGACAAATATGTGGGTAAGGCACTTTGTGATCTTGGTGCTAGTATTAATTTAATGCCAAAATCTGTTTTTCAGAAATTAGGTATTGGAAAGGTGCGGCCCACGACAGTAACTCTGCAGCTGGCAGACCGCTCTTATGTTCATCCGGAAGGAAAAATCGAAGATATTCTGGTAAGAGTGGATAAATTTATATTTCCTCCTGACTTTCTTGTTTTAGATTGTGAAGCAGACGAAAACGTACCAATCATCCTTGGGCGACCCTTCTTAGCCACGGGAAGATCACTGATTGATGTGGAAAAAGGAGAACTCACCATGCGAGTAAACGACCAAGAAATTAAGTTGAATGTTCTCCAAGCTATGAAGCATGCTGATGCAGACGAGGAATGCAAGGCTGTCACTGAAGTTACCCTTGATCAACCCTGCATCAGGTCGGGCTGTCACGACATCAAAATTGGTCACTGCTGCGGCAGCCACCTACAGGACTGTCACGACAGCACCGACGACAGCAACTCCTCTGAATCCGTTACATCAGATACTGAAGATCAGGAGGAGGTAAACTGGATAGGCGATCGTCCAGGTAAGTTATTTGAACCTTTAAATTATACTTCGGATAACCATGCAATCCAAAAGCCATCTATTGTTGAACCACCTGCCTTAGAACTAAAGCCCCTGCCAGGGCAGCTAAAATATGATTTTCTTGGTTCAAATGATACGTTGCCCGTAATCATCTCTTCTAAGCTGCCGCAGGAACAGGAACGGCAGCTAATAGGGATGTTGCGGCAGCACAAGAAGGCAATTGGATGGACGATAGCTGATATTCAAGGCATTAGTCCGGCGTTATGCATGCACAAAATCCTTTTAGAGGAAGATCATAAGCCGACTATAGATGCCCAAAGGCGGCTAAACCATGCAATGAAAGAGGTGGTTCGTAAAGAGATAATCAAATGGTTAGATGCTGGTATTATTTACGCCATCTCCGACAGCAAATGGGTGAGCCCGGTGCAATGTGTACCCAAGAAAGGAAGAATGACCGTGGTGACCAACGAAAACAATGAGTTAATCCCAACCAGGACTATGACCGGTTGGAGGGTTTGTATGGACTATCGGAAGCTTAACAAAGCTACCCGAAAAGACCACTTTCCTATACCCTTTATTGATCAAATGCTTGATAGATTAGCGGGTAAACCTTACTATTGTTTTCTTGATGGTTATTCAGGTTATAATCAAATAGCTATCGCACCGGAAGATCAAGAAAAGACGACCTTCACATGCCCTTATGGAACGTATGCTTTTAGGAGAATGCCGTTTGGATTATGCAATGCACCCGCCACCTTCCAAAGGTGCATGATGGCCATATTCTCCGATATGGTAGAGGACTTCCTTGAAATATTTTTGGATGATTTTTCAGTCTTTGGGGACGATTTTGAGAGCTGCCTAGGCAATTTACAAAAGGTACTTGAACGATGTGAAAAAGCAAATCTAGTCTTGAATTGGGAAAAATGCCACTTTATGGTGGATGAAGGGATATTACTTGGCCACAAGATTAGCTGCCGTGGGATAGAAGTCGACAGAGCCAAAATAGAAGTGATCGAAAAGCTACCGCCACCAACTACAGTCAAGGGTATTAGAAGTTTCTTGGGACATGCTGGTTTTTATCGGAGATTCATTGCAAATTTCTCAAAAATCACCAAGCCCCTATGTCATCTTTTAGAGCATAACAGACCCTTTGACTTTAATGATGAATGTACTGAAGCATTCAAGGTTCTTAAGGAAAAACTGGTAACAGCCCTAATAGTACAGCCACCAGACTGGACACAGCCATTTGAGATTATGTGTGATGCTAGTGACTATGCTGTCGGGGCAGCACTTGGGCAGCGGAGAGACAAGTTATTTCATGTCATCTATTATGCCAGCAAGACACTGAATGAAGCCCAAGTGAACTACACCACCACAAAAAAGGAGTTATTAGCTGTGGTATTCTCCATTGACAAGTTTCGTTCTTACATACTTGGAACGAAAGTCATAGTGCACACAGACCATTCTGCCCTCAAGTATATGTTCGCTAAAAAGGATGCAAAGCCTCGATTGATACGGTGGATCCTGTTACTGTAAGAATTCGACCTTGAAATCAAGGACAAAAAAGGGACAGAAAATCAGGTGGCGGATCACTTGTCAAGATTGGAGAAGGGAAAGAGTCTACCAATAGATGAGACAAACATACTGGAGACCTTCCCAGACGAGCAGCTCTTTGCTGCCGCAATCACTACCGCGACAGCCATGGCGGCAGGTAAGTATTCTGAACTTCCTTGGTATGCAGATTTCGTTAATTTCTTAGTTAGCGGAATAATCCCATCTGATCTTAATTATCAAGCCAAGAAGAGGTTCCAAAATGATGTTAAGCATTATTATTGGGACGAACCTCTTCTTTTCAAAATCTGTGCAGATCAGTTTATAAGAAGATGTGTACCACAAGAGGAGCAGAAAGACATATTACATCACTGTCATGCTTCACAGTATGGAGGTCACTTAGGAGGCAACAAAACTGCTGCCAAGGTGCTGCAGTCAGGGTTCTACTGGCCGTCACTGTATAAAGATGCACAAATCTTCTACAAGAGCTGTGACAGGTGCCAAAGGACAGGAAATATCTCACGGAGAAACGAGATGCCGCTGCAGAACATTCTAGAAGTCGAGATCTTCGACGTTTGGGGGATTGATTTTATGGGACCTTTTCCATCTTCATGTGGGAATCTATACATCCTCCTGGCAGTAGATTATGTCTCTAAGTGGGTTGAAGCTATCGTCATTCAAAAGAATGATGCCAAGACAGTTCAACGGTTTTTACACAAAAACATTTTTTCTAGGTTTGGCATCCCTAAGGCGATTATCAGTGATGAAGGGAGACATTTCGACAATAGGGTAATTGCTGCCGCCTTGAAGAAATATGGTGTCAAGCATCGAATCGCGACAGCATATCACCCACAGACCAATGGACAAGCTGAGATATCCAATAGGGAAGTTAAGAACATTCTTGAAAAAATGGTTAAGCCAACTAGGAAAGATTGGGCATTATGGGCATATAGGACAGCTTTTAAGACTCCATTGGGCATGTCTCCGTACCGATTGATTTATGGAAAAACATGTCATCTACCTGTCGAGATAGAGCAAAGAGCATACTGGGCAATCAAGGCAATGAATATGGACTTGGATAGGGCAGGGCAGAAAAGGTTGTTAGATCTGAACGAAATTGAAGAAATACGGACAATGGCCTACGACAATGCAAGAATCTACAAGGAGAAAACTAAGAAGTGGCATGACAGGAAGTTGTTGCCACGACAGTTCTGCCCAGGGCAGCTTGTATTGTTGTTCAATTCTAGACTAAAACTTTTCCCAAGGAAACTGAAATCTAGATGGTCTGGCCCATTCCAAGTCGTACAAGTTTTTCCCCATGGTGCCATCACAATCCGATCATTAAAAGACGGGCACCAATTCAAAGTCAACGGACAGCGCCTCAAGCATTATCAGGGGACTGAAGCCCCAGGAATGCAGGAAGTGGTTACCTTAGGAGTTGCCCCACCTGGCAGCCCTAATTTAACCTAATTTCTATTTTTATTTTTATGTTTTATTATTATTTATTATTTATTAGGAAATAAGGTTTATTTTATTTTGAATAATGTTTTTATGTTGATTGTTTTTAGGAAATAAAGGAGTCAAGAAGAACAGGAGAAGTGAACTCAGCCCACCATTCATCCATCAGCCCAACAAAGCCCAATATTGAAGCCTGTCGTTACAGCTTCAACGGGCAGCAAATCCTTTTCTATATAACCCCGTTTCATTTTCATTTTCACTCACTTCTGCCTTTCTTACTTGTTCTCCCTTTTTAGTTTTCATTTACTTTTCACAACCCTTGCACTAATATGTCTTATAGGAAAACCCGACGCAATGCTGCCTCTACTTCCTCAGCGGCAGCAGCTCTGATATTCAGGTTGTACAGCAACCACCCCAGCCCGCCCCGAGAACCAGAATCCGCCGCCAGATCCGCCTCAGCAGCAGCAGCGAAGACAGCGCCTAAATTTAAGTTTCTTATCTTCTCATTGCTGCCTGCCATATATATTTTGTGATGTACCACCTTCATATGTTTTCATTTTTATTTTGTCATTTGTATAGTGGGCAATGCAACCCTCGAGTTTGGGGGTGGCAACCCTCCATATTAATGGAGTGCATCTTAGTTAAAATTTGGTGTCTTTTACTTAGTTTATTTTTCTCTTAAAAAAAGAGTTCAAAAAAAGTTCTAAAAAAAGAAGAAAAAAAAGATGGAAATTTTGGCTGAAAACTGTGAACTGAACTTACCTGTCGTGACAGCTCTGTCATGGCAGCGACTTTAGGATAGTTTAAGGAGAAGTTTAGAGTCTTTCTATAGTTCTGAAAACTTAAACACCATTGTGACTGTTATACTGCTTAGACTTCTTTTAGCCAAACTAGAATAGGAAGCTTAGCACTTGAATAGCCCCTAGAGGTGCCTAACACTGGCTCTAGGAAAGAAGTTTAGCAAAAGAGACTCAACAGCCCTAGAGGTGCCCGAAACCGGCTCTAGGAAGTTAGCTAGAGGTGCCCGAAACCGGCTCTAGTGAAACTTTAGCTTAAAAAATTAAAATCAAGTCAAAACAGGAAATCAAAGGAGCATAAAAAGTGCCTTCAAAAGATAAACTTTGGCATAAAAATTTGAGTTAAGAGTTGAATATTCTAGTGAAACTAAGAGAGTCTTGGCATATAACTGTTCACAAGCATGCACACACTGCACGAGAACTATAGTGAGATTCCGGACAGATCCTAAATTATCCGACAGGTTGCTGCCGTCACAGGAAACGAACGACGGGTAAGGGAAAGTCCACTGTTTGAAAGCCAAAACAAAAATATTTCATTTTAGGTCTTAGTTGCTTGAGGGCAAGCAAAAACTTGAGTTTGAGGGTGTGTTGAGTGTGTAAAAGTTCTATTACTTACACCCTATTTTACCCATATTTCTGCTGCATTCAAGCATTATTCATTGCATTTAGGTTAGTTTACAGCAAAACATCACAAATATATTAAAAGGCACAGTTTCTACTAAGAATGGTTGTTTTTGCAGGTTGCCGCCGTAGCAGACGGTGAGGGCAGGCGCTGGGCAGTGAAGCAGAAGAGCTGAACTGGACAGACAGACAAAGAGGACGATGCTGCCACGGATGCTGCCGTGACAGCAGAGGACGACAACAGTTTTGAGGAGAAGAAGCAAAGTGGACCTCGACAGATAGAGAAAATTCAGCCCGTCTGTCGTGTGAAAACCTCATATTTTTCCGAGCCCCAAATCAAAAGATATGTCAAGCCCAAAGTTCAAGGAGAGAAAATCCCAAGAAACAAGGAGGACGGCTAGAAAGTAGATTCCTTGAAGATTTAGTCTTTATTAGAATCATACTTTTAATTAAAGTTGTAATCCTTGTCAAATTAGATAACTTGAGCCCAAAGCTTATATAAGGGCATGTATTTTAACCTAGGGCATACCCCATAACTGATAACCAAAAACTCCTAGCCGTTTTCCTGCCCTCGACATGTTCTAAATTTCACCTAGGGCCACGGGTTGATTTGTAAAGTAGTTGCAAGGGTTGTTTTGTTTTAGGAATTTTCAGTTCAATAAAATAAACTTCAAGTTCTCTTATTTTGGTTATTAATATCTTGCAAGAGCATCGGGAGAGCATTGTGAGGTTATCTATTTACTTAGCATCGGGAGAGTTAAGTATACGAAAGAAATAAGAGCAAGTTCTCTAGTTTATAGTTGAACTATCTCGGGCCTAGGGATAGGACGAGGTTAAGTGGCTAAAGAAGAATTCATACACATCGGTGTTCATCCTTCGATTCACGTCGGGAGGTATCATCAAGACGTGATCATCGACAGACTTGGACCTAGGGATAGGCCAAGGCAGATCTGGGATTCTTGCCAAACTTGAAAGTACTGAGTTGAGTGTTTGCTGCTGCGACAATCAACGGACTGCTGCCGCGACATGTGCTGCCCGCGACAGGCGCGACGACAGAACTGGATTTCCTAAACTCTGCAATACCTGCACTACTGAGCAATTCAATACTAGCCCATTCTCTCTATCTTGATATCTCTACTCTTTTATTTACGTTTACTTTATTATTTTCGTGACAACTTTCTCAAACATCTTCTTTACTTTCGTGCAGTGAATTAAGGTGAAGCTATTAGCCCAATCTCTGTGGAGACGATATCCGATACTTCATATCACTTTACTACTTGCGTCGTGTATACTTGCACTACCATTGCGATAGACTATTTTACACGCAACAATTGCAAATGGCCAAAAGGGGTGAATTTGCGATAAAAATTTTGGTGGGTGAAAATTTGGAAAGATTTAAATGTGACACAAGGCAATTAGAGTGGTTCAAGTTCTTCAAACGAACTCTACATCCACTACCTTATTTCCCACTAAGGATTTTCAACAAATTCACTACTTGAATTCTTCCCCTCTTTTGGATGAGAAGGAAACCTTACAATTTGATTAAGCTTTCTACCCAAAGCTTAATCCACTCACATTTACAAAGAGAAGTATTTGCTAAACTCTAAAAGTTCCTCTTAAAGGATAATTGTTTACCCAATTACAATTTCACACTCCTCAAACTCACAATAAAAGATTACAATGAAGATACAAGAGTTGGGTACAAGAATTTGACTCTAAAGGTATAAAGTTTATATTTGAGTGCTTTGATGTTGCTTGTAGGTTCAATAGTTGTTGCTTGTCCATTTGATACTTGTTTTTATACCCTTGTATTGAATTCTAGCCGTTTGGGTAGTTAGGATCATCAATAGAGCCGTTGGGATGCAATTTCCCGCAATAAATGTTGCTCAGCTACCTACCGTATCGATACAGCTCAGGGGCGTATCGGTACCTGTCTCAAACAAGAAAGAGTCGTTCAGACTGAAAAACTATGCGTATCGGTACGGTTTTAAGGGGCGTATCGATACGGAAGGGCAAGATAATCAAATCGTATCGATACGGTTACAATGTGTGTCGGTACGGTATCGTTTAAAGTCTTGCCCAGATGAATATCGTATCGATACGGGGTAGTACTGTATCGGTGCGCTATGGTTTACAAAAATTTCAGTGACGAAAAACAATATCAATACGCCTAAGGGTATCGATACGCCTGGACGTTTTACTGAAGTTTGGCTTGAAAATACATAAAAAGAGTTAGTAGATTTTGAGCTTTTAAGAGAGTTTTGTCTTGAACTATAGTTTGGTTCAAAAAGACTTGTCAAAAAGTAAGACTTTGAAAAGTACTTAAAATTTATTGTTTTGCAAATTAGTCCATAAGTCTAGGTGTTATATCAAAATCAATTTTAGTTTCACAGTTCAACATTAGTGATGTTCAGCGGTGTTCGACGCACGTTGTAGAATTTTCCTATATTGATTTATAATTTCGTTTAGATAAAAATATACTTCTTAAATTATATCTAACCATTTTTTACAATTTTATTAAAAACATTTCGCTTATCCAACAAAAATTGGGTATTTGTATTCATGATATGTTTTTTGTTCATGAAAGTACTATAAATTTATATAAAATTAAGGGTAAAATATTTAAATCATCACTCAACTTTACTCTCGAATTTATTTTAGTCACTGAACTTTCAAAACGCTCAATTTACTCACTCAACTTTATTTTTTTGACCTATTTTGATCACTCTAAATTATTTTATTAATATTTTGAAGTGACATATCATATTTTATTATTATTATTAAATATAAAAATAAATTATATTTTATTTATTATTAAATACAAAAATAAAAAGCAAACCCTAAACACCCAAAAGCTCTCTTATTTCTCATTATTGCTTCTCACGCCTCCGCCACTTCCTCCTCCGCCGATGGCGCCATCATCCACCGCCTCGCCTCTTTTTACTGTTTCCTCATTAGCCATTAACTCACTTTATGATTTTATCTCTTCAATGGTGAAGTTGTCAAAATATGAAGCTCAAGGAAGCTTTTGGAAAGCTTTTGGATGAAAGCTTCCTTCATCTTCTTCATCCTTTAATTAAATACGCTCTCAAATTTTCTATCAATTTCTCCTTTCTTGAATAAAACAAAATAAAATGTATCCATAAACTCTTCTCTACCGCCATTCATTTCGTTTCTCTAAAGCTCTTTCAAATTTCAATTCGATTCTCATTTTCTTTTAATTTTTTGGGATTTGGGTGTTTTTTATAGTTCTCCAAAAAATTAGAACTTTGTTCCTTTTCTCTTTTGGTGAAGAAAGATGTCGATTTTGTCGATTCTGGAGATTTCAGTGAATTTGAGAAATAGGTATTAAACTTTGGGAAAGAAGATAGATAGACTGAAAACCGACATGGTTGAACCAGAAGGAGCAGAGGCAATGGGTGATGGCGTCGTGGGAAGTAATATTGGGAAATAAGAGAGATTTTGGGTGTTTAAGTTTGCTTTTTATTTTTGTATTTAATAATAAATAAAATATAATTTATTTTTATTTTTTATTATTTTTATATCTAATAATAATAAAATATGTCATGTCACTTCAAAATATTAATAAAATATTTTAGAGGGATCAAAATAGGTCAAAAAATAAAGTTGAGTGAGTAAATTGAGCGTTTTGAAAGTTCAATGACCAAAATAGGTCCGAGAGTAAAATTGAGTGATGATTTAGATATTTTACCTTAAAATTAATTATGATAATTTGTTATATATCTATGTCATTAACAAGTACTAGATGATGATTTCTTTGTTTACGGTTGGGTTATCGGTCCAAGCCTTAAGGTCCAAAATGTCCATATTTTGAAATAAAATGAACATTACATATGATTTGTGCTTTCTGTTAATGTCTCTTTTATTTTCCCTTTTGTTTTGTTTTTTTGGCCTTTATTGCACCCTATATTCCTGATTTTTTGTGCCTTTCTATGGGTCATACGTGATGTTTTATTTTTTCCATTGTTAACATTACGCTTAATTTACTTTGAGTATTTTTTATAAATATTTTGTACAATCACTTTTATTACGCGTATCCAAAATCAACTTTAATTGTTGAATTTAAATGCTAGTAATTAGGTTTAAAAAATTAAAATGTCTAAATTGAATGATGTGAAATGTGGGATGAAAGTCATAATCAAACAAAGACATGTCCTGTCAACCTTAAAATGGTTGTTTTGGTTTGATATTTGATCAATGGAGGAGCCCCCACTCCACCATTCTCAAGCAAACCCTAAATGAGACACAACCCACTTGTCTGTATTCTCGTGGGCCCCTGTTCCTCCGAAACAATTCCAGTGTCTCCTTTAAAAGTCTTAAAACAAACTTCTCTATTTTGTCCTTGCCTGTTTCTATAGTGCATGAATGTAAATAACAAATAACAGTGACAAAAATAATATACAGTGACAATTCATTAAAAATATATAGAAAGACACCAGCAAATAACTTCAGTGGAAAATCCACCGACCAATAATTATTTTTCACACTAGGCTCTATTTGTTAAAGAGAGGTTTGAGCCAAATAACTTCAAATTTTAAAAAAGCTGCTAATATGAATTTTTTAAAATTTCTAAATAATTTAAATTTAACATTTTCTGTTTTAATTCTTCACTCTCACATATTTACATTGTGACATTTGCGAACTAATATTTTTTGTTTTCTTTTTCTTTTTATTCTCACACATTTATATTTGTATTTATATTTAATAATTAATTAAATTGTATTAAAAATAATTATATAAATAATAAATTAATATATAAATCCTTCAAATATGCTTAGCAATGTTATATTAAAAAAATTATTTTTTATAATCTAATTAATATTAATAGATACAAAATATTGATAACTAATAAACTATTCATACAAGTATTGAATATAATTATGTCTTATATATCATTTTGCTTGTTTAAATAACAAACATCTATTAGGTAATTTTACCAAATACTTTTATACAATCAGCTAATACAATCCGCTAGTCAAATCAACTAATGCAATCAACTATTAGCTGCTAATATTTTCGTCTTTAGCATTGTAGTTTTTTTTATAAACTTGTAACCCTAGTCGTCGTCCTTTTTTACTTATATAGCTTTGTAATTTTTTATCTTTACGTGACCAGTGACGACATCAGTATTGATGTTGGTTGTCGATCGACGATAATCTTTTCTTTTGGTGCATATCATTTGTCTTTTGACACGTTTTTCTTCTCTTTGCCTTGTCGTTTTTTTATTTGATTTTCTATTTGGGTTGGATTTGACGTCACCGCGACTGATCAAGATACGCTCTTTTGATTATCCTGTCGACCTCCTTGTTTTGGATCCTTGAACTGGATTTCAATACGAGCTCACAGTCACCACTCTTGTACGCAATTGAGTTGTGGTAATTATCGTATTATCAACGTGCCTTATTGTTATAATATGCATTGTTAATGTTGTTTGTTGTTGGTTTTTACCTTTCATCTTCGAGTTTTGGTGATGTTTGTATATATTTTGTTTCGAGCCTTTGAACTAATTCGGTTTTGGTAATGATCGTACTTTAGGAATATGTCTAGATCAAGTTTGTTTACCTGAGTTGTAAACTCTCATTGTATTATTGAATTTTTCCATTGTTAATAAATATATGATGTATTTCAATGATTAATATTTTTTGGTTGCCCTCTCGATTCTTTTAGGATTTTGCCCTGACTAATCCGGACCGACCCGCGCCGCACACCTGACTTTGGTGGGTGAGTCTCTCAGCGGGGATTTTCTGCATACACAAGGCCTCGAACTCGAGACATGCTTAAGCGATATTAAGCTACTTACCACTTGAATTAATATGTTGGTAAATTTCTCTAATTTTTTTTAATAAATAAATATTATCCAATAATTTTATGTCAATACCTTAATAGAGATATCATCAAGTTCCTCAACATTTTTCTGAACCAACTCAACAACGCATGTATTGAAAACTGAAAAGTACAAACATTGCTCAGCTCGAATAGTTGATGCTTCAACATTTAACATTCTTGGTCAACTAAAAACCATCAAGAGGAATGAATTGAATTTCAAAATTTTTGTGGAAGCTTGCCAATTAAAATCGATAAGATTGATTTATAGTAGCTTAACTTTTTTTAATGAAGTTTGCATCTACTACCTCAGATTTTCACCACTAAAAACTTCTCAATTCGTTAATTTGAATTGAAACTTTCAAGGATAAAGTTCAATCTTTACAACACTATTTTTTTCAAGGCATAGATAAAAGCATCATCTATCTTTTACAATGACTAAAATAGAACCACTTTAATTTTCTAAGATTAAACTAAAACTTCTCCCTTTTAATAGATTTTATTTGTGTAAACGAGAGATACCTCTCTATATGGATGTTTACAAAGTTTAAGCTCACAAAAATGAAATAGGAAGACATATAATAAAGCTTTATACACTATATACAAGAGAAAATATAAGAATGAAGAGTTAAACTCTTTTATCTTGATCTTTAAGGTTAGATAGGTGTAGTAACCTTCTTCAAGTGTCCTTGTGATGTTTATATAGTGTAGCAACATAAGTGATATATCATTTCATAAAAGGGATCAATCCTTTTCCAAATATATGATTGTTGGATAGAGGAAAAAACGATCAATTAGTGAAGAGATCAATCATTTTCACTGAGGGGTCTATAGAGGTGGCAAAGGGGTCATTCGGGTCGAGTCATTTCGGGTCGATTTGATTTTTGATTTGGGTTATTTTCGGTTTAGGTTCGATTCGAGTTTGACTCGGATTTAATTCGGGTCTATGTTATTTCAGATCGGATCAGGTATTGGGTCGGGTTAATATCAGATCGATATATTTTCGGGTCGAATCAATATCGAATCGGTTGATTTTTTTCGGTCGGGTCTATATCGGATCGGTTGACTTTTTGGGTCAAGTCAATATCGAATCGGTTGCTTTTCAGGCCGGGTCTATATCGGATCGGTTGACTTTTTGGGTCGAGTCAATATCGAATCGGTTGCTTTTCAGGTCGGGTCAATATCGGATCGGTCGACTTTCAATTTGAGTCAATATATGAAATGATCTTTTAAAAGGAGAAAAATTAATATTAAACTATTACTAAAGGTGTTTGTTAATTAGGAATATAATACAAAATGAGAATAAAACATACTTTATGTTTGGGTTGCTTTCGGTTCGGTTTTCTTTCGGTTCAAGCTGATTTTCGATTCTAGTTGCTTTCGATTTCAGTTATTTTTTGTTTAGGTTATTTTCGATTCGGGTTGATTTTCGGTTTAATTAAATTCGGGTTAGTTTTGGTTCAGTTCGGTTTTGATTTACATTCGGGTCAAGTTTAGATCATCATGTTCGAGTTTACATCAAATTTCGGGTCTCAGGTCAAGTTTACCAAATCTACAAGATGATCAATCATTTTGCACTTGATGGCTGAGAGTCAAAAATTAAGAGATCTGTTTAAAAAGAGATCAAACCTTTTTGTCAAGCCTGGAAACATTATTTTAAAGTATAAAAATGATCCAACTTGTTTTAGAAAAGTTCGGCTAAGTTAGAAAATATTTTTAAACTAATTTTCTAAGTTTTAAGGGCTTTGAATTGTTGAAATATTTGATTAAATTTAAAAATATTTTTATAAATATTTTTAAAAAATCTTATTTTTTTATATAGAATACTTATTAAAAAATTACTTTTGACAAAATGATCCCCTCAAAAAATATTTAGGCACTCTCTTCTTTAAAATTTTCACTTCTACCCTTTTTATATTAAATATAATTAAAACTTTATTAGTGCAGAATAAAAATGGAGAATAAGTTAAAAAAATAAAGAGCTTAAACACATAAAACACCAAAAAAAATTAAAACTCTTCATTAATAAAACATTTCATTTAAGATTTTAGCTCGAAAACTTTGACACCCGAGAAAAGTAATGAATTTTAATATAGATGAAAATTTAAGAAAACATAAAATAAAATAAATCCAAAACTTTTATTTACAATGGCAACTAAATTTTATTAAAAAATCATAGAAGATATCACAAATACAACGCATCCAGAAGGAAAAATAATGAGGACTAGTCCACCAAAATCTCATACAAAAATCCAAAGGTGCAGAGAAAAGTAAATACTTCTATAGATATTAGCTTACTATCAAAATTCAGAAGCTTTCATGAATCTCCTTGTCTTTATCCAAACAAGACACTTTACGGGGTGAAAAATGAGTGGTGACCAAATCAAACTATCAGGCAGATTGCTCCGCCACCTAATTCTAATTACATCGACAAACAACCATCAACCGAGCGTGATCTATCTTTGTATGACCATTGACAAAATCATAATCATAATCATAAAATTTGAGTTGTCAAATGGAAATTCGAATAACTCGAGTAACTCAAATGTTTTAGTAATTTTTAAGTTCGAGTCGAGTCTCTCATTTTTTCCTGATATATATACTAGTATAAAAAAATGAAGAAAAATATATGCCACACCTGATATCTTATATGATTAGAGAAAATCGTTTAAATTGGAATCAAACTGTACTATAACATGATAAATAAATACAATTAAATTTGTATAGGAACTCGAAAACTCGACTCGAATTTCATAAACTCGACTCGAATAAAAAATTTCAAATAAAGTTTTGAGCTGTAAAATATGACGCGTTAACTCGAATAACTTGAAATTTTTTGGCTCGACTCGATCGAACGCTCACCCCTACTCATCTTTGTTCCCTATATTCCCTTAGGTCATGAATTCTAGACCTAATAGAAACACCTCCTTCCTTCCCCCTATAGTCTCCACTCTCCCCTTCCCCTCTAAGTAGGATTAAGATTAGAATTAAGATTTGTAAAAAAAAACGTTAAACTCTTATTTGAGCATTTTAAACTTATGTGAATAGCCCAATATTTTCTTTTTTTGACAAATCCTAATTTAAATTCTAATCCTAACTAGAGGGGAGGGGAAGGGAAGACTCTAGGGGAAGGAATGGAGTGTTTCTAATGGGTCTAGAACTCATCACCTAAGGAAATATGAGGGAATAAAGATGAACAACTTGACCAACCGGCCAAATGTACTTGCTCATAACCCTTACATAATTTTTTTGACAAATCATAATTCTAATCCTACCTAAAAAAGATGAAAAAAAAACTTTAGGGGAAAGAAAGGGTTTTGGGCCTTAGGAAAGCCCCGGCTTTGTGAGCTTCTGCTTTGCTTTTCTATGCATTAAATATTCTTTTAAAATGAATGCATATTATTATAGGTAAAATACACTATTCATTACTCAATTATATTCTTACTTCTATTTCGGTCAATAAATTTTTAAAATTTTTAATTTATTAACTGAACTTTCGGATTGTTTCTGTTTTGGTCACTCTAGAATATTTTATTATTATTTTCAAAAAATTTAATATTATTAAATATAAAAATAATTTAAAATAAATAATAAAACCATATTTTATTATTACTAAATTTAAAAATATGAAGAAAAAACACCACCACCGTGTTCTCATAATCGACGATCGTTTGATCTCAAATTGCACAGATAGACTCGTTTTGACACGTTGAGTCCGAATATGGTGTTTGTTTCATCATAAAATACACAAAACCCGCTAATCTCGTTTGAAACTTTTTGTTTTTCTAACTTTCGATCTCTTTTTGTGGATTTTGGAGCACTTTTCGACAAGATGGATGTCAGATTCGGACTCAGTGGGCCGAGACGAAGTGACCAGTGAAATCTAAGACTGAATAGCCACCATCTACGGCCGTCGACAGTGGCATCCGACGACGACGAATGGTGGCCGATGAATAGATTGATTTAATTTTATATTTTAAATTATTTTTATATTAAATAATAATAATAAATTTTAAAAGTTAAAAATAATAATAAAATAATTGAGAGTGACTAAAATAGGAACAATTCGAAAGCTTAATTAATAAACTAAAAAGTTTAAAGTTGAGTGACCAAAATAAGGATAAAAAAATAATTGAGTGATGATTTGTGCATTTTACCTTATTATTATTAGGTATATACGCATAATATATATGTCTTTTCTTCTTCTTTTTAAATATTTACACCAACCAAAATATCTTGTGAATCAATAAAGAGAGAGAACCGGTGGCGCCGGCTTTTTCATAGAAATTCTTTGTACTGAAAAGATAAAATAAGGAAGAGAAATGATGGGATGGTAGCATAGGCCATAGGGAGAAGTATTATTGTAATTATAATAATAATATTATGACAGTGACACGTCAGCATGCTGCTAATATCTCCAGCCAAACTGCCCATCTTTAGACTCATAACGCATTAACCTTCCCTCGTTATAGGGATGTAAAAAGCTCACCGAGTCACAACCTGATTTGATCTGAAAATTTAATGATTCGAACTTCATTTGTAATCGACTGTTGTTGACCCGAACCTGAATTCGACCTGTTACTGTAGTGACCGAACTTGACTTGCGTCCGACTGAAAACGACCCGAACCAGAATTAGACTTGTTACTGTGGACCTGAAACCCGACCTGCGCCCGACTGAAACGAACCCGAAGCCGACCTGAAAGATAACCGATTTTACCCGACTGAATTGACTCGAGATCTGATATTACCCGACCTGTTTTGAACTCGACCTGTTTTGAACCCGACCTGTTTTGGACCCGACCTGTTTTGAACCCGACCTGTTAATTGACCCGACCTGCTTTGAACCCGACCTATTTTTAATCTGAACTGATATTGATCTCACTTGATATTTACCAGACATATAGTTGAGAAAGTCTAAGATTTGATAAATTTAAAGTATTGATAAATGTAATGTATTAATTTAGTACTAACTCGTTCAATATAAATTATTTGTGAAGTTTAATAAGAATTAACATACTTAAATTTATTTTATTAAAAAATATTTAAAATTTAAAAGTTTTATTAAATTAATAAGTTGTGATAAATGAATATAAAACAAATTATTTAAAATTTAAATCAAATTGTTAATTGTGATCATTAAATTTAAAAAATATTTTATTAAAAATTTTAATTATAACTATTAAAATAATAATAAAAATTAGTTTAGGGGAAAAGATTTTTTTTTAAATTAATGGGGGAAAAGTTTTTTTTATTGATAGAGAATTATGGGGGGTGATTTTGCTGGCGTTATGGTTTGAATATTCCCTTTTGGGAATTTATTGAGAAAAATAACCCCCAAAGTTTGATATTGGGAAAAATACCCCCCTTTCATGCCATGTAGGACGAATTCGCGTCCTGGGGAAAGCGAATTCCTGCGCCGTTTCAGTGAAAAGGGAATTCGCGTCCTGCAAAACGCGAATTCCACGAGATTTACCCCTGCCCACGCACGAGAAATTCAAGATGAAAATGAATTGAAACCAATATAAGATGTTTAGATAGCAATATTTGTGATCGAATAACGGGTTATCGGGGTACCCGATTAAAATTTTTGAACTATAACAATGTCGTATTGAAACATATCTTTAAGATGGTGTGAAGATACGAGCGTATATAATATCCTAAGATGTTTGAAAATGGCCTGGAAATGGGCAAGTAACAATGTTTTAGAAGGAAACATTATTGTATAGGCATGTTTAAATGCATTTTACGGTGTGTTTCGAACTTTTTTTTTTTTTCCTAAGTTTGGAGACAAAGATGTGCAGCTTAATTTTACAGTGGTGCTAAAGTTCCGAGGAAGACGGTGTCCGAAAATGTGAGAAAATTGTGTTAAAAATGCTATCAAAGTAACATTTTTAAAGCAAAAAATGTGTCCATAGGCATGTTTTTTTTTGAAATTTAAAGGGCCTCGTTAAAACCCCCCTCTAAACCTATGTAGGGGGAAAAGAGTGCCCATAAGATTTATTAAATTACCAGATAATAGAAGTTCACAAATCAGAAAAGAGTACACAATGGTTGATCTAGTTAATTCGGGGGCCGGTCCTAAGAGGGCATTTCCTAATATCATGTCCAGTGTTCCCACATTTACTGCACCTCCTAGGTTGTCCGGTCTTTTCTCTCGGAACCATATCTTCGGCACAGTGAATCCTCGCTGATTTTGGCCGGCCTTTTTTCTTTCGTCGCAGGGAGGGATCTGGGCATATCGTTGGTTCGTTGGTGATTATACGACGGTCACGTGCATTTCCGATCGGAGGGAACTCGTTTCGGTAAACCTTGAAAACGGTTTCGAGCCTGTAGACCGGATCAATGAGTGTCGTTGCATCAAAATGAACCGATGCACATGCTGCGAAAGCATGCGAACACGGGAACTTGAACGTCTGGAACTCCCCGTAATCGCACGTTCGTTTTTGCAAATCAACCACGTAGGTGTATTGCATTATTCCTTGTAGCGGTTCAGAAAATTGTGTGACCTCAAAGATGTGTTCCCGACGAGAGAAGCACAACGCACCCATCGAGTTAGCATGCGCAATGGACGCTTGGATTTTGTCGGCGAGATCTGGATTAAAAATGCGGCCAGCTGCCATCCAGTTCATTGCTTGTTTGCCGAGGGTTGCGAAAAAGGTTGCCAATCGGTAATATGTTGCTTTGACAACGGACGTGATAGGTAAATGGCGTGTTCCCTTAAGAGACGAATTGATCGCCTCAGCCAAGTTTGTTGTCATATGGCCGCATCGACGACCCCCGTCATAACATCGTAACCATTTCTCCTTCGGTATCTCCATAAGATAGTTATACCCGTGTGGATTCCTCAATTGCAACTCCTCTAGCAGCTCTTCCACTTGATTAACTCGGTGTGCGTTGTCTGTTGAATAAGACATGCAAAATAGTTAATTGGTAATAATATGAAATTGGTGGACGTAGAATAAAAAAATGGAATGGTTGCATACCCATACGGAGAACCATTATACGTTCATCCTCATTCTTGAACCTCTGATAGTAGTTTGCTGTTATATACCGCAAACAATACCGGTGATGTATGTATGGGGGTTTCCATGAATCTCCCAAACGTTGAATTGCTCCCCAAATCCCTGCGCCTCTATCTGAAATAATAGCTAGGCCATCTTCACGTGTACGCAAAACCCGGCGCATGACATACTTGCGGAGGTTGTAAAGGAAAAACTCCCAAGAAGGGATATTTTCCTTTTCAACAATCGCAAAAGCAACTGGGATACATTTTCTGTTGCCATCCTGGGCAATTGCAATTAGCAATATCTGCGTGTATCTGCCATATAAAAATGTACCGTCGATCTGGAGCATAGGTTTGCAGTGACGGAAAGCTTTTATGCATTGGGGGAACGTCCAGAAAAGGCGATGAAATTCGACCTCCCCTGGTACAACACGATCGTTGTAGTACTTCGGAACAGTCTCCAATTCCACAATTGTCCCTGGATTGTATTCCTGTATAACTTGAAGCCATGATCGCATATCGTTGTATGATAGCTCCCATTGCCCGTACAGTGTTTCGATGGCTCGAGATCTTGCATACCATGCCTTATCGTAATTGACGGTGTACTTGTAAATAGATTTGATGGCAGCTATACACACTGGCACAGATACACGTGGGTTTGCTTTCACGAGTGGAACGATTGCATCGGAAAGCATGTGTACATCCAAGTTAGGATGGTCTTGGCTGAGGCTCCCAACGGAGCATGTATGAGGCCTTGTATATCTCGTTATTTTCCACAGGTTATTCAACCTTTTCAATTGCGACACACGAACCCTCCATGTACATCCGGCGGACTTGTGAGGACACTCTGCAATATATTTCCTGGCCTCGGTATTCCAAACGGTGGACGTAACTGAGCGCTGAATGTTGTAATGCTTGATGGCAGCCTCCGCGAGCTTTTTTTTCCTGAAGACCATTCCTTCATGTAGCTCAATCGAACCCACATTCCATTGGTTGAACTGGTCTAATTGTGGATGTTCTGGGAATTCAGTATCGAAGGAGCCATCCATATCCACTGTTGTGAAGTGCGAAGGTGGGTCGTAATATGTTGCGCAACTGGTTGGTCCATGTAGTTGCGTCGAACGAACATCACCGTCCTCATCATCCTCAGAAGAGTTTTCTACGCTCTCCTCTGATTCCACCGGCTCGTCAATGTCAGATGGTTCAGAAGGAAATAGACCCATCTCGTCACCATCAGGCCCAACCTCTGTACGCGGCTCTTCATCAGAAAGCGCATCATCAAACTTGAAAAGTTTTGCGTCATCATAAACCTGTGCGTGAACAGGTTCTGAAGTCATAACCGGATCGACAGTAGCGGCGGTTGAATGTCTCCCCGCTGAGAACATATCATCCACATTTCGGTGACTTGGGATGTATGTTGAGTGGCGCCCGGTAGAGAAATCATCGAATGGGTTAAATTGTTCATTGTACGTTGAAGACGCCGTGTATGGAATGTGTGTTGAGTGGCGCCCCGTAGAGAAATCATCATAGTTTGGAACGTATGGACTGTATGACGACTCTTGGGTTGGTGGCAAGTTAAGGTCAAATTCGAACCTTGGAACGGAAGAACGTCGTTGCCGCAAAGACGAAGACGATGAAGCTTCATCGGTTCTTGTTTGTAGAAGGTTGAAGTCACGTCGTAAACTCGATGTCGGACTAATAGCATTTGGATTGAACTCGAGATTTCCTCGTAACCAATTTGGTACCACATTTTGAGCAGCAACGTGAACTTCAGCAAATGTTACAAATAGCTCCATGGCCCATCCCATTGAGTACTGGCTATGTGTATCTATCATCATTTCTACAGAACTGTCGTCTTCCACATCAAATATTGTGTAATACAGTGGCTCTATCGACGTTGGACATCGATACTTCAAAGACTACAACTCCCTCCCCGAGCGATTGGGAACCTTCTTGGATATTAAGGTCCTAAGCGACTGGAACATTGATCGTCTCGGAATGTTGATCGTAACAGTATTTTCAGATTGAAATATGATCCCAATGTATGAATCGGGGACCATCTGACCATCGTAGTATACTATAGCTTAAATTCGCGGTGCCATTTCTGAAAATCGATGAGCTTTGTGATTCTAAGTTTTGTTTGGGTGCATCTAGAAATTCTGCACACCCTCAATTATAAATAGAAATGTGCCTGGTAAAGCATTTTGTGCATACATTTAATTATTGGTGAATTCTGTAGCACCATAATGCAAATTGTCAGCCCAAAGCCCGGTAAAGCCTGGTAAAGCATTTTCACAGGGCAATAATTTTAGAATTCGCGTTTTGGAAAACGCGAATATTATTATTCGTACTGAATTCGTGTTCTGTACAACGCGAATTCTGTAGGAATCTATTGAATTCGCGTCCTACAAAACGCGAATTCAGTACGAATAATGTTATTCGCGTTTTCCAAAATGCGAATTCTAAAATTATTGCCCTGTGAAAATGCTTTACTAGGCTTTACCGGGCTTTGGGCTGACAATTGCATTTGTCGTCGTCCGCGTTTCTAACACGCAAATAGGTCCCTGCATGCCTACAACCACCTGTATAAATAGGCTGTATTTCTGCCTTAGCATCCCATCAAACTTATTACTTTCCTATCTTCACGAGATTTCTGCATTTCTACCTTTCTGAAAGAGAAAATGGCTCGATATTCAGCTACTGTATTTTTTCGTGGAACATACTTCTACACATCTTTTAGTGAAACGATCACAAGAAATGAATTATTTGAGTTGATCTCGAAACGAGTTAAAGAGTCGACCAGCGCAAAAATAGAGGCCTTGCAAGTGAAAGTACCAGTCAATGAGCCCGGCCCCGAGGAGCATTATATGCTCACACTGTCAGATAAGAAAGATATGCGAAAGATGTTTCGGGCATACAAACGTGCTGGGGGAACAAACATCGAGCTTAGCGTGAAATTTGATGACGGATCAAGTTCTTCAACAAATGTGGTAGTTGTCCAAGACGAGAATGCGTTAGTTGGCGAAGACGAGAATGCGTTAGCTGGCGAAGACGAGAATGAGTTAGTTAGTCCATACGAGAATGACGTGTTCTTAAAAATTTATCAGAGACGGCAGGAGAAAGAACAAATAATTGAGGAACTAAACTTAACGTCTGACATAAGTACCGACTACGATTAGTAATGTAATTTTGATTAAGTTATGTAAGTTATTTATCTTGCGTACTTGTATTTTGTGAACTCGGTGCTTTCGATGTAAGTTTTTAAATATGAAAGTATCAATTAATAATTCCGAATATATAATACTTCAATTAAGAAAATATAAATTAACATTACTTATAAACAACTAACATTAAAAAAACATAATAGTTTGCACGAACTAATTTCGAAAAACATAGAAAAAAAATATAACTACTGCCTATGTCCGCCGGTACCACAATCTGGTGGACGTCGATTTCGATCCGGATTGCGTCGTCCACGTTGAACCGGAACCTTTTGAGGACCATGATCGGGCTCGTTGTCGATGTCGTCTCTAGCAGTACCACTTGGTCCGATAGGCCCACCAGAAAAGAACAACGACTGTGGAGGTGTGTGTTGAACGAACTCGGGGCCCAAAATATCATAAGGCCGAGCATGAAACGGGTATGGGGCAGAAGCAGAGGGAATAGTGGAACTCGAAGATCCGCCAGTCATGCCAGGAAATAACCTGTAGGTAGTCGACATCGAAGATCCACCCATCATTCCCACAATATGAGTGAAAAAGCCTTCCGTCGGACTCGGGGGCCTCGGCTGAATCATCAACTGGGTGGGGCCCTGGGGGCGAATCGGATCGGTAGCTCTGGAGGATGAAGCACCTGCTCCCTTTCGACGTTGCGATCCACCTGCTCCGCTCGTACGATGAGTCCGGGGGCGGTTGCGCTGAACAGGCTCAAACACAGCTGCTTGTTCCTCCGAAGTGAGGAGATACGGTTTCCCACTACCAAAGAACCATGCAAAGTAATCAATGCTCACCATAGGCTCATCAAACATCCGGTACTCATTCAGTGCCTGCCGCTGATGCCTATCCTGCCACTGTGCAATCAACTGCACATGTTTCACCGACCAGTCCACCTACCCCAAAACATCAACAAAATTATTGTTTATAAATTGTAAAGTATGTATAAATCGATAACTATTAAATCAAATTTAATTATTATACCTCCAGTTTTCCTTGTCGGGTGATCCTATGTAAGTCGTCCAAATCAAGAGGATCTATCGGAATTGTTTGCAGACGACCGAACTGGCGTTGGACGCGATCGATCGGATGCCACTCAACTACAACGTACCAGATGAGAGGTACCACGACCGTCCAAGCGGAAACCGTCTCAGGCTCAAAATTAGGCAGACAGTCGTTGATATCCGAATCAGAGTACGGGGTCCACAGAAACTGTAAATTAAATATAGAAATAATTAAAAACAAGTAAACTAAACTATATTCATATTAAACTTCAACTTAATATAAAAATTAAAATATTTACCTCATTTGCAGATTTCGTGTCAATATTTTGCCTAATAGAATGCATCATAGTCGAAATCCCAACATGACTTAGAGCATGGAACCACCTACATAACATCAAAATATAATTTTAATATTTAAAAAATATATATTAGGAAAATAACAAATTTATAAATAAAATTTAGTTAAGATTATTTTCCTTACCGCAAACATAGTGGATAGGAATAGTCAGCTGACGCAGACAAGTCAGGGCGTAAAAATGGCATTCTAAACCACGCCCAAGACTGAAGTAGCAAAAGACATCCTCCGATGTCGTGTCGATCAGTACTCGCAGCCTTGCACAACTCCCTATACAGAAATGCAAGTACTGCCGAACCCCAACTTAATTTACCAGCCTCTTCAAAATCCCGCAACCATAACATGTGAACTTTGTTGCGAGTTTTGTTGGCCACCAAAATTCCCCCGAGGATCTGTAAGATATACGCCCGAGCATATGCCTAAAATATAAAAAATATTAAAATATAATAATTTTATAATTTCATTACTACTAATAAAAAATTATTTTTTTTACCTTCTTCACATCTTCGTTGGCTCCAGCAGGCAAATTAGCGAATTGCGTACGCAACCACCTCAGAGTCACACATCCGCCCTGTAGTTTTTCTGGCTTATCCCCTAACAAGTCCATACACAAGCCCTCCCAATCGTCACTGGCGGCACCAGTGATAGCCTCCCCATCTACAGGTAGGCCAAGAATATACGACACATCTTCTAATGTGATGGTCGCCTCACCACATGGTAAGTGAAAGGTATGTGTCTCTGGCCTCCACTTCTCCACAAGCGCGTTGATTAAATCAACGTCTAATTTCGCACCTCCTCCATAAATCTTCGCCACATGCCCAAATCCGGCTTCGGCTATGTACTCGGCTAGATCAGGATCCGGGGACACCCTCATCCGAGTGATATAAACCTCTAACCGACGTTCTTCTCCATTCTACAAATAATTAAAGACGCACACATATTAACAATCACATATTATGTCACAATTTTTTATAGTGTACAATAAAATACTAAACATATTCTAATTTTACTAATTTTTATTCTATAAGTCAATATCAAAGATATATTCGAATTTAACTAATTTTCTTAGTCTAAAAATAAATACTATTAACATATTCGAATTTAACTAATTTTCTTAGTCTAAAAATAAATACTATTAATATATTCGAATTTAACTAATTTTCTTAGTTTAAAAATAAAATCTAAAAACATATTCGAATTTAACTAATTTTCTTAGTCTAAAAATAAATACTATTAACATATTCGAATTTAACTAATTTTCTTAGTCTAAAAATAAATACTATTAACATATTCGAATTTAAGTTATTTAACTAATTTTCTTAGTCTAAAAATAAAATCTAAAGACATATTCGAATTTAACTAATTTTGTTACTCTAAATATTAAATCTAAAGACATATTCGATTTTAACTAACATTCTTAGTCTAAAAATAAATATTATTAACATATTCGAATTTAACTAATTTTCTTAGTCTAAAAATAAAATCTAAAGACATATTCGAATTTAACTAACATTCTTAGTCTAAAAATAAATACTATTAACATATTCAAATTTAACTAATTTTCTTAGTCTAAAAATATAATCTAAAGACATATTCGAATTTAACTAATTTTCTTAGTCTAAAAATAAATACTATTAACATATTCGAATTTAACTAATTTTCTTACTCTAAAAATAAATATTATTAACATATTCAAATCATGCCAGCAACACTAAATTAAATTTACATATTAGAATTAAAATAAAAAATAAAAAAACTTACATTATTTTGACGATAATTGCATACGTGGCCTTCATCTAATCTCAACAAACCCGCCATTATCGCACTCGCTTCAAATATGGGGTAAACTCTCTCTAACAACTCTTCAAACTTCTTCAAAACCTTGGGAGAGAATGAAAATTCTCTCCCAACTTCACCGAATTTATAGACAAAACGTGTTCTGGAGGCAGGGAATTCAAACCGAATTCGCGTCCTGCAGAACGCGAATTCAATATAATAAATAGAATTCGCGTCCTGCAGAACGCGAATTCTATTTCCCCAACCGTCCGAATTTACTCCCAATTTACTGCGATAATTTGGGGTAAATCTCGTGGAATTCGCGTTTTGCAGGACGCGAATTCCCTTTTCACTTAAACGGCGCAGGAATTCGCGTCCTGCAGGACGCGAATTCGTCCTACATGGCATGAAAGGGGGGTATTTTTCCCAATATCAAACTTTTGGGGTTATTTTCCCCAATAAATTCCCAAAAGGGAATATTCAAACCAATTCGCCGATTTTGCCGCCAGATCAAACAAAATTGGCTGTGGAGGAGGGATTTTTTTTATTTAGGGGTTAATTATCCTTTAGGTCTTTCCTTAATTAGATGGTTAGGGTTTAGGTTTCTTAAGTTTTGGTTTGTTTTTTTTAGTCCTAACTTTTGGTTTAGTTTCTTTAAATTTCATTCAATTAGGTCATGCTTCATAAATTGATTAATTATTAAGTTTTTTGGTTTGCTTTAAATTTGATTTGGTCCTCGTATAAAGATTTGGTAAGTAATTAGGTTTAATAATTTTATTCATTTGTGATTTGGGCTCTAATTAATAATTTAGTTTTAATTTATTTTTAGATTTGTCCTTTTTATGTTTCAATTTATTTTGTTTGTTAGATTTATGGGTTTATGTTTAGGGTTTAGGGGTAAATGTGTCAAGTTAATTGTTTAGGGCTATGAGATTAGTTTAGGAATTATGTGATTAGGCTTGCACTCTAATTATTACTGAATAGTGTCTGTAAGATTTAGATATTCATGTTTGGGGTTTAAGGGTAAATGTGTCAACTTAATTATTCGGGGTTATGAGATTACATTAAGGATTATGGGACTAGACTTGTACTCTAATTATTAGTGATTATAAGATTTAAGGGTTGAGGTTTATGGGCTTTAGGGGTATACATATATACATACAAATATGTATGTTCTAGTATATATATATATATATAACAATATATACATATTAAAACTTACATACATACATATATATGTATATATATACTAAAACCTACATATACATACTAAAACTTAAATACATGCATATATATGTGTTTTAGTATGTATGTATACATGTGTGTTTTAGTATATATATATATATATGTTTAATTAATTATAACAATACATATATATATATATATATGTATATATCATAATATATGTATATGTATATTTATATGTATATGTATATGTGTGTATATATATATATATATGTAGATATATATATATATATATATTATATTATACATACATAGATAATATATATACATATATATATTTAATTAATTATAACAATACATATATATATATATATGTAAGTATACATATTATACATACTAAAACTTACATAAATACATATATATATTTATAATATATATGCACACATACACACACATATATATATATACACACATACACATATACATACATACATACATATATTTTTAGCTGAATTTGACTCATATATATTCCTATTTTTGGTAATTTAGTCGAATAATATTTTTATTTATTATAGTCCATACAATTTAATTTTTAGTCAAAATTACCTCATATTGATTTATATTTTTGGCAATTTAATCTAATTTATTCTAGTCCCTAAAATTTAATTTTTAATCTAAATTAACATTTTTTAGCCCAAATCTCAAGGAATGGTAATCAATCCTAATTCTCAATCTCAAGTTTCACCCAACATCCAATTCTCATTTGATCATTTTCCATCTTTCAATTTCATTTGAAATTGAGTAAATAATTAAGTTTAAAAAATAAGGAAAAAATCCCGCCCATTTTTAAGGGTTATTTACATTTTAGGTCATTATGAGTTGACGAGCTTTACGGTTAGCTCTTTTTTATTCTTTAGTTTTAGTTGGATTCATTTTAGTCTCAATTTTAGTTTAGTTCAATACATTTGATTTTGATTTATATTTTAGTCACCGATTTAGCCCAATATCTTTAATTCTAGTCACTGATTTAGTCCAATGTCTTTAATTTTAATTTAGATTTTTTGTTCATTATCGTCCCTAAAATTTTATTTTTATTTCAAATTGAACCATATTCATTTTTTTTAACTTAGTCCAATATTTTTAATATGGTGATATTTTTATTCATTTTATTCCCTAAAATTTTATTTTCCACAGAAAGTTGCCCTTCTTAATTTTTAATTTTTGTAATTTACTCCAATATTTTAGATATAAATCATTTGATGATATTTTTGTTCATTCTAGTGCCTAATATTGAGACTAAAATGTATGTAAGTATGTATGTAACTATCAATGTATGAACCCTAAACCCTTAATAAATTTTCTATTAACCTGAAACCCTAAAAATCATAAACCATAAACACTAAACCCTAATGTATGTAAGTAAGTATGTACATATCTATGTATAAACCCTGAACCCTTGATGAATTTCCCTAAACCATACACCCTAAACGCTAATGTATGGAAGTATGTATGTATCTATCAATGTAAGAATCCTAAACCATTAATAAATTTTCCCTAAAACCTAAACCCTAAACCTTGAATCGTCCAATGTTTTATAATTTTAATTTGATATTTCTGTTCATTATAGCCCTTAAAACTTCATTTCTATTCCAAATTGACCCCTACTAATTGTTTTTTTAATTAGTCCAATAATATATAATTTTACTTTGACATTTTGTTCATTTTAGTCCATAAACTTTATTTGTATTCCAAACTGACCACTTTTTATTTTTTTAATTAGTCCGATGTTTTATAATTTTAATTTGATATTTTGTTCATTCTAGTCTCTTAACTTTATTTTAATTAGTCTGGTGTTTTATAATTTTAATTTGATATTTTGTTCATTCTAGTCTCTTAACTTTATTTTAATTAGTCCGATGTTTTATAATTTTAATTTGATATTTTGTTCATTCTAGTCCCCTAAACTTTAGTTTAATTCCAGATTGACCCTTATTTATTGTTTTTTTATTTCGTCTGATGTTTTATAATTTTAATTTGTACTTTATTCATTCTAGTCCCTTTAACTTTATTTCAATTCTAAGTTGACCCATATTCATTGTTTTTTTAATTCGTCTAATGTTTTATAATTTTAATTTGATATTTTCATCATTCTAGACCCTAAAACTTTATTTTTATTCCAAATTGACCCACATTTATTTTTTTTTAATTTGTCCAATGTTTTATTATTTTAATTTGATATTTTCTTCATTCTAGTCCCTAAACTTTATTTTAAGTCCATATTGACCCCTATATATATATATATTTTAATTCAACTTTATTTTTATTCCAAATTGACCCACATTTTTTTTTAATTTGTCCAATGTTTTATTATTTTAATTTGATATTTTCTTCATTCTAGTCCCTTAACTTTATTTTAATTTCATATTGACCCCTATATATATATATTAATTTAACTTTATTTTTATTCCCAATTGACCCACATTTATTTTTTTTAATTTGTCCAATGTTTTATTATTTTAATTTGATATTTTCTTTATTCTAGTCCCTTAACTTTATTTTAATTCCATATTGACCCCTATATATATTTTAATTCATCATGTTTTATAATTTTAATTTGAAATTTTGTTCATTCTAGACCCTAAAACTTTATTTTTATTCTAAACTGACCTCTACTTATTGTTTTTTTAATTACTCTAATTTTTATACTTTTAATTTGATATTTTTTTCATTACTGTCCCTAAAATTTTATTTTTATTCCAAATTGACCCCTTTTTCATTGTTTTCTTTTAAATTCTGTAACACCTAACACCCGTGTTTTGGGGTTAGGAGTTAGTCGGGTTAGTTGGTCCGAGTCGGTAGAACTAATTTTAATCAAATTGACCTTGGCTTGAGCCAATTGGGGTTTTAAATAAAAAGGATGGATCATTTTGGTAATTTAGCCCAAAATGATTTAAAAAGCTAGATCACCTTTTTGATTCAAAAAGGAACAAAAAAAAGGTGTCTTTCTCCCCATTCCCCCCCCCCCAACGTGAAAAGCACCAAAACCCCTCCCCAAACCCTATTCACTATTCCATTTGATTTCTTCCTCATCTCAAGGGCATTTTTAAAGGTAATTATATATTTGAACTCTCCTCTTCATCCTCTACATTTACCTAGTCTTGAAATTGAAAACTACCATCCTTTTTGAAGTTTAGAGTTTGAGGAAAGTTTGAGTTTTTATTGGGGTTTTCAATTGATTTTGATTTATTAAGTTGGATTTTGGTTTAGTCTCCTTAAAATACACATAATATGTTAAAATGGGTGACTTTGGGTGAAAACCCGAAATGGGTCCTTGTGGCCATTTTTAAGGTGTCAAAAATGGGATTTTTGGAGTGTTTTAGGCTTGGGTAGAAGGGCTGATGGTTTAGGGATGTTAGGGAAGTGTTTTGAGACCATTTAGAAGTCATTTGGGTATTTGAAAACATGGTTTTCATCTAGGTTTTAAGGGAGCTCGAAAATGGATATTTTGGGTGTTTGTTGGGTTCGAAATTGTTGAAGTGTGGCTTGTGTTTGTGGGTTGGAGTGGTGACTGAAATTTAGCATTGATTTGTGAGTAATGGATGTGTTTTGATTGACTAGAAACAAGAGGAGACATTGGAGAAGCATCGGGACCGAATCCGGGCATTTAGGAGGCTTGCTTGCTTGCTTGGGTTGCTAAGGAAAGGTGGTGAGTAAACTTTAAATATGTTTTAAAGTTGGTTCAAGTGTGGTAGTGTATGTGTTGGAATGTGCTTGGTAGGCTTTTCCTATGTGGGAGTTAAATTGGTAACTTAACTTCTTGTTTTCCTATTGGTGCTATTTATGCCTTGCCTATTTGATCGTGAGAAATGTGGATTGACTTGTATGTGTATACCATGTTATGTGTATGCGATGAACATGAGATATAAATGGTGGATATGTGATGTGGTTAATAAAATTGGCACTAATTAACTTACCGGGTGTAAATGATCGATCATTAGGATTAGTGTGCACACAATTGAGTCAAAACGTACGTGGCCTTGATGGCGTTGAGTCATCAAGGAGGAGTACGGTGATGTAATATTCCACCGGGAATTTATATATATTCTACGTGATAATGAGTGGAATCCCATCCGTAGGGCATGTGGTGATGAGTGGAATCCCGCCCATGCAAGGTCCGGTGATGAGTGTAATCCCACCGAGGTAATGTTGTTGTTGAGAGTAAATCCGCACATCTGGGTAAACTAATAGTGGCCAATGATATTGCTCTCATGTTTATGATGTTTTGATAATTGAGATATTTGTTGTTGAGCTTAGTATGATGTGAGATGCCATATTATGACTCTTGAAAGACTAGCTAGGTTGACTCGTTGATATCCATGTATGTTGTATGTGAGGTTGAGGATTTGCATGCTTGGACCCTGCATTGTTGTTGTTTTTGATTTTAGAGCATCCTCACTAAGCTTCTAGCTTACGCTCTCATTTTCAACAATGCAGATCATTAGCGTGGTGTTAGCAAGGAGCAAGGCGAAGGGGTTTCCCAAGTATTTGTTGCTCAAGTACGATTTAGCAATTAATGTGGTAGCTTAGCAATGTGGCAAGTGTGTGTTTTGTATGAGCTTTGTATGACTCTTGGAGGTTGTTGGTATTCATGTTTTTGTTGAATTCGTAAACCATGTTAAGCCTTGATGAATGCTTGATTATGATGCTATGCTTTTGTATGAGTACATGTGTGGTTGTGGCATGTAACTCTATGTGTGGTGAATTGAGCCTTAAGGGCCTTTTTATGCTTAAGTATGCTTTAGATGATTCTTGGAATGATTGCCTTATCTTAAATCTTGTGATGATTATGAATGTTTGCATTTGGGAGCATACCTCTAGAGGGTATTTGTTTGTGATGTATGCTTCTTGGTGTTGTTGAGGGCCTTTGGGATCATTTGGAGTTGCCTAAGTCTGATTTTTGAAGGTTGCAGACAGCCAGCATTTCGAAATGGGCTGAGCCGTTTCGGAACGGGTAAGGCTTCAGGGACCCCGTATCGGAACCCGTTTCGATACGGTTTGGCCACTATGAGCCCCGTTCCGAAACAAGGTTCGGAACGATTTTGCCACTGTCCATGCCTGTTTCGAAACAAGTTTCAAAACGCCGAGGCAAATTTGTAGCCCTGTTCCGAAACGGGGTGGAGGCGTTTCGGTACGAGTGACTTACTTTTTACCTGGAGCCCGTGTTTCAAAACGGGCTGTACATGTTTCGAAACACAAATGCCTGAATGTGGGCTTTTATGCATCTTTAAAGGGTCTCAATGCTTGGGTTAGGCCTATTTTGATGTAGGGCCTCCCGAGAGTCTTGTTTCCGCTGTAGAGATCACTTAAGAATCAATTATGCCTCTAGTTAAAATATAATTTAAATGAAAAAAAAATTAGGGTCGCTAACCGAGGAGGAACCTTAACAGGTTTCGCTTCGGTTTTCCCCGTTTGGCCTACTCGGACCGGTCATCCGGCCAGACCAGGACGAGGGGGTTACATTTGTTGGTATCAGAGCCTGAGGTTACCGAGACCTCGGGTAGGTAAGTGAGGTAAGCTTGATGTGTTAAGTAATTGTATTGCTTGGTGTATGCTTTGCCATGAAATGTCGATGTTTGATTATTCGTATGATGATTTGGAGCATATATTGTTGCGTTTGGTGTTGAGTCGAGTGCCCATTGCTACTATTACTTAATTTAAAAAGGTTTTTGTAAAGGAAATACTTGAGCACTGTTAGACCCTTGCTTTTGCTAACGTAATCCTTATTTGTTTGTTGTTGTTTGTTGTAGTTATAATCTTGCTAGTTGTACCATGAGACCACGTGGGAGGCCTAGGATGGTTCGACCGGAACCACGGGTAGTGGCTCCAGGAGTTGAGCCAGTAGTTAGAGTTGAGGCTCAAGTGGGAGAGCCTGTGGTTGGAGTTGGAGCTCCTCCACCACCTCCAACACCACCACCTCCTCCCCCAGGAGTAGGAGGTGAGGCCGGGGCCGAAGGAGAGGGACCTCAGGGAGGCTAAGGTGGCCAAGGTCCGGCCGGAATAGACTTAGCTCCTTTAGTTCATGCGATAGCCGGGGCTTTTCAAGCTATAGTGGCCGGGGGTCAGGCAGCAGCACAACATCAGGGAGAGGGCACTGGTTTGCCATTAGAGAGGCTCTGTGGTCTAGGGGCCGAAGAGTTCAGAGGGTCTACACCGGAGAGATCTGAGTTGTGGTTTGAGAAGACTGTCTGTATCCTCGCACATATGGGATGTACCGGAGAGCGCAAGCTAGGGTGTGTTGAGTCCTTGCTTCAGGGTGATGCCTACACTTGGTGGGTCACCATCACTACGGGTATGGATGAGGCCGAGATTACTTGGGAGTTCTTTGAGTCAGCATTCCGTAAGAAGTATCTGGGTCCGCGATATCTCGATGAGAGGAGGAGGGAGTTTATGGCTTTGCTTCAGGGGAGTATGTCTGTGACCGACTATGAGATTCGATTCTTTAGACTGAGTCAGTATGCATCTGAGCTTGTTCCTTCTGTGGTGGAATGTTGTAACCGTTTTCGTTATGGACTGAATGAAGAAATCAAGAGGTATACTCTAGCTTCAGACTACACTGATTTTGATGTCTTGGTCGCTAGGGCCAAGGACTTGGAGCACAGTTTGGGCTTGACCAAACGATCTGGTGGTTCTAGCTCTGGTAAGAGGTCCAGTGACTTTGATAGAGGTGATGCCAAGAGGCATCGAGACAACATGCATCACTATGATCATAGGCGTGGTGGCGGTAACCACGGTATGGGCCAACAGGGCCAGAAGGCTGGTGGGAAGTTGCCCACATGTACTACTTGCGGGAGGAACCACACAGGTGAGTGTTGGGGGAATTTCCACTCGTGTTGGAGTTGTGGAGCTAGGGATCATATTAGGCGTGACTGTTCACATCAGGTGGGGCAGGCACCAGCTCAGGCTCCTGCTAGAGCCAATGACTTTCAGAGATGCCGCGGGCGCGGTAGAGGTAACTTCCAGCCGAGAAATGATGGTCAGAGGAACCTAGCGCATGTAGTTGCAGTCCAGCCGGAGGGCGGAGGTCAGGCCAGAGTTTACGCTCAGCGTGGGGACCAGCATGACACAGATGTGATCGCAGTTAACTTCTCGATACAGTCTTTGGGTTTGCTTTCTTTGATTGACTCCGGGTCTACACATTCTTATATTTATAGTGAGCATGCGCAGTCGTTGAATTTGCCTTGTGAAATGTTAGAGGTATGAGTTAGTGTTACTAGTTCCTTTGGGGACACGGTAATAGTTAGAAAGATGTACAGAAGGTGTCCGTTGATGGTTCAGGGACATGTGTTTCCAGTGGACATGATGGAGCTACCTTTCTATGGTTTTGACGTAATTCTGGGTATGGACTGGCTCACTGAGCATAGAGCTAGGATAGACTTTGAAACTAAGAGGATTTCTTTGAGGCTCACAGATGATTATGAGATTGTTGTGGTGGGTGAGAACGTGAAGTTCTTGTCCAATGTAGTTTCAGTCCTAGAGGCTAAGAGGTTAGTTGAAATGGGTTGCGAAACATATTTGGCTTATGTGATGAACCCTAACATGAGTGAGGTTAGACCTCAAGACATCCGGACAGTGTGTGACTTTCCTAGTGTGTTTCCGAAAGAGTTGCCAGGGTTACCACCAGATAGAGAGGTAGAGTTTACTATTGAGACTTATTCTGATTCAGCTCCTGTTTCGATTGCTCCGTATCGCATGGCACCGAAAGAACTGAAAGAGTTGAAGACTCTGTTGCAAGAGTTAACAGATAGAGGCTTCATTCGACCCAGTTCTTCAGCTTGGGGTGCACCAGTTTTGTTTGTAAAGAAGAAAGATGGAAGCATGAGAATGTGTAAAGATTACAGACAGTTAAATCAGCTGACAGTGAAGAATAAGTATCATTTGCCTAGAATTGATGATTTGTTTGACCAGTTGAGAAGGGCATCAGTCTTTTCGAAGATTGACTTGAGATCGGGCTACTACCAGCTAAAGGTAAGAGAGGTTGATGTACCGAAGACGGCCTTTAGAACTAGGTATGGTCACTATGAGTTTTTAGTCATGCCTTTTGGGTTGACTAATGCACCCGGCTGCTTTCATGGATATGATGAATAGGATTTTTCATCAGTACTTAGATCAGTTTGTAGTTGTTTTTATAGATGATATCTTGGTGTACTCGCGAACTGAAGAAGACCATGACCGACACTTGAGACTGGTTTTGAAGACTTTGCTAGATCATCAATTATATACGAAGTTGAGCAAGTGTGAATTCTGGATCCGAGCGGTAGTCTTCTTAGGACATGTAGTGTTAGCCGATGGGATTAGAGTTGATCCGAAGAAGATTGAGGCCATCATCGAATGGAAGCAACCGAAGTCTGTGACAAAGGTACGTAGCTTCCTATGCTTACCTGGATACTATAGAAGATTCGTAGAAGGTTTCTCTAAGTTAGCCGTTCCATTGAAACAGTTACTTCAAAAGAGTGTTCAGTTTGAGTGGACAGACGCAAGACATAGAGCCTTTGAAAAATTGAAAGAAGCTTTAACCCAAGCACCGATCTTGATTCAGCCAGAGTCTGGGAAAGACTATGTAGTTTACAGTGATGCTTCTCATGTATGCCTAGGTTGTGTTCTCATGCAAGATAAGAGAGTGGTGGCTTATGCCTCAAGACAGTTGAAGACCCACGAGCGTAACTATCCGACCCATGACATAGAGTTAGCGGCAGTCGTGTTTGCTCTGAAGATTTGGAGGCATTATTTGTACGGTGAGAAGTGCATAGTGTACACAGATCACAAGAGTTTGAAGTACATCATGACTCAGCGAGATTTGAATCTCAGACAACGTAGGTGGTTAGAGTTGCTAAAAGACTATGATCTTACCATTGAGTACCATCCGGGTAAGGCCAATGTAGTGGCTGATGCATTGAGTAGAAAGATAGCCGTAGACTTGAGAGCCATGTTTGCTAGATTGATCTTGTCCGGAGATGGTGGCTTGGTAGCCGAGCTTCAGGTTAGACCTACCCTAGGACAGTTTATTAGAGAGAAGCAGCTCTTAGATAGATCTTTGGCACCTCACGTGCAAGATGTGGCAGAGGGTAGACCTACAGACTACAATTTCAGTGCCGATGGGGTTTTGTGTTTCAAAAATAGAATAGTTGTTCCAGAGGACAGTGACTTGAGACGTACGATTCTGACTGAAGCACACAGTAGTCCGTTTGCTATGTATCTGGGAAGTACGAAGATGTACCGTGACTTGAAGAACGAGTACTTTTGGGTTGGTTTGAAGAGAGATGTGGCCAACTTTGTGAGTAAGTGTTTGGTGTGTCCGAGAGTGAAGGCGAAACATCAGGTTCCCTCAGGTTTGTTGCAACCGTTGAGGATTCTGGAATGGAAATGGGAGAATATTACCATGGATTTTGTTTCGGGTTTGCCTTTGACTCCTACGAAGAAGAACTCAGTTTGGGTGATAGTAGATCGTTTTACAAAGTGTTCTCACTTCTTGGCAGTTAATACCACTTACACTTTAGATAGATTGGCCGACTTGTACATTGGTGAGATTGTTAGACTGCATGATGTGCCGAAGTCTATTGTGTCTGATAGAGATCCGAGGCTTACAGCTCGATTTTGGGAGTGTCTGCATACAACTTTGGGTACCCGTTTGAATTTCAGCACATCTTATCATCCTCAGTCAGATGATCAGTCAGAGAGAGTTATACAGATTTTAGAGGATATGTTGCGTTGTTGCATTATTGACTTTCAGGGTACATGGGAGAAGCATTTGCCTCTGGTTGAGTTTGCTTACAATAACAGCTTCCAGTCGAGTATCTAGATGGCTCCGTATGAGGCCTTGTATGGACGGAAGTGTAGAACTCTAGTTTGTTGGACCGAAGTGGGACAGAAGTTGTTACCTATGCCGGATTTGGTCAAGGGGACAACTGACAAGGTAAAATTGATTTGCGATCAATTGAAGGCTGTTTCGGATAGGCAGAAGTCCTATGCCGACTTGAAGAGAAAGGAAGTTGAGTTCTCAGTGGGTGATAAGGTATTCTTGAAAGTGTCTCCGTGGAAGAAAGTAATGAGATTTGGCCGAAAGGGGAAGTTGAGTCCGAGGTACATAGGACCGTATGAGATTGTGAAGAGGGTTGGTCCAGTTGCTTATCAGTTGCGTTTGCCATCCGAGCTAGAGAAGATACACGATGTATTTCATGTTTCGATGCTCCGTAGGTATAGGTCCGATCCATCTCATGTTATACCTGTAGAGGAGATTGAATTGAATCCGGATTTGACTTATGAAGAAGAACCAGTAGAGATCTTAGCTTCTGACAGTAAGGTATTGCGGGGTAGATCGATTGAGTTAGTAAAAGTGCGGTGGCAACGTCGAGGTGTGGACGAGGCCACATGGGAGAAGAAGAAGGATATGGAAAGGCAGTTTCCGTATCTCTTTCAGTCAGGTAATTTTGGGGACGAAATTCCTTAAGTGGGAGAGAGTTGTAACACTCGTGTTTTGGGGTTAGGAGTTAGTCGGGTTAGTTGGTCCGAGTCGGTAAAACTAATTTTAATCAAATTGACCTTGGCTTGAGCCAATTGGGGTTTTAAATAAAAATGATGGATCATTTTGGTAATTTAGCCTAAAACAATTTAAAAAGCTAGATCACCTTTTTGATTCAAAAAGGAAAAAAAAGGTGTCTTCCTCCCCATTTCCACCCCCCAACGTGAAAAGCACCAAAACCCCTCCCCAAACCCTATTCACTATTCCATTTGATTTCTTCCTCATCTCAAGGGCATTTTTAAAGGTAATTATATATTTGAACTCTCCTCTTCATCCTCTACATTTACCTAGTCTTGAAATTGAAAACTACCATCCTTTTTGAAGTTTGGAGTTTGAGGAAAGTTTGAGTTTTTATTGGGGTTTTCAATTGATTTTGATTTATTAAGTTGGGTTTTGGTTTAGTCTCCTTAAAATACACATAATATGTTAAAATGGGTGACTTTGGGTGAAAACCCGAAATGGGTCCTTGTGATTTTTGAGGTGTCAAAAATGGGATTTTTGGAGTGTTTTAGGCTTGGGTAGAAGGGCTGATGGTTTAAGGATGTTAGGGAAGTGTTTTGGGACCATTTAGAAGTCATTTGGGTGTTTGAAAACGTGGTTTTCAGCTATGTTTTAAGGGAGCTCGAAAATGGATATTTTGGGTGTTTGTTGGGTTCGAAATTGTTGAAGTGTGGCTTGTGTTTGTGGGTTGGAGTGGTGACTAAAATTTAGCATTGATTTGTGAGTAATGGATGTGTTTTGATTGACTAGAAACAAGAGGAGACATTGGAGAAGCATCGGGACCGAATCCGGGCATTTAAGAGGCTTGCTTGCTTGCTTGGGTTGCTAAGGAAGGGTGGTGAGTAAACTTTAAATATGTTTTAAAGTTGGTTCAAGTGTGGTAGTGTATGTGTTGGAATGTGCTTGGTAGGCCTTTCCTATGTGGGAGTTAAATTGGTAACTTAACTCCTTGTTTTCCTATTGATGCTATTTATGCCTTGCCTATTTGATCGTGAGAAATGTGGATTGACTTATATGTGTATACCATGCTATGTGTATGCAATGAACATGTGATATAAATGGTGGATATGTGATGTGGTTAATGAAATTGGCACTAATTAACTTACCGAGTGTAAATGATCGATCATTAGGATTAGTGTGCACACAATTGAGTTAAAACGTACGTGGCCTTGATGGCGTTGAGTCATCAAGGAGGAGTACGGTGATGTAATATTCCACCAGAAATTTATATATATTCTACGTGATGATGACTGGAATCCCATCCGTAAGGCATGTGGTGATGAGTGGAATCCCGCACATGCAAGGTTCGGTGATGAGTGTAATCCCACCGAGGTAATGTTGTTGTTGAGAGTAAATTCGCACATCCGGGTAAACTAATAGTGGCCAATGATATTGCTCTCATGTTTATGATGTTTTGGTAATTGAGATATTTGTTGTTGAGCTTAGTATGATGTGAGATGCCATATTATGACTCTTGAAAGACTAGCTAGGTTGACTCGTTGATATCCATGTATGTTGTATGTGAGGTTGAGGATTTGCATGCTTGGACCCTGCATTGTTGTTGTTTTTTATTTTAGAGCATCCTCACTAAGCTTCTAGCTTACGCTCTCATTTCCAACAATGCATATCATTAGCGTGGTGTTAGCAAGGAGCAAGGCGAAAGGGCTTCCCAAGTATTTGTTGCTCAAGTATGATTTAGCAATTAATGTGGTAGCTTAGCAATGTGGCAAGTGTGTGTTTTGTATGAGCTTTGTATGACTCTTGGAGGTTGTTGGTATTCATGTTTTTGTTGAATTCGTAAACCATGTTAAGACTTGATGAATGCTTGATTATGATGCTATGCTTTTGTATGAGTACATGTGTGGTTGTGGCATGTAACTCTATGTGTGGTGAATTGAGCCTTAAGGGCCTTTTTATGCTTAAGTATGCTTTGGATGATTCTTGGAATGATTGCCTTATCTTAAATCTTGTGATGATTATGAATGTTTGCATTTGGGAGCATGCCTCTAGAGGGTATTTGTTTGTGATGTATGCTTCTTGGTGTTGTTGAGGGCCTTTGGGATCATTTGGAGTTGCCTAAGTCTGATTTTTGAAGGTTGCAGACAGCCAGCGTTTCGAAACGGGCTGAGCCGTTTCGGAACGGGTAAGGCTTCAGAGACTACGTATCGAAACCCGTTTCGATACGGTTTGGCCACTGTGAGCCCCCGTTCCGGAACAAGGTTCGGAACGATTTTGACACTGTCCATGCCTGTTTTGAAACAAGTTTCGAAATGCCGAGGCTAATTTGTAGCCCTGTTCCGAAATGGGGTGGAGGCGTTTCGGTACGGGTGACTTGCTTTTTACCTGGAGCCCGTGTTTCGAAACGGGTTGTACCTGTTTCGAAACACAGGCCTGAATGTGGGCTTTTAGGCATCTTTAAAGGGGCTCAATGCTTGGGTTAGGCCTGTTTTGATGTAGGGCCTCCCGGGAGTCTTGTTTCCACTGTAGAGATCACTTAAGAATCAATTATGCCTCTAGTTAAAATATAATTTAAATGAAAAAAAAATTTAGGGTCGCTAACCGAGGAGGAACCTTAACAGGTTTCGCTTCGGTTTTCTCCGTGTGGCCTACTCGGACTGGTCATCCGGCCAGACCGGGATGAGGGGGTTACAAATTTGTCTAATGTTTTATAATTTTAATTTGATATTTTTGTTCATTATAATCCGTGAAACTTTAGTTTTAGTCCAAATTGACCCCTTTTCAGTCCAAATTGACCCATTTTCATTATTTTTTAATTACTCCAATGTTTTATAATTTAAATTTGATATGACTTTAAATAATTAACTCCAAATCAATGACGATTGACGAAGGCCAACCTAAAGTCTATCGACTACTTATACGGTTGTACCGAACTCAAACTCAATACGAATTTCAATCCTAAAAATACCCCGACCTGAATTACCCGACCTGAAACTACCCGACCTAAAATTACCCGACCTGAAATGCAACCGACCTAAAATGGACTCGACCTGAAACAGACCCGACCTGAAACGGACCCGACCTGAAATGAACCCGACCTGAAACAGACCCGACCTGAAATGGGCCCGACCTAAAGTGTATCCGAAGCCAAATTAACCTGTCAATTATCTGCTTCGGACCCGACCCGTTTTGACACGACCTGAAATGGACCCGACCTGAAATGGACCCGCATCAGACCCGAGTCGAGTCAAAACAGAAAAATGACCTGAAATGACATGTACCCGATTTTACCCAACCTGGCAGTATTCGACTTAAAACCCATCCGATTACCTGTTTTTACATCCCTACTTCGTTGCATACATCTCTTCATCACTTTCCTTCTTTCATTCTTTTTATATTGGTAAATTCATTTTCTTTTCATTTTTTTTCTTTAGGTTTTATTTTTTGGGGAGTCTAACTCTCTTGTTTCAATTGTTTGTTTAACTTCATTAGTCCAACATCTTCCATTTTAGTTTCGAACTTCTGGTTTTCTTTTGGGTGAAATATTGTCTACTGATTTCGGTATATGTGGAAACAATATTAAGAAAAATTAGTTGTTGTACTGATCATGATAAAAGATTTGAGTTTTTAACAATAATTCGAAAGTGTTTGATGTACTGATAAGATATATTATACTTTAAAAAGAAAATATATGTTTAAATATTAAATACGATAGTCTTGAAAGGGATTATCACAAACTCCGAATATCAAACATAAAAGATAGAAAAAACATTATGACAATGAAACTAATAAAATATTATACTTGTTATGATTTTAATAAAATTAAACAAATATTTTTGAAACAGACCATTTTTGAAATTAGGGATAACTATATATTTAGTACCCCATTTATTCTCGTGTTACTGTCTTAATACCCCACCTATTTTTTTAGCAAAAAGATATCTAACGTCACGTTTCATTTTTAGTATCTGCCGTTAAAAAATTAACAATATACTTATTATGAGAGAGAAAAGTACATGTGACATGCTGATAGGAAGAGAGAAAATCACACGTGGCAAGCTGCCACATCATTTTCTCTCTCCTAATCAGCATGTCACGTGGCAGGATACCAAAATAAAAACAAAACGTAACGCTAAATATTATTTTGCCAAAAAACAAATGGGATACTAAAACAATAATGCAGGAATAGGTGGTTTACTAATTACATAGTTATCCCTTAAAAATATTATGCAACAAAATAGCATGTCTAAAAAGTAAAGCAATTCGTATATAAATATAGATTCAGAAAAGGAGAGAATAATTGTCTCTTTTTAACATAAAAAGAGTGGGTGTTTATTTAGTAAAATAATAATAGGGAAAATATTTCATTCACCTGCAGTCAAAACAGAAAGTTTCAAAAATAAAAGTGCGTCCGTTCTTAACTAGCTTAAAGGAGGGGGAACTTTAAACTCTCATTATTTTGACAAATTTTAATTAATGTTTCGAAAATGAAAAATACATTTCGTTCTCAACTAGCTAGCTAAGGTTCATCAAGATATTTCTTAAATTTAGATGGCTGATGACGATGATAATCTTTATGTGGTAATTATTAACTCAAACCAAAACCAATTAAAGAAAGTGAAAGTGCTTGACGTGTAACATTTCTCATTAATCAATCATGCAAAACTTGGGATAATGTAAATCAATTATTTGATAAGCATATGAAAATGAAATTAGGTTTAAGGTGTGATTTTGATTATTGTTTTTGGCAATTGCTTTCTTGATCGTCAAAGAATTACAACAAAAAGGTGTTTCTTTTTTATAGGTTTAGGGGAACTTTGGAATTCTTTCAAACGTATGAATGTGATGTTCTCTTGCCGATGGTGCAAAGTTAACCTCAACAATAGTATATTAGGTTTAGGTATTGAATCCAGAATCCGGTGTATCATATCTTCATTTTTATAGATATTTTTGTCATTACACTACTAATCCGATGAACCAAGATTTTCTATAATTATTGGCTTACAATTTATTAACTAACTAATCTAGATCGAGTATTGTAGAGGTTTATTATGGGGACGACTCTTCTAACTATATTGTTCAATATACTCACAATATCATGATCCAAAGAACTATAAAAATGTTTATATATATATATATGGGGTTGTTAACTGATGTCTTTAAAACTTTTTGTTGAACAAACGGTAGCGGCTGTCATTAAAACAAAGAAACGGGGAAACAAACATCATGGAATATAGAACATACAAGGGAAGGAGACGGAAAACATAATAAAAAAACACACAAGGGCAGCAACACAAGAACAAAAACAAATAGAGGGAAAAAATATCGACTGTAACGACCCAAATTCCAGGTTAATATTTTGGACATTGATTCGGGTTTGAATCTTTTAAGTTGATAAATTAATTGAGAAAAATTAATGGTTGAAGCTGGATTTAAGAAAATTAAAGACTTTTATGGATAATGGGTTGGAGGTTGAGGGACTAGGTGTAATTCACCCAATTTCACCCTAAAGCCAATTATTTGAAAGAGGGGGTGTGGGAGAAGAGGAAAAAATAGATTTTTTTTTTCTTTTTTTCCTTTCTCTTTTTTTCTACTTCTTCATCAAGTTTCTTGTTTGATCTACCGCCAACGGAGAGTCTATGTTCGATACCTCCTATGCTATTATGTTCACCTCGCTGAGACGAGTCGACTGGTGGTAGCGGTGACGCCGTCGAAGCTACCGTTGAAGGGGGTAAGAGAGAGGAAGTTTCAGGTTGTTGAGTAGGGGTAGTTCGAGTGCTCAAAATGCAAAACCGAGGCTACCATCGTGTTTATCAGCATCAAGAGAGCCGATATAGGCCTTCACCGCCGCCATCCAGCCATTGGAGGACGTCGTACACACCTTGCTCCCTGCGTGTAGACGTGCAACGCTGGCCAAGTCAGCTGGTGATAATGGGGCTAGGCTGCTGGGCCAACCGTTTGAGCTAGCCTGCTTAGCCGCAGGCCCAACGAGCCGGCCTACTTGTAGACCAAGCCAGCCTGCCGAGACAAACCAAGCCGCCGTCGTTGACCGATATTGACTTTTTTGAATGACTCTTATTGGGGGTTTCTTGACATTTTGAGCCCGTTGACGCTGCCTGTTTCGCTAAATTCAAACTCAGTAAGTTGGTTTTACGCATTTTATCCCCTAAAGTAGTCTAATGATACATAATTGCTTATGTAATCGTATTTGTTTTGTCCGAGGGCTTTGTGGACTCGAATATTGGAATTAAAGAGACTATTAGAGGAGCTTGGATGAGGATTTATAGCTTTGGCTTAATATTAGTACACCTCAAAATCCTATTACTTCATGAGCATCATCAATATGAATACTTTGCGTGTTAGTTTCTGCAAAATAAGTAGATGCTAAATAAGCATGTTGAGGGACAGATATCATGAGACTTGATATATGTGTTAGGCATGATGATGTTACGAATATGATGAGACTCAATGAGACTTTAGAGACTGTGTAGGGTCTTTTGAGATGCTTGTATAATTACTTGATAATTGTTTGATTGATTGAATATTGTGATGCCTTGTATGTTTGTTCGAATAGATTGACGTGACTTTTATGCTTAAGGGATAAATACTCGATTAATTGATTATGAAGCCACTGATTAATATTAATTGATTGAACGCTTTAGTAAATAAACCCTAATGACTTTCATAAACTTTAGAGATTGAATAAAGTGATGCAATATCGTAATTAGAGGAAATGGTACGAACTCGTGAGTAAGGTATCGGTACGAGCTCTGGCTGTACTGGTACACGTTTGGGGGTCGTATCTATACGATTCGATCTATACCGGTATTTGTGGAAATCTAGGATTTCCAGTAAGCAATGTCTGTATCGGTATGCATTTGAGTACCGGTACCCACTAAACGGAATAAGTTATAATGCTAATAAAAAGATGGAAATTGACATGGGATATCAATGAGATAATATGGATTAATAGAGATAATTAATGAGGATGATTAGTATATACTTCCATAATGTAATAAAAAGTTGGTAAACTTAATTGGGTGACTTGATAATTGATAAAAGACATAGAGTTATGGTAATTATTCCAGTGTTGTGTGATGTATGCTAATCGTGTCGATGCTCTGTGTTGTATGGACGCGAGTCACCTTTGATTGATGGGATCCAAATACCCAGAAAGCGTGTTGCAACACCATGAGATGATACATCGAATGTATGGTCCCGAGGATGTGTGACACCAGGCCTCATTCGAAGACACTCGAGGAGAGATGTCGAGTGTGAGTGTATGTTCTCGAGGTTGTGTGGCACCAGACCTCACCCAGAGAGAGTGTATGTTCCTGAGGCTGTGTGACATTGGGCCTCACTCAGAGTGCATGTTCCCAAGGCTACGTGACACCGAGACTCACTCCAGATTTGTGCGTATGACCTTGTGTGTTTTGCTTGGATGATATGGTGAGATCCCGAGTATGGTTGGGCCTTGCGTGCCATGTATGATGTTTTGAATGATGAGAGCATGTGTTTAGGCGACTAGTGATAGAGACGTGTGTTTATTTATCTCTCATTATTGCTTGTACTAGCTTGCATGGTTATGTTTATGATTAGCATGAAGTATAGTAGAGTAGATGTGTATCACTAAGCTTTGTAAGCTCAATGCTTGAAATCGTTGTTTCCGTGCGTAGGTTGATTGTTGAACCGTGGGATCGAGAAGCACTATCAGTACAAGATTCCAACATGTGTTTATTTCTAGAGTACGGTACTTGTGTTTAATGGGTCGTGCCTGTGTATTCATAGGACCTTACGTGGTGGAGTCTGTAATTCTTATTTTTGAGATTGTATTAATCAAATTGGATAATCAAATGTTTTTAATAATTTGGAGCTCATTTGTAATAATTTAATTAGTTATTTATATTGTCAACTATTTGTTTTAAATGTTTTTAGAAAATACCTTATTGGCTTAAACCAAATTGAGAAATTTTATGGTTACAGGTTGGGCTTAAGGCTTAAATGTGGCATTCAGGTTTAGGATGTTATATTAAGTGGAATCAGAGCTTAGTTTATCCGGTTCTAGGAAACCTCGGGGTGGTATAGGTGTTGTAGTAAGCTGCCTAGTAAATACATGCCCTTAAATTAAGTTCGTACTCCTTAAGATTGGAATCCTAATGGTGCATCCAATGTTTTAACGCTAAGATGGTTACGATCGTGGCCAAGAGGGCCGAGTTAAGTGTTGAGCTGCTCATAGGAGCGATTTCGGGGGTGAGGTCACCCCGAAATGTTGAGATGTGAGGTAGTTGAATGATGCCGGAGTCGAGGATGTGTCCTCCTCTCACCACTGGAATGGTGTCTTTGTTGTGTGTTTAGTCGTTCCAAAGCCTTTAAATATGTTATGAGAGTTTGTGATAAAAGAATCTTCTACGTTGCATGTGAATAACGTTTGTGATGTGGGTATGGATAACCCACTTTCGAAATCGATCAGTGGATGCACGTTGGTTGGACGACCCTTTGTTCGCTTAAAAGGAGTCTTGCTGATACTTGAGAAGTATCACCGCCCTTCTTAAGGGCATTTCTCGGAGATAGTGGATGCAAGACCCACTAGTTTGTTAGAGTGTGACAGAAGATAGGCGTTTTACATGTTTGATAGAGCTACCTTCTTGAGAGTTGTTGCACCTTAGAAATTGATTTGGTTAAATCAAGCGCGATACTAGCCGGTAATGTCGAGAGTGAGCTCTAGGCTTCGTGACCACGAGGGAACCCAACCTTTGGTAATGAGAATGTTGAATTGTTGCCCTTCTACTGTTATTTTAGTAGTGGTCATTTAGAGGATGACCCAACGGGGGTGTGAGACATGTTTGACCGTGTGGCAGATGCTAATGTGTGTAGTTCAACGCTAGAAAGCTTTCGTTCTGACAGAGTATTCGCTTATGCTTCCTAGAGGAGTCGTTGAGACTTCCTCAATGTCAAGAATGTAAGAATATGTTAAGGTAAGACCGAGTTGGGCGTCGGTGCCCATCGCTCTTGTCAGAGGTCACTGACCTAGTTGAGTGAGTCAAAGGTTCAGTTGTGAAGGTGCAACTCGAATGAGGTCTCTTTTATCTGAGTGTTTCACTCGAGGGTGAACCAGACTTGATTGCTACTAAGAAGTTGGTCCGTTTAAATGATGCATGAACCTTCGATAGTTGCTATGTGTAGGGGTGAGCAAAACTCGACTCGAATCGAAAAAACTAAAATTTTCGACTCGACTCATTTTGACTCGACTCAAAATTACATTAACTCAACTCAAAAAAATTGAAATAAAGTTTGAGTTGTAAAATGGAAATTCGAATAACTTGAAGTTCTTAGTAATTAGTGGATTGATTTTTAAGTTCGAGTCAAGACCCTCAATTTTTCCTAATATATATACCGATATAAAAATATATGTCACATACGAAGAAATATGTATGCATATCTAATAGGATTAGAGAAATTCGTTTAAATTAGAATCAAATTGCACTATAACATGATAAATAATTACAATTAAATTTGTATATGAACTTGAAAACTCGACTCGAATTTCATAAACTCTAATAGAATTGAAAAAATTCAAATAAAGTTTGAGTTGTAAAACATGACGTGTCAACTCGAATAACTCAAATTTTTTTGACTCAACTCGACTCAATTGAATGCTCACCTCTAGCTATGTGGCAGTGAAGAATCGTTAATCGCCTCCTAAGAAGGATGGCTTGTTAACCGATTGCAGAGTGCGTGTATATTTTTTGAAGCTAGTTCGAGAATGAAACGCTTATGGTTAAAGTGTTAGAGGTTAGTAATTTCTAGATGATCTTTGGAATAAGGTTTTCTCTCTCTAAGAAGTGTCACAGTAAAGGTTGATATCTGCATTGACGTACAAGATGTTTCGGCGATGTCAGGATAGGCCATCAGATTGTCTCTCGATTACAAGTTGATGTTTTGCATGACACAAGTGAATGTATGAGGAATATGGAAATATAAGTGTTAACAAGATAAATACCTTAATGACCTTATGTGTGGGAGAGGTTAGTTACCGTGTAATCTGTAACACCTGAGTTTAGGGGTCGGGTAAAAATAATATTAAAATAATGTTTCGGGTTTTTCCTCTCGTTTTAAAAAAATCATTTAATATGTTGGATCCAATTTTAAATTAAATAAGAACCCAAAATTTCATGGATTTTGGAATAGTAGAAGAAGGCCATTTTTCATTAATGAATTTCTTGTAAATATTGGGTCTTGGAAAATAAAAGCTCATTTTATTTTAAAACCCTCATTTAACTCACCTTCTTCCCCCTTCTTCAAACATTCCAATGACAAAAACCTCTTCCTCCATTGGAATCACTATTCCATCACCATTCTTCCTCATCTTTGGTGATTTTTGCAAGGTAACCTCATTTTTGACTTCTCCTTTCTATCCCGATCATTTCCATAGTTTTAGATTTCAAAACATCATCTTTTTAGTTTTTCAAGTTTTCAAGGTTTGAAGAAAGTATGAAACTTTAATGGCTTCTTGGGTTGTTTTTGATTAATAGAGTTGAGTTTTGATCTAACCTTGCCCTATGGAACATTATATCTCAATTTGGTTGGGTTTTATAAAGAATCCCAAAATGGGGTTTTAGGGGTATATTTAAAGTGTCAAAATTTGTTTTTTTGGAATGGTTTTGTGAAAAATTGTTGGGCTGATGTTATAGCAACATTGGGTAGGTGTTTTTAGATGTTTTTTTTGATGATTTTTGAGTGGTGATAGTGTTGGTTTGAATGGATTCCCGTAGCTACTGCTGTAAGTGATTTTTAAGAGTGGAAAATGGGAGTTTTTAAGGTGTTTATGTGGGGAAATGAAGGGCTGGTGGTTGTACAACCTTAGGATGATGTTTTGGACATGTTTTGGAGTGTTTTAAGTGTTTAAATTGAGAGGTAATGGCTGGGTTTTGCTGGAGTACGAAAATGGGATTATTTGGGAGGATTTCGGCTTTGAATTGTTGAGAAAATGTTAGGGAATTGAGAGCTGATGTGTAACAATAAATTTGTGGTTGATTAAGAGGTTAATACATTGCTTTTGATTGGTTAGAAACAGTGGATTTGGCCTTGGGAGGTTCGGGCACGATTCCGGAAGTTGTGGAGGCTTGGGTCGGCTTTGCTTGGGTTGCTTAAGGAAATATGGTGAGTGGAAATATTTTTAAGTAACGTTTTGGTTCAAAGGTGGTTTTGAAAGAGTTTGGATTGAGATTGAAAGGTCAATTTAAACTCAAAAGTAAGTTGATGTGAATCGCCTCTTTAATTTCCCCTTTTTACCGCTTGTTTTTCATTACTTGTGGTGATAAATTGTTATGCATGAAATTTCAATACTTTGGGAGGAAGCATGTTGTTGTTATTATGTTGTTGATCATGCGTGATGAAATTAATGGTGATGTTAATATGCCTTGTAAAATATATGTAAGTTGGTGCAGGTTGTGCACGGAAATGGTAAGTAAGACCACTTGCGGTTGGTAAGATCGTAAGTAGTAAGTTATGCATAATTGTGGTTTTTGTTACAAGTTGTTTTGGACATGCATGATATAGTGTGTTCATGTCGCATGGTGGTGATTTGTATATCGTTTTGCTTGGTTGGTGTCGAACCTCACGTGATGGTTGTCGTTGCTCCGGTGATGTGTAGTCCCGCCGGTGGTGACTAGTAGAAGAGTACTTTGATGTGTAGTCCCATTGGAAAACTACTAGTCGAAACGGTGATGTGTAGTCCCACCGTGTTTTGGTTATGCTTGTGCATACCATGTATTGTTCATGTTGTGTCTCACCATATCACTCCCTTTTAATAGTTTTGCTTTAAATCTGAAATTATGCCTTTATGCATACCATGAAGTGTGATGCCATGACAAATATCTATATTGTTGACTTTTGGTTGAACTTGTATGTTAGTAAGAGGATTATGTCGTTAGATGGATTGTATGTGTTGGCCTTTATTTTTAAAGAAAACTTTGAACCTTGCATTGTCGTTGTTATGTTTTTGAGCTCCGCTCACTAAGCTTTATGCTTACGCTCTCCTTTTTCCGTCAATGCAGATCATTAGCTTGGAGTTAGCAAGGAGCAAGAAAATGGCGTCCAAGCGTGTGGTAGTTTGCTCAAGTATGGTTTATTAAATAATGTAGTAGTTTAGCAATGGGAAATGCTACGTGTTTTAGGAGCGTGTATCTAGACTCCTTTGTGTTGGCTCTATGTTGTTAATGCCTTATGTTGATGGATTTGTAAACCATGTTTATGTTGATGCCTAAGTGTTTGTTTGGAAGGCTTATAGCCATGTCTTTTGGATGCTTATGTTTGTAGTGAAGGCATGTAAATCTTGTTATGCATGTATTTTGTGGGTGCTTGCCCTCTTTTAATGTGGTTAGCCTTGGACGTGTGTTACTTTGAATGTATGCTAAGTGTTGGATCATGTTTGAAGTAGGGTGAAATGCCTCTAGAGTATGTGTATGCATGTTGTATGCTTGTCTTGGTATATGATGTTCTATGTTTGTTTAAATTGATCTGTATGTTCAATCTTGGTTGCTAAATGATCTATGAATGTGGGTAAGTTGCTAGACGAGTCGTAAAATGCATCTAGAGTTGAATTGTGGTTCGTTTTGCAGCTAAATTGAGGCTTGCAGTGCAGGGCGTATCGATACGCCCAAGGGTCGTATCGATACGGTCCTACACTTTGGGGCTCAGTTTAAGCAGAGCGTACCGATACACGAGGGCGTATCGATACGCCAAAGGCTCTCTGGAAATCTGAGAAAATGAGGAGATTTTGGCGTATCGGTACGGGTATGGGGTGTATCGATACGGTCTTTTGTCGTTAACCGCGAGAAGTTGACCAATGAGGGCGTATCGGTACGGTCAACCAGTGTATCGATACGGTCTCCCTAGGTTGACTCTAAGTAGTTGACCAAGTCAAGGCGTATCGATACGGTCCTCTAGTGTATCGATACGGCCTGTTATAAAAGTTAAAATGGGTTGTTTAATTGCATGTCTCGTGGGTTTTGTATCTGTGTTTTTTCGCTGCGTGTCCTATCACATAGGATTTAATGAAGGCATCTAGAAAAGATAAAGAAAAAAATAGGGTTACTAACCGAAGGGGAGCCTTAACAGGTTTCGCTTCGGTTTTCCCCGTGTAACCTACTTGGACCGGTCAGTCGTCCAGACCGGGACGAGGGGGTTACATAATCAGTTAAGGAAGCAAGGGTTTGAGACTTCGTAAATGCTTTTGATTTGTGTCACAGTTTCCTTGGAACGAGCCGAGGAACATTGGTGGAGATCTGAGCTGCGTGAGACCGTTTTGTTATGATAGTGATGCTGATTCGATTGAAGTCACGTAAGATTTCTAGATCTTCGAGGATATTTTGTTGTATTGTCAGGGCTGTATTTTTGTGATAGAAGAATGAAAGGTTGCGTTCACCCCAACTATATGAAATTTTGAGTGTGCTTCACAAAGAACGTTGAGTGTGGGTCAACGACATGATTCAAAGTAATTGAGAATTATTGACAGTGTATTTCTTAGTTAAGCTCTGAGTTGAGGATTGGGGAACTCTAGAAGCTGCGAGAAGTAGCATCTGATTGTATTTAAGAGGATATATTGTTATGATTGAATTTAGGTTCGATGGTTTCTGGTGAACTTTGAGATCTTGTTGTGGGTGCTTTAAAGGAAGATATATAAACGCATGAGATTCTTCCTATATAGTATAGTGGTCAGTACATGGTGAACTTTGAGAGCGACAGTTTGTACCAAACTTTCGTTATGTGTTTAGGGAGACAGTGTGGATTCTTGTTTTTAAGGTAGTAATAAGTGTTCGACTTGCCATTAGAGGGGAGTCAAGCATTAAGTTCCTCAGAGTTGTTTGTTATACTTAGATATTTCATCGATGGAAATTAAATATATGATCGTGAGTCTTGTAAAGAATTTATGAGTGCATAGTTTCGATGGGATTTTGTTGAGTAATGATATATTTCTTAGTAGGTATCGTTTCTTATTTTCGGCAAAAACGAGATCCATATGGAAAGTCTACTTGGATTGTTTGTGGGTTGGATTGTATGACACTACGGTGTGTACATGCTACCTTTTTATATGATATTCGAGGTTTGTGATGGAATCTTATCCATTGGTGGGATTTCATGTGATGATAGATCCTAGTGAGGGTACAAATGACATGTTTTCCAGGCACGTTATAGTTGGAAGTGTAAGACTCTTGCGTGAACCGAGTTAATGGGAGCTGCATTAGTTGTCGTTTTAATGTAATACACACCAAGATCTAAGGTCAGTCTTGAGACATTGGAGATGTCTTTTGCTCTAAGAAGCCTTGCACTAAGAAAGCGATGATTTTGATAAAAGATGCCATCAGAATTAGAGTCTCATTCTAGGAGTCACCATGAGAGGAACCATTTCGTTTTGGTTGCAATAACTATTTAACCTCATGTTCTTTTAGATCATACGGAGTTTTGGAAAGACTTTGTTGTGCATCGACCTTTTGGGTTCAACAACATAAGTTAAGTTTCTCCGATGACGTATTTGTGTTACACTTTTGACGGAGTACTATTGGGTTTTGCTTGTCCTTTGTAATGTACCGAGCAAGGATGAATTCCTTCTAAGAGAAAGAATCAGTTGAAATTATGTTTGTATCGTTAGAAGACAAGGTTATAATTGATAAGTGTTGTGAGAGATGATAGTAGCGCAGCAGAAATTATTTGAGGTCTTGGAAGAGTTATTTAAGTTTCAACATCGTTTGATTTATGGATACAAATTTTGAGGATAAAATTTCTTTTAAGGATGGGAGAGCTGTAACGACCCAAATTTCAGGTTAATATTTTGGACCTTGGATTCTGGTTTGGATATTTTAAGTTGACAAATTAATTGAGAGAAATTAAAGGTTAAAGCTTGATTTAAGGAAATTAAGGACTTTTATGGATAATAGGTTGAAGGTTGACGGCTTAGGTGTATTTCATCCAACTTCACCCTAAAGCCAACTATTTAAAAGAGGTGGGCTTGGGAGAATAGGGAAAATCATATTTTTTCCTCTCTCTCCATTTTCCCTTTCTCTTTCTTCTCTATTTTTTCTCCTCCTTCATCAAATTTCATGTTTAATCTACCGCCAATAGAGAGTCTATGTTCAAAACCTCATATGTCATTGTTTTCACCTCGCCGAGACGAGTCAACTGGTGGTAGTGGTGTCACCGTCGGAGAGGTAAGAGAGAGGAAGTTTTGCGTTATTGAGTAGGGGTAGTTCGAGTGCTCGAAACACAAAACCGAGGCAACCATCATGTTCACCAGCGTCAAGACAATCGATCTAAACCTTTGCCTTCGTTGTATAGCCATCGGAAGACGCCGCACGTGCCACACGCGCAGCTCCTTACGTGTGGGCGTGCGATGCTGACCGAGTCAGCTGGTGATAATGGGGGTAGGCTGTTGGGCCTACTGAGTCGGCCTTCTTGTGGACCGAGCCGCCACTGCCGCCGTTGACCAGCGTTGGTATTTTTTGGGGGACCCTACCCTGGGGTTTCTAGACGTTTTGAACCCGTTGGTGCAATCCGTTTCACCAAATTCAAACCCGATAAACTATTTTTACGTGTTTTATCCCCTAAAGTAGACCGATGTTACAAAATTACTTATGTAATTGTATTTTTTTATTCAAGGGCTTTGTGGACTTGAATATTAGAATTAAAGAGACGATTGGAGGATCTTGGATGGGGATTTATCGTTTTGGCTTAAGGTTAGTACACCTCGAACTCCAATTGCTTCATGAGCATCATAAATGTGAATGCTTTGCGTATTAATGTGCGCAAAATAGGTAGATGATAAATAAGCATGTTGAGAGATCGGTATCATGAGACTCAAAGAGACTTTAGAGATCGTGTAGGATCGTTTGAGATGCTCGTATAATTACTTAATGATTGTTTGATTGATTGATATTTATGATGTCCTGTATGTTTATTCGAATAGATTGACGTGATTTGATGAGAATTATGCTTAAGAGATGAATATTTGATTAAATGATTATGAAGCTGGTAATTAATATTAATTGATTGAATGCGTTAATAAACAAACCCGAATGACTTTTATAAGCTTTAGAAATCGAATAAAATGTTATAATATCGTAATTAGAGAAAATGGTACGAACCCGTGAATAGGGTATCGGTATGAGTTTTGGTCATACCGGTACGTGTTTAGCGGCCATAACGGTACAAGTCAACATGTATCGGTACTTGTAGAAATCTAGGATTTCTAGTAAGCAATCATAAATGTGAATGCTTTGCGTGTTAATGTCTGCAAAATAGGTAGATGATAAATAAGCATGTTGAGAGACCGGTATCATGAGACTCAAAGAGACTTTAGAGACCGTTTAGGGTCGTTTGAGATGCTCGTATAATTTCTTGATGATTGTTTGCTTGATTGATAACCATGATACATTGTATGTTTGTTCGAATAGATTGACATGATTTGATTAGAATTATGCTTAAGAGATAAACACTCGATTAAATAATTATGAAGTTGGTAATTAATATTAATTGATTGAACGTGTTAATAAACAAACCCTAATAACTTTCATAAGCTTTAAACATCGAATAAAATGTTATAATATCGTAATTAGAGAAAATGGTATGAACCCATGAATAAGGTATCGGTATGAGTTTTGGTCATACCGGTACGCGTTTAGGGGTCGTAACGGTACAGGTCAACCTGTATCGGTAATTGTGGAAATCTAAGATTTCCAGTAAGCAATGTCTGTATCGGCACGCATATGAGTACCGGAACCCACTAAACGGAATAAGCTATAATGCTAATAAAAAGATGGAAATTGACGTAGGATATCAATGAGATAATATGGATTAATAGAGATAGTTAATGTACACTTCTATAATGTATTAAAAAGTTGGTAAACTTAATTGGGTGACTTGATAATTGATAGAAATCATAGAGTTACGGTAATTGTGCCAGCACTGTGTGTTGTATGGTAATCGTGTCGGTGTTGTGTGATGTATGGACGCTTGGTTTGTTGAGACACCTTTGATTGATGGGATCTAGATACCTAGAGAGCGTGTTGCAACACCATAAGATGAGACATCGAATGTGTGACCCGAGGCTGTGTGACACCGAGGCTCATTCGAAGACACTCGAAGAGAGATACCGAGTGTGGGTGTACGTTCTTGAGGCTATGTGACACCGAGCCTCACCTAGAGAAATTGTGTATGTTCCCGAGGTTGTGTTGTCATCTAGCCTCAGTCCAGTTTTGTGGGTATGACTTTGTTTTTTCTTTTGCTCGATGATCTGATGAGGTCCCAAGTATAGTTGGGTCTTACGTGCCATAAATGATGTTTTGCACGATGAGAGCATGTGTTTAGGCGACTAGTGGTAGGGTCATGTGTTTATTTATCTCTCCTTATTGCTCGTACTAGCTTGCATGATTATGTTTATGAACAGCATGTAGTACAATGGATTAGATGTGTACCACTAAGTCCTGTAAGCTCAGCGCTCGGAATCATTGTTTCCGTACGTAGATTGATCATCGGATCGTGGGATCGAGAAGCACTATCAATATGGGATTCCAGCATGTGGTGATTTCCAGAGTACATTACTAGTAGAGGTGTTTAAAAATATCCAATTCGATTCGATTATTCGTTGATCCGATCCGAATATTTTGATATCCGATTTGATTTTTATTTTCTGGTCTGATATATGATCTAATTTTAAATTTTTTAGATCAGATACGGAACACAATATTTCTTTTTTGATTATCTAAAAATTTAAAATTTCATGAATATTAATCTTGTTATATTTAACAATTTGATGCTTGTTATATCCGAAAATTTAAAAAAAATTGAAAATTTCATATATGTGAATCTTGTTATATTTAGCAATTTGTTGTTTGCTATATTCAAAATTTTCATAAATACGACCTTCAAATTCGAAAAAAATAGTTAAATCAAATTATATTTTCGGATATTTGACTATCCAATATCTGAATATTCAGATATCCTATTTTTTCTGGATCGGATACAGATCAATATATCGTCGATCCAAAAAACCATATATTTGAAAAAACCTGATTGGATCTGATCTGATATCCAACAATGAACACCCCTAGGTACTTGTGTTTAGTCAGTTGAGTATTTATAGGACCTTACGTGGTGGAGTCTGTAATTCTTATTTTTGAGATTATATTAATCAAATCGGATGTTCAAATGTTTTAAATAATTTGGAACTCCTTTGTAACTATTTAATTATTTATTTATATTTTCAACTATTTGATTTAAATGTTTTGGAAAAATACCTTATTGGGCTAAATCGAATTGAAAAAATTTATGGTAACAGGGTGGGCTTAAGCCCCAAATGTGACATCCGAGTTTAAGGTGTTACATGGAAAAACCAAAAAGGAGTCAGAGCACCAATACCGATAAGAGGAAGGGAGCGGAAATGAAAGCAATGCTAGTAAATCATGTGTCCGCAACTACTTGTCACTTCTTTCACACGAAAGAGTGGGATCTCATTGGGTAATGCAGAGGGAGGGCTGACCTGAGTTAACGCGTCAAGGAAGCAATAATCGTCGAAGACCGAGGGCAGGAAAGAGGGATCGGAGCTTAAGAAACAAGGAAACTAGTTAATATCAAGCAGAAAGAAGAACCAAGATCCACCATCGAGCAAGAGCTGAACACATGCAAGGAAAGGCGAAGAAAACACCGACATCAACTAGAACCGGGGAAAGGGGAGAAAGAAACAAGTTCCCTTCACGTCTATAGCCACACAACCACTTCACCTCCAAGAGCCCGAGACCAAACCTAGGTCGTCGGAGAAACAAGATCTCACAATAATAGGCCAAAGCAACAAGAATCGAAGCACCCTGATTAAAGGAGATAGTAGAAGAAAGTGGAAGCAAATAAGGGAAGAAACAAAGTAAGAGAGAACATGGAGGGAAAAAGGGATGAAAGATAAGTCGTTAAAATCGACAGCATGCACTAGGTTAAAAAGGTAAAGAGAGAGGGAAGAGAGTTATTCGGGGTGAAGAGGTAATGAATTAAAATTATATAAATGTATAACATTCAATATATTGAAAATATAAAATTGAACGCAACAAGTGCTCCCAGTGAAAAGGCGAATGATGTTCATCTTAAGATACTCGGGTTCAATCACTTTGTCTGCAAGGTATATGTACATTGTCAAAAGGTTAAGAATATACATGGGCAGATGTACGTGAGACTTGGAGAGTGCAATTATCCCCCGCTTGATTTGTTAGGGTACGTGGTCAACAATACTTATTCCAGTGACATGAGAATCTCACCTACCTTATACACCACTTTAACTCCACTATATGAAAATCCTGACTCTGCCACTGAGAATATATATAAACATATACTACTTTGTAATCACCTTTAGACTATTAAAAAATATAAAAATTATACTCAATTTAATATAAGAGTATTACTAGTAACAATAACTTATTTAATCTTAACAAATGCTCATAGGATATTCGATTTGGAAAAAAGCCATATACTTTGAAATACCTATAAAATATATATCGAAAAAGATACCATCCTCGATTGATATGATAAAAATATCATACCAAATTAAAATTTTATATGCATGATAAATATAATTATATTAATAAATTTTATTCTCACGTTATTAAAATATTAATCATACACGTAATTATAAAAATGTGCAAATTTACTTTAATTTTTACTAATGTGTCCTCATACACTTTTTTCCTCTAGCTCATCCCACTCTGAAAAATAATTAAAAATTACATCATTTGGTAGTTCAAAAAATAATTACTTTAGCTATATATAGTTAGGGATGGCAACGGGGCGGGTGGGGCGGGTTTTTGGCCGCCCTGACTCGCCCTGATCTAAAAATTCTTAAATTTGACCCCGCCCCGTTTTGAAATTAAATATTAATTTATCCGTCCCAACCCGATACACAAATTCTTAAACCCGACCCCAACCCTGATTCAACCCGAAAATTTAAAAAAATATATTAAATTTCGTCGACGATGAATGTTAGGTCCAATCGAACCACCATCACATTTAAAAAATATAAATTTCAAGGACTTTTAAAACTATATAAAAATAAAATAAACCTAATTAAATTACTCACATGAAAAAAAAACATATTTAAGAGAATAAACTCGAACCATTGACCTTCAGAATCAGATATGTTAAAACTCGAACAATATCTAACAAAAATTTAGGATAAACACAAACTAAAAAAATAACTTGAAACCCATAAAAGTGTTTATATATAGTGGTATTTTTATAAATATACTAATAAAAATAAATAAATATAATAAAAAATATACCGAGGCAGGCCGGGGCAAAAAATTTTCACCTCATACTCGAACCTGCCCTGACCCTAAGCATTTTAATACCCGAGCCCCGAAATTCAAGAAGAAAACCCGATCGGCTCGGGGCACACCGAGTTAGATCGGGTCGGAGTGGGGTAATTTTGACATCCCTAATATTTCAACGTTCATTTTCTAAGTTAGATGAGTGCATCTTTTGGTAAAAACAAAGAGAAATTATTAGTCTTGTTTATATATTTTGTCAAAATATTAAAACATTTCGTATTTCGAATACATATATATATATATATGGGTAGACCGTTATGATATATGTTAACATATTTTTGATATTTTGGTGTAGATTCATAAACTTTGTTAAACAGTTAAAAAAAACTAGATGAATAATAAATGTTGGTAGAGCAAAAACGTTTTTGATATTAGCATTTGTTATTTTGGTGCTACTTAGAAATACTGACCGGTTGTTGACTCTATACTCATATTTCCAACGAAATATCAAAATTATTGTACATAAAGATCCATTAATCGGCCTAATAGCTAAAAATACTCATGTTGTCTTATTTTATATGGGTCCGAATACCGACATGGAAATGTAAGGTTCGTTTGATTTTATTTAAAAAATTCTATTTTTATTTTCAGAAAATAATTTTTATTTTTAGTTTTCTAAAAATTAAAAATCATGATGAAAACTTATTTTCAAAAATAAAAATAGTGCAAACTTGTTTGATATATAGCTTTTCAAAATAGAAATGAAAAAATTAATAATAATTAAAATACAATATAGTTAGATAAATATTATTATTATAATAATTGATAAAATATAAGTAAATAAACCAAATTTTAAAAAATGACAGTAGAAAAATTTGAACCCAAGTTAAAATTAAAAAAACTTTTGTTTTCATATTTTCCACTTTCCTAATAAATTTCAACGATAACAATAAAAATTTCTTTTTATTTTTTCAAATTTTCACTCATTTTTGTTTCAAATTCTAAAACTCATTTTCTAATTTTGCAACAAAATAAAAAAATAAAAACAAACTACATTTTATTTAACCAAACGACCATAATACTCTCTATTTAATACATAAGGTTTTAAATTTTAAAAATGATCAAATAGAACATAATATTTTTTATTATATTCAAATGATGACATAATCTTTTAAAACGATCAAATAAAGGTCTAATATTTTTGAAAATATACAAATAAGAGTATAATATTTTCAAATATTATCGAATAATAAATGAAAAAGATATTGTTCTTGAAAATGTTATACTCTCATTTGAAAATGTTTGAAAATGGTAGACATTGTTTTAAAATGTTAAACTATTAATTAAACATATTTAAAAGCCTTAAACATTTCATCTACAATTTTGGAAGGTAAACATTGTATGAACAATATTTAAAAAAGTAAGATCGTATTGAACAGAATAATAATAATAATAATAATAATAATAATAATAATAATAATAATAATAATAATAATAATAATAATAATAATAATAATAATAATAATAATAATAATATCTTATGCACTAACACTGAAAAAATTGTATTCCACAAGCCTTTAGTTTCCAACGTTTAAAATTTAGGGTTTTATGCTAGTATTTTAAGATTTGTGGTTAGATTTTAAGGTTTGTGACTAGATTCTATGATTTAAAGTTTAGAGTTTAAAATTTAAGGATTATGGTTTATGACCCCTAAAAGGGCATGTGTCAATTTTAAAAGCCCGCTCATAGAATACCCGCTCGATTTCTAGTCTAGTGAGATAATGTAATAGATCCCTACAACAATGTCAGGAGTTCGATTTCTGATATTATAAATAAAACAATTATATTTGAAGGCTCGTCCCTATAATGAGCTCTGTAATACCTTGTCAAAATTAATCAACCAATAAATTTAAAATCAATGTTTAAACATACAAAATTACCTATTATTATGATTATTATAATAATAATAATAATATTATTATTAATCAGAAACAAACAAAAGACATGAAAAGAAAGAAAGAAAATGAAATGGAAACTAAAATAAGAGGTATACGTGGCAGTTAAAGAGAAAATAGGCAGTACAAAGTCAAATCCTTGGCTACGCAAATCGTCCTTTCTTACTGCTGCTCCTCTTATTAGCTCTGCCAGCCCCCCTTTCTCTTTATATCTCCACCTTCCCCATTCGTATTTTCTCTCACAATTCTGTAATTTTCCCATCAACCAAACAAAACAAGCATGAAACAATGGTGGGACTGAGTGTAGTCCTGGAGAATCAAAAGAGCGGTAACAATATAATCAGCAAAAAAACCATGTTTTCTTCGTCTTCTCAGTTAAACCACCCACCGTCACTTCCTTCCTTTCTCCAGCATTGTTTTCTTTGCAAACAAAAACTTTTACCTGGAAAAGACATCTACATGTACAAGTAAGTTCTTCTCGTAGAAAACCCAGTTTTTTTTTTCAATTTTCACACGACTGATCTGGGTTTTTTTGTCTCCTGTTTTTGGTAGAGGGGATAGGGGTTTTTGCAGCGTGGAGTGTAGGTGCAGGCAAATTTTCATGGATGAAGAAGAAACTTTGAAGAAAGAAAATTGTTGTTTGGCTTCCAGGAAAATGAAACCTTCGTCTCCTCCCCCTTCTTCTTCTTCACCAGGTTCTCGCCATCATCGCAAAGCTTATTGAGAAAGACGAACTGAACTGGTGGAGCAGCCATGAGTGGAAAAAATATGTTTTTTTTTTGGAGGGGAAGGTTTAATATATTTTTACTTTTGGTTAATTTTAATTGTATTTTACGGTTTAAGCCTTGGCTAATTTTGTGTAATGACAATGCTATGCGCTGTCGTTTTGTTATTGGAATGAAGCCAAAAGAGCTTTTCTTCTATACCATATTTGCCTTACATAGCCCATGGTTTTTTCTTTTTTTCTCCCTTCTAAATCCACCTTTAAATATACTTCAAAACTAATTAAAAATTAATCAATAATGGAGATTAGTAGAAATTTTATTATGTTAATGCGAAAGAAATTTGTCAAGTATCTTATTTCTTTTATCATGAAAAGATATCTTTGTGGTTAGACATGAGCAAAATTCGATTCGAGATAAAAATACTCAATTCGTTTTGATTCAACTCGGAACTTTATAAACCTGACTCAAATAAATTTAAATAAAGTTTTAGTTGTAAAATAAAATAAATCAAAAATTTTAATAATTAATAGATTGATGTTTAAGTTTGAGTCGAGTATCTCAATTTTTTATTATATATATATCGTTTAAATTAAAATTAAATCATACTATAACATGATAAATAATTATAATTAAATTTGTATAAGAACTCAAAAACTCGACTCGAATCGAAAAAAATTTAAATTGTAAAAAATAATATGTCAACTCGAATAACTCAAAATTTTTTAACTCGACTCGAACGAGAGTCTACCCCTGCTTAAGGTTGATATCAACACTGTTAAGTCAATTATTCATGGTATTTTAAAATAATCGGTTTAAAATGTTTAAATATTAGTTCTAAACAAATTTATAATTAATGAGATTTTCTAGAAGCTTTTACATTAGACAATTTTTTTGACAATAATAATAAAAAGAATTGTTAGTAAAGAATTATAGGAATGATGGGCTTTTTTGTACGTTTGTTGTGTTCCAAAACGACAAAACATTTCATAGTAATTGTCAATTGAAAATGTTGTTTCACTGCGTTTTGGTATTATTTCGGAGGGAATAAAGCAATAATTACTACTAATTACCATTAAGGTTCGTTATTCATTAATATTCTATTTATTAATTAATTAATCTAAATTTAGTATTACAAAAATTTATTATAAAAGTGTTTTTTTAATCTAATATGTTTTACTTACGTATTAAAATTTACACCTTTAATTTTTATCACAAAACCTAACATCTCACCTTAATAGACTGAATATGATTATATATATATTTCATTTATTTATATTTTATTTTAGTGTTTAAAATTAACGAATTTAAATATTTTATATCTGATTTGAGAGGTTAATTATTCCCAACGAAACAAAAGTGCAGTTTTGGGGGTATTTTTGCCACAAAATGGCATTTATGTCGTCGAGTTTGACTGAGTTTAGTTTTAATTGGGTTTTAATTACATAATTAATGGGAGCCCATTGTTTTGATGGGACAAATCTATGCTTTTAATACGGGCGACAGGTATATGTTCTCAACGACACGTAACCATATTAACAAGGTTAAAATATCTAAATCATCACTTAATTTTACTCTTTGACTTATTTTGGTCACTGAATTTTTAAAACGCTCAATTTACTCATTAAACTTTACTTTCAGCATATTTTGATCATTCTGAATTATTTTATTAATACTTTGATATGACGTGACATATTTTATTATCATTAAATATAAAAAATAATTTAAAATAAAAATAAATTATTTTTATTAATATTTTATTATTATTAAATACAAAAATAATTTGTAATACCCTAAACCCACTATCCAACCACCAACCTCCACGGCCACCCACCGTCTCTACAAACCCACAACCGTATGAATGGCTTCAAGTGTTGCAGAACACAAACAAACACATTAAACTTGAAAAGAAGAATAATTAAAGACAATGTTGCTAACTAAAAAAAAAAAAAAACTTTGAATCTAAAATAGAATTACAAGAAAAAAAAACTTTGAATGTTCTGGGAAAACAAACATAAGCAAATATCTTTACAAATAGTGAAAAATCCAACTTTAGATGAACAGTAACATTACTGCAACCATTACAAGCAAAACCCCCAAAAACAAAATCACAAATATAAAAGCAAACTAAAATTGATGGATCGAATCTAATAAAATTTACCTTGATCGTTTTCTCTTCTCTTCAAAAACGGGGTCTCCATGCCGAAAAAAGTAAACAATAAACAATCCAGTTCGGGTCGAATCCAGGTAAAAGATCAAACAAAAAACTTGCAAGCTTTATTTTTTGGTTGGTTTGAAAGAATGGGAAACATAAACAAATAAAGGAAGAATTAGTAGAGGAGAGATTTATTATGGGTAATTAGAAAGAGGTAAGGGTGATGACGGTAATCGGTTGTTATTTTCGTTGCTGATGAGACAATGACGACGGCAAGAGTGACGCTGGTGAGGGTGGAGGAGGTTTGGAGTGTTTGGGGTTTGGGATGTTTGGATTTTAATTTTATAATTTTTGTATTTAATAATAAATAATAAATAATTTATTTTTATTTTAAATTTAAATTTTTTATATTTAATAATAATAAAATATGTCACATCATGCAAAATATTAATAAAATAATTCAGAGCGATTAAAATAGGTCAAAAAGTAAAGTTCAATGAGTAAATTAAACGTTTTGAAAGTTCAGTGACTAAAATAGGTCAAAGAGCAAAGTTGAGTGATGATTTAGGCATTTTACCCACAAATTAATAGCCTTTGATATTGTTAATATTCATTTAATGATTAGTCATTATATATCATATATTATAAATAACAACATAATTAATTTTAGGCTTAAATAAAAAATCAACCCCAAACTATACCTTTTATTTGCTTTTAGCCTTTAAAATATTTTTTGGTCAAAATAAGTTCTTAAACTATCATTTATGGCCATTTTAAGTCTGGTAGCTATCTAAGTCAAAAAATATTATTTCGACTAATAAGATGTTGACACATCACAAAAATTTTTGACCAATAGATAGTTTAGGGACTAAAAGAAAAAATGACATAATTTAAGTACTTATTTTAACCAAAAAATAGTTTATGGGATAAAAACAAACAAAAATCATAGACTCATAATTTAAGGACTAATTTTTTTATTTAAGCCTTAATTTTAATCAATGCTCTAAACTTATTCATGGACAAAATTTATACAAAAATTTGTGTTTGTTTAAATGGCAAAAGAATTCCTTACCTATGTTATTTTTGTTATTTCAATTTGAATATTCGAATGTGAATATCGTATAAGGATTATTTTGATCCGAGCATTTCGGTGTTAGCATCCGATAAAGTTACATATCTAACATTATTCTGATCCAAACATTTAGGTATGGGTACATGATATAACTCATTTAGTGGTTCCAATGGTAAATGATGATATTCTTTCTCTTAGGTAACCCAAGTTCGAGTAGCGTAGTATATATAATGTGTGTATTTAGGGGTGTGAATGAACTGATGAAGGTGTTTGTGTTCGTTTATTTAATGTTCACGAATATGTTCATGTAACGTTGACCAACAAGTTTGTTTATAGGTAAAATGATGAAATTACACTACTAGTCCTTAATCTCCTTAGACTTCACAATTTAATTAAACCCTATTTTTTTAAAAAATCGTTTAAACCTCCAAATTTATATAAAAAATTATTTTGACCCCCTCAAACTTTTACTCTAAGTTCCACCGGTGTCTAGATGTGATTTTCTTTTTCTTGCACTATATTATTAGGATTATGGGCCTAGATTCGGGTATCCGAGACTCGGCCCAGAAATTACTTACAACCCCATCTAGTTTTGGTTTGGGCATTGGGCCCTGATTCGTGCCAGGCCGCACATTTGATATTGGACCTTCTCTGATTATCGGGCTTGGGTCAGATCGGTTCCTCGATGATTAGTTAGTTCAACAAGGGATAGGTCAATCGTTTTAGACAAGAAATGGAAATCCGGTTCAGGTTACACATGTTCAACCGGTTCAACTTAGTAATAGTTTTTCTATTCCGAGCTCCAATACTAAATCATTTATAAATTTGGCATTTATTGAATTGATTCATTTTTGTTCGACTTGATTATTTTGATGTGGTACTTTATGAAGAGATTTTAGCTTAATAAGTTTTCAGGCTTAAATAATTTGGTCGATGTTATGAATATTTATCTATGTGGATGTTTGTGATAATAAGAACTTTATCTAGGAGATTTGATTTATTTTATCATTAGGAATATTATCTCCATTAATTAGAGTTTAATGCATTATGTACTTCTTATGCCTATAAATAGATGAATGGGCTGTAAACAAGTCTGGTTTTGATAATAATACGAATCTTCCTCTTTCTCTCATCTCTTTGTTATTTTATTTTTATTCGTTGTTCTTCGTTATTTTATTCACAACACATTATCAGCACGAGCTTCTAATCAACTGAGATCTTCGTCGTTCGAATCTAAAAAAAATTATTGGTAAGAATTCGATTTCAGGGTGAACCAAAGAGAGGGGCGCGTTCGATTGTATTTAAGCATTGGGTAAAGATGAATTTGTGGTTTCTCACAAATCAAATGGCGAATTAACAGAGATGGGTATACCATGATTGGTTGTATTTTAATTTTAGTATCAATCGATTATTTTTTTTATTTTGTTAATGCTTTTCACTGTTTCGATAAAAAAATAATTTCTTATGTTGTGTTTTGCATATGCGTAAATTTTAAGAGAAAAGGGTAAATTTCTGTCAAGTTCTTCATATTTTCCTGGTTTATTTACTTTAGTCCCTACATACTTGTTGTGATTTATTTGTCAATATTTAGTTTATTTTATCCTATTGATGATATTTGATATTTTAACCGTATTTTAAGTTTTACATGATATGTTTGAATGACGTGGTAAGAGACATGACAAAAAGAGATTATAAGAAGTTGTTTTGACCGTTTGCTATGTCTCCATTGTCCTTAATAGACAATATCCGATACTCCAGTATCACTTTTACTTAAGAGACACATGCACTACTGAGCAAATCAATACCATCATGTTTCTTAAATCTGATTTCTTTATCTTTTACTTCAGTTATTTTCCAGAATTCTTACACCCATTCAATTAAACTATTTCTCTCTCTTGTGCAGAAATTCAAGGATAGAGTTATTTCCAGTCCCTGTGGAGACGATATTCGATACTCTAGTATCACTTTACTACTTGCGTCGTGTACACTTGCACTATTTGCGATAGGACTATTTTACACGCAACAAGTTTTTGGCGCCGTTTCCGAGGATTGTCGCACAACTTCATTTTTTTTCTGCACTTATATTTATTTTCTGCCTTATTTTATTCAGTTTTTTTCTTTTGTAAAAAAAAACTCAGGTGAAATACAGGTTCAAGGGCATCAACATGTCAGGAAAAACCATTCGAGAGCTGATGTGGGAAAGTTCTTGCAATTACCGTGAAGGTAATCATGCACTCGAAAGTTGTCCCTATTTTTTCGGTGAATATATAGACAACCAACGATGGAACCAACAAGAACAAGATATGCCGCCACAGCAGCAACAAGGACAACAGATGCCGCTGCCGCAGCAGCAAAATTTTTTATGGTATGATCAAAACCCGCAAAAATTTTTGTACCATAACAGTTTTGCTGCAGAACCCGACATGCCTTGGCAATGTCATTATCCTCAAGAGCAGTCAAAATCCTTAGAAGACACATTGCAAGCCTTCATGTAACTCACTCAAGAATTGTCTGCTTCTATGGACAAAAGAATCGCCAAGGTGGATGCAATCTTGAGCACACCGGTCCTCATTCATGCCACGGATGAACCTGAAATCCCGAGGCAAGATGACAATGATGCCAATGAAAGAGACTACCCAACACATGATGATCATTAGCAGCAACTTGCCTTGGTAATGATCGAGGAGCCTGAACGGAACAACACCGCAACAACACCTAGTGAAGTTGAGAAAAATGTCACAGCGACAACCACTTCTGAGGCAAAAACCCCAGTCGAAGCGGCACCCACCGCCTCGACAGCGACTGATGCTAAAGCAACAACCATAGTCGAGGCAAAACCTCAACCCACCTTCGCCATGGCACTCACACAACCACATGCAAGAGCAACCCGGCGACAATGCCTCGACAATGGAATATGAGCATGTAATAAACGAACCTTTTGAATTCTTTGAAAACTCACCAATTCCATTGCAGATATTTGAGGAACCAACGCCGGTGGATTTAGAATCATCAAGATCTCTACTGATGGAGACCTACGAGTGGCCAACAGAAATTGATATGGGGAGTCATGGCACTTTCCAATGTCCGCTTGATCTGCAAAGCAACCTGACAAAGGACTGTCAAAATAATTGGCTGCCGCAGCAGCAAACACGATAGCAAAGGCTACTTTCCACCATAATGAACTTCGACGAGAATGAGGTAAGTACATGGTTGGATATAGATATAATTTTTCCTAAACATATGTTCATGTGTTCAGAAACAATGCCAAGATGAGAGGACTTTATGGACTACAAAGGAACCAGAAAGAAAGTCACATCCACCATGATAAAACAAAAAGAAGTAGCCACGAGCACATTGGCCCAACCCTTTTTGGGCAAAATTGTAACTCGATGGAGGGTGCGGATGAACCATAAGAAATATCGGAAACGACGCTCCTCAAATTTTATTTAGTTTCAGTTTTTAATTTCGTTATTTTAGGATAAGAGTTTCAAGGATTAATTCCCTCTGGAACTCTTAAGTTTTTATTTTATTTGCTTTTCTTGTCTTTTCCAATAAAGAACTCACAGCAACCTAAAAACCCAAGGTCATCAAGACATGGTGTTCTCTGCCTCGGCAGTATCTAATTTCGATGCCCTGGCAGCAGAGGAGGCATCCTTTGAAAGATCGGCAACCCAGGCACCTGCCACCCGTCAGTACTGATGCTGCCGCCCTGCAACGGCCACCCAGCAGTACTGATGCTGCCGCCTTGCACCCGAATCCAGCTGAAAGGAGGAAAGCAGCAACAAAAGCGATAGTGAGCTTGAGATTCTGGACAAAGATCTAAAAGTTTCACCTACCAGAATCCAGCCACCTCGCGAGGTAAAGAAGAAGGTAGCCTCCTCCTCTCCAACCACAAAGCCAGCCTCTGCTACAAAAGAAACTGCCCGCCGACAGCTCCGCATAGACAACAGCAGTGACGACAACAATTCAACTTAAGTTTTTTTTTCTCTTTCTGTCGTCTGTGCATCTATTTGAAATTTGTGATGTTTTTTTATATTTCTTTTTGTCATGCATTGAGGACAATGCAACCCTCGAGTTTGGGGGTAGGCAGTCCTCCTTTTATTAATGAACTTATCATATTTTGTGTTTCATAACTATTTATTTTGTGTCTAAAAAAGTTGGCTTAATTTTTTGAACTTCTGTTATTTGCCGCGGTATTCTCTGTCATGACAGTAACTTTAGAATGTTTTAGGAAGTATTTAGAGCCTTACTATAGTTCTGAACTCTTAAAAACACCTTTGTGACTTATATGTTGTTAAGACTCTGTTAGCAAACTTAGAATATGAAGCTTAGCCACTTGAGTTAGAAAGAAAACTTAGATTCAGTTTACTTCTAGAGGTGCCTAACACTAGCTCTAGGAAAAATAACTAGAAGTACTCCTAGAGGTGCCTAACACTGGCTCTAGGAAAAATAACTAGAAGTACTCCTAGAGGTGCCTAACACTGGCTCTAGGAAATTAAACTAGGGGTGCCCAAAACTGGCTCTAGTAGAAATAGAAAAACTTTAGAAAAAGAGTAGAGGTGCCCGAAATTGGCTCTAGTTAAAAAAAACTTGATGCGTGTAAAAGAGTCTATCGCAATGTAGTGCAAGTGTACACGTCGCAAGTAATAAAGTGATACAGAGTATCAGATATCGTCTCCAAAGGGACTGGAAATATCTCTACCCTTAGATTGCTGCACAAGGAAGAAAATAAGTTTAATAGAATGGTTGGAGTAATCTTGAGAAATAACTAAAATAATAAGTAAATATATCAGATTGAGAAAACAGGCTGGAATTGAATTGCTCAGTAGTGCAGGTGTTGCACTGTGCATAAGGCTTTTTGTTGCGTCTGTCGTCGTGCCTGTCGCGACAGCGATCAACAACTCTCTACTTCAAGTTTGGCAAGAATCCATGAAGTGACTTGTCCTATCCCTAGGTCCAAATCTGTCGATGAACACATCTTAGATGATACCTCCCTGTTTCCAACCTTGACAAGTGGTCTGCTACTTGGTTATGTGTTCCCTTTTTATCCTTGATGTCAATGTCAAATTCTTGCAGCAGCAGAATCCAACGTATCAATCTAGGTTTTGCATCAATTTTCGTGAACATATACTTTAGTGCTGAATGGTCTGTATGGACCACCACCTTGCTTCCAAGTATATACGGATGGAACTTGTCGATTGAGAACACCACTGCTAATAGCTCCTTCTCTGTCATGGTGTAGTTGATTTGGGCGTCATTCAGTGTTTTGCTGGCATAGTAAATCACATGGAAGAGCTTATCCTTCCTCTGCCTTAATGCTGCCCCAACAGCGTAATCACTGGCATCACACATTATTTCAAATGGCAAACTCCAGTCTGGTGGCTATATGATCGGGGCTGTTACCAGCTTCTCCTTTAGTATTCTGAATGCCTCAGTACATTTAACATTAAAATCAAAAGGGTAATTCTGCTCCAATAGATGACATATGAGCTTTGTAATCTTTGAAAAATTGGCTATAAATCGTCGATAAAACCCTGCATGCCCTAGGAAACTTTGAATCCCCTTTACTGTGGTGGGTGGCGACAGCTTTTCAATAACCTCTATTTTGGCTCTGTCCACCTCTATGCCGCGGCAGCTCACCTTGTGGCCCAGTACTATACCTTCATCCACCATGAAGTGGTATTTTTCCCAGTTCAAAACCAACTTCGCCTCTTCGCATATCTCAAGAACCTTCTGTAAATTGCCTAAACAATCCTCGAAGTTGTCTCCAAAGACAAAAAAGTCGTCCATGAAAATCTCTAGGAAATCCTCCACCATGTCGGAGAATATTGCCATCATGCACCGTTGGAAGGTTACTGGTGCATTGCAGAGCCCAAATGGCATTCTTCAAAAGGTATAGGTGTCGTACGGGCATATGAAGGTGGTTTTCTCTTGGTCCTCCGGTGCGATTGCTATTTGGTTATAACCTGAATAATCATCAAGAAAATAGTAGTAAGGTTTCCCCACTAATCTATCAAGCATTTGATCAATGAAGGGTAAGGGGAAGTGGTCCTTCCGGGTAGCTTTATTAAGCTTTCGGTAGTCAATATAAACCCTCCAACCGGTCACAGTCTGGGTTGGGATTAGTTCATTTTCTTTGTTCGTTACTACGGTTATGCCTCTCTTTTTGGGCACGCATTGCACCGGGCTCACCCACTTGCTATCTTAGATGGCGTATATGATTCCAGCGTCAAGCCACTTGATAATTTCTTTCCACACCACCTCTCTCATAGCCTCGTTCAGTCGTCTCTGGGCATCAATGGTCGGCTTATGATCATCCTCCAAGAGGATTTTGTGCATGCATAACGCTGTACTGATGCCTTGGATATCAGCTATAGTCCATCCAATGTCCTTCTTATGCTGTTGTAGCATTTTGATTAGCTGCTGCTCCTGTTCTTGCATTAACTTGAAAGAGATGATTACGGGGAATGTATCATTTAAATCAAGAAAGACATATTTAAGCTGCCCCGGCAGAGGTTTAAGGTCTAGAACATGTGGCTTCTCAATGGAAGGCTTCTGGATTACATGTTCATTCGAGGTATAATTTAAAGGCTCGAAGAACTTACCTGGACGTGTGCCCATCCAATTTACCTCCTCAGGACCTTCAGTGTCGGATGTTTCTGTGTCTGAGAAGTCACTGTCGTCGTTGCTGGCGTGACAGTCTTCTGGGTGACTGCGGTGGCAGTGATCAAACTGTCTGTCGTGGAAGTTCGACCTGATGCAGGGTTGGTCAAGGAATATATCAGAGATTGCCTTGCACTCTTCTTCTGCATCAACCTGTTTTATTGCGTGGAGAACATTGAGTTTGATTTGCTGATCATTTACTCTCATTGTCAGTTCTCCTTTCTCAACATCGATCACAGTTCTGCCTGTGGCTAGGAAGGGTCGCCTCAGGATGATCGGTGCGTTTTCATCTGCTTCACAATCTAAAACAAGAAAGTCAGTACGAAAAATAAATTTATCCACTCTTACCGGAATATCTTCGATCTTCCCTTATGGTTGTATGTAAGAGCGGTCTGCCAGCTGCAGCATGACTGTCGTGGGCCTTGCTTGTCCAATACCTAGTTTCTGAAATACAGATTTGGGCATTAGATTTATGCTAGCACCAAGATCACAAAGTGCCTTACCCAAGAACTTATCGCCAATTATGCATGGTATGATGAAGCTCTCATGATCCTTCTTCTTTTGGGGTGGATGCTTATGCAATATTGTCATACATTCTTCTGTCATCTTTACTGTCTCAAATTCCCCAAGTCTGGACCTTTTGGACATTGCTTCCTTGAGAAACTTAGCATATCTAGGCATCTTCTTGATGGCCTCTAACAGCGGTATGTTAATGTGTACCTGCTTAAAAATATCATAAATCTTTTTAAGCTGATACTCTTGTTTCTGTTTTTGTAACCGCTGTGGAAAAGGAGGTGGAGGACGGTAATCTTCATGGCGTCCTTCACATAGAATTCGGATTTGAGGAGGCTTAGGTTCTTCAGAATCTCTTGTCTTCTCCTCTGTCCCTTCTGCTGTCGCGACATGTGTGTCGACAGCAGGTTGTTCTTCCTCTGCCGGGGCAGTGTTCACGGCAGGTGTTTCTAGGTCGGTTCCTTACTCGGTATATCTTTCATCTCCGGCCCTTGTAACTGTTTCCCACTCCTAGTTATAATTGCTTTACACTGCTCATGTGTGGGTTTTCTAGTGACCTCAGTATCACTAGGGAATCCTCCGTTCTGTCTCGGCTTGATATACTGGGAAACTTGGCTCATCTGTGTCTCCAGAGATTTTAGGGTAGCCTCATGGTTTGTCATCCTCATCTTTGTCTTGTCCATGAATGACTCAGTTTTCTTGACAAAGTGGTCCATGTTCGCCATGTATGCTCCCGTTTGTGACATAAATGTCGCCAAGGTCTGTTCCAGTATACTAGGTGTTGCTGCCGGCTGCTGTGGTTGCTACTGCTGTGGCTGCTATCGCGACAGAAGTCTGGGTGCTCCTTGGTTCTGGTTGTTTTGCACTGGAGGATTCAGTGCATTGTTCGGATTACTCCAAGAGAATTTGGGATCCTTCCTCTAGTTGGGATTGTAGTTGTTGGAATCATAGTTTCTAGGCTTGTTATAGTTCCCAACATACATCCCTTCTTCCAGCTATAAAGGGCAGTCTTCTGAACTGTGGTTCCCACTACAGGTTTCACACACCTCTTCTGCAGAATATACAGCTTTAGAATCCTTCCGCTGCAGATTTTTGACTATTTTTGTGAGGTATGCAATCTGTGTTTTAACCGAGTTATCAGCTTCATACTCCTTTACAGATATTCCTCGTTTTCCTCCTCTTCGAGCTGTAGGGAATTGCTCATCGTTCTTTGCTAACTTTTTCAACACGAGCATTGCCTCGTCTGGTTCCTTATCCAGTAATAGCCCATTTGCTGTTGAGTCTATTCTCAGTCGAGTACGTGCATTGGCAGCGTTGTAGAACTTGATGACCTGATTCCACACAGGGAATCCATGCATTGGGCAGTTCTGTAAGAGAGTTGTAAATCTGTCCCATGCCTCGTGTATTAGTTCGTCATCTTCCTGTTGAAAAGTTGCAATCTCGTTACGTAATCTTTCAGATAAATGAGAAGGATTAAAACGAGAAAGAAATTCACGAGAGAGATCTGCCCAAGTTCTTATTGAACCCGACGTTAATTTATTCCACCAAGTTTTAGCTCTATCTCTCAATGAATGAGGGAATAGTCGGAGCCTCGGTACTTCCGGACTTATTCCTGGCAGTCTGAACGATCCACAGATTTCTTGGAATGTTTTTAGATGTTCTCGTGCATCCTCAGTTGCAGAACCACTAAATTGGCCAGCGGAATTGATCATGCTGAACATGATAGGTTTCAATTCGAAGTGTTCAGCTTACACGTCTGGCAGAGTAGTTTCCAGTTCAACATGGTCATTATCCATGTAGTCTCGACAGGTCTGCCGTGCGGCTGGGGCAGCAGGCGGCGACAGATTGTTTCTGGGGTCAATTGGAGGATCCGCATCACCCCTAGGGTGGTTGTTGTTGTTACCTTCCCTATGGCCATCAATTTCGTTCACCATTGTTTCCAGTCTCTCCTCAAGATAGTTGTTTCGTTCTATCAAGAGTCGAGCTTGGTTCCTGAGTTGATATGTGCGTTCGATTTTGGGATCTAATTCGTACTCAGGTTCCTTACCACGTCTCGATCTGCGCATAAGAAACAGGAAAACCTTGTGAAAAGCACGGGGAAAATAAAACAACTAAAAACAGAAAAAAGAGCAGTAATAGAAAGGGTAAAGATATGTTGCCAGTCCCCAGAAACGGTGTCAAAAACTTGATGTGTGTAAAAGAGTCCTATTAAATTGGAGCGCAAGTGTACACCCGTGTCAAGTTATAGTATAAAAGATATCATCTCCACAGGGATTGGGACAACTTCAGAATTAATTTTCATGCACAAAAAAAAATAATTTTAATAAAGTGATTTTAGAAAAGATGAAGATAAACTAAATGTGGAGAAAGAAATCAGATTGATAAAGTAGGCTGGTATTGATTTGTTCAGTAGTGCAGGTGTTGCACTGTTCAAATGACTTATGCTGCTTATGTCGTTGAGCCTGTCGCGGCAGCACCTGTCGCGGCAGAGGTCTGTTGTTGTCGCGGCAACGACCAACAACTCTATACTTCAAGTTTGGCAAAAACCCTTGTTGTGACTTGTCCTATCCCTAGGTCCAAGTTCTGTCGGCGAACACGTCTTGGATGATACCCCCCAGCGTGAATCGAAGGATGAACACCGAAGTTTGTGAATTCTTCTTTAGCCGCTTAACCTTGTACCTATCCATAGGCCAAGATGGTTTAACCATAAACTGGAAAACTCGTATTTACTCCTTTCGTATACTTAACTCTCCCGATATTAAGTAAATAGATAACCTCACAATGCTCTCCCAATACTCTTATGAGATGTGAAAACCAGAGTAAATAAACTTGAAGTTTTATTGAATTGAACAGAAAATCCTAAGAAACAGTTTAACCCTTACAACTACTTTACAAGATCAACCCTTAGCCCTGGGGGAAGTTTATAACATGATGGAGAAGGGGAAAATCTGGGGTTTGTGATGGAAGACGGCTAGGAACTAGGTTGTTCTCCTCTAGGTCGAATTACAAGCATATATATATAGGCCTTGGGTACAAGTTTTCTTAATGGCCAAGAATACTAGTTCGAATTAAAGTACAATTCATTAAAGACTTAATCTCTAAATAAACATCCTTTAGTTCGCCCTATCTTCTTGCTTTGACTTTCTTCTCAAACTTTGGGCAAGGCCTTTCTTGTGCTTCTGGGCTCTAAAAATTATACGAGCGGTCTCTAAAAATTAGGCTTGAAATCCTCTATCAGTCGAACTCCACTTCGCATTTTCCATGTCTTCTTCTTCACTGTCGCCACCTCTGTCACGGCATATGTCACGACAGTGATTTATAAGGCAGTTTGCTTCAACACTGTCACCACTTATGTCACGGCACTGTCACGGCAACTGTCATGGCACTGTCACGACAACTGTCACGGCAACTATCACAGCATCTGTCACGACATTGATTTACAAGGCAATTTTCTTCAACATTGTCGCCACTTCTGTCACGGCAGATGTCATGATAGTGATGTATGAGGCAGTTTTCTTCAACCCTTCACTCCTACTCTGCAGTTATCTTATGTTCCTCTGTTGCCCTGGATGCTGCCACGACAGTTATCTTCTGTTCCTCTACTGCCCTGGATTCTGACATGACAGTTATCTTCTGTTCCCCTGCTGCCCTGGATTCTGCCACCATAGTTATCTTCTGTTCCTCTACTGCCCTAGATTCTGCCACGACAGTTATTTGCAAGAATTGACCGAAATCAACAACATCTATGCAAAATTAACCATCTGTGATGTTTATGCAAATTGTATCCTAAAATGCAACTAAACATGCTTGGGTGCATCAATAATATGAATAAATAAGGGATAAAATATAGAACATTTATTCACTCAACAGAGGCATTCCCTGAAGTGAATGCAAGCATGATGTTTATTCCATGCGATTATTGGATCTGTTTCATTCCCTGAAGTGAATGCAAACATGGTAAATCATTATTCTATTAGAGACATAACTTCAATATAATCCAAGTCTATGTTGCACTGATACGGATACGGGGATAGATACGGGGACGACAAGGGTACGTCATAGAAAAAAAATTAAAATTATAAATATATGTAAAAATCATAAATAAACCATAGATAAACCATAAACAAATCTCAAAACTCAAACCAAAATATTAAGTCTAGAATAATAAAATTCATAAACAAACCACAATATTAAAATTTCAAATCTCAAGACTCAAACCACAATATTAAGTCTAGAACAATAAAATTCATAAACAAACCACAATATTAAAATGTCAAATATCAAGATTCAAACCACAATATCAAGTCTAAAATAATAAAATCCATAAACAAACCATAATATTAAGTCTTAAATAATATTAAACAACACAAATCAAACATTGTTAACATCTTCCGAGATTAACTCGCTCTCTAAATTCGGCTCATCAAGCGAGAGTTCGGTAAACTCTAAATATCCAACATTTCCCAATAAATCAAAAGCATCTTCACCAACATACCACATCTAGGTTTTCTCATCCTCGTATTGACTAAAACTCCTTGATAAAAGACGAAGATTATAGTGGATGTAAATTCAATCTTCGGCGCGACTCGGATTTAATTTATTCCTCCTAAGTGAGTGAATAAAGGAATAATTACTCCAATTTCTTTCACAACAAGAGGATGAAGTAGGTTGTCCAAGCACTTTGAAAGCCAAAGATTGGAGCAATGTAGTTTCGGCACCAAAGTTAGCCCACCAATTTTTCGGATCCGAAGAATACCTCTTTGTAAGAGAAATCAAATCTTCAAAAGGCCCACTCTTAAGTGAGAAACAAGCATATTCATCCAAGACTTTGTCATAATCATCATCATTTGGAAATAACCTACGAAAGCACTTCATTCTCTCTCGAGATATTTCACCATCTCTATGAGGAGCAACTCTACTAAGATCCTCGATTAGCCAACCGTCACTATAAAACCTTCAACATATTAAAAATAAAATTACATATATATCAAAGAACTCGAATTTAAAAATATAAAATTCAAAACTAACAAAGCTATGTACCTTGGATTTAGTGAGTGAGCTAGACAATGAATAGAAGTATAACTCTTTATCCAACGAGCTATAATAATCTCATAAACAACATGATAAAAAGGACTGAAGTCTGAAAGAGAACGTTTTTCCTTCTTGTAAATTTCACACTTCACTTTCGCAATCATGGAATCCCACATCTCATATACCAAATGAAGACATAGCTTATCAGTGTCACATACTCTAAGCATGTCATAGATGGATTTTGTAAAATCAATAATGTAAGCTATTTTATCCCACCAATCATCACTCACAACCTTCACAAAGTTTTCTTTCCCCATGTCATCCTCTCTATAAGAATTCTATTAATCACTTATGACCATTGCTTGAAGTCTCTACTTGATGAGCTTAAACCTCTTAAGCATTACAATGATCGAAGAAAAACGAGTATCGGCAACTGAAAGTAACTTGGGAGGACTAAATCTTTGGAAGATTACCAATCTCATGTTATGGTTCATGATGAAGTTCTTGATTTGTACGGCATCCCCATGAATTTCAGTAATCCAATGGCACAAGTCACATGTTTCCTCATTTCCTTCGATATTTTTTTGCCGAACAAATATTCTTCAAGGCAAGATTAAGTGTATGGACAACACACGACGTCCAATAAATATGAGGATACATGCTCTCAATAATCTCTCCAACCCCTTGCAATTAGTTGCATTGTCAATAATAATTTGCACCACATTTTGATGACCCACCTCATCAATCACTTCTTTCATCAAATTAGCAATGAAAAACTTATCTTTGACTTCACCGAAGCAATTCACAGCTTTAAGAAACATAGGCCCATTTTCAGAAGTAGCCATGAAATTAATGAGATGCTTCCTTGTTGGATCACTCTAACCATCACACACAATAGTCAACCCTTTTTCTTGCCATGTTGCTTTAATCGGGTGCAAGAACTTCTCAATAATATTTTTTTTCTTGTTGAAGCAATGTGGTTCGCAATTTATTATAACCAGGGGGAACATAACCAGATTTATTGTGAGTTGCAGCAAAAGTGAAAGCCCTGTGATAATAAGGATTTCTAACAAGATTAAAAGGCAAACCACTAGTATAGAATATTCTTGCAATTTTATCATCTGATTGGGCTCTAGTATTCATGTCGAATGATCTAGCAAGAGGTGACAAGCTAGATTTTCTTTTCTTAGAAGAAGATTCAATCTCAATTCTAGCTTGAGATTGACAGGACAAAGAAACTTCTCTAGTTACTCTTTTTTTCTTTTTCTTCTCCCACTCCTCTACCAACCTTACCATTTCAGGTTTTTGACTTTTAGTTACTTTATACAAATTGCAATTCCTTCACCGAAAATTTGAAGCAAATGTGCCTTTATCCTAGTATAGCTTCCACTACGAGTTTCATCACAAATGTTACATCGAAAGATTCAAGTTCGTCCAACATTCCCCCATTTTTCTAACTTTGTCACATAATCCCGATGGAGATAAATTCTCATTGTGTGATGATGAAATTGACCCACTCCCACTAGCACTTCCAGTCCTGCTACCACTTTGAAATGTCATATTTAAAACTAAATTGATTTGTTTACATTGAACAAAAAAATAATTCAACTGTGTTCAAAGATCATGCATCAATCGAATGGAATTAAAAAATCTATAAAACCTTAGTTCAACGATAAATTATTAAGCAAGTTGATAGGAAATTAGGATGCATATTAGTTCGAGTCTCATATAAACAAATTAATATCCAATTAACAAAATGATATTTTATCCAACGAGTTCATAGTATTCTTCTACAACTTCTAATGAACCTAAGCTTATAATAATCAAAATTTTAACTTAATATGTGCAATTAGTTTCAAAGTGGCATTTCAATATTGTTCATTCGACAAACTAAAAATGCTTCACAGAAGCAACTAAACAATAATGGCAACAAATATTATATAGAGTTTATCATCATAAAAACTTTAAGCTTGTTTTATATGATGGATACACAAAATACATACAAAAGCTAATTTAAGTGCGACTATGCAATCCAAAAAGTAAAATAATGTATTTTACTAAATATAACAATAAAAAAACTTCATTTCTAATTCTTTAGGGAGGACAGTTGCATGTCTACCTTGAATAATTTTTTAATGTAATTAAAAAAATAATCAAAAGTAGACTAGTTAATAGACTTAACAACCAAAATAGTAGATGCATCAAGATCCCATGTCAACTCTAAAACTTCTAATAGTAATTACTAAAAATTGAAGTTTAGGTATTAGAACAACTCATTTTCCTTTTAATGTTTTGTTTCCCATAAGAACAACTAAAAACTACTTTCACTTCTGAAATTCAAACAATGAAAATCCATAAAAAAGGAAATCATAATTACTTAAAACATTCACAAGTGAAAAACTACATTAGGTTTATAATCATAAGGTAATTTTTTAAAGAAACATTCAGATCTAATAATCCTTTACTTTATGCAAAACATGTTCCACCCCCTCAAATTTGCAGATAACAAATTTTACACATGATCTAATTAAGGATATTACTTTTTAACACTTATTTTTATGAAAATCACTTCAGTTTTAATACCTTTTAGAACTTGGATCAAACATTCCATGATTTGCTTCCGTATCTATATTTGAATATTTATTTTGACAATAATTTAGGTCAAAGAAAATAAAAATGTAAGATGAAAATCTTAATTCTTCAAATTGATAGTTTTAACAATACAATAGAACGGATGCAGGAAAAAGTGAGCAAAAAGTAAAAGTAAGAAAGACATGCCATTGTGACTAAGAAAACACTTGCGTATATCTATTTCAATTTGCCAACATAATTTTATCTTAACTTCAATAAAATAACATGCAGACAGAAGCGATTACAACAACTAGAAAGGTGTCAAGATTTTGCAATTCATACCAAGAAAAGAAAAAAAACTTATAAATGAAGATATGGATCAATATTCTTACTATTAAAAGCACTCTCATTCAAAAATCATTTAATCTGGGTTCTCACAAACACATGGTGAGAGTTCTATCTTAACAAGTCAGGAGTTTGTGTGAGAATTATATGTTAGTCACATACAAAAACTGAAAATGCTTCACAGAAGCAACTAAACAATAATGCCTTTCCTTTCGCCGGAGATGAAGAAAAGAAAGAGGGCGAAACATACCTAATCATCAGAGTAAGCTTTTCGCCGGCGCCAGCCCTTGTCCTTGGTTGGTGACAAACACATCTGTCTCCTTGTTCTTTCCAATTGTTGAAATAAATTGAAAGCTGAGCAGGATCGACTAATTAGGTCTAATTTAGGGATTTTTTTATATTTTTACGTTAAAATATCCAAAATATCCCTAACACGTCCCCAGAAAGTCAACAACTTACCCTATAATCTCTAGCCGTCCTCGTGTCGTCTCCGTACCAGGGACGTTTCAGGTACTTGAAACGTGGGCTCCTTGCCGTCCCCGTGCTTCATAGATCTAAGTATATTGGTTAGACATCCCATTCTGCGAGGCTACTGGTCTCAAAATATGTTTTAAAGGACCTTGTGAACTGGTTTAACAATGCCGCGTACAACGATTAAATCTTTGTTCTATGTGATGAGGATATGTTAATAAAAACATACTCTACTTTTCACGACAAATAATGTTGTCCTCAGACACAATATCGTGAAAAAGATTTTAAAGGCCCAATGTCTCTACTCCATTCCCTGAAGTGAATGCGAGATTTTATAATGGAAATAATAAATGCCACATTAGTAGTTGTGGTCATGGTCGAGGCCATGGACATAGACATTATGATCATTTTAAGAATACTTCTACCCACCGGTAGTGAGGTTATAAGGATGGCGAGAGTGATAAAAGATCATTCTAAGGAAGTAAAATCCTTTTTACTACCAATGCGATGTAATAACCCATTGGTCTCGTACTTGTCGTACGCTGAAAAATCAACAATCATTGAATGATAAAGGAAAGAAAATAGAAGCAAATTTTGTTCGCGAAAAATGATGAAGATGATATCGGTCCAACTTATTTGGACATTGCTGGTCCAACTCATTTGGACGTTGTTGATTTTCTTATAACCCTCGAAGGGAATAAATCATCTTCTAATTATTCTCATAACTTTGAAGAGAATTATTTATCTTTTTATTTATTTTGTTGTTTATTTACTTTACATATTAATTATTTACATTTTATATGTATATATTATGATATTTATTTATTTTGTTTAACATGATTACTTATCAAATACAATTTATGGTGACGATTTATGCTTAGCAGAAGCATAAGATATACTTTCCCATTTAATGCAAGGGAAAATGTGAGTACTATATCTCAAAGTACTGAAAATATTGATGTTTTTCTTAAGAAAAAACACATTATGAAAAGTGCAGAATTGCGAATATTGTAAAAATTACCGTTGATGGTAATAATATCGTCACCACTAGAAGTGGAAATTTTAAGAAAGCAATATCAGTTCGTAAAATAATCCTTCGGGAATTATAGATAACATATGTTATCAATTGGCATTTGAAATAAGCCAATGTGGATATAAGTTCTGGTAGCCAAAAGTCAGCGGAAAGCTCTAGAAGAGCTATATATTGCTACCAAAATATCATTTTCATTGAAAGCCCCGAAAGAGCTAAATATATTCCTATTCAAAGGAACAATTTTGATGGTTGTACTAAACATGTACGTGTGAAATTGAATCACATGTTATGGTAAACTAGAAGTTTACCAAATTCAGAAATATATACACACACATGTATATAGTTGACATGATCGGTTAGACCATCCTGATCAATAATGATGCGAAAATTATTGAGATTTACATACACATGTATTAAAAGAACATGAAGTTCTCGTGGTGCTTATTCCTAAAGGAATTAACTAAATTTCGCTTATTAAAGAACATGAAGTTCTTGTGTTGCTTAAAGGAATTGATTAAATTCCACTTACTAAAAGAACCTAAAGTTCTTGTGTTGTTTGTTCTCAAAGGATTTAGTTGATCCCACTTACCAAAAGAACTAGAACTTGAAGTTCTTGTACTGAAGTTGAGGCTGCATATCTTGCATATCTGAATGAAATATGAGCCCATATATCCATAAATGTGGAAAGTTTTATATGATTTTAATAGATGCATCTACATTGTTTTATCAACTTACAACCAGAAGTTTGTGAGATTGGTTCTAAAAGAATTCAGATTAGGCAATTAGACTATTCATCTTGCAAAAGCTGGTGGGTTTAATTTTAGGCTATATCAATTGCTACAAAGCCTATTGATTATGAAAAATACAGTTTAGCAAAATTTCAATTGGATGCCTCCTCCTTAATAACTAAACCATGAGAACAAAAAAAGTTATTATTTATATGGTGCTTTCATATAGCAACACTTATACGCATCAAGCCAATGAGTTGTATTAAACTCCCCGTTATGATTGGTTTTTGGTCATAAGCCATACATTTTCTATTTTATAATTTTTGAATGTGCGATATGAGTTGCTCTACCACAACACACAAAACGGGTAAATAAAAAGGGTTGAAAATATATATTTAGTACGAGTCTCTTTTTATGTTTAAACTCTTAAAAATTAATTGAAGAATCATTTATGAGATGATTTTTCTCAACATCAGGGGAGAGAATAATTAGCTGGATAAAGAAGGAAAATGAATTATCATTATCTAGATCATCGAATATGAACTAAAAGTTCATAAGATAATTCAAGTTATTGTATGTCAACTGCTAGACATATTTACTGACCTAATGAGAGTAATCAAGTCTCATATACCAGCTAAAATGCTCTAAGTTTAAATTACATGTTAGAGCGAATGGATGTAAATCATGCCTGAAGCATGATAGTTGAAATTGGTTCCAATGATCGAAATTCTCGTAAATAGAAAGTAGTATGAGATGGTCATATATTGGAGGCGGGTGCTCCAGAAGAGACCCAAGACATAAATAATTATAAAAACTATTGAAGAGTTTCAGGTACCTGAAATAAAAATTGAAATCTTGAAGAGATCTTGATGAGTTATGTCACAACGAGAATGGAACCAGAAAATTAAAAAGTTGTCGACAACAACTTTACAAACGATTTTTGATAGAATACTTATGTAGAAGTAAAAAAAGAAAATGAGGATCTTGTATAAGAATCTATAGATGTTGAAATGATTAGCCAATATAGAAAGATGCTTTGAACTTCCAAAAGAGAAGTATTTGGACTAGCAGTCCAAACACCTAAAGGTGTAATGCAAGTGAGGCACAAATAAGTAGTCGCAAATACGACTGAATTATGATTTATGAAGAATTCTAATTACTTTGTGGTGGATGCAGTTACATTGCTAGTTATGAAATATTATATATGCATCTAATCATTTTGTGGATCCCTAAAAAAGGAAAGTTATCTGTGACAGATTTGGAAATTTTTGAGGAAATTTATTTAGACATGTCCTCTTAAATATTCATATTTTGGCGCATTTGGTATAATCGCCTTAGTGGGTACTAATTGAGAAAATACTATAAGAATGATAATATTTCCTTATGTATTTTATAAAAGAGTTTGGATCAAGATTCATTATATCGTTAGCACTCCTGAAGAGCTTCAAATTGGAAACTCATGAAGAGCTTTCAAAGTATTTAATGAAAGGATTTGAGAAAAAAATCTTGAGATGTTGTTTTGTCTCGACCTAAAGATCGAGCACTTAAATATGCGCTTTTGTCTATGAATGGACATAAGTTGAAAGAATCTTAAAAAAGATTCAATATGGATAAAACATATATATTGTAAGATTGTTGGATGTGAATAAAGATAATTATATCTTTTCTTGGTCTTGAGGCACCATATATTAGTTGGTCAAGAAATATCCATGTATATACAAAGATCGTTACCTTTAGATCTTCAAACATTCGTCGATTGTAAAGTGCTCATAAGTCCTATATTTTGTACGCATTCCATCTCATATTATTGTTGTTCATAAGTACATTTTAGGCATATTTAGGTGCATGCATGCATTATTTACATTATTCTTTACTTTACTTTGTTTCTGTTGAATATCTTTGATTTGGTGAGAAAAGATACTATTTTAGTTTAGTTTTAGTTTCAGGTGCTAGAAACTGTCAGAAGGATAGAGGAGCCGAGGAGATGATGCTGAGGCAGCAAGTCAAGGAGTTGTACTGAAGCAGCTTAACACAGAGGGAGGTGCTGCCGAGTAGCTGTCGCCGTCATATCTGCCGCCCAGGGCAGCAACCGGAGAAATTGGTGAATTGGAGTACGATTGGAAGAGCATAATTTTCTGAATCCAATGAGACCATCCATGCAAATTACTGATTCCAGAAACAACGGACGGAGCCGCCCAAGAGGAAATCATCCAATGCGGCTTAAGGTTACTTGTGCCACAATGAGTCCAACTTCAAGTCAAAGAAGTCAGATTTAAAGGATCCATTCAATGCAAAAGCTACTTTATCATGAGGAAGACTTCTACTCCAAGGAGGACTTAACCTAGGCTTATGGCCTATATATACCCCATCATATTTTGTATTTTAGCAATCTAGACAAGTCGGCATAGCTTAGGTTTCTCTTGTGTTTTCTTGCCGCCACTATGTTCTAAATTCTCTAGGGTTTGGGTTATGTTTTAAAGTAGTTGTGAGAACGGTTGTTTAGGTTTAAGTTTGTTTTTGCAATAAATTCAAGGTTTTCTTATTCATGTTCTTCATTGTTTTCAATTGTGTCGAAAGACCGATTGTGAGCAATCCATTTGTTTGGCATCGAGAAAGTCAAACTCACAAAAGAAGTAAGCACGATCTCATTAATACCAGGTGTTGATCAATCCAAACTAGACATATGTTAGGGTTTAAGGCGGCTAAAAGAGGACGAACCAAAGGTTGTTGTTCATTGTAAGATTCACGCTGACGGGTATTATCTGCAGCGGGCAACAACAGTATTTTGACTTAGACATAAGCGTGATCATTATCGAAGCGTTCTGCCGAGCCTTGAACGTCTGTTGAGTTTGTCGTCGAGCCAACCGTCTGTTCCACTGCCAAGGCGGCGAAAGCGTCGAAGCATCAATCTGCCATCTTCCGCCGAGGCAACAAAGTCTGGCAGCGCAATACAACTTAACCTATTCAACGCAGTTTCACACTACAGAGCAACATAACCTGACCCATTCCATCAAACTAATCTCTTCTCTTTATTTACTTGTGTTTATTTACTTTTCTTCTTACAAACTAAAATTAATTTGTGCATTAATTTTCCTTGTGCAGGAATTGATATTCGAATTAGCTGTCCAATCCTCGTGGGAGAAGATATCTTTTATACTATAACTTGACAAGAGTGTGCACTTACGCTCATATTTAGAGAACACCCAAACACTCTACAAGTTTTTGGCGCCGTTGCCGGGGATTGGCAACAGTAAATTCGTCTTTATCTTTCTGCACTTTTATTTTATTTTCATTTAATTTTAGTATTTATTTTTCCTTTTTATTTGAATTTTTTTATAGTTTTCTTGTCTAGTGTATGACCAGAGCCAACCCATCGGCCGAAATCGTTTTCATAGACGAGATCGAACGAAGAGCAAGAGAACTCAAGAAAGAAGCAAGAGAAGCCCTCTGGAAAGCCAAGGAAGGAGGAAAAGCAGAGGCAACCATGCATAATGGCCAAGACGACAACCCTGCCAACAATGCCCAAAACGGCAAGGATGGGCAGCAAGATCGGCCACCTAGGCGTCAGCCACCAATTCCACCCAGGCAGCAACAATATGTGCGCACCACCAGAGATTATTTGGAGCACGACTTCAGAGGATTTGACCCAACTATTGTAGAGCCTGAAATCGAAGCAGATCACTTCGAGCTGAAACTCATCATGTTCAACATGATAAACACATTGGGGAAATTTGGAGGAAGTGCCACAGAAGATGCTCGGCAGCACTTGAGGGGATTCCTAGACATTTGCAGAGCCTTCAAGATATATGGAGTCCATCAAGATGTGCTTAAGCTGATATTATTATCCTATTCACTAAGGGATAGGGCAAAGTAGTGGCTGAACAACCAACCGACGGGATCATTCAACACTTAGACAGAGTTGTGCAAGGACTTCCTAGATCGTTTCAGTCCCTCAAATGAGACAGACAGACTAAGAAACGAGATCATATCCTTCCGCCAAGAGGATGACGAACAAATGTATGAAGCTTGGGAGAGATACTAACAGATGCTGAACAACTGCCTGCTTCACGATTTCCCATCCTAGACGCAAGTGTCGATGTTATATAATGAAGTAAATCAACCGACACGAATGATGCTCGACGCCTCAGCCAATGGAATCATCTTAGATAGACCAACTGAGGAGGCACTACAGATTCTAAATAGAATTTCCAAGAATGACTACAAATTCTCGACAACCCGCCGTGGCGGCATAAGGCGGCCAACTGTTGTAAATGAAGTAGAAGCCATTGAATCTGTCAATGCCCGCCTGGATAAATTGATAGAGCTGGTGATGAATATGGCCAAAGGAAAAATATTTGAGGCCAAGGCTGTGGAGCCATTTTATGATGAGTATGGGGGCAACCACGATTCCTCTGAATGCAGTGAATCCACCAACTTTATGGGAACTTATGAGAGGAACAACAAACCCAACATCAACATATATAACCCAGGCTGGAAAAAGCATCCAAAGTTCTCCTAGAGTAACCCAAACACGGCTTCAAATCCAACCCGACAATCAGGAGGATATCAGCAGAACCTGTCACGACAACAGCCTCAACAGCAACAGAATACGAACAACAATTCACTAGAATCTACTTTACATACTTACATGTCTCGTACTAGTGATTTTATTGATCGTACTAACAAATTTATTGACAAAACTGGGTTTTTTATGGACAAGACTGAGATGCGGATGAACAACTAGGAGGCAGCAATAAAGAACCTGGAGACTCAGTTCGGGCAGTTCACTGAGATCATAAGCAACAAGACAATGTGTGCATCATCGAGTAACACAGAGGTCACAAAAAAACCCACCTATGAGCAGTGTAAATCAATAAGTACAAGAAGCGAGAAATAATTGGATGAGCCCAGAATTAAGCAGCCAGAGCTACCTGCCGCAGCAGCGCATCAACAACCTACTGTGACAGCAAAACACCCTGATGTCTAGGCAGATGACGGCAGCACTGAGACAGATGATCCTGAACCCCCGCAGATCAGATTTCCTTGCAAGGAACGCATCTAGGAAATCCATCTGCCGCCGCCCTTCCCCCAAAGGATTAAACAGCAATAGCAGGAGCACCAGTTCAAGAAATTTCTGGATATTCTAAAGTAGGTGCACATCAACATCCCACTCGTGGAAGCCATACAAAACATGCCAAATTATGCGAAATATCTGAAAGATATGGTTTCCAAGAGAAGGATAAGTGGGGAATTCGAGACGGTAGCTATCACGGAAGAATGCAAGGCAATGATGCACAACAAGGTGCCGCCCAAGAGGATAGATCCAGAAAACTTTATCATTCCATGCAAGATAGGCAGCAACCATGAAATGCGAGCTCTATATGATCTAGGAGAAATTATTAATTTGATGCCCAAGGCTGTCTTCAACAAATTAGGAATTGGAAAAGCAAAGCCAACCTCCATCATGCTCCAACTTGCTGACCATTCCTTTGTGCAACCGGAGGGAAAAGTTGAAGACATCCTTGTACGAGTGGGCAACTTCATTTTTCCAGCTGACTTCCTCATCCTGGACTTTGAAGAAAATGAGAACGCCCCATCATCCTTGGGCGACCATTCTTAGCCACGGGCAGAACATTAATAGATGTGGAGAATGAGGAACTCATAATGAGGGTTGAAAATCAGAATATAAAGATACATGTTCTACAGCCCATGAAGCCAGCAAAGGAAAAAGAAGTCTGCCAAGACACATATGCCTCCAAGGTCAACACAGAAACATGGCAAGGCGGCAGCTGCCAGGGCAGAAATCAGAGCAACAAGAACCCCAAGGAGTTGGATGACCCACCGGGACGAAATGCAAAACACAACCAGTTCAGGAAGTGGTTATGTTTGGGAGATGCACCTCAATGCACTCCCAACATAACTTAATTTATTTTTAATATCTTTCTTTTTATTTTTATGTTTTAGGATTAGAATATAATTTATTGCAATTTATTTTCCATATTTTTATTTTTCAGATTTAATTATTTTTATTTCAGTTTTCTTTATTTAGTTAATTATTTTTATTTTCAGGTTTAGGAATAAATAAGCAGGACCAAGAAGAAGGCCCAACAAGGAGCCCGTCCACCATGTCGTCGAGACAACTGAAGGCAGCCCACCGCAAAAACGCGTAACGACTAGAAACCCACTAACGGCTAGCTGCAACGGCTACTGTGTAACAGGCATTTAATCACGTAACACGCGACACAAAAATCTGCCCGTTGGAATTTCATGCCGCCATGGCATCTCTCGGCAACCCCTATATATATCTCACTATTTCATTCATTTTCTTCATTGCACCTCCTTGTTTAACCTCTTCTACGTCCATTTGCTTTCTCAAATATTTTCTATTTGCAGTTACTTTTAGATTTCAACCGACTCACAACTATGGCAGCATCACAATCCAAACCCACCTTCCAGAGATTCTTCTCCGAGCTCGACCAAAAACGACACAGAACTCAATCGCCAGCAAGGCAGTTTGGGAAGAGCAATGGTTTCACTACTCGCAGCAAACAGGATACCTAGGTCTCGAGCCCGCCCTCTTCAAGAAAATTCACAGCCAAGGGTGGGAAATCTTCGCAAAGGAGCCTGAGGTGGCCAACATCACCCTCGTCCGAAAGTTTTACGCCCACCAACCCCGCCCAGAAATACCATTCATCTTTTTCAGAGGGGAGGCAGTAAAGCTCAACGCTGCCACCATCAACAGGTTTTATGGACTAGAGATGGACGACAACCCCTATGAGGACTGGCGACAGACACTAACAGCAGGCGATTACGACAGGATGAAGGACAAGCTCTGTGAACCTAACACCCCGTGGCTGGCGGGGAAACACAACGAATCTGTCCAGCGCCACCGTTTGCTGCCGAAGGCAATTCTGTAGAATACGTTCATCAAGCGACGCCTACTGCCCACTCCCATAACACAGCAGTTGACCGGCCTTGTCTAGCCCTAATCCACTCTATCATGAACAATCGACCGATCAACGTGGGCGACATTATATGCAAGGAAATCTACAACTGCTACCAGAAGTCCAAAGGTAGACTCTACTTTCCCTCCCTCATCACCGGGCTTTGCGCGAACTTCAACGTCCCCTCCGACCTCATAGACGTGCCGACACCACCAAATGAGGGCTGGACAAGAAAGGTCAGGCTCTAGATGATGCAGGCGCCTGAGACAGAATTGATCACACCATCCCAGCCGTCAGCCAACAACATCGCTGCCCCAGCAGCCAGAGGCAGTACTGAAGCTGCCCAAAACTCAGAAGTTATCCAGCCCTAAACCCTAAACCAGCAATAAGAGAATCGAGCAGCACCAGATGACCTTCATGAAGTATGTAGGGGAAGTCCAAGAGGCCTTTGTGGCCTATTTTCTGCAGAAGTTCCCAAACGACGACCCCTCCCTGCCCACATTCCCAGAAGACTTGGCTGTCGTAGCTGACCCCATAGAGACTACACTATCAGAAGCAGCTGCCCGCCACGCCGCCTTCCGCCGCCAGATGCCCTCTCTAACGCGATACACGTCCCGCTCAGCCACCTCCGCCTCTAACACAGTGGCCGACACTCCATAGAGGCATCAACAACACTTCTCTCCAGCCTTCACAGGAGAAACAGTAACAGACACCTCCCCGTCCAACAATGATGAGCAGTAGATGGTAGAAACAAGGGCACCAATGGCAACAGAGGAACCACCAGCATAACCCATGGCGGAGCCAACTAGGAAAAGAAACCGGCACATAATCTCGACCGAGCTGGAGGATGAGGAATCAGAATCTGAACCAGGCCATAGTAAAGCTCCTCGCCTTACGCCCGAGAGAGTCCAACCGCTGCGGATAGCAAAGATTTCACCTGCCAAATCTGCTGCCATGACCTCTGCCAGCCGCCGCCTCATCATCCAATCTTGAATCTACATCTTCCTCCTCTACCAAAAAGACTCCAGCATCATCTCAACCATCCGACAACTTCTAGTGTTTTTTCTTTTCTTTCTTTTTATTACTTGTTTTTCTATTTTAATTATTGTTCTTGTATTTTATTTTTCTGTTTTCTTTTATTTTTGTGCATTGAGAGCAACACCCATCTCGAGTTTGGGGGGATTAGCACTAATCATGTTTAGGCATATTTAGAGCATATATGTTGCATAATGTACTTGTCTATTAAATTAATCAAAAGACAATTTTTGTTAGAACTTGTGCCTATGATAGGATAGCCGACTTTAAATTTTTCGCACCATCATAAAAAGAACTTAATTTTGGGAAAAGCATGAAGTAACCTTAGAATTTTTCTATTAATGCCAAAAATTAAAAAACACTACTGTTACTTGCTGAATTTGATTAAATTTTTGATAAACATTGTTTGCTTAAATTATTTGTAAAATTCTAACATGGTTGCAGGAAGCTGTCACGGCAGGCAACAAACAGAAAAAGAAAAGCACTGCCACGGCATGAAAAAAATATATGTTTTTTTCCCTAGAGGTGCCTGAAACCGGCTCTAGGAAGAATCATGTGCAAGGGCACTCCGCTGCTATCAAAGTCCATGAATCTGAAATTTTTTGAAGTGACAGACAAATTAGCATGAGTGAATGAAAGTCTTCACGGGATGACTCTACTCAATGGGTTCGGGGTTTTGTAGTTTGATCCTATCTTAATTTCAAACCTAAAGAGTAGTTGTGATAAGCTGAAGCCCTTATTGCCATGATTATAAAATGTACTTAATTATGCTACCTCGGTAGCAACCTTATATTACCATGACATCATCTTTGTTTACTTGGAATTTCTTCAGATTCAGCCTGTACACAGTATCTACACACATTGCACTGGCATTGTAGTAATTCTGAGATAATTCAAGTTATTCTCCTTTCACTAATCTAATGATAGGTGCCACGGCCTTGAGGTGCTAAATCAAGTTTAAAATAGGTTCTTCTTTCTGATTAGTACAAGGGCAAGTATGTTTAGGATTGCATTGCTTGAGGACAAGTAATAGTTTGAGTTTGGGGGTGTGTAAAGTGTTCATAAGTCCTATATTTTGTACGCATTCCATCTCATATTATTACTGTTCTTAAGTACATTTTAGGCATATTTAGGTGCATGCATGCATTATTTATAGTATTCTTTATTTTACCTTGTTTCTGTTGAATATCTTTGATTTGGTGAGAAAAATATACTTTTTAGTTTAGTTTTAGTTTCAGGTGTTAGAAGCTGTCAGAAGGAGAGGGGAGCTGAGGAGATGATGCTGAGGTAGCAAGACAAAGAGTTGTATTGAATCAACTTAAGACAGAGAGAGGTGCTGCTGAGTAGCTGTCGCCGCCATACCTGCCGCCCAGGGCAACAATCGGAGGAATTGGTGAATTGGAGTGTGATTGGAAGAGCATAATTTTCTGAATCCAATGAGACCATCCATGCAAATTACTGATGCCAGAAACAACGGACGGAGCTGCCCAAGAGGAAATCATCCAAGGCGGCTTAAGGTTACTTGTGCCACAAGGAGTCCAACTTCAAGTCAAAGAAGTCAGATTTAAAGGATGCATTCAATGCAAAAGCTACTTTATCATGAGGAAGACTTCTACTCCAAGGAGGACTTAACCTAGGCTTATGGCCTATATATACCCCCATCATATTTTGTATTTTAGCAATCTAGACAAGTCGGCATAGCTTAGGTTTCTCTTGTGTTTTCTTGCCGCCACTATGTTCTAAATTCTCTAGGGTTTGGGTTATGTTTTAAAGTAGTTGTGAGAACGGTTGTTTAGGTTTAAGTTTGTTTTTGCAATAAATTCAAGGTTTGCTTATTCATGTTCTTCATTGTTTTCAATTGTGTCGAAAGACCGATTGTGAGCAATCCATTTGTTTGGCATCGAGAAAGTCAAACTCACAAAAGAAGTAAGCACGATCTCATTAATACCAGGTGTTGATCAATCCAAACTAGACATATGTTAGGGTTTAAGGCGGCTAAAAGAGGACGAACCAAAGATTGTTGTTCATTGTAAGATTCACGCCGACGAGTATTATCTGCAGCGGGAAACAACATTATTCTAACTTAGACATAAACGAGATTATTATCGAAACGTTCTGCCGAGTTTGCCGCCGAGCCAACCATATGTTCCACTGCCGAGGCAGCGAAAGCGTCGAAGCATCAATCTGCCATCTTCCGTCGAGGCAGCAAAGTCTGGCAGCGCAATACAACTTAACATATTCAACGCAGTTTCACACTACATAGCAGCATAACCTGACCCATTCCATCAAACTGATATCTTCTCTTTATTTACTTGTGTTTATTTGCTTTTCTTCTTACAAACTAAAATTAATTTGTGCATTTAATTTTCCTTGTGTAGGAATTGACATTCGAATTAGCTGTCCAATCCTCCTGGGAGACGATATCTTTTATACTATAACTTGACAAGAGTGTGCACTTGCGCTCATATTTAGAGAACACCCAAACGCTCTACATCGATGCTTCCTCAAATCTTGTTGAAATAATTGTTATGCACGAGGCAAACCAAAAATGTGTTTGGCTAAGACCATTGACCCAACATATCCAGAAGATATGTGATTTACTTTCACAAGATAGGATACAAATGCTATCTTGTGTAGAGATAATGAAAGGTGGATACATCATGGAACATATTACTCCAAAGTTCCATCCATCACGATCTTTAGAAAATAGTATTTAAGATTAAATTATGAAGATTCAAAGATCTTATGTGATATTTTCATGAAGGGGAGTAAATACGCATTGCACTCTTTTTCCCTCAACCGAGGTTTTGTCCCAATGAATTTTCCTGGTAAGATTTTTAATCAGGCAACATATTATGCGTATCAAAGACGTGTGTACTCTTTTTCCTTCACTAAAGAATTGTTTTCTCTATTGGGTTTTTATCTTAGTAAGGTTTTAACGAGGCACATTATCTTCATAGACATCCAAGTGGGAGTGTTAGGAATATTTATCCATGTGGATGTTTATAATGATAAGAACTTTAACTAGGAGATTTGATTTACTTTATTATTAGAAATATTATCTCCATTAATTAGAGTTTAATGTATTATGTACTTCTTATGCCTATAAATAGATGAAGGCATTGTACACAAATCTAGTTTTGATAATAATACGAATCTCTCTTTCTCTCATCTCTTTGTTATTTTATTTTTATTCGTTACTCTTCGTTATTTTATTCACAATAGTGGAATCACTTAAAAGATTTTAACTTATTAATCCTTGAGAACACATATTTTTCGGAGCAAAGGAGTATTGTTGCAGGCCTAATTTTAGAATGGGAAAACTACACCGGTGGTCCCCAAACTATTACCATTTTCCTATTTTGGTCCCCAAACTATGTTTTTCGGTAAAATCGTCCATTCTGTTACATAGTTCTCCTGTTTTAGTCCCCGGCGTTAAATAGCTAACGGTTTTGCTAACGTGGCATTTTTTTAAGAGGAGAGAGAAATGATTAAAAAATATTTTAAAAATGCCACGTCGGCAAATCCGTTAGCTATTTAACGTCGGGGGACCAAAACAGGAGAACTATGTAACAGAAGGGACGATTTTGCCGAAAAACATAGTTTAGGGACCAAAATAGGAAAACGGTAATAGTTTGGGGACCACCGGTGTAGTTTTCCCTTTTAGAATTAAATAAAACGATGTTAATCTCATTGTAGTATAATTTCAATATCTTTATATATAACGTTTAAAACAATTATCTTTATATATATATATATATATATATAATGATTTATTTAGTGTAATCTCATATACGATTCAAAAGAGTTTGAGATGGAAAAAATAAATGAAAAACAAATAAAAGTATTATTGGATTAGATTGGATTGTGATAACCATGTTATTCTCGGATAAAAATCTTCGTCTCTTTTCAGTGCTTCTACTTATGCCCCAACACTAAAAACACTATAAAATTAAATTTCAAGCCCTAACCTTAACTTCTAAATCCTAAACCCTACACCCTAAAAAATACACTCTACCCTAAATACTCTAAACCCTAACCATAAACCCTAACTTAAAACTCTAAACCTAAATTTGAGCATGGGGCATAAGTAGGGGCACCGAAAAGGGCAGATGATTTCCATCCGTCATTCTCATTTACATTCTTTTATAATTTTCAATATTTTTAGAATTTTATGACCCTTTTTAAATTTTTTTTACATAATTATGATATTTTAAAAAATATTTCATAATTTCAGAAAATAAAATTATGGTTTTCATATTTTTTTGACTTTATGATGTTTTTAAAAAAATGTTTTTTCTTGAAATTATTGTTACAAAATTTTAAAATTACTAAGTTGACATTTTAGTTATAATTCAAGGTCAAATTAAATAGTAACGCTTGAGTTAATATACTGTATCAACATTTCAATTTTTAAATCAACATCATCATTTCTTTAAACGATTAAAGTTGTGCTTGATTCAAAGAATATAAGATTGCATCTAGAAATAAGATAAAATTATAAGATTGCATCTAGAATATAAGATTATGGGATGTACGATCAGCTAGAATCACATTTTACTGATTTGTTATATAATTTATTTTTTAACAAATTTAGCTCGTTTAATATTTTTAGTCTCTATTTTCATAAAACTATGATAGGTTATTATAATCCTTAATTTCTTAATAAAATTTATATATTAAAAATACTTCTAGTTTTAGTTTTTAAGTTCAACAATATAATTATTTTTAGGGAGTATACAAAAGCATACAAGTCTCGACATATATTTTTTTAATGGTCTAAAGGTGATTACAAGGTAATATCTGATCATACATATTCTTAAACCTTTGACAATGCACATACACATTGTAGATAAAACGATTTGAACTTGTGTCTCTTAAGATGAACATCATTCGTTTATCCACTGGGACACTTGTTGGGTTCATAAGTCCCCGCATAAATATAGTATAAGGAAACAAAACAACATAACTTAAACTAGAATATCAAATGTTTTAGTTAAAAATATTTTTAGATATATTTAAAATTTATTTATATATCTTTTTAATAAAAAAATAATTGGAGTGCGTAAAATAATTAAAGTAAATAAATTAGATTTAAATTTTATTTGAAATAGTTAAAGTGATTAAAGTAATAAAAATATGGGTAAACTACTTAAATGGCCACCTTACTTTGTAAAAAGTAGCGATACGATCACATTACTTTTTTTCGAAGCAATTAAACCATCAAATTATTTAAATGGTATCAATTTGACCACTAGCCGTTAGAGACTAACGGCAGGGTGACGTGGCCAGTTAAAAAAAAGGGTATAATTGCATATTTAATCCCTGCTATTTACACATTCTTTCAATTTAGTCCTACTTTTAAATTAATAAAATAAACAAATTATTTAATCCCTGCTATTTACACATTCTTTCAATTTAGTCCTACTTTTAAATTAATAAAATAAACAAATTATTTAATTAAGTGGTGACACATGTCAACACCTTATTGGATGACTTTAATTATTTATATTTGATTTTATTAATTTATTTTCCTCTTCCAATCAGGTGGTGACACGTGTCACCACCTGTTTGTAGGGGAAAAACAAAATTCAAGCTTTTGCTTAAGAAGAGATTTAAACCTGGGCGTTCAAGGAAGAAAGGCAATGGCTTAACCACTGCACCAAGCACATCTTTGTGCTTTAAATCACAAGACTTTTTATATATATCTTCTTAGTTTTTACATCTATAAGCTTAAAGCCCAAACCCTAAACATTAAGTTCACTAATTTATAACCCTAAACCCTAAGTATTTCAAATTAATTTCAAACTATATATTTCAAATTAATTTAAAATATATAAACCTTAAACCCTAAACCCTAAATATTTCAAATTAATTTCAAACTATATATTTCAAATTAATTTAAAATATATTAACCTTAAACCCTAAACCCTAAATATTTCAAATTAATTTCACAGTAAATATTTCAAATTAATTCCATATATATATAAACCCTAAACCCTAAATATTTCAAATTAATTTAAAATATTTAGGGTTTTAGGGTTTAGGGTTTATATATGTGAAATTAATCTGAAATATTTAGGGTCTAGGGTTAGGGTTTAGGGTTTATATATGTGAAATTAATTTAAAATATCTAGGGTTCAGGATTTAGGGTTTAGGGTTTAGGGTTATATATGTGAAATTAATTCGATGGTTATATATGTTAAATTAATTTGAAATATTTAGGGTTTAGGGTTTATATATGTTAAATTAATTTGAAATATTTAGGGTCTAGGGTTAGGGTTTAAGGTTTATATATGTGAAATTAATTTAAAATATCTATGTTTAGTGTTCAGGGTTTAAAGTTTAAGATTTAGGGTTATATATATGAAATTAATTCGATGATTATATATGTTAAATTAAAAGAATGTGTGTAGAAAATGTAAGGCACATATATTTAATTTGGAAATTTAAAGCATAAAGATGTGCTTGGTGCAGTGGCTAAGCCACTGTCTTTCTTCCATGAACATGTAGGTTCAAATCCCCTCTCAAGCAAAAGCTTAAATTTCATTTTTCTCCTTTAAACAGGTGGTGCCACGTGTCACTACCTGATTGGAGGAGGAAAATAAATTAATAAAATCAAATATAAATAATCAAAGTCATCCAATAAGGTGTTGACACGTGTCACCACTTAATTAAATAATTTATTTATTTTATTAATTTAAAAGTAGGACTAAATTGAAAAAATGTATAAATAGTAGGGATTAAATATGCAATTATACCTTTTTTTTAACTGGCCACGTCACCCTGCCGTTAGAAGTGGTCAAATTAATACCATTTAAATAGTTTGGTGGTTTAATTGCTTCGAAAAAAAGTAATGTGGTCGTATCGCTACTTTTTACAAAGTAAGGTGGCCATTTAAGTAGTTTACCCTAAAAATATAGGGTAAATTAGTCCAAAATTTAAAAAATTACGTGTATATTTTAAAATAACCTAAAGAAAATGTGGTTCTGTGATTACGCTCTATATTACACTTTGTCCGCGATGTGAGATTACGATACAGACCAAACACGTAATCTTATAATAAAAGGGTTATATTTTTGGATATTTGTCTTTTTCGGTGCTCCTACTTATGTCTTAACACTAAAAAATATTATAAAATTAAATTTCAAGCCTTAATCTTAAATTCTAAATCGTAAACTCTACATCCTATGTAATGCCTCGGGTTTAGGGTCTGGGAGTTCGAACTGGTACCCGAAAAAGATTTGATATCCGAGTTTTAGGGTTCGGGTTGTCTTTAAATAAAAATAGTTTCGTAAAAGAGTTTTAAAATATTAATTGAATTTTTAGGGGTAAATAAAAGTTAAGTTAAGACAAGAGGGAATTTTTGTTAAAAATGGAGTTTTAAAATAAAAGTGGAATAAAATAGATTATTTTAAAAAGAAAGAAAAAAAAAGAAACCAAATTTCTATCTTCTTCTCTTCCCATTTCACGATAAAACTCCCAAAATCATAGCCACCATCCATTTTTCACCAATCTTCACCAATTTGAAAGTTTCAAAAAGATAAACAACTTGATTTTATCTCTTCTCTTCATTTCAAACTTACTTGTAGCATTTTCTTTTAAAAAGCATGAAGATTTTTCAAGTTCCTTTATTTAGGAGAAAATGAGTTTTTCAAGGGTTTAAGCGAACGATGATAAAACAATGTTTTGGGGTGAGTTGTAAACTATATTTTGGGTGTAAGATGATGCTAAGATAATGGGTGTAACTTGAAATCTTGGAATTTGGGAAAATGAGTGATTTTTGGGTAATGAATATTTGGGTTTTGGGTTGAAAATGGTGGGGAATGACTTCTAATGGTTGGATGGTGTTGGGTTGATGTTTTTGGAGTATTTGAACATGTTTCGGATGATAAATTGGTGAAGTTATGGTTGACTTGAGGTTAGAGTAGAAATGAGGATGATTTTGGATAGAAATCGAAAACTTGATGTTGTCGAATTTTGATAGAGTTAATTTCAGTGGGTTTGGTTGTTGAAAAGTATATTAATTCCTTGTTTTAGTTTGGATAGAAGCAGCGCATAACGATTTAGGTTCTTCGAACGCTACACCGTGTAACACCCTTAAAAATGAAATGAAATGGAAAAAAAGAAGAAAAAGAGGAAGTGAGGGGTCCCAGCCAATTGAGCTATTAAAGCTCTTGGTTATAAGCCACCCCCATTAAATTTTATTAGATCCAAAAAATAAAGAATAATAAAATGATTAAATATCATACCAAACTCATTAATGAGTCTTTAATTTTGGTCCAACCCCCAAAAGGTTACCAGAAACTTCACCCGTCGACCCTACATCTCCCCTAAACCCGATCAAAATTCGTTAGCCTCACCGTCGGTGCCCTCGAAACCTCCGTCGAACCCCGAGCAAAACCCTTCAACCCACGCGCTTTTCTTTCGAGATTTTCGGCGTCGTTCGACGTCCTTTCTTCGCGCTACCACCGCCGTTGGACTCCCCATCGCAGGCCGATCAAAACCCAGGATACCGTTCGACCGTTTGTCGTTGTTTGTCCTGTCGTCGGAGCTACATTATTTTTCGATGTGTTCGAATTATTAAGATAAATCCGGTGAGTTTTGGTTAGTTTCCGGCGTTATTTCGACTCTTAGAGGTGTAATAAAATGATGGCTTGATTATTTGCGTTATTTTTCCGGCATAAACGACGTGAAATGGAATTTCTGGCAACGTTCCGGTGACCGTCCGGCAACCTTCGATTCTTAAGGGTAAGAGTCGGTCCGCGTAAACCGAACCGGTCTGAACCGGTTGAACCGGTCAACTCAGTCAAGCCCGTTGACCGACCCGTTGACCAACACGACCCTTTGACCGAACCGTTGACCGAGTCAACCCAGTGAGTCAACTCGTCGAGTCAGCCTTTGGACCAGTGACGTTAGTGTTGACTTTGACCGCTGACGCCAGCGTTGACTTTGACCAAAAAGTCAACTTTTCCCGAAAAGTCACATTTTATGTTTTTCGACGTCCTGAGTCCAATTTTGAAGCCCGTTTTGCGAAATTCTAACCTGAAAGCCTCCAAATTGGACTTTGAACCCGAACATGCATATGTATAAAGTTATGTCATTTAAGAGAAATTGATGATTAAGGACTGATATTGATCTTCTGATTTAATAGGTACTCGTGGATCTCCCGATCGTGCCTATGCCCAGCCCAGCTCGTCCCCATATATACTGCCTCGTGATCTTATCGTCACTCGTATGACCCTAAAACTTAGTATTTCATTACGAATCAAGGTGTAAATCTGATTGTAACCATAATCCTTGTCTATTTAGGTTCTAGTACTGTAACGGAGCGTGATCCTGGTGCTCGATAGACCTTTCGACCGACCGATCCGATCTTTTGAGGTGTGTTCCTTGTGTGTTATATGATTGTTGCATATTTACTATTTTACATGCTTCATATGTTTTAATATAACGGACCATGTGCACATGATTGTCAAACTTAATTTTGTGTAAAACTAGCATGTTTTCTTTTTACGAAATAAACACAATTGTACTGTATGTTTGATTCATGCCCTAGCATCTGATATGACAAGCATGCCATATGGTTCCCGGTTATCAATGTAGAAATATGTTGTTAAGCATTGCTATAATTGTTATTGTTGCTTACTATGTTACTGCCCTGACTATTTAGTAGGGGTACTTGGGGTATGATGTGGAGACTATCGGCTCAGCCCTGATCTAGCTTGTAAGACTGCCCGTATTCGGATCCTAAGCTTCGGCTAGGTTCGCCCATTTTCGGTTCCTAAGTTTCGACTAGGGCCGCCCGTATTCTAAGGTATTTCCTTAGGATGGTACCCACGCCCAATGGGCTAGGGTTAATGCCAGTATAGGATACTGTTCTGGGGAACTGTATCATGGTGTTCGGTTGGAGGGTAGATAGGTTGCATGGAAACTTAGATGCTTTTTATGATATATTTGCATGACATGATTTATTATGCAATGATGCAATTGTTTTACTTGCACTGTTGGAACACCCTGAGCTTTCTAGCTCACACCCCCAAATTCTTTCCCCTTTCAGATATTTTGGATAGGCCACCCCGTAGCTGACACTTGGAGGATCGACACATTTGGTATTCTTTTTTAATGTAATGTTTCTATCAACCGTTTGTACTTTCAGAGTGACATGTGCCTATATTTTGTTATGTATGGTATTAAACTAAAAGTATTTTTGATATGTTAATTGATACTTATTTTGTAACCATCCTATGATGGGTTTACTTAAGTGGTCATGGTTGCCTATATTATTTATGAGTCTATATTGTGAATGACTTTGGAAATACTACTTGACATATTAAACATGTTTATTTAACTTGATGGTTTTCACCAAGTCCTGTCGTTATGCTGTCGAAATAAATACTTAGTTTGCCAACAGGTTTTCCACTTGAGTTTTAATTTTGATGTGCCTTACTAGACTTGGTCATTCCGCATAGGTCGGTCTAGGGGGTTATACATCGGAAGTTGCGGAAGCTTGAAGGAGGATCGATAGCTTGTTTTGGTATTAAGCTGGTGAGTAGAAATTGTTTTGAAGATTTAAACTGTTCAAAGAAGGTTTCTTGGGGTTTGGGTGGAGCCTTAGGGGCCAACTTAAACCTCAAGTGTAAGCTTATCTAATTTTACCTTGTTTCGTTGATTGATAGTGTATGTGTGTTTATACGTGTTGTTGTGTGAAATGTGGATTGCTTTTGCCTCCCTTTTAATGTTGAATGTTGTTGTTGTTGTTGTCAAAGCCTCACGTGATGGTTAGTGGAAAGTGTGTTGTTGAATATGGTGATGTGTAGTCCCTCCGGAAGTGACTAGTAGACGAGTACGGTGATGTGTAGTCCCGTCGAAAATATGCTAGTTGTTGTGAACAGTAATGTGTAGTCCAACCGGGAATGGTTATGCATTGTATACCATGGTTTGCCATATGCTTTCGGTTTATCGTATTTATCTTCTAATGGTTTTGTCTTTAAAACTACATTTATGTTTTGAACTGTGTTGTTGTTGTTGTGATTTTGAGCTCCGCTCACTAAGCTTTTAATCTTACGCTCTCTTTTTCAACAATGCATATCGTTAGTGGCTACGGGAGGCAAGCGGGGCAAAGGAGGAACCTTGGAGTTCATTTGCTAGCTCAAGTATGGTTTTCATGGTTGTAATAATACTTAGGCAATGAGAATGCTAGACTTTTGTGTTGGGGAGTTGGTGTCCAAACTCCTATGTTTTTGTTTTTGTTGTTACCATGTTTCAAATGTTGAAGTATGCTTTAGTTTGGCTTTGACCTCTTTGTGGATGTTAAGCATGTTTGGTTATCTATGTTGAATCTTGCTTTGTTGATTTTAGTCCCGTTGAATGTTTAACTTGTCTTAAATGAGTTTTCTTAGTTGTCTTGGATTGCTTGTATGTTTAGAAGTTGATCTAATGCTTGCTTAGGGCGTTTAAGTTAGTCCTCTTATGCTTAAATCTGAAATCTACTGATTTTCTGTGCAGGGCGTATCGATACGCTCAAGGGCAGTATCGATATAGTCCCCTGTTTTAAGCCTAGTGTACTGATACGCGAGAGCGTATCGATACCCACTTTGTTCTCTGGAAATATGAGATTTTGACAAGAAATTGGGGTATCGGTAGGAGCCTTAGGCGTACCGATACAATCCTGGAGTTAACTTTGGGAAACAAGACCGTTAAGGGTGTATCGATACCAGCCTTGGAGGGTATCGAATCGACCTCTTAAAGTTGACTTTGGGGGAGTTTGACCGTTGAAGGCATATCGATACGGCCTGAAGTAAATTGGCTAAAAGTTATCTTTAATTGTTTGATTTGCTTGGTTCGTATCTGTGTTTGCTCTTCCGTTGTTTGCCTTCTCACATAGGTTCAAGTAAAGCATCTAGACAAGATTATTTTTTTTAAAAAATAGGGTAGCTAATCGGAGTAAGGCCTTAACGGGTTTCGCTTCGGTTTTCCCCAGTGTAACCTGTTTAGTTCGGTCTGGTGGCTAGGCTGGGACGGGGGGGTTACATTTGGTGGTATCAGAGCCTCGGTTATGAGGTCTCCCGAGAAGGTAAGTCAGGTAAGTTGGTTTGGTTGGTTTGTTTGCCATTACACGGTGTGTGAAAGCATGTTTTCTCGTTTTTGTTGATGGTTGGAGTGTAGTCAAGCGTCTCCATTGCTAAGTATTGTTATTAGAAAATGGTTTTGGTTAAAAGAGCTTGAGCACTTGGATCTTTGCCCTTGCTGACGCAATGTTTTCTTGTGTGTTATGTTTGTTGTTTTAGATTTTATCTTCGTTATGGTGAGTTCGAGGGGAAGGCCTAGAGCGGGTGACTAGGCACCCGAGGTTGTGCCTCCTCCTCTTGATCCTGATGGTAATGGGGCGAATGTCAGGGATAATGTACCTCAGGCTGGTGCGAATGTTGGAGGTGATGGTAATGGACCTCAGGTTGGCCAGGTTTAGGCTGGTGCGGACATGACTCATTTGATTCAGACCATAGCTGGGGCTTTTCAGACAGTTTTAGCCGGTATACATGCTGCAGCACCACCTCATGGCGCAGGGACTGGGTTGCCTCTTGAGAGACTTCATAGTTTGGGTGGAGTCGAGTTCTGTGGTTTGACTCTCGAGGGTTCAAAGGCTTGGCTCGAGAGCACTACACGAATCATAGGCTAGATGGAGTTCTCAGACACTCGTAAGTTGTGTTTTGTTGTCTCCTTGCTTCAGGGAGATGCGTATTCTTGGTGGACTACCGTTACTTCGAGTATGCCAGAAGCGGATGTCATTTGAGAAATTCTTCAGAACAGCTTTCAGAAAGAAGTACCTTGGAGCTTGTTGAGTGGATCGAAAGATCGATATGAACCAAAAGGGGGTGAATTGGATTTTTAAAGGTTTAGGTGGTGGAAATTGCAAATTAAAAATTGGACAAGGAATTTTAGAGTGGTTCAAGTTCCAAATGAACTCTACATCCACTACCTTAGCTTTACTAAGGATTTGCAACAATTCCACTAATTGCTCTTCCCCTTTTCTAGGCTAAGGAGGCAACCCTTACAATGTCGGTTAAATTTTCTACCCAAAATTTAACCCAATCCTCACACAAAGGTAACAAAGAATTTGATGGCTAAGATAGTATCTCTCAATACAAATTGTAGCCCAGTTACAAGCACTCAACCCAATTGAAAAAGATAAGAATTAAAATTACAATTGGGGTTTCTAGACAATTTTGGGAATTTAGCACAAATGCTTGGATTTGATGTTTGGATGTTTGCTTTTGGATCAATAGTTGTTGCTGGAGCTTTTAGAGGTCACTTTTATACCTTCTCATTGATTTCTAGCCGTTGTGGTTGTTGCATTCATCAATAGAGCCGTTGGGAGTGTTATCTCACCTCCATAAATGCAGTCTGCAACCACCCGTTTCGGAACGCGGGGTACCTGTTTCGAAACGGACTAAAATAGAAAGAGCCGTTGGGGTGTATTTAAGAGCCCGTTTCGAAACGTGTTGAAGCCATTTCGAAACACTTTTGCCACTGTCAAGGGTCGTTTCGAAACAGCCTGAGCCCGTTTCGAAACACCCTAACGGTTTCCAAAAAATCAGTTAAAAACATTGTAACGGTCATATTTTCAAATCAAAATGAAGAACAGTTTCGAAACGCTTGGACTCGTTTCGAAACAGTTTTGCTACTGTCAAGGGTCGTTTCGAAACTGATTGAGTCCGTTTCGAAACACCCTATTGATCTTTGAAAATTCAGTTAAAAAATATTACAACAGTTATAGTTTTCAATTCAAAATGAAGAACTGTTTCGAAACGCTTGATGCCATTTCGATACGGGTTCATGTGTTCTAAAGCCGTTTCGATACGCGTTTCGGAACAGGGGTTGGTAGTGATGAAATCGTTTCGAAACGCCTTAGGCCGTTTCGAAACAGGGACTTGAAAATCACTGTTTCGGCTTTAAACACTTAGAAAAATATTTGAAAACTTTGTTTTTAACTTTTGCATAATCTTAAAATCATATGGGGATGTTTGAGGACTTAAAAATTCGTTTTGACATTTTCAATTTAGTCCTTAGGTTTTTAGTTATATCAAAATTAAAATATTGGTTTCACAATCTCCCCCTTTTTGATATAACAAAACCAAAGTTAGAATTTTTATGATTTTTGAAAATTTTGAACATATTCTAACCCCCTCTTAATTTAAGATAGGTTTTTAAAGTTTTAAATTTGTTTTAACTTTGAAATTCAATTTTTAAAACTTAAAAACCTTTAAACATTTAAAACGAATTTTTGTGGCTCTTAAATTTCTTCTCCCCCTTTTTGTTAGATCAAAAAGAATAAATAAGGCTCATAGAGAAGAGAAAGGGTTAGTACCAATAAGCATTAAGTAATAAGCAAAAATAGTATTAATTCATAAAATTAAAATATCCAAAACATAAATCAACATTAAGTTCAAAACATAATCCCAAATAAGATCAAAAGCATAGGTTCCTAAAACATAATGAAACATAAAGATGCAAACTTAAACCTAAAATGCATAGATAATATGATATGATATGATATGAATATCCTAGGCCTCGTCACCACCATCATCATCATCCAAAGTATCATCATCACTCTTGACTTGAGAACGGAGAAACTTCGTCCATTGGCCATAAAGGGTAGAGAAGGACAAATCCAAGTTTGAGTGGGAAGTCTCAAGAGATAGGAGGCGATCCTCGACATTTTTCAAGCGAGTGTCGATGGCACCAAAGCTCGAAGCGATGTTAGTATCCATGGCATTGAACCGTTCGGTAATGAGAGCCGTAAGAGCTTCATTGTTTCCAACTTGAACTTGCGGTTGAGGTTCAACGGGAGGAGGAAGAGGTGCTTCTCTATCAACACGTTCCCAAACATCGTTCACATAACGAAAACCGGACTTGCGAAGAGAGGACTCACCAATCTTGGACTTGCGAGGTTCCGGGGAGTCATAGGTGCAATCGAGACTAATTTTGCTAAAGCTGTGGCTTAAGATCGTGCCATAAGTAAAAGATTTCAAGCCATCAGTGTCAATAAGCTTGACATTATTAACCATCTCGGCAAAAATGATCTTAGAAACATTTGGGCGCTCACCACGACGGAAACATTCAAGCCAAAAGTAATCAACTTGACGGATATGAGAGTATTTACCTCCGGAGGGGCGAAGGAACCATGATACCATCAAGTGAAGAAAGCGATCGTGCGCATCCAAGGAAAGTACTAGACCGGTGTTAGTACCAAAGTGACGTTCATCCTCAATTCCTTCATTCTTAAGGGAAAATGTGGACTCCAAAAGAGCAATATCAACAGTAAACTTTTTCCCTAATATAAAAGATTCAATCCCTACAACCTCGGTCTTGGTTTCATCATTAATAAGACGAGCATTAGAGTAAAAGATGAGTACCATATGTTTGTAGCGAATATCCAGGATGCTCAACAAAGGAAGAAGATTCCATTCACTCAAACGCTCGAGGTAACGGAATAGGAATCGCTCGGAGTTGAGGAAATCGAGATCAATGACACGTTCACGACGAACTTCGAAATCCTTGACATAAGTGAAACGAGCTCGCATCTCGGTAGTTCGAAGGGATTTCTGAAAGAGCAGAGCGAGATTTGGGCGCATGCTCAACTCACCGGTTTGAACGGACTTACGCTTTTTGTTAGCTTGATCCGACATCCTAAAAACATTAAGCAAGCATGTTTTAAAAATCAAGTGTATGCATATATTTTTAAATTCAATCCAATAATAAATCCCTCTTAGGTTTTAAAAAAAATAAAACAAAGAAAAAAATTTAAAAAAACAGTAACAGAAAATACGACTGAAAATTTTTTATTTTCGAATAAAAAAGTTTAAGATTTTGAAATTTTTTTACAAGATATGGAAAACCCAAACATGAAAACATAATATTTATACAAAAATAAAATTTTCTAACCTAAGATTCGAACAAAAATTGAAAGAAAAAGAAAAAGAGGAAAAATACCTTAGTTTGGGATTTTGGATGAATAGAGAAAAATCCTTGCACAATGTTGATGAAACTTGCTTAGACTAGAGTTTTAGTGAAAAACCCCTCAAGATTTGGTGAAAAACAAAGAGTTTTAGAGGGTTTTTATAGGGAGAAAGTCGGCTTAGGGTTTTTAGGGTTTTAAAGAGTTTGATGTAAAAGTGAATTTTAACATTAAAAGCCCTAAATAAAGCTATCTGCGATACCGTTTCGGAACGGTCTGGACCGTTACGAAACGCGAGCACGAGGGTTTGACCATTTTGAGACTTTCAACTGACCGTTTCGATACGGTGTTGACTGTATCGAAGCCCCGTTGACCCGTACCGAAACTCGTTTCGATACACCCCTTGGCAGTAGCAAAAACGTTTCGAAACCCTTTTGAGGCGTTTCGAAACGCCCTTCTCTCAGAAATGATTTTAAGGCATCCGTATCGAAACAGGTTCACCCGTTCCGATACACCTGGGTCTGGAAGTGCAGATGAGGCTCTAAAAGTGCAGAAAATTGAGTTTTTCTAAGGCCTAACATGCATGAAAGGTATGAATGAGCAGGCAAAACATATGTAAACATTAACATACTCCCCCTAGCTATAAGCATGGATGAATTTAGGAGTCTAAACACATAAACATGGCATTTCACAAGATCAAGCAAGTTTAAGCACAAAAGAGGTCCTAAAAGGTCAAGATATGCTAGCTAGACCTAACTCTCTCCTAAGGGACCAAAAACGCTCTTTGTCTAAAGGTTTTGTAAATATGTCCGCTAATTGATTTAAGGTGTCTACATACTCTATAACCACATCTCCTTTAAGGACATGATCTCTAATGAAATGATGCCTTATTTCTATGTGTTTGGTTCTAGAGTGTTGGATGAGATTTTTTGTTAAACATATAGCACTAGTGTTGTTACATTTTAGGGGTATGGTTTCAACTTTAATTCCATAATCTAAGAGTTGTTGCTTCATCCAAAGGACTTGAGCACAACAACTCCCTAAGGATATGTACTCGGCTTCGGTGGTAGATAAGGCTACACTATTTTGTTTCTTAGAGAACCAAGATATGAGCATACTACCTAGGAATTGACAAGTTCCCGAAGTACTCTTCCTATCGATTTTGCAACCCCCATAATCCGCATCCGAATAAGCATGAAGGTTGAAGGTGGAGTCTCTAGGGTACCAAAGACCTAAACAAGGAGTATCTCTAAGGTACCTAAAGATTCTCTTAACGGCTATAAGGTGAGACTCTCTAGGACTAGCTTGAAACCTAGCACACAAGCAAACACTAAACAAGATATCCGGTCTACTTGCGGTAAGGTAAAGCAATGATCCAATCATAGAACGGTAAAGTTTAGAGTCAACACACTTACCTCCTTCATCTTTGTCAAGCTTTGTAGAAGAGCTCATTTGTGTGGCTTGAGGCTTTGCATTCTCCAAGCCAAACTTCTTGAGCATATCCTTTATGTACTTCGCTTGATTGATGAAGGTGCCATCCTTCTTTTGCTTGATTTGGAGTCCCAAAAAGAATGAGAGCTTCCCCATCATGCTCATCTCAAATTCACCTTGCATTAACTTAGCAAAATCTTGACAATGACATTCGTTAGTAGAACCAAAAATAATATCATCAACATAAATTTGAACTACTAAGATGTCATTTTTATACATTTTTATAAAAAAGTGTAGTGTCCACCTTACCTTTTTCAAAACCTTTTTCAATTAAAAAGTTTGAAAGTCTTTCATACCAAGCTCTAGGAGCTTGCTTTAAACCATAAAGAGCTTTAGTGAGTTTGAAAACATGATTTGGAAATTTTGAATCTTCAAAACTCGATGGTTGTTCCACATACACTTCCTCAATTATAAAACCATTTAAAAACGCGCTTTTAACATCCATTTGAAAAAGCTTGAAATTATGATAACATGCATATGGAAGCAACATCCTAATGGCTTCCATTCTAGCTACGGGTGCATAGGTTTCATCAAAATCTATTCTCTCTTCTTGAGTGTAACCTTGTGCTACAAGTCTAGCTTTATTTCTCACAATGTTACCACTCTCATCTAGCTTGTTCCTAAAGACCCATTTAGTTCCTATGGTAGATTGATTACTAGGCCTATCAACTAATGTCCAAACGTTACTTCTCTCAAATTGATTTAACTCTTCTTGCATAGCCATAATCCAAAAGTCATCTTTCAATGCTTCTTTTATATTCTTAGGCTCTATGCATGAGATAAATGCAACATGATTCATTAATCTAAGAGAAGATCGAGTGGTTACCCCCTTGGATGGATCACCCAAGATTTCACCATCTTTGACATAGTTGAACTCCCTTGGGTAGCTCACTTCCTTTTCCTCAAGAGCCAAGTCCTTCAAGGCTTCAAGAGGTGGATCTTGTGTGTCCTCTTCTTTTGTTGTTGGAATCTCATCCTCCTTTGAAGTTTGTCCTCCATCAAAGGAATTTATGATTCCTACATCATCATCATCACAAGAATCCTTCCTTGGAAAGAGGTTATCATCGAATACAACATGTATAGATTCTTCTACTACTAAAGTTCTTTTGTTAAATACTCGATAGGCTTTAGATGTTAAAGAGTATCCTATGAAAATAGCTTCATCACTTTTAGCATCAAATTTACCTAAGTTGTCTTTTCCATTATTTAAAACAAAACACTTGCAACCAAAAGGGTGAAAATAGCTAATGTTAGGCTTTTTAGATTTTAAAATCTCATAAGGTGTTTTCTTTAAAATTGGCCTAATCATTACTCGATTAACAATATAGCAAGCGGTGTTTGTGGCTTCCGCCCAAAAATATTTAGGTAAATTGTTTTCACAAAGCATAGTTCTAGCCATTTCTTGCAAAGTTCTATTTTTCCTCTCAACTACCCCATTTTGTTGAGGAGTTCGAGGAGCCGAAAAGTTGTGGCTAATACCATTTTCATTTAAAAAATCTTCAAACCCTAAATTTTGAAACTCGGTTCCATGATCACTTCTAATATGTGAAATTCTAAGTTCAAGATCATTTTGGGTTAGTTTTGAAAATGTGATGAATTTTTTCAAAGCCTCATCTTTAGTACTTAAAAATAGAACCCAAGTAAATCTAGAAAAATCATCAACAAGTACAAATGCATAAGACTTACCACCCAAGCTCATAGTCCTAATTGGCCCAAATAAATCCATATGGATAAGTTGTAAACATCTACTAGTAGAAACATCATTAATGGATTTAAAGGAAGACTTATGTTGTTTACCCTTAGAGCATGCATCACAAATTTTATCATTTGAAAATTTAATCTTGGGTAAACCTCTAATTAGATCAAGGGAAACTAGTTTTTCTAAAACACTAATGCTAGCATGTCCTAGCTTCCTATGCCACAACCATTCATCATTTTCATTTTGTGCTACTAAGCATGCATGAGATGTATGAATGTCATCTAGATGCACCATGTATATGTTTCCTATGAGATGACCTATGAGCATAATATTATTAGATTTAATGTCAACAATTTTGAATCCATTTTTTATCAAATAAAACATTAAATCCTTTATCACACAATTGACTTATGCTCAACAAGTTATGTTTAAGACCATCGACATACAAGACATTTTCAATGAGAATAGTAGAGTGATTACATATGGAGCCAATACCTTTAATGTGGCCTTTGGAGTTGTCACCAAATGTCACCACTCCTCCACTTTTTGGCTTTAGATCCATGAATCTACTCTTGTCTCCGGTCATATGCCTTGAGCATCCACTATCAAGGTACCATGAGTTTTGACTTTGTGCTTTGGCCTTGTAGCAATGCTCCCCCTACAAACAAAGATATTAAGCTTTTGTTTTTGGTACCCAAATCATTTTGGGTCCATGAGTGTTAGCTCCCAAAACCTTGGTTCCCTTAGGGATCCAAGATGACATAGCAATAATATTATTAGATTTTACAAGTTCCTTAGGAACCCATACACTTCTAATTCTTTTATTTCTACTATGTCTAGGAAAGCTACCTTGTTTGTAGTAGTTAGTCTTTTTCTTAGGTTGGTTTGTTCTTGAAGATTCTCTTATCTCATGCTTGACACTACCAACATTTTTAAAAGACTTTTTGAGCTCATTTAGCTCATCCAACACCTTTTGGTGTTCACTATTACATTGAGACAAAAGATTATTAAGGTCAACATTTTCATCTTGAAAAAATTTTAGCTCATCTTTCAACCCTAATATCTTTTTCTCAAATTTTGAATTAGCTTGAGAGAGTGAGTCATTTTTCTCGTTTAGTTCCAAAATGATTTTCTTATTCCTAATGACTGACTCCTTATATTTCTCAACTAATTCATCATAGACCTCTTGTAACTCATCATATGCATCATTCAATTCATCATATGTAAAATCTAAAGTTGATGAGTTAGAGGTTACCATGGAGGAATCTTCCTCAAGTGCCATGAGGCAAAGGTTGGCCACTTCTTGTTCGTCATCCTCCGATGACTCCTCATCACTCCAAGTAGCAAGCTTGGCTTTGAGCTTCTTCTTCTTCTCAAAGCCCTTCTTCTTGAGTTGAGGGCACTCTGAACGTATGTGGTCGGGTTTATTGCACTCGAAGCAAATGATTTGATCCCTTGCTTCCTCTTTGTTCTTGCCTTTGAAGTCCATCTTCCTTTGAATTTTTCTTCCCCGGTTGGACCTCATAAAGCGTGAGAATCGTTTGGCTATCATAGCCAATTCTTCTAGCTCATCCTCCTCACTAGAAGAGCTCTCCTCAAGAAGTGAAGCTTTGAGAGCTATTCCCATCTTCTTCTTCTTTTCAACCTCTAGCTTTTCTACTCTCTTCTCTTCTTTCTTCTTCTCTTCTTCCATTCCTTGCTTCATAATCTCATGTGTAAGGAGAGAACCCACTAGCTCATCAAGCTTTAAAGTCTTCAAATTCTTAGCTTCTATGATGGCGGTTCTCTTCCCATCCCATGATTCAGGAAGTGAATAGAGTAGCTTCCGGACAAGCTTGTCTTCTGGTATGATCTCTCCAAAACCTTTGAGCCCATTGACTGTAGTGGAGAACCGATCAAACATCTTGGACATCGTCTCATCGGGCTCCATCTTGAAGTTCTCATAACTAAGATTGAGAATTCAAATCTTAGTTTCTTTGACATCGTTGGTTCCCTCATAGGTAGTCTCAAGAGTGTCCCACACTTCTTTGGCACTCTCAATGGATGACACTTTAGAATAGATGTCTGGACCGAATGAACAAAAGAGCATGTGGAGAGCTTTGTCATTAACTTGAATCTTTTTCCTTTCTTCTTCACTCATCTCCACCTTCTTCTTCAAAACCATCTTGCCTTCACTATCTTGCTTCAATGGAATGTAAGGACCATCTTCAATGACATCCCACACTAAGTAGTCATTGGACTTGATGAATAGACGCCTTCTATTCTTTCAAAAAGAATAGTTGTCACCATTGAAGAAGGGAGGCTTTGTAGTGGATTGAGACTCATACATGCCCGAACCGGAGGTTGAAGCAATCTCTTGATATTTGATGATCACACTCTTCCTAGGAACTCCTCTTGTGGTTGTTAATCCTCAAAGAGGTAGGCTCTGATACCAATTGTTGAGTGGATCGAAAGATCGATATGAACCAAGAGGGGGGTGAATTGGATTTTTAAAGGTTTAGGTGGTGGAAATTGCAAATTAAAAATTGGACAAGGAATTTTAGAGTGGTTCAAGTTCCAAATGAACTCTACATCCACTACCTTAGCTTCACTAAGGATTTGCAACAATTCCACTAATTGCTCTTCCCCTTTTCTAGGCTAAGGAGGCAACCCTTACAATGTCGGTTAAATTTTCTACCCAAAATTTAACCCAATCCTCACACAAAGGTAACAAAGAATTTGATGGCTAAGATAGTATCTCTCAATACAAATTGTAGCCCAATTACAAGCACTCAACCCAATTGAAAAAGATAAGAATTAAAATTACAATTGGGGTTTCTAAACAATTTTGGGAATTTAGCACAAATGCTTAGATTTGATGTTTGGATGTTTGTTTTTGGATCAGTAGTTGCTGCTGGAGCTTTTAGAGGTCACTTTTATACCTTCTCATTGATTTCTAGCCGTTGTGGTTGTTGCATTCATCAATAGAGCCGTTGGGAGTGTTATCTCACCTCCATAAATGCAGTCTGCAACCACCCGTTTCGGAACGCGGGGTACCTGTTTCGAAACGGACTAAAATAGAAAGAGCCGTTGGGGTGCATTTAAGAGCCCGTTTCGAAACGTGTTGAAGCCGTTTCGAAACACTTTTGCCACTGTCAAGGGTCGTTTCGAAACAGCCTGAGCCCGTTTCGAAACACCCTAACGGTTTCCAAAAAATCAGTTAAAAACATTGTAACGGTCATATTTTCAAATCAAAATGAAGAACAGTTTCGAAACGCTTGGACTCGTTTCGAAACAGTTTTGCTACTGTCAAGGGTCGTTTCGAAACTGATTGAGTCCGTTTCGAAACACCCTATTGATCTTTGAAAATTCAGTTAAAAATATTACAACAGTTATAGTTTTCAATTCAAAATGAAGAACTGTTCTGAAACGCTTGATGCCGTTTAGATACGGGTTCATGTGTTCTAAAGCCATTTCGATACGCGTTTCGGAACAGGGGTTGGCAGTGATGAAATCGTTTCGAAACGCCTTAGGCCGTTTCGAAACAGGGACTTGAAAATCATATGGGGATGTTTGAGGACTTAAAAATTCGTTTTGACATTTTCAATTTAGTCCTTAGGTTTTTAGTTATATCAAAATTAAAATATTGGTTTCACAGAGCTCGATACCAGGATGAAAAGAAGAGGGAATTTATAGCCTTGGTTCAAGGTAGTAAGATGGTGTCAGAGTATGAGGTCCAGTTTGTGAGGTTGAGCCAATATGCACCCGAGTTGGTTCCCAATGAAAGAGAACAGTGTGAGCGCTTCCGTTATGGTTTGATTAGGGATGTGAAGACATATATGCCCGCTTCTGATTACACCGAGTTTGATGTTTTGGTCTCTAGGGCCAAGGATATTGAGCAGAGTTTAGGCTCGAACACTCGTGCTAGTGGGTCTGATTCAGGGAAAACACATGCGGATTGGGACATAGAGCATGCCAAGAGGCACAAAGATGGGAGATATCAGCCTGACTCAAGACATAAGAGCGGTAACCATGGACGTGGCCATCAGGGCCAAGAAGCTGTTGTTCACACGCCCGAGTGCACTAGGTGTAGGAGATGCCATCCAGACTAGTGTATGGGTACATTTGGGGTCTGTTGGAACTGTGGTTCCCAATATCATTTGAGGCGTAACTGTCCTCACCCGGCTAGGGGCAGACATGCTCCAGTTAGAGGTTTTGAGCATCAGAGAGGCCGTGGGCGCGGTCGAGGTAATTTTCAGCCGAGGAATGATGATCAGAGGAACGTAGCCCATGTGGTAGCATTTCAGCCTGAGGGTGGAGGATCAGCTATGGTGTATGCACAGCGAGAGGCTGGGAATGACACGGATGTCATCGCATGTAATTTCTTGTTATAGTCTTTATCCTTGCTTTCGTTGATAGATTCGGGTTCGACACATTTGTACATTTTGGGTGAGCATGCAAGAACTTTAGGTTTATCGTATGAGTGGTTAGAGGTAGGCGTAAATGTTACTAGTTCTTTCAGTGAGACCGTGGTAGTTAGGAAAATGTATAGGAGGTGTCCTTTGATTATTCAGGGTCATGTGTTTCTGGTCGATATGATGGAATTGTCGTTCTATGGGTTCGATGTGATTTTAGGCATGGATTGGCTCGTAGAGCATAGAGCTAGGGTAGACTTTGAGACCAATAGAGTTTTCTTGAGACTTACGGATGATTTTGAGGTTGTAGTAGTTGGTGAGAATGTTAAGTTCTTGTCCAATGTTGTTTCTTCTTTGGAAGCTCAGAGATTGATGGATTTGGGTTGTCAAGTGTATTTGGCCTATGTGATGAATCCGAATATGAGTTAAGTTGGACCGCAAGACATCAGAACGGTTTGATTTTCCGAGTGTCTTTCCAGAAGAGTTGTCGGGTTTGTCTCTAGATAGGGATGTTGAGTTTGCTATTGAGACGTATTCAGATTCTGCACCCGTGTCTATTGCTCCGTATAGGATGACACCTAAAGAGTTGAAAGAGTTGAAGACACAGCTTCAGGAACTGTCCGATAGAGGTTTCATTAGGCCTAGTATTTTCTCATGGGGTGCTCCGGTCTTGTTTGTAAAGAAAAAGGACGTTAATATGAGGATGTGTATAGATTATAGGCAGTTGAACAAGGTAACAGTAAAGAACAAATACCCTTTTCCGCGGATCGACGATTTTCTTGATCAGTTGAGAGGTGCTACAGTATTTTCGAAGATTGATTTGAGATTCGGTTACTACCAGTTGAAGGTAAAGGATGAGGATATACCAAAGACAGCCTTCCGTACACGGTATGGGCACTACGAGTTCTTGGTAATGCCTTTCGGTTTGACTAATGCTCAAGCTGTATTTATAGACATGATGAACAGAGTGTTTCATGAGTTTTTGGATAGGTTTGTAGTAGTGTTCATAGATGACATTTTAGTGCACTCTGGGACCAAGGAAGAGCATAATGAGCATTTGCGATTAGTGCTACAGATTTTGCTTGAAAATCAGTTGTATGCCAAGTTGAGTAAATGTGAGTTTTGGATTAGGGAAGTAGTCTTCCTAGGTCATGTGATCTTAGCCGATGGGATTAGTTTGGATCCCAAGAAAATAGAAGCGATAGTGAATTGGAAGCAACCGAAGTCAGTGGCCAAAATCTGTAGTTTCTTAGGCTTGGCAGGGTATTATCGAAGATTTGTTGAGGGATTCTCGAATATTGCGGAACCTTTGACCAAATTGCTTCAGAAAAATGTTCCGTATGAGTGGACAGATGCAAGGTAGCAAGCGTTTGAAAAGTTGAAGAAAGCATTGACAGAAGCTCCTATTTTGATTCAGCCTGAACCAGGGAAGGAGTTCGTAATCTACAGTGATGCGTCGTATGTAGGGTTAGGTTGTCTGCTTATGCAAGAAGGAAAAGTGGTAGCTTACGCTTTGAGACAGTTGAAGGTTCACGAGAAGAATTACCCCACTCATGACATAGAGTTAGCTGTTGTAGTCTTTGCTTTGAAGATTTGGAGACACCACCTTTATGGTGAGAAATGCACAGTCTACACCGACCACAAGAGTTTGAAATACTTGATGACTCAGAGGGAGTTGGACCTTAGACAACGTAGGTGGTTAAAGCTCCTTAAGGACTATGACCTCATGATAGAGTACCATTCGGGTAAAGCAAACGTAGTGGCTGGTGCTTTGAGTAGAAAAGTGGCAGTTGAGTTGTGAGCTATGTTTGCGAGATTGAGTGTGTTGCGGGATGACGGTTTGATAGACGAGCTACAGGTTAAACCTTCGTTAGTTCAGTTGATTCGAGAGAAACAGTTGCAAGACGAATCTTTGGCACCTCACGTGCAAGATATAGCCGAGGGTAAACCCATAGATTTCTGTTTTGGTGAGAACAGAATCCTATGTTACAAGGATAGGGTAGTTGTTCCAGAAGATGCCGATTTGACGCGTACTATCTTGAACGAAGCTCATAACAGTCCTTTTGCTATGCATCCGGGTAGTACGAAGATGTACCATGGGTTTAAAGATGAGTACTTCTGGGTTGGGTTAAAGAAGGATGTGGCCGAGTATGTGAGTAGATGTATGGTTTGCCAGCATGTTAAGGTCGAGCATCAGTTTCCTTCAGGTTTGTTACAGCCGTTGAAGATTCTAGAATGAAAGTGGGAACGTATTACTATGGATTTTGTGTTAGGCTTACCATTGACTCCTTTGAAGAAGAATTCAGTATGGGTAATAGTCGACAGATTCACTAAGTGTGCCCATTTCATACTTGTTCATACTACATACACCTTAGACAAGTTGGCCGATCTGTACATCAGTGAGATAGTGAGATTGCACGGGGTACCGAAATCGATTGTGTCAGATCGAGATCCGAGGTTTACAGGTATATTTTGGGAGTGTTTGCATCGAGCTTTGGGAACTTGGTTGAACTTCAGTTCTTCATTTCACCCACAGTCAGATGGACATTCAAAGAGGGTTATTCAAGTGTTAGAGGACATGTTGAGGTGTTGCATCATTGGTTTTCAGGGTTCGTGGGAAAAGCACCTACCGCTAGTAGAGTTTGCGTACAATAACAGTTATCATGCTAGTATTCAGATGGCACCGTATGAAGCTTTGTATGGTAGGAAATGTAGAACACCTATTTGTTGGGCCGAGGCCGGACAGAAGCTTGTACCTATGCCAGACTTTCTTAAGGGCACTACCGAGAAGGTAGAACTGATTTGTGATCGCTTGAAGGCAGCCTCAGACAGACAGAAATCGTATGCCGATTTGAAGAGAAAAGAGATAGAGTATGTGGTGTGCGACAAAGTATTTCTAAAAGTCTCACCTTGGAAGAAGGTGATGAGGTTTGGAAGGAAGGGTAAGTTAAGTCCGAGATTCATTGGTCCTTACGAGGTAGTTGAGAGAATTGGTCCCATTGCTTATAGATTGAGATTGCCGACCGAGTTAGAAAAGATTCATGATGTGTTCCACGTTTTGATGCTCCGAAAGTATAGATCAGATCTGTACCATGTGATGTCAATGGAAGAGATCGAGTTGAAAACAGATTTTTCGTATAACAAAGAGCCAGTTGAGATTCTTGCTATGGATAGTAAAGTGTTGCGTGGGAGGACTATTGAGTTACTCAAGGTTTTATGGAGACACCGAGGTGTGGAAGAGGCCACTTGAGAGAGAAAGGATGACATGAAGAAACAGTTTTCGTACCTCTTCCCATCAGGTAAAATTTCGAGGACGAAATTCCTTAAGTGGGTGAGAGTTTTAACGCCCTGAGTTTAGGGTCTGGGAGTTTGGATCGAAACCTGAGAAAGGTTTGATATCCGAGTTTTAGGGTTCGAGTTGTCTTTAAATAAAATTGGTTTCATAAAAGAGTTTTAAAATGTTAATTGAGTTTTTAGGGGTAAATAAAAGTTAAGTTAAGGCAAGAGGGAATTTTTGTTAAAAGGGGAGTTTTAAAATAAAAATGGAATAAAATAGATTATTTCAAAAAGAAAGAAAAAAAGGAAACCCATTTTCTATCTTCTTCCCTTCTTATTTTCTCATTTCACGTTAAAACTCCCAAAGCCATAGCCACCATCCAGTTTTCACCAATCTTCACCAATTTGGTAGTTTCAAAGAGGTAAGCAACTTGATTTTTACTCTTCTCTTCATTTCAAACTTACTTGTAGCATTTTCTTTTCAAAAGCATGAAGATTTATCAAGTTCCTCTATTTGAAAGAAAATGGGTTTTTCAAGGGTTTAAGCGAGTGATGATAAAACATTGTTTTGGAGTGAGTTTTAAACTATATTTTGGGTGTAATATGATGCTAAGATAATGGGTGTAACTTGAAATCTCGGAATTTGAGAAAATGGGTGATTTTTGGGTAATGAATATTTGGGTTTTGGGTTGAAAATGGTGGAGAAGGGCTTCTAATGGTTGGATGGTGTTGGGTTGATGTTTTGGAGTATTTGAACATGTTTCGGATGATAAATTGATGAAGTTATGGTTGTTTTGAGGTTAGAGTAGAAATGAGGATGGTTTTGGATAGAAATCGGAAACTTGATGTTGTCAGATTTTGATAGAGTTGATTTCAGTGGGTTTGGTTGTTGAAAAGTATATTAATTCTTTGTTTTGGTTTGGGTAGAAGCAGCGGATAACGATTTGGGTTCTTCGGACGCTACACCGAGAGTTGCGGAAGCTTGAAGAAGGACCGATAGCTTGTTTTGGTATTGAGCTGGTGAGTGGAAATTGTTTTGAAGCTTTAAAATGTTCAAAGAAAGTTTCTTGGGGTTGGGTGGAGCCTTAGGGGCCAACCTAAACCCAAGTGTAAGCTTGTCTAATTTTGCCTTGTTTCGTTGATTGATAGTGTATGTGTGTTTATATGTGTTGTTGTGTGAAATACGAATTGCTTTTTCCTCCCTTTTAATGTTGAATGTTGTTGTTGTTGTTGTTGTTGTCAAAGCCTCACGTAATGGTTAGTGGAAAGTGTGTTGTTAAATACGGTGATGTGTAGTCTCACCGGAAGTGACTAGTAGATGAGTACAGTGATGTGTAGTCACGCCGGAAATATGCTAGTTGTTGTGAACGGTGATGTGTAGTCCCACCGGGAATGGTTATGCATTGCATACCATGGTTTTTCATATGCTTTCGGTTTATCGTATTTCCCTTCTAATGGTTTTGTCTTTAAAACTACATTTATGTTTTGAACTGCATTGTTGTTATTGTGATTTTGAGCTCCACTCACTAAGCTTTTAAGCTTACGCTCTCTTTTCCAACAATGCAGATCGTCAGTGGCTACGGGAGGCAAGAGGGGCAAAGGAGGAACCTTGGAGTTCATTTGCTAGCTCAAGTATGGTTTTCATGGTTGTAATAATACTTAGGCAATGGGAATGCTAGACTTTTATGTTGGAGAGTTGGTGTCCAAACTCCTATGTTTTTGTTATTGTTGTTACCATGTTTCAAATGTTGAAGTATGCTTTAGTTTGGCTTTGACCTCTTTGTGGATGCTAAGCATGTTTGGTTATCTATGTTGAATCTTGCTTTGTTGATTTTAGTCCGGTTGAATGTTTAACTTGTCTTAAATGAGTTTTCTTGGTTGTCTTGGATTGCTTGTATGTTTAGAAGGTGATCTAATGCTTGCTTAGGGCGTTTAAGTTAGTCCACTTATGCTTAAATCTGAAATTTGCTGATTTTCTATACATGGCGTATCGATACGCTCAAGGGCAGTATCGATACGGTCCCCTGTTTTAAGCCTAGCGTACCGATACGCGGGGGTGTATCGATACCCACTTTGTTCTCTGGAAATTTGAGATTTTGACGAGAAATTGGGGTATCGATACGGGCCTTAGGCGTACCGATACGGTCCTAGAGTTGACTTTGGGAAACAAGACCGTTAAGGGTGTATCGATACCAGCCTTGGGGTATCGATACGACCTCTTAAAGTTGACTTTGGGGGAGTTTGACCGTTGAAGGCGTATCGATACGGGCCTTAGGTGTATCGATATGGCCTGAAGTAAATTGGCTAAAAGTTATCTTTAATTGTCTGATTTGCTTGGTTCATATCCGTGTTTGCTCTTCCGCTGTTTGCCTTCTCACATATGTTCAAGTAAAGCATCTAGACAATATTATTTTTAAAAAAAAATAGGGTAGCTAATCGGTGTGAGGCCTTAACGGGTTTCACTTCGGTTTAACCCGTTCGGTTCGGTCTGGTGGCTAGGCCGGGACGAGGGGGTTACACCTTAAACCCTAAAAAATACACCATATCCTAAATTCTATAAACCCTAACCATAAACTCTAACCTAAAACCCTAAACCTAATTTTGAGCGTGGGGCATAAGTAGGGGCACCAAAAAGGGGATGAGGATTTCCATCCTATATTTTGATACACAAGCTGTGTAAAAAAATTACAGAACCCTTTTATAAAATTTAAAACTTAAATCTCAAGAACGGAGCTAGGGTTTGGGGTTGGGGTGGCAAACTATAAATGTTTGAAAGTGAGGAGGGTAAATTCATAAACAAACCAATTTTTTTAAAAAAATAAATAGAGGAACAAAGGTGAAAAAAAATTTCTTCCCCCCACCCCACCCCTACATAGTTCCGTCCCTGCTAAATCTCAACCCTTAGTACCCTAAAATCTAAACCTTAAATCATAAACACTAAACATTAAATTCTAACCATAAACCTTAAATTTTACACCATATACACTAAACCTTTAACCCTAAACCCTAACATAAAACCCTAAACCCTAAAATTGAAAGGTTTGTGTAATCTAAAGTTTACACAAACTAGTATATCAAAGTATTTTCCATAAAATTATATGATTACATTATATACTTAAATAATGTGAACTAAACGCCCCTGATCATAATTAACGGGTGGATAACAGAAACGTTACGAGTAGAAAACGTGAATAATTTTTTTTGACAAAGCTAACTGAATTTTTTTATTAAAAAATCACAAAAGATATCACAAATACTACGTATTTAGAAGGGAAAATAATGGGACTAGTCCATCAAAATGTCATACAAAACCCCAAAAGTGCACAGAAAAGTAAATACTTCCATAGAGATTAGCATACCGTCAAAATTCAGAAGCCTTACTGAACCTCCTTATCTCTATTCAAACGAGATGCTTTACGAGGTGAAAAATAAATTGTGAGCGAACCAAACTATAAGGCAGATTGTTCCGCTACTCAGGTTTGATTACATCAGCAAACAACCATCAACCGAGTGAGGATCTATCTTTCTATGACCACCGACAAAATCATAATAAGAAATTAGTTGTGAATATCTATGGCGAACACCAAACTGCCGCTAAGGTATTCTGAAATCATGTCAAAATGACAAATAAAATGAACCACATAAAAAAACGTGCCACAAGGGCAGAGGAAACACATACCACAAAAGCCTCTTATTAAAAATATGAAAAGAAAATATATAAAAAATAATGAATCTATTGGTAGACAATTAATATTAAAATTAATTGTTTACCACCGATCAAGGAAACAAAAGAAGCAAGGGGTCGACAACCAATAATAGAATGTTATGTTTCGTAATTGAGTCGTAAGAAAATCCTTGAACATGATTTAGTGATTTAAGAATGTAAATTCAACATTTTTTTAGTCGCCATTTTGATTTTCATGTCCGCAATGACAGCATCAGTTATGTGAAGTAGACGGTAAGTTACAACGTCGGTTGTTGTTCATGTGAAAGATATTCACACATTTCTCATCCCATAGATTTCGGGTTTGCTTAATTAGTGTGTTTATGATAGTGGTTAAATATGATAAAATACAATCAAAATAAATACAAATATACTAACAACCATTTCACTAGTGGGATAAGACTAGAGGTGGCAAACGGGTCAATCGGTTCGGGTTCGGTTCGGGTCATTTCGGTTTCGGTTATTTCGGGTCTGATATCATTCGGTTCAGATTCGGTTCGGTTCAGGTTCGGTTCGGTTCGGTTCCAATTCGGTTCTATTGTTCGGTTGATTTTCGGGTCGGTTGATTTTCGGTTCAGTTGATTTTCGGTTCTGTTCGGTTCGGATCGGTTCGGGTCAATTTCTGGTTGATGGGAGATCGGTCGGTTTTAATCAAGTTTTTAGGTTGGTCAGTTTTTTTACACCCTTTATATGGCTTTATAAAGCCAATATATTTAACTTTTTGGTGAGTTGTGCGATTGTTCATATCTCATCTTTTTTTATTTCTATTAATATCTTTTATTTATTTCGGGTTGTCTTCGGTTCGGGTCCATTCGGTTCGGTTTCATTCGGTTCGGTTCCATTCGGTTCGGGTCTATCGGTTCGGGTCCATTTCGGTTCAACTAAAAATCAGTTCATTTTCGGTTCGGTTTCGGTTCGGTTTCGGGTTTCGGATCAAATTTCGGGTAAGCATGTTCGGTTCGGTTTCGGGTTCGGTTCGGGTAAATCGGTTCGGTTTTCGGGTCTCGGGTCAAGTTTGCCAGGTCTAGATAAGACGCTAGATCCCTTAAGTAAAGTCAAATTGTGAATGGAGAAAATTAGGTCGGGAGGGTTGTTCCCATAATAGGATTTTGTAAAACTCGATATGGATTAGCTAGTCAGTGGGTCAGAAACCAGTAGTTAAATAAAAAATAAGTACAAATATATCATGATCATATTTGGCAATTAGTAGATAACTGATAGCAGATGACATTAACTGATAGTACTTTACATTAGATAATCATATAAAATTGTTTAGTATAATTAACTGATAGCTAATATTTGTTTTATTATTTAAACACGCAAAATGACATGACATGATTATATTTAATACTTGTTTAAATAATTTATTAGTTATCAATACTTTGTATATATTAATATTAATTATAATAGAGTAAGTTGCACCACACGTCCCCAAACTATGACACTCATTCTAAATTGGTCCCTAAACTTTTAAATATTTCAATTTTATCCTCAAACTACGAGCTTCATTCTAAATTGGTCCCTAACTTTTGAGCATTCCAATTTCATCCTCAAACTACGACTCTCATTCTAAATTGGTCATAAAAAAAATTGGTCATCAAACTTTTTGAACGTTCTAGTTTCATCCCCAAATTATCAATATATTCTAATCATATCTTATGTTAATAAAACCATTATAAAAATTTGTTAATTGTCATGAAACAGTAAAGTGTATTATGTAAAAATATGATGCGGTAAAAACGATAATTTGAGGACGAAATTGGAATGTTCAAAAAATTTGGGGACCAATTTAGAATAAGAGCTATAGTTTGGGGATGAAATTGAAACATTTAAAAGTTTAAGGACAAATTTAAAATAAGGGTGACAGTTTAGGGACGTATGATGCAATTAACTCTTAATTATATTATGAAACATGTTTTTTTAATATAACATTATTAAGCATATTGTTTTTGATATTATGCATGTCCGTCTTACGGTCCATGTTCGGGGTGCGTGGTTGCCCCTCTCAACAATGTCGTCTCCAAGGTTCGAACTCACGTCCTTTCCTTGGGAGTGCAATGTACCTTACCAATGCACCCAACACTTGTTGGTATTATTAAGCATATTTGAAGGATGTATATATTAATTTTTTATTTATGAAATTATTTTTTAATTTTATTACTTATTCACATTTAGGTTATTTAGGGAATTTTTTTTGTAATTATCAATGATAAAAAGTCTTTTCAACTCTTATATACAATTTTTTAACCAAAAAAGCACATAAAAGGAGTATTTTTAATTTGAAAGGTTTCACTCCCAATTCGTTGTTACAATCATTTGTTTACTAAACATTCAAATTATCGAATTTAACTAGTCAAACCTCTAAAAATGATTCAATCATCTAATTTTGGCTCAAAAAGTTATTAACCAAACATGATCTATATGATAGTTAGGCTATCAATTTAAGGGGTAAGATATATTTTTTAAAAATTTGAAAAAATTATAATTGTCTAAAAAATTTATAAACTAAAGATAAAATAGTTTGGTGTTGAGGGGCTACAACTCTTCCAACTATACAGTACCTTCGTCTTTGCATTCTAGTTTTTAAATATTTTTAAATATGATATTATTGTAAAAAAAATTATTCCATAAAACCTACTCACAACGTCAATAATGGTCCTAAGTCCTAATCACTGAAATTTACTCACTTCACTATTATTTTTCTGTCATTTTTACCAGGTGAATCTACACTTATGTTTTTTCATGTCATTTTAAAAATATAATTATTTGAAAATTTCAATTTGAGTTGGCAAGTGATATGGAGAAAAAATAGTGACGTGGATAGTTTTTAGTGGTTGAGATCATTACTAGTGACGGGACTTGGGGTAAGAGTTTGGAGACAACTTAAATTTTTAAAAAAGTTTGGAGGCTTAAACTAAAATTTTCTAAAACTTTGAGTGTAACACCCGTGTTTTGGGGCTAGAAGTTAGTCGGGTTAGTTGGTTCGAGTCGGTAAAATTTATTTTAATCAAATTGACCTTAGTGTGAGCAAATTGAGTTTAGAAAGAAATGGAGGGATCATTTTGGTAATTTAACCAAAACAAAAATAAATAGACAACCTTATCAATTAAAAGCAAGGAAAATGTTATCATCTTTCCCATTTCCCCTTTCCCCCACCGTGAAGAACACCAAACTCTCCCAAATCCCAAAATTTATAATTCATCAAATTTCTTCATCAATTCAAGGGGTTTTTGAAAGAAGCAAGAGAAATCAATGGTGTGAAGCTTCGGGCTCGAATCCAGAAACTTGGATGCTTGGTAGGCTTGTCGGCTTGTGCTAATGAAGTAGTCGGTGAGTGGTTAAATATTTTTAAAATGGTTTGAGTATTTGGTTCAAGCATGTGAACCCAGGATGGGCTTGGTAAACCCACTTAGAGTTGGGATTAGAGTGGTAGCCTAATCCCAAGCTTTGATTAAAGACTTGGGTTGCACTTTTTAATGGTTGTATATGCCTCGTATTAAATTGTGATGGTGTTGATTATGTATATGTTGTATACATGTATGATGAGGCATGTTTGATGCATTGTTATATGCATGTTGATGATAGATATGTTATGGTTGCTAATAATGTGCATGTGGTGTTGACGTGTGAAATGATATTATGAGATGGTTTCATGATCCGAGGATCATGGTGAGTACATGCTAGGCATGTAAATATGGTTTGTGCATGACGGTGAGTCATGGTGAGTACATGCTAGGCATGGAAATATGGTTTGTGCATGACGGTGAGTCATGGTGAGTACATGCTAGGCATGGAAATATGGTTTGTGCATGACGGTGAGTCATGGTGAGTACATGCTAGGCATGGAAATATGGTTTGTGCATGACGGTGAGTCATGGTGAGTACATGCTAGGCATGGAAATGTGGTTTGTGCATGACGGTGAGTCATGGTGAGTACATGCTAGGCATGGAAATATGGTTTGTGCATGACGGTGAGTCATGGTGAGTACATGCTAGGCATGAAAATATGGTTTGTGCATGACGGTGAGTCATGGTGAGTACATGCTAGGCATGGAAATATGGTTTGTGCATGACGGTGAGTCATGGTGAGTACATGCTAGGCATGGAAATGTGGTTTGTGCATGACGGTGAGTCATGGTGAGTACATGCTAGGCATGGAAATGTGGTTTGTGCATGACGGTGAGCCATGGTGAGTACATGCTAGGCATGGAAATATGGTTTGTGCATGACGGTGAGTCATGGTGAGTACGTGCTAAGCACGGAAGTGTTATGAATTGAGATTAATGATCCTTATGTGGATGTTTGATGTGGCTATTTATGTTGAGGAAGTTAGAGCTTGAAGATCATGACATTTACTTGTATATATTGTTCATGCATCTTATATTGTGGCTCTTGTGGATCCTTGGCATGTTTGTGTAATGCCTTGGCTTGATTGTGCTCGGACCCTGCAGTGTTGAGGTTTGTTTTTAGAGCTTACCCTCACTAAGCATCATTGCTTACGCTCTCTTTGTTCAACATTGCAGATCCTTAGTTCGTGGGTTGCTTGTGCAAGTGGAAGGCTCCAAGTGTGGTTTTTGGCTTGAGTTCATCAAGTATGGATTTTTAAATGTTAGACATGTAATGGTTTGAGCAATGGGACATGTATGGTTTTGTTGGATAGTTGTTGGTTGTTAGGAGCATGTTTAGACTCCTTGATGCCTTGTTTGTGTGTGACTTGTATTGCCTTGATGAATGTTAACTCATGCCTAAATTGTTCATGTTGAATGTTGGCCTTATGCCTTAGGAGTTGCCTTCATGTCTTGAGTATGTTTGAATATGTTGGAGTACTTTTAATCTAGGACGTATGCTTCTAGATTTGGATGGTTGGTGTTGAGTGCCTTTGCCTCATTTAAGCTCTTATGTATGGTTGTATATGAACATGAGGTGTTTTTATCATTGAAAGACATTAGAATGAAGCAAAATATGCTCCCCTGCACCTAGGTTTCGAAACTAGGGGTAAAGTTTCGAAACCTTTGCAAATTTTTGGATTCCAGAGGCTACTGCCAGCCAAAGTTTCGAAACCTTTGGGCAAGGTTTCGAAACTATGGTCAAAGGTTTCGAAACCTTCCCAAGGTTTCGAAACTTTTGGTGAAAACTGCATTTTTTAGCATGTTAGAGTCATTTCTGGAAAAAGTGTTCTTCTACAAAGTTGTAGAGGACAAAATTTTACATGAAATAGAGGTATTATTTACTCAAAAATGTTAAGTATAGGTCTCTGAATTGTTGTTAGAAGTTGACGGGACTGAAACTGAATGTATTTGGAATCTGCTGGACTAAATTGTGAAATATGAAATGTTTAGGGGTTTGGCTGTTTGTCTCGTGTGTTACGTTCAGCTGTTTGATCACTAAGAATTAAATACTCATCTAGACAAGAGTTAAAATGAAAAAAAAATAGGGTTGCTAACCGAGGGGGAACTTTAACGGGTTTCGCTTCGGTTTTCCCCGTGTGACTCACTCGGACCGGTCATCCGGCTAGACCGGGATGAGGGGGTTACATTGAGGGTTTAACTAAAAATTTTAACAATTTTGAGATATTTAATAAGAACTTTTAAAAATCATGAGAGGAGATTTAATTAAAAATATTCAAAATTTTGAAGCTTAATATGAATCTTTTAAAAATCTTAAAGAAACAGTTTTCAAAAAAATATGAGGGGACAAATTAAACTTTTTAAGAAATATTTAGGGGTCAAATTCTAATTTTTCAAAATTTTAGGGGTCATGTCTTTCTAGTCCCTTATACCTTCAGATCTTGACTATTACTAACGTAGTGAGGGAGGTCTATGGAATAATTTTTCTGTAGAACATGATATGATAATTATATATCTATATTATATATTAAGGATATGATTGAGTTGGTGTCACGAGTTAAGCATATATCAATTCAATTATAAAATAATTATTTTTTCTATAAAAAATATAAAATGATTATTTTTAACGTCCTACTCCATTCATATTTACATTCCATCCCTTGGAGACAACACTGCTCAAACACATATCATTGAGCAGAATAAATCAACTCATACTACTGAGAATCATTCCTTGAGTTTAATTATTGGCTATAGTACACAGACGGTCACTAAATTATACCCAAAAAAATAAAATGGTAACCAAACTTTTAAAAATGACAAAATGACAATTAAACTTTATGTTTTGTTACAAAATGGTAATTGTGTCGTTAACCTCCGTTAAAGAAGTGACATGGCTGTTAAATTTTTTTGTATAATAACACATTTAGTCCTTCATAGTTACACATTCAATCAATTTAGTCATAATTTGAAGAAATTTAATAAATTTAACCCCCAATTTTTACACTTTGTTATAACTGAGTCCTAATTCTAAAAAAATATAGCTAAGAACACACGGGCAGATGTGTAATTACACTAAATTTAACGTTGTTCGTAGTTATAAATTTTGTAGAATTAGGAGTAAATTATAACATTGTGTAAAAATTGATGGTTAAATTTAGGCTTAAATGAAAAATAGGTGCCTAAACTATACTATTTTTGAATTTTAGGTGCCTAAAGTATTTTTTGTAAAAATAGGTGCCCAAAGTTTCAACCGTTATAATTTTAGGTGCATCATGTTAACTACCCTTAACTTTTTTTAAAAATATATATATTTTTTATTTTATTTTATTTTAAATTTCTTTTATTTTTTAAACTTATTTTTTAAAAAAAAATCTCTAAATTTCCAAACTTCACTAAATAGCCCCCAAATTTGAAATTCCTAACTCACCAAAACTCAAATCACGATTTGAATTGATTCCGTCGCCGATGGCCACGCCGCCGCCTGCCACATCCGTCGTCGGACCACCACAGTCGTTTACCCTACCAGGCTACCACCCTGTTGCCAGAAATAGACCGGAGTCGTGCTAAACGTCGGACGAAGGCCGAAATATTAAAAAAATTCATTTGAACGATTTGCAATGAGCGGCGGCTGAACGATGACGATTAGTGCATGGGTGCTTGGGAGAGGGGAGTACGCTCCATTCCGTCCCCAGAATCGTGGCCAACGACGGTGGGAGTGTTCGGATTGAGGGATTTAAGTATTTCAGGATTTAGGAATTTATGAAATTAGGGCTTTTCTGGAATTTTTTGAATTTAGGGGATTTTTTGAAAATTTCAAATTTCAAAATTTTTTAAAAATAATTTAAAATTAAACAAAATAAAAACCTTCAACATGGCACACTATAATTGGCTAACAAGTTTTTTAACAGCCATTAACACCGAGGAGCCTAAAATTTTAACGGTTAAAACTTTAGGCACCTATTTTTACAAGAAAAAAATACTTTAGACATCTAAAGTTCAAAAAAGGTATACTTTAGGCACTTATTTTTCATTTAAGACTTAAATTTATTGAATTTCTTCGAATTATGATTAGATTAATTGAATGTGTAACTATTGAGGACTAAATGTGCTATTATACAAAAAAAATTACAACAATATTACTATTTTAACGGAGGTTAACGACATAGTTGCTATTTTGTAACAAAACATAAAGTTCAATTGCCATTTTGTCATTTTTGAAAGTTTGGTTACCATTTTGTTTTTTCGGGTATAGTTTAGTGACTGTCTGTGTACTTTACCCTTAATTATTATAGAGATCTACTAATTGGTCAAGTGGTTAAGGATGTGAACCTAAAATCTCTAAATATAAAGGATAAACCTTAACCACTAAACCAACATGAAATTATGTAATGCTTTACCACAACAATTATATATGTTAAACAACACTTAAGTTATTTTAAATTATTTTATGAAATAAATAATACTATAAATAATATTAATATATAAATAAAATGAAATATATTATTTACATATATCAATTTGTATAAGTAAATATATTATTTATATCTTATTTATAATATAAACATATTATTTTTAAAATTACACCCAAAATATTCAAGACAGTAATATATTTATATTATAAATAATATATAAAAATCACAAACCTTAAACTTCAAACCTCAAATCCTTAATTTCAATAACAGATGCATGCAACCCCTAAGGGAGTAGCTGCATCCCTATTTCTTCAGAAACACGTGTAAATTGATGTGAATTTCTTCTTAAAAAATTTAATTTAATGTATAAAAGTGAAAAATATTTTTGCATACTCATTTTAAAAAAATATATATTTTTGGACCCTCATTTTTAAATTTCTAGATCCACCACTACTAAATTCTGAAACTCAAAACTTAAACCTTAAGGTTTGGATTTGGGTTTTATGGTTTCTATATATTATTTATAATATAAATATATTATTTTTATTAATATTTTGTAATTTTTTTAAAAATAATATATACATATATGTATATTATAAATAATATATAAAACATAAAATAATATATTTTTTTATTTTTATATATTGACATATATATATATATATGTAAATAAAATATTTTATATACTAATATTATTTATATTATTATTTTTTCATAAAATAATTTGGTTGAACCAAATGATAATTTATATTATTTAAATAAAAATTATTATTTTTATATATTATTTAAAAAACCCAAAATATTTATAAAAATAATATATTTATACTATAAATAATATACAAACCCCTGAAACCCCAAATCCTAAGGTTTAGGGTTTAAGGTTAAAGGTTGAGTGTTTAGGGTTTATAGTTTATGATTCAAGGTTTAATGTTTATATATTATTTATAATATAAATATATTATTTGTATGAATATTTTGGTTTTTTAATAATATATTTTTATTTATATATATTGGTATATATATAAATAGTTATATTATTTATATATTAATATTATTTTTAGTATTATTTATTTCATAAAATAATTTGATTTAGCTTAAGTGTCGTTTGACATATATAATTTTTGTGGTAAAACATTATATTATTTCATGTTGTTTTAGTGGTTAAAGCTTACCCTTTATATCTAAAGGTTTTGGGTTCAAACCCCTCCAAGTATATATGTTTTATTATTTTTCCTCTAGCAAAACGACGCCGTTTTGAGTTAACAGTTCTGTTAAGAGTTAGCAGCGGAGTGGCATAAAACAAGTCAGAAAGTAAAGTTCAGTGTCAAATTTAAGCATTTTTGAAGTCTGGTGGTATTTTCGAGTCAGTGGTATAATAGTTTAGTGGCATCTAATGTAGTTTACTGTTGAGATATTTGATTTTGATATAACTTAAAGAATAATGTTTTTAGACTTAAACTAATTTGCAAAAATATTTCAAAAGTCCATAAACTTGAAAATATGTTTGAAATGTTTTCAAAAGGTTTTTTCTTGACATGTTTTAAATGATTTTAAATAACCAAAGTGTCAAAAATATGCCCTGAGTACCGGTACAGATTGACCCGTATCGATACCCAAAGTGACTGTATCGGTACAGATTTCTGAATACCGATACCCCCTTTGTCCCCGAGTTTTGGCAAACTCCACTAGCCAAATTGTGTACCGGTAAGGCTTCAACCGTACCGGTACCGATGGGTTCGTGCCAATACCTCCGTATTCTGTATCGATACCTTTTGTTAAAATGCCTAACGACTCTTTTTATTTTGAGCAAGTGTAGCAATACATGTCCATGCGTGCTGATAACGCTGAGCCCAAAAGTGCACTTATTGCTAGAATTAAAGTCCCTAACGGCTAGTAACGGTCAAGAACTAGTATAGTGTTTATTTTTGTTAATTTTCTTTGTAAAACACACTTGTGAGCTTAATTGTTATATTTGCTCAAGTGTTAGGTTTTGGACGAGTGCTTAAATTGCAAACAATTAGCATTGTGAGGTTTTCTCTAGTTTGCTTATTTGTTTCTCTTGTAAGATATTGTTTAACAAGACTTTAGGTATAAGTCTTGTGTTGTAAGGGTTATCTCCTTGAGCTCGAGAAAAAGGAAAAAAAAATCAAGAGTAAATTTGGGAATTTTTAGTAGTGTGCTAAGGTAATGGATGTAGACTTTAGTTAGAAAGTTGAACTACTATAAATTTTCGTGTCAAACTTTTAAATTTCATTTCTTCCACCATTATCACTAAAAAACCAATTCGCCCTTCTTTAAACTATCTCGGTTGATCCAACTAGCCTTCCAACCTTTACCCTTAAAAATAATATTTAGAATGGAAATGTGAAATTAATAAATTTATATACAAGCTTTTCATTATTCTAAGTTTCTAACTAAAATTACTCATAAATTGCAATAACAATACGCGCGTAGGGAACACGCGCCCCTAAAAATTTCTCTCCCAACCAGTTCACGAGCCTCAGTTACTTTCTTCGATCTTCCTCTTCGTCTTATTGTTAGACTGTCGACACGGGTGTTTTGATCCTGGGGAGAAGTCTACGGTTGCCGAAGCAAGAGGAGACGGTGGTGCCTGGTGGTTTGCTCGGTGGATCTGCGGGGTTTGCGAATTTTTTTTGGGTTTCAACGTCGTGTTTTTTCAGGCTTTGACAACAGGTTGCTTTGAGTCCGAACGCACCCCCGGAGTCCTGTTTTTCCCGGGTATGATCAAAGGTTTCCCGACGCTTGCTGGGAAGAAAGACTTTGAAGGGTTCGATTGACTACTGGAATTCTCAAGATTCCAATCTTCGGTAATTGTTTTCTTTTTCCTCCCCCTGTTGGCGATCCCCCCTTCTGGTTTGCTATCCCTTCCCCCGCCTTCCCCGACTCCTGGTGGCTGAATCCCATTCTCTTAGGTTTGAATGCTCTTGGCTTGTTATTGCTGCATTTTCTTTTCTACTTGTCTCTCGGGATAGGTTGTGTTTGCCTTGCGGTGCTTTTAGGTTGTTGTGTTGTGATTGTATGGTTTTTCCAAAGATTTATTTGTTCTGGTTTGCGAAGTCATTCTGCTCATGAGAGCCCTTTCTTGTCGGTCTACACTTGCTCACGATTTCTGCTAGCTCTGGGAGGGTAACCCTTGGGAGCTGTATGTGCTGTTTTGGTTGGCCTTTTGGTGTTTCCGAAGGAGATGTATTGTTGAGGTGCTCTGTTCTCATTCTTCTGATCTGACAACGATTTCTGCTGCTCGGGAAGTCTTTAACTTTGGTGGTCTGCGATTGCTTCATCCTCAGTATTCTTTTGGGGTTCTGGGATCTTTGCCTAAGATGTCAGTCCTTGCGTGGAATGTGCGAGGTTTGGGGAACCAAGGTACGGTGAGAGCTCTGCGGAACTCGGTTGCAAAACATAAGCCGGACATTGTTTTCCTCAGTGAAACAAAACAAAAACTTCGCTACTTGGAAAGGATCAGAATGAAGATGAAGTTTAGCTCGTCCTTCTACGTTGATCCCAAAGGCACAGCGGGCGGTCTAGCGATATGGTGGAATGACGAAGTATCCATCTCTGTGCTCGAATATAAATCGAATTTCATTGATACGCGGGTGGTGCTCCAAGATGGAGATAATTGGTTTAGTACCTTCATTTATGGACCCCCTTATAGAGACGAAAAGCAACCTTTCTGGGAGAAGATTGCTAATCTCAGAGAATCCAGCCAAAACAAATGGCTCATTATAGGGGACTCAAATGTGGTTCTAAGACAAGAAGAAAAGACTGGGGGTAAACCCGTCAACCTTGAGGAGGCACAGCACTTGTACGATTTAATGAATTCCAAGGGGCTAATTGAATTGCCCATTAAAGGTGGCAACTACACATGGTACAACCAGAGAGAAGGGGCAAATTCCATCCTCGAGAAACTTGATCGTATAATGTGCTCTGCTGAATGGAGTATCAGTTTCCCAAAAGCTGTGGGAATAATGGAGATAGCGGTTGCCTCAGACCACGCACCTCTTATTCTTCTCACAAAGGGCTTCACCAGGAAGTATAAGAAAGATTTCAAATTTGAGTCGAAATGGCTTCTTGAGGACACATGTTCCCAAACTGTGACTGAAGGATGGAAGACTTCACCTGGGGAAAGGGCAACCTCCAGGTTTGGCAGAAAAATCTGTAACACCAGATCTTCTCTTATCAAGTGGAGCAAAAACAACCAGAGAAAGAAAAATGAGAAGAAACAGAAATTAGAAGAGGCCATCAAGGATTTACAGGGAAGAAGACTCTCAGATGCTGAATTGGAACAACTAAAGACCCTCATAAAGGAGTTGGATGCTGAATGGGAAGCCGAAGAGAGATATTGGCACCAGCGTTCTAGAATTAGCTGGTTGAAATGGGGAGACAAGAATACCAATTTTTTCCACGCTACGACTATCCAACGCCGCAGAACAAATGCTATAATCAAGTTGAGAGGCGAAGACGGTTCATGGATTGAGGAACCGGATCACATTGCTCTCCACCTTCAAAACCACTTTCAGAAGGTATTTAAAAAAGACCATTCTGTTGACTTTCAAAGCCTTCATGAGTACATTCCGAAAATGATAACAAAGGAGATGAACTTAGAGCTCACAAAGGAAACCACACCAGAAGAGGTGAAAAAAGTTGTGTTCGCTATGGGCGCAACAAAAGCTCCTGGCCCTGATGGTTTTCCAGGTTGTTTCTATCAATCATTCTGGGATACGGTGAAGGATGATCTCACTGCAATGGTGCTAGCTTTCTTCAGGGGAGGAGAATTGGGAGCTGGGATAAATAAAACAAACATTGTCCTCATTCCCAAGACATCTAATCCTACGGAAGTCTCACAGTTCAGACCAATAAGTCTCTGCAATTTCTCCTTAAAAGTTATCACAAAGATTCTCTCAACAAGGTTAAAGGCCATTCTTCCAGACATTATCCCTCCATCTCAGTCAGCCTTTGTGCATGGCCGCTCAATCCATGATAATATTATTCTTGCCAATGAAGCTTTCCATGCCATAAAACGAGCAAAGAAAGGTGACAGAAGGATTATGGCTCTAAAGATCGATCTAGAGAAAGCTTATGACAAAGTTGACTGGGACCTGCTTCGCTTTGTTATGAACAGGATGGGGTTTGATGATTGGTGGACCACTAGAGTCATGCAATGTGTCACTACAGTTTCTTTTTCCTTGATGGAAAATGGGGAACGTTTAGGGGATGTTCCTACGGGCAGGGGGCTCAGGCAAGGAGATCCACTTTCACCCTTTCTCTTCATCTTCATATCCAGTATCCTCACGTGGATCATTGAAAAAGAATCTGGGGGGAATAAGTTTACAGGCCTTAAAATAAAGAGACGATGCCCAGAGCTAAGTCATTTGCTCTTCGCCGATGATTGTCTCCTGTTTTCCCAGGCGAATAAAGATAGCTGCGAGGCTGTCTTACGAATCCTTCATCTCTTTCAATCGTCCACAGGCCAATCAGTGAACTTTCAGAAGTCCTCGGTTCTCTTCTCCCCAAATACAAGTGCTACTATGAAAGCTCAACTTCACAGCATCCTGGGTTTCAAACCAATGGAGGAAGATTCTAAATATCTGGGCTTACCGTCTATATGGGGAAGAAGCAAGAAGGAAGCCTTGGGGTTCATTAGAGAACGTGTGCAGAATAAGCTGAAAGGTTGGAAAGCAAAACTTTTGAATCTAGCGGGTAAAGAAGTTCTCATCAAAGCAGTAACACAAGCAATCCCTTCCTATATCATGCAATGTTTCCTTCTTCCTGCAACCTTTTGTGATGAGCTGAGCTCAATGGTCGCGAAATTCTGGTGGAATAAATGCTCTGAAAAAGAAAAAAGCATTCATTGGATGTGCTGGAAAAACCTCTGTAAACCAAAAGACCAGGGGGGTATGGGGTTCAAGAATCTGAGGGCTTTCAACAGAGCTCTAATCACTAAAGTTGCTTGGAAAGTGATTAAGAACCCGGAGTCCCTCCTAGCCCAGACCCTTAGGGGAATCTACTTCCCAAGCGGAAATATCTTTGATGCTCCCAGAGGAGCAAATCCCTCGTGGGAATGGGCTGGAATTAGGGAAGGAGTCAAAACCGTTAAGGAAGGGGCTTTATGGAGAGTTGGTAATGGTAGACATATCGCCACGTGGAAGGACAACTGGATCCCTGATCTACCTTCCTTTAGACTTTCGACGCCTACCCCGCAAAACAACACTTCTCCGAATGTCAGCAGCCTTATGGAATCAGATGGCCGTTCATGGAATGAGACTAAGATTAGGAGGCTATTTAACCCAAGTGAAGCTAAGGCAATTCTTTCCATACCAATTGGAGGGCCTCAGATTCAAGTTTCTTTCATATGGTCTGGGACTAAAAATGGTGATTACTCAACCAGATCGGGTTACAGATTCATTGAAGCTTCCCCCAGATCTCAAATCACACCCTCCCCTAGTGAGGACTTGGGCAACAGTAAAAAATTCTGGAGTTCTATCTGGAGGCTGGGAGTCCCTGCAAAGATACGATCCTTCTTATGGAAGTTATGTCATAACATCATACGACCAAAGGGTAATCTGGCAGCTCGGTTCCATGGAAAATTCAAAGATTCTGACTGTTGTCCGCGATGTGGTGTGTAACCCCCTCGTCCCGGCCTGGCCGGATGACCGGTCCGAGTGGGCCACACGGGGAAAACCGAGTGAAACCCGTTAAGGTTCCCTTCGGTTAGCAACCCTATTTTTTTTTATTTTAATCTTGCCTAGATGAACATTAAGTCCTATGTGATTCACATCAGCGAAAAACATTCAAGGGAAAAACACATTCGAACCACGGCCATACCTAACAGTCTATTTTTAAGCTTATAGGACAGCCAGTATCGATACCCTAACCAGGGGTATCAATACCCTAACCAGGGGTATCAATACCAGGGTATCAATACCCTAACCAGGGGTATCAATACCCGGGTATCGATACCCTAACCAGGGGTATCAATACTCGGGTATCAATACCCTAACCAGGGGTATCGATACGCTCAACTCTCATCCACAACACCCGATTCCAGTAACTTTGGAGGGTATCGATACCCTTAGGGTATCGATACCCCAGGCAAAATCTGATGCCTTTTGGGCAAGAGAGTATCGATACCCTAGCTAGGGGTATCGATACCCCCTGCACTAGAACTCCTCAATCTCGACTAAAACGACCCCAACACGACCCTAAATGCATTTCTCGACTCACCTAAGCGTATACCATCATGCAAGCACACATATTTAAGCCAAGGGTGTCATTCGAACATGGATTAAATCATCCATACATAGCATTCCAATTAAAGAGCAATTTATGCATATATGGACATACAAGCATTTAAGATTTCATGCCTTAGCAACCAAAACACGTAGACATTCATGGCATGTAACATAAGCAATATTTACAATCAGACAAGGCATCCACTAACCAAGCCAACAACGATATACATCAAAGCTCAAATCAATAACACCTATCCCATTGCTTAACTATTACAATCTATTACTTAAAACTCATACATTGAGCTCACCGAAAGCAACACTTGGAGACCTTTCCTTGCCTTTGCCACCCACAAGCTATCAATCTGCATTGTCGAACAAAAGAGAGCGTAAGCATAAAAGCTTAGTGAGAGTAAGCTCATAAATCAAACCTTCGACAATGCAGGGTCCAAGCACGAGCAATTTCCATAATGAAATGCATGTTCTTACCTCCGATCCGCATAAGCCAAAATGAACATGATGCATGAACATATAGTCAACATTATGCCATGCTCAACAACCATAAGCTCAACATAACATGATACATAATCCAAAGCATTAGCCACATCATATAACAATTCATAAGGACATCACATTTCATGTCATATAAGCACATAAGCATAATCCCACATTGGTATATACATACAACCTCATATTGGCACCTAGCTATGACCCGAATACGCGGATTACCCGTTGGAACGCATTTCCAACAACAACATTACCTCGGTGGGATTCCACTCATCACCGGTCCTTGCATGTGCGGGATTCCACTCATCGCCACATGCCCTACGGATGGGATTCCACTCATCATCACGTAGAAATATATAAAAGCTTCCGGTGGAATATTACATCACTGTACTCCTCATTGGTGCCTTAACGCCACCAAGGCCACGTACGTTTTGACTCAATTTGTGTGCACACTCATCCTAATGATCGATCATTGTACCCAAACATACTAGTGCCAATATAAATCAAACTACACAACTTTTTACAATATCAATTTCAATATAAATTCCGTGCCTAGCACGTACTTACCATGATTCTCAAAAATCATGCAATCCACAACATAACCTCATTTCACAAATCAACACCACATGTATATCAACCGAACAATCATCTCATCATATATCCACATTTTATTTGTCATCAACATGCATATAAAATCAATACATTAAGCCATACTTTCACATACAGGTGTATCACATTATACATACTCATCATGAGGCATAACAATGATTAAAGAGTACATCCAAGGTCTCTAACTAAAGCTTAGGATTAGGCTACCACCCTAATCCTAACTCTAGGTGGGTCTACCAAGCCCAACCTAGTCCACATGCTTGAACCAACCACTTAAAAATCGATTTAAAAACATTAACCACTCACCTCTACTCCAAGCTCAACTACCAAGCAAGCATCACCTTCAAGTTTCCGGATTTCTTCCCGAAGCTTCTCCAACGCAAACTCTCGCTTCTAAACAACCTCAATACAATTCAAATAATCCTCAAATCAGCCCAACATCAAAATATCAACCCGGAATACAAATTCAAATATCAAACCCAACATTTCAAGTCATGACCAAACCCCATACTTAGCAATTTCAGACAGCCCCAATACCTCTTCCAAAAACCTTGTTTCCAACATCCATTGCACCCACAAATGATCCCAAATCAATCCCTAACCATAGTACTACCATTGGGCTATCAAACCCCACCTAGAACAATCCCCAAAACTCACCCAAAACCCTCCAAAACACCATTTTCGTACTAATATTTTACCCAGCAGAAAATCATGTTTTTAAACACCCAAATGACATCTAAATGGTCCCAAATCATCCCCTTAGCATACATATACCATCAGCCCTCTAATTACACCCTAAAACCCACCAAAAATCAACTTTTTGACACCTCAAAAATGGGTTTAAGAACCCACTTCGGAAATTCATCAAAATCCAACCAAATCAACATATAATGTGTATTTTGACATGATTAAACAAAACCCCAATACAATTTATCAAAACAAATTGAAAAACCCCATTAAAAACCCAAATTTCCATATGAACCCTAATTCCCAAAACTCAATATTTTCGAAATCTAAGACTAGATAAATAGAGGATAGAGAGGAGGTTAAGAAAATATATTTACCTCTTAATTTGGTGTTGAAATCGAATGGCAATATAATGGAATAGTAGCTAAGGTTTTAGGAGAGTTTGAAAACATGGAAGAGGGGTTTGACATGGGAAATGGGTGTTGGGAGGAAGATGACAACTTTTTGCTAAAAGTTGTCTTGCTTTATTTAAAAATTTGGGCAAATTACAACATTGGTCCCTCCCTCCTTATTAAAGCTCAATTTGGTCATTATTTATAGTTGATTTATTTTAATTAGATTTTATTTGACTCGAACTATAACTCGGCTAACTCCTAGCCCCAAAACACGGGTGTTACAACTCTCCCCCACTTAAGGAAATTTCGTCCCCGAAATTTATCGATCACGGAGGGCCACTGAGACATGCACCTCGACGCTTTCCTCTCTCACCACAACGTACTAACCAACTCGAAAGACTTACCACACAACACTTGCTATCTTACACTAAGATCTCAACTGATTCTTCAAGGCATGCCAATTTCAAACTCAACTCAATCTCTTCAACAAACATAGCACGGAACATGTCTGACTCACACTCCCGAATTATAGGTTCACAAACACATCACAAACCTCTTTCTAGCTCTGGTGGTAACCGCAACAAATAAACAACCATACTAGCCCGATTCACAATCTCATACAACATTGTTTGAACACTTGACTCATAACTTCCTCTAACTGACCATCTGACTTCAACATGTAACCAAACACTATACAAACGTCTTCAAAAATAATCTAGTTGAAATCTCGAATCTCTATTACTCACTTCCATTAAAAATCTTCTGCGAATGTAGCAAACTAGAAGAAAACTGACGCTCGGTCTCAACATACTGGCAATTCACGCACTTACTCTCATACAGAACCACATCATTCATCCACTGAATTCAGAAGCACTCATCTTCAACTCGCAATACGTCTTCATACAACTCAGATGCAATACAAATGAACTATCGTGTGCTTCGACCAAAACAATACGTCTCAAAATACCATGCCAAACAGCACAACAATTCTATCTCTAACAATACAAACTCTATCATCTCTGGACTGTATTCTGAAGGTCTTCTTTCCGCTATGTCTTGCACGTGAGGTGCCAAGGACCTGTCTTGCAACTATTTCTCTTCAAACATTTTGACTCAATGTAGGTTCAACATGAAACTCGGCCACAAAACTACTATCATTTGATAAACGGGATTCGGCAATTGCAACTCGTAACTCAACTACTAATCTAACAACAAATACAACTCGGAACATCGGTTACTACGTAGACTCTCTTCAGATAGTACTCAATCTTGAGATCACAGTGTTCAAGCAATTCTAACTACTCATGTTGTTCAAGTTTCAACCATTCCCAAGTCTTCAAATATTTCAAGTTCTAATGATACGTACATATACACTGCACATTTCTTACTATACAAGCTTTGTCTCTAAGTCTTCGAAGCAAATACAACTGTAATTAACTCTATGTTTCATATCGGATAACTCTTCTCACGGTCTTTCAACTAACTCGATGAACATGTCAAAATCATTTTGTCTTGCATAAGCACACAACCTAACCCTACATGTATCACATCACTACAGTTCACAAGCTCTTTCTCTAGTATAGGCTGGATCAAGGTCGAAGCTCTCTCCAAAGTTTCTTTCGGTTTCTCAAAGGTTCAATGTCTCGCATCTAACCTCAAAACTGTACATTCTTCTGTAGCAATCTGTCAAAAGAGCAGCTATCTTCAAAAGGCTATTTACAAACTTTGGATAGTAACACTGCTAGACCTAGAACTATAGATATCTGTCACAGTCTTCATTTTCTTCCAACTCATATCTTCTTCTGTCTACTTGGGATTTACCCTATTACACTCAGATGATCTGCATGTTCTAGGAGAACATCTTCATTAACTCAAAGTTCACGTTGCGCAACTTGGTGTACAATTAATTCTCTAATAGAATCTACCACACTAACTTCAAAACTTGTCATGATCTTCCTCGGTACTTGAATATACTCATGTGACATCTAGAAGAGCTACTACAACTGATCAAGAAACTCAGGAAAATATTCTGCTCAACATCTCTATGAAGGTAACTAATACACTAGTCAAACAAAACGGCATAACTCAAAGCTCAAGGCGATCACATCTTGCCCCTAAAGTTGTCTTCGGTACTTCAACTTTTCTCGCTTTCAACTAGCAGTAAACGGATCTCAAACTAATCTTCAAATAGACTGAAGCACACACTAACTGACCAACAAATCACTGACACTCAAAAACTGATGCTAATCATTCACTGTCACTTGTTTCAACCGTCTGTAATCTAAACATATTCTTGTATTGTCACTCTTTCTTCTTCACGTATTACACTGTAGAACTATGAGATGGTGCACTAGGCCTAATGAATCTAAGGTCTAACAAGTCTCGAAGTTAATTCTTCAACATTCTCAATTCTGTCGGAACCCAAAAGATATAAAGCAATCAAACATGAGCAAACTCGGAGACGGTCTCAATAATAAACTCTTCTCCTCTAACAAGAGGTAAACCGGCAATTCTTCCAAACACTTCTAGGAAAAGAAAACACAAACTATTCTAACATTATGTGGTTTAATCTTCATTCAAAATCAAATCCATCACAATTGCTAAGCATGCATGTTGACTAAACTCAACCAATCTTTGACCTCTAAAGCTGGATCAACACTCAATAAGGAGTTCACATCCTTACCTACTACTACAGTCTCACAAAAATCTGCGACTTCAAGGCAATTCTCTCTCTGTCTCAAGGTATACACTAACTCTGTGCTCTTCAAGCCGAACCTTGTCAAAAGGTACATCAAAACCGTAGAAAGACAATCACTTCACATCTACTAGAAACTAGTAACTCTGAACATGTACACAACTGATAGTCTTCGGTCCTCTTGTTTTCAGACTGGTTCTTCAACAAAATCTGACTCTTCTAATTTGTTCTTAGAGCATCTCATAACTTCAAGACTCAATTCTGATCGCACACAAACAGTCTTGCTGGACTTGTTCTACCCCTACCAAACAATCCTGAAGTCAAAGCTCAAGGCTTCCTTCTCGGCTCAACTATATCGGAAGTGACTTCATCTCTTTCGCTTGCTGGAAAACAACTCAACGTACACTGACCCAATCACACAAACTAGCTCCCACTCACGGACACTGACCGACTGTCTTGCATTCAAATCATAGGCCGAACCCCAACGGTCACCAACTAACACTTCTGAATTTCAGATTACTCACACGAGACCCCTACCTTGATCTCGCTAAAAGAACCAAGGTACTCGCACCTACCTCTAACACTTCACCGGGCATATTCAAACTTGCAGGCTTGCTAACAATGTACAGAAATACGGATTCAGAACCAACTGGAGGAAACAACTTAATACTGTACCAAGGGCTCATCTGTTAAAACATCGACACCACTCTAACTCCCACTCATATGCCTTCACTTCTTCTTACCAACCAATGCCAGAGTTGATCACACCGTCCCTCATCCACATGAATCAACCCACATACACACTGTCTCAAACGGACAAATTGTACCTCAATTCCGGTACAACCATACCTCTCTAACTGAGGTGATGGACCCCCTCAACATCGTTTACCCTTTCAGAAACTACGACTTCTACTTACCGAAAAGCAATTAAATAAACAACAACATCAACAGTAAAACATACAAGATTGGGTTAGCAAGGCAAGGCTTCCAAGTGGCTCAAGTATGATTCCCTCACTTAAAAATCACTTTTTCAATGTAATAGTAGCAATGGGACTCTACTAAACATGCTTCAAGCAAATCAACACACATACATGCTCAACCAAGCATATAACATGGCTTACTTGCTAAACAAGCAAACATAAGCGTACTACCAAACAACATGCATTCTCAATCAATCAATCATTCATCACAACATACACGGATAACAAACAACATGCTTTTAAACAAGCAATCAACATATTTGTCATACAAGCAGTCATACTTACAGAGCAAGCAAACACCGTGCATATCAATCATAAAACACAACTTATCTCACTTACCTGCCCAAGGTCTCGGAAACCTTAGGCTCTGATACCAACAAATGTAACCCCCTCGTCCCGGCCTGGCCGGATGACCGGTCCGAGTGGGCCACACGGGGAAAACCGAGTGAAACCCGTTAAGGTTCCCTTCGGTTAGCAACCCTATTTTTTTTATTTTAATCTTGCCTAGATGAACATTAAGTCCTATGTGATTCACATCAGCGGAAAACATTCAAGGGAAAAACACATTCGAACCACGGCCATACCTAACAGTCTATTTTTAAGCTTATAGGACAGCCAGTATCGATACCCTAACCAGGGGTATCAATACCCGGGTATCAATACCCTAACCAGGGGTATCAATACCAGGGTATCAATACCCTAACCAGGGGTATCAATACCCGAGTATCGATACCCTAACCAGGGGTATCAATACTCGGGTATCAATACCCTAACCAGGGGTATCGATACGCTCAACTCTCATCCACAACACCCGATTCCAGTAACTTTGGAGGGTATCGATACCCTTAGGGTATCGATACCCCAGGCAAAATCTGATGCCTTTTGGGCAAGAGAGTATCGATACCCTAGCTAGGGGTATCGATACCCCCTGCACTGGAACTCCTCAATCTCGACTAAAACGACCCCAACACGACCCTAAATGCATTTCTCGACTCACCTAAGCGTATACCATCATGCAAGCACACATATTTAAGCCAAGGGTGTCATTCGAACATGGATTAAATCATCCATACATAGCATTCCAATTAAAGAGCAATTTATGCATATATGGACATACAAGCATTTAAGATTTCATGCCTTAGCAACCAAAACACGTAGACATTCATGGCATGTAACATAAGCAATATTTACAATCAGACAAGGCATCCACTAACCAAGCCAACAACGATATACATCAAAGCTCAAATCAATAACACCTATCCCATTGCTTAACTATTACAATCTATTACTTAAAACTCATACATTGAGCTCACCGAAAGCAACACTTGGAGACCTTTCCTTACCTTTGCCACCCACAAGCTATCAATCTGCATTGTCGAACAAAAGAGAGCGTAAGCATAAAAGCTTAGTGAGAGTAAGCTCATAAATTAAACCTTCGACAATGCAGGGTCCAAGCACGAGCAATTTCCATAATGAAATGCATGTTCTTACCTCCGATCCGCATAAGCCAAAATGAACATGATGCATGAACATATAGTCAACATTATGCCATGCTCAACAACCATAAGCTCAACTTAACATGATACATAATCCAAAGCATTAGCCACATCATATAACAATTCATAAGGACATCACATTTCATGTCATATAAGCACATAAGCATAATCCCACATTGGTATATACATACAACCTCATATTGGCACCTAGCTATTACCCGAATACGCGGATTACCCGTTGGAACGCATTTCCAACAACAACATTACCTCGGTGGGATTCCACTCATCACCGGTCCTTGCATGTGCGGGATTCCACTCATCGCCACATGCCCTACGGATGGGATTCCACTCATCATCACGTAGAAATATATAAAAGCTTCCGGTGGAATATTACATCACCGTACTCCTCCTTGGTGCCTTAACGCCACCAAGGCCACGTACGTTTTGACTCAATTTGTGTGCACACTCATCCTAATGATCGATCATTGTACCCAAGCATACTAGTGCCAATATAAATCAAACTACACAACTTTTTACAATATCAATTTCAATATAAATTCCGTGCCTAGCACGTACTCACCATGATTCTCAAAAATCATGCAATCCACAACATAACCTCATTTCACAAATCAACACCACATGTATATCAACCGAACAATCATCTCATCATATATCCACATTTTATTTGTCATCAACATGCATATAAAATCAATACATTAAGCCATACTTTCACATACAGGTGTATCACATTATACATACTCATCATAAGGCATAACAATGATTAAAGAGTACATCCAAGGTCTCTAACTAAAGCTTAGGATTAGGCTACCACCCTAATCCTAACTCTAGGTGGGTCTACCAAGCCCAACCTAGTCCACATGCTTGAACCAACCACTTAAAAATCGATTTAAAAACATTAACCACTCACCTCTACTCCAAGCTCAACTACCAAGCAAGCATCACCTTCAAGTTTCCGGATTTCTTCCCGAAGCTTCTCCAACGCAAACTCTCGCTTCTAAACAACCTCAATACAATTCAAATAATCCTCAAATCAGCCCAACATCAAAATATCAACCCGGAATACAAATTCAAATATCAAACCCAACATTTCAAGTCATGATCAAACCCCATACTTAGCAATTTCGGACAGCCCCAATACCTCTTCCAAAAACCTTGTTTCCAACATCCATTGCACCCACAAATGATCCCAAATCAATCCCTAACCATAGTACTACCATTGGGCTATCAAACCCCACCTAGAACAACCCCCAAAACTCACCCAAAACCCTCCAAAACACCATTTTCGTACTAATATTTTACCCAGCAGAAAATCATGTTTTTAAACACTCAAATGACATCTAAATGGTCCCAAATCATCCCCTTAGCATACATATACCATCAGCCCTCTAATTACACCCTAAAACCCACCAAAAATCAACTTTTTGACACCTCAAAAATGGGTTTAAGAACCCACTTCGGAAATTCATCAAAATCCAACCAAATCAACATATAATGTGTATTTTGACATGATTAAACAAAACCCCAATACAATTTATCAAAACAAATTGAAAAACCCCATTAAAAACCCAAATTTCCATATGAACCCTAATTCCCAAAACTCAATATTTTCGAAATCTAAGACTATAGATAAATAGAGGATAGAGAGGAGGTTAAGAAAATATATTTACCTCTTAATTTGGTATTGAAATCGAATGGCAATATAATGGAATAGTAGCTAAGGTTTTAGGAGAGTTTGAAAACATGGAAGAGGGGTTTGACATGGGAAATGGGTGTTGGGAAGAAGATGACAACTTTTTGCTAAAAGTTGTCTTGCTTTATTTAAAAATTTGGGCAAATTACAACATTGGTCCCTCCCTCCTTATTAAAGCTCAATTTGGTCATTATTTATAGTTGATTTATTTTAATTAGATTTTATTTGACTCGAACTATAACCCGGCTAACTCCTAGCCCCAAAACACGGGTGTTACATGGTGAGCAAGGAGAATCGGTCGAACACCTGTTATTTTTCTGCCCTTTTGCGCAGGGAGTATGGAAGGCCTCAGGTTTCAGCTACTCCCCATCCTTAATCGGCTTTCCGGGATTTCCAAAATGGTGGAATAGGATCAATGAGATGCAAATTCTGGGTATGGCCAGTGATGGATGTGCACTAATTGCCTTTATCTTATGGACACTCTGGAAGTCTAGGAACATGATGATCCATGAAAATCTCAGAGATCAACCTTGGGAGGTATGGCTAAGAGCGGAAAGAGCCTTTACTGAATTTAATAGCAAGCCACCCTTGTGCCATGAAAGGGCACCGAGGCCGGTTCTGGAACAAAAGGTTTGGACACCACCACCCGTTGGAACAATCAAGATCAACTGCGACGCTGCGTTCGACAAAACCCTTGGGGTTGTTTCTGCGGCGGCTATTGCTCGTGACAGTTCCGGATCCTTTTTACTTGGATTCTCTCACTCTTTTGATGCTTCTAATGCTGTCACAGCGGAAGCACTGGCCATTAGGCTCGGTATGTCTTTGGCTACCAAATGCGGTTCCAATCACATCATTGTGGAATCCGACTGCAAAGCTTTAGTTGAAAGAATCAACAAGGAAACCCCGGCTGTTTGGACTACAGCTGCTGTGGAGGAGGACATAAGAATGACTTCTGCTTTGTTTAGTTCGTGTATCTTTTCTTTTGTTCCTCGATCTTGTAATCAGGCAGCCGATCGGCTTGCCAAGCTTGCAAAAGACTTTAGGGGTTTCAAGGAGTGGGACCTTGAATCCACTCGGTCTTGTTCTTTCCCTGATGTTCTCTTCTCATGATTTTAAATGAAAGTCCACCGTTTGAACAAAAAAAAAGTTTCTAACTAAAATTATAAATGGAATATTATTTTGGCCGACGAGTTAAAATCTAGTTAAACATAAAATACAAATAACTTGGGACTCACGATTCAAATTATAACTCAATTTGATCCAATTCGAAGCGAGATCGAGATGGAAAGCGACGTCGTAATGTGTAAAACCTTGGGATTATCAAAATACACCTACAACTGCCTTATCTAGTTATCTTTCGTCGGGATAATTTCCCCTACATTGCATTTCAATGTCTTTGCCTAAAAGGTAGCCTGTAGAATATTGACACCTCGCACTTCCACTCCAAGACGCCTATCCTTTTTGGTTGATCAAATATGTATTTAAGAATTATTCTTTGTATTAAAATAGTAATAAATGATGGTTAGAGTCTAATTGTTAAGTAATTAATTTTAATTTAAAAATTAAGGGCATGTTGTAAAATAAAAGAAGCAGAAACTTAATAAATGAACTTTTGAGTTCGGTTCGAAAATTTTATTTTTTTATATTTGATTCTATTTATTTTATTTTGTTTTTTTACATTTTGTTGCGCTTTTCTCAGTCTTATGGTACATTTCTATGATTATTTTTATGGGTGTTTGGTGTTCGTACGTTAACCCTCACAATGCTTGTTTTTGGTTCGTGTTTGTCGGTGATCATGGATAGTTTAATCCCCTTTTGGATTGTTTGTTGATGTTATCTGTAGCGGATCGTCGCTTTTGAGAATAGGCGTGAAAAGTGGTTACCGATTTTGAATATTTTCATCTAGTTCGTGTTTTGACAACTCACCAAGTACACTTTCTACAATAGACCTTAAAATATTTTTTTGATGAAAAGAGCAAGTGTCTGATCTAATCGGTGCAATACTTATCTTTTTAGTTTTACGTTTTTTTTTGTTTTCTGGATGTTTTAAAACATCTAATAGATTATGTTCTTGTTTTAATTTTATTTATGTATAAAGTTATCTGAGTGACGCGTCAAAAAAATTATAACATATTTTAATTTACTTAATTTATAATTTTGTAATTTAAATTCAAAAAAAATCTTTTAACGTTATTATGAGGTCTAATCATAATAGGATAAATATTCTATACACAGGCGGTGGAAACTAAAAGTTTCCACAAGCGCCTTAATTTTAGGGTTTGAGTTTAGGGGTTTAGGTGTAAGGGGTTAGAATTTAAGGATAGTTGTTTTAATTTAAAGTTTAGGAATATAATTTAGAGTTTATAGGTTAAAAACTAAATCCTCACCATATTACCCTAAAACTAAACCCTAACCTACAAACCCTAAATTATAACCCTAAACTTTAAATTGAAACAACTATCCCTAAATTATAAACCCCTACACCTAAACCCCTAAACCCTATACCCTAAACTAACTCCTTATACCCTAAAACTTAGGCGCTTGTGGAAACTTTCAGTTTCCACCGCCAGTGTATAGGATATTAATCCATCATAATATCTGTTTTTTTTTTAATAAAACTCACGTTTACTCTATAATTTTAATGAGAATAACATATTCTAATAACATTTTCTTTTGTTCTAAAATTCAACATCTAACTTTTCAATAATTAATTTTTTCGGTTTATCAAATATACCTGAATTTCAAGTTTCAGTTATGCACAAAAATATATCCTATATTTTGATATATTAGTTTCTTTTATTAATTTAAAGAGCTCGGTTATTAAAATTATTGTATTAGATCCTTGCAAGTTACAACTAGGAGTGTTCATTGTCGGATGTCAGATCAAATTTGATCCGGTTTTTTTAGATATTTGATTTTTCGGATCGACGATATAGTTATCCATATTCGATCCGGAAAAAAATTAAATATCTAGATATTCAGATATCGAATAATAGGATATTTGATTATTCGAAAATATATTTTATTTAACTATTTTTTCGTATTTGAATGTCGTATTTATGAAAATTTTAAAATTTCGAATATAACAAACAACAAATTGCTAAATATAACAAGATTCACATCTATAAAAATTTCGATTTTTTCAATTTTCGGATATAAAAAGTATCAAATTGTTAAATATAACAAGACTAATATTCATGAAATTTTGAATTTTCAGATAATTCAAAACTTGAAATATTGTTATCCGTATTCGATCCGGAAAATTTAAAATCGGACCGGATATTCGATCTAAAAATAAAAATCAGATCGAATATCTGAATTTTTTAATCAGGTCAACAGATAACTGGATCAAATCAGATATTTTTTAGCACCTCTAGTTACAATATTCTGTTGCTCGGATGATGTTTTAAACGAGAATTTTGATACACTCCTTAGTTTATACAAATTTGTTAGATTTAAAGTTTAAAGATTATGAGTTTAGATTGTAGGATTTATGATTTAGGGTTGAAGTTTAGAACTTAAGGTTAGAGTTTTTTAATTTAATAATTAAAATTTTATATTTTAAAAAAATTATATAATATTTTTTTAAACAACTTGTATATTAAAATATAACTCTTAAAAATCTAATTAAAAGATGAGATCAAGATATGATTACAAAAATAAATAAATAATAACTCTTAGTTAAATACAATTCCATCTTGAGTGAATGTAGAGACGGCAGCAGCTGATTAAAATTTAAAAGGTCCTAACATGTCAGAACTCTTCTTACACGACACCTCTTTAAATAAGATTAACGCCCAACAGACTCTTTTATTGTCTTCGTTTTCGAGAGAAGTTTCAAGACCCATTATTTTGCTTGTTTTTTCTTTCTACTGCAAATCTTGATTAAAAAAATCCAATTAGAGCTTAAGAAAGAGTGATAATGGGGAGCAAGAACAATGGAAGAACAACGATGGAAGTTGGAGCTGATGGGGTTGCTATCATCACAATCATCAATCCTCCGGTCAATTCTCTCTCACTTGACGGTACCCTTTTTCCTGATCCATTCTTTTTTAGCAATTAAGTTTTGAGTTGTGGAGTTTGGGATTTCTTTGTTATTTATGAAAATTTTTGAAAAAAGTTTTAATTTTCTGGTTTATTAGCAAAACAATTGTGTTGGGTTTTATTTAGGATCAAGGAAAACATATGTATTTGTTTTCATTTTTCTTGCAAAGATTGGGAAGCAGTGGTCCTATACTTACACAACTGGAATTCTCTTACAGTCTTTTTTGTTGGTGGGTTTGTGATTAATTCACTCCATGCTACTGAAAACATGGTTCATTTATTGGTTGAATTAGAGAAAAATGGAATAGATGAAGTTGAAAAAAGAAGAAGTGTTAAGCATGGTTGGTGTTTGAAGGCAAATTTAGGTCTATAATTGCACTGTTCTGCTTTTTTCTTGGTATACTTGACCCAAATTTGGTGGCTATATGGTTGCCTGAAAAGTATAGTTATCTTCTTTCCTCCCCCCTAATTACATTTTAGTGATTTTGTATAAGTGAAAAGATATGCAATTGATCTCTCTTGCCTTTGTGTGCCCTCCTCACAGTGTTGCTAAGTTTAAAAGCGAATTATGATGAGGCCTTGCAAAGAGATGATGTGAAGGCGATTGTTGTCACAGGTAAGTTCATGGAGATCATTAAAATTAAATGAAAAGCTATGTTAATATATCATCTCAGCTACCGCTTTCCAGAAAGACTGGAATTGGTTATCGAGGTGTTGATGTCTTTTGTCTTTTGAGCAGGTTCAAATGGAAAATTTTCTGGTGGTTTTGATATCACATCTTTTGGTGGAGTTCAATCAGGAAAAGGTATGCTTAATTGTGCTTTAGATATACATATATCAATATCATATTGCATTGGTTTGACATTGATGGGTTAGTTGTATTTTCCAGTGGAGCAGCCGAAGCTTGGCTATGTATCCGTTGATATTTTCACTGACACTTTAGAAGGTAATCACTTGGTTGTAATTATTTTTTAACCGGAGATCATATCAAATTGTATGGAATATGGATCCATGTTGATTCTAGATGCTTTGTACTTCAGCTGCAAAAAAACCCTCAGTTGCTGCCATTGATGGCCTTGCCTTAGGTGGGGGTCTAGAGGTTGCAATGGTACGTATTTATTTAACTTATTCAGATATATTTTTTTTGATGGAAAGAAAATATCATTGTAATATCTCCCTTTCAGACATGTCATGCAAGGATATCGACTCCTACTGCACAATTAGGCCTGCCTGAACTTCAGCTTGGGATCATTCCTGGGTTTGGAGGTATGACTCTTTCATTTGTTTTTTCCAGCTATTTCTATATACATATAATCATATATGAAATTATTGGTTATTGAAGTAACTAATGATAGTTCGTATGTGGTACTGTGATTCCCATGTATTGTATGCCAGTTTGACATATTGCTTTATTGGTTTTATTTATATTCTGCTTTGTGCTTCTTAATGGGCTCAGGTACACAGCGACTTCCACGACTCGTTGGTGTCATGAAATCCCTTGAGATGATGTTGGTATGTTGTAGGATCAGCTCTTTTTTGCTTTACTCGGGCATTGTTATGATTTGATGTGGTTACTATATTAAAACCTCTGTTCGTTAACCGAGCATTTTCTTCTTCCCTTCTTTCCCTTATATAGACATCGAAGCCTGTTAAAGGTGAAGAAGCTTTTGATTTGGGACTTGTTGATGCGGTTGTTTCATCTCATGAGTTGGTAGACACTGCACGGCGGTGGGCACTAGATATTTTGGAACGAAGAAAACCATGGGTTGCTACTCTCTACAAAACTGATAAGATAGAGGCCCTTGGAGAAGCAAGGGAAATACTTAACTTTGCTAGAGAGCAGGCTCGGAAGCGAGCTCCAAATCTCAAACACCCGTTGGTTTGTATTGATGTTATTGAAGAGGGTATAGTTGCTGGTCCTAGGGCAGGGCTGTGGAAGGTCTTTACTTATCCTTGTTACTGTTTTAATACATTTTCATTTTACCTCTTTATTTACAGCCAAAAGTGAACTTTAAAACGGCACATTTGGTTTTGGCAGGAGGCAGAAGCTTTCCAAGAACTTCTGAAATCCGACACCTGCAAAAGCTTGGTCCATGTCTTCTTTGCTATGCGTGGCACATCAAAGGTTGCGCTGATTTTTCTTTTTTCACCCTTCATACACTCAATTAATAGATTCTGATATAAGAAGTTGTTGGTTTTAGATTTATATCTTTCAGATCCTTAATTTGGTAGCTATGATTAGTCTTTTTCTGTTTTCATGCCAGTTATCCCGGATTCCAAAACAAATTTTGATTACAATCATCTGTCTCTCTCATCATTGATGTTTATAGTGCTTTGATTAATTGATATGCTTTTTATGTAGTTTATCTTCTCAAAGCTCGAACTTGTGTCTTACAATGTATCATTGATAGAAATGATTTGATAGCTAATATACCGAGTCTGAAGTTATTTTACATTATACTTTTCAAACTATTAATTGCTCGTGCCCTTTATAAAAGCCGACCCATATGCTACCCCTAACCTTGCTATCTTTTCTGCTTTAACATTTTACAAACACTGACCTCTTAGCAATGAGCAGGTTCCTGGGATTACGGACAGGGGACTGGTGCCGAGACAGGTGAAGAAAGTTGCTGTACTTGGTGGAGGTTTAATGGGCTCCGGGATAGCAACGGCATTGATCCTTAGCAATTATTCGGTAATCCTAAAAGAAGTGAATGAGAAGTTCTTGGAGGCTGGAATTGGTAGAGTCAAAGGTGAGCATTACTGGGTCCCTTATGTTCTTTTCCAATACCAATTTTCACTTAGTTTTGTTTGAGACATTTGCTTGGTTTGTGAGATCCTATTCTTTTTGTGCAGCCAATCTGCAAAGTCGGGTCAAGAAAGGGAAAATGAGTCGGGAAAAGTTTGAAAAAACGATCTCTCTGCTTACCGGTGTTCTTGACTATGAAAGCTTTAGAGATGTCGACTTGGTCATAGAGGTAGCTAAGAATTTGTGTTATAATCTTGCCTTCCTACTGTATTTTATCTGGGGTTTTGATATTCATCATTTTGTTTTTAATCCTTGTAACAGGCTGTGATTGAGAATGTTTCTTTGAAGCAACAAATTTTTGCTGATCTCGAGAAATACTGCCCACCACATTGCATACTTGCAAGTAACACTTCCACTATTGATCTTAACTTGATCGGCCAGAGGACCAAATCCCAGGATCGGATTGTTGGGGCTCATTTCTTTAGGTATTATTTTTATGCAACTCTTGCTGTTCGTTTGCTCCCTTGTGCTGCTTCCTCACCTGGATGGCTCATTTGTTGACTTATCTATCCGTTGCAGTCCGGCTAATGTCATGCCGCTATTGGAAATTGTTCGTACCAAGCAAACATCTCCCCAAATAATTGTTGACGTGCTTGATGTTGGGAAGAAAATAAAGAAGACTCCAATCGTTGTAGGCAATTGCACAGGTTTTGCTGTCAATAGAGTGTTCTTCCCATATACACAAGCGGGAGTTTTCCTTGTTGAACGGGGAACTGATGTTTACCGGATCGACCGAGTACTTACCAAGTTTGGAATGCCAATGGGCCTATTCAGGTACCTAATTCACAAGGAAAATATATGGCTCGGTATTTTATTCTTGCAGTTGTTCCTAAGAAGTTCAATGTATTGGTGAGCTGCTCTTAGTAATTTTCTTACTTTTTCAGATTGGGTGACATGGTTGGTTTCGGTGTTGTGATTGCATCCGGCATGCAGTTCATTGAGAACTTCCCTGAGCGATCCTATAAATCAATGCTTGTCCCGATTATGCAAGAGGATAAGAGATCCGGTATGGTTTTCATTCTTGGGCCTTGGCTAACAAACAGAATTCATCTTCAGGCATATCTTATTATCATGATCCACTGTTTCAGGTGAAGCTACCGGTAAAGGGTTTTACTTGTACGATAATAAAGGAAAAGCTAGCCCTGATCCCAACCTGAATAAGTACATCGAGCAGGCGAGGAGCATCTCAGGTGTTGCTGTTGACCCTAAGGTCCGTTTGTCTTCAACAGTGTTTCTTGTGGTGTCACTCCTATTTTACTTAGCTTGGTGCTATGATCACACCGAGCGCTGTTATGTGTGAGCAACATAATATTCGGTTATGAGGAACAGTAAATCAAATTCTCTATCTCATATTTCTGGGATTACACTTGTATGCAGTTTGTGAAATTATCCGACAAGGACATTGTGGAGATGATATTCTTTCCGGTGGTGAATGAGGCCTGCCGAGTTTTAGCTGAAGGTATTGCAGTGAAAGCAGCGGACCTTGACATTGCTGCTGTTATGGGAATGGGATTTCCACCTTACAGGTCCGTAACCTTGTCGAGGTTTCCACTAATACTTCTGGTACTTGGCCGATTTCTCAATAAACTAAATTGCTTTTAACCTTTTCCCAGGGGAGGAATCATGTTTTGGGCCGACTCTCTTGGATCTAACTACATTTATTCTAGACTGGAGGAGTGGTCGAAAATGTATGGAGAGTTCTTCAAGCCTTGTGCCTTCTTGGCTGAAAGAGCTGCCAAGGGTGCTTCACTGGTAAGCAAACCTTAAAATGTATAGATTTTGCTACAGTATCGGAAATTCGGAATGTTGATTGTTCCTTTTATCATGGTGTTCCTTTTCACGTCTTCGAGTAGGGAAACCGTTTAACTTTTACGTGTCCAAGTGTGAATCACTTGGTGCAACACAGCTAAGAGACCGGGACAGTTTATATGTTCCGTTGCAACGGTTAAATCTTTGTTAATCAAGATTTTACCGATTTTGGTAGTTTCCCATGCTTGTTGTATGGCACTGACTGAAGTCATTCTCCGATTTCACCGGAGTATTACCACAATGGTTTTTAGTAAACTAATATGCAAACTGTAATTTCTTCTCATTCTGATGATTGAACTGTTGGATTTGGATTGCAGAGCGCACCGGTGGAGCAGGCCAAATCTAGATTATAGGAGACGCTTTCGATTGCCCATTGCACAAGCTTCCCTTCTCTCTTCTTTTCGAGTCTCCTTTGCCGTTGGTAGATGGATACAACTCAACGTGAGCTGAATAAAAGATATTCATGAAATATTTTGGTCTTTCATTTTAATGTTGACAAATAATATTGCGATATTATATAAAATCACTTTTTTAATCAAATAAATTACTTTATTTAATGCTTACACCTGTCAATTATATATATATATATATATATATATATATATATATATATATTCCTTTATTTGATTGCGGAATGGATCTCATTTGAAATACTTGTATCAGTGCAAAAAATAATATATATTTGATATTAACCATCTATTTATAAATCAAATTCTTGTAATTTAGTACACCAGTGTTAATAACGAAATTAAGGAACGCAAAGTGTGATTATATGTTCATCTATTTTACTCTTTATATGAATTCGAGCATTTGTCTAAAACATGTAAATATTAAGAGTTGTCAATATTATTGTAACACCGTTTAAAAAAACAGACTCAAAGTTCAATTTCAGTGCAAAATATAAACATATATTTTGATACATCAGAAAAGTGAATAAACTATAACGAAAGCAGTCGAAAAAAAAATATCAAAGAGTTGTTAATTAATGGTATGGGAATGAAGTTGTCGTGACAGCTGCCTGCCATCTTGGTCAGTCGGGTGTTGTTCGAGTGGGGCAACGATGGCAGAGCCTTACCCTTACATGACTCATGTATCTATCCTTCAACTTGGGATTTAAATTGCTGTCGCGAATATGTTTTTTTATTGCGATGTTTTATTGTGGTTGCAACTATAACAGATGCTATTACAGTTATTACTAATCGTTATTTTTTATAATAAAATTTAAATGGTGTTGTTATCGTTATATAACAATTATTATTATAATAACAGACCGTTATTTGAATTCACGTCCTTAACATCTTTAAGGAGAAACTAGAGGATCCTGGAAAAGTTTGTCTTGTTTACACCATGATTGAAACAGCGGTCCCCATATGAGTGGCTGTGGGATAAATCCAGTTGAGGGGTTGGGGCAGACCTTACGCAATCTAATATAATTAACGCTCTTACCTGGGGAATAAAAACCTTCCCCTTTTCTGTAGACATTATAAATTATAGGATAAAGTATGCCAGGTATTACCGAATTATAGTGTCTGACCTGTTTTTACCATTAACGTTTTAATTAGTCTAAAACTATCATTAACGTTTAATATTTGATTCAATTATACTATCCCTCTGTTAAATCATGGACGGCGTGGTGATGTGGACTAAAAAAACAGTAACGGTGCTGACTGTGTACCCTATATATTATTATTTATTCCACGTCATTAAAAAATCAAAAAATAAAAACCCTTTTGGTTTTCAAAACAGTGTCGTTTTCATAATCCTCTATTTTTGAGATTTTAAAATTTTGAATCCCTAATTTATTCTTTCTCTATCTCGATCGTTTCCTGATTCATTTTTTTCGAGAGGTAATGAAGGTTGAAGGGCGAAGGGTAACAACATTCTCCATAAGCAATTGGGACGGTGGGATCGAAGAGCCCATTACATTTTCGGTGTGTGGCTGTGGAATTCCTGCGCAACTGAGAACATCGTGGTCCATTGACAATCCTGGAAGGAGGTTCTTTGGCTGCAAGAATCATGGTAGTTTGTTGCATCATGCTTGTCGCTTTTTCAGATGGTTTGATCCTCCAATGAACCCACGCACAAGAATTATTCTTCTTGGACTGCTGAAGAGAATAAGGGAGAATGAAGTTCAAAGAAAAAAGAAAAGACTGTGTTGGTTTAACATTTTAGTTGTTTGTGTTGTGATTATTTGGTTCTTTAAAAGTTAATGTTCTGGGTATATGCAGTTTAAAATTTTGTGGTTTATTGGTATTAGATTAGGGTTGGGATTAAGATTGATTTTGTAAGTTTTGGTTGACCGGTACTAGTACTACTGTTATGGAATAATTTGGGGTAATGAAATAGTTAATCTAACGGAATGAATTATGTAATGAGATTGGTATTGTAATGGAATACTTAATGTAATGTTTTGGTTGTTTGTGTTGCTATGAAATGTTATGTTATTGTGCAAATTCAGAGTTAAATGTTAGATTCAATGTGAAAAGTTAGAGTAAAATTTTATATTCCATTGAAAAATAGAAGTAGAAACAATGAAACGTATAAAATATTGCTCTTGGCATATATTTTACTATCTAATTTCAAGTTTACATAGGACCAAGTACAAAATAATTTGTCAAAAATACTTTGTTTATCACCAAAATACATAAAAAAACACCTTCACTTCAGCTATTCAATGAACAAAATGACTTTAGCTATTTCATAACTATCAACCCATATACCCCAAAACATGTTCAAACATATATCATCCTTAGGTGTAAACTTCACATAAATCAAAATAAGTCAAAGTATGAAATCATATACCCAAAACATGTTCAAAGACCTAAAACCATTAACCTACACCATCCTATATTTTTTTGCCAAAGCATTGGGACTGTTGCCTTCTTGTGAAGCTTGAAACACTGAGCTTGATTGGCTACCATTGTTATCTTCTTGTGAAGATGGCATTCATCGTACTGTCATAACATTTTCTGGCTGTTGATCATATACATGACCTGAAGTAGGAACAAAAACAAATGGTGATGTTGTTGTTGCCCTCATAGGTGGTGAAGATGATGTAGTGGCTCTCACAGGTGGTGAAGATGATGTAGAGGCCCTCACAGGTGATGATGTTGTTGTGGACATGTTTGTTATTACTGATGATGTAGTAGCCCTCCTAACCTGCATAATACATTTAAAAAATTCAATCAAAGAAAAGATAACAAATTAAATTAATAGTAAAAGGATTAATCAAATAACTTAGTAATCACTTACTTGTAATTTTGGTATTCTAAGAGGTGGCCTAACAGATGCACCCCTAGGTGGTCGAAATGATCTCAGTGCATTAACAGGTCTATTGGCAACTTCTCCCTTGCAAGTTCTTTGGTTGTGACCTGGTTTTTTGCACTTAGAGCAGTACATGGTTAAACCCTTCTTGGTCCATTTAGAGCTTGAACTTATTGCTTCATCTGCTTCCTTTACCATCTTATTCTTGGGTCTACCTGGTGGTCTTTTGAGTTTTGGTTCTATGACAGGCTCACATGTTGTTTCGTGCAACCATTGATTAGGGCCTCTCACTGGTTGAATGCAGTGGCTGTATATCTGCTGTTGTGTGGTGGTATGGTAACATGAATGAACATATGATTCACGTCTTTCATTTCTTTGTACCATGACTGCAACAATATGTATACATAAAATTCCTGTTGAGAAAAAAATAGACAAATAAAAAATATTAGTTAATTTTTATATGTAAAAACAAACTACATGTATACATTGAGCAATAAAAAGATATAAAGATTCAACCAACCAGTGATATCTCACTTCCTGCAGGAGCAGGTGTGATTACCCAAATCAACTACATGTTGATTTAATGGTCCAACAGAAACTTGGTACTTATTTCCTCCAGCATGTGTAGGCCAGCACCTGAAAAAATAGAAATAGTGATTAAAAAAGAAGTACTGACAGAAATAAACAATTTACAAGTAAATAAAAAACATTATCAGTTACCTAGTGGATTGTTGAATTGCCAATTCAACCTTGTTTTATATTTTTGGACACAATAATTCAGGAAATTTAGCAGCCTCTTCTTGTTTTGTGGTAATTTTGTACATAATTTTGGTCCTCACCATCTCCATTAGTGTCAAAATGGGTTTATCTCTTGCTTCCAAAATCATCTTGCAAAAAACATCAAACAATGTTAGTGCATGAATGAAAAATATGAAAAAAAATCAATACTTTTATTATATGATAGTCATACCTTATTGAAGCACTCAGACAGATTGCTCAAGAGCATGTCACACTTGCTCTTAGGAGAAAAATGAGATTTGGACTAATGTCTTGGGTCCTTTCCATTCAACCAATTAAAGGCTGGTGTTGACAATGCTTTAAGTTCAACCATTGCATCTTTAAATTCCTTCAAATATGTAGCTCTTGCTGCCTTCCATAGTGTATCCTTGAGATTTTTTCCAGTGAACCTTTTCTTATTCTTGAAGTTGGAATACAAGTGTCTAACACAGTTCTTATGCTCAGCAGCTGAAAGCACTTCAGCTATTGCCCTATTCAATCCCTGATTCAAATTAAAAAAGTTGGTGTTAATTCAATTAAGAATGTATTAAATTAAGGATAAAAATATATTAGTACCTTTTGTTTGTCTGACAGAATTGTGATATTTTCTAAAGTTTCAATGTCTAGGTCATTCTTCACTTGTGACGAAAACCAAGTCCAAGAGGATTGATTTTCAATCTCAACAACAGCAAATGCAACTGGGTAAATCCTGTCATTAGCATCTACAGAAACAACTGCAAAAAATATGCCTCCATAATAACCCTTCAAGTGGCAGCCATCAATGCTCAATACATGTCTACATCCTTTGTAACCTTCTTTGCAAGCTTGTAAACAAATATACATCCTAAGGAACACTCTATTGTCTAGCATAAGAGTGGTTGTGCTTCCAGGATTTGATGTCCTAATTTCTCCAAGGTAATCATAAATCATAGAGTACTGCTCTTTGTGACTACCAAGCACCATTTCTAGTGCTAAGTTCTTAGCCCTCAAACACTTACCCAATGACATGTTATACACATGATCAGACATGATATCTTTCTTCAGAAGTCTAGTTGAGTATGTAGTGTTAGCCCTATATTTTTCTATGTAAGTCTTAGCTAACCACTTATAAGTTGTATTTCTATTTTTAAAACTTCTCAGACATTTATGCTCCCCCACATAAGACTTAATCTGTCATGTCATGTTCATTTTATCTTTTGGGTCAGATCTTGAGGCCCACATGTACCACGAACACCCTTCTTTACACACAACCTGAACTTTTTTACTACAGGTTCTTTTAAATCGGACATCAACCTTGTTTTTAATCTCATAATCTCTGACTACCTGTTTCAAAGTCTCTTTATCCCTAAATATCATACCTTTTTGAAACTGTGGGTTTAGGGAGTCTACCTCAAAATTGAACTCAGGACATTTGGGTTTCTTTTGTTGTTCAATATTTAAGTCAAAATCAGTGGACCAATTGGCTCATAATTCTGCTCTTCATCATCTAAGGTCATAGCAGGGCAACCTCTCAACAGATCACTATTTAAGTTATTAATGTCCATTTCATTCTCTACCTCTACATGCACATCATGTGCATACCCTTCTACATCACTAATATCATGCTCACTATCTTCAAATCCACTATCCATAGCAACATAATCTTCATCTTTTTCTGAGTCATCTAATTCAGCACTAACAGATTGTGTCCTAACATGTTCAATAGAGTCAGTCCTACCAGGGTCAACAAATTCAGTCTTAATAGGGTCAACAGATTTAGTCCTAACAGGTAAAACTTCTTCTAAGTATACATGCAGTTGTCTATGTTTAGGCATACAATCCAGCATGAGAAAAATATCACTGTCAGTTTTTAAATGCTTAACATTTAACCTCCCACCAGGTTCTTTCCAGTATAGAATATAGTTACCAGTAATACGTAATTCCCCAACAATATCATACATTTCCAGCATTGACATGCTTTCCACATTACACATGTCAAAGAAGGTTATCTTCTTTTCAGTATACTGAAAGTTTGGTGAATTTATCATGAACCCTCCATGGTGTATGACAATGGTGCAATACTCAGATGAAGTTTCTGTCAAAATAAATTATATTGTAAGACAATATATATAATAATAATAATACATTTACACCATCACAAACAGTTAATACATGCAAGACATTTAAACCAACAAAAAACAAACAATGCAAGCAACTCAGTTTCTTAATGCATTAATACATTAATGTATATTATGCATATTATAATGCAAATTATTCTTAAAGTACATATACTAATACATTTAAACCAACAGAAACAAGCAACTTGTCAACCATTCAATCCAAATTTGAGCATAAAATGCTACATATAATAATCTTAAAGTGGTCCACCATTCAATCCAAATAATAATATCTTAATGGTGTCCACCATTCAATGTAAATAATAGGGTGAAGTGGTCTAGCATTCTTACCCACCACACAGACCCAACATTCATTCCCCAAAAGTATATTACCCTACATATAAAAATACACACTGGCTGCCAAAGTACACACAATGTTTCTAATGTATTGTCATTAATGCTATATCCCATTAGCCACGGACATCATAAAGAAAAAAAGTTATATTAGCATTGATGTACCACAGTACAAAACAGACCAAAAGAACATCAACCAAACCAATCAGCCTTGTTACAATTTGCAATAAAACAGTAACATTACAGTGGTTTAAACCAAAATCCTACTTAAACTGCACATAAATCTGACAAAATAATGTGAGAAATCAAAATGACAGTTAAATAAAATCCCCCAATTCTGTTGGAGAAATCGAAACAAGAAAGTAACTTTACAAAAGTAATCAAAAGAAATAAAAATTTTACAACAACTTGAAGTAGTCAAAAGAAATCAAAAACAGTACTTACCATACATCATGCTCGTCATTCTTTTAGTTCGCATCACTCACTTTTTCATTTTGATTCAAACTACAAACAAACTGAAAATGGTTAATCCGTCGGCAAAAATCCATTAACAAAACCATGATTATGTTTTGGGTAAACAATGACAAACCTGAGATAACAAATCTTCGATTTTAGAAGTAAGCTTCACCGATTATGAGAGATTAGAGATGCTTAGTTTCTCAATTGACAACTTTGGGAGATTCAATAGGAAAAATCTTTCTTCCGTTTGAGAGAATGAGAGAGGGTTAGGATCTCAATCAAAATCAACACCTTCTCATTTGATTTGGGGAAAAATTTTAAGTCGTTAAGATTTTAAAAATGGAGGATTATGGAAACGACGCCGTTTTAAAAACCAAAAGGGTTTTTATTTTTTATTTTTTTAATGACGTGGAATAAATAATAATATATAAGGTACACAGTCAGCACCGTTACGATTTTCTTAGTCCACGTCACCACGCCGTCCATGATTTAACGGAGGAATGGTATAATTGGATCAAATATTAAACGTTAATGATAGTTTTGGACCAATTGAAACGTTGATAGTAAAAACATGTCAGACACTATAGTTTGGTGGTACCTGGCATACTTTACCCTAAATTTTATTATTGTGGGAATCGAAAAACGAGAAAATGATTTTTATTACTTACTTGGACACACGAAAATCGAAAGGTAGAATTTTTAATTCTAAGTGGATGGACACGTGATTCGCATGTACCATATAAAGAAATATTAGATGGACTCAGCTCTCCATGTCATCTGTGATCCCAGCAAATAAGGTTTATCCATCTTATTTTTTTAAGTCGAATCGTCATCTCTTTCTTACATGTCAATAAAAAGTAGATAGTTATTAAAAGTTAAAATGAGATGGATAAATCTTATTGATTAAAATTACGTATAACGTAATGAATCAGATCTATCTAATAATTTCTCCGTATAAAAGCAAAAAAGAAAAAAAAAAACTTCACAATTCCGGTCATGATAGAGGTCCCCATTCTAGCAGCCACCCTACATAATTGATGAATTATTATTATGCTTAGATAGGGAGTAAATTGTATCCAAACAATTATTTAAAGGCTTAATATCCAAATAGGTACCCAAATTATTTTTGTGAATTATTTTTTGTGCCTAAATTATTTTTAGCTCTAAATAGGTGCTTAAAATTTTAATTTTGGTCATTTTAGGTGTCTAGCAGTTAACTATCATTATTTTTATTAAAAAATATTTTTTATTTTATTTCTTTTTAAATTTAATTTATTTTTTAATTTAATTTTTTTAAAAAAAAACTAAATTTCCCAAAACTCACAAAATAGCCCCAAATCAAAATCCTTAACTTCCTCAGTCGATTCCACTGCCGATAGTCAGGCCGCCGCCCCCATATCTGTCGCAGGACCACCATGACCGTTTGTCCCAACCACCAATCGCCGGTAATCGGTAGTTGGTGTGTCGATCGACTTCTTAACGTCGAAAGAAGTTAAAATCGCGAAAAAGAAGTCGTCAGCACACCTACCGTCGATTATTGAATTGTTCGATTGCAGAGCGTACCGGTGGAACATGCCAAATCTAGATTATAGGAGACGCTTTCGATTGCCATTGCACAAGCTTCCCTTCTCTCTTCTTTTCGAGTCTCCTTTGCCGTTGGTAGATGGATACAACTCAAGGGGAGCTGAATAAAAGATATTCTTGAAATATTTTGGTCTTTCATTTTAATGTTGACAAATAATATTGTGATATTATATAAAATCACCTTTTTTGGCAAATAAATTACTTTATTTAATGCTTACACCTGTCAATTATATATTCCTTTATTTGATTGCTGAATGGATCTCATTTGAAATACTTGTATTAGTGCAAAAAAAAATATATTTGATATTAACCATCTATTTATAAATCAAATTCTTGTATTTTAGTACACCAGTGTTAATAACGAAATTAAGGAACCCAAAGTGTGGTATAGTGCTCATGGATGTTTATCTGATCTAGTGCTCATGAATGTTCATCTGTTTCACTCTTTGTTTGAATTCGAACACTTGTCTAAAACATGTAAATATTAATTAAGAGCTATCAATATTATTGTAACACCGTTTAATAAAACAGACTCAAAGTTCAATTTCAGTGCAAAATATAAACATATATCTTGATACATCAGAAAAGTAAATAAACTATAACGAAAGCAGTATATATGTTTTTGGTATATCAAGAGTTGTTATTAATGGTATGGAAATGAAGTTGTCGTGACAGCTGCCTGCCATCTTAGTCAGTCGGGTGTTGTTCGAGTGGGGCAACGATGGCAGAGCCTTACCCTTGCATAATTCATGTGAACTCTCCTCGATCTATCCCTCAACTTGGGATTTAAATTGTTGTCGTGGATATGTTTTTAGTCGCCGGTGTTTTGTTGTGATTGCAACTATAATATATGTTATTACAACCATTGCTGACCGTTATTTTTTACAATAAAATTTAAAAGATATTATTACCGTTATATAACGATTAATATTATAATAGCGAACCGCTATTTGAATCTCTGTCCTTAACACCTTTAGTTTTTAAGGAGAAACTAGAGGGTCATGGAAAAGTTTGTCTTGTTTACACCATGATTGAACCAGCGTTCCCATACGTGAAGCTGTGGGATAAATCCAGTTGAGTGGTTGGGGCGGACCTTACGCAATGTAATTAATCAACGCTCTTACCTGGGGAATAAAAATCTTCTTCCTTTTCCGTATTCATTTTATGCCCTAGCAGATCAAATTTTAAATTTTAAATTTAGATTTTAATTTTAAAATTTAATCATAAATTATAACCTTAAATTTTATTAACATGGGCTTCAAAAATAAAAGGAGAAAAATGATTTTTATTACTTGGACTCACGAAAACCGAAAGGTAGAATTTTTATTTCCAAGTGGATGGACATGTGATTCGCATATACCATATAAAAAAATATTAAATGGATTTAGCTCTCCATGTTATCTGTGGTCTCAGCCAATAAGGTTCATCCATCTTATTTTTTTAAGGTGAATCTTCATCTCTTTTCTACATGTCAATAAAAAAGTATATAGTTATTAGAAATGAGATAGATAGATCTTATTGATTGAGACTACGAATGACACAATGAATCAAGTCTATCTAATAATTTCTCCATATAAAAACAAAAAAACTTCACAATTCCAGTCATGATAGAGGTCCCCATTCTAGCAACCACCCTACATAATTGATGAACTATTTATTATGCTTATATAGGGAGTCAATTGTATCCAAACAATTATTTAAAGGCTTATGTTAGACTTGATAGACTCGATTTCCTTCAACCGATTTAGCTAGTCAAGTAGTGGAGAAGTTAGATTTTTGGGTGTTTGCGTTAGTGGCAAAAATTAAGAGTTAAACACAAAGATTTAGAGTGGTTCGACTTTCTAACCCAAAGCCTACATCCACTACCTTGGAACGCCACCAAGGATTTCCCAAATTCACTAAGAATTTCATCCCTTCTTTCAGATGAGGAGGAAACTGTTACAATGATTAAGCTATCTACCCTTAGCTTAATCAAACACTCTCTTACAAGTGAAATTCAAAGCAAACAAAAAATCCCTCTAATAGGTATGTGTTTGCAACTCTAAGCACTCACCCAAAACCTATACACTTGAGCATACATAAACATTTTAGCTCACAAGTGTTTTGTCTATACAAGAGAACGACAATTAAGCTCTAAAGACAATTTGACATCATAATGTTGTTACAATTGAAGCATTAAGCTTTCATTGATGCTTGAATGTCCCTTTTATACTTCTAATAGAGTTTGTAGCCGTTGAGGACCGTTGGGGTTGAATTGGAGCTGTTGGAGCCTTTATTTCTCACCATAAATGCAGTTCTGCAGCTTAGCGTATTGATACAACTCAATACGTATCGATACGGTCCCGATAAGAAAATAGCCGTTGAGCACTTCTAGCTGGTGCGTATCGATACGCGTGGCAAGCGTATCGGTACGGTCCTGCAATTTAAAAGTTCGTTGGGAAATTGACCGTTGGGGGTAGTTGGGCGTATCGGTACGCGATACAACCGTATCGGTACACGAACTAGCCGCTGGATATTTAAAACACACCATATCGATACGGACAAAGCGTATCGGTACGAGTTTTGGCTACTGGAATTTCACTGTAGCTGAAACCCTAAAGCATATCGATATAGTACTAGACCGTATTAGTACGGTTATTTGAAAAACACTGGTTTGACTACTTTAAAAGCATTTTAAGTTATTCTAAAGCCTTTTAAAAACCCTTAAACATATTTTTAAGTTGTTTTGACTAAAGTTTGTTTTAAATTCTTTTCAATTTAGTCCAAAACATTTTTCAATTATTATATCAAAACATATATTTCTACAATCCCCTTTTTGATATAATAAAATCAACTTAAAAATTTGTTTGGGATTCTCCCCCTTAGTATTTAAAAATTTGAATAAGAGATCTTAAACTTTGAATGAAGTTAAATCTCCCCCTTATTTATTTGAAAAAAATCAAATTTTCAAACCATTTCTCCCCCTTTTTGTTATATCAAAAAGAATTTAAAAGACATTAAGCTCAAAATAACACAGGAGGTTTAAAAAAATTGACACAATTAAGAACTTTAATTTTAAAATTGGCTTCCTCTTACTCAAAGCATCAAATATCGTTAGTCCGATGATATGATTAAACTAGTTGAATTAAAAGAAGTAAAACTAAATGAAAATAAATTCAACTAATTTTACCACACTTGAATCCAATGGAGGATGTGAGGCCTTCATTCTTCAAGTGCTCTCTTTGTGTGCATGGAGCTCCCCCTCAAAATTGGACTTGTTGATCACTCTCCATCACACCTAAACAAGACAATCAAGTAATTTTTGGTATCCAAATTGCTTTGGGTCCATAAACGTTTGTAGCACATAATTTTGTCCCCTTAGGAATCTATTTTTCAATTTCATCCTTTTTAGTTGAAGTACTTAGTCCTTTTGGGACCCAAATACTTCTAAAAACTTTACCATTCAAAAATCTAGGGGCACTGGATTGTCTTACATAAAAAATTAATTTTTCCAAATTGCTTTTCTTTTGAAGTTCATTGAAAATCAAATCTTTTTCCTTTTTAAGATCATCAACTTCTTTTTGATGATCTTTTTCCATCGTTTGAAGAAAATTGTAAATTTAAAACTTTAAGTTCAAAATCTTTAATTTTTTGCTTCAAACTCTAGATTTGTTTTGGAAAGCAAATCATTTTTCTTTTTCAAATTTGAAAGCAATTTTTTGTTTTTAGAAAATGATGTCTTAAATTCCAAAAGCAAATCATCATAAGCATCTTGTAACTCATCAAATGTATATGAATTTGAAATAGATGAGTTAGAAGTTACCCTTGAATCTTCTTCAATGGCCATAAAGCAAAGGTTGGCTTGTTCATTGTCAGTGAAGTCTTCATCACTCCAAGTAGCCACATATGCCTTCTTATGGCTTGAAGAGCTTGCCTTCTCTTTCTTCCTCGATTCATGCTTGGACTCATTCATTTTGCTCTTCATGAATCAGGCAAACTTTTCGAAGAGATAGGTGTTGCTTCGCTTGATGTAATATAAATGATACGCAAATATTGTGCAAGTATACACGTCGAACAAGTAATAAAGTGATGAGTGAGTATCGTCTTCACAGGGATTGGAGGTGTTTCTAGGCAAGCTTAAGCACACAAGTGTCACGAAATGTAAATGGAGAATGTTGTGGCAATTCAAGACAGAGTGATGAATGTTATAGCAAATCAGAACGGAGATATAAATGTTGTAGCGAATAAAAGATAAAAGATAGCGTGTTGAAATCAGATAGACAAATAGGTCCTCTTACGCGTGTGAAACTCTCTTGGGAATGACTGCTGGACTGTCAGGTTTACCTATATTTTACCTCTCTACTAGGGGTTTACCTCTCTAACTTAGTCTATGCTCGGCAAGATTTACTCAAGGTGGTCCTTAACTATCTCTAGCCAGGAAACTGGGAGCAGAAAATGCTATAGCCATACCTCTCAGCGTAAACTCTAACACTCCCCCTACCCTTAAAGGTCTATCCCTATTAGCCGTTGAAACCCAACACTTATCTCTAAGGTGGATTAGATCTGTGCCTCTCAGCATCCAACTCCATTGTCTATGCAGGTTAAGGAGAGCTCTCTCGACCACTAACCTCAACTAACACCTAAGGAAATGTCAACTCTCGAGGGCTCTTACTAGGGGTGTTCATTTCGGATATCCGAAAAATTCGGATCACCTAAATAGCGATCCGTATCCGATACGAAAAAACCGGATATCCGAAAATCCGGATATCCGAATTTTCGGATCGGATACTCGGATATCCGTATATCCGAAATTTATGAATTTATTTGATTATTTTTTAATTTAATGGTTCTATCCATGAAAAATTTAGGTTTTCGAATATAAAATTCAATAAATTATTGAATATAACAATATTGTATCCATGGAAATTTCAATTTTTCATATATAACAAGTAAAAATATCGAATATAATAAGATTTATACCTATAAAAAATTTGAATTTTCGGATACCGGATAATCGGATATCCGATCCGAATGTAAAACCACTATCCGTATCCGATCCGAAATTTTCGGATATCCGATCAAAATTATCCGAAAAATAAAAAACGGATCGGATATTCGAAATTTCGGATCGGATCAACGGATAATCGGATCGGATCAATCGGATCAGATTTTTTTGAACACCCCTAGCTCTTACAACCCTAAGCATATAACAACATAGACAAAGCGTAGATACGAGCAAGAGATAAATAAACATTCATAGAAGAAAATAAAACATAGTTCATCCAACAGCCCTAGCCACCTAAATCAATTCATGGCTGGGCAAATATCTGAAGTATCTTCGTTCATACAACCCATTTTTTCAGATATAAAAATAAATGCTAAAGCAACAGAAAGGGAAGAGAAGAACTCCCAATCCGCGATGGACTTGCAGTGCCACGAACCACCCTAGGCTTGCCGCCTCTCTCAAGGTCAGCAAGGTCAGACCCTTGGAGCTTCTACGATGGAGGACACCAAGTGGTGGAGGAAGAAGAAGAAAAAGAGCCGCCTTTAGCTTTCTCTCCCTAGCCTTTTTGTCACCTTTTTTTTCGCTCTCCTTCAAATGAGGGTCTTGTGTTATTTATATAGTGGAGGCTCCTAGGGTTTTTGTGAAACCGATAATTTGATTTTGATATAACTAAAGAATTTAAGGACTAAATTGAAAATGTGAAAATGAATTTTTAAGTCCTCAAACCTCTCTACATGTTTAAAAGAAAATGCCTAAGTTAAAAACAAATTTTATCAAAAGTTTTCTAAGTGTTCTTGAAGCCAAACAGTGATTTTCGAGTCACCGTTTCAGAACGGCCTTAGGTGTTTCGAAACACTTTTGAAACTGTGAACTCATGTTTCGGAACGGGTATCGAAATGGTTTCAACACTGTCAACCCTTGTTTCGAAACGAGTTTCGAAATGGCTTAAGAACATCGAGACACCGTATCGAAACGATATCCAACGTTTCGAAACGACATTCAATCAGATTTAAAAAATATGACCGTTGAAAGCTTTTAACTGATTTTAAACAAGTCGTTAAGGCGTATCGAAACGATTTCAAGCCGTTTCGATACAGGCCTTGACAGTAGCTAAAATGTTTCGAAAAGAGTTTCGAAACGGCTCTTAGCGTATCGAAACAAGCCTAATCGTTTCGATACAGGCTCTTTAATGCACCCCAACAGCTCTTTCTATTTTGGTCTGTTTCGAAACAGGGTCGGGCGTTTCGAAATGGTTGGTTGCAGACTGCATTTATGGAGGTAAGATAACATCTCCAACGGCTCTATTGATGTATGCAACAACCACAACGACAAGAATTCAATGAGAAGGTATAAAAGGGACCTCTAAAAGCTTCAGCAACAACTATTGATCCAAAAGCAAACATCCAAACATCAAATCCAAGCATTTGTGCCGAAATCCCATTATTGTCTTGTAACCCCAATTGTATTTTTCATTCTTATCATTTCAATTGGGTTGAGTGCTTGTAATTGGGCTATATTGTGTATTGAGAGATACTTGTTTTAGCCAACAACTTCTTTGTTTCTATTGTGTGAGGATTGGGTCAAATTTTGGGTAGAAAATTTGATCGAAATTGTAATGGTTACTTTTTTAGCCTAGAAAAGGGGAAGAACAATTAGTGGAATTGTTGCAAATCCTTAGTGAAGCTAAGGTAGTGGATGTAGAGTTCGATTGGAACTTGAACCACTCTAAAATTCCTTGTCTACCATTTTTATTTGTCAATTCCACCACCAAAAACTTTAAAAATCCAATTCACCCCCTCTTGGTTTATTTCGATCATTCGATCCACTCAATAATTGGTATCAGAGCCTACCTCTTTGAAGGATTAACAACCACAAGAGGAGTTCCTAGGAAGAGTGTGATCATCCAAAAATCAAGATATGGCATCTACCTCCGGTTCTAGCATGTACGAGTCTCAATCCACTACAAAACCACCTTTCTTCAATGGTGACAACTATCCGTTTTGGAAGAATCGGATGCGCCTCTTAATCAAGTCCAACGATTACTTGGTTTGGGATGTCATTGAAGATGGCTCCTACATTCCATTGAAGCAAGATAATGAAGGGAAGATGGTTTTGGAGAAAAAGATGGAGATGAGTGAAGAAGAGAGGAAGAAGATCCAAATAAATGACAAAGCTCTTCACATGTTTTTTTGTTCTTTCGGTCTGGACATCTACTCCAAAGTCTCCTCCATTGAAAGTGCCAAGGAAGTGTGGGATACTCTTGAGACCACCTATGAAGGAACCAATGATGTGAAGGAAACCAAAATTGGAATTCTCAATCTTAGCTATGAGAATTTTAAGATGGAGCCCGACGAAACGGTGTCCAAGATGTTTTATCGCTTCTCAACCATAGTCAATGGGCTTAAAGGATTTGGAGAGACTATACCGGAAGACAAGCTTGTCCGGAAGCTACTCTACTCACTTCCTGAATCTTGGGATGGGAAGAGAACCGCCATCATAGAGGCCAAAAACTTGAAGACTCTAAAACTTGATGAGCTAGTGGGTTCTCTCCTTACTCATGAGATTATGAAGCAAGGAAGGGAAGAAGAAAAGAAGAAGGAAGAGAAAAGAGTAGAGAAGCTAGAGGTGGAAAAGAAGAAGAAGATGGGAATAGCTCTCAAAGCTTCATTACTTGAGGAGAGCTCTTCTAGTGAGGAGGATGAGCTGGAAGAATTGGCTATGATAGCCAAAAGATTCTCACGCTTCATGAGGTCCAACCGAGGAAGGAAAATTCAAAGAAAGATGGACTTCAAAGGTAAAAATAAAGAAGAAGTGAGGGATCAAATCATTTGCTTCGAGTGAAATAAGCCCGGTCACATTCGTTCAGAGTGCCCTCAACTCAAGAAGAAGGGTTTTGAGAAGAAGAAGAAGCTCAAAGCCAAGCTTGCTACTTGAAGTGATGAGGAGTCATCCGAGGATGACGAACAAGAAGTGGCCAACCTTTGCCTCATGGCACTTGAGGAGGATTCCTCCATGGTAACCTCTAACTCATCATCTTTTGATTTTGCATATGATGAATTAAATGATGCATATGATGAGTTGCAAGAGGTTTATGATGAATTAGTTAAGAAATACAAGGAGTCGGTCATTAGGAGTAAGAAAATTATTTCGAAATTAAATGATAAAAATGACTCACTTTCTCAAGCTAATTTAAAATTTGAGAAAAAGATTTTAAGGTTGAAGGATGAACTCAAATTTTTCCAAGATGAAAATGTTGACCTAAATAATCTTCTTTCTCAATGCAATAGTGAACACCAAAAGGTGTTAGATGAACTTAACAAGCTCAAAGAGTCTTTTAAATATGTTGGTAGTGTGAAGCATGAAATAGGTGAATCATCTAAAACAAACCAACCTAGGAAAAAGACTAATAACTACAAACAAAGTAGCTTTCCTAGACATAGTAGAACTAAAAAGATTAGAAGTATATGGGTTCCTAAAGAACTTGTAAAATCTAATAATATTGTTGTTATGTCACCTCGGATTCCTAAAGGAACCAAGTTATTGGGAGCTAACACTCGTGGACCCAAAATGATTTGGGTACCAAAAACAAAAGTTTAATATCTTTGTTTGTAGGGGAAGCATTGCTACAAGGCCAAAGCACAAAGTCAAAACTCATGGTACCTTGATAGTGGATGCTCGAGGCATATGACCGGAGACAAGAGTAGATTCATGGATTTAAAGCCAAAAAGTGGAGGAGTGGTGACATTTGGTGACAACTCCAAAGGCCACATTAAAGGTATTGGCTCCATAGGTAATCACTCTACCATTCTTATTGAAAATGTCTTGTATGTCGATGGTCTTAAACATAATTTGTTGAACATAAGCCAATTATGTGATAAAGGATTTAATGTTTTATTTGATAAAAATGGATGCAAAATTGTTGACATTAAATCTAATAACATTATGCTCATAGGTCATCGCATAGATAACATTTACATGGTGCATCTAGATGACATACATACATCCCATGCATGTTTAGTAGCTCAAAATGAAAATGATGCATGGTTGTGGCATAGGAAACTAGGACATGCTAGCATTAGTGTTTTAGAAAAATTAGTTGCCCTTGATCTAGTTAGAGGTTTACCCAAGATTAAGTTCTCAAACGATAAAATTTGTGATGCATGCTCTAAGGGTAAACAACATAAGTCTTCCTTTAAATCCATTAATGATGTTTCTACAAGTAGGTGTTTACAACTCATCCACATGGATTTATTTGGGCCAATTTGGACTATAAGCTTGGGTGGTAAATCTTATGCATTTGTTCTTGTTGATGATTTTTCTAGATTTACTTGGGTTCTATTTTTAAGTACTAAAGATGAGACTTTAGAAAAATTCATCACATTTTCAAAACAAACCCATAATGATCTTGAACTTAGAATTTCTCATATTAGAAGTGATCATGGAACCGAATTTCATAATTTAGGGTTTGAAGAGTTTTTAAATGAAAATGGTATTAACCACAATTTTTCGACTCCTCGAACTCCTCAACAAAATGGGGTAGTTGAGAGGAAAAATAGAACTTTACAAGAAATGGCTAGAACCATGCTTTGTGAAAACAATTTACCTAAATATTTTTGGGCGGAAGCCACAAACACCGCATGCTACATTGTAAACCGAGTAATGATTAGGCCAATTTTAAAGAAAACACCATATGGAATTTTAAAATCTAAAAAGCCTAACATTAGTTATTTTCATCCATTTGGTTGCAAGTGTTTTTTTTTAAATAATGAAAAAGACAACTTAGGTAAATTCGATGCAAAAAGTGATGAAGCTATTTTCATAGGATATTCTTTAACCTCTAAAGCCTATCATGTATTTAACAAGAGAACTTTAGTAGTAGAAGAATCTATACATGTTGTATTTGATTATAACCTCCTTCCAAGGAAGGATTCTTGTGATGATGATGATGATGTAGGAATCATAAATAACTTTGATGGAGAACAAACTTCAAAGGAGGATGAGATTCCAATAAAAGAAGAGGACACACAAGATCCACCTCTTGAAGCCTTGAAAGACTTGGCTCTTGAGGAAAAGAAAGTGAGCTACCCAAGGGAGTTCAACTATGTCAAAGATGGTGAAATCTTGGGTGATCCATCCAAGGGGGTAACCACTAGATCTTCTCTTAAACTTATGAATCATATTGCATTTATCTCATGCACAGAGCCTAAGAATATAAAAGAAGTATTGAAAGATGATTTTTGGATTATGGCTATACAAGAAGAGTTAAATCAATTTGAGAGAAGTAATGTTTGGACATTAGTTGATAGGCCTAGTAATCAATCTACTATAGGAACTAAATGGGTCTTTAGGAATAAACTAGATGAGAGTGGTAACATTGTGAGAAACAAAGCTAGACTAGTAGCACAAGGTTACACTCAAGAAGAGGGAATAGATTTTGATGAAACCTATGCACCCGTAGCTAGAATGGAAGCCATTAGGATGTTGCTTGCATATGCATGTTATCATGATTTCAAGCTTTTTCAAATGGATGTTAAAAGCGCATTTTGAAATGGTTTTATAAATGAGGAAGTGTATGTGGAACAACCACCGGGTTTTGAAGACTCAAAATTTCCAAATCATGTTTTCAAACTCACTAAAGCTCTTTATGGTTTAAAACAAGCTCCTAGAGCTTGGTATGAAAGACTTTTAAACTTTTTAATTGAAAAAGGTTTTGAAAAAGGTAAGGTGGACACTACACTTTTCATAAAAAGGTATAAAAATGACATTTTAGTAGTACAAATTTATGTTGATGATATAATTTTTGGTTCTACTAACGAATGTCATTGCAAAGAGTTTGCTAAGCTAATGCAAGGTGAATTCGAGATGAGCATGATGAGGGAGCTCTCATTCTTTTTGGGACTCCAAATCAAACAAAGGAAGGATGACACCTTCATCAATCAAGCAAAGTACATCAAGGATATGCTCAAGAAGTTTGGCTTGGAGAATGCAAAGCCTCAAGCCACACCTATGAGCTCATCTACAAAGCTTGACAAAGATGAAGGAGGTAAGTGTGTTGACTCTAATCTTTACCATTCTATGATTGGATCATTGCTTTACCTTACCGCAAGTAGACTGGATATCTTGTTTAATGTTTGCTTGTGTGCTAGGTTTCAAGCTAGTCCTAGAGAGTCTCACCTTATAGCCATTAATAGAATCTTTAGGTACCTTAGAGATACTCCTTGTTTAGGTCTTTGGTACCCTAGAGACTCCACCTTCAACCTTCATGCTTATTCGGATGCGGATTATGGGGGGTGTAAAATCGATAGGAAAAGTACTTCGGGAACTTGTCAATTCCTAGGTAGTATGCTCATATCTTGGTTCTCTAAGAAACAAAATAGTGTAGCCTTATCTACCACCGAAGCCGAGTACATATCCTTAGGGAGTTGTTGTGCTCAAGTCCTTTGGATGAAGCAACAACTCTTAGATTATGGTATTAAAGTTGAAACCATACCCCTTAAGTGTGATAACACTAGTGCCATATGTTTAACAAAAAATCCCATCCAACACTCTAGAACCAAACATATAGAAATAAGGCATCATTTCATTAGAGACCATGTCCTTAAAGAAAATGTTGTTATAGAGTATGTTGACACCTTAAATCAATTAGCGGACATCTTTACAAAACCTTTAGATAAAGAGCATTTTTGGTCCCTTAGGAGAGAGTTAGGTCTAACTAGCCTATCTTGACCTTTTAGGACCTCTTTTGTGCTTAAAATTGCTTGATCTTGTGAAATGTCATGTTTATGTTTGCACATGTTATTTCTGCTCATTCATGTCATTCATGCAAGTTAGGACTTCAAAAATTTCATTTTTCTGCACTTTTAGAGCTTCATCTGCACTTCCAGGCCCAGGTGTATCGAAACGGGGCCTACTATTTCGATACGGATGCTTTAAAATTACATCTGAGAGAAGGGTGTTTCGAAACGCCTTCAAAGGGTTTCGAAACGTTTTTGCTACTGCCAAGGGATGTATCGAAATGTGTTTCGATACGAGTCAACGTGGGATTCGATACGGTCAACGTCGTATTGAAACGGTCAGCTGGAGTTGAAAAGTCGGTCAACTTTCGGTGCCCACGTTTCGAAACCGTTCCGAAACGGGTTAGCGGACTGCTTTAAAGGGGCTTTTAATGTTAAAGTTTAACTTTAATTAAAACTCTCCCAAACCCTAAAAACCCTAAAATCATTTTCCCTATAAAAACCCTCTAAACCTCATTGTTTTTCATCAAATCTTGAGGGCTTTTACTCTTAAACACACGTCTAAGCAATCATCAACAATTTTGTGCAAGGATTTTCACCTATTCATCCAAAATCCCAATTTAAGGTATATTTTTATCTTTTCCTTAAATTTGTATTCGAATCCTAGGTTAGAAAATTTTAATATTGTATAGTTTATGTGTTTTGGTACTTGAGGTTTTCAAATCTTGTAATTTTTTTTCAAAATCTTCAAATTTTTTATTCGAATATATGATTTTTCATTCGTATTTTCTTTACTATTTTTTAATTGCTTTTCTCTTAATTTTTTTTGTTTTACCTTGTATCCTTGTTTTTAAAATTTGTTTTTAAACCTGTTGAGTTTATAGCACGCTCGAATCGATCACTGAAACCGTCAAGGAGGGTTGTAAATGTTTGGTAGTTGAATTGGCTAAAATCAAAATAAAGGTAGACAAGTGACACAATGATTTTAGAGTGGTTCGGCCTTCTAACAAGGACCTACATCCACTACCTTAGCACACCACTAAGGATTTCCCAATTCACTCAACAATGAATTCGTCCCCTTTTCCCGGTTTAGGAGGAAACCGTTACAACCATATCTTTTGGACTTGGCTAAGATAGAACCAACTCTAGTTTTTCTCTCGAGGTTAAACTAGAACCTCTCCTTTTACAAGGGATTTGTTTGGTAAACTTAATACCTCACAAGGTGGGTGTTTACACAAATTTAAGCTCACAAGAGTACACGAATTTACAATAAAGCTCACTCTCTAAAGACTATGTACAAGAGAATAGTAAAATAAGGATTTAGACTCTAATTCTCTTGACCATGTTGCTTGGATGTTGTCTCTAACATTCTTCAAGTGTTCCAGCCTGCAATTTATAGTCCCAATTGAGTTTGTGGCCGTTACTAGCCGTTAGGGATGTTTTGGAGCCGTTGTAGACCTTTTTTCCCGCAATAAATGCAGTTCTGCAGCTACCCGTATTGAAACATGTGTCCCTGTTTCGAAACAGTCTCAAAATAGAAAGAGTCGTTATGTGAAATAAAAAGACCGTATAGAAACGGGTAGGGCCGTATAGGAACGGGTGAGGCCGTATAGAAACGGGTGAGGCCGTATAGGAACGGCCGTGTAGAAATATGTGAGGTCGTATAGGAACGGGTGAGGCTGTATAGGAACGGCCATATAGAAACAGGTGAGCCTGTATAGGAACGGGTGAGGTCGTATAGGAACTGCTGTATAGAAACAGGTGAGCCCGTATAGGAACGGGTGAGGCCGTATAGAAACGGGTTTTGACAGTTTCAAAACATTTCGAAACAAATTATGCCTGTATCGAAACGGGTACATTAAAAACACTAGTTTGGCTACTTAAAAACGTTTCAAACATTGCCAAAACCATTTAAAACATCTACAAACTTATTTTCAAGTTGTTTGGACTTAAAAGCATTTTTGAAATCTTTTCAATTTAGTCCAAAAGTATTTTTCAATTATTATATCAAAACATTAGTTCTACAATCTCCCCCTTTTTGATATAATAAAACCAACTTGAAAAATTGTTTGGGATTCTCCCCCTTTGTATTTTAAAATTTTAAATAAGAGATTTCAAAAAATAAAAGAAGTTAAAGCTCCCCCTTATTCTCTTGAAAAATCAAATTTTCAAACCATTTCTCCCCCTTTTTGTTATATCAAAAAGAATTTAAATAACTTTAAGTTCAAAATAACTTAGGAGGTTAAAAAAATGACACAAATAAGAATTTTAGTTTTAAAATGGCTCCCCTTACTCAAGCATCATTGTTAGGCTTAACAAATAATCCAAGACTTTTAAAACGAAAATTAGATAACCAAAGATAAAAGAAAATAAAAGCTATAAGCTTAGAGGTTACCCAAATTCTTCACGTGTGTGACTAGAGCATTTTCATGTCTTTGCATTTCTTCCCATTGCTCCAACACACCTACAAAAGACATTCACTTGATTTTTGGTATCCAAATTGCTTTGGATCCATTTACGTTAGTCACAATGTCTTTTGTTCCCTTAGGAACCCATACTTGTCTAATCCTATAAGATTTTCTCTTCTTAATAGGACAAGTATGTAAGGAATGACCATGATAATGGCAATGTGAGCATTTTGCCATTATGTGACAAGATGAATTATTAAAAATGATTTCTTTTTCTTTTGTTAAGCTTTCAAGCTTAACTTTCAAATCAAGATTTTCTTTTTCTAAAACATCTTTACTTGTTTTTGAAAACTCTAAATCATTTTTCAAAATTACATTTTGGTTTTCAAAATCCAATTTTGTTTTCAAAAGAAAATAATTTTCAAACTCAAGTTTTGAATTCATTTTCTTAAATTTGGAATTCATGGTCTCAAATTCCAAAAATAATTCATCGAAATCATCTTGCAACTCATCGAAAGAGTAAGAATTAACCTCACTTGAGTTAGAAGATACCTTAGGCTCATCGAGAGCCAAAACATCATCCACCTTTGGATTGGAGAGAAGGTTTGCACATGATTGATCATCATCTTTCTTTTCTCCCTTCTTGTTCCATAAAGCTTCTCAAGTTTCTCCCATAATTCTTTTGCACTTTTGCATGTGGAGATCCTTTTGGAAACTTCTTCGTTAAGGCCACAATAGAGAATGTGCATCGCCTTGGTGTTTAGCTTTGCCTTCGTCTCGTTGACACTCCTTTGCTTTTTCTTTTTTTTTCGGAGCTTCCAAGTACCCATCTTCAATGATGTCCCAAACCTCATAGTCTTGAGACTTGATGAAGAATTTCATGATAATTTCCCATTGGAAGTATGCTTCTCCTTCGAAGAGCGGAGGTCACGAGATAGAGCGGCCTTCTTCAAATCTTGCCATTTTCTTGAATGGTGGTCTACGAGCGTTGGATCTTTACTCCCGGATGTTAGTCCTTCGATGGAGACGAGGCTCTAATACCAATTGTTGAGTTTATAGCACGTTAGAATCGATCACCGAAACCGTCAAGGAGGGTTGTAAATGTTTGGTGGTTGAATTGGCTAAAATCAAAATAAAGGTAGACAAGTGACACAATGATTTTAGAGTGGTTCGATCTTCTAACAAGCACCTACATCCACACCTTAGCACACCACTAAGGATTTCCCAATTCACTCAACAATGAATTCGTCCCCTTTTCCCGGTTTAGGAGGAAACTGTTACAACTCTATCTTTTGGACTTGGCTAAGATATAACCAACTCTAGTTTTTCTCTCAAGGCTAAACTAGAACCTCTCCTTTTACAAGGGATTTGTTTGGTAAACTTAATACCTCACAAGGTGGGTGTTTACACAAATTTAAGCTCACAAGAGTACACGAATTTACAATAAAGCTCACTCTCTAAAGACTATGTACAAGAGAATAGTAAAATAAGGATTTAGACTCTAATTCTCTTGACCATGTTGCTTGGATGTTGTCTCTAACATTCTTCAAGTGTTCCAGCCTTCAATTTATAGTCCCAATTGAGTTTGTGGCCGTTACTAGCCGTTATGGATGTTTTGGAGCCGTTGGAGACATTTTTCCCGCAATAAATGCAGTTCTGCAGCTACCCGTATCGAAACATGTGTCCCTATTTCGAAACAGTCTCAAAATAGAAAGAGACTTTATTTGAAATAAGGAGACCGTATAGAAACGGGTAGGGTCGTATAAGAACGGGTGAGGCCGTATAAGAACAACCGTGTAGAAACAGGTGAGGCCATATAGGAACGGGTGAGGCCGTATAGGAACGTCCATATAGAAACAGGTGAGCCTGTATAGGAACGGGTGAGGCCGTATAGGAACGGCTGTATAGAAACAGGTGAGCCCGTATAGGAACGTGTGAGGCCGTATAGAAACGGGTTTTGACAGTTTCAAAACATTTTGAAACAAATTATGCCTGTATCGAAATGGGTACATTAAAAACACTAGTTTGGCTACTTAAAAACGTTTCAAACATTGCCAAAACCATTTAAAACATCTACAAACTTATTTTCAAGTTGTTTGGACTTAAAAGCATTTTTAAAATCTTTTCAATTTAGTCCAAAAGTATTTTTCAATTATTTTATCAAAACATTAGTTCTACAAAACCTAAGTGGGATTTTCCATTGGATTGAATTAAGGAATTTCATGCATACACTTCAAATTTGTTTTAAATTGCTTGCTTTATGTTTTTAGGATGTCAATGGAGAATGTTAACAAGAAACGTAAGGCTCCTCAATCGAGTGAAGCTTCAAATCAAGCCGCTCTCTGTCCCAACCTTACTCAACTTTTTCTCAAGAGTCTCAAAACTACCGCGGTGAGGGAACGCTTCCAATATGTCAAGACGTTTGGCGTTCGTCGTGAGCGTGTTGTTGACATATCGTTTCTTGACTCCGAGCGCTTTCTCTTCCGTTATCTCCACCGTTTACAAGAATGGAGCTTCATTGGTTTCTTGAGTATCTCGGATATTTGCTACAAGCACATGGTTTTTATCTTCTACTCTAATGCCCAACTTATTAATAGAGAAGACGATTCTGAAGTTGTTGGCATTGAGTCTCTTATCTTGGGAAAGAGGTTTGTCATTGACGTACCTTACTTAGAGACAACCTTTGGTCTTAAGAATGAAGGAATCACGGATGAGACTCATTTTGGTTCTCACACCGGTTCAGTGCTTGCCTTGGATGCTCACGATAGGTTCCTCCACTTGATGGTCTCGTGGTTTGTTTGCCCCTCCGGAGGTAAATTTTCTCACGTTCGTCAAGTAGATTATTTTTGGCTTGAATGTTTTCGTCGTGGAGAGCGCCCTAATCTTGTTAAGATCATGTTTGACGAGATGGTGAATGATGTTAAGCTTCGTGAAACCGGTGCGCTCAAGTCTTTCACTTATGGGACTGTTTTAAGTTATATATTTGGAGCGCTTAATCTTGATTGCACCTATGACTCACCGGAACCACGCAAGAAAAACTTGGTGAATCTTCTCTCCGCAAGTCTGGATTTCAATACATCAACAATGGCCAATGGAACGAGTTGATAAGGAAGCACCTCCACCTCAAGTTGAACCTCAACCACAAGCTCCGGTTGCCAACAATGAAGCCCTCATGACTTTTCTCACCGAACGGTTCAACACAATGGACACTAACATGGCTAGAGGTTTTGGTGCTATCAACATTCGCTTGCAATCCGTGGAGGATCTTCTCCTTGCAAATGAGAATCGACTCACATCCCTTGAAAACCAACATTCATCTATGGACATGTCCTTCTCCACCTTTTATGGCCAATGGATGGATTTTCGTCGCTCTCAAACTAAGGATGATGATGATTCCATGGATGATGATGGTGACGACGACGAGGCTTAGGATTCTCATGTCATCTCATATTAGCTATTCATATTAGGACTAAGATTGCATCTTTATTTCCTTTATGTTTTATGAGCCTATGCTTTGCTTATTTTGTTTGGGATTAAGCTTTGAAATTATTGTTTAAGATTTATGTTTTGGATATTTGAATTTTATGAATTTATATTATGTTGCTTATTGCTTATTGATTATTGCTTTAACCTTATCTCTTCTCTTTGAGCCTTGTTTATTATTTTTGATCTAACAAAAAGGGGGGAGAAGTAATCTAAGAGCCAAAATTCGTTTTATGTGTTTTTAAGTTTTAAAACTTGGATTTAAATCTTTTTTTTAAACTTTAGAACCCATCTTAAATTGAGGGGGAGTTAGAATGTATTCAAAATTTTCAAAACTCTTTTAAATTCTAACTTTGGTTTTGTTATATCAAAAAGGGGGAGATTGTGAAACCGATAATTTGATTTTGTTATAACTAAAGAATTTAAAGACTAAATTGAAAATGTGAAAACGAATTTTTAAGTCCTCCAACCTCTCTACATGAGTAAAAGAAAATGCCTAAGTTAAAAACTAATTTTATCAAAAGTTTTCTAAGTGTTCTTGAAGCCAAAACAGTGATTTTCGAGTCACCGTTTCGGAATGGCCTTAGGCGTTTCGAAACACTTTTGAAACGGTGAACTCATGTTTAGGAACGGGTATCGAAACGGTTTCAACACTGTCAACCCTTGTTTCGAAACGAGTTTCAAAACGGCTTAAGAACATCGAGACACCGTATCGAAACGATGTCCAACGTTTCGAAACGTCATTCAATCAGATTTAAAAAATATGATCGTTGAAAGTTTTTAACTGATTTTAAACAAGTCGTTAAGGCGTATCGAAACGATTTCAAGCCGTTTCGATACAGGCCTTGATAGTAGCTAAAATGTTTCGAAACGAGTTTCGAAACGGCTCTTAGCGTATCGAAACAAGCCTAACCGTTTCAATACGGACTCTTTAATGCACCCCAACGGCTCTTTCTATTTTGGTCTGTTTCGAAACAGGGTCGGGCGTTTCGAAACGGTTGGTTGTAGACTGCATTTATGGAGGCAAGATAACATCTCCAACGGCTCTATTGATGTATGCAACAACCACAACGGCTAGAATTCAATGAGAAGGTATAAAAAGGGACCTCTAAAAGCTTCAGCAACAACTATTGATCCAAAAGCAAACATCCAAACATCAAATCCAAGCATTTGTGCCTAAATCTCATTATTGTCTTGTAACCCCAATTGTATTTTTCATTCTTATCATTTCAATTGGGTTGAGTGCTTGTAATTGGGCTATATTGTGTATTGAGAGATACTTGTTTTAGCCATGAACTTCTTTGTTTCTATTGTGTGAGGATTGTGTCAAATTTTGGGTAGAAAATTTGACCGAAATTGTAACGGTTACCTCCTTAGCCTAGAAAAGGGGAAGAGCAATTAGTGGAATTGTTGCAAATCCTTAGTGAAGCTAAGGTAGTGGATGTAGAGTTCGATTGGAACTTGAACCACTCTAAAATTCCTTGTCTACCATTTTTATTTGTCAATTCCACCACCAAAAACTTTAAAAATCCAATTCACCCCCTATTGGTTTATTTCGATCATTCGATCCACTCAATAGTTTTGTGCCCTAATGATTCTTTGAAGTCCTGGGAATATTCCCTATGCATGTGGGGCACAAATAGACAAAAAGGGGGTTCACACATGTGGGCGATCAGCGTGTGCGCGTTACTTTGTCTTTTTTCGCGCTCTTTATTGCTGTCCAATTTGCTATAGCATTTTCCTTCCTTGCTTTGCTTCAGTATCATCCTGCACAACACCATACCAGCAAACTAAGTTGCACAGATACAGATACGGGGACAAAAAACGGCAATTTTCAAAACCAGAGGGTACGAATACGGCAAATATAAAATAAATTTTAATATATATAATAAAAAATATTAAAATTTATAATAAAATGAGGACTAAAATTATAATTGTATTAAACAATAATTATAATTGTAGTTATTTAAATTCACTTCTAATAATTTTAAATTACTTTTTAACACTTAGATTAAGAGATTACTAAAATTAAATGACTAAATTGAACGAAAAATTAACTTTACATTCTAAATAAAGAGAAAATTAATTACTAAAATAATAAAATTAAAAGATGACATGGCTGAAATAGATATTTATCCATTCCTATTTAAAGCTTGAGTGATTAAACGTTAAAACAGGTTACAAATACAATACACACCTAATATCCTACATCCTTAAGATACATAAAGCAAGGAGAGAAAACAACCTATAAATAGGCATTTATCAGATAGAACAAGAAAGCAATTTAGTCTTGGCCTTTTGGCTGAGATTAAATGTTAAGTTTATAGTTTTTAGGTTGAGTGTTTAATTTAGTAATTTTTTAAGGATAAATTTTAGTTTAATTATCCTTGAGCTTTTTAAGTTCGGATTAGTTTAATGGTTTTTAAAACCTTGCTCACAAAGAAGATGAGGGTTTTATTTTCCATTTTTTAAGTAAATATATTCGGATATGTCCTCGGGTACGTCCCCAATAAGCGTTGACCGTACCCGATATAGGTTTGACTGTCCTCGGTAAAGTTGGGACGTCCCCAGGATGTCCCCCAGCCTTCCCCGCATCGTCCCCGTCTTGGGGACGTATTGGGGACGCGGAACGGCCCTAAGGTGGCGTCCTCGTGCTTCATAGCCAGCAAACACCCTTCAAGCAACATCTAGTCTCATAAAATAAAGCCATACCACCAACAAGTAAAGATACATGCCATTATATGCTCTAAATGTACCTACATGCTATGAGATGACCTCGAGAACAAACAAATACTTAAGCAAAAAGGTGTAAAATATAAGCATTTTGACAAGTTATCACACCCCCAAACTTAAGCTATTATTTGTCCTCAAGCAATGAATAGAAAGAAACAAAGAAAATGTTGTGGCAAAAATTTAGCTCGAGACAGATGCTATGGCAAAATTTCAACCCTCAGAAAAGTAAGGCTTTAACATTTAAGACACAATTGAGATTTTAAGAATGTTTTCCTAGGGTGAGATCCTTTGTTAGTGTGTGCGTGATTGCATACAATTTCGGCTTAACAGTGCTAGAAAAATTTCTTAATATAACCCAAGTTCATTTTAGTGTTTGAACTATTTTAGCTTAAAGTTTTACTCCCATGAGTGAACTGTTTTTTTAAGAGGGGTGTCAGCTCATCACAGCTACCATCCCTCACTCTAGATGAGTAGGGAGGAAACCTCTCATCCCCGAGCTAGTAGGTAGAGTCATCCTGTGACAACTTTCATTTGATGTTGTTGCCATTTATTTAAGTTTGATTTCCAGGCAGTGCAACACAAAGCAGAGTGTCCCTCTAAAATATGCCGTAGCATTTATTCACGGTTTGCTATATTCTATTAGGCACAAGAGAGATTAGCTAAGCTTTTTTTTTTCTTTTTTTTAAAGCTCATTTCAGTTCATTTTCACAAAGATAAGCATAAGTTCTAAAAAAAAATTCTCTAACACTTTCAAACCTAAAAAGCATACAATTGTGCATCAAAACAAAGATTAAGCATCAAATCATAGAATTTATTCTACCAATCTCAATAGTCATACATCAATCCATAGCCATGAAAATATGTTCATCATTGGGTATCATTAACTTATTCATATAATTGTCATGGAGCCAAACAAAATGCCATGGCAAAATAATTGTTTCTACCTATTAATGAAATGCAAATGCAAATGCCTAACTAAAGGGCACTAACACCCCCAAACTTAAAGAGTGCAGTGTCCTCAATGCAACAAGATAAAATGATATGCAACTAACTAAATGCAATGCAAGGTTAAGAAGTACCTCACTTCTTGGTGGTGGCGGTCTTCGTGGCTTTGTGCTTGACTCCGGAAGACTTAAAGGAGGCGATCGGCGGTTCAGCCTCATCTTGCTCCGGTGGAGGGGTCTGCTCTTGTTTACTTGGTGTTTCTTGGTTGGTGGAACTTGTGTCGGATTCGTTTCTCTCGGCTGTTGTGCTCCAAACTCGTACGGCAGTGCGCTTGCTTCTTGTTCTCGTAGATGGGGTAGCGCTTGGAGTTTGGGCTGGTGATTGCGTTGGCATAGAATGTGCAGGCTCATCATCCTCTGATCCAACTGTCACTGGTTTGACAGACTCAACAGATGGTTCTTTTGCTGGGGCAACTTTGGTAGGTTTTGATGTTCTCTTTCTTTTCCTGGGTAGCGAGCTTGTTGTAGCATATGTGTCCTGGTTCTGTGAGGAAGACTGAGTCGTAGTGGGGCTCTTGTTGGGGACTGACGTCTTCTGGGTGCTGGGAGGAGGTTTCTTCGCATGGGCCTTTAGAGATTCCGAGAAAGCGGGAAAGTCTATGCTGATATGGGGTAGGATCTCCTTGAAATAGTCATTCATAACAACATCTCTCTTCTTAACATACCCATAGAAAACGGCCTGGTCTTCACGCATCTTGTCCACATCCTCTCAGAGACGATTTGTTGAGGCAACTAAGGCAACAATTCTTGCTGCAAAAAATGTTTTCGCACCTCCAGCTAATGTTTCTGCTGGAGCATCCTCATCGTATCCCTTGATAGAGGGGGGCCATTTCAGGTGTGATAGGACCTTTCCCTGAGTTTTTCGCATCAGCAATCGAATCTTCGAACACTCATTTCTCTCGACAGAGGGCCGTGATGAGGTTGGGAAAGATGAGTGGGCTAGACTTCCTTTTCAAACATGCATAAACCTCATCCACAATAATTTTTCCCACGTAAATGGACCGACCATTGAGAATAGAATGAAGGAGTAGGAGCCTTGGAATATTCACCGTTGTCGTGTGAGAAGTGGGCATAAGACTATTCTTGACAAAGTAGATCCAAAGTTTTTCCTCTGGCTTGAGTCACGCACGCTCCACTGCTTTGCTTGATGCGTCTAACTCTAAACCATAACCTCTAAACTCTAAAAATTAGGCGCTTATTAAAAAAATCGACCGTCAGTGCATACGATAATAATCTATAACTTTTATCATTGTTTTTATATAAAATATTTGTATTTACTTATATTATAAGTGTGAAAAAATTTATAAATTCTTAATATTATGAATTAATGAAATACTAACTAAATTAAAAACAACTAAAAACTCTATAATAAATTTTATTATACGAAGATTTTTATTAGTTGGCGAGTGTTTTTGATGTTTTGGTTTTTTCTCTCTCACGTTTCTCCATAAAGTTTTCCAGAAACAAAAATTATATATTACTTTTTTAGGGGATATTTTCTATGCCCACATACTAAAAAAATAAATTTTAAAGTAAACTTTAAGTTTTAAATTTTAAACCTTAAAAACATAAATTCTAAAAAATCTACCATACTTTTAATTTTGGGTAAAGTACACAGACGGTCACTGAACTTTGGTAAAAAAAACAAAATGGTAATCAAACTTTCAAAAATCACAAAATGGTAATTAAACTTTATGTTTTTATAACAAAATGGTAACTAGACGTTAAATGCCGTTAAGTGACTGTTATAAAATTTGGTATAATAACACATTTAGTCCTTCATGTTTATACATTCAATCAATTTAGTCCTAATTCGAAATAATTCACTAAATTTAGCCCTCGTTATTTATGCATTCTTTCAATTTGGTCCTTAAAGCAAAATTCCAAAGTATGGTAACACGATAAATAATTACACTTAAATTTTTATAGAACTTGAAAACTCGACTCGAATTGAAAAAAATTCAAATAAAGTTTGAGTTGTAAAATATGACGCGTCAACTCGAATAACTCGAAATTTTTTTACTCGACTCGATCGAACGCTCATCTCTATCATAAGAAAAGACGCGTCAACTCGAATAACTCAAAATATTTGAATATTTTAAATCAATTTTTCTTTTAAATCGAATATTTTTTAAAATAGAATATTTAATATTTTCATATTTAAATCACATCAATTATTTAATAACAACTTTAAATATTCGATTTAAAAGAAAAAGAATTGATTTAAAATATTCAGATATTTAATTAAATTTTTATAGGAACTTGAAAACTCGACTCGACTCAAAAAAATTTCAAATAAAGTTTGAGTTGTAAAATATGACGCGTAAACTCGAATAACTCGAAAATTTTTTACTCGAATCAATCGAACGCTCACCTTTATCTTAAGATATGACGCGTCAACTTGAAATATTCAAATATTTTAAATCATTTTTTCTTTTAAATCGAATATTTTTTAAAATAGAATATTTAATATTTTCATATTCAAATCACATCGAATATTTAATAACTAGTTTAAATATTCAATTTAATTTAAAAATATTCGATTTAAAAGAAAAAATTGTTTTAAAATATTTGCATATTTAATTAAATTTTTATAGGAACTCGAAAACTCGACTCGAATTAAAAAAATTTCAAATAAAGTTTGAGTTGTAAAATATGACCCGTCAACTCGAATAACTCAAAAAAATTTTACTCGACTCGATCGAACGCTCACCTCTATCTTAAGATATGACGCGTAAACTCGAATAACTCGAAATATTTGAATATTTTAAATCATTTTTTCTTTTAAATCACATCGAATATTTAATAACTACTTTAAATATTCGATTTAATTTAAAAATATTCGATTTACAAGAAAAAAATTGATTTAAAATATTTGAATATTTAAAGTAGTTATTAAATATTCGAATATTGAAAAGAAAAATATTTAAAATAGTTATTAAATATTCGAATATTTAAAATCATTTTTTGTTTTAAATCGAATATTTTTAAATTAAATTGAATATTTAAAGTAGTTATTAAATATTCGATGTGATTTAAATATGAAAATATTAAATATTCTCTTTTAAAAAAATATTCGATTTAAAAGGAAAAAATGATTTAAAATATTCAAATATTTTGAGTTATTCGTGTTGACGCGTCATATCTTAAGATAGAGATGAGCGTTCGATCGAGTCGAGTCAAAAAATTTTGAGTTATTCGAGTTGACGCGTCATATTTTACAACTCAAACTTTATTTGAAATTTTTTCAATTCGAGCCGAGTTTTCAAGTTCTATAAAAATTTAATTGTAATTATTTATCGTGTTACCATACTTTGGAATTTTGCTTTAAGGACCAAATTGAAAGAATGCATAAATAACGAGGGCTAAATTTAGTGAATTATTTCGAATTAGGACTAAATTGATTGAATGTATAAATATGAAGGACTAAATGTGTTATTATACAAAATTTTATAACAGTCACTTAACGGCATTTAACGTCTAGTTACCATTTTGTTATAAAACATAAAGTTTAATTGTCATTTTGTGATTTTTGAAAGTTTGGTTACCATTTTGTTTTTTTTTTACCAAAGTTTAGTGACCATCTGTGTACTTTACCCTTTAATTTTTTAAACTCTAACCCTAAACTTTAGCCTTAAAACTAAAATCTTACTTTTTAATGTCAAGACATAATTAGGGGTACTAAAAAAGACAAATGATTTCTATTTGTTAACCGGATCATTAAATTTAAATCATTATTACTTTTAAAACTTTTAAGTAAAGCTTATTAAGAATTTGTAAGGGTAAACTACACTGGTAGTCACCGAACTTTTAGGGCACTTTCAATAAGGTCACCGAACTTTTAAAACTTTCATTACAGTCACCCAACTTTTAATTCGCTTTCAATAAGGTCACTGCCGTCAACCACCGTTAAAAAGCTGACATGACATGTTAAATTTAAGGGTAAAACACATTGTTAGTCACTGAACTTTTAAGAGGCTTTCAATATGGTCACCGAACTTTTAAAACTTTCATTACCATCACTCAACTTTTAATTCGCTTTCATTACCGTTAAAAAAAAGCTGATGTGACACATTAAGTTTAAAAATAAACTTTTTCCCACCCTATTTTATCTCTGTGTCTTATTTTCTTCCATCCAAACATGTCTATCTTTTAAATACATTAATATTTTTCTTTGAACTCCTCATTATCCAGTGCATGACTCAGTAAATGTCGGGCCTGAAGCATAAAGAAGATTTTTATGAGCAAAACTTTAGTTATTTCTTTATCATTCCATCATCGGATGTCTCCCAATATTTTTCTTGTTCTCACACATGTCGCATGCATGTCTAGATACATTAATATTTTCATTTATGTGTTACTAGAGAAGTAACGACCTTCACCAAAAAATTACAATTTGATTCATATGGAAGAAAGAGACATGTTTGGATGGAAGAAAATAAGAGGGAAGAGAAAATATGGTGGGAAAACGTTTTTTTAAACTTAACATGTCACATCAGCTTTTTTTAACGGTAATGAAAGCGAATTAAAAGTTGAGTGATAGTAATGAAATTTTTTAAAGTTCGGTGACCATATTGAAAGCCTCTTAAAAGTTCAGTGACTAACAGTGTATTTTACCCTTACATTTAACATGCCACGTCAGCTTTTTTAACGGTGGTTGACGGCAGTGACCTTATTGAAAGCGAATTAAAAGTTGTGTGACTGTAATGAAAGTTTTAAAAGTTCGGTGACCTTATTGAAAGCGCCCTAAAAATTTGGTGACTACCAGTGTAGTTTACCCAATTTGTAATTGTACCCATCTTTATCATTTCACCTTGTACCTTTTACTGAATTTTTTTTTTACAAATATATATATATATATATATATATATATATTTAATATAAAATGTCTTCGGTTTGAAATTTGGTGGAATTAATTATCGACGAATATAATTATTTTCAAGATATCATATTTGAAAGAAGTTTTGAATTTTAATATTTAATATTTTATATTATAAATTATGATACTTTTATGAAGGACTTTCATTTTACAGACTATAGATTTGATGTTACATGAATATCTACCTCAAAGACAAAATTGAGTTGAACCATGTTTTCTTTTTTAGACTTATTGACATAGTCTTTCATTTATTTATCATTTAATTTTGCGGTATGAAGACATTTAAAAATATATATAATAGCTAAGGTTTGGTATGGTAATAGTACTAATTATTGGAATATATCTCAAAGTTATATTAAAATTAATTTAGTAAAGATGTATACATTCTGCTAAATATTATTTTACTTTTATTTTTGCATACACAAATAATGTGTTTATATTGGAAATAATGTATCTAATTTTAACTTGTGTTTATATATGGGGATGGACCGAGGGGGTTGTGGGGGCGGTCGCCCCCCTAAAAATTTGAAATCTTGTAAGACTTAGAAAATTTTTAGAATTTTTCTACGTATTTTCTATTGAAAATATATTTTCACCCTTTTAAATTTTTATAAATTCGCCCCCTTAAAGAATTATAGGTTCACCCCTTAACCTAAAGTCTTGCATCTGTCCATGTTTATATTAAAAATAATGTGTCTAATTTTTCCATCTATAAAATATCCATTATTAGGAAATGGCCCTTGCACCCTTTTTTTATCTTCACATGGCAGTAAAGGTATTTGAACTTGTGTTTATATTGGAAATAATGTGTCTAATTTTGTTATTTGTTTTGATTTGAAAAATTATGATTTTATTTTGAAGAAATGTTTCCTGTTTTTGTAAAAAAAAAATATAAATGATTTTTAAAGAAGCCTAAAAGATTATTTGATTTGATTATTATCTAAAGAATTTATATCCTATACACTGGTGATTCGCCTTAGTATTAGAGTTTAGGGTGTAGGGTTTAGGGATTTAGGTGAAGGGGTTTAGAATTTAGGGATGGTGGCTAGAATTTAAGGTTTAGGTTTAGAATTTAGGGTTTATAGGTTGGGGTTTTGTTTTTAGGGTAATATGGTTATGATTTAGGTTTTAACTTATAAAGTCTGAATTATAACCCCTAAACTCTAAATTTTTACCACCATCCTTAAATTATAAACCCCTACACCTAAACCCCTAAACCCTACACCCTAAACAAAGACCCTAAACTCTAAAACTAAGGTGCTTGTAGAAACTTTCAATTTCCACCGTTAGTGTATAACATAATAATCCTTATCTAAAAAGTTTATTATTTTATACATGGGCAGATGGTAAATAGAGTCAAAAGGAGGCCTTGGTCCCAAAAGTTTTGGAAAATTGTATTGTATCCTTGATTTTTTTTTTTTTTTGAAATTTTAGTTATGCCCCTCAAAATTCATAAAAATTCTTATAAAGTTCTAAAAGTTTTAAATATTTTTAAGTATCCTTTTAAAATTGTTAAAAAATTATTGAACTTTCTAAAATAATTAAAAATTTTAATTAAACACTCATATTTAAAAAATAAAATTTTCATTAAATCCTTCAAAAATTTTAAAATTTTAATTAAACCCCTCAAACTAGCTAATTTTATATACTGTAAAAATGTAAATTACCCATTTCAAATAACTTAGATTATCAGAGTAAAGAGTTACACATTACTTTTGGTTATATAAGTTTAAATAATATTGTCTGAATATTGTGTGTTAGTTTTATACAAATTTAAAAATTAGATATTACCATGAGACCTGGTTCATTATATAATACGAATAGAATTTTTTTCATTTCTTTTAAAAACTAAAAGAAAAACTCAACAAGTATATTTATCCTAAGAGATTTGTGTTCAATCACTTTTCCTGCAAATTGTGTGATAATTATTAAAGGTCAAGAATATGTATGAGTAAATACTACTTTATACGCACTTTTTACTTATTAAGAACAAAAAACTAGAAGAAAAATAGTTTTTAAAAGTAAGTACTTCTTTCTCCCTTTGAAAGCTTCCTCATCTTTCATCCTTTCTCCCCCTTGATTCCCCAAGCACCGAGTCTTCTTTCTCTGAATATGGAAGAGTTGAGTTTCTTTGTGGGTGTTATAGGTAAACTTCAACAAAAACATCAATATCCTTTTTGTCTTCCTATATATATAGTTTTTCTAACAAATTATCTTATCCATGTGTTGTTCTTCATCAGGCAATGTTATCTCAGTTCTAGTTTTTCTTTCTCCAGTGTAAGATCTAAAAACCTAACATTTTTTTTATTATTTTTGCTTTGGCTTAATAGTTTCTTCTTCTTCTTCTTTTGAAGAGGGACATTTTGGAGAATAATAAAGCATGGATCAACTGAGAATTTTGAGAGTGTTCCTTACGTTTGCACATTGTTGAATTCAAGCTTATGGACTTACTACGGAATCACTAAGCCCGGAGCTTACCTTGTCGGCTCGCCACCGTTAACGGCTTCGGCATCCTAGCCGAAGCCGTCTATGTTGCTCTATTCCTCATATATGCACCAAGAAAGATAAGGGTACATATTATATGTTTACGATCGTAATTTTTCTTTTATAGATCACATATCGCATGAATCAACTGAACTAAATCTCGGGTTTTACGAGAATTATACACGAATGATTTTGCAGGTGAAGACTGGGATTTTGGTAGGGATCTTAGATGTGGGGTTCCTGGCAGCAGCCATTTTGGTTACTCGTTTAGCATTGGAAGGAGAGTCTCGAATCGATGCGATAGGGTTCATGTGTGCTGGCCTTAACATCATCATGTATGGCTCCCCTTTAGCTGCCATGGTAACAAAATAACAAAGATGCCCCCTTTCATTTCATCTCTGTATTTGTTTATTTTGGTGTGATTACATGATAATATTTATTCTTTATTCTTAATTTTTTGAAAACACGCACACAACGTATAAACTATATTGCTCGAACTCAGATCACCTAAGAAGAACAACGTCATCCTTTACTACTGATATCATTCAATGAGTTCTGACGTCCTTTTACATTACGAAGAGATATCAGTACAAAATGAAATGATGAATAAATATGTACAATGTTGTATGTGCGACGTTGCTTGCATTTGCTCCTCATGTTTTAGTGTCATGGGGACCCATTTCCAATAATAGTGTTAGTCTAGCTTTCCTTTCTCCTACATTATTTTTCTAATTTTCATTTCTACTTTTAGGTGAAGAACGCTGAAAAATATTAAGAATGTGACAAATTTAAAATTAGAAGAAAAAAAATGAGAGAAAAAAATATTATTTTAGGTAGGTTTTCAAATTGTGTTACCAAAATTTGTCATTGTTTTTTCGTATATTCTAGGTGAATTTTAAGCATGTATTTGTTTTTTTTTTCTTCAGAAAACAGTGGTGAGCAGCAAGAGTGTAGAGTACATGCCATTTTTCCTGTCGTTTTTCCTGTTCTTGAATGGAGGGATCTGGGCTTTCTATGCACTCCTAGAGCAAGATATTTTCCTTGGGGTAATTTGTCTCTTCCTTTTCTGTTTAATTAACCAATTTCAATTTATTACATTTGAGAATTTAAATTTAATTTTTTTTGAAAAAACGATGTAACTTGTATAACAAAACATATGTAAACAAATGTTTTATGATTATTTTTAAAACTCGTGAAGTTATTATAATATCCGTATGCTTATTTAATGATCAATATATATAAGTTAGGATCAACTTACACAATGTATACATGTTTTCTGGATCGTTAGATGGGGGAATGGATGACTCAGATTAACTACTTACTCTCTTTTTTTTCCAAGTGATAATCTTCACGTATTTACTGTTAATCTCATTCATTCGTTTCACTCATCTAACGATCTAAAAAATGTGTAAAACTTAAAAATTTTACACTGTGTAAACCTCTCTCTCTATATATATACATTGGCGGTGGAAACTGAAAGTTTCCACAAGCGCCTTAATTTTAGGGTCTAGGGACTTGGTTTAGGGGTTCGGGCATATGTGTTTAGAATTTAGGGGTAGTGGTTAAAATTTAGAGTTTAGTGTTATAATTCAGAGTTTATAAGTTAAACCTAAATCCTAACCATATTATCCTAAAAACTAAACCCTAACCTCTAAACCATAAATTCTAATCGTTAATCTTAAATTCTAACCACTATCCCTAAATTATAAATCCCTACACCTAAACCCCTAAAACTTACACCCTGAACTAAGTCTCTAAACGCTAAAACAAAGGAGCTTGTGGAAACTTTCAATTTCCACCGCCAGTATATAGGATAATAATCCATATATATATATATAAATTTTAAATTTCCAAACTTAAAACCCTAAAACCTAAACTTCGAACTCTAACCATAAACCTTAAACTCTAACCATAATACATGAGTTCTAAACCCTACAACCTAAACCCCTAAATCTAATAAGCTTAGTTTACGTATCAAACTTTTTTCCTATATATAATATATACATTTCATTCTCACATATATGTAGTGAATCACCAATTTCAAATCCAAATTTTCAAATTGGTATTTCCAAACCCAAACTCTATCCTAATCCCTAGTTTTTAAAACCAAAAACCAACATTATTCCCAATTTTATTTTTATTTAGGTGAGAGGATGAGTGTAGAATGTATGAAATTAATTCATTCTGGGTGTTTGATTATAGGTACCAAATGGGATAGGTTTTCTACTTGGAACAGCACAACTAATTCTTTATGCCATTTATAGCAATGCAAGGCCATCAAGCAACAGCATTTCACAGGGATTATTGGAACAAGGCTTACAAAAGTAGCTCCGAAAATATAAACTCAACACATAATTCCTTAAAGTTTTCTTGTTCCTATTCGTGTTTCGAGATTCTATTTCGCCGTTAATGCGATCTCCGGTCACATTTTCCGGTACTTTTATCGGAAGTTTGGGAGTGCAAAAATATTATTCCACTACTCGGCACCACAATTGTCATTGCTTGTGTGCTTTGTATTAGCAAAAGAACAAGCTTCCTACACATATATTGGATTGTTTTTTCTTTATGATGAGAAATTAATTACAATGTTTTGTTTAATAGTGTAAGTGGTTTATATTAAGTCATCGTATTAACAGGGTTAATATTTGATGCACAAGCAATGAAAAACTATTTTTTCACAAGCATTTTTATTTAATCTTTAAAATCTCTAACCTTAAACCTTACATTTTAATCATAAACCCTAAATTTAAATCACTAAACCTTAAAAATATGCTTGTGTAAACTAAAGTTTATACCGATAGTGCATCGATTTTGTCATACTAATAGTAGCATGAGCACTAAATGTCAAATTAACAACTTATTTCATAAAAAAACTAAATTAACACGAAATTAGGTCAAACTCGTAGAACTTAAGAAGTTTGTGGGTCAAGTCCAATAATAATTTATTGGGCTTAATGCTCAGGTAAAGTAGGCCTAGGAAACGAGTCACCGACTCATCTGCAGTGAGTCTAGCCATTAAAGCCCATGAAACTCGGTGCAAACACACGAAGATCCGTATCTAGCCCAACTCTATCTCTTGGACTAGTCTAACATACAACAAATCTAGGGTGTGGTTAAAAGTCGGTATGTTTTGAAATTTGTTAAAAAATTTAAAATATTAAACCTTTTTATAATATTTTACGTTAATTTTTTCGTGTTTTTTTTTCACAAGTTTCGATATTTCTAAAATGTTATCAAAGAAACACGAAATCGAAACTTGTCAAAAAATACAAAAAAAAAAACTAAAATGTTATAAAAATTTCTAATATTTTAAGTTCTTAAACAAGTTTTAAAATTTACGGTCTTTTAGCCGCACCCCTAACTCACCCATCTATAGGGGTGAGTAAAACTCGACTCGACTCGAAAAAATTGATTTGTTACTCGACTCGAGGCGAAAAAACTCCACTCCTGTTGACTCGAATTTCATAAACTCGACTCGAAAAATTTTCAAATAACGTTTGAGTTATAAAATAGAAATTCAAAATAGAAATTCCAATAACTCGAAATTTTTAATAATTAGTGGATTGATTTTTAAGTTCGAGTCAAGTCCCTCAATTTTTCTTTATATATATATATATGAAGAAATATATGTCATATATATGAAACAATATGAAGATATATATATATATATATATATAATATGATTGGAGAAATTCGTTTAAATTGGAATAAAACTGTACTATAACATGATAAATAATTACAACTAAATTTATATAGGAACTCGAAAACTCGACTCGAATTTCATAAACTAGACTCGAATCGGAAAAAATTAAATAAAATTTGAGTTAAAAATTGTGATGCGTTAACTCGAATAACTCAAAAAAAATTTATTTAACTCGACTCGATTTAACGGTGTACCCTACCCATCTATTTCCTTTTGAGTTGTGTCGGTCCAAACCTCAAATCTAGTGTTGTATTAAGTTGCATTTAATAACAAGGACGTGCATTAAATTTGTGCCCTAAAAGCATGAATGCCCCCACCCCCCTCTTTTCACTTCTTATATATATAACCCTAAATTAATTGTCCTTGTATGAATATGAGATGGTATGATAATATTAATTAGTAGGGCACCTGTCTTAAACCCTAAGCAAATCTGGCACAAAAGCACAAATCTAATATTCTAAACCAAACAGATCTATGGAATTGTTTAACACTCGCACTACTCCATACCCCAATCACTCTCCATATTTTGTTTAATTTCTCCATTATTTTTTTAATATTTCAATGTAATTACATGGCAATATATATATATTTTTTGTTTTTTGTTTTTTAAAAATAAACATATATCGTATAGACTATGCTGTTCAAACTTAAATCATCACAAAAGAATAACACCATCTTTTAACAATGAGACCTCTGACCTCCCAATGAGTTCAATTTCTGCATCATCATAAATGTTGAATCTGGTAGTCTTTTTAACAATTTAAAAACCCAAATTATGTATATGTATGCATGCATATTATTCGTTTTTATGGCCAGATTGAAAGCAATTATAGAGAAAAAGCTAAGCTACTTTTGTGTTCAATGAAGGATCTTGCCAAAATAATTTGAAGATCTATTTAAATTTTTAAAAGATTTAGAGATCTAAATTAAAATTTTTGAAGTGTTTAATCCACGAAAATTTCCAAACAAAAAAGTGACTTAATAAGAACTTTCAAATATTTTGAGAGAAACCTTAGTTGCAAAATATTAAAAAATAACACAACTTAATGATAATTTTTTTAAAAAAAATTATGAAACTAATAAAACTTTTAAAAAATGTGAGGGCCTAAATGCTAGTTTTGCCCCTTTCATTACATTGCCAATTTACCATCCGCCCCTGTTTGTGTTGCCCTTTATCATCCTTAATTTGAGTCTAATTTTCTAAAGAACCAATCATATGAACCCAAAATGATGTATGCCTAAAACGACCCAAACACATATGTTGCAAACTTGACATGATTCAAACAATTAACTCGAAATAAATTAGACCGGAAGTAATTTATAATTTTTAAAGATTCATATTTCGGAATAATCCGATCTGAAAAACTTGAGCCTCAAACTTAAATAATCTTATATCTAAAATGATCGAATTTTAAATGACAAAAGTTTTAAAATTTAAATTGATCCGATCCAAAATCAAACCGATTCGTCCGATTCACTGTAGATAATAAATAGAAGGGGCAAAGGGAAGATGGATATATGGATTCAAAGGAGAAAGGGATGAAAGTGTTGAGATGGTAAAGAAGTGGGGGCAACTAATGATGTATATAATTAATATGGTCATAAATAGACGAGGAAGTAAAATCCAAGATGGAGACTATTCACCATTTGAGTTGGCCACCTTTCGAGCTCAATCATGTGCGAATGCATTTACATTTTGTGCAACAAAAAGCAACCATTACAAAAGTATAAAACACTCATTTCAACTGTTTGCTTCTTTTAATAAATGCAAAGAATCTAATCATATTATATATATAGGGTATATATAAGATATTGTAATGCATAAAATTTTGAAATATTGTATATAATAAAAAAATCAGAAAGGTATCAAAATCATTAAATTATAAGATATTGTAATGCATAAAATTTTGAAATTTTGTATATAATAAAAAAAATAAGAAAGATATCAAAATCACTAAATTATAAGATATTGTAATGCATAAATTTTTTGAAATATTCTATATAATAAATCAGATCGGTTAATCAATTTTGCTTAAAATTGTGAATCGTAACTGAATCGAAATAATTTATTTTAAAATTTTATACCGAAATCTGGTTCGATTAATACTTAAAAAATTATTTTGGTTGATTACTAAATTCGGATTGTTCAATTCTTGATCTTATATTGTATCAATTAAATCGGATAATCGATTGACCGGTTAATTGAAATATTTGATCCGAGTAATAATTTTTTTTACTTTGCTTATTAAAATATCAAATATGGTAATATGGTAAGTTTAATAAGCAGAGTAAAAAAATCATTACCCAATTTTTTTAAGGATTAATCGAATTTTTCTATTTGTATAACCATGTCATTTGAGAGTGGCCAAAATATGAACAATTCGAAAGTTAAGTTATTAAATTGAAAATTGTTAAACTCTAGTGACCAAAACATGTGTGAGAAGAAAGTTGAGTGATGGTTGGTATAGTTTACCCATTTTTTATTAAGGAAAAAAGAAAACAAACGTCAACTTCAAACGGGAGGGACCGTATCGAATTCGAACTAAAAGTTGAGTGACCTTATCGAATAATTTAAAAATACGGTGACCAAAATGAGTCTGCCCTAAAAGTTTGGTGACCATTTATGTAGTTTACCTATATATGTATATATATAATGATAGAGTCGAGGAAACACATTTGGTTGGTTGGCCAAGCTGCTCATCTTTGTTCCTTCACATTCTCTTAGTTCATGAGTTATAGACCCACTAGGAACACTTCTTCCTTCCCCTAAAGCCTCCCCCCTCCCCTTCAGGTATGATTAAGTTTTGTCAAATATATAATGGGATATGATCCACTTACACATGATGTAAAACTCATAGTTTTGCACTTTTTTGGATAGTTGGATATGTGAAATGGATGACTGAGATTAACTCCTTACTTTTTTCCTAAGTGATAATCTTCACATAACCCACTGTTAATCTCAACCATCCATTCCACCCATCCAACGATCCAAAAAACGTGTAAAAGTTGAAACTCTTACACTATGTAACTGGATCATATCTCATATATGTGGGGGGCAACTTAAAATTTTAAAAAATAGAGGTTTAAACTAAAATTTTAAAAAATTTTGAAAGGTTCAATTTACATTTTTTCCTAAAAAATTGGGGTTTAATTAGAATTATTGAAATTGTGAGTGCCTTGATGAGAAATTTTAAAAACTATAGGGATGTTTTAGTTAAAAATATTTAAAATTGAAAGCTTAATATGAATTTTTAAAAATTTTGTTGGGCCAAATTAAAAATTTTAAAATACTAAATTCTAATTTTCTAAAACTGTTGGGGTTATGGCCCCACAAGTCCCACCACCACTGGATATAAATTTCCAACTGAATATTAAGCTGAATTCGTTTAAAATATAAATTATTGTTTATGATTCAATGATAAACGCAGTAGTGGTTTGGAGTTTTAATTTCTCAAGTTCCAATATAGCTAAAATGTTAAGTCATGGAATTGGATCTTAACCATTTCATGCTAAACATTTTAATGACTTCTCTATAATTATTTATGGGTTAAAACCGAACAGATATTACCATAAAATCATATTAAGAATGCTAAAAAAATTTATCTAGATGTTCATCCCCTTATGTCTTGATGGTAAAGGTATATGTTTATCATTCCTTGGGACTCGAGTTCGAGCACCACTAATTTAATTAGAGCATTTCTCACATGAAAATGCAACAACAAAAAATATGTATATATTACAATTAGGGCCGTAGTCAACTATAAGATGTCATTTTATATCATAAAGTTTGTGAAAAGTAGGTATAGTGTACAAGATAGAGGTTGTGCAAAAACAAAACATGGGATCCCACAAATGTTTCTAAATCTTGAGCATGAATCCAACAATTATCAGTTCTAAAGCTTCAGTTTTTTCGGATAAGATTAAATTATTCGAATTTGCTCGATTAAACTCGTTTACAAAGTGAAAATATAACGTAATTTTCAGATTAAGAACAAATCATTTCAGTTTTTCCGATTAGATTCGTTCACAAAGTAAAAAAAAAAACTAATTTATTTTTTATTTAATTTCAAGTTTAGTTATTTATGTTTGAATTCGAATTCAAATTCAAATTAGAATAGATTAAACCCACGAACTACTTGAATTGATAGGTATTTTGAAAAGGGAAAACAAGCACAAAGAAGTTGTTTGGTGGACCATACATAGCATTTTAGGGTCACCGTGGGGGTTTGCTTAGATTGATGTCTCTCCTGAAAATTTAATTTGGAACCAAATTCTCACATTCTTTTGATTTATTACTCAACTAATCCTGATCGAATTTTACAGAGATTTAATATGGGTGACCCTCTCAATATTTTTTTTCATTTATAATATCAGAATTTGAACATCTAAGTATACTTAAGAAACTTAACCTCATTTAATTAGACCAACTGATTGTTAGTAAATTTTCTCATCTTAAATACATCCCTCATTTTCTTTTGTTGTGGACCTAATACTCTGATTTTTTTATTATTGTTAAATTTGAGCCATAAAAATCCAAATATACCAGTCCTTGACTGACTAACGATCTAATAATTCAAATAACAATTGCATAACTTAATTCGGTTCGATAGATAGAACTGATTTGATAAATGAAATTGGACTGATTCTTACATTGGATCAGACGAGCAGATGATATTGGCAAAGTTTGTTAAAGACCGAATGAATCCGAGGAGTGAAGGTTCTCTTGTTTTTTTTTTTCTTCCTTTTTTGAACAAAGGTCACTCGCATTTAAAACAAACACAATACAAAAACAAAAAGATTACATGAGAATCGGGAAAGAAGCACAACCAAACATGTCGGAGGAAGAACGGCCAACAAAGCTAAGGAAGAGAACGACAGTCCAACAAAACTAAGAAAATAAGAAAAACACATAAAAAAACAGAGAAACATCAAAACAAACATAACACAAGAGAGAAGAACGAGATTAGCAAACGGAGAAGCCAACATCTATGTGCCAGCACTACATGTCCTCTCGAGGAGCACCAGAGCATTTCGACGGTGAACGTAATGCAACACGAACACCGCAACTCGACCAGATCTTGACATTGCGAAGGTCGAAAGGGCATGGGAAGGCGGGGTGGAATCGGGTTGACAAACGGACCACCAGCGGGAGCAAATCCACTCCGAAACAACCTTGCATGCACTAAACGGAGAAAGAACGAAAACATACACTAGAAAAAACAGAAAAAACATTGAAACCAACCAACCGAGGACTGAAACCAAAAGCGCCAACGGTAAAGGCGCCATCAAGCCTCTGACTGCAGCGAGAGAAACCACCCAAGCCAGCGTCGGCACACCGATCCATGAAAGAATCAGATCCCCTCAAAATCTGACGTAAGGAGTGGAGAGGAAGCCCTGAGGGTGATGCCTTCTGCCGCCAAGGGTTTGTCGCAGCTCTTTTTTTCGGGGCTCGACGTTTTAAAAACAAAACAACGGAGTCGCCACCAATCTTTTAAAACGATGTGATTGGATCACCTAAAAATGAGTTATTTTAATAAGGATAAATATTCTATACACAGGCGTTGGAAACTAAAAGTTTCCACAAGCGCCTTAGTTTTAGGGTATAAAGAATTAGTTTAGGGTATAGGGTTTAGGGGTTTAGGTATAGGGGGTTAGAATTTATGGACAATTGTTTCAATGTAAGGTTTAAGGTTATAATTTAGGATTTATATGTTAAAACTTAAATCTTCATCATATTACCCTAAAAACTAAACCCTAACCTATAAACCCTAAATTATAACCCTAAACTTTAAATTGAAACAATTATCCCTAAATTCTAAACCCATACACCTAAACTCCTAAACCATATACCCTAAACTAATTCACTATACCCTAAAACTAAGGCGCTTGTGGAAACTTTTAGTTTCCACTGCCAGTGTATAGGATATTAATCCTTTTAATAAAATCAATTTTATTTTATTAAAACAAACAAAAACGAATTCGGGAGTCGGTTACGCGTGGGGAAGGGTTAGCACACCACAACCCCAAAATTCGTACCTAGCCGATTACAAAATGTTTTAATGTTAGAATTTGCAAGTTTGTATAAAATTTAACTTATTATTCATTTATGAAGATGATTTCATTTTAACGGCCCCACCATCAGGAGAGTATACTCTAATCACCGTGCCAACATTTTTGGCGCTAACTCGTTACATCCTTTTGGTAGAACACCGCATTAATTATGTTTCACTTTCTAAAAAAACAATCAGAGAAGCAATTGATGTGTTGAAGCTTTTATTATTCTAAGTTGATGGTTATGGTTATTAACTCTAAGAATTGTCTAAGTGAATTTTACCTATTTGGATTCAAATGTAATTAAGTGTATTTTATAAAATTTTGGATGTGAGAAGAATTTTTATTAAACTTAAAGGCCCGAACTAAAGCTTTTAAAAACCTAATCTTAGGGGTTTTTACTTAATCTAAAAATTTTATTAAGAGGCAAGATGAAAAACATGGAAATCAAAATTAAATTGTAAAATTAAATAAATACGAAAAATAAGTTAAATGAACGACACAAAAAAACACGATCATTTCAAAAAAAGAATAAAAAATCGAATTAAGAGAGGACACAAAACGGTGATTAAATAAAAAAAACAAAGTAGAACTGAGGGGGGAATTTGTGAAAAATGGTGACTATTTTGAGATTATTGAAAAGTTAGTGTTCTACGGAATAAAAAGGAAAAGGACTGAGGGATTTAATGAGACAAATTAGCCCATTTTATTTTAAAGCACATGGGTATAAAAGACATTTTTTACAAACACATTTCATTTTTTTTCCTTTTATAAATGTTGGATCAAATCCCCTTTTTAATTTTCTCTCAAATGTTGAAGAACACCGGGAACAAACTGTCGTGCCAGCCGGCGTTGCCGGCGGCAGAAATTAAAAAAAAACTTTTTTTTTATATTCGAATGGAAAATCTACCTTCAAAAGTCTATTTTTAAAACAAATCCGGATTTAAAAATAAAAAACATTCGAATCTCCCATTTAAAAAACCGTCTCGGCTTTTTTGACAACCTCTTATGAACTCCGACGGTGGCGGCTCACAAAAAAAGTATGGGTTTACCCTTTTTTTCTTCTACATATTCGAAACAAACAAGAGTAATAAATATAAAAATGAAATGATAGATTATACCTCAAAAATCTGCTTTTTCAGCTTGTATTTCCGAATAGTGTGTGTAAATTACAAGGGATTGAACATGTTTATATAGGTTTTTTCATGCCTAAAATACATGGAATTTCGAAATAAAAATCCTCCAATTCCCGGTGAAATTCTTGCTCTGTTTGGTTTGATTCGAATTTGTTTCCCCTTTGCGTTTGATTCGATTTTGTTGACTAATATGGGATTGGTTTCCCCTTTTATGCATATTGAAATCAGTCAAAATTGTAACCCCTCGTCCCGGTCTGGACGACTGACCGGTCCGAGCAGGTCACACGGGAAAAACTGAAGTAAAACTCGTTAAGGCTCCCCTTCGGTTAGCAACCCTAGAAAATTTTCTTTAATTATCTTGTCTAGATGGATCATTAAATCCTATGTGTGAAACGACAACGGATAAACAAGACAAGACTTTGCAGACGAAACATAAATATTCAAGTTAGTCCGTTTTCTTACATACGCGCCCAAACCAAACATTAACGACTACAAAGAAGGCTCACAAGAGAGAATACAACAACCCGAGCCCAAGCCCAACACTTGAGGACCTCCAAAGATGCCAAAAGCCCAAATTACAGGCATGTGTTTCGAAACAGGCTTGCCCGTTTCGATACACGAGCCCTAGTTTTAAAAGCCAGACTACCCGTACCGATACGGCCCACCCCGTTTCGGTACATGTCCTTTTTCGCCTAGACGTTCCAAAAAACGTTCCGGAACAGGCCCTCACTGTAGCCAAACCGTTTCGGTACGCGTATCGAAACAGGGGTTCACAGTAGCCAAACCATACTGGAACGCGTTCCGATACGGGTATCCCTGAAACCACACCCGTTCCGAAACAACCCTACCCGTTCTGAAATGCCTGCAGTTTCTGTGTTTCTAAAAACAATTCTAAGCATCTCCGAACGTCCCCAACATGCCTCAAAAATCAAGAATCAAGATACAACGTGCATATACATACTCTAGAGGCATACACCCTACTTCAAGCATGTCCGAACACTCAATATACATAAAAAGCCATCCTTAAAGAAATCTAAGCATTCACCAAAATGCATTACATAGCAAGGTTTATATGCCCTTAAACAAAACACCTAAACATTCATAGGACATGGTCATAAGCCTTCAAGACGCAAAGCATTTAGGCAACAATATAAACATGGTTTACAATCCACAACATAGAAGCATAAACATAATCAACGATGAAACATCACTCAACATGCTAAAACATCAACAAAATCAAACTAGGGAGTTTGGCACCAACTCCATACAAGTCTAGTACCCCCATTGTCTAGGCATTATTACAAAGTCTTAAATCATACTTGAGCTACTTGAGAACTTCGAAAAGCTCCTCCCTTGCCCACTTGCCTCCCGAAACTCTAACGATCTGCATGTTGGAAAAAGGAGAGCGTTAGCTTGGAAGCTTAGTGAGTGAAGCTCTAAAAACTCATCAATCATGCAGTTTTCAAAACATATTTCTTAAATGATAATAAATCATTTGAATGCACGAAAGGAAGCACAACAACACAATTACATGGTTTGCACATGCACAACCAAAATACGGTGGGACCACACATCGTCGTTCGACTAGTAGTTTTCCGATGGGACCACACATCACCTTACTCTTCTACTAGTCACTACCGGTAGGACCACACATCATCGTAGTTACGACAACCATCATGTGAGGCTCGACACCAACAATAACTACACAACAACATCAACGGAAGTAAAGAAAATTCCACAAACCACACATAATATCTCGATAATTGTTCATGCACCAACACTTAACAAATCAAGGCATAGTTAGTGAACTTACACTTGGGTTTAGGTTAGCCCTCTAGGCTCCACCCAGACCCCCAAGAATCCCTTTTTGAAATCAAATCAAGTTCAAACATTTTCACTCACCGATGAAGCCCAACCGGAAGCCGAAACACAAACTCAAATCTCCAAATTCCACGAAATCGTGCTCGAAGCTTCTCCGATGGTTTCCCTTGATTCTAGTCAATCAAAAACAATACATTACTCAACCGAATCATCACCAAACACTGTCACAACCACAAGATACTACCACAAAGCCAAATTCTTACAATTTCAAACCAAAGCCAATACCATAAACCCCATTTTCGTACTCCCATCAAACCCAGCAAAAAACTACTAATTTCAACACCCAAAACACCTTTAAACGCCTTCAAACCAACCTTCTAGTATCACTATAACACCAGCCCAACTCCCTTTCACAAAACCACACCAAAAACACAAGTTTTGACACTTTTAAAATACCCCCAAAACCCAATTTCGGAATTTTTAATAAAAGCCAACCAAATTGAGATATAATGTACCTTAGGGCAAGATTAACTCATAACTTAACTCTACATATCAAAAGCAAAATGAAAAACTATTAAAGTTTCACCATCTTCTTTGAAAACTCAAATTTCTCCACAATGGTATTTTCTAAAATCTAAAACCATCAATGTGTTTGGAACAAAGAGGGCAAGTCAAAAGTGGTCTTACCTTGATGAAAACACTTGAAATGGTGAAGGAGGAAGATGAGCTCTTTTGAAATAAAACCTTTTTTTCTCATCTTTTTCCTTATTTTCAAAAATTACAAGTTTGCCATTAATGAAAACCAAACCTTTTTAATTTAAACCAAAGCTTAATTAAATTTTAAAATGAGCCCACGACTCGAACCCGATTTACCCGAGTAACATCCGACCCCTAAACCCGGGGCGTTACAAAAACCATATCCTTTTACTTTTGTAGGTGCTCGACCAGAGAGGGGGTTGCGGCGGTCGGCAAGAGCGAGTTATGTCGAGGGTTGGTGGAGGGTGAGGTAGAGGACGACGATCAGCAGTGGCACAATGCAGCAGGCGCGGGAGCTGAGTGGTCGGGAATCTGGAAGGGCATGCACGTTTTAGTACAAAACACTTGTATATATGATCAATTTAGTCCAAAATTCATCAATTTAAAACATTATCTTAATTTTGAGGGTAAAATTGTAAATTACGTTCGACTGGAAGAAGAAGAAAAATGAAGAATTTACAGTTTAAATTTATAGATATTTAGACTAAATTGATAGATTGTATAAGTTTTTGGACTAAAACTGTTATTAACCCAAGCTACGTCACTATTTCCATTAGTTTTTAACATTCGAGTACCAAAACAGAAAAAATATAATGTTAAGTACCATTTTACCAAAATAATAGTTGGGGTACCAAAACAGTAACGCATGCATAGTTAGAGTACTAAATATGTAGTTTTTCTTAAAGAATTTTATCTTTCATTTGACTTTTCTAATATTTTTCTTGTATTAGAGTGCTTGGAGGTATAGTTAAATATTGTATTTAGATTATCGAGATCGAGAGAATAATTTGTGTGTTGTAACATTTCCACATAGTGATTCTCCGATTGTTTTTGACAACGTTAATGGTTTTTCTCCAATTAGGAGTTTAATATGGTTTTCCTTTTTATCTTTTTTGTTAAACCAAAAGAAATAACACAAGTTGTTAGAACGGTCCAGTTTTCGAGAAACAATTGAAAGTAATCTTTTAATCAATGTGGAATTGAGGCACCTAAAAATTAGGTTATTTTAATAAAATTTTATTTTTATAAAATTTATTAAAATAATAATTTTTGGTCCAATAAATTAAAAATTAAGTTTGAGAGTCAGTTACATATAAGAAATAATTAGTACCTTCGAAATATTATAAATTAGTATCTAATTGATTACGTAATAGCTTAATATTAGAATTTATGAGTTTAAAATAAATTTAAATTACGATTCATTAATGAATGCAAGTTTATTTTTAAAAAGAAGGAACTGTATTTGAAAACAAAATCTAGTCTTTTGACTTTTGAAATCTAGTTGGATCGACTTTAATAAGGATGTCTTTTATTTTCAACGAAGTAAAATAACGATCGTACCTCTACTTAATAATGGGTATTATGAGTTCGAGATTAATTATTTTACGATCCGTTTGAGTATGAATGCGATTTTTATTTGCATGAATTTGAAAAATAGAAATCCGAGCACGACTTTTAAAATTCAGTTCGTTTAATTTTAAAAAAATGATGTCCCTCTACTTCGAAAATTAAATGAAGATCAAACATCCATCACTTTTGCTTTGCCATTTTATTTAAACAGAATAAAGCGTGCAATGGAAACGAATTCAATAGATGAATGGAAATGATAAGAAAAAATATCAATGCATGATACGAACGATAGTTGATTTTAAAGATGAGATTTTTAGAAAGGTAAGTTTTGATTTCAAGAAAAATAATAACAGATGGATTTTTATTATTATGAAGCAGATGATTCATTTATTCTAATGACTCTATAGAATCGCACTCCAACACTTTTGAAGACTATTTTTCAAGTCAGACTCATAAAAGAAACATCTCGAATTCGAGCTTGAAGATAACATTTTAGATTTAACTTAAAAATAAGTGCTTAAATTATACATTTTTTTGAAAAAAATGTCCAATGTTTTTTTACTGAAATGCGTGCCTAAAGTTTTATTTTGTTAATGTTTAAGATAACAATATAACACCATTAAAAAGAATTCATCACCCAAAAATTTTAAAAATCATAAAATAATCCTAAAATCTCAAAACCTTAAACCAAAAATTAACGCTACGGTCGTCGCCGATAGCCTTGACGAACTTCACCATTGTCGTCATCGGAGATCACCGTCCATTTCTCCCAACTATTTTTCTAATCGGCGGGAAGAGTGTCAATCAGATGTCGAACGACGAACGCAAAAGGCTCTAGTCGTTCGACGTCCGATTGGCACGCATCTCGCCAATTACCCGTGATGAGTGGTTGAGAGAAATGGTCGACGACGGTAGGGTCAAACGAGGCTATCGACGTCAAACGTGGAGTTAATTTTGGGATTTTGAGGCTTGGGATTTTAGGGATTTGAGAGTTTTTTTTTTGGAGATTTAAGAATTTTTAGATTTTTTTAAAAAATTATTTTCTTTTTTAGTTTTTTATAAAAAAATTTGAAAAAATAAAAATAAATACACGTGTTAAATTCTGATTGGGTGATAATTTTTTAACGTGTTACCTTAAAGAAATAACATAATGAAACTTTAGGCACATATGTCATACATAAAAAATATTAAACACCTATTTAAAAATATATATATAATTTGGGCACCTATTTTTAAGTTAAGCCAACATTTTATTAAAAAAATCCTATTTTTATTAGTAGGCTTAATGATGACATTTTTTTTTATAAAAATCTTATATTGAAATACGAAGGTTTTAACAAATTGGTTATTCCATTCGAATAATTTTATGGAATCACAAACACTTTTGGAGACTATTTCACGAACCAATCTTATAAAAGAATCATTTAAAAAAATAATCCTATTTATTATTATTATTATTATTATTATTATTGTTGTTGTTGTTGTAGTACTGGTTGTTGTTGTGACATTTTTGTATAAAATACAATTTTACACAACAATCCTAAATTAATAATAGTGATAATAATAATAATATAAATATACTAATTTTAAAATACATACACTAATATTAATATAAATTATGTGAATATATAATAATACTAATAAAAAGAGAGAACAATATCATGGTTGTTGCAATGAAAAATGTGGCTCTTGTATTCTCCAGGAAGCCATTTTCAAAATTGGAAATTTTTAAAGATAGCTTAAGGTTGAGAAAGATATAGAATTTTTGGTAGGTGATAAGAATTTTTAAGATAAAAATAAGGAAATTAGAGGGGTAATCATAGTGGGAAAGAAAAGAACACGAAGAGTTGCATTTAAGGAGAACAATATCGTGTTTGGGTTGTTTTTAGTGTTAGGGAAGACAGTGACTAATGCCTAAAAAATCCTAACCTTCGGTCTCTAACCTTCCTTAAATTGGTTTCTTTTTCTAGTGAAGTTTTGTTCGATTGGTTGTCTCTGGTGTTTGGGTTCTCCCTCCCAAACTACTTTCTTCAGCTTCTCCGCGTGTTTGGTTTGCTTCTGCGTAAATTTTTTTGGGGTTGATTGTTGCTTTGTGTTTAGGGATTTTTGGTTTCTTGATTCTTCTTCTCCTTCGAGTCGTGGTGATGGTTTCTTTCTTTGACTGCACTTTAAGAGGCTTTTCCTCTTTTTCATCTATGTGGAATTAAGTTGCGGTTGTATTGGCTCTCTTTGTTGGTTTGCTGAGATATCTGGTTTGCCTCTTTTCCCTTGTGTTGTCTTGATTTTATTCGAATTCTGGTTCGCCTTAGTCATCCCGACATTGGTGGTCAGTTCTTGCTTGTTCCTCTGTTTAAGTTCTTCTGTTGAAAGTTTTGTCTCTTGTTTGTATGTTTTATGGGTCATTCTATTTTTTCAGCTATCTATATCGTAATTATCTGAAGGAGTAGTATGGCCATTCTGGCCTGAAATGTTAGAGGTCTCGAGAATTTGGATACTGATAGAGCCCTCTAAGATGTTGTTTTCAAATACAAACCAAGTGTGATTTTCCTAAATGAAACAAAACAGAAGAAAAGATACCTCGAAATGATTAGGAGAAAATTAAAATTTAGTGAATGTCATTATGTTGATCCCCACGGCACTGCCGCTGGTTTAGCTCTTTAGTGGTCGAAAGAGGTTATGTGAAACCAATATTTTAATTTTGATATAACTAAAGAACCTAAGAACTAAATTGAAAATGTGAAAACGAATTTTTAAGTCCTCAAACATCCCTATATGTTTTAAAGAATATGCCTAAGTTAAAAACTAAGTTTATCAAATATTTTCTAAGTGTTCTTAAAGCCAAAACAGTGATTTTCGAGTCACCGTTTCGAAACGGCCTAAGGCGTTTCGAAACAGTTTTGAAACTGTGAATCCATATTTCGAAACGGGTATCGAAATGATTTCAACACTGCCAACCTGTGTTTCGAAACAAGTTTCGAAACGGCTTTAGAACAAAAAGACACCGTATCGAAACGACATCCAGTGTTTCGAAACGGTTCTTAAATTGATTTGAAAAATATGACCGTTGAATGTTTTAACTGATTTTTAACAAATCGTTAAGGCGTATCGAAACGAGCTCAAGCCGTTTCGATACGACCCTTGATAGTGCAAAATGTTTCGAAACAAGTTTCGAAACGGCTCTTAGCGTATCGAAACAAGTCTGACCGTTTCAATACGGGCTCTTTAATGCACCCCAACGGCTCTTTCTATTTTGGTCTGTTTCGAAATAGGGTCGGGCGTTTCGAAACGGTTGGTTGCAGACTGCATTTATGGAGGGGAGATAACACCCCCAACGGCTCTATTGATGAATGCAACAACCACAACGGCTAGAATTCAATGAGAAGGTATAAAAGGGACCTCTAAAAGCTTCAACAACAACTATTGATCCTAAAGCAAACATCTAAACATCAAATCCAAGCATTTGTGCCTAAATCCCATTATTGTCTTGTAACCCCAATTGTATTTTTCATTCTTATCATTTCAATTGGGTTGAGTGCTTGTAATTGGGCTAGTTTATGTATTGAGAGATACTTGTTTAGCCAACAAATTCTTTGTTTCAATTGCGTGAGGATTGGGTCAAATTTTGGGTAGAAAATTTGACCGAAAATTGTAAGGGTTATCTCCTTAGTCCAGAAAAGGGGAAGAGCAATTAGTGGAATTGTTGCAAATCCTTAGTGAAGCTAAGGTAGTGGATGTAGAGTTTATTTGGAACTTGAACCACTCTAAAATTCATTGTCTACCTTTTTAATTTGCAATTTCCACCACCAAGAACTTTAAAAATCCAATTCACCCCCTCTTGGTTCATTTCGATCATTCGATCCACTCAACAATTGGTATCAGAGCCTACCTCTTTGAGGATTAACAACCACAAGAGGAGTTCCTAGGAAGAGTGTGATCATCCAAAAATCAAGAGATGGCTTCTACCTCCGGTTCGAGCATGTATGAGTCTCAATCCACTACAAAACCACCATTCTTCAATGGTGACAACTATCTGTTTTGGAAGAATAGAATGCGTCTCTTCATCAAGTCCAATGACTACTTGGTTTGGGATGTGATTGAAGATGGCCCTTACATTCCATTGAAGCAAGATAGTGAAGGGAAGATGGTTTTGAAGAAAAAGGTGGAGATGAGTGAAGAAGAAAGGAAGAAGATCCAAATAAATGACAAAGCTCTCCACATGCTTTTTTGTTCTTTCGGTCCGGACATCTACTCCAAAGTATCATCCATTGAGAGTGCCAAAGAAGTGCGGGACACTCTTGAGACTACCTATGAGGGAACCAATGATGTCAAGGAAACTAAGATTGGAATCCACAATCTTAGTTATGAAAATTTCAAGATGGAGCCCGATGAGACGGTGTCCAAGATGTTTGATCGTTTCTCCACCATAGTCAATGGGCTCAAAGGATTTGGAGAGACAATACCGGAAGACAAGCTTGTCCGGAAGCTACTCTACTCACTTCCCGAGTCTTTGGATGGGAAGAGAACCGCCATCATAGAAGCTAACAATTTGAAGACTTTAAAGCTTGATGAGCTAGTGGGTTCTCTCCTTACTCATGAGATTATGAAGCAAGGAAGGGAAGAAGAGAAGAAGAAGGAAGAGAAGAGAGTAGAAAAGCTAGAGGTTGAAAAGAAGAAGAAGATGAGAATAGCTCTCAAAGCTTCATTACTTGAGAAGAGCTCTTCTAGTGAGGAGGATGAGCTAGAAGAATTGGCTATGATAGCCAAACGATTCTCACGCTTTATGAGGTCCAACCGGGGAAGAAAAATTCAAAGGAAGATGGACTTCAAAGGTAAAAACAAAGAAGAAGCAAGGGATCAAATCATTTGCTTCGAGTGCAATAAACCCGGCCACATACATTCGGAGTGCCCTCAACTCAAGAAGAAGGGCTTTGAGAAGAAGAAGAAGCTCAAAGCCAAGCTTGCTACTTGGAGTGATGAGGAGTCATCCGAGGATGACGAACAAGAAGTGGCCAACCTTTGCCTCATGGCACTTGAGGAAGATTCCTCCATGGTAACCTCTAACTCATCATCTTTAGATTTTACAAATGATGAACTAAATGATGCATATGATGAGTTGCAAGAGGTCTATGATGAATTAGTTGAGAAATACAAGGAGTCGGTCATTAGGAATAAAAAAATTATTTTGGAACTAAATGATAAAAATGACTCACTCTCTCAAGCTAATTTAAAATTTGAGAAAAAGATATTAGGGTTGAAAGATGAACTAAAATTTTTTCAAGATGAAAAAGATGTGGTTATAGAGTATGTAGACACCTTAAATCAATTAGCGGACATATTTACAAAACCTTTAGACAAAGAGCGTTTTTGGTCCCTTAGGAGAGAGTTAGGTCTAGCTAGCCTATCTTGACCTTTTAGGACCTCTTTTGTGCTTAAATTTGCTTGATCATGTGAAATGCCATGTTTATGTGTTTAGTCTCCTAATTTCATCCATGCCTATAGTTAGGGGGAGTATGCTTCTGTTAAAATATGCTTAGAATTGCTCATTCATCATTTGCATACTTTTAGGAGATGTCAAGTTCGAGCCTTTGGTTGTTCTTAGAACCAAATATGCATTTCTGGGCATACGGTATCGATACGAATATACGCGTATCGATATATGTTCTTCATTCTGTTTCCCAGAATTTTCTTCGCTTCACGGGTATCGATACGATTAATCTCATATCGATACGGGTCGTTTCGATACGGACCCCTCTGTTTCGATACAACTTTCCAACGGGCATTTTTGCGGAAAAGACGATTCTACCCCTGTATCGATACTCCCTCAGGCGTATCGATACTCGATTGCGCTGATGGCATTAAATTGGCTTTTAATGAGTTCAACTTTTACCTAAACTAAAACTCTTCAAAACCTAATTAACCCTAGCCGTTTTTGCCTATAAAAAGGCCCTTCCTTCTTCATATTTTTCACACCTCAACTCAAATCTAAAAGAGTTTTTTTGAATCAAGCAAGGCTTTGTGCTCTCTCTCTAGTTTTTCTTCAATCCCTCAAGTTTCTATCAAGGTAATCCTTTCTTTCTTTCTTTTTCTTTTTTTTGTTTTGTTTTACTGTTTTGTTTTATTTTTAAAAAAAACTTTGTTTTTTTTAAAACTTTTCTTCAATTTTTTTTTTTAAATTTTTTTTCTTTACCTTGATTTTTACTCAAAATTGAAGAAATCCTTTTGCTTAATCTCTCTTTTAGATCATGGCACCAAAAGAACCTTCGAGGAAGCGTACAAGGGTTTCTCAAGCCGGTGAATCTTCCACCCTTGGAGCGATTGCTCGTCCGAACTACTCAATCATATATGAGCAATGCTTTGATGGCAACTCGGGTCTAACTCATTTTCGTCAATATGAGAATTATAAGATCCGTGCCGAAAGGGTAATATTCGTTCCTTTTCTCAACTCCGAGCGTTTTAAGTTTGAATATCTTCCGTTATTTCGTCGATGGAACTTTATGGATTTCATCTCTATTCCCGGTGTTTTCTATCGCCTTTTGGTTTTGATTTTCTATGCTAATGCCAAATGTATTTCTCGTGATGGGGAAGTTGTTGCCATTAGCTCTTACCTCATGGGGAAGAAAATTATTCTTGATGTCAAATCTATTTGTGAGGTTTTCAAATTAGAGGATGAAGGCCTTGATGATGAGAATGCCTTGGGGCATGTTCTTAGTGGCTCCGTGACTGCCCTAAATGCTCAAGACCGGATCCTCCATTTGATGGTGTCTTGGTGGCTTCGTCCCTCCGGAGGAAAATACTCTACCATCCGTGAGCGAAAACGCCCAAATCTTGCTCGAATTATGTTCAGTGAAATCGTTTATCATGTGCAAAACCGTCATACCTCTCTCATCACCTCTTTCATCTACGGTACGGCTCTAAGTTATTTCTTTGTTAAAAAGGATATTGATTGCTCTTTTTACTTCCCAACTCCCATTACCGATCCCATTGATGAGCGATCTCTTGCACGGGGTAAGTTCCATTATTTTAATGGAAGTTGGTTACGTCTTTCCGAGCTACCACCCGAGGCCGCAGCCGTATTGGAAGAACCTCAAGCTCCTCAAGTTCCACAACCCTCCATGGATGCTCTCATGACTTATCTCAATGATCAATTTACCGGGTTGCGCACGGACATGAACACTCGTCTTACTTCCATGGAAACAACTTTTGATACAAGGATGACGAGCATGGAGAATCGCCTCACATCCCTTGAAAGCGGTCATAATTCTTTGAATATTTCTCTATCCGCTTTTCATGATGAGTGGCGCAATAGCATGAGGAATAATGATCCAATGGGAATTGATGATGAAGATGATGAGGACGACGAAGACGATGCCTAGACATTTCTTCTTGCATCTCATGCATATCATTTAGGATTTTCTATTTTATGCACCTTGCTTTATGTTCTTAGGACTAAGTTTGTTTTAGGATTAAACATATGCTTTGATTTTCTGTTTTTGTTTGGATTTTAAGTATGATGCTATGATGAATAATATAAGTATTGCTTATTTATACCTTTGCCTTCTTTATGCACTTAATTGTCTCAAGATTTTTTGATCTAACAAAAAGGGGGAGAGAAACTAGCTCAACACTTCAAATATTTTGCTTTTAACTCAAAGGTTACCAAGCTTATATTAAGGGGAGTTAACTTTATAAAGATTTTTCAAAATGTCAAAAAATTTTAAGTTTTAGTTTTGTTATATCAAAAAGGGGGAGATTGTAAAACCTATGTTTGATTTTGATATAATTAGATCTTTAAGGATCAAATTTGAAAAACTTAAAATTGTTTTTGTAAGTCCCTTAATAAGTTTTAAATCACCAACTCTTTAAAACTGATTTGAAAAACTCAAACTCAAAATATTTTCTAAGTGTTCCAAGGCCAAACCATTGAAAAACGTCTAAGAGTATCGATACCCTTCCAAGCGTATCGATACCTTTTTACCAAAGTTGGCTACCGGAGGAACACGTATCGATACGGCAAACCCTCGTATCGATACGCCCCTGTGTTAAAATCTAAAGAGTTTGAATGGCGTACCGATACGGCAAACCCTCGTATCGATACGACCTTAATAAATTTTAAAGTATAAGTCGGTTTAAAAAATATGACCGTTGGTGTCAGTTGGTTGGTAACCAAACTTTAAAAGGTCGTTGACCAGTATCGATACGCCTAACCCCCGTACCGATACAGATTTCGACAGTGAGCTAAGTTGAGAAAAAGGTATCGATACGGCAAACCCCCGTTTCGATACCCAGTACCGATACGCTTACGTGCGTATCGATACCCCCTATTTATTGCACACAACGGCTCTTTCTTTTCTGAGACAGGTATCGATACTCCTTCCCGCGTACCGATACGCATAGCTGCAGAAGTGCATTTATGGTGGTAAGAGAGGGTTCCAACGGCTCCATTTATGTTCCCAACCACCCAAACGGCTAGAAATAAATGAGGAGGTATAAAAGAGACATCTAAAAGCATCAACAACAACTATTGATCTTCAAGAAAACATCTATTCATAAAATCCAAGCAATTGTGCAAAAATCCATATTGTCTAGAAACCCAAATTGTATTTTTCATTCTTATCTTGTTAAATTGGGTTGAGTGCTTGTAATTGGGCTATCATTTGTATTGAGAGATACTCTATTAGCCAACAAATTTCTTTGTTACCTTGTTGTGAGGATTGGGTTGAATTTTGGGTAGAAAATTCAACCGAAATTGTAAGGGTTACCTCCTAAGCCTAGAAAAGGGGAAGAGTAATTAGTGGAATTGTTGCAAATCCTTAGTGAAGCTAAGGTAGTGGATGTAGAGTTCATTTGGAGAACTTGAACCACTCTAAAATCCCTTGTCAATCTTTTTATTTGCAAATTTCCACCACACAAACCTTAAATTTCCAATTCAGCCCCCTCTTGGTTCATATCGATCTTCCGATCCACTCAACAATTGGTATCAGAGCCTACCTCTTTGAGGATTAACAACCACAAGAGGAGTTCCTTGGAAGAGTGTGATCATCATATATTAAGAGATGGCTTCAACCTCCGGTTCGGGCATGTACGAGTCACAATCCACTACAAAGCCTCCTTTCTTCAACGGTGATAACTATTCTTTTTGGAAGAATAGAATGCATCTCTTCATCAAGTCAAATGACTATCTAGTGTGGGATGTCATTGAAGATGAGCCATATATTCCATTGAAGCAAGATGGTGAAGGCAAGATGGTTTTGAAGAAGAAAGTGGAGATGAGTGAAGAGGAGAGGAAAAAGATTCAAGTCAATGATAAAGCTCTCCACATGCTGTTTTGTTCTTTCGGTCCGGACATCTATTCAAAGGTCTCATCCATCGAAAGTGCCAAAGAAGTGTGGGACACTCTCGAGACTACTTATGAAGGCACCAACGATGTTAAAGAAACTAAGATTGGAATTCTCAATCTTAGTTATGAAAACTTCAAGATGGAGCCCGATGAGACGGTGTCAAAGATGTTTGATCGTTTCTCCATGATTGTCAATGGGCTAAAGGGCTTTGGAGAGATCATACCGGAAGACAAGCTTGTTCGGAAGCTACTCTATTCACTTCCCGAATCTTGGGATGGGAAGAGAACCGCCATCATTGAAGCTAAGAACTTAAAGACTTTAAAGCTTGATGAGATTGTGGGTTCTCGCCTTACTCATGAGATTATAAAGCAAGGAAGGGAAGAAGAGAAGAAGAAAGAAGAGAAAAGAGTAGAGAAGCTTGAGGTTGATAAGAAGAAAAAGATGGGAATAGCTCTCAAAGCTAAAGCTTCACAGCGTGAAGAGAGCTCGTCTAGTGAGGAGGATGAACTCGAAGAATTGGTTATGATAGCCAAACGATTCTCACGTTTTTTGAGGTCCAACCGGGGAAGAAAAATCCAAAGGAAGATGGACTTCAAAAGCAAGAACAAAGAAGAAGGAAGGGATCCTATCACTTGCTTTGAGTGCAAACAACCTGGCCACATACGTTCGGAGTGCCCTCAACTCAAGAAGAAGGGCTTTGAGAAGAAGAAGAAGCTCAAAGCCAAGCTTGCTACTTGGAGTGATGAGGAGTCATCGGAGGATGACGAACAAGAAGTGGCTAACCTTTGCCTCATGGCACTTGAGGAAGATTCCTCCATGGTAACCTCTAACTCATCTACTTTAGATTTTTCATATGAAGAATTAAATGATGCATATGATGAGTTACAAGAGGTCTATGATGAATTAGTTGAGAAATATAAAGAGTCGGTCATTAGGAATAAAAAGATTATTTTGGAACTAAATGAGAAGAATGACTCACTTACTCAAGATAATTCAAAATTTGAGAAAAAGATATTAGGATTAAAAGATGAACTAAAATTCTTTCAAGATGAAAATGTTGATCTTAATAATCTTTTGTCTCAATGTAATAGTGAACACCAAAAGGTGTTGAATGAGCTAAATGAGCTCAAAAAGTCCTTTAAAAATATTGGTAGTGTCAAGCATGAGATAGGTGAATCCTATAGAACAAACCAACCTAAGAAAAGGACTAACTACTACAAACAAGGTAGCTTTCCTAGACATAGTAGAGCTAAAAGAATTAGAAGTGTATGGGTTCCTAAGGAACTTGTAAAATCTAATAATATTATTGCTATGTCTTCTTGGATTCCTAAGGGAACCGAGGTTTTGGGAGCTAACACTCATGGACCCAAAATGATTTGGGTACCAAAAACAAAAGTTTAATATCTTTGTTTGTAGGGGGAGCATTGCTACAAGGCCAAAGCACAAAGTCAAAACTCATGGTACCTTGATAGTGGATGCTCAAGGCATATGACCGGAGACAAGAGTAGATTCATGGATCTAAAGCCAAAAAGTGGAGGAGTAGTAACATTTGGTGACAACTCCAAAGGCCACATTAAAGGTATTGGCTCCATAGGTAATCACTCTACTATTCTTATTGAAAATATCTTATATGTCGATGGTCTTAAACACAATTTATTGAGCATAAGTCAATTGTGTGATAAAGGATTTAATGTTTTATTTGATAAAAATGGATGCAAAATTGTAGACATTAAATCTAATAATATTATGCTCATAGGTCATCGCATAGGGAACATATATATAGTGCATCTAGATGACATACATACATCTCATGCATGCTTAGTTGCACAAAATGAAAATGGTGCATGGTTGTGGCATAGGAAACTAGGACATGCTAGCATAAGTGTTTTAGAAAAACTAGTCTCCCTTAATCTAGTTAGAGGTTTACCCAAGATAAAATTTTCAAATGATAAAATTTGTGATGCATGCTCAAAGGGTAAACAACATAGATCTTTCTTTAAATCCATTAATGATGTTTCTACTAGTAGATGCTTACAACTAATCCACATGGATTTATTTGGACCAATTAGGACTATGAGCTTGGGTGGTAAGTCTTATGCTTTTGTGCTTGTTGATGATTTTTCTAGATTTACTTGGGTTCTATTTTTAAGTACTAAAGATGAGGCTTTGGAAAAATTCATCACATTTTCAAAATTAACCCAAAATGATCTTGAACTAAGAATTTCACATATTAGAAGTGATCATGGAACCGAGTTTCAAAATTTGGGGTTTGAAGATTTTTTAAATGAAAATTGTATTAGCCATAATTTTTCGGCTCCTCGAACTCCTCAACAAAATGGGGTAGTTGAGAGGAAAAATAGAACTTTGCAAGAAATGGCTAGAACTATGCTTTGTGAAAACAATTTACCTAAATATTTTTGGGCGGAAGCCACAAACACCGCTCGCTATATTGTAAATCGAGTAATGATTAGGCCAATTTTAAAGAAAACACCTTATGAAATTTTAAAATCTAAAAAGCCTAACATTAGCTATTTTCACCCTTTTGGTTGCAAGTGTTTTGTTTTAAATAATGGAAAAGATAACTTAGGTAAATTTGATGCAAAAAGTGATGAAGCTATTTTTATAGGTTACTCTTTAACCTCAAAAGCCTATCGAGTATTTAACAAAAGAACTTTAGTAGTAGAAGAATCTATTCATGTTGTATTCGATGATAACCTCCTTCCTAGGAAGGATTCTTGTGATGATGATGATGTAGGAATCGTAAATACCTTTGATGGAGGACAAACTTCAAAGGAGGATGAGATTCCAACAAAAGAAGAGGACTCACAAGATCCACCTCTTGAAGCCTTGAAGGACTTGGCTATTGAGGAAAAGGAAGTGAGCTATCAAGGGAGTTGAACTATGTCAAAGATGGTGAAATCTTGGGTGATCCATCCAAGGGGGTAACCACTCGTTCTTCTCTTAGATTAATGAATCATGTTGCATTTATCTCATGCATAGAGCCTAAAGATATTAAAAAAGCATTGAAAGATGAATTTTGGATTATGGCTATGCAAGAAGAGTTAAATCAATTTGAGAGAAGTAATGTTTGGACATTAGTTGATAGGCCTAATAATCAATCTACAATAGGAACTAAATGGTTCTTTAGGAACAAGCTAGATGAGAGTGGTAACATTGTGAGAAATAAAGCTAGACTAGTAGCACAAGGTTACACTCAAGAAGAGGGAATAGATTTTGATGAAACTTATGCACCCGTAGCTAGAATGGAAGCTATTAGGATGTTGCTTGCATATGCATGTTATCATAATTTCAAGCCTTTTCAAATGGATGTTAAAAGTGCATTTTTAAATGGTTTTATAAATGAAGAAGTGTATGTGGAACAACCATCGGGTTTTGAAGATTCAAAATTTCCAAATCATGTTTTCAAACTTACCAAAGCTCTTTATGGTTTAAAACAAGCTCCTAAAGCTTGGTATGAAAGACTTTCAATTTTTTTGATTGAAAAAGGATTTGAAAAAGGTAAGGTGGACACTACACTTTTTATAAAAATGTATAAAATTGACATCTTAGTAGTTCAAATTTATGTTGATGATATTATTTTTGGTTCTACTAATGAATGTCATTGTCAAGAGTTTGCTAAGTTAATGCAAGGTGAATTTGAGATGAGCATGATGGGGGAGCTCTCATTCTTTTTGGGACTCCAAATCAAGCAAAAGAAGGATGACACCTTCATCAACCAAGCAAAATACATAAAGGATATGCTCAAGAAGTTTGGCTTGGAGAATGCAAAGCCTCAAGCCACTCCTATGAGCTCATCTACAAAGCTTGACAATGATGAAGGAGGTAAGTGTGTTGACTCTAAGCTTTATCTTTCTATGATTGGATCATTGCTTTACCTTACCGCAAGTAGACCGGATATCTTGTTTAGTGTTTGCTTGTGTGCTAGGTTTCAAGCTAGTCCTAGAGAGTCTCACCTTATAGCCGTTAAGAGGATCTTTAGGTATCTTAGAGACACTCCTTGTTTAGGTCTTTGGTATCCTAGAGTCTCTACCTTCAACCTTCATGCTTACTAGGATGCGAATTATGGGGGTTGCAAAATTGATAGGAAAAGTACTTCGGGAACTTGTCAATTCCTAGGTAGTATGCTCATATCTTGGTTCTCTAAGAAACAAAATAGTGTAGCCTTATCTACCACCGAAGCCGAGTACATATCCTTAGGGAGTTGTTGTGCTCAAGTCCTTTGGATGAAGCAACAACTCTTAGATTATGGAATTAAAGTTGAAACCATACCCCTAAAATGTGACAACACTAGTGCAATATGTTTAACAAAAAATCCCATCCAACACTCTAGAACCAAACACATAGAAATAATGCATCATTTCATTAGAGATCATGTCCTTAAAGAAGATGTGGTTATAGAGTATGTAGACACCTTAAATCAATTAGCGGACATATTTACAAAACCTTTAGACAAAGAGCGTTTTTGTTCCCTTAGGAGAGAGTTAGGTCTAGCTAGCCTATCTTGACCTTTTAGGACCTCTTTTGTGCTTAAATTTGCTTGATCATGTGAAATGCCATGTTTATGTGTTTAGTCTCCTAATTTCATCCATGCCTATAGTTAGGGGGAGTATGCTTCTGTTAAAATATGCTTAGAACTGCTCATTCATCATTTGCATACTTTTAGGAGATGTTAAGTTCAAGCCTTTGGTTGTTCTTAGAACCAAATATACATTTCTGGGCATACGGTATCAATACGGATATACGCGTATCGATACGTGTTCTTCATTCTGTTTCCCAGAATTTTCTTCGCTTCACGGGTATCGATACAATTAATCTCGTATCGATACGGGTCGTTTCGATACGGACCCCTCCGTTTCGATACGACTTTCCAACGGGCATTTTTGCGGAAAAGACGATTCTACCCCTGTATCGATACTCCCTTAGGCGTATCGATACTCGATTGCGCTGATGGCATTAAATTGGCTTTTAATGAGTTCAACTTTTACCTAAACTAAAACTCTTCAAAACCTAATTAACCCTAGCCGTTTTTGCCTATAAAAAGGCCCTTCCTCCTTCATATTTTTCACACCTCAACTCAAATCTAAAAGAGTTTTTTTTTGAATCAAGCAAGGCTTTGTGCTCTCTCTCTAGTTTTTTTTCAATCCCTCAAGTTTCTATCAAGGTAATCCTTTCTTTCTTTCTTTTTCTTTTTTTTGTTTTGTTTTACTGTTTTGTTTTATTTTAAAAAAAAACTTTGTTTTTTTTTAACTTTTCTTCAATTTTTTTAATTTTTTTTCTTTACCTTGATTTTTACTCAAAATTGAAGAAATCATTTTGCTTAATCTCTCTTTTAGATCATGGCACCAAAAGAACCTTCGAGGAAGCGTACAAGGGTTTCTCAAGCCGGTGAATCTTCCACCCTTGGAGCGATTGCTCGTCCGAACTACTCAATCATCTATGAGCAATGCTTTGATGGCAACTCGGGTCTAACACATTTTCGTCAATATGAGAATTATAAGATCCGTGCCGAAAGGGTAATATTCGTTCCTTTTCTCGACTCCGAGCGTTTTAAGTTTGAATATCTTCCGTTATTTCGTCGATGGAACTTCATGGATTTCATCTCTATTCCTGGTGTTTTCTATCGCCTTTTGGTTTTGATTTTCTATGCTAATGCCAAATGTATTTCTCGTGATGGGGAAGTTGTTGCCATTAGCTCTTACCTCATGGGGAAGAAAATTATTCTTGATGTCAAATCTATTTGTGAGGTTTTCAAATTAGAGGATGAAGGCCTTGATGATGAGAATGCCTTGGGGCATGTTCTTAGTGGCTACGTGACTGCCCTAAATGCTCAAGACCGGATCCTCCATTTGATGGTGTCTTGGTGGCTTCGTCCCTCCGGAGGAAAATACTCTACCATCCGTCAAGTGGATGATTTTTGGATCCGTTGCTTCCGTGAGCGAAAACGCCCAAATCTTGCTCGAATTATGTTCAGTGAAATCGTCTATCATGTGCAAAACCGTCACACCTCTCTCATCACCTCTTTCATCTACGGTACGGCTCTAAGTTATTTCTTTTTTAAAAAGGATATTGATTGCTCTTTTGACTTCCCAACTCCCCTTACCGATCCCATTGATGAGCGATCTCTTGCACGGGGTAAGTTCCATTATTTTAATGGAAGTTGGTTACGTCTTTCCGAGCTACCACCCGAGGCCGCAGCCGTATTGGAAGCTCCTCAAGCTCCTCAAGTTCCACAACCCTCCATGGATGCTCTCATGACTTATCTCAATGAGCAATTTACCGGGTTGCGCACGGATATGAACACTCGTCTTACTTCCATGGAAACAACTTTTGATACAAGGATGACGAGCATGGAGAATCGCCTCACATCCCTTGAAAGCGGTCATAATTCTTTGAATATTTCTCTATCCGCTTTTCATGATGAGTGGCGCAATAGCATGAGGAATAATGATCCAATGGGAATTGATGATGAAGATGATAAGGACAACGAAGACGATGCCTAGACGTTTCTTCTTGCATCTCATGCATATCATTTAGGATTTTCTATTTTATGCACCTTGCTTTATGTTCTTAGGGCTAAGTTTGTTTTAGGATTAAACCTATGCTTTGATTTTCTGTTTTTGTTTGGATTTTAAGTATGATGCTATGATGAATAATATAAGTATTGCTTATTTATACCTTTGCCTTCTTTATGCACTTAATTGTCTCAAGATTTTTTGATCTAACAAAAAGGGGGAGAGAAACTAGCTCAACACTTCAAATATTTTTCTTTTAACTCAAAGGTTACCAAGCTTATATTAAGGGGGAGTTAACTTTATAAAGATTTTTCAAAATGTCAAAAAATTTTAAGTTTTAGTTTTGTTATATCAAAAAGGGGGAGATTGTAAAACCTATGTTTGATTTTGATATAATTAGATCTTTAAGGATCAAATTTGAAAAACTTAAAATTGTTTTTGTAAGTCCCTTAATAAGTTTTAAATCGCCAACTCTTTAAAACTGATTTGAAAAACTCAAACTCAAAATATTTTCTAAGTGTTCCAAGGCCAAACCATTGAAAAACGTCTAAGAGTATCGATACCCTTCCAAGCGTATCGATACCTTTTTACCAAAGTTGGCTACTGGAGGAACACGTATCGATACGGCAAACCCTAGTATCGATACGCCCCTGTGTTAAAATCTAAAGAGTTTGAATGGCGTACCGATACGGCAAACCCTCGTATCGATACGGCCTTAATAAATTTTAAAGTATAAGTCGGTTTAAAAAATATGACCGTTGGTGTCAGTTGGTTGGTAACCAAACTTTAAAAGGTCGTTGACCAATATCGATACGCCTAACCCCCGTACCGATACGGAATTCGACAGTGAGCTAAGCTGAGAAAAAGGTATCGATACGGCAAACCCCCTTTTCAATACCCAGTACCGATACGCTTACGTGCGTATCGATACCCCCTATTTATTGCACACAACGTCTCTTTCTTTTCTGAGACAGGTATCGATACTCCTTCCCGCGTACCGATACGCATAGCTACAGAAGTGCATTTATGGTGGTAAGAGAGGGTTCCAACGGCTCCATTTATGTTCCCAACCACCCAAACGGCTAGAAATCAATGAGGAGGTATAAAAGAGACATCTAAAAGCATCAGCAACAACTATTGATCTTCAAGAAAACATCTATTCATAAAATCCAAGCAATTGTGCAAAAATCCATATTGTCTAGAAACCCAAATTGTATTTTTCATTCTTATCTTGTTAAATTGGGTTGAGTGCTTGTAATTGGGCTATCATTTGTATTGAGAGATACTCTATTAGCCAACAAATTTCTTTGTTACCTTGTTGTGAGGATTGGGTTGAATTTTGGGTAGAAAATTCAACCGAAATTGTAAGGGTTACCTCCTAAGCCTAGAAAAGGGGAAGAGCAATTAGTGGAATTGTTGCAAATCCTTAGTGAAGCTAAGGTAGTGGATATAGAGTTCATTTGGAGAACTTGAACCACTCTAAAATCCCCTGTCAATCTTTTTATTTGCAAATTTCCACCACACAAACCTTAAATTTCCAATTCACCCCCCTCAAAGAGTCTTTTAAAAATGTTGGTAGTGTGAAGCATGAAATAGGTGAATCTTCAAAAACAAACCAACCTAAGAAAAAGACTAATTACTACAAACAAGGTAGCTTTCCTAGACATAGTAGAACTAAAAGGATTAGAAGTGTATGGGTTCCTAAGGAACTTGTAAAATCTAATAACATTGTTGCTATGTCATCTTGGATTCCTAAGGGAACCAAGGTATTGGGAGCTAACACTCATGGACCCAAAATGATTTGGGTACCAAAAACAAAAGCTTAATATCTTTTTTTGTAGGGGGAGCATTGCTACAAGGCCAAAGCACAAAGTCAAAACACATGGTACCTTGATAGTGGATGCTCGAGGCATATGACCGGAGACAAGAATAGATTCATAGATCTAAAGCCAAAAAGTGGAGGAGTGGTGACATTTGGTGACAACTCCAAAGGCCACATTAAAGGTATTGGCTCCATAGGTAATCACTCTACTATTCTTATTGAAAATGTCTTGTATGTCGATGGTCTTAAACATAACTTGTTGAGCATAAGTCAATTGTGTGATAAAGGATTTAATGTTCTATTTGATAAAAATGGGTGCAAAACTGTTGACATTAAATCTAATAATATTATGCTCATAGGACATCGCATAGGTAACATATACATGGTGCATCTAGATGACATACATACATCTCATGCATGTTTGGTAGCACAAAATGAAAATGATGCATGGTTGTGGCATAGGAAACTAGGACATGCTAGCATTAGTGTTTTAGAAAAACTAGTTTCCCTTGATCTAGTTAGAGGTTTACCCAAGATTAAATTTTCAAACGATAAAATTTGTGATACATGCTCTAAGGGTAAATAACATAGGTCTTCCTTTAAATCCATTAATGATGTTTCTACAAGTAGATATCTACAACTTATCCATATGGATTTATTTGGGCCAATTAGGACTATGAGCTTGGGTGGTAAATCTTATGCATTTGTACTTGTTGATGATTTTTCTAGATTTACTTGGGTTCTATTCTTAAGTACTAAAGATGAGGCTTTGGAAAAATTCATCACATTCTCAAAACTAACCCAAAATGATCTTGAACTTAAAATTTCACACATTAGAAGTGATCATGGAACTGAGTTTCAAAATTTAGGGTTTGAAGATTTTTTGAATGAAAATGGTACTAGCCACAATTTTTCGGCTCCTCGAACTCCTCAACAAAATGGGGTAGTTGAGAGGAAAAATAGAACTTTGCAAGAAATGGCTAGAACCATGCTTTGTGAAAACAATTTACCTAAATATTTTTGGGCGGAAGCCACAAACACCGCTTGCTATATTGTTAACTGAGTAATGATTAGGCCAATTTTAAAGAAAACACCTTATGAGATTTTAAAATCTAAAAAGCCTAACATTAGCTATTTTCACCCTTTTGGTTGCAAGTGTTTTGTTTTAAATAATGGAAAAGACAACTTAGGTAAATTTGATGCAAAAAGTGATGAAGCTATTTTCATAGGATACTCTTTAACCTCTAAAGCCTATCGAATATATAATAAGAGAACTTTAGTAGTAGAAGAATCTATACATGTTGTATTCGATGATAACCTCCTTCCAAGGAAGGATTCTTGTGATAATGATGATGTAGGAATCATAAATGCCTTTGATGGAGGACAAACTTCAAAGGAGGATGAGATTCCAACAAAAGAAGAGGACACACAAGATCCACCTCTTGAAGCCTTGAAGGACTTGGCTCTTGAGGAAAAGGAAGTGAGCTACCCAAGGGAGTTCAACTATGTCAAAGATAGTGAAATCTTGGGTGATCCATCCAAGGGGGTAACCACTCGATCTTCTCTTAGATTAATGAATCATGTTGCATTTATCTCATGCATAGAGCCTAAAAATATAAAAGAAGCATTGAAAGATGATTTTTGGATTATGGCAATGCAAGAAGAGTTAAATCAATTTGAGAGAAGTAACGTTTGGACATTAGTTGATAGGCCTAGTAATCAATCTACCATAAGAACTAAATGGTTCTTTAGGAACAAGCTAGATGAGAGTGGTAACATTGTGAGAAATAAAGCTAGACTAGTAGCACAAGGTTACACTCAAGAAGAGGGAATAGATTTTGATGAAACCTATGCACCCGTAGCTAGAATGGAAGCCATTAGGATATTGCTTGCATATGCATGTTATCATGATTTCAAGCTTTTTCAAATGGATGTTAAAAGTGCGTTTTTAAATGGTTTTATAAATGAAGAAGTGTATGTGGAACAACCACCGGGTTTTGAAGACTCAAAATTTCCAAATCATGTTTTCAAACTCACTAAAGCTCTTTATGGTTTAAAACAAGCTCCTAGAGCTTGGTATGAAAGGCTTTCAAACTTTTTAATTGAAAAGGGTTTTGAAAAGGGCAAGGTGGACACTACACTTTTTATAAAAAAGGTATAAAAATGACATCTTAGTAGTACAAAATTATGTTGATGATATTATTTTTGGTTCTACTAACGAATGTCATTGCAAAGAGTTTGCTAAGCTAATGCAAGGTGAATTTGAGATGAGCATGATGGGGGAGCTCTCATTCTTTTTGGGACTCCAAATCAAGCAAAAGAAGGATGGCACCTTCATCAATCAAGCAAAGTACATAAAGGATATGCTCAAGAAGTTTGGCTTGGAGAATGCAAAGCCTCAAGCCACACCTATGAGCTCATCTACAAAGCTTGACAAAGATGAATGAGGTAAGTGTGTCGACTCTAAGCTTTATCGTTCTATGATTGGATCATTGCTTAACCTTACCGCAAGTAGACCAGATATCTTGTTTAGTGTTTGCTTGTGTGCTAGGTTTCAAGCTAGTCCTAGAGAGTCTCACCTTATAGCCGTTAAGATAATATTTAGGTACCTTAGAGATACTCCTTGCTTAGGTCTTTGGTACCCTAGAGACTCCACCTTCAACCTTCATGCTTATTCAGATGCGGATTATGGGGGATGCAAAATCGATAGGAAGAGTACTTCGGGAACTTGTCAATTCCTAGGTAGTATGCTCATATCTTGGTTCTATAAGAAACAAAATAGTGTAGCCTTATCTACCACCGAAGCCGAGTACATATCCTTAGGGAGTTGTTGTGCTCAAGTCCTTTGGATGAAGCAACAACTCTTAGATTATGATATTAAAGTTGAAACCATACCCCTTAAATGTGATAACACTAGTGCTATATGTTTGACAAAAAATCCCATCCAACACTCTAGAACCAAACACATAAAAATAAGACATCATTTCATTAGAGATCATATCCTTAAAGAAGATGTGGTTATAGAGTATGTTGACACCTTAAATCAATTAGCGGACATTTTTACAAAACCTTTAGACAAAGAGCGCTTTTGGTCCCTTAGGAGAGTGTTAGGTCTAGCTAGCCTATCTTGCCCTTTTAGGACCTCTTTTGTGCTTAAAATTGCTTGATCTTGTGAAATTCCATGTTTATGTGTTTTTACTCCTAATTTCATCCATGCCTATAGCTAGAGGGAGTATGTTTATGTTTGCATATGTTTTCCCTGCTCATTCATGTCATTCATGCAAGTTAGGCCTTAGAAAAATTCATTTTTCTGCACTTTTAGAGCCTCATCTGCACTTCCAAGCCCAGGTGTATCGAAATGGGTCCATCTGTTTCGATACGGATGCTTTAAATTTCTATCTGAGAGAAGGGCGTTTCGGAACACCTTCCAAGGGTTTCGAAACGTTTTGGCTACTGCCAAGGGGTGTATCGAAACAAGTTTCGATACGAGTCAACAGGGATTCCATACGGTCAAACTCGTATCGAAACGGTCAGCTGGAGTTGAAAAATCGGTCAAACTTTCGTGCCCGCGTTTCGAAACGGTCGACACCGTTCCGAAACGGGTTCGCGGACTGCTTTAAAAAGGGCTTTTAATGATAAAGTTATGCTTTAATTAAAACTCTCTCAAACCCTAAAAACCCTAGATTCAATTTTTCCCTATAAAAACCCTCTAAACCTCTTTGTTTTTCACCAAATCTTGAGGGGGTTTTCTCTTAAAATCAAGTCTAAGCAAGCTTCAACAATCTTGTGCAAGGATTTTCCTCTATTCATCCAAAATCCCAATTTAAGGTATATTTTCATCTTTTTCTTTTTCCTTCAATTTATATTCGAATCTTAGGTTAGAAAATTTTAATTTTGTATAGTTTATATGTTTTGATACTTGGGTTTTTCAAATCTTGTAAAAAAAATTCAAAATCTTCAATTTTTTGATTCGAATATATAAATTCTCACTCGTATTTTCTTTACTATTCTTCTCTTAATTTTTTTTTGTTTTTGTTTTGTTTTGTATATTTGTTTTAAAAACTTGTTTTTAAACCTAAGTGAGATTTATCATTGGATTGAATTACGAAATCTCATGCATACACTTAAACTTGTTTTAAAACGCTTGCTTAATGTTTTTAGGATGGCTACGGAGAATGTTAACAAAAAGCATAAGACCAGTCAAGCAAGTGAATCAAGTATTCGTCCTAATCTCACTCAGCTATTTAAAAAAACTCTTCGAACTCAAGAGATGAGGGAGCGTTTCAACTATGTCAAGGAGTACGAAGTTCGTCGTGAGCGTGTTATTGGTCTCAAGTTTCTTGACTCCGAGCGCTTTCTTTTTCGTTACCTCGACCGTTTGAGAGAATGGAGTTTACTTGGTCTTTTGAGCATCCCGGACATTTGCTACAAGCACATGGTACTTCTCTTTTACTCCAATGCTCAATTTATTAATAATGAAGACAATACCGAAGTGGTTGGCCTTGAGTCTTCTATCTTGGGCAAGAGGATTGTCGTTGACATCCCTCTCTTGGAGTCTACGTTTGCTCTTAAGGACAAAGGAATTGCGAATGAGAGTCACTTTGGTTCTCACACCGGTTCGGTGCTTACCTTGGATGCGCACGATAGATTCCTCCATTTGATGGTCTCATGGTTTCTTCGCCCCTCCAGAGGTAAATATTCTCACATTCGTCAAGTAGACTATTTTTGGATTGAGTGTTTCTGTCGTGGTGAGCGCCCTAATCTTGTTAAGATCATATTTGCCGAGATAGTCAATAATGTTAAGCTTCGTGACACCGATGCCCTGAAATCCTTCACTTATGGAACGATTTTAAGTCACATCTTTAGCAAGCTTAATCTTGATTGCACCTACGACTCTCCGGAACCCCGCAAGTCAAAAATTGGTGAGTCCTCTCTCCGTAAGTCCGATTTTCGCTATGTAAACAATGGACATTGGGAACGTGTTGATAGGGAAGCACCTCCTCCTCCTTTCGTTGAACCGCAACCACAAGCTCAAGTTGCGAACAATGAAGGTCTCATGACTTTCCTCACCGAACGGTTCAACTCCATGGACACTAACATGGCTTCGGGCTTTGGTGTTATCAATACACGCTTGCAAAATGTAGAGGATCGACTCCAATCCCTTGAGAATCAACACTCGACCATGGATATGTCCTTCACCACCTTTTATGGCCAATGGATGAAGTTTCGTCGTTCTCAAGTCAAGAGCGATGATGAGTCCTCGGATGATGATGGTGACGACGAGGCCTAGGATTCTCATGACATATCATATTAGCTATGCATTTTAGGATTAAGTTTGCATTTTTATTTCCATTATGTTTTATGAACCTATGCTTTTGATTTTATTTGGGATTATGCCTTGAACTTATTGTTTAAGATTTTTTTTGGATATTTTAATTTTATGAATTAATATTATTGTTGCTTATTGCTTATTGCTTATTGATTATTGCTTTTAACCTTATCTCTTCTCTTTGAGCCTTGTTTATTATTTTTGATCTAACAAAAAGGGGGAGAAGTAATCTAAGAGCCAAAATTCGTTTTAAATGTTTAAAGTGTTTTTAAGTTTTAAACTTTGAATTTAAAATTTAAATCCTTTTAAAATTTTAAAAACTTATCTTAAATTGAGGGGGAGTTAGAATGTATTCAAAACTTTCAAAACTCTTAAAAATTCTAACTTTGGTTTTGTTATATCAAAAAGGGAGAGATTGTGAAAACAATATTTTAATTTTGATATAACTAAAGAACCTAAGGACTAAATTGAAAATGTGAAAACGAATTTTTAAGTCCTCAAACATCCCTATATGTTTAAAAGAATATGCCTAAGTTAAAAACTAAGTTTATCAAATATTTTCTAAGTGTTCTTAAAGCCAAAACAGTGATTTTCGAGTCGCCGTTTCGAAACGGCCTAAGGCATTTCGAAACAGTTTTGAAACTGTGAGTCCATGTTTCGAAACGGGTATCGAAACGATTTCAACACTGCCAACTTGTGTTTCGAAACGGCTTTAGAACAAAAAGACACTGTATCGAAACGACATCCAGTGTTTCGAAACGGTTCTTAAATTGATTTGAAAAATATGATCGTTGAATGTTTTTAACTGATTTTTAACAAACCGTTAAGGCGTATCGAAACGAGCTCAAGCCGTTTCGATACGACCCTTGACAGTGGCAAAATGTTTCGAAACAAGTTTCGAAACGACTCTTAGCGTATCAAAACAGGTCTGACCGTTTCGATACGGGCTCTTTAATGCACCCCAACGACTCTTTCTATTTTGGTCTGTTTCGAAACAGGGTCGGGTGTTTCGAAACGGTTGGTTGCAGACTGCATTTATGGAGGGGAGATAACACCCCCAACGGCTCTATTGATGAATGCAACAACCACAACGGCTAGAATTCAATGAGAAGGTATAAAAGGGGCCTCTAAAAGCTTCAGCAACAACTATTGATCCTAAAGCAAACATCCAAACATCAAATCCAAGCATTTGTGCCTAAATCCCATTATTGTCTTGTAACCCCAATTGTATTTTTCATTCTTATCATTTCAATTGGGTTGAGTGCTTGTAATTGGGCTAGTTTATGTATTGAGAGATACTTGTTTAGCCAACAAATTCTTTGTTTCAATTGTGTGAGGATTGGGTCAAATTTTGGGTAGAAAATTTGACCAAAAATTGTAAGGGTTACCTCCTTAGCCTAGAAAAGGGGAAGAGCAATTAGTGGAATTGTTACAAATCCTTAGTGAAGCTAAGGTAGTGGATGTAGAGTTCATTTGGAACTTGAACCACTCTAAAATTCCTTGTCTACCTTTTTAATTTGCAATTTCCACCACCAAGAACTTTAAAAATCCAATTCACCCCCCTCTTGGTTCATTTCGATCATTCAATCCACTCAACAGGTTAAAGGAACCATTCTCAAGTATAACCACAACCTTATCAATACTTTAGTTTCTATCAATGGTGAAGAAGAGTGGTTCTGCTCATTTATATATGCTCCTCTCTATGTTAAAGAGATTTTTTTTGGAAAAGCTTGCAACCTTGAGACCTTCCAAAAATTGCAAATGGTGCATTATTGGAGACTCTAATGTCATTGCTGAAAAGGAAGAAAATTTAGGTGGGAACCCGTTCGATCTATCTCTAGTCTTATGGTACTATGACTTCCTTAACAACTCAGGAATGCTGAAAATTCCCATCAAAAGGGGTTCCTTTACATGGTCAAATCAAAGATGCGGAGAAGAGGCTATTCTTGAGAAATTGGATATAATCCTTTCGTTAGGGGAATGGGGTTTGGCTTTTCTAAAAGCTGCCAGAATGATGGATGTGTTCATTGCCTCGAATTATACCTTAATTGTCCTCCTCCTTGTTGGATCCAATAAGAAGAGCAAGAAAGATTTTAAATTTGAGTCTAAATTGCTTTTTGTAGAACCAAGTGTTTTGATATAATAAATGAAAAATGATTTGGAAAAATTTGAAAAGAATTTAAAACTTGTCTTTAAGTCCAAACAACTTGAAAATATGTTTGAGGTATTTAAAAAGGTTTTTGGCAAAGTTTTTTTATGATTTTAAATAGCCAAACTTGACTTTTCAGCAAGCCCGTACCGATACGGTGTACCCCGTATCGATACCTTTTTGCCCAGGTTTTGATTCTACCAAAACCCGTACCGATACGGGTGAGACCGTATCAATACGGATAGAGATCGTTTCGATACACCCCTTAAGCGTACTGATCCATGTTTTAACGACCCCAACAACTATTTTCCCAACGGTCTTTTAAATGTCATACCGCACCGATACGCCCTCAAGCGTATCGATTCGCTTAGGCTGGCAAGAGCCTAACGGCTAGTTTCTGAAGAAGGCCGTACCGATACGGGTCCTCGCGTATCGATACAGAAGGCTGCAGAACATCATTAAAGATGGGAAATAAAGTCTCCAACGGCTCCAATTCAACCCCAACGGCTAGTAACGGCTACAAACTCAAAGAGGAGTATAAAAAGGACCTCCAAGCATCTAGTAATGGTTAATGCTTCAATTGTAATACAACATATGATCAAGAAATTGTCTTAGTGTTTAAGTGTCAATTCTTTGTATAGACAAACACTAGTGAGCCAAAATTGTTAGATTTGCTCAAGTGTTTTAGGTTTGGGTGAGAGCTTAATTGTGCAAACAAATACCTATTAGAGGGATTTGAGTTTGCTTATCTTTTCTCTTTGTAAAGAGGGTTTGATCAAGGCTTTGGGTAGAAAGCTTGATCGGTTTGTAAGGGTTTCCTCCTAAGCCTAGAAAAGGGGATGAATCAATAGTGGATTGATTGGAAATCCTTAGTGGGAAGCTAAGGTAGTGGATGTAGACCTTGGTTACAAGGTTGAACCACTATAAATCATTGTGTCTTTATTCATTTAAGCTTACACACCTCTTACACCCAAAATTCCACTTCTCCACCACTTGGCGAGCAAGAACGGTTAAAGGAATCGAGCACCCACAAATCCCAACAATTGGTATCAGATCTTGGCTCAATTGAAGAGCATTAACATCCTATTGAGAAGATCCGGTAAGCTCGACCAACTTTTCAAACAACCGGCTCAATGGCGCAATCCATCGACAAATCGCCCTTCTTCGACGGAATACACTATGCCCATTGGAAGACAAGGATGAAGTTCTTCATAAAGTCAAAGGAGTACAAGCTTTGGGATATAGTGGAAGATGATCCGTTCGTGCCTCAACGAAGCAAAGTGGAATGGAGTGCCGAAGATCGCAAGAAGGTGGAGCTTAATTGCAAAGCCTTGCACATCCTCTTTTGTGCTTTTGGCCCAACCATCTATGAGAAGATTTCTTCTTGTAAGAGTGCCAATGAGGTATGGGACAAGCTTGAAGTCATATACGAAGGGACAAATGAAGTAAAGGAGACCTAGATTGGGCTCCTCAACCTAGCGTATGAAAACTTCAAGATGGATCCAGAAGAGGACATCGAGAAGATGTTTGATCGGTTCTCCACCATCACCAATGGACTCAAAGGTTTTGGAGAAGCCATCTCGGAAGAAAAACTTGTCCGAAAGCTCATCTACTCCCTTTCCGAGTTATGGGACTCAAAAAGGACCGCCATAATCGAAGCCAAGAATCTCAGAACTTTGAAGCTTGATGAGTTCATGGGGTCACTTCTCACTCACCAAATCATGAAGAAAAACAAAGAAGAGGAGAAGAAGAGGGAAGAAATTAGAGTTATGGGGGTGAAAAAACTCAAAGGGCTTGGCATCAACACAAATGTCATTGCTCTCAAATCCTCCATATACCATCATGTTGATTCAAGTGAAGAGGAGGATGATGAAGAAGAGATAGTTCATCTCTTCAAGAAGTGTGCCCTGTTCATGAAGAAAGCCTTGAAAGAGATTAAACGAGAATCCATGAAAAAGAAGAGGGCAAGCACTTCAAGCCATAAGAAGAAGGCATATGTGGCTACTTGGAGTGATGAGGACTCCATCGACGATGAACAAGCCAACCTTTTCCTTATGGCCATCGAAGAAGATTCAAGGGTAACTTCTAATTCATCTACTTCATGTTCATATTCTTTTGATGAATTACAAGATGCCTGTGACGATTTGGTTTTAGAGTTTAAAAATCACATTTTGAAAAACAATAAAATGATTTCAAAGTTGAAAATTCAAAATGATTTGATTTCTAAAACCAAACTTGAACTTGAAGCAAAACTCGAAGAGTTTGAACAAAAATGTTTTGATTTAAAAAACTTGCTTCATAAAGTTCAAGAAGAAAAAGATTTGATTTCCAAATAGCTTGAAAAGAAAAACAATTTTAGAAAATCAAACTTTTATGTAAGACAATCTAGTGCCCCTAGATTCATAAATGGAAAATGTTTTAGAAGTGTTTGGGTCCCAAAAGGACTAACCACTTCAACTAAAAATGATGAAATTGAAAAATTGATTCATAAGGTGACTAAATTTTGTGCTACTAACGTCTATGAATCCAAAGCAATTTGGATACCAAAAATTACTTGATTGCCTTTTGCTAGGTGTGATGGAGAGTGATCAACAAGTCAAACTTTGAGGGGGAGCTCCATGCACACAAGGAAGAACACTTGAAGAAGGAAGGCTTCACATCCTCCCTTGGGTTCAAGTGTGGTAAAATCTAGTTGTTCTTGGTTTTATTTGATTTATTTTCATTTATTTCAACTAGATGATCATATATGTTGGACTAACATTTTTTTTTTGATGCTTTGAGAAAGGGGGAGCCATTTTTAAAACCAAACATCTCTAATTTTCAAAATTTTAACCTCTATTGTTATTTTTGAGCTTAAAATTCCTTTAAATTCTTTTTGATATAACAAAAAAGGGAGAAATGGTTTGAAAAATTGCATTTTCAAGTTTTTCAAGAGAATAAGAGGGAGATTTAATTAAATTCAAATTTTAAGTCTCTCATTCAAATTTTAAAATACAAAGAGGGAGAGAATCTCAAACAATTTTTCAAGTTAGTTTTATTATATCAAAAGGGGGAGATTGTAGAACTAAGTGTTTTGATATAATAATTGAAAAATGTTTTGGACAAATTTGAATAGAATTTAAAATTTGTCTTTTAGTCCAAACAACTTGAAAATATGTTTGAGGTATTTAAAAAGGTTTTTGGCAAAGTTTTTTAATGATTTTAAATAGCCAAACTTGACTTTTCAGCAAGCCCATACCGATACGGTGTACCCCGTATCGATACCTTTTTGCCCAGGTTTTGATTCTGCCAAAACCCGTACCGATACGGGTAAGACCGTATTGATACAGATAGGGATCGTTTCGATACGCCCCTTAAGCATACCGATCCCTGTTTTAACGACCCCAACAGCTATTTTCCCAATGGTCTTTTAAATGTCATACTGTACCGATACGCCCTCAAGCGTATCGATACGCTTAGGTTAGCAAGAGCCCAACGGCTATTTCTGAAGAAGGTCGTACCGATACGGGTCCTCGCGTATCGATACGGAAGGCTGCAGAACATCATTAAAGATGGGAAATAAAGTCTCCAACGGCTCCAATTCAACCCCAACGGCTAGTAACAGCTACAAAATCAAAGAGGAGTATAAAAGGGACCTTTAAGCATCTAGTAATGGTTAATGCTTCAATTGTAGTACAACATATGATCAAGAAAATGTCTTAGTGTTTAAGTGTCAATTCTTTGTATAGACAAACACTAGTGAGCCAAAATTGTTAGATTTGCTCAAGTGTTTTAGGTTTGGGTGAGAGCTTAATTGTGCAAACAAATACCTATTAGAGGGGTTTGAGTTTGCTTATCGTTTCTCTTTGTAAAGAGGGTTTGATCAAGGCTTTGGGTACAAAGCTTGATCGATTTGTAAGGGTTTCCTCCTAAGCCTAGAAAAGGGGAAAAATCAATAGTGGATTGATTGGAAATCCTTAGTGGGAAGCTAAGGTAGTGGATGTAGACCTTGGTTAGAAGGTTAAACCACTATAAATCATCGTGTCTTTATTCATTTTAGCTTCCACACCTCTTACATCCAAAATTCCACTTCTCCACCACTTGGCGAGCAAGAACGATTGAAGGAATTGAGCACCCACACATCCCAACACTTTTGCAGGAAGAATGTCTGTCAAATGTTAAGGAATCTTGGGAATCTAAGGTCATCCTATCAACCCTAAATCATTTTCTAGGAAACTATTTTCTACTAAGGTTAAACTCTACAAATGGAGCAGAGCAAAATTTGGTAAAAACAAAAGATCAATCGAGGTTATCAAACAAAGGTTGTTGGAACTTCAAGATTGTCCGCTTACTGAGATGACTAAGGAGGAAGTCCGACTCTTGAAGTTGGAGCTTAACAAACTAACGAAAAGTGAAGAAAGGCATTGGAATCAGAGGGCTATAAGTAGATTAGCTCAAACTCGATGATAAAAATACTAAGTTTTTCCATGCCAGTACTATTCAGAATCGAAGGAATAATTCTATTTTTAAACTAAGAGATGATACATGTAATTGGCTCAAAGAAAGGCCTACCATTGTTGGACATATCGAGAGGAGTTTCAAAAGGTTGTTTACCAAAGACCCTTCCATTCATTTGGAAGGGTTTGCTTCCCCTATCTCGAGTCTTATCTCTCCGAAAATGAACCGTTCCTTATGTAGAGGTGTTCAAGAAGAGGAAATCCGTAAAACGGTTTTTAATATGGGTGCCCTCACAGCTCCTGGACCAGATGATTTCTCTAGTATTTTCTATCACGCTTCAAAGTGGACTGGGATGCGCTTCGGGTGATTATGTAGAGAATGGGTTTCGACAAGTTGTGGATTCAAAGGGTTATGTATTGCGTGTCATCTCCTTCTATGATTATGGTTGTTAATGGGGAGATGCATAACGAGTTCTTGCCTAGCCGAGGTCTTAGACAAGGTGATCCACTCTCTCCCTTCCTTTTCCTTTTGATCTCTAATTTGCTCTCTTTGTTCATTGAAAGGGAACAACGACACCAAGCTTATTCTAGTTTCTGTATCAGTAGACGATGCCCTGTGATTAGTCACCTTATGTTTGCCAGTGACTGTATTCTTTTCACAAAAGCGGAAAAATATAATTGTGACTCTATTTTACGTATCTCATACGATTTCTACAAGACTATTGGTCAATTAGTTAACCTAAGTAATTCTTCAGTTTTCTTTTTTTCGGACGTGAGTATGAACTTAAAGAGCTCTCTTACTAATCTTTTGGGTTTCTGTCCTATGGAAAAAGGTAGCAAATACCTAGGCCTTCTTCTATATGAGGCAGAGGAAAAAAGCTCTTAATTTTATTCTGGAACGGGTTCGAAGTAAACTTCAGAGTTTGAAATCGAACTTCTTGTCACATGCTGCGAATGAGATTCTTATTAAGGATGTTGCTATTGATATCCCTTCGTACGTCATGCAATGTTTTTTTGCTTCTTGTTACTTTTTGTGATGATATTTACTCTCTTATTGGTAAATTTTGGTGGAGTAACTCTCAGGAGAAGGATAAAGGGATTCATTTGCTCAATTGGAAGAAACTTTGCAAAGCTAAAAGTCTCTTTGGATTTAGGGATTTCAGAACGTTCAATTAGGCTCTTGTGGCCAAGAAAGCTTGGAGAATTATTAAAAGGTCGAACTCCTTAGTTGCCCGCATTCTTTTCGACCTCGTATGTATGACTTCCTTGATGCCAAGATTTTTTTATCTATATGAGAGGATAAATGGATTCCTAATTTGCAATCCTTTTCGACCTCGTATGTACGACCTCCTTGATGCCAAGATTTTTTTATCTCTAAACTCATCAACGGGGAGAAACAAGAATGGTGGCGTGATACAATTTCCTATCATTTCTCTAGAGATGAAGCCAAAGCTATTTGTATTATTCCTATTGGTGGCCCTTCTTGTAACGATGAGCTTATTTGGTTTGGAAACAAGAATGGGGAATATTCTGTGAAATATGGGTCCGACACATTATCCTTGCCCCTACTCAAGTGAGGATCCTTCTCAAGACTCAGATTTATGGAAATCAATATGGGGCCTTAACGTTCCTCTTAAACTTAAAAATTTTATTTGAAAGGCATGTCACAATATTTTGTCTAATAAAGGAAATCTTAGAGCACGAATGCATGAAAATTTCTCTTCTTGCCCCTCTTGCCCTCGATGTGGGAAGGACTTTGAAAGCATCAAACATATGTTGTTCATTTGCTCATTTGCCCAAGCAACTTGACGCTCTTCCGATTTCAGTTATTCTCCCAACGATGTGGGTTTTTCGGGATTTTTCAAGTGGTGGAAAAAACGCGTTTCTCTTCGGGACAAGGAAAGCTTTACGGAGGGTCTTGAGCTTGTTACCTTTCTTTGATGGCACTTACAGAAATCCAGAAATGCTTCTCTTTTCAGGTTTTGTTGAGTCATTGATTGATGTGTGGCTTAGAGAGGAAACCTCATTCTCCAAATTCAAAGGTTGCTCCCTTTCGACCTCCAAGCATCATGGTTTTCTCCTCTTGTTGCCCCGCTTTGGATTCCACTAGACCAAGGGTTTCTGAAAATCAACTGCGATGCCTCATTTATCATTCCTCGGGTTATGCAGAAGTTGCCGCTATCCTATGGGATGAGCATGGTCAGGTGATTGGCGGCAATGCTAAAGCCTTCATCGCCCCATCTGCTGTAGTAGCCGGAGCCTTGCGGTAAGGCTAGGAACTTTCCTAGCTATTGACGTTGGCCATGGAAAAGTGATTATTGAATCCGACAATGCGTGTGTCATTAAAAGAATTAACTCCAAAAAGCTTTCACCTTGGGAGTCCACTGTCATAGAAGGTGATATCCTTGGATTGATTTCCTCCTTCACTTCTTTCACCTTTTCTGTTGTTAAACGCAATTGTAATTATGTTACAGATTGGATCGTGAAGGCGGTTTGAAATGGTTCTTGGCCTATTAATTGGCCCTACGTGCTTTCTCACGAGTTGAGGATTCTTCTATAATGGTTCTCTTTTATAATATTTCTTCCTTTAGATAAAAACATCACATGTGTTTAAAAGGCAAAGAAAAAAACACACAACTTCTATGTTGCCCTAGCCGCTCCACAAGCTCCCAAAATCAGATCTGTCCCATTTTTTACCACTCCACTCAGACCAAATTTGAGGGTCCGACATTGGCCAGCCGCTGGTCTTTAGCAACTGGCCTCCCTCCCGTTTCTCATCTTTTTCATTCAGCTTTTTGTCGACCTTTTTTTCTTTTGGTTTTGTTCCTTTGCTTTCATTTGGCGTTCTCGGTGGGTTATGCTGTCCTCGGTCGTCTCAATTTAAGCTTAGGTCCAATTTTTTGAAAGATGGATGACAAGTCTGCTCTGTTGGCTCGAAACGAAAAAGAGTGGGTGGAAAGATATGGTGTTTGTCAGTCTTTTCCATATATGTCTTCATTTTTGTTGGTTATGTTCTCTATTTTCTAATTTTGCAGGGTTGATGGATGTTGGTGGTGGCGGTGGCTCTAGCTACTCTTCCTTTCGATGTTCTCTTTGCATGTAGCCTTTGGATCTCGTTGTTGTGTTGGGTTCTCCTTTGAAGATGTATTTTTATTTGAATGGTGCCTCATCCGTCATCTTGGTCAGCACGACCCTTGGATTCCTCGTCGCTGTTACCGATACTCGTCGCCAAGTTGTTGTATGCCCTTTGTGGATGTTAAAGTTTGATTTTTTTTCACTCTCTCTTGTTGGCCAATGCAACATGTTTCTCCCCCCTCCGCTCGATCGTATGGCGGCTCCTATCTTTGTTTTTATGTTCTGGGCTTACCTAGTGCCTTAGTTTGTTATGTTTTGCAGATGTTTATTATTAGCTTTCTATGCCATGTTTGTATGAATCTTTTCTATCAATGAAGAACTTTCATATTTTGTCCAAAAACATCACAAGTGTTTACATCATTCTATTTAAATAAAGGGTAAATTACTTAAATGTCCATCCAACTATGGGATAGTTTTGATATGATCATCATACTTTCACTTGTGTTAGTTTGACCACGTAACTATTTAAGCAATATCAATTAAGTCATATGTCATTAAAACCTAACGGAGTGAGTGACATAACAGTTAACATAAATTTGTATAATTATACATTTGGTCCACATTACTTACACATTTTTATTAATTTGTTCTTAATTTTAATTTATTTTAATAAATTAATCATTAAATCATGTGGTAACATGTGTCACCACCTGATTGAGGACTTTAAACACTTTTATTTAATATAATAAATTAACCATATCACAAAATGATTGTTGGCTTAGTGGCAATGGCACCACTATTTCCCCAACCTAATGTTGGTTTGACACTTGTGTAAGCTAAAATTTTGCTTTTATTTTCCTCATCCAATTAAGTGACACGTGACACCACCTAATTGGAAGAGGAAATAGATTTACTAAATTAAATAAAAGTGTTTAAAGTCCTCCAATCAAGTGGTGACATGTGTCACCACCTGATTTAATGGTTAATTTATTAAATTAAATTAACTTTATGACCAAATTGATAGAATGTGTAAGTAATAGGGGACCAAATGTATAATTATACAAATTTATGCTAACTGCCATGCCACCCTCTCTATTAGATTTTAACGACAGATGACTTAATTGTTACCACTTAAATAGTTACATGATCAAACTTACACAATTAAAAGTATGATGGTCATGTCAAAATCACCCAATAATTAGGTGGTTATGAAAGTAGTTTACCCTAAAATAAAAGCACATATCATTTCTTTAAATCTTTGTCTATACAATTATATTAAAAGAATCCTTCACCAATAAGTGTCGAGTGTAATGGCAAGGCATGTTGCACTCACAAGGACCATAAAATGGATATTAACTATACCAAAAAATTGCACTCGAATTTTTTGAACTTTGGAGTCGACATTGTTAGAAGAAAGAGACACGAATCCCGAACATGAACCTTAAAATGAACATGAACTATACGAAAAAAAAAATACTAAAAGAATCATCTAGCACGTGTTTCTCCTTAAGTTCTCTTTGCTCATTACTCAAATTATAATTTTTAGTCCCTCTATTCTTATAACATCATTAGTTAATCTAAACAATTAATATATATTAATGGAATGTGTAATAAAAAATTAGATAAAGTATGCAAATGATCATTATAAGTAATAATGATCTTTTTTAATTATTGGTTTGTTCATTTGGGAGTTTTCTCCCGACACCAAGATCTAATTTTAGGACGTCGTCAGATGGTTGGTTATGGTGCTTTATTTCTACGATGGCAATTCTGGTAAAACAACGATATTCCTCGAGTTTTTTGGTGATTTTTTTCAGATTCTTCACTTTTTTATTGGCGGAACTGTTGGTTTGAATCTCTAGCTTCGGTTCTTCCTCCCTTGGCCTTCTTTTATCGGCGATTTTTGCGTCTTGACGTGATGACAGTTTTGGTTCTCCTTATGCATTTCTCTACATGCTTTTACTCTTCTATTGTCCCCATAAGCGACATGCTTCTTCATCTGTCGTGGTGGCTTGTTAAAACTTTTCTATGTGTTTTCTATTTGTGCTTCTTTTCTTGTTGTATTTTTACTTATGTCCTCCAAGATTCTTTGTGACCCATGTTCATGTTTTCTTCTATTTCTTGTGTTTTCTCTATTTTAGTTTTGTTTTTCTATTCTTTGTTTTTTTTTTCAATGAAAACATATTATTCTATTAAAAAATAATGTAATGGCAGAAAAAGAAGCATATTTTTGTTTTGGTGTCTCTATATATGTCTCAACACAAAAAACAAACCCCAAGTTTTAATCCTAAATTTTAAATCCTAAACTCTACACTCTAAATCATAAATTCTAATTATAGAATTTAATCTTAAACTCTTTTTTTTGGAACAATATGATGGTCATTCGTTCAAACATAAATAACAACAAACAAAGACATCAGAGGAACAAAAGGGAGAAGAGAAGGACATTGCAAACAAACAACACACAAACAAATTAAAACAAAGACAAAAAAAGAGGACAAAGAAGCAACAAACTAAACCAGACAGAACAAACCACATAAAACAAACAAAGGAAAACCACAATAGAAGGGCGGAGCATCAACTCCCAACACGAGGGAGAGTTAGGTCCACCTAGGGGGAGGGGAAACACCAAGCCATCAGCCGCTCTTTAGCCTGCATGTCAATTTTGACGACGCAGAGGATGAGTGCATTGATGGTAATGTTGGAAAAGACCCAACCGAGTCATCACAAAAGATTGGGAAGCAATGATGACTGGAGGAGACGACGGGAAATCAGGGCCAAAAAGACCCCCAAGCAAGACGGAGGGCAAGACCCCCGACAAGAAGTCTAACAGAATCGGAGGCAAGGCGTTGCTCACTCAAATCCACCGACAAACCCTATATCCTCTCACAAAAACATAACTCGAAGAGAACTCTGGTCACTATAGGAATGGGCTCTGCAGCAAGAAGACCAACAGATGGTCGAAGAAAATGAACACCAAAAGGAAGGGAGAAGCTGAGAAAGAAAAAGAAGGCGGCGACGGAAGAGAAAGCAAGAAGGTTGAAACGAAAGAGGAGAAAAGAGAGAAGATGACAGGGGTCAGACGACCACCAACGAAGCTGGGGCCGTCGAAAAATAGCTCACCTCGAGATTACAAAATGAAAAAAAAATATAGTTTCCAAGAGAGAGAGAGCATAACGTTTTTAAGTCCAATTGTTTCTAAATTTAATCTTAAACTCTAAACTTATTTTTTTAATAATAAGACATAAAAAAATAACATAGGATTTGTATTAAATCTTAGCTTACAAAGTAGAACATCTTCTTCTAATTCTAACGCAAAAGAAATGTTAAAAAAAGTGACAAACCCCAAAGCAATGGACTCTAACGAAAAACCCTCTCAATAGCTAAGCTGAGTGAGTAAGACAAAGAGGAGAGAGCCTCTATTTGTTTGCAGATTCTTGTGCTAAGCTGGCTGGCAGGTGCTTTGAAAACAAAAGAAAAGAGGCTAGGGTTTAGCTTGCGTTTGTTGGTATACGATTTCATTTCCACTTGGTTTAATGTGTAGGCAAGTCAGTCTTCCACGTGCTCCTGGGGACTCTCTCCCTTTTCAATGCCCCATTTTCAATTACACTCTTCTGACCCTCTCTTTCCCCTTCTTTTGTTTGTTTCCATCTTCTTTTCTCTCTCTTTCTTGGCAGGCAAAAAGAAAGTCATAATCTTTGATACGAAAAGAGAGCAATACCAGTAACAAGGAGCAAAGATTTTAGAGATTTATTTTTGCTTTTGAAGTTTCACATATGATGGAAGGATCCAAAGGAAGTGGAAGAGTTGGTGTAACTGTAGGTGTTGGGGTTGGTGTTGGAGACGACGATATGGGAGATGGAATGCAATGCAGCAACCATCCTTACAGAAACAACCCAGGTGGGATCTGTGCCTTTTGCCTTCAAGAGAAGCTAGGGAAGTTGGTTTCTTCTTCTTTTCCTTTACCTATTCGTGCCACCCCTTCTTCTTCTTCTTCCCCTCCTCCTTTTAGATCTGACACCGGCGGAAATGGCGGTGGTCTTGGTGTTGCTGCTGGTGTTGCTACTTCTACTTCTTCATTGTCTGTTGTTCGTCCCATGTCAACCAGGAACGATAATGGTAGTCATTATGAAGAATGTTATACGAGGAAAGCTAGGATTCCTTTCCTGTTGGCGAAGAAGAAGAAGACGGTGGTGTCATCATCGGAGCATCCTTATCATCACCGCCATCACCATGGTGCTAATATTGCTTTCAAGAGGAGCAAGTCGACGGCTGCTCCCATTAGAGGCCGGTTCTTGGATGGTGACAGTGGTGGGGACTTCAGCCCTAGGAAAAGAACTGGTTTTTGGTCTTTTCTCTACCTTTCTTCAAAGACCCATGGTTCCAAAAAGCAAGATAAAGTTGCTTCTGTTGCACCACCGCCGGCCACGGTCTCCACGGTGGCGACAGCTGCAGCTGGAGGGGCTTCGTCGTCTGGTTCTATCGTGAATCCGCCAAAGGAGAAAAACATAGGTTCTTCGAGAAAAGGAGGCGTTGTGGTGATAGAGGAAGATGATAGTCCTACTAATGAAGCTACTCCCTCGGCAGGTTCATCCTTCGAGCGGAAGGTTTCGAGATCCAGGTCCGTCGGCTGCGGAAGCCGGAGCTTCTCTGGCGATTTCTTTGAGAGGATCTCGACCGGGCTCGGGGATTGCACTCTGAGGCGAGTCGAATCTCAAAGAGAAGGCAAACCAAAGGCTTCCACCACCGCCGCCGTCGGCGCATCGTCTGCAATAAAAGAAAGGGTCAAATGCGGCGGGCTATTCGGCGGTTTCATCATCACTTCGTCGTCCTCCTCCTCATCGTCATCATCGTACTGGCTATCGTCTTCAACCGAAGATCAAAACGTGAACGGGAGGAGTACCAAGAGCTGGGGATGGGCTTTTGCTAGTCCCATGAGAGCATTCGCCAAGCCGTCTTCCGGTAAGAAAGACAACACCACCGTGATAAGAGAAGCGAACAACAAAAACACAACCCCAAATCTGTCGGACATTCCTTCGTTGTTAGCCGTTAGAAGCTAAAAGGTGAAGAAGTTTGCAGTTACATATGTTTATGATATTTTCTTAGTAATGATGTTACATTTACATTTACACCCTTGGATTCTTCCTACTGCTTTATTACATATATCTGCAAATAATTCCATCTTGAACTGTTTATCTTGTGATTTGGGTTTGTTTTCTTACATTTGTAGTTGCCATAAACACAATATGATTTGTGATTTGGGTTTGTGTAATTTGGAAATGGGAAAGAAATGTGGGGTATTTTAATAGGTTAAGGTTAAGGGAGTTTTTGCCTTCATCACATGCATTCACATGGTAGTTTGGTCTTTGAGACATATGCTTACCCCTTAAACAAATCCATGTCCCGTTTGATTTGTTTTTTGTCCTGATTTTATAACCACATTAAAAAAATGTAGTATATTTAATCAACAGTTGCTTTAAACATTCTTGTAGGTTTGTAATTGTACTAAACAATGGGACATGATTTAGGTGGAATGATGGGGCATGGAGGATGAATTGAAAGGGTCTAAGGGTCCGTTCGGCGCTGCTCCGTTGAACACCCAACTTTCTGCCCTCATCACCTAGCTTTTCCACTATTTTTGCTTTTAAACGTATCTTTTGAATGAATAGATATTCTCATTTTTTTTCGGTGCCCCTATTTATGTATCTACACTAAAAATTAAGTTCAGACTTTAAGGTTTAAGATTAGGGTTTGTTGTTAGAGTTTAGGAAATTTGGTGTAAGTTGTATTTTTTAAGATATAGAGTGTAAAGTTTAAGATCTAGAATTTAGGGTTAAAGCTTAAAAAATCACCGAAAAATACAAAAGATTTTTATCCGTGCACAGGCTGATAATTTCAGCTTCTCCCCAGTTACTGTTTCTCAACCCAAACCAAGGGTTCAACAGTCACGCCGAAAAAGCCTAAGGCTTTGTTTTCAACCCAAACCAAGGGTTCAACAGTCACGCTGAAAAAGCCTAAGGCTTTGTTTTTTGTTGCAGTTGCGGTGGCCAACAACTGTTCACCACCAACAGCAACCTCAAACACTCACCGATTTAACTCTAAACGCTCGTTTATCAATTTATTTACGCGTTCAAATACCCGTTTTGTGGTAGCTATATTTTTTGACTTTTGGAAATTTCCCATTTGCTATTTGCTGGGCCTAGGTTGGAGACTTCAACGTCAAACGGAGCCTAAGTTTTTAGATACAAGTAATTAATTGCGTTTGCACCCCCAAATTATGGGATGTCTGCACACTTGCACTCTCACTGTTGTGTGAGAGATGTGGTCAAGGATGGGCACGTGTGTGTGGGTGGGTGGGTGGGTGGGTCGGATTTTTAGTTAATATTATTTAGAAGTTACTTTGAGATTAATTTTTTTTAGTTGAGACTATTATTGATGTGGTGAGTCAAATCTTTTTAATAATTTTTTTGTTCATGGGTGGTTCTTTTAGAACAAGTTAATATTAAAAGTATTGTAGATAATTTTACTTCAAAATATACAAAAAGAGCATTACTTTTTAAGTGAAATTGTTAAACTTTTAGATATTTTTAAGTTATTTTTATGGTATCCATTATAGTAATCTAACATTATTTTGCATTAGAGAAAAAATTGATTAAAAAGAAAATTTTATTTAAAACAATATACCCTTTTTATATTATAAATCAATAGTCTCATTTTAATAAATTATACAAGACCTTAAAAACTGTGAAACTGCCCCTCTATGTAGATCTATATATCTATATAGAAAACTATAAATTAATATAAATATTCCAATGGATAAAACTTTAAACTATACAAATATTTAGGGTGGACATTGTCGGGTACCTGGAAAATTGGGTACCCGGTTCATCCGGGTATCTCATTAAGCGGCCCGTGTTCGGCCTATTATATCAGGGTACTCGGAATTCGAATATCCATAAAATTCGGGTACTCAGGTAATCGGGTACCCGATTCCTATTTTCTTTTTAATTCTAAAATTAAAAAAAAAATCACATGTTAAACACAAAAATATTTAAAAAATTAAACTTAAAACTTAAAAGAATATGATACAAACATAGAAAAAAATGTAGGGATTTAAACTTAATTTTAGAGTGAAAATATTAAGAAACGTAGAATAAAAATATAATTTTAAATATAAAAATATATATTAATTTTATCGGGTCGGGTTGGGTACCCGGTAAAGGGAAACTTTCGGCCCGTGTCCCGGGAAATTTGCCGGGTCGGGTAATTTTTATTTCAAAAATTACCCGACATTTTAGGTTCGGGTCGTCGAGTTTTCGGGTCGGGTCGACCGGGTCGGGTACCCGGCCCTGTCGGTAATTTTTTTCAAAAATTACCCGACATTTTAGGTTCGGGCCGTCGAGTTTTCGAGTCGAGTCAACCGGGTCGGGTATTTTTGTCCACCCCTATAAATATTGTAATTGTGTATCGGAAGAAGAAAAACGAAGGGGAAAATTGCAAATGATAAAATTTACAAAGAAAAAATGAAATGCCATCGAAAATTTTCTCAACCATCTTGCTTTGCTGTTAATGAAACAATCAAAGGTGATGTTGAATTCTTACAAAACCTTGTCTTCTTATTTTTTTAGGCTCTTCAACGATTTTTTTTATCGAAAATATGTATGATTAAAAGATGAAAACCATACATTCGGAATTATTACAAACTTGGTTAAAAATCCTCTTAAATTTAGATAAAAAAAAGTACTCATGATAATCCACCCATAACGAACACTGCATAAACACTCATTCACCAACCGAAGTTTAAAATTCACCAGCCCCTATTATAAATGCACATCACACACCCATCCTTAGCCAAGAAATACGGTCCACATCCCGTTTCGCAAGCACACCTGCCAGGGATGGACCGAGGGGGTGCTGGGGGGCAACCGCCCCCCCTAAAATTTTGAAAATCATATATGATTTAGAAAAATTTTAGAATTTTTCTATGTATTTTCTATTAAAAATCTATTTTCGCCCCCCCTAAACTTTTATAAGTTCGCCCCCCCTAAAAATTTATAGGTTCGCCCCTCCTAACCTAAAGTCCTGGGTCCGTCCCTGACACCTGCTACACTATTCTTCTCGCGATATATGTTATGAAAACAAATACAATGTAGAGAATCGCACGCCCCATCAATCCTACGAAACCAATAATTCAACCTCCAAAGTCGTTTGGCATGATGAAGAATCCAAAATACCGCCACAAGTGAGTTTGATTAAATCATGAACAGGGATGACAAAAATATTCGACCCGACCTGACCATGTATATTTTTTTAAATTTTGGGGATTGGAGCAAGACGGGGCGTGAAAAGCATGAAGTCGGGACGGGGCGGGTTCGAGTATCTGTTAGAAATTCCCCGCCCGCCCTGGTACATTTATATATATATATTTTTATTATATTTATATATAAAAATATCACTATATATAAACACTTTTATGAGTTTTAAGCTATTTTTTGTTTTTGTTTTTGGTTCGTGTTTATCGTAAAATTTTGTTAGATGTTGTTCAAATTTTAATATATTCGATTCTAACGGTTAATGATTCAAGTTTATTCTTTTAAATATGTAATTTAACATGTGGGTAATTTAAAATTGGTTTTATTTTATTTTTTTGTATAGGTTTGAAGTCCCTTGAAACCATAATTTGTGATTGTGGTGGAAGATTGGTCGAATCTAGTATTTATCGTCACGAAGATTAAAATTTTTAAAATTTTTCGGGGCGGGTCGGGTTTAAGGGTTATTGTATCGGGGCGGATAAATTAATATTTTAATTCAGGGCGGGGCGATATCAGGTTTAATACCTTATAGATCTGGGCGGGTTTGGGGCGACCAAAAACCCGCCTCGCCCCGTTGTCATCCTTAATCATGAATGAGTTGTTCTCACGCCATTGTGAATGTAATACCATATCCAAAGCGTAATCAATCGCTCTTACTTCAGCCTCATTCGAATTAATATTCTTAAGCAGACCTGAAAACAAAGTCAAGATAGTACCTTTCGAATCACGTAGAACCCTTCCACATCCAGCTAGACCTAGTTTACCTCACACCGAATCATCCACATTAAACTTTAAGTACACCAAACTCGGCGGACTCCAAACAATCCCCACTCTAGGAGAACTCAGTAGTGCACACGTCTCACATGCCCATGTACAATTCCACCACAGAGCCTATGATATGATACATTCCTTTGTCGAAGCTTTCACCCAATATAACGTACGAAGCTTCACAAGAAAAAATAATTCACCAATCGTCATAAGTTTCTTATTAAACATACCTTCATTACGCGCTAACTACAACGTCCACATCACTGCAGTGCAGTCGGCCAACTACCATTGTCGTATTACACCCGAGAAACATCCATAGAAGCCTTGTACCAAGAAGTCGGGTAATTAGATCGCAGCAAAACTAACACAAGCTCTCACCACTGGAAAAATAAAAACTAGATGCCTTTCGCATGTATGAAATGATATCAACGATAAAATTTTGATGTATAAATTCTTTGAAATTAAAATATAATAATTAAATTTCTTAATCTTTTATTCAATTAAGCCTTTGAACCAATTAAGTCTTTCGACCAACACTGGTCATTAAATTTTGACATTTTTCTTTAGATGTTACTTTCACATGATATGTTTTTTGCACACCTGAAAAATATCAAGTTACAAACACTGTAACATGTCGCATTATACGATTGTCCAAAAAAATCATTAGATTCAATTGTCACTGTTGACTAATGACTTAACTGATTTAATTTGTTAGCTCAAGAGCTTAATTGCGTGCAAAAGAAATTCAAGATCTTTATTAATTTCTTTTTAAAACTTCAAAAAATTCTTTCATCCTTAACTCTAAAATTTTTCAAAGCATATAGGATTTTCCTAAAATTTGCCATAGATTCACGAATTTGACAAATAAATCGAAGAAAATAAGAAGAAAAGAAGAAGAATATGAGGAAAGTGATCGAAAAAGGGAGTTATAGTGTTTTTTTTGCGGTGTTATTTTATTTATCTATTTTGATCAGTTTTTGTTTTTTTTATATAATGCCAAAAAATATCTCTTGTGTTTCATTTTAAGTTAAGCTAATTTTCTTTAAATGAAAACTGTTAGTTAACTAACGATAAATAACTTGAAATGATGCAGCAAACATACATGACAATGCACAGTGACAAAACAATGTCATATAGATAAATGTGTTGACTTGACATAATAACATATCAGTCATTTTTATGAAATTATGTAAAATATAAAACTATTTTTTCTGCCGACGTGTTATTTTGTCAAGTCATTTTAAGTTATTTATCGTTAATTGACTGACAGTTTTCATCTATGGAGTGACCATTTTGACTCAAAATGAAATGTTAAGGGCTAAAGTGTTTCAAAAAGAAGAATAAATGTCAAAATAACTATCCTATCTAACATTAGGGCGTTTTTTATATTATACCTTATTTTTTAATTGTAAATCGAACTAACCAAAAAAACTAAACCACGTTAAATCATTTCTTTTTGTGTATGTTTACTTTATGTTAATCTCACCTTGTTTATTTTCCGCATACATATTCCTAACGATATTAGTGGGTAAATCAGATTTAGGTAATTCTACATATACTATAACATAACATAAAGATGTTAAAAGGAACATGGAGGCTATAGTAGGAATATGAGGGGAAGGTATGATGAGTGATGAGAAAGACAGAGTTAGAATTTAGGATTAGGGATAAAATATAAATATTTAAAAATAAAAGGTAAAATTCATAAATAAACTAATTGTTCTTTCCCATTCCATGTCTGCCCCTTGAGTTAAGGACTTAAAGTGCAGGAGTGCAAGGAGACAAGAGAAAAGCTGCGGTGGGCAGTATTAATGGGATCAGTACATTAGCATTGTGGACCATAATAACATGAACACAGGTGCTTTTCAAAGATTTTGGGGGTCCTGCGCAATATATTAAAAATGGGGCCCTTAACATGGGCGGTTCAAAAATTTTGGGAGCCCTGTGCAATATATTAAAAATGGGGCCCTTAATTTATAATCAATAAAAGATATAAGTTGTTTTTTTCAACAAAAAAAACCTTAATATAAAAAATTAACTTATATACACATATAAATATATATATATATACACACACATAATTATATATATAAATCTATAAGTTTTTTTTACAAATATTTAATTTAATTTAAGTTCTCTATTTTGGACTCCTCTCTATTGGAGGCCCTGTGCGGTCGCTCCTATCGCGCTTGTCCAGAACCTCACTGCATGAACATCACCACTTTTCAAACCCACCATGATTTAGGGATTCTTCCTTAGGCTTTTTAGTATTTATATGGATTGGGGAGGGCATTGGGAAGGTGCAAATCTCTAAATCCCTTCTTCACCTACTCCCCATATTCCCTTTATGTCTTATCCTTTCCCCCCATCTGCACTCAATTCTAAAGTAAGGTGATAGGCTTTTCTGGGAAATAATGTCTTCAAAGTAAAAAAATTAGAAAAATAGAGCGTGTCTAACATTATTTAGGGAAATGGAGTGTTTTAATAGTAACCCCTTGACAATGCGCATACGCCTTATAGACAAAGCGATTTGAACTTGTGTTTGCTAAAATGAACATCATCCGCTTTTCTATTAGGACACTTGTTGGGTTCTTGTGCCGTCTTAACTTATAATTTAATAATAATTTCTTTTATATAAATTCAATATAAAACATAATGGCTTAGTGGAATCATTAGTCTCCAACAAGTGTTCTCTATGGAAAATCGGATGATGTTCATCTTAAGAGACCGAGTTCAATCACTTTGTCTGCAAGATGTGTACTTTGTCAAAGAATTAAAAATATGTATGAAGAAATATTATATTGTAATCATCTTTAGTCTACTCAATTTTTTTTATCAAACCAAGTACTAAATTATAATATGCAACCTTCAATTAAAAAAATCAGTCCATCAAATGTTAACACATAATGGGGAGTGGATTTAAAAAAAATCAATGACATATCAATTTCTAATTGACTAAATGTTTTAGGGTTTAAATTGGTTATGACACTATAGTTTTAACTATCCGGTTTGGTCAGAAAATAGTTTAAGTAGGATATGTTCAGAGACATAGAAGGGGAGGGCTTAGCACTTAGCAGTGTCCTTGTCCCTTGGTTAAATGGCTTAATTGTGTTTTAGTCCCTCCAAAACTATAAAAAATCAATTTAATCTCAACCAACTCTTAGTTGAATGAAAATTTTGTGTTTTTGACCTTTCTAAAATTTTAGCAATTCAATATGAAACATTTTAACACATTTTTTTTTGCTTTGGCCTATCAAATATTTTAAATTTTGGCCATGTTTGGTAAACATAACATATCAACAACGAATTGAAAGTGAATCCTATAAAATTAAATAGGTTGCAAGGAGAAACATTTTATATTTTAAGTATTAAATATAAGAGTTGTAAAGATACTTTTGTTGTTGACATTTGTAAATTAATCCTCTTTCTTTCTTTTTCACACAAATTTATATTGTATTTAAAAACTAGCATATGCTTTTAAAATAAAACATACTCATAAATAATTTAAATAATTATTTTTCTTTCAAATATATTAGTTCAATACACATGATTTAAATATCATTTAAATTTAAAAATTAATTAAATTGTATTAAAATGATAACTCCATAAACAAGAAATTAATATATACATCCTTCAAACTATATTAAAAAAACATTAATATCCATAATCTAATATGTATTAATAAATATCAAATATTGATAATTAATAAACTACTTAAATTAATATTAATAGATACTAAACATAACTAATTATCTCTGCTCCTCAAAACAAAATTTCTATCTTCGTCACTGAATATAGTTTGATATCTTAATATTCAATTAATCCACAACATTATTAAAAAAAGTTTTTCTCGATAATTGTTATTGTTTTTTCTTAAAAAAAAGAAAAGATATTTTATTAGATCACTCAAAAGACTAACATCATTAAATACATCATGCAAACAAACAAAGTCAAAATCAAGAGGTTCTAAACAAAAGTGCCCAAAGTTTGGCAACGAGCCCATTGTTATTAGTTTTTGAATAGTAAAACGAGGTGCAATTAATTTAGACTTGAGTTATAAGCTTGTAAAAAAATAACTGCAAGTTAAGTTAGTTTAGGGGTGTGCATTCGGTTAATTCGGTTAATCGACCGAACTGAATTATCTAAAATTCATTAACCGAATTTATTCTTTTTAACTGTTAACCAAACCGATTTTTTCAAAAAAATTTAACCGAACCGAAAAAATCTGTTAATTCGGTCAGTTCTCGAACTAAACGAAATTTGTTATGAAATTTGGGTAAATTACACAATTGTCACTAAAATATGCTAAAATGATATTTTTTTAGTCACTAAACTTTCATTTTATGCTAATTGGATAAAAGTTTAATGACCATTTTATAATATATCAAAAAATTTAATGATCATTTTATAATTTTTAAAAGTTCAACGACCAAAAATAAATATATGTAATATATATAATATTTAATATATAATAATTTCGGTTAATTAACTGGTTTTGAACCGAATTAACCGATAATCAAATTTCTAAAAAAATAACTATTAACTGAACTTATCTAAATTTAACCGACCGAATTAACCAAAAAAATTCAGTTCAATCGGTTAATTCGGTTAAAACCGAATAATGCACTCCCCCAAGCTAGCTTGTTACGGATTAATCTAAGTTTTTTTTGTCAAACAACGGATAATTAATTTTGTTTGTTTGTTTTTTATTTTTAAATTATTCAGACTTTTTTTCTCTTAAATTTAAGATATTAAATATATAAATATATTCAAACTTACGTTTTCTTATATATAGCACCAACAATAATACCTACTTGAACTCGACTAATCTCCTAAGAGCTCTTGTTGTAAACTTATGGTGGAATTTACATAGCCAAAACACTACTACTTTTGAGTGTTTTCCACCATTAAAAAGTCACATGATTTGTATATAAAAATTAAATTTAAAACCTTTTGTGGATTAAAATCATTTCGGACAGATCTGAGTAAAAATTCAAAAATAAACCTTTATAAGACGAAAACATATTCCACTACTTCAGCAATTAATTTAATATCATTGATAAACTATTGTTTCTATTGTTTTGTTTAGAAAACACATGAAAATACAGTTAAACCAATAAGAAACAACCACTAACTTACAAGATTATTAAGAAATTATTAAAGCTGTAAAGGTAAAAGATGAGAACCTGAGTAGGCACTCATGTTGCTCCCATCCGAGACGAACTTGGATATGATTGAGGAAACTTAGAGGTGGCAAACGGTTCGGGTTCGGTTCGGGTCATTTCGGTTTTGGTTATTTCGAGTTTGATATTTTCAGTTCAGATTTAGTTTCGGTTCGGGTCTAAATTTCGAGTTAATTTCGAGTTGATTTTCGATTTTGGTTTCGGTCTCGATTCGAGTAATTCGGTTCGGATTTCGGGTCTCGGGTCAAGTTTGTCAGGTATATGAAAACTGACCTCTCCTCCTTAGCGGGTTTCATAGCGAAGAACAAATTCACTATGTTTGAATCCAATGCACAAACTCGTAAAAGGTGTAAGCCCATATCACACATTTGTATTCTTACCCACGTTTTCTTATAAAACAATGGTCTCAGATTTACTCTTTTTTATTTAGGGTAAACTACATAAATGACCATCTTACAATTGCAAAAGTTACGATCTGACTACATTACTTTTTTTCGTCACAATTAAACCACCAAACTATTTAAATGGTATCAATGTGACCACCAGCCGTTAAAGATTAACGGAAGGGTGACGTGGCAGTTAAAAAAATAAGGATATAATTACACATTTAGTCCTCGTTACTTATAAACTCTATCAATTTAGTCCTAATTTTAATTTAATTTAATAAAATAATTATTTAATTAGGTGTTGACACGTTGGAGGAATGAATTTAATTATTTATATTTAATTAAATTATTTTATTTTTCTCCTCCAATCAGGAGGTGACACGTGTCACCACCATTTAGAGGAGAAAAATTCAATTTGAACAAACATGCCAATGGTGGGAATCAAACCCATGTATGGGTGATTTAGAAGTAGTGGCTTAGCCATTGCACCAAGCATGTATTTGTGCTAAAAATAACCCTTTTAAAGATATGTTCTATTCGAGTTCTGTTGGGAATGTTCCGAGAGGAATACCTGATTCCTGAATTCCGCTTCATGCTTGAGCATTGTCTGCTTTAGTAAATCCTTGTTGTAAAACATATTCAAATCCATAGACGGTAGCAAAGTAACATTAGTGTACTGCCTATTCTTCGAAATTCTATTAACATTATCTGAGGGCCACACAATGCCATTAGCATCCGAATTGAGGTCCTAAGTAGCATAACACCCTGGTAAGTGGCTTTCATGCTGCATGTTTGCTTGCATCTGCAAATATGAATTCATTATTTTTCTGATTCTACTCATCACTCATCATAGATACTTTTCACTAAATTTACAACTTATTTAAAGCTTTGTATAATTGTTAGTATGAAACCTGATAATTGTCGACTCATTTCTCTTCGTGTTTGTAGATTCTTGTATTAAACTTGTTTTAGAGGAACATTTTTTTATTAATGTCACCTTGGGTTTGATTAAATCATATCCTTGTACTCATGTTTGAATATGTTACATGGAAGCTTCTAAAAAACTTCTTCATGTGAGAACTTCAGTTGAATGTGATGTTAGTTTGAAATTATTTTACTCGGATTCGGGTGTGAATGTTGGATATTAGAATGTGTCCGACACTCGAATGTTTAAATTTTCCATCTATTTGGAGGGTCGTATCTAGATATCATGATGGAAATTATTGCCAGAATGGTTAAAGTTAATAAACTGCATCGAAATCAGATGGCGTGGCAATGTTCCGATAAGATTTATGCAGGTTGCTTTGTAATGTGTATTTTTAACTTCTCTTAATTTATACAGGTTGCTTTTCTTATGATAAAGAGCTTGTTGGTTTAAACTTATTGTATTATCGATCGAAATTAGTGCTTCAACTTTAATGGCAAGGCTGCAGATGCAAGCAAACATGCATCACGAAAGCCACTTATCAGGGTGTTATGCTACTTGGGACCTCAATTCGGATGCTAATGGCACTGCGTAACCCTTGGATAATCTTAATAGAATTTCGAGGAATAGGCAGTACACTGATGTTACTTTGCTACCGTCTTTGGATTTGAATATGTTTTACAACAAGGATTTACTAAAGCAGACAATGCTCAAGCATAAAGCAGAATTCAGGGGTCAAGTATTCCTTTCAGAACATTCCCAACAGAACTCGAATAGAACATATCTTTAAAAGGGTAATTTTTAGCACAAATACATGTTTGGTGCAGTGCTTCTAAATCACTCATACGCGGGTTCGATTCCCACCATTGTCATGTTTGTTCAAATTGAATTTTTCTCCTCTAAATGGTGGTGACACGTGTCACCTCCTGATTAGAGGAGAAAAATAAAATAATTAAATTAAATATAAATAATTAAATTCCTCAAATAAGGTGTTGACACGTGTTAGCACCTAATTAAATAATTAATTTATTTTATTAAATTAAAATTAAGACTAAATTGATAGAGTTTATAAGTAACGAAGACTAAATGTGTAATTATACTCTTATTTTTTTAACTGCCACGTCACCCTTCCGTTAACCTTTAACGGCTGGTGGTCACATTGATACCATTTAAATAGTTTGATAGTTTAATTGTGACGAAAAAAAATAATGTGGTCAGATTGCAACTTTTACAATAGTAAGGTGGTCATTTATGTAGTTTACCCTTTTTTTTAATACGCGGTTGCTTTAGCCTAAAGTTTCTTATAAACTTTTTTTTAATGAAATTACTTTCATCTCAAATTATTTACAAAACACCATTTATATACGATAAATAAAAAAATGCGCTATATCAATTGTATTTTTTTAGAAAATACGCTACATCAGACACACCTTCCGAAGAATATAATTTTTAAAAGACGTAATTTATACAATTTATTTTATTTTATGTGACACAAATATATATTATTTTTATAAATAATTTAGAATGAAGAGTGAGTTCTTTTTATTTTATATCCCCGCCTTACGCAGAAATCAATCATTTTTCTCAATATTTTCAAAAGATATTTCTCATCATTATCATTGTATATTGGATATGGTAATTGTTGTTTATTTTTTATATAATGTTTGGTTTTACGTTTACATTTAACAATAATAGTAATCAAATTATAATTGATCGATTATTATTTATTTACTTTACTAGGATTAAAACTCAAAATCAAATTTCTTTGATTATAGTGTCAATTTTATGCCTATAGTAATAATAATATAAAAACAAACTTTTAACTAAACAAACCAAATCTTAACCATTGAGGTATCCACATCCCGGCTCAAAGAAGGCTTAATTAAAATTAATTCAATTCCGTTGGTAAATTCCAAGTGTCTAAACTCAAATTCATAGAAATTGTGTTTAATATATATATATAAAAGAAAACTGGTAATTTAATTAATTTTATGCATTAGCTCAAAGTACACTCTTTTTTTCAGAAAACAACAAACATCAAACACTTAGTAAAAAACAGAAGGCACCCAGAACCTTCGAAGCACAACAGCAGCAATTCTAACTACTACTATGGCGATTTCAAACCTCAGCTTTCTACTGTGGCCTAACCCTATGATTCAACAACATCTCCCGGAGCTCCGCCGCATCGATCTCGGTCCCACTGTTCTCCGGCCGGTAGTACCCCGTCACAGGATCAGGCGCCCAAGCAGAAGTCACCTTCGTCTCCGACACCGGCCCTTTCATCGCATCTCTTCCTTCCACTTTCCCCACCATTCCTGCCCTACCAAAGCTCGCCGTCACTCCCCCCGGTGGCGGCGCAGCCGAGTAACATCTCCTTTAAAACCAAACACCAAATCATTAACAAAAACAAAACATAACATATCAAAAAACTACCTTAAAACTAAAAAAATCAAAGTCACCTGGATATGGAGACATAAAGGCCATCAAAAACAGAAGTACCGAGGAGCTTGAAGGAAGAAAGAGAGCGAGCCATTTATTATTACTTGCTTATATATATTGGTTTAACAGTAAAGAAAGTAACATATAACGTAACGTTATTTATCTTTTATCAGCTACTGCAGAAGCAATTCTTCTGTAGAAGAACAACTCCCGCAGTAGCTTCAGCTTAGCTATGAAAAAGTGATGCGCCTCTTTTTTCTCTTCTTTTCTTTTTGGCTGCTTTTTTGGATCGGTGAAGAAGATGATGGTTAGGGTTTGAAGGAGTGGGGTATTTATAGTGCGGGACAGGAGGCAATGCTTCAAGGTTGGGTTGGGCCCTTTTTGAACTGAGTCGTAACTCGTGGGTGTAGATTTCGTACAGTGGTGACACGCGTTTCTTCGTAACAGTTGAAATTCAATTGTGCTGTCTTTTTTGGACCAATCAATTTGATGTTTAAACGATAAGGATCTAAATTGTTGATTTTATATTTAAAAAGCTTAAAGTATTTTAATCTTATCGTTTTGATATTCTTATTAAATTGATCAATTTGTTTTGGTTGGTATTTATAAATAGCCACTAAATTATACCAATTTAAAATTAGGATCATAGTTTGGGGATGGTGATGGAACATTCAAAAGTTTAGAGACAATTTAGAATGAAGGACATAATTTGAGGATAAAACTAGAATGTTTAAAAATTTAAAGACTAATTTAGAATGAGTGTCATAGATTGGGGACGTATGTATGGTTCAATTAACTCATAATATATATATTTTTAATACATGGACGGTTAATAAGGGCCCAAGTGTCCTTTCCCTACTATAAATTATAGGAATTAGATTTGTGTAGAATAGACATGTGCACTTGCTTAAATTTAAAGGTACGTTGTCGTCTGTTTAAGGACTAACCGTTAGGTTTTTATTATCTTTTCGATTCCTTCCTTTTTTTAGCCCTACAATTTATTTATACACATAAGTTTTCTATAAATCCTTTTCTTTTCTCATTAAAAAAATAATAAAGGTCGTAGAGATCTACTAAATGACTTAGTGACTTAGAATATTCGTATTATTTCATTTTAGATAGTTTTGAATCTTAATATTTACATTAGAAGTGTAATACTTCTCTATTTAATCTAAAATAATAAATGTTGCAACCAAAATGTTATACTTAGGTTTTAAAGCCAAAGGAATGGGAAAATTAACTTTCACACCTCTCCTAGAAAAGTTATATGAAATTTAGTCCTATTAAGAATATTATATAAATTTAAGTTTAAAAATGATAAAATTATAAAAAAATTCTAGAACGAGCGATGCACACTGTTGTACACCACTAACGTAAAAACCGCTGCACACCACTAAATTTTTAATAACTCTTAAATTATTATTAAAAATTTCAAAAATTAAACATACAATTAAAATCATTTTAAAACAAAACTAATATTTTAATTAAATAAAACATTCATATTTATTTTATAGTATTTTTAATTAAAATATTAAAATCAAATTCTCCATCATCCACAAACCCTAATTTCACTACCTTGTTCTAAGAGTGTTGGCAGCAGGTTACCTTCAAATGCATGGCTTGAGTTTTATGTAGAGTTGGTCGGAGTTCGCTAAGCTGCGAAAATGTTTTTCGCTGCTTGAGGGATCATCAAATGACAAGAGACTATAGAAATATCACAAACATAATGCATTTAGAACGAAGAATAATGAGGTTAATCCATTAAAATTTTTTATAAATCTAAAAGTGTAAAAAAAAATTGCATAGATAATAGCATACCATCAAAATTTAGAAGCCTTTTTGAATCTCTTTGTCTCTATCTAATTTAGACGCATAACATGGTGAAGGAGTAGTAAGCAACTCAAACTATCAAACATAATGTTTCGCTACCCAAAACTGATTATATCGGCAAACAACCATCATTCGCGTGGGGATCTAACTTTCTATAACTACTGACAGAATCATAATCAGAAACTAGCACTGTTAAAATCTCTGTGCGAGCACCAAAAGAACGCTAGGGCATGCTGAAATCATACTAAAACGACAGATGAAACGAAATCAAAAAACAAAAAAAAAATGTGCCACAAAGACAGAAAAAAGCGTACCACAAAGACAGAGATTCTTATTAAAAATATGAAAAAAACAAAAAAAAATATTAAACACAGTGATCGACAACCAATACTAAGATTGATAGCCGACCACCGACTAAGAAAAAAAAGTAAAAAAGAGTTGTGGCACTCTCTAATTTGCATGGAAAATATTAGGTGGCCGCTTGTTGATGACAACTAATATTGTAAACTAAATGGATGAGTCTGCAACTAATGTCATACACCGATACACTTTTAATGCCACACACCGATATATACCACTATTTTTTCTCATATTTATTTATTTATTTTAAGTAAATTCTTTTACATAGATTTTTCAGGACCCACCACAAGATTTAATCTTAATTTAAAAATAATGTAGAAGTCTTTTTTAAATTAGCATAACAATAATTTAACCCTCAACCTTTTAACTTTGTTATAATTTAGCCACCATCTCCATCACCTGCTTTCGTCACAATATCCATCATCCTTATTCTTCCTCACTGCTACAATTTTCAGAAATATGAAAATGGAATTACTCAACCTTTGTGTTCCACCACTTAATTGTCACGGAAATTTGCTCATAACATTCTATCGTCGAAATAAGATTAATCATCACTCAAATTCGTAAATGGGATTCCGCGGATTCAAGAAGCAAAAAACTCAAATTTACAAATGGCTTTCGTAGTCTACATTGAGTTTCTATTTAGATGGATGATATAGATTTTCTTACAAAGTGTTGAAGTTGGCTTGAACAATATTAAATTTCTTTGACTACAAATTTAGTTCAATTTCATTTGAATATTTAGAGAAACTGGAACCCTTATTACTTATCACTTTTATTTCATTAGATTTATTGTACTCCTCAGTAGAAGTAACATTTCTTATTTTGCTTTCAAATCCATCACTGCCAAAACCCAAAGATATGCCTTTGAGCATAAGTTTTTGTGGGTGGAGATACAAGACAAGTAATTGGATTGTTTTTTCATTAAGCCTAATAAAAATTGTAAGAATGTAAACGTGATTTGATAATTATCGTCAGTCATCCAGTGTTTCTTGTCACGATTGCTTGCATTTTTAGAGGTACGTGTTATATTCCATTAAGAATTAAACTTTGATTTTTGGTACCTAAATTATTTTGGGTCCATGTGTATTAGCTCCCAAAACCTTGGTTCCTTTAAAAATCCAAAGAGACATAGTATCATAATTTTTAGAAGTTACAAGTTCCTTAGAAACCCATACACTTATAACTTTTTTACCTCTTGATGGCTTTTGGAAGCTTCTTTGTTTGTTGCCCTTAAAGTTTCTCTTTGGATAGTTGGGTTTTGAAGAGCTAGCTTTTTTCAAGTCTTGTTTTCCAACTACCTCAAGAGAGGCTTTAAGCTTATTTACCACCTTACGGTGGTCATCATGAACTTTAAAGAGAAGATTATTTAAATCAACATTTTTATTTTGAAAATATTTTAATTCATCTTTCAAATCATCAATCTTCTTTAAAAGTTTCGAGTTGGTTTTAGAAAGAGTTTCATTCTCGGTTTTTAAATCAGAAATTATTTTCTTATTTTTCAAAACCGATTCCTTATATTTATCAACCAACTCATCGTAAACCTCTTGTAACTCATCATATGCTTTAATGAAGCTCATCAAAAGTGAAATCAAAATTAGATGAGTTGGGGTTTACCTTAGGATCATCCTCAATAGCCATGAGGCAAAGATTGGCCACTTCATGCTCTTCGTCGGATGATGACTCCTCATCACTCCAAGTGGCAATGTTGGCCCTCATGCTCTTTTTCCTGTCGAATCCCCTCCTCTTAAGTTAAGGGCAATCCGATCTAATATGCCCGAGCTTCTTGCACCCATAGCATATTATTTGATCCTTTTCTTCTTTCTTGCCCTTGTTCTTGAAATCCTTCTTTCTTTGGAACTTTCTCCCTCGGTTGGATTTCATAAACCTTGAGAATCTCTTGGCTATCATAGCCAATTCCTCAAATTCAACATCTTCACTTGAATTGCTCTCCTCTTGAGGTAGAGAGGCCTTGAGAGCAATTCCTTGCCTTTTATTTTTTACTTCTTGCTTTTCCATTCTCTTTTCTTCTCTTATTCTCTCCCTTGCTTCATAATCTCATGTGCGAGGAGAGAGCCAACTAGTTCATCGAGCTTCAACGTCTTCAAATTTTTGGCTTTGATGATGGTCGTTCTCTTCCCACCCCATGATTCGAGAAGAGAATACAATAATTTTCGGACAAGCTTATCTTCAAAAATCTCCTCTCCGAATCCTTTGAGACCATTTACTATTACCGAAAATTGATCAAACATTTTGGAGACGATCTTATCCGGCTCCATCTTGAAATTCTTGTAGTTAAGATTGAGGAGTCCAATCTTGGTCTCCTTCATATCGTTGGTGCCTTCGTACGTGATTTTTAGTTTATCCCACACCTCTTTCGCACTTGTGCATGAAGACATCTTTGAGTAAATGTCCGGACCAAGTCCACAAAAGATCAAATTAAGAGCATTGTCATTGATTTGAAGCTTTCTTCTTTCTTCATCCGTCATCTCATGCTTTGTCTTTGGCACAAGCCTTCCTTCATCGGTCATCTTCAATGGGATTGTTGGACCATCTTCCACAACATCCCACACCAAGTAGTCATTGGAATTGATGAATAACTTCATCCTATTCTTCCAATAGGGATAGTTATCCCCATTGAAATAAGGTGGCTTGGTGGTGGATTGAGCTTCGTAGATGTTGGGGCCGGAAGTAGAAGCCATGACAATGGTTGAAGTAGATGATCACACTCTTCTAGGATCTTCTCTTGAGGATGTGAAGCCTTCCAAGAGTCTAGCTATGATACCAATTGTTGAGTGGATCGACTGAACGAAAAATGCCAAGAGGGGGTGAATTGGAATTCTAAATGTTGTGGGATGAAATTGGAAAATTGAAAAATCGAAGACAAGAGGATTTATAGTGGTTCAAGCTTCTAACAAGCTCTACATCCACTACCTTAGTCACCACTAAGGATTTTCAAAAAAATTCACTATGAAATCTTCCTCTTTTCTAGGCTTAGGAGGAAACCTTTTACAAAGATCAATATTCCTACAAAAAGATTGGTCTTGAGACCCCCACAAGAACAAAGAATTACAAGACAATAAAATGTATCTCTCAATAGACAAATATGCCCAAAATACACTCAACCATACACCCAATTTGAGAATGAAAGGTTTACAATAAAAGATTACAAATTGGGGTACAAGATATGGAATTTGAGTACAAGGGTTTGGATTGATTGCTTGGATATTGCTTTAATGTTCAATAGTTGTTGCTGGTGCTTAAAATGCTTCCTTTTATACTTTCTCATTGATTTCTAGCCGTTTGGGTGGTTGAAATCATAAATATAGCCGTTGAGACTTCATCTTTCAACCATAAATGCAGTTCTGCAACTGCCCGTATCGAAACGATACCTACCTGTTTCGAAACACAACTAAAATAGAAAGAGCCGTTATGCGCATTAAAGAGGCTGTATCAAAATTGGTATCGAAACGGTTGAGCTCATAAAATTTCAGTAGCAAAACGTTTCGAGACCAAGCTAGGCCGTATCGAAACAAGTAATTAACTTTGAAAATTTTGGTTTCTAACAAGCAACGGTCGAAAACATTAATTGCCCAAATTTGAAAAATTCTAACCACCATATCGAAACGGTTAACTGCCGTGTCGAAACAAAGTCAAAGTATGACTTGCCCAGATGAAGGTCGTATCGAAAAAGGTTGAAATCGTTTCGATACCGATTCTATATGAAAATTCTAGTAGCAAAACATTTCGAAACAGTCCTTAGCCTTATCGAAACGCCTGGGCAAAATTTACAGATTTAGCTTGATAAAACTTAGAAAAATTCATGGGATTTATTTTTAAACCTTAAAATACTTTGAGTTAAATTTTTACTTGTCAAATTTTGAGCTTTTTGAGAACTTAAAAAAATTATTTACTTTGCAAAATAGTCCTTAAAGTATTTGTTATATCAAAATCAAGTTAAGTCAAATTAAGAGTTTTACATCCAGATCATCACAGATTGGGCCTCTAATTTCATTTTTATTTCAATTGAGTCCCTATTTCATAAAATTCAGATTTAAAATTTTAATTTCTTCAATTTAGCCCCTTTGAATTGTTTTGTTTATTTAATTGTTTATATTATTCCTTGCTTGGTTTGATTAATGCGTATAGATTCATTTTAAGAGACTTAAACATTTAAGTTAGTTTGATTGTTTTAGAGCCTTAGTTTTTAGGTACTTTAATAAGGCTTAAATAATTTGAATGGGGTATATAATTGTAGAAAATTAATGGGTAGTGTGGAATATTTTGAAGTTCAAATTTAAATGATGTTCTAAAGCAATGAGATGTTCAACATGAGCTCTTAAATAGAATATTCAATATTTATTAAAACCTTAAAAAATTATTATATGACTTAGATTAATAAATAGTGCCTTAATTAAGACTAGAACTTTAATAACTAGAGTATTTGAATAATAGAGAATATTATCTATAATTTTAGAGTTTAAATATGGTTGGAGCTCAAGAATAATTGGGTGTTAACTCATGTAAACTTTTAAATTAAATAATATTCATAGATTAAATAATATATGATTAAATTATAGCTTTTTTAGGTTAACACCTAAAATAAACTAGACCATAATTAATCATGCATAAAAACCTTTTATATGTGGAATATTTTTTTGGAATATAAAAGGCGACGCCCTAAGCGTATAGGGGTGTTTCCAATTTCATATTTGAAAAGAATATATTTCTATTTTGAACATAAACTCAGTTGTAACCCCTTAGACCCGCCTATGCGTTACCACGGATCTTAGGAAGTCACATTAGGGTCACAAGAGCAACCCACAGAAAAAGTACACGTAAAAATATTTTTTTTAAACACTTATTAAACTGTAAAATCAACTTCTGTTTAAAATACCACTTCAGAAAATCATTCAAACATATAACAGAAATTTCAAAAAGTGTTTTACAGACACTATCATAAAACAATACATGACATACATGCTCACTAACTGTATGGTACCGTACTCCAAAGCGACGTCGAGAGAACTCCGAACACTGATGTCAGACATTATACCATGATATAGTCTTTTAACATGCGATGATAAAAACAACGTGAGCTTGAAAAATCTCAGTAATACAGAACTACCAAAAGATGATATAAGCTCATGCAGATATATGGCAGGAATAACATTTTCATGATGTTCCATTAAGTAACAGTCTCCATTTTCCGTTCTGCTATTTCAGGGTAGCGTTATACTTGAGAGTAACAATAATTTTTCTTTATTCAATCATCAAGTATCAAAAGGGGATTATATAAGCTGATAAATTATGGAGGTGGAGTCAAAGATTTTAGTGTCTAGTGTGTTCAAACAGTGCAACGTTAATGCATGAAATGTAACAATGCAATAAACCTTTTTATTTCAAATACATTTGCTTCAAGTAGTAGTAAAGTTCATTTTAATTCTTTATTTACCCTCTAACCATACTCCAGTATATAGTTTCCGCAGTGAGGTATCATGTACATACATTAACCCGAGCCCATTGGGCGTGGGTACCATCCTAAGGGAATACCTTAGAATACGGGCAGCCCTAGCCGAAGCATAGGAACCGAATACGGGCGGACCTAGTCGAAACATAGGAACCGAAATGGGCAGACCTAGCCGAAGTATAGGAACCGAAAGCGGGCGGACTTACCAGCTGGATTAGGGCTGAGCCGTCAGTAACTTCATATCATATCCCAAGTACCCCAGTGAATCAGTGTATCATTAGTTCATTAATCATTGGTAGTATTTTTAGTAATACATTATCCACATAGCATGTTTTTCATATCGGGTACTAAGGTCTATATCAAACATACAATACAATCATGCTTAAATTCTAAAACATGTCATGTTCATGCGAAAACTGCATATTAGTCATGTGCACATGATCAATATGATAAAACATGTAAAACAATATGCAAAAACAGTCGTGTAACACACATGGAACACACTAGATGGAACATTTTATTTCTTGAAGATACGTGGTATTTACAGAAGGGGACATATTGAACTTTTGACAATTTTGAACCGATTTTAGAACGAGGTCCCTATGAATATGAGAGTTCGATAAGATGACTTGAATCAAACATCGAAAGTTGATGCATTAGGTTTTTATATATATCGTGAACAAAACAGACGTTACAGCCTACGAGGGTATTATGTTCATTTTGACCTTCAGGGGTAATTTAGTAATTTAAACCAACCAAGTATAAGCATCGACATATAGAATTCAAGAATTCGAGTTGCTCTTCAGGTTTCCAAGTCCCCTTAAACTAGTCACAAACCATCATTACAGTGTTTATTATTTAACAGAATCGGTACATCTTAAGTACTTACTTCTCAGAATTGACTACATTGTATAACAAAAAGCCTGTCTTCACCAAGCAACCACTGAACGTACAACGGGAAATCAAACATGTATTCAAATGGTATTTTCCAAGTATTCGAGCATGTGTATTGCACCTGAACTCGATCCATAGCATCGAATACACACGAAGAACAAGCTACTCTTACCATTGGCCTAGGTATTTTCTCCAAATAACTCGAACATGCTTTTATATGGTATTCTTCCAACATCACAATAGTTCCCAAAATGACCAACCAACAAGGGGCGTGTATTACCACTTTCAGAGCTATTGCCTTTGCTTGGCTTTATTGATATTTCTCATTCTGAGACTTAGAGGTATTTTCAGTCACCTCGTTGTCTGAAGGTATTTCAATTCTTATGAGCCTTTCGGTTCTTCCAATTATTCATTCATTTCAGATCTCGATGGTATATCCATCATTTTAGATAATTGACAGTTAGTACCCGATGATATTTCAGTCTTCTAGTCATTACGTTCATTCCGATTACTTCAACCTTTTTGATGTTTTCAAACCTCTTTGGTCAAGCCAGTCAGTTCAGTATTTTATGCCACTTTGATTAGTTCAAATATACGAATATATATATATACATATATATTTGAGAGTTATTTTCAGAGATTTATTCAGTGTTCAAATACAATCCAAGTACTCTACAATTCATGGGTTTAAGCTTTGATCTATAACTTTCCAAGCAAAACGAGGTTTTTAGATAAATAAGCTACTTTACCAGATTTGGTATAGATTCCCAGATTATTTTGTTGTCAGGGATATTTTAGTCCTTCTTGCGCCTCAAGGGCATTTCTTTAATTTCGTAACGAAGCATTCGGAAGTTAGATTATTAACAGACAATCAAATCTAGAGTATAACAGTCCTATGAATTATTCTTGGATATTAAGAGTTCTTATAAATCCCTTATCTTCCTAACCGAGCAATTCAGTCTAATCACGATACTATCCTTTTCTTGTAATCAACTTGACTAAAACAGAATTAACCATATACTTAACGTGATCATTCAGTCATTTAGCAGATACCAACATGTTTCATAACGCATACAAGAGGTATTAATGTATTACCTTAGCTCCAAGCTACATCGGTCAATCCATAAACAACATTCGAACACTCTCAAACTCGGATTTGACATCCCTCAAATATTCGTATTCAAGGAACTGTGAGTACCTTCAATCACACAATATCCCATTTCAGCCCTTATTCATAGAGCTCTTAACTGAATAAATAAATACATAAACAAGTTCGGGTTCAAGGTTAGATTCGGAGGCTTTCGTGTCAGAATTTTGCAAAATGGGCTTCAAAATCGGACTTAAGACATCAAAAAATATAAAATAGGAGTTTTCAGAAAATCTTGACTTTTTGGTCAACGGTCAACGGGCAGGTCAACGCTGACGTCACTGGTCAACTGGGTTGACTCGGCTGAGTTAACTCGGGCAAGTTGACTCACTGAGTTGACTCGGATGGGTTGACTTACTGAGTTAACTCGGTTAACGGGTTGGGTTGGATCGATTCGGATGGGATACATGTTCGGGTCGGGTCAGACACAAGTCGAGTATGGGTCGGAGAGACTGGTTGGGCAGACGGGTATGGGCTCGGTTCAGGTTTGGGCTCAGACCGGGTTGGGTCGGTTCAGATCATAGTTTGTACCAGTTCACTTACCTAGAGGTGTAAACCATCGGAACGGTCGCCAGATGCCATTTTTGTACCGATTCTACCAGGAAAAAGAGAGCTTATCAACACGACGACTCAACCCAAACCTTAGCAACACAAACCAAGCTGAAATTCAGCCAGAAATTACCTAAAAAGTCAAAATTGCGCCAGAAAGCTCAAGGCTCTGATGAACGTCTTACCGGCATCAGACACATGATCGGTAAAGGGGGTTTTGCTCCCCTCCACACACTGAGCACGCCTGCACAATCGACGCGCCTTGCCGATGGCGGAGGCGGTCGAAATGGAGGAAAAATAGAGACGAGTTTAAGGGGATTTTGATGAAGCTTCATCTCTATCTCTACGGCGAACAACAATCGTTCACCACGAGTGGAGCACAGGGCTGGGGTCGGGGTACGATAGAGGACACGGTGACGGCCACAACGGGGTTGTGAGAGATCGACGACGAAGACGTGGGGGCTTGGTGAGCTTTTCTTGGAAATTTGGGATATCTCCCTAGATTCGAAAGATCAAACGGGTAGGTGAGAAGGCAAATGGTTTATTAAATTTGCTCTAATAATAATCCAAACACAACCCCAAATAATATCCTTGGTAAAACATGACCAACGTGAGCATTGAGCTCAAATGGTTAAGGCTTAAGATTTAGCAACCAAGGTCATGGGTTTAATCCCCCTTGGTTACCATTTCTCATTCATTTTTTTACCTTAAAATTCGAGTATTAAAACTTAGGGGTGTTACACCAGTTAATAATCAATGATTAAATTAAGTTTGAATTGTTATTCCAAAATGACATGTAAAATTAAAGGTACCAATTTTTGGCGTTTGTGGGGCTGCTAATCCTTCTTCACACGTAATTGACTTCCGAACCTCAATTTTAAAAAAAGAATTGATGGTTGTTTTTTATGGTGTCTGAGTCACCAAAGTGACCGTTGGCGACTCCAATCTTTATAAAAATCAATTTTAAAAGAAAACCCCTAATTTCCAAAATAAATCGTCCAAGATATTTTTATATTATAAAATGGTGTCGACAGCTTGGCGACTCTGCTTGGGAAATCTTTTTAAGTCGGGCATTAATTAATTTTGTGTGGCATTTTGACATTTTAAAATGATAATTGAATTTAATTTTTTTCATTAATTATTGGATGGGTTTATAGGTAAAACGGAAATATGCTTTTTATTTGTGTGATATAACTATCATTCATGCATAAACCTTCTACTGATTCGTATTTCTGCATGTCATATAAGAGCTCCTTTTGAAGCTGTTTATCTGCGACCAGCATGTCTTCGATCTCGTTTTTGTAGTCCTTGAGAAGAACTCGCGGGCATTCCATGAGGGAACATGTGAGAGGGCTGTTTTTGCATGGGGATGGTGTTTGGATAAGACCCTTCCTCACTACTTGTGTTATAGCCCTCCCTTTGGCAGCAGCCGCGGATTCTTCCTCTACCTCCGCAGCTCCGCGGATGCACTGAATTAACCGTGCAAACCGAATTTTTTTCGGTTAACCGGTTGGTTAATTTTAGGTAAAATCGGTTAAAGGTTAAAAGTTTTTCAAACTTCGTTTAACGGTTAATTCGGTCCGAAACCGGTTAATTAATCTAATTAAACGAAATTATTATATATTAAATGTTACATATATTTATTTTTGGTCATTAAACTTTTAAAAATTATAAAATGATCATTAATTTTTTTGATATATTATAAAATGGTCATTGAACTTTTATCAAATTAGCATAAAATGAAATTTCAGTGACTAAAAAGATCATTTTAGCATAATTTAGTGACCAGTTGTGTAATTTACCCAAAAATTTATTACAAATTTCGGTTAATTTGAAAACCGACCGAATTAACTGAATTTTTTCGGTTCAGTTAAAAATTTTCGAAAAAATTTTGATTCGGTTAACGGTTAAAAGAAAAATTCCGTTTAATGGATTTTGGGTAATCCGGTTTGGTCTGTTAACCGAATGCACACTCCTAATTATTAGAGGTCTAGCTTTTTTTCAATATTTGTTATTAGTGGAACATTTTTCCAATATTTTTTTATTAGGGGCTACTCTTAAAATTCAAAATTTCAAATACTTGTTATTAGGGGTCCAATTTCTTTTTCAATACGTGTTATTAGGGGCATATTTTTTTAATATTTGTTATTAGGGTTTACTCTTAAAATTTATTTATTTTAATACTTGTTATTAGGAGTCCAATTTCTTCTAATACTTGTTGTTAGGTGTCCAAATTTTTCAATACCTATTATTAGAGGCCTATTTTTTTCAATATTTCTTATTAAGGGATTACTCTTAAAATTTAATATTTTTTCTATACTTGTCATTAGGAATCCATTTATTTTCTAATACAAGTTATTAAGGGTCAATTTTTTTAATACTTGTTATCAGTGACCCATTTTTTTCAATATTTTTTTATTAAGAGCGTACTCTCCAAATTTATTTTTTTCCCAATACTTGTTATTAGGGCTCCAAGTTTCTTCAATACTTGTTATTATGAGTTCATTTTTCCCAATATTTCTTATTAAAGGCATACTCTTAAATTTTAATTTTTTCCAATACTTGTTATTAAGACCTTACTTTTAAAATTTATTTATTTTATAATATTTATTATTAGGGGCCCAATTTCATGGTTTGTTTGTTTCACTGAAAACATATTACGGAAAATGAATTCTGAAAAATTAATTACAATCTTTAAAAACAGATTCTGAAAATCATTTTCCGGTATTCAGATGATGTTGTGTAAACTATTTTCTACTGTTTGACAAATTTTCCAAAAAATAATTTTCCTAAAACTTGTTTTTTAAGTGAAATACTCATAATATAAATTTTTTAATCTTTTTGTTGAGTTAATTTTATTGCTACAAGTACATCAAATTAAAATTTATTTTTATAACTCGAAATAAAACTTCTTTTATCAATTAATTTAGAAAGGCAAATTCTACAATTGAAATTTTCAATTTTATGTTTACTGGAAGTGGAAATTAAAGTTATCAAATTAAACAAAAATAAAATATTAGTTTTATCAATTGCATACACATATTAGTTGGAAGAAAGCACACTCGAATTTATTGAAAGAAAATGGTAGAGAAAGCAACTTCCAATAAACTAACTACCAAAGTATTAGTATTAAAAAAAACATCAATCTGTAAAATGTAAATTATAACTTAATTATAAGTCACTAGCATCACCCATCAAAAAGGCATATTTTGAAAGAATAAATTAATTTTCAAATTTTTACTTTTAAGTATAAACAAAATATTTAGTTTCTCCATAATAAACAGTCGTAGTAAAAAAAATAATTCTATATTCTACTTATTATGGAGATATTTCTTACAGAGTTAAATAGAAGAGAAAAGAGTTCGAATATCTTCAAGTTGTTAATTTGAGTCTGGAGAGTAATTTGCATTCTGTTAAAAGAGTTGAAAAAGCATTTTATTTGCAATCCAAATCAAAGCACCATGTCCAAATCATAAAATAAATTAAGCAAATTTACATACTAAACAACGAAAACAAACAATACCCAAATTACCATTTGGAGCAAAAACCAAGAAAATAGAGAAGATCTTAAGAAAAAAAAAATAGAGGCTTTTGATGTTTGTGTTGTGATCGGAGGAAGAAATTGTAGAGTTCAAAGAATACAAACAATAAATACCCTAAACACATACGTAAGGTAAAATAAAGAAGAATAGATGAAGAAATTAAGAGATTTTGAGAAATTATGATTACCCGAAAAGATGAACGGAAGATGAATGGTCATCTGAGTTGTTGTCTCCGGCGAGGAAGAGGTGACGGTGATGAATTTTAGTTAGAGGCGTCAAAAGCTTTGAAGCCTGAAGTGAGGATTGTAAAACGGCTTATTGACTTTGAGTGGGTAAGTCATTTTACGGGGAAAAGGGGAGAGTTTTTCATTGACTCGTAGTTGATTTTACGTTGACTTTAATCTTTTTCTTGAATCAAACACTGAAAAACTATAAAAATAATTTTTTGTAAAGTATTTTGCTCACTAAAATATCATAAACGAGCCTGCTTCAATGCGAAACTTTTTGCTTGTGATTTAATCATTAATAACAATGGTGATAAAGCTTTCAAGACCTCAGTTGTAGTATTAGCCATCTCTTTATGCTCAGATCTCAACACTCCACTCAAAATTTGAGAACACAAACCTATTAATCGAGTATAGTTTGGGAATGTTTTTAAAAAATGTGGGAGAAAAGTGATTCTGAAAAGTTGAGTTTAAGATTTTAATGTTTGTTCTTGATGTCAAAAAAATAATTTTTAAAAAATAAAATGTCTATTTTAAACCTGGTAGTATAAAGTAAAAATATATATGAATGTAAGTGATATTTGTATTATTATTTTTATTTAAAATATTAATATTTAATATTTAATGTATTGATGTATTATTTTAATATATTAGTTTTATTTTGATATTAATTGGTTCGTGAAAAGAAAATAAAAACAAATGCATATTTATGATATAATAAATTAATATAATTAGTCTAAAATGAATGTAAAGTCAAATAAATGAATAATAATTAGTCAAAAATTGAATGAAAAAGATAAACCAAACAAAAAAAGTAAAAGAAACGGAAAGCAATTTTGATGGTTAAGAACGCAATTTCCCCCAAACGTTTTTGGTTAACGGAAAACAATATTTTGATAGTTTTCTTGGCTGGAAACGGACGTTCACACCGTAATTTTATGCTCAAAAGCTGAGCGTTTTTCATTGCTTTTGGAGTTTTTTGGGTGGTAAAGTTGTTTTGGCCCTCCAAACGCAGTTAAAAACAAGCTTACATTTGAATTTACATGTCTTGTTTGACAATTAGCAGATAGCTGATAGCAGATAACGGATTACATTAGTTGTTAGCATTAGCTTATTTGACTAGCGGATTGCATTAGCTGATTGTATAAAAGTGTTTGTTAAAATTAAGTAATAGTTGATTGATTATTTGAACAAGCAAAATTGCATATAAGGACATGATTATATTCAATACTTGTTTGAATAATTTATAAGCTATAAATATTTTGTATATATTAATATTAATTAGATTAAAAAATTATTTTTTTAATATCATTACTAATCAAACATAAAGGATGTATATATTTATTTATTATTTATGAAATTATATTTTTGAATATAATTTCTTTAATTTATTAAATTTAGATGCATATATTAATTTATATATTAATTTCTTATTTATGAAATTATCTTCTTAATTTTATTAGTTAATTCAAATTTATGGTATTTAGAGAATATTTTTGTATTTGTCAATGACAAAAGAGTCTTTACAAATCTTTTATTCAATCCTCTTACTCAAAAAGCTTCTTATAGGAGCTTTTTTCAAATTTAGAGGTTCGACTCCAATCCACTATTACAATCCTCAATTTACCAATCATCTAAATTAGCAGACTTCACTAGGCAAACCTCTAAAATAGTTCAAATCTCTAATTTTCCCTCAAAAAATTGTTTATCAAACATGCCACAATCTTTTCCATTGTCATAAAAAGGAATTTCACATATAGTTTGTACCTAGGACTTCAAACTATCAGGAAACTTATCCAAATGAATCAACCCCAAAACAGAAACCGACATTTCAAACACATTAAACACTTCTTTAATATTAAAACAATCACTTCTTCACTACAATCACCTAAACTCCTAACATTACCCTATGCTCCACAACCCTTCCCCTTCTTATTAGGTAGGCATTGAATGGGAGAGACTCCAAAAGTTGGGTCGAAGAATAGTTTTTGGAGGCACGACGAAAGAAATAAAGGAGAGAAAGGAAGGAAATGTGAGTGAATAGAGTGAAGACAAGGGAATTTGGGGGAAAACGAAGAGAGAGGTAAACTTTAGAAGCTAAGAGATAATGGGAAGGAAGGAAAACAAAAATTAGGATCAAAGAATGATGATCTAAAATCTCTACAAGAAATAAACTTCTATATTTGAATAAAATTAAGATTCCCTATGTAGTGTAACTTCAAAAAATGCTAGGATATAATTCCTTTATTTTGCTTCACTAATTGGTCTAATGTAATCCTTTTATTTGCTGATAGAATATTGGTTCTTTATTTTTTTTTAAAAGTAACGGGCCTCATTAAAAACTCTCTCTAATCCTACTAGGGGAAAAGAGTGCCCTATTTATTAAATTAGAAGCTGTAGAAACATCCATCAAGGTACACAATTTTGGTCCATCGGCACCAAGCCACCTAAACAACCAGTTTACAATAATAATCAGCTAAAACACTTCCCATACAAAAATCACCCTTCCCAAACCCATTCACCAAGCCTGTTTACTCCCCGACGAGCAAGGATATGCGCAGCACCATTCTTCTCTCTGATCGCATGACACAGCTTCCACTGCGCATTCAAGAAAAACTCCCTGCACTCAGTGATTATCTCAGCAAAGGTGGCTAGAGGTTGTCATATACAATTTATCCATTGAACAGCAAGAAGACTATCGGACTCCACTATCAACAAACCAATATAGTTCTTATAAAACCCAGCAAATAGACGACAAGCTTCTAAAATGGCTAATAATTCAGCTCTCGTGGGATCTACCAAACCAATTGGTTTTGAAAATTTCATGAGAAATTTACCTTTTGAGTCCCGTAGAATGCCCCCGATGCCTCCAAGGCCAAAACTGTCCATCACTGCAGCATCTGTATTGAATTTGAGTGCTCCACAGGGAGGTGTGCCCATACTGCAGAAAGTTCTTTGCTGGTTGTTCCCCTGCTGACATTGCACAGATTTGGGTGCCTCGTGAAATCGAGAAGCGAAGGGACTGATGCAGGCCATTTACTTTTACACCAGTAACCAACTCTTAATACCAAAGCATCAAATACAACCTCTACACATATTCTCTTCTTGTTGAACACCACATGATTCCTTTCCAACCATAACGTCCATACGATACCAAAAAACGCCATATTCCACACAGGTTTGGCTGATTGTCTCACCCGAATATTATCCCATATCAATAGAAGCTCTTTCAAACTAGCGGGCATGACCAAATGTACCCTCCATTTTCTGCACCAAGATTGTCATATACTCCAAGTGAACTGACAATGACATAGTAAATGAACACAAGTTTCCTCACAACTGCCACAAAATGAGCATAAACCCTCCGCTATGGATGCCACTTCTCTTTTTCTTAGTGCTTGGAGTGTTGGAGCTCTATCTTGTATAGCTTTCCATAAGAACGACTCGACTTTAGGAGGAGCTAAATTGTTCCAAACTAGCTGCCATACCTTGTCTTCAATCAAACCATTTGCAGAAACATTAATACAAAAATCTTTAGATTTATAGATGCCACTCGATGAACCTTTCCAGCAAATGCAATCTTCCCTAGGTTTTGCTGCCGACACACGGTTTAGAGAACTTAAGAACTCGTTCCAAACTTCTTCTTCCCACTGAAATAATTTCCTTCTTAAATCGATCTTCCATACCCACTTATCATTGACCACTGAACCAAATTCGCAGACCTTCCCAACTTTATTAATAGCAAGGTTGTAGATTCTAGGGTAGGCATTTTTAAGTGTCAATGAATCAATCCAATTATCCTCCCAAAAGTTGATTTTTTCCCATCACCCAATACACACCTGATGTTCATCAGAAATTCATCTTCCGGATTCTTAAGAGGCTTCAAAATGTTCTTCCATAACCACGAGTAATTTCTCTCTTCGACTTCCCTTGGAAGTAAAGAATTGCGATCATAAACATACTTTGCATCGATTACTTTCCTCCACAAACTTTTTGATTCTTGGCTAAATCTCCACATCCATTTATTTAACAACGCTCGGTTCTTAAGCTGCAGATCTACCACTCCCAGTCCACCATACTATTTTGGTTTAATGATGTTTTCCCATTTAACCCAATGGATGGGTCGAGATGCTTGGGGACCCCAAATGAAATGGGCAAGCAATTTATTGATGGATTCAGCAACAGAAACTGGCATTTGGAAGATACTTAAGAAGTAAATAGGCAAATTACACAGCACTGACCTTACTAAGCATAGTCTTCCTGCAAAAGAAAAGCAACTTCCTTTCCACCCAGCCAGCTTTCGTTTTACCTTATCTACAACTGGTATCCAAATCTGAGAGGTGTTTCGAGGAGCACCCAAAAGTAATCCGAGATACGAAGAAGGTAACTTACTTGAGGCACACCCCAAATCCTTTGCCCATTCCACCACACAGCTATCATCCACCGCAATACCAAACAAGCTAGTTTTTTTTGAGGTTGAAGCTTAACCCAGATGCAAGTTCGAAGAGTCTTAGTATCCTTTTGATGTTAAGAACATTCTCTCGATCAGCTTTAGCGAAGATGATTAAATCAACTGCGAACTATAGATAAGAGATTTTACAATCAGCATTTCCAACCTCCACTCCCTTAATGATCTCCAAGCTGGCAGCTTTATGTATTAATGAGCTAAGTGCCTCTCCCACTATATTGAAAAGGAGAGGAGAGAGCGGACACCCCTGTCTCAATCCTCTTTTTATAGAGAAAATTTTTGTAGGCTTCTCATTAACAATAACCGAAATCAATGTTGTAGAGATGCACAAAGATATCCAATTTCTCCATCTTGCTCCAAACCCCATCTTTTTCAGGATAAAATCCAAAAAGGCCCAATACACTGTATCATATGCTTTCCCAAAGTCAGCCTTGATTAAAATTGTTCCTTTCATTCTTCTTCTCACTTCATCAATGACTTCATTTGCAATTAATGCACAGTCAGCAATCTGTTTCTCAGGGATGAATGCGAACTGATTTTCCCCTACTACCTCATGGATGCACTGGCTTAGCCTTCTTGATAACACCCTTGCTAGAATTTTATACAAACTATTCACAAGTGATACCGGTCTGTAGTCTTCCACTGATTCTGGATTTTCCTTTTTTGGGATCAAGGATATAAAAGAATGATTGAAGAATTTATCCTTTATCTTACCCTTATAGAAATCATTGAAAATGCCATCACCGAGTCTTTAATACTATGCCAAAACTTCTTGTAAAAGTCAAGGTTAAAACCATCCAGCCCCGGGGCCTTATTACCATCAGCATTTTGTTGCATTGATTTATCTAATTTGTTCGAAATTTCCTCAAAACCCCTAACGTTGGAACATGATGCCCAACTTGCCAAGAAGAAACTAAAATTGATCAGTGCCCAATGATTTAGTAAAAATAGCATCAAGTTGGAAAGAAGGACGTACATTAGTTGCTTCAATATTCCCATTTTGTATCTCATCACGAATAAAATGATAATTACCTTTGATGTGTTTCGTACGCTCATGATATACAAGATTTGCTGGAATATGCAAAGCAAATTGGTTGTCACAGTACAAACGCATAGAACCAGAATGATCGACACCAAGAAATAATAACAAACCCTTCAACCATTTAAGTTCACAAGTTGTCGTAGTTATATACCGAGATTCTACTTCGACAGGGGAGCAAAGAACTGTCCGTTGTTTCTTGTTTTTACATGAAATGGGAGATTTACCCAAACAAATAAAATAACATGTCAATGAGCATCTTGTCAAGGGACAACTCTCCCAATCTGAGTCACAATAAGGATACAGATTGAGATCAGAATTTACTCATAAAAGAATTTCCTTTCCAGGATTACCCTTCAAAAATTTACTACTCGTAATTCAGCTTCCAAATGAGCTTTCTTTGTTTGCTGCAAAAATTGAGCAAGAATATGCACACAATAGCTTAATTCAAGACTTGTAGGTAAATAGATTAATCTTTCTACCAGTCAACGATATTCAGCATGATCATGAGCATCATCCCCTTCTTGAGGAGCAAGCTTATGATTCTATTCAAGAAGAGTTTTTGTTGGCTTAGCTCCCAACAAACCAACCTAAGACATGATATTCAAGGTATACTTTTGTTGACAAAGAAAATTCACTTTATCATTTCTCATCACCTCTATACCCAAAAAAATATTTCAACCGCCCCAAATCTTTCATAAGGAAACAACATCTCAAATACTCCTTGAATCGTTGCACAAGTTTGACATCATTACTTGAAATAATGATATCATCCACATAAACAAGAACATATATTTGCACGTCATGTTTGTGGAAACCAAATAATGAATAGTCTAAGTAAGATTGGTGAAAACTAAACTCCAAAAAAAATATGTCAGCTTAGCAAACCAACAACGTGGTGCCTGACGCAACCCATATAAATACTTGTGAAGTTTGCACACTTTCCTAGGACTTTCACAGGAAAAACATGGTGGCATTTTCATGTAAACTTCCTCATTTAAATTTCTATGCAAAAAAGTATTTTGCTCATCCATTTGATGTAGTTCCAAGTTCTTTGCATCAGCTACTGCGAGAAAAGTGCATATAGTGGCCATCTTTACGGTGGCAGCAAAATGTAACCCCTCACCCTGGACTAGTCATTAGACTTGAACCGAGATTGCATTAGGTTTGCCACAGTAAACTCGAACTCGCTTACTTGAAGCTAGTCTATTTTTTCTTTTATCTTATCTAGATGCAACGTTAAGTCCTATTGTGTACATACAAGTAGTGGTTCAAGTTACATTCGAAACGGACACCAAAAAGGCACTCAATTGCACCAAAAGGTATTTTAGGGACCAAAATGTAAATCCTATTATTTTTAGGGACTTAGTCAGATTTCAAGTTACCATTGTTTAATTAGTTATATTTCATGCTAGCATGTGAATTTTCAACTCAAACGAATCATCCAAACTCATCCAATTGACATACAAACATTTAGGGACTATTTTGCAAAGAAAGCAAACTTCAGCACAACCTTAATTGCCAATAACTAACTCATATATCGGTATTCGGGGATCACTGTACTGATACGATATAAGGGGCGTACCGTTTCACGAAGCCACGTACCGATACGACAATTTTAATGGCTAAATTCGGTGTCGATACATTCTGCACTATATCGATACCCCACATGAACTCATACTGGTATGACCTATAGTGTACCGATACCTAGGTATAAAAATTACCCTTCAGGTCATTATCAGTGTAACCCCCTCGTCCCGGTCCAGGCGACTGACCGGTTCGAGTGGGCTACATGGGGAAAACCAAGGCGAAACCCGTTAAGGCTCCACTTCGGTTAACAACCCGAGAAAACTTTTTTCATTTATTATCTTGTCTAGATGGATTCAATTAGACCTATGTGAGAAGCGACAGCGGAAAACAAGACTAAACCATTCAACGGCGCGTAATTTGATTTAAACTTACCATGTATTCAAGTTAGGTTGATTCCTTGCAAACGCGACCCAAACACACGTAAACGATTACTAACAAGGCTCACAAGAAAGCTAACATCGAACAGGGCCTAATGCCCAACACTTGAGAACCTTTGGAGATGTCAAAAGCCCACATTTTAGGCCTGTGTTTCGAAACAGGCTTGCCTGTTTCGATACACGGGCCTCAGTTTAAAAAGCCAATCACACGTACCGGTACGCATCCACCCCGTTTCAGTATAGGGGACCATTTCGCCTAGCCATTCCGAAACACATTCCGGAACAGGCACTCACAGTAGCAAAAACGCTTCAATACTCGTATCGGAACAAGAGTTCACAGTAGCCAAAACGTACCGGAACTCGTTCCGATACGGATGTCCCTGGAACCACACCCGTTCCGAAACAGCCTTACCCGTTCCGAAACGCCTGCAGTCTGTGTGTTTCTAAAAACCATATTTTGCATCTCCAAAATCTCCCAACATGCCTCAATCAGCATGAAACAAGATATAACATGCAACCACATACACTAGAGGCATTCACCCTACACCAAACATGTTCAATATACAACATACATGAAAAGACCATACATTTTAGAGAACAAGCATTCACCAAAAGAGACATACATTGCATAACAAGGTTTCATGCCTTAGAACAAAACATACACAAAGCATAAGATAAGGGCACAAGGCCAACGTACATGGTACAAACGGCTACAACCAAAACACCAACATATCAAATGAGTCTAAACAAACTCCTAACACAAAACAACAACACAAATCCCATTGCTTATCCATTACATCTTATAACTTAAAAGTTCATACTTGAGGATTAAGATAGCACACTTGGAGGCCTTCTCCTTGCACAAGCAACCCACGAACTAAGGATCTGCATTGTCGAACAAAAGAGAGCGTAAGCGTAAATCTTAGTGAGGGTAAGCTCATAAAACAAACCTCGACAATGCAGGGTCCAAGAACGAGCAACAAAACCAAGGAAGAATGCATGTTTCCTTACCTTCGAAGCCACATGAGTCAAATATACGAAATGCATGAACATATCATCAATTATCATGCCATGCTCAACATGTCCACAATACAACTATATGGTAACACATTCAACAAATGTATTGGCACCTAGCTATGACCCGAATAAGCGGATAACAACCGTTGGAACTCATATCCAACAACTCAACCTTTACATTACCTCACGGTGGGATTACACTCATCACCATTTCTCGCGGAGGGGATTCCACTCATCCTCACGCCCCGTCGATGAGATTCCACTCATCACCGACTAAAATTTAAAAGAAGATTTTCGGGCGTACCCGTACTCCATCTCGATGACTACCATCACCAAGACCACGCGCGCATTTCGACACTCGTGTGCACACTAACATCCTAATGATCGATCATTTGTACCCAAGCATACTAGTGCCAATACTAACTCATTTCATAGCTCAACCTCACAACATTCTTACCAATTTCCGTGCTTAGCACGTACTCACCGTGATCCACCATCATGCAGTCACATTTCATCAAACACATGCATATCACAATGCATAAATGAATCATCATGCCTCATCACAACACATACGCACCAAATGCATAGCAACATCATTCACATTTAATACAAGAGGCATAACAGAACATTTAGAAGTTCAACCAAAGTCTTCTAAACTAAGCTTGAGATTAGACTACCAATCTAATCCCAACTCTAGGTGGGTTTACCAAGCCCGACCTAGGTCTACATGCTCGAACCAACATTTGAAAACCAATTTAAAATCGAAGAACCACTCACCGGACTTTCCAAACACAAGCAAACAACCAATCAAGCTCCCAACGGTTCCGGATTCGAAAGTGAGGCTTCACCAACACGATTCCTTGTTTCTAAAAAAACAAATACACTCTATTAATCACCAAAACAAACATAAACCACTGGTTTAACTCAGAACACCAATCAAGCTCAAATTCAAGCCAAGAACACTCTCAAAACCCCCATTTTCGTGCATCCACAAAACCCAGCAAAGAACTCTCATTTCCAACATCAAATTCAACATCCAACACGCCCAAAACAATCCTTAAACATCACTTAATCATCAGCCCTCAAGTTCTCACCCAAAACAGCCCCAAAACCCCATTTTAAAGCACTCTAAAACCCCACTTAGACCCAAATCCGAGTTTCTTAATAAAACTTCATGCAAATTAACTATGTTGGACCATTTGGGCTACCAATAACATAATTAATAATAAGGAATCAAAAGCTTTAACAATAGACCATAAAGTTTGGATTTTTAACTTAAAACTTGCAAACTCTAATATGCAAAATAATGGGTTTCATTGAAAACTAAGAACATGAGTAGCAAGGGGAAGATGAGGACAACTCAAAAACGTTATTACCTTTCAAAAATCTTCAAAGATGAAGCAAGGAGGAAATGGAATAGTAAACTTCAAGGGGAGGGAGAATATGTCGTTAGTTTAGGAGAGGAGGGGGAAGAAGATGAGTGAAAAGAAATATTTGTTTTGTTTTGTTTTGTTTTATCTTAAAAGCCAAAAGTCACTTTTACCCTTAATGAACATGGATTATTACAATAGTGTAAAATCCATGGCTATTGGGTTTAATTCTAACAAGCCCAACATATTCATTTTATTTGTTTTGAAAATACAAGGCCCGAAATAATATTTTAATAATTTAATTTCACCCGACCCCAAACCCGGGTGTTACAACTCTCCACCACTTAAGGAATTTCGTCCCCGAAATTACCTGACGGAAACAAGTACGAAATCTGCTCAACCATATCCGCTTTCCTCTCCCACGTGGCCTCTTCCACGCCTCTATGTCTCCACAACACCTTTGCTATCCGAAGCAAGTATCTCAACTGGTTCTTCATTGTAAGACAAATCCGGATTCAGTTCTATCTCCTCGACGGGCATAACATAAGACGGATCTGATCTATATCTCCTAAGCATCGACACATGCAAAACATCATGGATCTTCTCTAACTCTGAAGGCAATCTCAAACGGTAAGCTACTGGCCCAATCCGCTTAACTATCTCATACGGACCGATAAACCTCGGACTCAACTTGCCTTTCCGGCCAAATCGCATTACCTTCTTCCACGGAGACACTTTCAGAAACACTTTCTCACCCACTGAAAACTCAATCTCTTTTCTCTTCAAATCAGCATAAGATTTCTGACGATCGGAAGCTGCTTTTAGACGGTCACAAATCAACTTCACTTTATCAGTAGTCCCCTTAAGCAAATCTGGCATAGGTAACAATTTCTGAACCGTTTCGACCTAATAGATCGGAGTCCTACGTCGCCTACCATACAATGCCTCATAAAGAGCCATCTAGATACTAGCCTGGTAACTGTTGTTGTAAGCAAAATCGACTAAGGGTAAATGCTTCTCCCAAGAACCCTGGAAGTCAATCACACAACAACGGAGCATATCCTCTAATACCTGTATCACTCGCTCTGACTGACCATCTGACTGCGGATGATATGAGGTACTGAAATGCAAACGACTACCTAGGGCACTATGCAAATAACCCCAGAACCTCGATGTGAATCTCGGATCCCTGTCTGATACAATAGACTTCGAAACTCCATGCAGTCTCACAATCTCGCGGATGTACAAATCTGCCAATTTATCTAGAGAATCTGTGGTGTTCACTGCTAAGAAATGAGCACACTTAGTGAATCTATCAACTATCACCCAGACATAATTCTTCTTCGAATGAGACAATGGCAACCCTGACACAAAGTCCATAGTGATTCTTTCCCACTTCCATTCCAGAATTTTCAAAGGCTGTAACAAACCTGAAGGAACCTGATGTTCTGACTTCACTCTCTGACAAACCATGCAACGGCTCACATACTTGGCTACATCCTTCTTCAAACCAACCCAGAAATAATCACTCTTTAGATCTCGGTACATCTTAGTACTGCCCAGATGCATAAAAAAAGGACCCGAATGTGCTTCATTCAGAATCATACGTCTCAACTCAACATCTTCAGGTACCATAACTCTGTCTCTGAAACACAACACATTCTCGTCACTGAAACTGTACTCTGTCGGTCTACCTTCTGCAATGTCCTGAACATGAGAAACTAAAGATACGTCTTGCAACTGTTTCTCTCTAATCCTCTGAATCAACGAAGGCTTCACTTGCAACTCTGTAGTCAAACCACCATCCCTTGATACACTCAACCTAGCAAACATAGCTTGCAACTCAACTGCAACTTTTCTGCTCAACGCATCGGCCACTACATTTGCCTTACCCAGATGGTACTTAATAGTCAAATCATAGTCTTTCAACAGTTCAAGCCATCTTCTCTGTCTCAAGTTCAGCTCTCTCTGAGTCATCAGATACTTCAAGCTTTTATGATCAGTGTAAACCGTGCACTTCTCACCATACAAGTAGTGACGCCAAATCTTCAACGCAAACACAACTACTGCTAACTCAATGTCGTGCGTATGGTAGTTCTTCTCGTGCACCTTCAACTATCTCGAAGCATAAGCAACAACTTTCTTTTCTTGCATCAGAACACAACCTAAACCTACGTAGGAAGCATCGCTATAGATCACGAACTCTTTCCCTGAAACTGGCTTTACCAATACTGGAGCATTCGTCAAGGCTTCTTTTAATTTCTCAAATGCACTCTGTCTCGCATCTGACCACTCAAACTTCACTTCTTTTTGCAACAATTTGGTCAATGGAACAACTACTCTAGAGAAACCATCAACGAACCTCCTATAGTAACCAACTAGTCCTAAGAAACTCCTAATCTTCGTCACTGACTTAGGTTGTTTCCACTCAACAATGGCTTCAATCTTCTTTGGAACAACACGGATACCTTCAGCTGATACCACATGGCCAAGAAACACAACCTCTCTGATCTAGAACTCGCATTTACTCAGCTTAGCATACAACTGATTACTCATCAATCTCTGTAAAACAAGTCTCAAATGCTCATCATGTTCTTCTTCTGATCTCGAGTACACAAGGATGTCGTCTATGAAAACAACTACAAATCGTTCTAGATAGTCTCGGAAAACTCTATTCATCGTGTCCATGAAAGCTGCTGGTGCATTCGTGAGCCCAAACGACATCACAAGGAACTCATAGTGACCGTATCTAGTCCTAAAAGCTGTCTTCGGAACATCACATTCTTTTACCTTCAACTGATAGTACCCTAATCTCAAATCTATCTTCGAAAACACTGAGGCACCTCTCAACTGTTCAAATAGATCATTTATACGAGGTAACGGATACTTGTTCTCTACTGTCAACTGGTTCAACTGCCTATAGTCGATACACATCCTCATACTGCCATCCTTCTTCTTCACAAACAACACGGGAGCACCCCAAGGCGAACTACTAGGCCTAATAAAACCTCGGTCTAACAACTCCTGAAGCTGACTTTTCAAATCTTTCAACTCTTTCGGAGCCATACGGTACGGAGCAATAGAAACTGGAATAGACCCTAAAACAGTCTCAATCACAAACTTTACATCTCTGTTAGGAGACAAACCTGGTAACTCTTCAGGAAACACATCCGGATAATCACAAATTGTCCTGATATCTTTCAGTCTAACCTCACTCATATTCGGATTCATCACATACGCTAAATAATCCCCACAACCGGAGTCCATCAACCTATGAGCCTCTAAAGCTGACACAACGTTCGACAAGAACTTAACGTTCTCGCCTACTACCACTACCTCGTAGTCATCAAAAAGCTTCAACGAAATTCTCTTTGTCTCAAAATCTACACTAGCTCTGTGCTCAACCAACCAATCCATACCAAAAATGATATCAAAACCGTAGAACAGAAGCTCCATCATATCAACAGGAAACACATGACCCTGAATCTTCAGTGGACACCTCCTATACATCCGTCTAACTACAACTGTCTCACCGAAGGAACTAGTCACATGCATTCCTACATCTAAAATCTCAATAGATATGTCTAACTTCTTTGCATGCTCACTCAAAATGTAAGAATGCGTGGAACCCGAATCGACTAAGGAAAGCAAAGACATGGACTGTAACTCGAAATTACCTGCTATCACATATGTTTCATTCCCTGCCTCTCTCTGTGCCTAGACTCTAGCTGGTCCACCGGCCTCTGGCTAAACTACCACTACATGAGCAAGATTCCTCGGTGCCTCTATCCTAGGTGCATCAGCCCTCGGCTGGAAGTAACCACGACCGCGCCCACGGCCCCTCTGATAGTCGATTGATCTCGCAGGAGCCTGTGTCTGAATCGGTGCCTGTGCCACCTGATGCGGACACTCTCTCCTGAAGTGGTCTCTCGATCCACAGTTCCAGCAAGCATGATAGTTTCCCCAACACTCTTCTGAATGCTGCCTCCCACATCGGGCACACTCGGGCAAACACCCTCCAGCCCTCTGTGTAGAACTAATGTTTTGATATAATAATTGAAAAATGTTTTGGACAGATTTAAAAAGTATTTAAAACATTTCTAAAAGTCCAAACAACTTGAAATTATGTTTAGGGAAGCTTTTAAAAAGGGTTTTTCATGTTTTTCAAAGCCAATCTAAACAAAACTGTCCAGGTGTTTCGAAACACCTTAGGGCGTTTCGAAACAGGGGATTCCAGTGGTAAAATCGTTTCGATACTCGTATCGAAACGGGCCTTCCTTGGACAGGATTTTTGCCCAACGTTTCGAAATGGGCAAGGCCGTTTCGATACGCCTACGTGGCATTGACCACAACGGCTATAAACCCCAACGGCTATTTTCCCAACTAACTTTTAAATGCTGGCGTTTCGATACGGGCCTATAGCATTTCGATACGCGTTTCGAAACGGCAAGGGGGTGTTCCGAAACGGGTACCCTGACAGACTGCAACGGCTCTTTCTACATTGAGAGTGTTTCGAAACGGCTTCGAGCGTTTCGAAACGGGGAGCTGCAGAACTGCATTTATGGTGGGAATTAAAGTCCTCAACGGCTCCAATTTGATCCCAACGGCTAGTAACGGCTACAAACTCAATTGGGAGTATAAAAGGGACCTCCAAGCATCAAGAGAAGGCTAATGCTCATATTGTCAAACATCAAATGATCAAATATTTTCTTAGTGCCTAAATTGTCAATTCTTGTATAGACAAACACTAGTGAGCCAAAATTGTCAAATTTGCTCAAGTGTTTTAGGTTTTGGGTGAGTGCTTAATTGTGCAAACAAACACCTATTAGAGGGTTTTAAGTTTGCTTTGTTTATCTCTTTGTAAGAGAGGGTTTCAATCAAGGCTTTGGGTAGAAAGCTTGGTTGTTTGTAAGGGTTACCTCCTAAGCCTAGAAAAGGGGACGAATCAATAGTGGATTGATTGAGAAATCCTTAGTGGAGAGCTAAGGTAGTGGATGTAGACCTTGGTTAGAAGGTTGAACCACTATAATTCATTGTGTCAATTCTCTTTTTAGCTTCCTAAACCCCAACACCCAAATATCCACCTCTCCACCACTTGGTGAGCAACATTGGTTGATCGAATCGAGCACCTCTCAACTCAACACTCTGGCCCTGATGGCCTCTACCATGGTGGCCACCGCCACGCCTATGATCAAACTGATGTCCACTGCCCCGATGCCTCTTGGCATCACCACGATCAAAGTTGTTGTGCCTCTTCCCTGAACTGGATCCTCCCGAACGCTTGGTCAGCCCCAAGCTATGCTTGATGTCCTTGGCCCTAGCGACCAAGACATCAAAATTAGAATAATCAGTAGCCAAGGCGTACCTCTTGACTTCCTCATGGAGCCCATACCTAAACCGATCACAACGATCCCTCTCAGTAGGAACCAACTTCGGAGCATACTGACTCACTCGGACAAAGCGGATCTCATAATCTTTCACTGAGGTGTCTCCCTAAACAAGAACCATGAACTCCCGCTTCTTCTCATCTAAATATCTTGGGCCCAAATATCTCTTTCTGAAAGCAGTCTCAAAGAAATTCCAACTGATCTCGGCCTCAGGCACGCCGGTAGTAATGGTGACCCACCAGGTGTAGACATCACCCTAAAGCAACGAAACTACACAGCCCAACTTACGAGCCCCAACACATCCCATTTGAGCCAAAATACGAACTGTCTTCTCTAGCCACAACTCTGATCTCTCAAGTGTAGATCCCCTGAACTCATCCGCTCCGAGGCTACGGAGCCTCTCTAAGGGTAAGTTAGCATCATCTCCTCGCGGCTGTGCTGCAGCCTGAGCTTCGGCAACTGCAGCCTGAAACGCTCCCGCTATAGCTTGAACTAGCGGAGCCATATCTATCCCTGCAGGACCTTGGCCACCCTGGCCAACCTGAGGTCACGCTCCCTCAGCTCCAGCCTCGCCTCCCTCATCAGGCTGAGGAGGTGGTGGTGGTGGAGGAGCTCCGACTCCAACATCAGGCTCTTCCACAGGAGCCTCTACTCCAACCACCGGCTCATTAACAGGAGCCGCAACACGGGGTTCCTGGCGATCCAGCCTGGGTCTACCTCTAGGCCTCGACATAACCGCTCACAGATAACAACTACAACAACAACATACAAAAACTGGGTTAGCAAGGGCAAGGGTTCAAGTGGCTCAAGTATGTTTTCCCTTACTTAAAAACCTCTTTTTTCGATGTAATAGAAGCAATGGGACTCTACTTAACATGCTTCAAACAACACACACATACGATCAATTAAACAAACATCAAAGCATACTTGATACGCAAGCAAACATACTTACATGGCAAGCAAACACCGTGCAATTGCAATACAAGAATTTAACTTACCTCACTTACCTGCCCGAGGTCTCGGAAACCTCAGGCTCTGATACCAACAAGTGTAACCCCCTCGTCCCGGTCCAGGCAACTGACCGGTCCGAGTGGGCTACACGGGGAAAACTGAGGTGAAACCCGTTAAGGCTCCACTTCGGTTAACAACCCGAGAAATTTTTTTTCATTTATTATCTTGTCTAGATGGATTCAATTAGACCTATGTGAGAAGGGACATCGGAAAACAAGACTAAACCATTCAACGGTGCGTAATTTGATTTAAACTTACCATGTATTCAAGTTAGGTTGATTCCTTGCAAACGCGACCCAAACACACGTAAACGATTACTAACAAGGCTCACAAGAAAACTAACATCGAACGGGGCCTAATGCCCAACACTTGAGAACCTTTAGAGATGTCAAAAGCCCACATTTCAGGCCTGTGTTTCGAAATAGGCTTGCCCGTTTCGATACACGGGCCCCGGTTTAAAAAGCCAATCACCCGTACCGGTACGCATCCACCCTGTTTCGGTACAGGGGACCATTTCGCCTAGCCGTTCCGTAACACGTTCCGGAACATGCACTCACAGTAGCAAAAACATTTCGATTGTAACGCCCCGGTTTTGGGCTTAGAAGTTTTGGGTTCGGACCGGACCGGTCGAGTTGCGGTTCGAATATAAAAGGTGATTTTTTTTAGGAAAGCCTAGTTCGGGTTGCATTAAAAATATGGAAAAATGTTCTAAAATTCTCTTTTAATATATATAAGTGAACTGTGAAATCAATTTTGCAAAATGAGGTTTGGAAGGGTGACATTTTGGGTTAGTGACCAAAATGTAATTTTTGAAAACTGTGTGACTGTTTTAAAAAGGATTGAAACTTTGAATCCTTAAGGAGCTATTTACCCAAAGGGGAGTTTCTCCAGATTTTCTAGAATATTAAATGATTTATTGATGGTTTAAAATAAAAGTAAAAAGGAGGGAAAGATATTTTTGTCATTTCTAACTAACTTTCCAAATTTTCCATTTTCCATTTTCTCTCATCTTTTCTCTCAAACCAAACACATTCTCTCCAGATCTTTTCCTCTGATTTTTGTCACCTAAATATCATATTTCAATCCTCATTTGATTTCTAATCAATCCTTCAACAAAACCTTTGTATTTGCTACTTGGATTTTCAAGATTTTGGTTCCAAAAAGGGAGAAACTCAAGTTTGGAGGTAAGAACATCCTTCTCCTCTGAACTTCAAGTTCTTTACTGAAATTCCCAAGTTCTCAATCCTTGATTTATGATTTATTAAAGGTTTTGCAATTGGAATCTTGATTTTGGCTTTAAAATGCAAGATTTGCTTGATTTTGGTGAAATTTTCGTATAATCTGTTTGGGCAGTGTGTTGAGGTGTTAAATTGATGTTAATTGAATGTTAACTTGATGAGAAATTGAGGTTTAATCAATGCAAACCCGAATAGGTTGAATTTCCTAAGTTTTGCTTGAGTTTTTGGTTGTTTTTGGAGTGATCTTGGTGATCTGTTATACCTGGAGGTATAAGGACGTGTTTGTGATCATTTTGGATGTTAATTGAGGTTTAAAAATGGTTAGAAGTGGTGGATCTTGGCTGGGCTAAGTTTTGGAAGTGTTTGGAGGTGATTTCGGTTGTGTTTGGTAGCCGAATTGTGGTTTTTGCTATGGGCAGCAAGTTTAGTTGTGTTGCTGGTGTTTTTAGTGCATTATGATGCATTAATCCTCTGATGTTGTGTGCTTGAAACAGGGGAAGTTGATCCGTGAGCATTAGAGGTGTTGTGGAAGGTTTCGGATGCTTGGAAGGCTTGTTGGCTAGCCTTGTTTTGTGTATCGGTGAGTGAAGTTGGGTTTTCAGCTTTTAAACCAAGGTTTGAAGGTTTTGGGAGCTTAGTTTAAGTCTAAACAACTTAGCTAAGCTCAAGAGTAAGTAAATGGATTTTCGCTCTTGGTTGTGTTGTGAATTGGTTTTTTTTAAGCAATTGTGATTGATGGTTGCAATGCATGTGATTTGCATGTTTTAAATTCTGTTTTGAAAGCATATTTTAGCATGGTTTAATGCTGGTTTTGAAAGCCATATGTGAAGGATGCTCAAGGTAAGAGATCCTTGGTTTTGTACATTGAAATTGTGAATTGATGCATAGTGTTGCATGTTGTTTAATGGCTTTGTGTGATGCTTTAAAACAGTGGAATATTGTTGATAATGATGCATGTGGAAAGGTGATGTTTAAGGTCACAAAGGTGGTTGAAAGTCCTTGTGTGAGCCTTGTGTATTTAAGAACAACATGGTGTTTGAAAGCCCATGGTTGGTTCTTGGTTAAGGTAAATGATGGTTCTTGCATTATGGTTATGCTTGTGAATCAATGGATCAAAGTGGTAAGATGGTTATATTGGCAAGTGATGTAAGTGGTTCTTGGTTACTTTGATCGGATATAGTTAGCCGGCTATAGGATTGGGTGCACCGTGAATTAAGTCGCCTTGGATGTGGAGTGGTTAAGAGTGGACCGGTAAACTCCATCCAAGTATCCTAACAACAAGAGGGTGCACCGTGAATTAAGTCGCCTTTGATGTGAATTGGAAGTGATTTCCAAGGTTTTGAATTTAACTTTGCATATGATGTTTATGCATGGTATGGTTAAATTGGTGGTATTGCAAGTTTGTGCTTTGAAAAGGTTTACTTACCTTTCTAAGCTAAGGGTTGGTTTTCATGTTTGAGCAATGCATGTTTTAAGCTTGTTGTTGAAAAGGGTTTTCAAACAATGCTTGGGTTTATGAAATCGAGTTGTTTTTAAAAGTGGTTTTATGTTTCGCTGCATTGATGGTGTTTTGGTTTTGAGCATTCCTCACTAAGCATTATGTGCTTACGCTCCTTTTTGTCCATCAATGCAGATAAGTGAAGTTTGGACAGCGAGGAGCAAGGGATTCAAGGAGTACTCCAAGTGAGATGTATGTCTCGGTTAATAGCTATAGTTAATAAAGGCAATGGGGGGAAGAATCTCTTATGTTGATGTTTAAGGAGATTGTGTATGTTGAACAAGTTAGATTTATGATGTTGAATCATGTGGCTTAATGTTGCAACGTTTGAATCTCCTTATGCTTATATTGATATGCTATGCTTCTTGTTTTAAAAGCATGAATGAGCTTTGAATGTGTTTAATGAGTTGATGCACCTAGGGGTGGTTATGTATCTAGTTCTTGATGCATATATATCTCTTGTATGTTGAATGGTTTCCTGGTGTGTTTTGGTTGCCATCGGAGCATGTTTGGTGGGTCAAAAGTGAGTTTAACCAGCAGGGTTGCTGCAATCTGGGCAGGGCGTTTCGGAACGCGTGTTACCGTTTCGGAACAGGGGCCTGAAAAGGCCAAGGTGTTTCGAAACGAGAGGACCCGTTTCGGAACGGAAGTGCTACTGCCAGACCCCCGTTTCGGTACGCGTTGCAGAACGGCCCCGCGTTTCGAAACAGGTTCTCCCTGTTTCGGAACACCTGACCGTTGGGGGCTGACATTGGCGGTTATGTGTTTTGAAATGTTTGCGTTTTGGTCCTGAATCTTGTTTTTGCAATTGGATGAGTTTGAGATGTCCGTTCGAGCTGAAATTTGGCAGTGAAGTATGAAACATGACTAATTTTATATTGGTAACTTTTAATTGGGTGAAGTCCCTGTAATTTTCAGAATTTGCAGTTTGGTCCCTAAAGTTGTGTTTTGTACAATTAGGTCCCTGAATGTTCTCTGATGGTTGTGATCTTTGAGTATGATGTTTGTGTGAACACATCTAGGGTTAATGAGCATCTAGACAAGATTAAAAAGGAAAAAAAATGGTCGTTAATCAAGGTTGACTTTCGGGTTGACTTTGGTTTTCCCCGTGTGATCTTCTTAATTCGGGCCGAACGTCTAGGCCGGGTTAAGGGGGTTACATCGATACTCGTATCGGAACATGGGTTCACAGTAGCCAAACTGTACCGGAACTCATTCCGATACGAGTATCCCTGGAACCACACCCGTTCCGAAATAGCCTTACCCGTTCTGAAACGCATACAGTCTGTGTGTTTCTAAAAACTAGATTTTGCATCTGCAAAAGCTCCCAACAAGCCTCAATCAACATGAAACAAGATATAACATGCAACCACATACACTAGAGGCATTCACCCTACTCCAAACATGTTCAATATACAACATACATGAAAAGACCATACATTTTAGAGAATAAGCATTCACCAAAAGAGACATACATTGCATAACAAGGTTTAATGCCTTAGAACAAAACATACACAAAGCATAAGATAAGGGCACAAGGCCAACGTACATGGCACAAACGGCCACAACCAAAACACCAACATATCAAAGGAGTCTAAACAAGCTCCTAACACAAAACAACAACACAGATCCCATTGTTTATCCATTACATCTTATAACTTAAAAGTTCATACTTGAGGATTAAGATAGCACACTTGGAGGCCTTCTCCTTGCACAAGCAATCCACGAACTAAGGATCTGCATTGTCGAACAAAAGAGAGCGTAAACGTAAAGCTTAGTGGGAGTAAGCTCATAAAACAAACCTCGACAATGCAGGGTCCAAACACGAGCAAAAAAACCAAGGAAGAATGCATGTTCCCTTACCTTCGGAGCTACATGAGTCAAATATACGAAATGCATGAACATATCATCAATTATCATGCCATGTTCAACATGTCCACTATACAACCATATAGTAACACATTCAACAAATGTATTGGCACCTAGCTATAACCCGAATACGCGGATAACAACCGTTGGAACTCACATCCAACAACTCAACCTTTACATTACCTCACGGTGGGATTACACTCATCACTGTTTCTCACGGAGGGGATTCCACTCATCCTCACGCCCCGTCGATGGAATTCCACTCATCACCGACTAAAATATAAAAGAAGATTTCCGGGCGTACCCGTACTCCATCTTGATGACTACCATCACCAAGACCACGCGCGCATTTCGACACTCGTGTGCACACTAACATCCTAATGATCGATCATTTGTACCCAAGCATACTAGTGTCAATACTAACTCATTTCATAGCTCAACCTCACAACATTCTTACCAATTTCCGTGCTTAGCACGTACTCACCATGATCCACCATCATGCACTCACATTTCATCAAACACATGCATATCACAATGCATAAATGAATCATCATGCCTCATCACAACACATACGCACCAAATGCATAGCAACATCATTCACATTTAATACAAAAGGCATAACACAACATTTAGAAGTTCAACCAAAGTCTTCTAAACTAAGCTTGAGGTTAGACTACCAATCTAATCCCAACTCTAGGTGGATTTACCAAGCCCGACCTAGGTCTACATGCTCGAACCAACATTTGAAAACCAATTTAAAATCGAAGAACCACTCACCGGACTTTCCAAACACAAGCAAACAACCGATCAAGCTCCCAACGGTTTCGGATTTTAAAGTGAGGCTTCACCAACACGATTCATTGTTTCGAAACAATCAAATACACTCTATTAATCATCAAAAGAAACACAAACCACTGATGTAACTCAGAACACCAATCAAGCTCAAATTCAAGCCAAGAACACTCTCAAAATCCCTATTTTCGTGCAGCCACAAAACCCAGCAAAGAACTCTCATTTCCAACATCAAATTCAACATCCAACGCTCCCAAAACAACCATTAAACATCACTTAATTACCAGCCCTCAAGTTCTCACCCAAAACAGCCCCAAAAACCCATTTTAAAGCACTCTAAAACCCTACTTAGACCCAAATCCGAGTTTCTTAATAAAACTTCATGCAAATTAACTATGTTGGACCATTTGGGCTACCAATAACATAATTAATAATACGGAATCAAAAGCTTTAACAATAGACCATAAAGTTTGGATTTTTAACTTAAAACTTGCAAACTCTAATATGCAAAATAATGGGTTTCATTGAAAACTAAGAACATGAGTAGCAAGGGGAAGATGAGGACAACTCAAAAACGTTATTACCTTTCAAAAATCTTCAAAGATGAAGCAAGGAGGAAATGGAGTAGTAAACTTCAAGGGGAGGGAGAAGATGTCGTTAGTTTTGGAGAGGAGGGGGAAGAAGATGAGTGAAAAGAAATATTTGTTTTGTTTTGTTTTGTTTTGTTTTATCTTAAAAGCCAAAAGTCACTTTTACCCTTAATGAACATGAATTATTACAATAGTGTAAAATCCGTGGCCATTGGGTTTAATTCTAACAAGCCCAATATATTCATTTTATTTGTTTTGAAAATACAAGGCCCAAAATAATATTTTAATAATTTAATTTCACCCGACCCCCAAACCCGGGTGTTACAATCAGGCCTCGTGTACTGATATGGAGGGTACTGTACTGGTACGGGCAGACCTGTAATGCCTTTTTTGCATGCTTTTCAACTCTAAACTATACCAAACAAGCTTCAATCGATCTAACGTGCTTCATAAACATAAACCACATATAAAGCATGCTTCAAAGCACCTGTAAACCAAACATCATGCATTTTCAACCACAAATGCTTATTCTAGAGTCATGCTTCCTAATTGCATAAAACCAACACACTTAAAACACAAACTAAGGTTGGAAGTAAACCAAATATGCTATCTGACATTCCTACATGCCATTTAATACTTTATCAAGCAACCAAAACTCGAAATTAAATATTCAACCATAATTTGCATATCATGGCGTAACAAAGCATATAACTCCCTTAAAATGATCAACCAAATTCACAACATCAGCATGCTTAAAAGATCATCAAACCAGCAAGATATAAGGGTCTAAAACAATACAAATGCACATTACAAAATCTCCAAATGTTTAATGACACATTTCCTTATTAACCACAAATTCAAACTAGTTTCATTAGGGATGGGCATTTTACCTGGCCCGATCGGGTCGAATTTTTTAATAAAAAAATTTGGTTTGGATCGAGTTTTTAATAAAGTCGGGTCGAGTTTTTATTAAGGATAAAGTTGGGTTTGGCATTATATCCGACCTGACCCAAGACTAATTGTGATTTCCCCCTAAATTTTTAGGGATATTTATAATAATAACCCCTCTTTATATATTTTTTTATAATTAGGTCCTTAAAATTGAATTTTTTATTTACAATTTAATCCTTAACTTTATAATTTTTTATGATTAAGTTCCCTAAAATTATTTTTTTATAATTAGGTCCCTAAAATTATTTTTTTCTATAAGACAGGTCAGGTTTAGGGTATTTATTTTCAGGTCTGGTCGGGTAGGCCAAAAACCCGATCCGACCCGTGCCAATCCCTAAGTTTCACACTCAAGGTAAAATAGAGATTCTTGGATTATCTTTGCCTCGAATGCTACCCCAAGACTCCTAATTCTCTACAAAGATGATAAGGGAGCGTAAATGACGCATGCTTAGTGAGGAAGCTCAACAATTATTCATCAATACAATGTAAAACCATTTGGAGACCATGCTTTCATTTCAATCTCTTTATTCTCAAAGCATTTATCAAATCATGCTTGTGTTAAACATATGCAACATGATTTCATTCTTGCTTTCCATCATATACTCATATATTGACAATTAATGTGACTAATTCAAAAAATCATCTTATCATAAATTTCATCGGATACTCGAATTACGATGGTGATAATATTTCAATCACACATATAATGGTGGTAATAATCTTTTCAATTACCTATTCTTGCCTCCGACCCGGATAATATCTTTCAATTACCTCAAATTCGTGGCTACCTCTAGGCCCGAATAAGTTCTTTCAATTACCTCAAAGCCAATGATACCTCTAGACCCGGATAATGTCTTTCAATTACCTCAAAGTTGAGGATAATATCGATCGATTATGATCTAATCCCTTTACAATTTATAGTGCAATTTTAATCCTATGGCATGCCAACTATATCCAATATTTTTTAGAGTGTCACATAGTCAATATAGATCATACATGCATGGAAACTTACTATTTTTCAATGCCACGTCTATACATTGCATCTCTTATGCTCAAATTATGCGTTTAACATTTAGAACAATGGTGGTGTAACTTGCATACTCATTTAAACCATGATCATGTTTATAAACATGGAAAATCATGATCATTATGCATTGTAACAACAAGTCTCATCCTCATGCATTTATCAAATCAATGTCAAAACATTTATATGCATCAAAGTGCCAAAATTGCAAGATAATCAAATATAAACCACTTAGGAAAGCTTTTCACACTTTCCTAAGTCCCCAAAATAGAGCCAAAAGCTTTGTAATCCTCTTAAACCAATTTCACTCACCAATACTCAATCACGTCTCTTGTCGATGCATCTCGAGCTACCGAAGCGATTCGATAACTATGAAAAAGATTGCCTTGCTCTTCCTTTGCTTCTACAACATAAAACCAGAGGAATAATGCATCAAAATGCATTCCACAACAGCCATAAACATATCCCCTACATCTCCACGAAAAACTTCCAAAATCCATCTGCAAGCACCGAAAACAACCTCAAACTTCCTCCGATCAACAACCAGCAACCAACCTATGATTCTATCATCTAAATTTCATCAATTAACATCTAATAACACAATCAAATCATCCTTATACCTCCAGCAATCATGAATCAATAAGGCATAAAGCCAAAAATTGCCTCTAACGTTTAACTGAATAGTCATTTTGGCCCATATTCTTTTCTTGAACCAATTTAACCCCAACGTTGCATTTTGGGTTAAAATGGCCCCTATACGGATGAAAAGTATTAGTCAACTGACGATAAAAAAACTTGAAATGACTTGACAGAATGAAGATCAAAAGAAAAATATATTTTATATTTTATAAAATTGTATATAAATATTTTTTACTAATGTGTCATTATGCAATGTCAGCATATTTTTCTATATGACACTACTATCGCGGTGTGCACTGTCATGTAGGTTTGTCACGTCATTTCAAGCTTTTTAGCTTCAGTTGACTAATAGTTTTCATCCGCAGAGGCACCATTTTGACCTAAAATGAAACGTTGGTGGTTAAATTGGTTCAGAAAAAAGAATAGGAGTCAAAATGACTATTCAGTCAAACATTATGGGGCATGTTTTGGCATTATGCCAATCAACAACAACAACCCAAAACTAACCAAAACTCAACCTAAAATTAAGTAATTAAATAGTTTCGAGATTTAAATCAAAAACCTCATTTCACATTATGATTATACAACTTAATTGTGAATTAACCCAAAAGAAATCACATGTATTCATCATCTTAAACAAGAATTTAGGCAAAACATCAAAATCACCATTAAATATCAAATTATTGAATTAAATAGAAAAATCAAGTTAGAAAACAATTAACAAGAGCTAATTACTAGATAGTATCAATAAAGAACTTTAGTTTTAAGAGAGAAGAAGAAATTTACCTTTGAAGAGATTCCTACCAAAGTTGACGTGACGTTTCTTTTAAAAAAATGAGAGATAGATGAGATCTTTGGAAATATTTTGGGAGGTTTTGTTAAGAAATAAAATATGAATCAAGTGAGATAATTTCCATGGAAAATAAACAAGAAATCTGAATGTTATGAGAAAGAAAATGGAAAGAAATTGAGAGAAAATATGTTGAAAAAAATTGGGGAAATGAGAAAGTGGTTTTAGGAAACTAATTAACCATCAAAACCTTTGGTCAATTAAGTTGGTAAACTTAATTAAAACATTTAGAAAATATAGATCTCTAAGGATTCTTAGTATTGGCCCTTTTAAAATTTAGTCTCTTAGAACAGTTTTGCAAACTTTACATTTTAGTCACTAAAATCAAAATCACACTTTAATCCATTTAATTAACCTTCAATTTAATTACCAAAATGCTCAATAATATATTTAAACATTTTTAGTAATAAAAACCAATTTTTATTTAACAAAATTCTATTTTAAAGTATTTATTTTACCCAAAACTCATTTAACCGATTAACCTGATTCGAACGAATCGAACCCGATGTGATCAAACCCCTAATTCTTCTAACCCTATTTTTAGGGTATTACAACTCTCCCCCTCTTAAAGAAATTTCTTCCTCAAAATTTACCTAAAGGGAAAAGATAAGGATATTGATCCTTCATGGCATTCTTTGTCTCCCAAGTGACTTCTTCGACTCCTCGATTGCGCCATAAAACATTGACCAATTCAATGATCTTGCCACGAAGAAATTCCGTACTAGAATTAAATATCTCAATTGACTCTTCATCATATGTCAAATCCAGTCATAACTCTATCTCTTCAATTGGTACAACGTACAACGGATCTGATCTATATCTCTGGAGCATCGACACATGAAATACAACATGTATCTTCTCAAACTCTAACGGTAACCTCAATCTATAAACAATAGGAAAAACAAGCTCAAGCACTTCGTATGGTCCAATAAACCTAGGGCTCAACTTACCCTTACGTTCAAACCTCATAACCTTTTTCCAAGGTGAAACCTTCAAAAACACTTTATCACCCACTACATACTCAATCTCCCTTCGCTTCAAATAAGCATACGATTTCTGTCGATCCGAAGTTGTCTTTAACCTTTCGCAAATGAGATTTACCTTATCATTCGTACGTTTGAGCAAATCAAGCCCCACAACATGCTTCTCGCTCGTCTCCGCCCAATAAAGAGGCGTACGAAACTTAAGTCCATAAAGAGCTTCATAGGGAGCCATCTAAATACTCGATTGATAGCTATAATTATAAGAAAACTCTACCAAGATTAGTTGCTTCTCCCATGTTTCCTGAAACTCAATCTCTCAACATATCATCTAGAATCTGAATAATACGCTCAGATTGACCACCCGTCTGAGGATGATACGCAATGCTGAAATTAAGCCTTGTTCCCAAAGCTATTTGCAAATTTTCCCAAAACCTCAATGTGAAACGGGAATCCCTATCCGATATAATCGACTTAGGAACCCTATACAACCTTATAATCTCAGCAACATACATCCCAGCCAACTTATCTAGCGTATATGTCGTATGCACATCAACAAAATAGGCATACTTCGTAAAATGATCAACAATTACCCATATAGAATCCTTTTTGGACGATGTCAAAGGCAAACTCGTCAGAAAATTCATAGTAATCCTTTCCCATTTCCACTCTGGAATATGCACAGGCTCCAACAGTCTAGAAGCAAACTAATGTTCAACCTTAACACGCTGACAAACCATACATCGAGCAACAAACTCCACTACATCCCTTTTCAAACCAACCCAATAGTACACCTCTTTCAAATCACGGTACATCTTAGTACTACCGGGATGCACAGAAAAAGGACTGGAATGAGCATCGGTCAAAATGGTGCGCCTCAACTCAGCATCTTCTGGCACAACTATTCGACCTTTAAAACAAAGACCATCGTCATCATCAAAATGAAAATTCGTCGGCTTGCCATCCAAAATGTCCTTAACATATGGAACCAACGAATCATCATAATGTTGCCTCGCTTTAATCATCTGAGACAATGTAGGCTTAACTTGCAATTCAGCCAATAAACCACCTTCATGTGATATGCTCAACATAGCAGACATCGCTATCAGCTCAACAGCTGCCTTACGACTTAACGCATCCGCTAACACATTAGCTCTTCCTAGATGATACTCAATCCTCAAGTCATAATCCTTAAACAACTCAATCCATCTTCATTGCCTGAGATTCAACGTATTCCATCTTTGTTTCCTTATGCAACTCTTTTTTAGACATACCAGAGAAAGGCAATTGGGGATGTGGGCTTTGTGAGGGGCTGAATTTCACATTATTTGTCACATAATCCCTCAGACGAGTGGATGACTGTTTAAATCTATGTTCTCGACCCAGTTGGTGTCCTTTAATTACACCATCTTCTTTTGAATTTTCTTCATTATTTTCGACATCTATATCTCTCAAAATTTCCTAAGTTGCAAGATTGACTTCAAGAGGTTTCTCATTGTCCAATACATCTCGCTCTTCTTCAACAATTTCACAATCAATGTTGTCACCATCCATGGTTCTAGACCAAATATTTTGCATCATTTCTTGTCGAAAGTAGGTACTCGAGCCATGTTCCTCGTGGTTGCAATGCGAGCAAAACGTAATATTATCTCCCTTGAATTTCGTCTACTGGCTTGAATCGCAAAGCTCATGGGATTGCTCTTCTCTTCTCTTGTTTGTGACATTATCTTTACTCGCTCTTGTTGAACAACCACTACATACTCCCTATTCATATCGGGTAATGGGTCTGTACTCAAGATATTAGCACACACATCACCATAGTGTTCATCAATTCCTATCAAAAATTGATGAACTCTTTCTTTCTCTCTTTTCTTTTCAAGCTCAACAGTGAGATTGCATTTGCATCCACCACAACTACACAATGGCATTTTGTCATAATTATTTATTAGGGGTGTTCATGGTTAACCAAAATACTACAACGATTAACATGTAGGTTTTGCTCTTAGTGTAATTAGAACATATTGTATTTAGTTCACCATGAACACCCCTATTATTTAGTCATAATTATTGTAGTATTTTGGTTAAACATGAACACCCCTATTATTTAGTTCATCTTATATAGTTTTAAATTGTCCATAGTAATTGACTATGACTCGTCCATCCAACTTGCAGTTTGTCAAATCTAACCTCAATTGTTGCAGTCTCGGTCCATTCCTAATAGAAAAGCGTTGTCTTGTGTCCTACCATAGATCTCATGCGTTCTCCACAAGAGAAATAGTTGAACGTAAAGAGGGTTCAACGGTGTTAACTACCCATGGAAAAAGTATGGAATTGACTATCCACCGATCTTCAATTTCTAGTGAATCATATGTCGGTTGTTTCACGGTTTCATCAATGAAACCATTTTTTTGCTCTCAACGCAGCCTGCACTGCTAATGTTCACTCTTCATAATATTCACCATTCAATTGTGTCTGGGTAACTATGTTGTCTAAATTGTTGTTGGGGCTCATAGTGACAGATAGTTTTCTTATCAAAAACAAAATTTCTTTCGCCTTTGGGAATCATGGCTCCTGATACCATAAAAGACAACAAAAATTATTATAAAAAATGATGAACTTTCTCATTCACTTCAAACAAATATATACATGTATAAAATCACTACAAGAAATAAACTTCTATATTTGAATAAAATTAAGATTCCCTATATAGAGTAACTACAAAAAATGTTAAGTATTTGCTTCACTGATTTGCCTAAGGTAATCCCTTTGTTTGCTGCTAGAATTAATATCGTTCCTTTATTTGTTGCACTGATTTGTCTAATTGGGAAATGAAATTTGGGTCGTCGGCAGATAAAAGGGATTGAAGATTTAAAGAGTAGATCGAGAAATGAGTGGCGATTGGGTATGAGTACTTGGGATTTGACTGATTTCTTTTTCATAGCTGAATCTCTCTTGATTTCTTTTTGTTTGTTTGTTTGTTTGAGTGGTTCTCTCTGATTTGGGGAAAATTGTTTGTCGATTATGATATGTTGAAAACTTGAAATTCTTTGAAAATGTTTCAGTTCCCGATTGAAGCTTTTATTCATAGATAAGTTCACACATTGAAGATTTGAAGCGAATGAGATTTAAAATAATCTAGAAAGTAAAAATTATTTTTTAAAAAATAAAAAATAAATTTGAGAATGGTTTTGAAATCCAGCGGAAATTTATAAAATATTATAAATTTTATTTATTATTGAATAATAATATTTTTAAAATGTAATATATAAGAGTATAATATTATTTAATATTTTATGTAAATAATAAAAAATTATTACTATAATAATTTGTTATATATTATTTAAATAAGAATATAATATTATACATTATTATCATATTAAAAATATATTAAATTAGTAAATATGTTTTAAGTATCTTAATAATTAATATTTTCTAAAAAAATTATTATTTTATACATTAATAGTAAGGATGAGTCTACCACGTGCGACGAACATTGATGAACACCACTAACGATGAACACTGATGAACACCATTAAATTAATTAATAAAGATTTAAAATTTTAAGGACCCATCAAATAATTAATAATTACTTTAAAAAATTCAATTAAATTATTTTTTATATATTAAAATTTTATTTTTTTAATAAGCGTAAACTATATATTTAGTACCTTACCTATTTTCGTATTTCTATTGAACCCTCATTATTTAAATATTATTTCAATTTGACCATATTCTTTATAAAAAAATAATTTAACCATTAACCCTCAACCTAAAATCCTAAACTATTAAACCTTAAACCCTTAAACTCTTAAATCTATACCCTGCTTGCTCAATGTGCCTTCAACTAACTCACCTGGTATCGTTGCTTACAAGGCAACTTTTCTTCTTCCATTAAAACGACTAAACTAAGCTTCCGGGTAATGACTTAAAAATGGGTATATAATTTTATTAAATAAAATACCCTAACGAATAAAGAATCTAAAATTGTTACACCTGGTATGGTTTAGGCCGTATTTGATAAAGTTATTTTAGATTCTTTATTCGTTAGGTAATGACTTAAAAATTGTTAGGTAATGACTTAAAAATGGGTATATAATTTTATTTAAAGTTATTGTTTGATAATAGATTTTATTAAATAAAATTATTTTTAAAGGTATATGGTTTAGGGTATAGATTCAAGAGTTTAAGGTTTAATAGTTTAGGGTTTTAGGTTGAGGTTTAAGGGTTAAATTATTTTTTATAAAGAATATGGTCAAATTGAAATAATATTTAAATAATTAGGGTTCAATAGAAATACGGAAATAAGTGAAGTACTAAATATATAGTTTACGCTTATTTAAAAAATAAAATTTTAATATATATAAAAAACAATTTAATTAAAATTTTTAAAGTAATTATTAATTGTATGATGAGTCCTTAAAATTTTAAATCTTTATTAATTAATTTAATGGTGTTCATCGTTAGTGGTGTTCATCAATGTTCGTCGCCCGTTGTAGAATTTTCCTAATAGTAAACATATAAAATATTGTTATTTCAAAAATTCAGCGATATTATCTTGGATGAGTCTACTACGTGCGACGAACACTGATGAACACCACTAATGATGAACACTGATGAATACCATTAAATTAATTAATAAAGATTTAAAATTTCAATGACCCATCAAATAATTAATAATTACTTTAAAAATTTTAATTAAATTATTTTTATATATATTAAATTTTTATTTTTTTAATAAAAGTAAACTATATATTTAGTACCTCACTTATTTCCGTATTTCTATTGAACTCTCATTATTTAAATATTATTTCAATTTGACCATATTCTTTATAAAAAATAATTTAACCATCAACCTAAAACCCTAAACTCTTAAACCTATACACTAAATCATGGATTGAACCTAAAAATTAACGCAGTAGGCTAAACCGAGTCCTTGTGACTGATACTTGGATGCAATCTAATTCTGATTACTTGTTATTGGGCTTAATCGCAATGTTTCAGACCACATCCCATTACTTTTTTCTAAATCGATAGTGGATTAGGGTCTTAGACCGTTCAAGTTCATTAATGCCTGGACGCAAAAAGAAGATTGTGGAAGGATTGTAAGAAATGCTATATATATATATATATATATATATATATATATATATATATATATATGGCTTTGACAGTTATGTGAGAGATATCTCAATCAATTGTAGAGAAAATAAATGAGATTGAAGACTTTGACAAACATGCTCAAGTATTGAAACAGAAAATAAATGAAGATTTGGGGAGGAAAAATTGAAGGAATTAAAACAAACTAAATTAAAACATGGGATCTACTAAAAGCACAAGAAGATTTATTGCGATAAAAGTTCAGGATGAACTGGTTGAAACAAGGTGACTCGATCACCGCCTTCTTCAACAGGGTGGTAAAAATTAGAGCCAAAAAGAAAGAAATAACTGGTTTTAATATTGGGGGCAGCAAGTGTGTGTTGCGGAATACGATCGTCGGATAGAGCAAAAACGCAACTGATAATTTGAGAAAATAATAATGAAGATAAAAGAGACACAGATTTTACGTGGAAAACCCCTAAATAATATAGGGTAAAAACCACAGACAAAGGTAGAAGAATTTCACTATGAGAAAATAGGAATTACAACTTCTCTCAATCTAACAAGGAGAAAACAATGACAATTCTCTCTTGATAAAAAGGAGAAAACAACTCTATGAAAACTCTCTAATTTCTCTAGTATTGGGAGGAGGTTAGAATGATTTGGGATGATAGGAATGGCAAATGGCTAAGCTATTTATAGTTGAGCTTCAAGGACCAACTTGTAAATAACTTAAACTTAAGGACCTTGCAAATAATTATACCATGCCAAAAGTGGTGTATTATTATACCACTTGTGCAAGTGGACAATAATGCACCGAAAGCCAAAACCACTTGCACTGCCACTTGCACTTTCAACAATCTCCCACTTGAAGATTTGATTGGAACAATCATATCTTCACTCCATTCTTTCAACCTTGTATCATTCATGTTGCTTACGTCTCTAACAGACCACAAGAGGATCGACACCAAGTAAACTTATCAGTGTTGATTGTTTTTGTCATGAAATCTGCTATGTTGTCATCGGTATGGATCTTCTGCATATCTATCGTCCCTTCTTCCACTTTCTCACGAATGAAGTGGTATTGGACCCGAATGTGTTTTGTTCTTGAGTGAAAAGCAGGATTCCTTGCAAGATGCAAGGCGCTCTGACTGTCACAAAACAAAGAGACATTCTCTTGTTTGTGCCTGAGCTCCTCCAATAGCATTTTCAACCATATTGCTTCTTTACTGGCTTGTGTAGCTGCTACATATTCTGCCTCCGTTGTTGACGTAGCCACAACCGATTGCAGTTTTGAAACCCAGCTTACAGCTCCACCAGCAACTGTAAACACATACCCTGTTGTAGATTTGCTTTTATCCAAATCTCCTGCATAGTCAGAATCGACATACCCGCTGATAAGAAAGTCTGATCCCCCGTAACATAATGCAACATTTAAGGTCCCTTTGATGTATCTCAGGATCCTTTTCACAGCATTCCAATGCTCTCTGCCTGGATTCGCCATGTACCGACTAACCACTCCCACTGCTTGTGCAATGTCTGGTCTTGTACAAATCATAGCGAACATTAAACTTCCCACTGCTGATGCATACGGTACTCGAGACATCTCCATCCTCTCTTCTTCACTGCTAGGACTCATACTGGAGGATAATTTAAAGTTAATAGGAAGAGGGGTATAAATTGGCTTACAATCTTGCATGCTGAATCGTGACAAGATCTTTTTCAAGTAATTCTTTTGTGAAAGCCAAATCTTCCTACTACTTCTGTCTCGGTGAATTTGCATCCCTAGAATCTTGTTTGCTGGTCCCAAGTCCTTCATTTCAAATTCCCTAGCCAGTCGTGCCTTTAATTCTTCAATATGATCTTTGTTGGGGCCTGCAACCAACATGTCATCTACATACAACAGCAATATAACAAAGTCGTTTTCACCAAACCTCTTGAAGTAAGCACAAGGGTCTGCATTAAGTCTGTTGTATCCAAGGCTCATGATGAAGGAGTCAAATCTCTTGTACCAACACCTCGGCGCCTGCTTTAAACCGTACAGAGATTTGTTCAACCTGCAAACCAAGTTCTTCTTTTCTTTTTCTTCAAAACCTTCAGGCTGGAGCATGTAAATCTCTTCTTCAAGATCTCCATGAAGAAAAGCTGTTTTAACATCTAGCTGCTCTAGATGTAAATTCAATGTAGCACACATTGCCAGGACAACTCGAACCGTTGTTAGTCTAACCACAGGAGAAAAGATTTCATTGAAATCAATACCTTCTTTCTGAGCATATCCTTTGACCACCAGTCTTGCACGATACCTCTCCACTTGATCGTCACCATTTCTCTTGATTTTGAAGACCCATTTGTTACCAATTGGCTTCCTTCCTTGTGGTAGTGGCACAAGTTCTCATGTATTATTTTTATGAAGGGCTTCGATTTCTTCTTGCATTGCCGCCATCCACTGCGAAGCATCTGAGTTGTTCATTGCCTCCTCGAATGATGATGGCTCACCGTCCTCCGTTAAAAGGTAGTATGCAACATTACCTTCTATAACATAATCTGAGTGCCAATTGGGGCGTCTTCTCACACGATCTGATTGACGAGTTGTTGGAGCTTCAGAATTCTCTGGTTCTGGTTCCTCGAGCTCTGGTTCTGCTTCAGAACAATCTCTCTGTTCAGACTCATTTTCAACATGTATCTGTGTAGTCTCTGGCTTTTCTTTATCAGTGCTATCATCTTCTTCTTTTCTTTGTAGCTTATCTTCTACAAAGATAACATCCCTGCTGATAATCACTTTGCGGGCAGTGGGATCCCACAAGCGATACCCCTTTACTCCATCAGCATACCCCAAGAATTTACATTTTCTGGATTTTGGATCCAACTTTGAAATTTCTTGGGCATTGTACATCACGTACACAATACTTCCAAATATATGGAGGTTTGAATAATCAACTGGTTTACCAGTCCACATTTCCATCGGTGTCTTCAACTCAATTGCAGTTGATGGAGCCCGATTTACCAAATAACAGGCGGTATTGACTGCTTCTGCCCAGAAAGCTTTTTCTAGCCCTGCAGCTCTCAACATTGCTCGTGTTCTTTCTAACAGAGTTCTGTTCATCCGCTCTGCCACTCCATTTTGTTGAGGAGTGTATACTGTTGTGAACTGTCTTTTGATGCCTTCTTTTCTGCAGAAGTCATCAAATTCATCACTTGTATATTCACCTCCATTATCTGATCTGAAACACTTGATCTTATTTCCAGAATCAAGTTCCACCCGCGCTTTGAAAACTTTGAAGGTTGAAAACACATTTGCCTTCCTCTTGATAGGATACACCCAACATCTCCTAGAGTAGTCATCAATGAAGGAGACAAAATACTTTGCTCCGCCTAGGGATGTAACCGGTGCTTGCCATACATCAGAGTGAACCAATTCTAGAACAGCCTTGCCTCTAGAATTTGATGTGTTGAATTTTAATCGATGCTGCTTACTTGTAATACAATGTTCACACAAAAGAAGTGATACCTTTGTTAAACCCGAAAGTAGCTTTTGCTCCACAAGGACTTTCATTCCCTGTTCTGACATGTGTCCAAGTTTCCGATGCCATAACATGGTAGAATCTGAACTACATGAGGCAACAGAGGCTTCAGCTTCTAGCAGAGTCTCTCCCTTCAGCATGTACAAATTTGCAGCTATCTTTTCACCTTTCATTACCACAAGCGCTCCATGGAACACCTTCATGATTCCTTTCCGTGTTTCAATCTTGCTTGCATTATTATCCAACAATCCGTAGGATAATAAGTTTTTCTTCAAGCCTTTCACGTGTCGCACATCTCGAACAACTTTGGTTGTCCCGTCATACATCTTCAATTTGATGGTTCCAACGCCAACAATTTCCAAGGCATGATCATTGCAGCTGTACACAGATCCTCCTGAGATAGGTTCATAATTATAGAACCATTCTCTTCTTGAGGTCATGTGATATGTGGCTCCCGAGTCAATAAGCCATATGTCTGCAAATCTTTTTCTGCCTTCCATGGCTGTTGCTGCTTCACAACAGAGAGCATCTCCATCATCTGAAGTGTTTGCCATATTTCCTTGAGGATTGGAGTTTTTAGGTAAACTCCAACAATCCTTCTTCAAGTGACCCTTCTTTCCGCAGTTGTAGCACTTTAAATTCTTCTTACTCCTTAACTTTGATCTACCATGATTGTGACTGCTACTTTGGCCACGTTCTGTTGATCTTCCTCTCATCACCGTTAAGGCCTCTGCTTGTTGCAGATTTCCTTGTCTGTCTTCCTTGTTCTTGCGCCGATTTTCTTCTTCCAGAACAGCAGCTGCAACGTCATCGAAGACTAGATCACTTGTAAGGTTGTTGTTTGTCAAGTTGATGATGAGTTGATCATACGAATCAGGTAGACTTTGAAGCAAAAGTTCAGCACGTTCTTGTGACTCTATTTTATAGCTTAGGGATGTAAGCTGAGAAAATAGAGTATTCAACGTGTTTAAATGCTCTGTCACTGAAGTAGATTCTGACATCCGAAGAGTGTACAATTTCCTCTTAAGGAAAATTTTATTGTGCAACGATTTGACCTCGTATAATTTTGCGAGGTGATCCCAAATCTCCTTGGCTGTCTTCTTCTCCTCGATGCTTGATAGTACTTCATCTGCTAATGCTAAATGAAGGTCTGCAATAGCATTCTCGTCCATCTCATTCCATTTCTTGTTATCCGTAAAATCTGCCGGCCTTTCGCTGATAGCCGCTAGACATCCGTTTTTTCTTAGGATAGCCTTTATCTTCAATTTCCACAGTGAGAAATTTCTCCCATTGAACTTTTCAATATCAAATTTCGTTGCCATAGCTTCTATTTCAGATAGCTCCCACTATTTCACCTTTTTGACGTGAATAGTGCCCACCACCTTCAATGAATGAGTAATATCTAACTTACTTTCTTATGATGGAGGATCCACTTTTCAGTGGCAACCAACAGAGAATACGGTAAGTAGATATACGCACCCAAATCTGGCTCTGATGCCAATTGTTGCGGAATACGATCGTCGGATAGAGCAAAAACGCAACTGATAATTTGAGAAAATAATAATGAAGATAAAAGAGACACAGATTTTACGTGGAAAACCCCTAAATAATATAGGGTAAAAACCACAGACAAAGGTAGAAGAATTTCACTATGAGAAAATAGGAATTACAACTTCTCTCAATCTAACAAGGAGAAAACAATGACAATTCTCTCTTGATAAAAAGGAGAAAACAACTCTATGAAAACTCTCTAATTTCTCTAGTATTGGGAGGAGGTTAGAATGATTTGGGATGATAGGAATGGCAAATGGCTAAGCTATTTATAGTTGAGCTTCAAGGACCAACTTGTAAATAACTTAAACTTAAGGACCTTGCAAATAATTATACCATGCCAAAAGTGGTGTATTATTATACCACTTGTGCAAGTGGACAATAATGCACCGAAAGCCAAAACCACTTGCACTGCCACTTGCACTTTCAACAGTGTGGAGAGCCAAAGAAAATAAAGCAGATTTTTAGGGCCAATCCATGATTTAGGGTATAGGTTTAAGACTTTAAGGATTTAAGGTTTAATAGTTTAGGATTTTAGGTTGAGGGATAAGGGTTAAATTATTTTTATAAAGAATAGGGTTAAATTGAAATAATATTTAAATAATGAGGGTTCAATAGAAATACGGAAATAAGTGAGGTACTAAATATATAGTTTACCCTTATTAAAAAAATAAAATTTTAATATATAAAAAAATAATTTAATTGAATTTTTTAAAGTAATTATTAATTATTTGATGGGTCATTGAAATTTTAAATCTTTATTAATTAATTTAATGGTGTTCATCAGTGTTCGTCATTAATGGTGTTCATCGGTATTCGTCCCACGTTGTAGAATTTTCCTATTATCTTTTACAAAAAAATGCAAAGCATTTTACATTGATTTGAAAAATGAATTACATCGACTAAAATATTTTACGTCAATAAAACGTTAAAAATCTAAAATATAATTTTGGATGAGTCTACCACGTGCGACGAACACCGATGAACACCACTAATGATGAACACTGATGAATACTATTAAATTAATTAATAAAGATTTAAAATTTCAAGGACTCATCATACAATTAATAATTATTTTAAAAAATTCAATTAAATTATTTTATATATATATTAAAATTTTATTTTTTTAATAAGGGTAAACTATATATTTAGTACCTCGCCTATTTCCGTATTTCTATTGAACCCTCATTATTTAAATATTATTTTAATTTGACCCTATTCTTTATAGAAAATAATTTAACCCTCAACCTAAAACCTTAAACCCTTAAACTCTTAAACCTATATGAAAATTAATATATATTTAAATATCCTATAACCTTGTCCGATGAGAAATTATTATATGAACTCTTCCCACTACATAAGATATTGTCCCGACCAATAAAATTAAGGCATGTCATTATATTTTTTCATGTCATTGTTAGACGTGGATTCTTTTTTTCCATATCAGCCCATCTATTCCTAATTCTCTCATCTTCCCATCGCCTCTGCCGCTGTAATTTGCAAAACTCCTAATCACTGCATTCAATTCTTGAATCAACCAAGCACATTCACAAGAATAAAAAACATAAGCACATTCACTGCATTCAATCGCTGGATTTTCCCCTTTTCCATTATTAGAGAAAGTGTTTGGATCCAACAAAGATAGTTTTTAATTTGTCAAAAACATAAGCAAATTCACTGCATTCAATTCTTGAATCAACCAATTCATGCTCATCTCGGGCAATAACACTGATCGTTGCAGCTCCTCGGGAAGGCTCCATCAACATCGATTTTTATATATCCATGGTTAGGGGCCTTCCATCTCAGTTTTGCACTTAGAGGGAGTACACGAGCCTGACCAACTCCTGTGGTAGTCATGGCTGCTTGGTAGTCTCGAAGAAGAGTTTCATCAAAAACATTGACTTACTTTTTCTTCCATCAAATATATATTTATTTTCATATAGGTTTAAGAGTTTAAGGGTTTAAGGTTTTATAGTTTAGGGTTTTAGGTTTAGGGTTAAGGGTTAAATTATTTTCTATAAAGAATAGGGTCAAATTGAAATAATATTTAAATAATAAGGGTTTAATAGAAATACGAAAATAGACGAGGTACTAAATATATAGTTTACCCTTATTAAAAAAATAAAATTTTAATATATAAAAATAATTTAATTTAATTCTTTAAAATAATTATTAATTGTATGATGGGTCCTTGAAATTTTAAATCTTTATTAATTAATTTAATGGTGTTCATTGTTAGTGGTGTTCATCGGTGTTCGTCGCACGTTGTAGAATTTTCGTATAATTTTATATACATAGGTTTAAGTTTTAAATTTTTAATAATTTTATTACATTTAAAATTATATTTTTACTAAATAGGATACTAATAATTTATTTTAGCTTTATTAAAATTAATATCTTTTCTTAAATAGAGATTGTATTCTAAGAATATTTTATATCTGTACTATTTGTGGTTGGTGGGCTTTAATTTTAGCCGTCAATGTAAATCGTTTGTAATCATTAGATGTAAGAAACTAAAATTATAAATATCAGTCATCATCACCTCATCAATATCATTAGTCTTTTTGAGTAATCAAATTATTTATTCTAAAAGCTTTTTCTTGTTCTTCATTGATTTGTTTGCTTTTTTTTTTCGTTTTGCTTCCACTTATTAAAACATTAGCACTTTTTAGTGCCTTGAAAGAGTATGATTTTTTAAGTAAAATTTAAGGGTGACTCAAGTGTTTATCTTGAGCTACTTTATTTAAGGTCACCTAATTTATTAGGTTGAAATTCTAGCCCGTCACAATGAGTTGTAGCACCAAGGGTAGAAGCTCGAGAGGACCTAGATGTCTTGTTTCCTCCCCGAAATTTGGAATTTTTTATTTTTATTCTTAAATTTTTTAATAAATTATTAATTTATCCCCTCAAAATTTTTAAAAAATATATTAAAATCAATTTTTATATGTTTTAATTTGGAAATCTCTAAAAATTATGAAAAAAATTTGTTAGGCCCTTAAAATTTTTAAAGTCTATTTAGACAAATGGTGAGTATTACAGCAAAAACCAATCAAATATATGTGCAAGACTTGAATATCTCAGGAAATCGATAATTTTATTAGATGTTGCTAGTTCCCAAATAGAAATTTCTCTAAATTAAGAGTAGCCATTTTGGAGATTGAAGCTCAACTACATAGGGTCTTACTTTTTAAATATGCCTACATGGTTTCATAAGTGGTTATTTCTTCCTTTGTCAAATGACAAAGCATCTATATTTATTTGTTTAGTGGATGTGTAGGTCATAATATCTTGTATTTATATTTGAATATAAAATATCTGAATTTTTATTTTTGGTTTATTTAAATGTATTTGATTTCATAGTTATGCTTTCAATAATTTATTAAAAGTTTTGTTATTTGGATTTTTTATTTGTTGTTGTTCTTATAATCTGTTGTGATTTCTTTGATCGAATCGGGTCATTTGTTTGGTCAAATTATTGATAAATCGTTCTATTTTTTGTTTTTGGGTTCATACCAAATAATCAATTAGTCTTTTTGCGAAAAACACACCCAATTTGACTATTGAACTTATGAATTGCACCAATTTAACTCTTTGACTAGCGTTAACTGTTGATGTAGTAACGTGGCCGTTTGGGTTCACTTTATTCCTTCTCCTCGTATTGATTTTGCTTTATAATTGTGTTTTCATGTTCGATGGTTACAACGATTTCAACGATTGTTTTATCTATTGAAGACTTTTTTGTACACATAGATTTTAATTAGTTATCAAATTGAACTATAAATTCAAGTTCATATACCCATTTTAACGATGAAAACAAGTTCATATACAAATGCACAAAATCAAAATTTATATATAACATTGAACAACATATTGCAACTCTCAAAGAAAATCATCACCCCACTTTCTAAGAAAATTAAATTTTTCTCTCGTTTAAGGGTCAGTTGTCCTTCCTTTCACCGGCAGCTGGCCTTTCCTCCCCATTAGGGGTGTGAAAAACTGACCCGACCTGGTAACCTGCCTGAAACCCGATCGAGTTAGAACCTGGTTTGACCCGAGAATTCAATGACCGAACCCGACCTGCACCCGACCGAAACGAACCCGAACCCGAATTTGACCTGTTACTGTAGAAACCGAACTCGAACTGCACCCGACCGAAATGAACCCGAACCCGAGACTGACCTGCCAGATAACCGATTTAACCTGACTTGTTTGGACCCGACCTGTTTTGAAACCGACCTGTTTTGAACCCGACCTGTTTTGAACCCGACCTATTCTTGACCTGAACTGTTCTTGACCCGAACTGTTCTTGACCTGAACTGTTCTTGACCTGAATTGATATTGACCTGAACTGATATTGACTTGAACTGATATTGTTATTTGATTTGTTGATAATGATAATTATCTGACATTTGAAGAAGTTATATTTAATGAATTTAAAATTTTAAAATTAATTAAAAATAATAAATAATTTTTTATATTTAGTAATAATATCAAGTATTAATAAATTAACTAACTTAACTTTAATTAAAAGATAAATTGAATGAATAAATATCAAGTAGTAATAAATTATCTTTAATTAAAAGATAACTTTAATTAAAAATAATAAAAATAATCTTTTAAGTTAACAATAAATAATATAAATAAATTAATACTAAATTAATAAAAAAAATATTTTAACAATAAATTATAAATAAATTAACTAACTTAACTTTAATTAAAAGATAAATTGAATGAATAAATATCAAGTAGTAATAAATTATCTTTAATTAAAAGATAACTTTAATTAAAAATAATAAAAATAATCTTTTAAGTTAACAATAAATAATATAAATAAATTAATACTAAATTAATAAAAAAAATATTTTAATAAAGGGTAAACTACACAGTTGACCACCGAACTATGGGGTTGGTGTCGATCTTACCACTATTTTTTTTTTTCGTCTCAAATACACCACACAACTATTTAAATGGTGCCACGTTTGCCACACGCCGTTAAAAAAAAACGAAAAAATTGACGGAACTGTTAAAAAAATTGGTATAATTACACATTAGGTCCTCTATATTTATACAATATATCAAAAAAATTGGTATAATTACACATTTGGTCCTCTATATTTATACAATATATCAATTTAGTCCTAAATTTAATCTAATAAAATAAATTAATTATTCAATAAGATGGTGACACGTGTCACCACCTTATTGGAGGTCTTTAATTATTTTTATTTAATTAATTTAATTAATTTTCCACCTCCAATCAGGTGGTGACACATGTCACCCAATTGGAGATGGAAAATTGAAAGGAACAAAATTGCCCCTACCAGGATTCGAACACAAGACCTCTGGGTAGAGAGGCTGTGTGCTTGCCACTGAACCAAGCACACTTTCGTGCTATAGGGTCATTAATATATGTATTTAATGATTGTTAATGCCCAGAAAATTAAAGAGAAGAAAATGCAATTGCAAGGATTCGAACCAAGGACCTCTTGGTTGAAAGGACATGTGCTTGCCACTGCACCAAGTATATTTCTTGTGATACAAAGTACAACATTTAATATATGTCTTATATAGATTTTAATGCTTGAATTGAGAAATTCGAATGAAATGAAATGTAGTTTTAAGAAATTCGAATGTAATATTTTTATGATCCATAAAAAAATCTAACCCAATTAAATAAATCTAATAACTAAATTAATATTATTTTAAAATTTTTATATTTTAAACTAAATTTAATATATTTTTCAATTTTAGATTTATTTTTATAATTCCACGTATATAATTGTTGAATTGAGTTTTTTTTACTTAATTAATAATTTTAATATTTATTAAAAATTTAATCGTGAAAATAATATTAACCAAATTCGAGGGCAAGAACATCGTGAAAATAATAATTTTAATATTAATTTAGTTATTAGTTATTAGTTATTAGAGTTATTAGATTTTTTTAATTGGGTTAGATTTATTTTAATATTAACCGAATTCGAGGGCAAGCACATCGTGAAAATAATAATTTTCTCAAGCATTAAAATCTATATAAGACATATATTAAATGTTGTACTTTATATCACAAAAAATACACTTGGTGCAGTGGCAAGCACATGTGCTTTCAACTATGAGGTCCTTGGTTCGAATCCTTGCAATTGCATTTTCTTCTCTTTAATTTTCTAGGCATTAACAATCATTAAATACATATATTAATGACCCTATAGCACGAAAGTGTGCTTGGTTCAGTGGCAAGCACACAGCCTCTCTACCTAGAGGTCTTGTGTTTGAATCCTGGTAGGGGCAATTTTGTTCCTTTCAATTTTCCATCTCCAATTGGGTGACACGTGTCACCACCTGATTGGAGGTGGAAAATTAATTAAATTAATTAAATAAAAATAATTAAAGACCTCCAATAAGGTGGTGACACGTGTCACCATCTTATTAAATAATTAATTTATTTTATTAGATTAAATTTAGGACTAAATTGATATATTGTATAAATATAGAGGACCAAATGTGTAATTATACCAATTTTTTTGATATATTGTATAAATATAGAGGACCTAATGTGTAATTATACCAATTTTTTTAACAGTTCCGTCAATTTTTTCGTTTTTTTTAACGGCGTGTGGCAAACGTGGCACCATTTAAATAGTTGTGTGGTGTATTTGAGACGAAAAAAAAAATAGTGGTAAGATCGACACCAACCCCATAGTTCGGTGGTCAACTGTGTAGTTTACCCTTTAATAAAATAGGGGTGATTGATTCAAATGGGAGCTAAATTTTTTTTTAAAGTTCCCGCTTGATTGAAAGCATGGAGGGAATATGCCCGCCCTTTTAGGTGTAAGGGTTATTCACCCTTTAGGTCCTCCTTTGTTTGGGTTCTTTCATTTTGGTCCTTTTTTCTGTGAAATTGAGCTGGCAATTTTGTTTTATTTTCAATTTAGTCATTATTTCAGTTTTAAGGTTTAGGGTTTGGGTTTAATTTAGGGTTTGTGGTTATAATTTAAGGTTTTTCTTTTCAATGTTTAATTTTAAATATTTCATTTTAGGGGTTAGGGTTATGTTCAAGTATTCTTGTTTTTATTAGGGTTTCAATTTTAGGGTTTAGGGTTTAATTTAGTGATTTATTTTTTATATTTAAAATTTGAGGTTTTGATTTAGGGTTTTATTTTTAGGGTTTAAGGTTTTAATCTAGAGTTTATGATTTATAGTTTTTTGTTAATATGTTTTGTTTTTAGGGTTTAAGGATTTTATTTAGTGTTTTGTTTTATGGTTTATGGTTTTAAATTAGGGTTTTGTTTTAATTGTTTAGGGTTTTAGGGCTTAGTATTTAATTTTTAGGTTTAGGGTTCATATGTTTAGGGTTTAAGGTTAGTGTTTCGAATAAAGGTTTTATTTTTAGTGAACTAAGCTTATATTTAGGGTTTAGGGCTTAAGGTTCATGGCTTAGTGTTTAGTGTTTTGATTTATTGTTTTGATTTTATTGGTTTTAGTTTAGGGTTTCTTTTTATTAGTTTAGGGTTTTGTTTTAGTTTAGTGTTTTGAATTAAGGTTTAGGGTTTATTATTAGTGAATTAAGCTTACCTTTAGGGTTTAATGTTTAGGGTTTGTTGTTAGGGTTTAAGGGTTTACTTTTAATTGCTTTTATTTTGGGTTTTCTTTTTATGGGTTCAAGGTTTAGGGTTTCTTTTTATGGGTTTAGGATTTTTGTTTTACTTTAGTGTTTTGAATTAGGGTTTGGGGTTTTGGTTTCATTATTAGTGAACTAAGCTCACCTTTATGGTTTAGTGCTTAGGGATTAGGGGTTTATTTTTATTGACTTTATTTTGGGTTTTCATGTTAAGTGTTTAGGGTTTCTTTTGATGGGTCTAACATTTAGGGTTTCTTTTTATGGTTTTAGAGTTTTGGTTTAGTTTATTATTTCAAATTAGGGTTATGGGTTTAGGTTTTGATTAGGGTTTCATTTTAGAATATATATAATATATTAGTGTATATATGTATGTAAAATGTATTTATGTATGTATAAACCCTAAATCTTAAACCCTAAACTATAACCCTAATTCCTTTTTGTGCTATGTGTGTATAATGTATGTATGTATGTATGTATGTATGTATGTAGGAATGTGTAACCCTAAACCCCCAAACCCTGAACCATAAACCATAAACCATATAAACATATGTATAATGTACGTAAGTATATATATACGTATGTACCAATGTATAAACCCTAAACCCTACCCCAAAACCCTAAACCCCTAAAACTTTAAACCATAATTCCTATATATATGTACGTATAATGTATTAATATTATGTATGTTAAATCCTAATCCTTACACTATAAACCCTAAACCCAAATGAACCCGACCTGGAAGGAAACTGGCCTGAAATTACCCGAACTGAAATGAACCCGACCTGAAACGAAACCGACCTGAAATGAATCCGACCTGAAACGAAACCGACCTGAAATGAACCCGACCTGAAACGAAACCGACCTGAAATGAACCCGACCTGAAACGAAACCGAACTGAAATCAACCCGAAACGAAATTAACCCGTCAATTAACCGTTTTGGCCCGACCTGAAATGAACCGACCTGAAATGAATCCGACCCGAAATGAACCCAACCTGAATTGAACCCGGCCTGAAATAAACCCGACCCGAAATGAACCCGACCCGAAATGAACCCGAACCCAAACCGAATCGAGTCAAAATAAAAAACGACCTGAAATGACTTGTAACCGATTTAACCCGAACTGACAGAGCCCGACCTGAAACCCAACTGTTGACCTGTTTTTACATCCCTACTCCCCATCCCATCCTCTTTATGTTTCCTTATTTGCCTTTTTAATGTCCCCTTTCTCTTTCTTGATTTTTGCTTGGCACAGTTCTATGTGGTTGTTATGGTCCTTTTTCCATAGTTTTTGGTTGGTTTTATCTACCTCTGCCTCATTGGTTTTCTTGGTGCTAACATTGCTCTTTTAATTTAACAAGAAAATTATCTCTCAAATATATTTCTAAAAATAATCCTTTTCAAGGATCATACTAAATAATAATCTTTTCAACAAAAAAAAAAAGTTAACTCATCTTTAAAATTAAAAACCTTGACAGGAATATGGTGTGATACTTTCTAGAATGACTTGTATGTAGGGATGTAAAAACAAGTCAGAACCTGAAAATCTGACTGAAACCTACTCGAGTCAAAACCTGATTTGACCTGAAGATTTTATGACCCGAACTCGATCTGTAACTGACTGTTGTTGACCTGAACCCGAATTGGACATGTTACTGTAGTAACCGAACCCGATCTGCGTCTGACTGAAAACGACCCGAACCCGAATTGGACCTGTTAATGTGGACCTGAAACCCGACCTGCGTCCGACTGAAACGAACCTGAACCTGAAGCCGACCTGGCAAATAACCGAATTTACCCGACTGAATTGACCCGATATCCGATTTTACCCGACCTGAAATGAACCCGACCTGAAATGAACCCGACCTGTTTTGAACCCGACCTGTTTTGGACCCGACCTGTTTTGGACCCGACCTGTTTTGAACCCGACTTGTTTTAAACCCGACCTGTTTTAAACCCGACCTGTTAAGTGACCCGACCTGTTGTTGACCTGAATTGATATTGACCCGAAATCTATGACTTGATGAATTAAAAACTTTCATAAGTTGATATACATATATGATATATATACATATACATATACACCTACATATATTGATACACACATATATATATATATTAAGTACTAAAATTGAAAATAAATATTAAGTAATTGATAATTTATCAACTACAAAAATTTAATGAAGAGTGAATACTAAAAAATAAAAATATTGAGCCAAGTAATACAAATAATTTATGAAATTAAGAAATATTAAATTAAACATTATATTATACTTCTAATCTAATACATTAAACATATTTATTTTTTCTCAATTATTAAAAATATTAAGTAATTGATAATTTATCAATTATTTTTAACTAATATTTACATTACTTACCATATTCAAAAAAAAATATTTAAGTTACAAAATAAATGATTGATTATTTTTCTCAATAACTTAAATAAAATTTTAAATTTACAAATTATAACAAAATATATGTTAAATTATAACATATTCAAATAATGTTTTTTTATTAACCGAACAAATTTGTAGAGTTATTATTTATTCTTATCTAACCTTTAGTAATTTGAACAACATAAATGAATATTTACTATTATAAGCTTGAAATATATATTTCTGACTATACAATATAAGGTCTTTTTTTTATTAATATTTGAATACTTGATAGTTAACTTAAAAAAAAGTTCAATACAATCTATGCTTCAGATTATCCCCTAAATTTTTAGGGTTTTTCTTTGATTTCTTCTCTTCTCCTTTCTTTAACCCTATGATTGTTCTCTTCTTCTTCCTGCTTCGGATCTCGCATACATTGCACAATAACTGCAAATAATCGAATTAAAAGATAAAAAACGAAAACAAAAATCAAAGATTGGAGATAAAAAAAATGTTGAAAAGGAAAGAGATTAATACCTTGGGACCAGCTGGGCCGCCTCTCCAAAGAGGAGTTTTAGAAGTACCGCAATCGGCACAAGTTTTCTTGATTTGTTCATTGGAAACGTTTTGATTTTCAGATCCGTTTGGTGAAATCATTTCTGAGTGTTTATTACTTTGATCTTTAGAATCTGATTCCTACAGGGGGAAAATAAGAGGTGAATCAGCTAAGCAGAAATGGAAGGTTAAGCTTAATGATCAAATGGAGAACATTGATGATCACTAACTTTCTCACTTGGATCCAGCATTTTTGAATATCTTCTTCCTTAATTGAACTCGAACTCGATCTCGATTCCTCCTTCATCTTCATCATCATTTTCTTGTGAATCTTCTTCCTTAATGAAGCTTCTTTCTCGACAGAAGTAGTCTCTGAATATCCATGACCAACCTCACCATTGTTATGCCCTTGGAACTCAATTAAGGGCATGGAGATACCAACATTTGCAGGTGAATTCTCCCCATAAATTTCTTCAAGCTCACCAAAGACCCTGTATTTGCCATTCAAATTCTTGCTTCTTTCACTCGTGGATTGTGAAACCTTGTTTAAGGGTTTCCTGTTGACATTTTAACAAACACATGGGTGACAAACAAGTCAAAAAAGAACAAAACTTTAGAAAAGAAAAGAAAAACTTTACCAGAACGTAGCATCGTTTTGTCGATGATTCAAAGGCAAAGCAACATCTTTTCCGCCATTGTTTTCATTAAGACCTAACGTATTCTCCCCACTGTTTTCAATATGAATATTTAAAAGAAAATGGATACGATATGCAGAAAGTAGTTGATCATCTTTTAGAACTTTTCCGCAGCAAATAAGCTGTTGTTGCTCTGATAAGACACCAATTGCAGAAGCAATATGTTCTTTTAATGCATGAACTGGCATCTGTAATATATTCAAAGAGAAGAAATAAATAGAAAAGTGCAACTGTTAAACAGTTTCTGATATATAATTTAGTACAAATACATTAGTACAAGTGGCAAACCAATCCTAAATGAAGTTAAAAGATTAGGAAACCTTAACTATCCATATAAAGTCACAGTAACCACATGAAGCTATCATACCAATCCTAAAATTTTGGTAGCACATCCAAGTCCAAAAGTCTTTATAAGTATCTGTAGAGTAGTAACCTCAAATAAAATGATATAAACAATCTCATGTAATGGAAAACATAATGTCTTATAATGTTTTATAGAAAAGCACCTGTAATTCAAGCTCAGCAAGCTCCCAAAAAGAAAAATCAAAACTTTCCCCTCAAATTAATAAATAATATTTAAAAAAACACCATTCCAACGGCAAGAACTCAAAATCCACTTTTAATCTAAAACAAATCCTTTTAGATCAGATATGCAGGAATGCCAGCTAACTTCCATTCTCCAAATATTATGAACACTAACATTGATACAAAACATGAACCTATACTGTTAAAAACATTGGAAATGTTTACCAATCAATATATCTTAGGAAAATAATCAAGATGAAACTGCATATGATGTACCACAATTAAGGAACCCCCATATTTCCCAACATTATTAAAAAAAAAAGAGAGAAGCTAGTGACTTAGATAAGATAATATTTACCTTGAACACTGAGGTCCAGTAATAATCATATCGGCATAAAAAAAACACATGCTTTGCTTTATAATTCAACAATCCAAGCTCGCAAACCTTAGTTGACCTAATATCTACACCTGATTTGAAATAATAAAAATTGACAATAAATAAGGATAACAGGTGAAATTGTTAGTTCCAGCTGAAAATTAAGCTAAAAAGGAGAGATTAATCATGAGAAAGAAAATCAAAATATTAAAGAAAGAGAAGTCAAAGTTTGATTGGTAAAGAGAAATAGAGAGAAGCATACCGTTGGAGACTATCTTACACTGTGTGGGAACAAAAATAGGATTGGAAATTGATAGTGAAAAAATTATTTTTGAGGGTAACAACTTGAATCACCATCTTAAAGTAGATATCCTGAAGTGGACTCGAATCAATATTATCACAAAACTAGTGTGATGGAGCTGAAATCAACATGTTTTAGGATGGAACAAGGCCCTAGTGGCACCTCGAAAAAATTAAACATACTCGTGTCGAACACATCAGATTCCGACCCAATTTTGCAAAATACGAAATGAAATTGAGCATGTGGATCTTAACTCCAAAGGAAATTTCACCAACAATTAACCAAATTCATGGACAAAACAAGGCATGTTTATTCATATAAACTATTTCAGCCAGGAAGTAAGTTGAAACCATGGCTCTAAAAGCTTCTGCTAGCTCAAATTCGATACGAAGAAATCGAAAACCAGAAGTACCAATGGATCAAATTCACATTACTGCATATGAAAAGACATGATTTTCATAATAAAAACTCAAGCAATAGAACAAATAAGTACCCATCAGAGCTGAAAAACGGAAACTAACTGCTGTAATTGCACTTCCTGAGAAGAGCAGCGACAATCTATCGAGTGGAATCATCAGCTTCGACCGACAAAACCCTCAACGCCATTATAGGCAAAAAGCTTCCCCAATTAACAGTTTCCCCAGAAACAAAACTCGTAGAACTCAACCTCTTATTATTACCATTCCCTTCAAACTCAAACCCAAACTCACCATTCTCCTTCTCAGTCTCGCTCACCGAAACCTCACCCATATTTCGAAGATGGGGAAAAGAAGGGCAAAAGCGAAGATAGGGAAGAGAAGGGCAAAAGCGATTCGAAGTGTATGGATTTGGTCAGCCATCGGAGGGAAGGAAAAAAAAAGGAAAGCATTTTAGGGCTAAAGCGTTTTAAGAGTGAAAAAATAATTTAGAGGAGCAAAAAAAATCTTCTTAATTGAAGCAGCGCGCAATTTGAATTTGGTGGGAAAGTGCCCGCCATTTTTTCAGTTTAGGGAAAATCATTTTTATAGTCCTCCTATGCTTTGGTACTTTACGTTTAGGTCCTAATTTTGACCTTTAGGTTTCAATTTAACTCGTTATAACTTTAAATTATTAGTGAATAGTGATTGTAAAATTTAGGGGTTGAGATTAAGGAATTAATCTTGCACTCTAATTATAAGTAAATAGTAGTTGTAAGATTTAGGGATTTGTGTTTGGGGTTTATGGATAAATGTGTCAAGTGGAGTGTTTGGGGTTATAATGCTTATGGTTAGGGTATAATGCTTATGGTTAGGGTATAATGCTTGGGGTTTAGGGTATAGGGTTATCATTAGGGTATAGGGTTTAGGGTTTCATGAAACAATGTACTTCGAGTGATTAGTTTGTAAGGTTTAGGGTTTAGTGTTAGGGTCTAGGGTATAGTGCTTAGGGTTTAATGTTACGATAACATGTGATATAGGGTTTTGATTTTATGGGTTTCAATTTAGGGTTTAAGGTTTAGGGTATAGGGTTATCATTAGGGTTTCGTGTTTTTTTTAATTTTAGATTTTATATTACAATATATGTATATAGAAAATTGGAAACCCTAAACCCTAATCCCTAAACCATAAAACCCTAAGCATTAAACACTAAACCCTTACATCCTTACCCTAAACCATAAGCCCTAAAGTATGTAAGTATTTATGCATTTAGGTTTTACGGTAGTGTAATGAACTAAGGTTAGTTCGAGTGATTAGTTTGTAAGGTTTAGGGTTTAGTGTTAGGGTCTAAGGTATAGTGCTTATGGTTTAATGTTACGATAACATGTGACTTAGGGTTTTGATTTTATGGGTTTCAATTCAGGGTTTAAGGTTTAGGGTATAGGGTTATCATTAGGGTTTCGTGTTTTTTTTTAATTTTAGAATTTATATTACAATATATGTATATATAAAACTAGAAACCCTAAACCCTAATCCATAAACCATAAAACCCTAAGCATTAAACACTAAACCCTTAGATCCTTACACTAAACCCTAAGCCCTAAAGTATGTAAGTATTTATGCATTTAGGTTTTACGGTAGTGTAATGAACTAAGGTTAGTTAGAGTGATTAGTTTGTAAGGTTTAGGGTTTAGTGTTATGGTCTAGGGTATAGTGCTTAGGGTTTAATGTTATGATAACAAGTGACTTAGGGTTTTGATTTTATGAGTTTCAATTTAGGGTTTAAGGTTTAGGGTGTAGGGTTATCATTAGGGTTTTAAACCCTAAACCTTAAACCTTAAACCCTAAACCATAAACCATAAACTCTATACACTAAAACACAACCCCTAATGTATGTAAGTATATACGTGTGTACATATTAATGCGTGAACGTTCAACCCTAAACCCTAAACCATAATCATTAACCCATAAACCTTAAACACTAAATCACAACCCATAATGTGTGTAAGTATGTGCGTATGTACATATAAATACATTAACCCTAAACCCTAAACCTCAAACCCTAAACCTCAAACACTCAAACCCAACCCTATTGTATATAAGTAATTAAGTATATACGTGTGTACATATTAATGCATGAACGCTCAACACAAAACCCTAAACCCTAAACTTTATTTTTATTCTAAATTGACATATACTTATTGTTTTTTTTTTCATTACTCTAATTTTTATACTTTTAATTTGATATTTTTGTTCATTATAGTCCCTAAAACTTTATTTTTATTCCAAAATACCCATTTTCCTTGTTTTTTTTTAAATTTGTCTAATGTTTTATAATTTTAATTTGATATTTATGTTCATTATAATCCCTGAAATTTTATTTGTAATCCAAATTGACCTATTTTCTGTCCAAATCGACCCATTTTGATTATTTTTTTAATTACTCTAATGTTTTATAATTATAATTTGATATGACTTTAAATAATTAACTCAAAATTAATGACGATTGACGAAGGTCAACCTAAAGTCTATCAACTACTTATATGGTTGTACGACCGAACTCAAACTGAATACGAATTTCAATCCCAAAAATACCCCGACCTGAATTACCCGACCTGAAATGCACCCGACATGAAATGCACCCGACCTGAAATAGACCCGACCTGAAACGGACCCGACCTGAAATGGACCCGACCTGAAACGAACCCGACCTGAAATGAACCCGAACTGAAATGGACCCGACCTGAAATGTATCCGAACCCGAATTAACCTGCCAATTATCTGCTTCGAACCCGACCCGTTCTAACCCGACCTGAAATGGACCCGACCTGAAATGGACCCGACCTGAAATGGACCCGGTCTGAAATGGACCCGACCTGGAATGGACCCGACCTGAAATAGACCCGCACCCGACCCGAGTCGAGTCAATTTTTTCTTTTTACCTGAAATGACTTGTATCCGATTTTACCCGACCTGACAGAACCCGACCTGAAACCTGACCGATTACATGTTTTTACTCCCTACTTGTATGTTTGAGATCATGAAATTGAGGATAAAATTGAGCATATATATTTTGAGAATGCGATAATTTTTCAAAAATATAATATTTAATGCCGATATATCAATTCTATATACTTATTATGCAGAAAAATTATGGTTTAACTACAAAATAAGAGCTTAAATTATGTCTATTTTTTTCTAATAGGTGCCTAAAGTTTCATTTTTTTCTTGTTTTAAAGTCAAGTGATACACCTACTTTGACACCTATTTTCTTAGTTTTAAAGGGCACTAAGCGCACAGAGGCACAAAAGGTCTCTAGAGCCGAGGCGCTAGGCGAAGGCGCGCGCTTTTTGTAGGCATTGCGCCTTTTATATTAAAATATTATTTATATTAATTTGAATATAAATAAACAAATAAAAAATAAAAAAAAACATATATTCTTTATTAAGTGATAAAAATAGCTAATAAGTATATATTTGTAATAATTTATAGATGTTTAAAATCAAAATACTTCAATCAGATGCAGATTTAAAAACTATTAGAAAAGAATATTTCAATATAATATATTTATATTACTTGAATATGTAATTTTAATATTTTATTTAAATTAATAATTAGATATAAATTTTATTATATTAATTTAAATCAAAATTAATATTAAAATATTCTTCTCAATCTAGATTAAGTTTTTTTTTAATCATAAAACTAATAAGATGATTGTTTTCATAAATAAGAATAATAAAAGTAACTAAAAATATTGAATTTTTAAAAAAAATTGATAATTTTAAAATAAGAAAGAGGTTCAAAAAATCATGCGAACAAAATTATCATTAAAACAATTTTTTTTGCCCACAAGAGCCATAAATAATAATTTAAAAATAAATTAAAATGATTCTTCTTCTTTTTTAAACGTGATGTCATTTATTGAAAAACAAATAAATGAAGAAGTATCCAGCTGTGCCACAATTAAACACCTAAAAAATTTAAGGGTAAACTACATAAATGACCACCTTATTATTACAAAAGTTACGATTTGACCACATTACTTTTTTTCGTCACAATTAAACCACCAAACTATTTAAATGGTATCAATGTGACCACCAGCCGTTAAAGGTTAACGAAAGGGTGAAGTGGCAGTTAAAAAATAAGGGTATAATTACACATTTAGTCCTCGTTACTTATAAACTCTATCAATTTAGTCCTAATTTTAATTTAATAAAATAAATTAATTATTTAATTAGGAATTGACACATGTCAACACCTTATTGGAGGAATTTAATTATTTATATTTAATTAAATTATTTTATTTTTCTCCTCCAATCAGGAGGTGACACGTGTCACCTCCATTTAGAGGAGAAAAATTCAATTTGTATAAACATGTCAATGGTGGGAATCGAACCCACGTATGGGTAATTTAGAAGCAATGGCTAAGCTACTGCACCAAGCATGTATTTATGCTAAAAATAACCCTTTCAAATATATGTTCTATCGTGTACATAATGAATGACCACCTAAAAAAATTAGCTAAAATCAGCCAAATTAATTTACTTGTCTGTATAAAAAAGCATTTAATTTTGAAACAAGATATGTGTGGTTACCAGTTGTTTCACCTCCAATATGAACATCACCCATATCAAACTGCAAATAGGCAAAATAGACAAGCAAATCAGATTATAAATGAAATTATCTCAAAGATCTCAGAAACAAATGGTGTAATCAATTGCATCTTCAACCTGCCAATAGCCTTTATGAGTTACTAGAACATGTGTGTGCTTCCTTTTATAATGATTAGAATCAACCCCGCCAAACACAATTTCTCCTCCTTCTTCACCTTTAATATCGCGGTTCAACCAAAACGAAAAAATCGGTTCCTTAACAAGGCCTTGGTTAACCATATTGTACCTACAAGATTGCGTGTCTCAGTACCATAGACAAGATGTTATTAGAAACTTCGCACTATCCAAAAAAGTTATCTGTGAATTTTAAATTACAATAAAGTAATTACTAGTATGTTGGTGGCACAGACAAAAGGTTTACCAGACCGGTATAGCACCCCCAACAGAGATTTCTTGAAATCCAAGGCCAAATATTCCATCGAACTTGGCAGCCAAGAATGTGATACCAGGCTCTCTGGTTGCCTCGATAAAATCCTGTTATGAATACAAGTAATAAAACAAATTTTATAAAAGTACTGATGATTGCAGAAATTGTGTTATTTGAAATGTGAAGATGTGATAAACAATGCTCTGAATTGTGATAAAATGCTATTTGAAATATGCAAATATGCTCATGTGATATCCGATGTGTTGTGATAATTTTACATAAGATTTGTCCTCCTACAATACTTCAAAACTCAGTCGAGTTTTCTCCAACAAGTGGGGAATGATTCAAAATAGTGATAAAGCTAATTGGGGGCATGTACACCGGTGAATTCACTGCTGTTGAGAAAGTGTTTTTGGGTGGTCATTCATTCTGTACGCAATAGAACATATATATTAAAGGGTAATTTTTAGCACAAAAACATGCTTGGTGTAGTGGCTTGGCCACTGTTTCTAAATCACCAATACGCGTGTTTGATTCCCACTGTTGACATGTTTGTGCAAATTGAATTTTTCTCCTTTAAATGGTGGTGACACGTGTCACCTCTTGATTGGAGGAGAAAAATAAAATAAAATAATTAAATCCCTTCAATAAGGTGTTGACACGTGTCAACACCTAATTAAATAATTAATTTATTTTATTAAATTAAAATTAGGACTAAATTGATAGAGTTTATAAGTAACGAGGACTAAATGTGTAATTATACCCTTATTTTTTTAACTGCCACGTCACCCTTCCGTTAACCTTTAACGGCCGGTGGTCACATTGATACCATTTAAATAGTTTGGTAGTTTAATTGTGACGAAAAAAAGTAATGTGGTCAAATCGTAACTTTTACAATAGTAAGGTGATCATTTATATAATTTACCCAAAATTTAAACTAAAGATATGCTCAAGCTATTTCTTCTTCTTCCTAAAAGCGCAAGAAGCGTCGCACCCAGGGCTTTTAAAAAAGCGATGCGTCTCGCGCGTCTCCTTACGTCTTCGGTATCTCGTTGCGCTTTTACAGGCAGATGCGTTTTCTTTCACGCCTCTATTCGCCTACGCCTTAGGCATGTTTTTTAAAACTAATAAGCATATTTTAAAAAAGATAAAAATTTAAGCACTTATTTCAACAACAAAAAAATACTTTAAGCCCCTATTTCAACCAAAAATAAAATTTTAGACACATATTTTAATCAAAAAATACTTTAAGCACCTATAACAAAAAAAATATAGTTTGAGCACTTATTTTGTAGTTAAGAAAAAAATTATTAACTAAATTTAAACACGTTTTGTTAGAAAAATCATTGCAATTTACATTTAACTAATGGGAAAATGAAACAGAATGAGTAGACTTCAATTTTCAACATCAATTCGTCTCCTCAAGGATTCTAATACATTCAAAGGGCGATCAGTTTTAGCAGAGAATCCTCCCTGGTTAGACTTGAGTTTTGGCATATTAATGGAGTTGAGTGGTGGTGTCATTGCTCCCTTGTTCACGTCCCTTAGTACGGACCGGGCGGTGGCTTCCGCAGCCGCATCTGCCATTGCTGATGCCACTTTCAAATCACTCGACAACTTCCTATTCAATTTGTTTTCAGGATGAGTTTCTGTTGCTGCCTTCGGAACACAAGGCGGTGACCGATAGACACTTTGGTTTTGCATGCTTGCAACTGCCTCTGCAGCTGTTGTTCGAGCCTTTACTGATTCATATTTCTGCATGTCATATACTAGCTCCTTTTGAAGCTGTTTATCTGCAACCAACATGTCGTCGATCTCGTTTTTGTAGTCCTTGAGAAGGACTCGCAGGCATTCCATGAGGGAACCTGTCAGAGGGCTGTTTTTGCTTTCTAGTAGCCTTTTTAGCTCTATAAAGATGGGGATGGTGTTTTGGATAAGACCCTTCCTCACTGCCTGTGTTATAGCCCTCCCTTTGGCTGCAGCCGCGGATGCACTGCCATCCCCACCTTCTTCCTCTACCTCCGCTGTATCTGATGCAACTCCACGATGAGTTGAGGGTCGGATCTCTTTGCAGGCAAGAATTTGGAAAGCATCCTGCTCCATCAACATATAAGAAATGCTTATAATTGACTGCAATCATTCAAAATATGCAACACTTCTCAGCAGCCATACCTGAAGAACAGCTTGGCCAGTTATATCCTTTATGTTGAGCATACCATCCGATGCAGCAGCTAGAATCTCAGCACATAACTTTGCAAAGGTGGCCAAAAGGTGCTCTGGTGCCATTTGTTTCAGCAAGCAGAGATAGATCCGCATCCGTTTAGTCCTCGACCCCTCATCATTACCCCTGGAAATTGTAACATAGAGTTGATCAAGAAGAAAACACTGAATAGATCATAAAAATGTGCCTCAATTACAGAAATGAGTTTTCCTGTGTCTGGATGAAGAACACAACTCACAAGTACCTGATGGAGAAAAGTCGATTCTCCGTCTGTGAATTCTTGGAATCATTATGTCCGTTGTGTGCACGGCAGTCATTCAGCACATAAATGGCTTCAACGAAACTGTTGTAAGCTAGAAGTGGAGCCTTGGCTGGAAGAAAAACATACACAGAAGTCAATCCAACAAAAATATATTGCAAAAGTGAGCAAAACTTCAACAATGTTATAATAAAAGAATTGTTAAAGCTCCTTTACCTTTCAAAATATTTCCGAAGAGGAAATCAGCAAGTTGTCTTATTTTTTCGGATTCATCAACAAGACATAGAAGGAACCGAAGGAATAGCACTCCCCTCCACTTCACATAGTCTCTCTGGATTTGAAAACAAAATTACAGCATTCATAGGCTATTAAGATAATATCACATGTGAAACAACCAGTAATGAAAACTTACTTGTAGTAATCTTGAGAGTAATATAAAAGTCTGCCGTCTGACAAGTTCGCATGGATCACGGAGACACTTGGTTATCTTAGCTATATAACTGTATAGTACAAGAATTGTTGGATACAACAGCAATCAGTTTCATAGAAAAGGATTCCTTGCTACATTTTCTTCCGTTTTAATTAGTTGCTTTACAGAAACTACTCCATGTAGGGTAATTTCTATCAAGTTTTCCGGGGACTTACCAATCAACCAAAGCAGTATAGCGAACGCAGAAATCCGCCATCATCACAACAAGATTATTGCGAAGGGCTGCACAATCACTCTTTTCAAGTTCCTGTATTTTGAAGTGCATGGTTAACATCATTATCAAATTTTATTTGGAATTGATGACATTGAGATATACTGTGGAAATAACTTGAAAACAATAGGGGGAGAAGAAATGCATATAAGATAAGTGCATAAGCTTTGATGCTTAGAAATAATTTTGGAACCTTCTATGTATTCTAAGAGTTGATGCTGTAGGCTATGTTTATAAATGTATTTCCATGCAAGTTGTGATGAATATGAATGAATGAAAAAGTGGTCATTTTGAAGAATCGAGAATTGCAAAATATTACTGGAAAATCATACAAAAAAACTACAGAGCATAGACTATAGAAGCCATTGGGGTTATGAGTAGACCTGCACAAAGAGAGGAATGTAACTTTTGGCAAGCTTCCCATCAGCAAGGCAAATTTTTCCCAACGTCAGCCATGCCTGAATGTACAAAGAAGGGGCCGTTTGCTTCAGAGATACCTTAGGCCCTGGTAATTTATTTAACTTCGGATCAGTATTCCCTGAAGTTACGACTGTGTATAAAAGTGGAACAATGGAGCTCACATCAGCAGTAGGACAGACAACAACTAAAGACCCAACAGTATAAACCGCGGTGACTGCTTTTGACAATAGCCTGGACATTGTTGCCGCTCGTTTCCGTTTTCTGCTCCCACTTCTTGGTGGTGTAAAGAAACTATTACCGGTATTTGGTTCTTTGTTATCAGAAATGTACTTTTCTAAAATTTCATATGCTTTAGAGAGAAGCTGCTGTCCCCATCTCATGACAAGCTGATCAGCCTCCTCAGGATTCGACGACTTCAGCTTGCACAACGTTCTGAGAGCTTTTACATGAGCATTAACCTGTCATATAACAGTGTTGATTATGCATATGATGTATTATAGCCGACTGCATACAAACAAGTTTATTTTGCAATAGGAAGGAAAATAAACAAAATATTACTGCATTTCAAGTTTGACAGTGTGCTAAATACCTCTGTGGAATGCATGTTGAACTTTTCAACTCTTTTAAGCAAGTTGTGAGCTAAATCTGCAGCAGGTTCAGCAGGCAATTCAATGGAAACATTTGAGATGGTTTGCAAGAGGAAAACACGATCTCCTGCCCATGCAACTGAATTGGATTCTACATTTTCTTCATCTTCATATCCATTTCCTTGCAAACGTGGGCTTTGAAACTTCCCTTTTGCTCCATGCTTGTCTAGTAGCTGCCAATGGTGATGAAGGAATTCCCAGTCAACAGCTTTCAAAAGATATACCGACACTTCTGAAAGAAGAAACCAAGCACCAGCTGGGGCTGTCCACTTCTCAATTGGCATGGAATGACTCAACCAGATAGATTCAGATGTCTTTATAACATTTTGAAGAGCAATAGCAACCTTGGGCTTCAGTCGTTTCTTTTTCCCAAGGCTTGTGCAAATCTTCTTCACCCATGGAGTCACCTCGCCATTGCAGATGCCTTTCAAAAGGACCAATATACCTCCAGGGAATAATAATTCCATCTCCCTCTCTAAACTCTTTGCTGTTAGACATGAATCAGACGAAGCAGATCCCTTCTTGGGTGAGCAAGCCGATCCTGCTCTAGACACCCGCTCCAAAACCAATTCCAAGAACAAGGTCTCACATTCTTCTTGAATGCTAGATTCATTATCTGTTATTAAACGTGGAACAGAATGTAGCCACTCAGTAGTCACACTTTCATCTGAAAATGTTCTGAAAGCCTGCAAAATTTTGTGCAAAAAATCAACCTGGGATGGAAATGCGCATAACGAAGAACATATCCACTATTCCACTTATGTAAACTAATTCAACATCAAAAAGTGCATTGACTAACGGTTAAGCATTAACTGGGCACAAAACTAACTGAAAATAATAATGTATGTGACAAGTGAATAAAGAAACATATAGAGAAGTACAAACATGTTGTAATGTACAAAATCAAACTGGGACTGAGAAGTTCATAACAAAGAACATATCCACCCATGTCAACTAGTTCAATATGCATTGACTTATGAATATGATTAAGCATCAAGTCATCACAAAACTAATTGGACTTTGTAATAAGTGAATAAAGAATCATATTTGAGAAGTGCATGCATGTTGTAATGTATGAAAGCAACCTGGGATTTAGAAATGCATAACAAAGATAATATCTACTGAAGTAAACTAATTCAACACCGTACCACGCATTGACTTATGATTAACAAGGAAACTAGATTAACTGCACATTGACCTATGATTAAGCATCAAATTATCACAAAACTAATTGAACATTGTAATGTACCTAACAAGAGAGTGAAGAAACATATTTCATCAAGAAAACTAGATTAACTAGATCAACGACCTATGATTAAGCATCAAATCATAAAAACTTAATTGAACACTGTAGTGTGCATGATAAGTGGACAAAGAAACATATTTGAACAAGGAAACTAGATTCAGTAAAGTAAAAATTAACCTCAGAGAGAGCAGAAATGGCAGCTTTTCGTATGCTAACCAGTGGATCTGAACAAGCCATACCCATAGTCTTGAGCAGGATTCCATCAATAGAACCATCTAAAAGAGATATCAACTTAGTAACCAGAAGCAGTGCCGCCTTCCTTACAGCTGCCTTCTCGTCCATACACCTACTCCTCAAAAGATCATTCATTCCACACTGTGGCCTCTCCTCTCCACCTTCAGATAACCCCATCACTTCCTTCAAAACACCTTTATTCCTATCATTACTAGACAAAAACCCCACAACTTGTGCTAAGCTTGAGAGGGCTCGAGCACGAATTCCGGCACTCAAATCTGAACATCTCATAATCAAAGCTTCCAAACACTTTGTCCCCCAATAATCCCTTATTTTAATTTCTAAATCCAGCCCAAAAGGATCCCTTAATGACATTAACATCATTGCAATAAGATCAACACCTAACAGCCTAAGATTAGTCTTCCCATGAGCCATCTTCAAGACGTAGTCCACATATCCTACTTGATCCTCAAAGTCCATCACTTTAACAACCTCCATTATCGAATCCACAGCCAAAGCTCGTGGCTCGGCCTTCTCAGGTGCCTTTTGAGCCAAATACCTTGGGAAATTAACAACAGCTTTCTTAACTCCATCACTCTCATTTCCCAATTCTGTCATCCTTTGCGTCACAAACCCCAATGCAAAACTTCTTGCTTGCGATTTAACCGTTAATATCAATGGCGATAAAGCTTTCAAGACCTCAGCTGCAGTATTAGCCATCTCCCCATGTTCAGACCTCAACACCCCACTCAAAACCCGCGAACACAAACCCATTAACCGATTGAAACTACCAGAATTCCCAATCTTTTCCATTGCCATCAAAGGAATTTCACATACAGTTTGTACCAAGGACTTCAAACTATCAGGAAACCTATCCAAATGAATCAAACCCAAAACGGAAACCAACATTTCAAACACATTAAAGACTTCTTTAATATCAAAACAATCACTTACTTCCTCACTACAATCTCCCGAACTCCTAGCGTTACCCCGTGCTCCACGGCCCTTCCCCCCACGCTTCCCCTTCTTATTAGGCGGCGGGTTTGAAGGGGGAGACCCCTCGGGTTGGGCGGAAGCACGGTTTTTGAAGGCACGACGAAGGGAACGGAGGAGAGAAAGGAAGGAAATAGGAGTGAAAAGAGTGAAGACAGGGGAATTTGGGGAAAGGAGAAGAGAGAGGTAAACTTTAGAAGCTAAAAGATAATGGGAAGGGGAGGAATCCATTGTAAAAGATAAGAGGTTGGTGAGTGAAGAAGGGGAGAGGGTTTTGGAAGGGAGGTCGTCGAAGAATTGGGAAATGAGGTCTGGGTCGCCGGCGGACAAAAGGGATTGAAGATCTAACAGAGTCGATGGAGAAATGAGTGGAGATTGGGTTTGGGTACTTGGGATTTGATTGATTTCTTCAAGCTCTGTCAGGATTCTTGCTATGCTCTCTTCCATGGCTGAATCGCTCTGTGGATTTCTTTTTTTGTTCCGTTTGGATGGTTTTCTCTGTTTTAGGGAAGGTTGAAAACTTGAAATTCTTTGAAAATGTTTCAGTTCCCGCTTAAAGTTTTTGAAAATTAAAAGGAAACTTATAAAATTAAAATATTATAAAGGCTTAACCGTCAAATAGGTGCCTAAACTATGCATTTTTTTAGTTAGGTGTCCAAACAATTTTTCGGGCTAAATTGGGATTTAAAGTTACATTTTGTGAACAATTTAAGGTTCGTCGTTAATTTTTCCCGTTAAAGGACACGTGTCACCTCCAAAAAAATTTAAAATTATATTAAAAATAAATAAAATTAAATAATTTTCAAAAATCTTTAAATTTTCCAGATTTTACAAAACAACCCCCAAATTCTAAATTCCCTAACCCCAAAATCTAAATCTCGATTTGGGCCAATTCCGCCGCCGATTGTCACTCCGCCGCCCACCAAATCAATCGCCAGACTATCACGATCATTTTCCCCACCATCCCGTCGCCGGAAATCAACCGACGTCGTGCAAATCGACGAAATTGTCGAATGGTTCTTTCGAACGATTCACGACGAACAGCGTGCAAGTTGTTTGGCGAGGGGATGGCGCTTCATTCCGTCGCCGGCAACGCGACCGCCGGCGGCGGGAGTAGTCGGATTTGGGGAATTTAAGGATTTGGGGACTATTTTGGGAATGTTTGAACTTTCATGATACATTTTTATTTTTATTTTATTTTATTTTATTTTATTTATTTTTAATATAATTTTGGATTTTTCTGGAGGTGACACGTCTCCTTTAACGGAAAAAATTAACGACGAACCTTAAATGGGTCACGGAATGCAACTTTAGGTCCTAATTTGGCCCAAAAAATAGTTTGGACACCTAACTAGAAAAATGGCATAGTTTGGGCACCTATTTGACGGTTAAGCCTATTATAAATTATATTTATTATTGAATAATAATATTTTAAAAAACAAAATATAATAGTATAATATTAATAATATTTTTATTAAATTAATTAATTATATAATAATTTGTTCTATATTACTAAAATGAAAATATAATATTATATATTATTATAATATTAAAATAAAACTATTATGTAAATAAATATTCCAATCCCCACTTCTCCACTTCTTCATTTTCTCTGAGGCGATTACAAAACTTCCCTAAGTTCTTCTTCTTCATCGTTTTTTTACCGGCGGCGGCCTTTGGTCGTTCTGCTGGTTCTGTACATAAATAAAATTCATCTTTTTCGATGAATATTTCGTTTTTCAAGTTTGTTTCTTGTTTTTCATCTACTTTGTCGGATTCTTATTCAAATCTGCTTTTATGACAGTTCTTTTGTCTGCTTGGTGGCAGTTTTTTCGTCTGCTTTTTACAATTATTGTCTGTCTTCATGACAGTAGTCTGTCTTTTGACAGTTACGCGTTCGAGTGACGAGTATCAACGAGCGCTTTTCAACGAATGAGGTCATTCTATACATGATATAATTCCTTTTTGTGGTTGTACCGACATGCCAAGAACAAGTAGCGAAAGATTTTTTGCTATATTCAAAGAGCACTCAAGGCAAAGTTATAATTTTTCTAGATTTTTATTTCAGAAGATTTGACAGTGTTAGTTCTGGTATTTTAACGTTTTCACACCTTTAGAATTTTGTTGTTTTGTTCTGAATTGTATTTATCTTTTAAAAGGTGTGATTCCTTTGTATTCCTTTCGCTGTTGAATATAATCCAAATTCAAAAAAAAAACTATTATGTAAATAAATATATTTTAATATCTTAATAATTAATATTTTAAAAATATATTATATTAATATAAAATATATAAAATAATATTGTTTAATGTGATTATACTTTAAAGTAATGAAAAATGTATATTTGAAATTCGAAAAATTATTAAATGGGTCTGGTTCACCACGTCATTTATGGTCTCATCCAATGAAAATTTTTCATCTCGTTTTTTTCAAGGTGAATCTCCATCTCTCTCCTACATGTAAGTAAGGATTAGGTGGTTACTTAGAAGTTATGCTGAAATGGATGGATATATTGGATAGGCCATGGATGACGTGGTGAGCCGGTCTAGAGGTGGGAATCGGTCAGTTCGTGGACGGTTTTGTATTTTCCACTCCGTCCCTAAAACTTGCAGGTGTGGTTTTAGGTAATATCTATTACATGCTTCGATGAATTTTTTGTCCCCATACCATCGGTTCCCCGTGATTTTGGGTAATCCCCGAAAATATATGGGTATAGGGAACAAGGTTTGAGTAATCCCCGAAAATCGTGGGAATCCCCAACACTTGTTTTCTCTCTCTTGCAAGATCACCCAGGAAGATTCAAGGTAAAGATTCAAAATTTATCCCTCATTCTTCTTACCCGAAAATTGTGTTTGAGATATGTTAATCTCCTCACTGCGATCTACATTTTGAGGAAAAATCTATAGAAATGGTGGTGGGTAGAGAAATGGGTTTTGATGGTGGTTGTTTTAGGACGAATTTCACATTTTAAGTTCATCTAAAACATATATCTAATCTTTTGAGAGTGTAACAAATCTGATTTTACACTTGTTGATTAGTTAAAAAAGTTGGAGAGCCGTCCCACGCCAAGGAGAAGGAGAAGAAGTAACGGTAAGCTTGTTGGCAAATAGTTTTCAGGATTTTGAGCAAGATTTTTACATCTCTAACTCTCATATACTTCATGCTTCTCATAAATGTAATTGCTTTGCAATTGTTTAAGCTTTTGGGTGTTAAGAGTTTGGATATGGTTGTTAATGGTGAACTTGGATTTTGTGTTAAAAACCCGTAAAAGGGGTAGTAAAACGTCCTAATAATCTTCTATAAGATGTAGGATCGAGTTTAGGGGTTAAGGTTTCACTTTGGGGGCTTGGGAAGTGATTTCTTGAGCCTTAAAAGCCATTTCTAGGATTCGGTATCGGTACGCGAGGAGCCGTACAGATACCCTATGCTATGTGGGATGAACACATGCGAATTTTAAAGGGAGTATCGGTACAGGCTCTAGCCGTATCGATACCCTTTGTTCCATTGGAATTCCAGTACCTAAAAATCGTATCGGTACGCTTGAGGGCATATTGATACCAAGAGAGTATCAGTACATGGTTCTCGTGTACTGATATGGGGTCAACGGTCAACCCCCTCTCCTTAAAGCTGAGTATCAGTACACATAGGTTGGGTATCGATACCTAGAGATGTGTATCGGTACGCATTGTTGGGTACCGATACCTAATGGGCAATCTACCCAAAAAAGTTGATTTTTTCTTGGAAGGCTGAAAATTATATCGTTCGATCCAATAGACCCCTAATGGCCTGAAATGGGTTGTAAAACTGAGAAACTGAGAAATTACCCTATACTCGAGCATAAAACTTGAGATCTCGGTAATTGTCTTGTATGAATAATATGTGGATAGTAACCATAGGATGGTATGGTTATGTGATGATGTTGTGAACCACGTGGGCACTTGGTTGATAGGGTCTTAATATCTGAGGTAAGTACTGCAGTACGTAATTATTTCAATCCACTCGATGTCTTTGTGGTCTCGAATGGCATTCATTACCCGATATCTTTGTGGTCCCGAGTAAGTACCATACACGACATGATGTCTTGTTGGTCCTAGGTACGTGGTGTGGTAAAATTATTCGATGTCTAAGTGGTCTCGAATATAGAACTTGGTACTCGATGTCTAAGTGGTCCCCGAGTGTACTTGTGGCTAGCCCGATGTCTTAGTGGTTCCGGGTTAACAAGTTTTGCTACAGCGGGGATGGTATTCAGTGCTTGATTTGCTTATTCATGCCTTATGTTCATTGCTACTCATGCATGCTTACTTTTATGATTATTATGAAGTTTTATAGAGTAGACATGTACCACTGAGCTTTGTTAGCTTAGCGTACGGATGTGTTGTTTTTCCGTGCGTAGGTTGATAGGTCATTCTCCTGGAAGGAGCACATCGACGAGGACTTCCCAGAACCGAATCAACCTGAGTACAATACCTTGATTTTAGTTGTAGGGCTATGTATCCATATGAACTTATTCTAGTTAATCTGTAACTTTATTTCTACTTTATTTTGATAAACAATGTTTAATTCGTGCGGAGCTCCATTTATGTTTTGGATTTCAAATGATTATGAAACTCCATTTAAATGGCTTATTTTAAATGTTTATTGGCTAAAGTTGGGATTTAAAAATAAATGAAATTTTATGGGCCGAGTTAGAGGTAACCCGAAAGTAGCGTCTCGGGTTTAGTGGGACTGGGGTGTTATATTTAGTGGTATCAGAGCCTAGGTTTAGCCAGTTCTAGAAAATCCTTGTGGTATTTGGGAGTTGTTATAAAGTGTCTAGGGGATACAAGCCCCTAAAGTTAAGATTGTATTCTTCCATGAATGGAATCTGATGCGTTTCTTATGTTTTCTTGTGATTTCAAAATTCGATATGCCTGGTGGCACGGACCGTGGTAACAATAGTCGTGACGAGAGTCATGCTCCTCTTGTGGATGACAATGAGGATGAGTACGTCCCGAATACGGAGGGGAAGGATGCTAGAGAGGATGACACTGCCTATTTCCGGAATTTGAATGGCTTCCTCTGCCGCCTTGTTAGGGCCTTACCTAGGCCATCTGATGCACCCCAGGAGACCCTTGTAGAGAAGATTTTTCGGTATGAAGTCAATGATTTATGTGGCACGAGTGATTGCAATCCAGTTGATACGAATTAGTAGCTACGAGACGTTTAGTGGGCCCTTAGGTAGATACGGTGCAGACCAGATTACAGACTTGATTGTATTACCTCCATTCTGAAGGGTAATGCTAGAGAGTGGTGGGAGACAGTGGAAATGGGACTACACCCCGCACTGCCCAAATATGAGTATTTCTTGAAGGAGTTCAAGAACAAGTATGTTGGGGAAGCTCAGATGGATGTGTTAAGAGAACATTTCTCCCACTTGGTGCAAGGGAACCAGAAAAATGTTTGAGTGTGAACAAGAATTCTTACAGCTTAGTAGATTTGCTCATGAGTTAGTTGCAACCGAATAATTGAGATGTAAGAGGTTCTGTAGGGGTTTAAAACCCAAGTTGCATATGTATGTGACCGCTGATCCACACAAGACATTTGCAGAGTTAGCCAACAGCGCCAAATATCTCGAGCAGGTTGGGATTATGATTCAGGGACATGCCGAAGGGTCTCAAGGTCAGTTTAGGACCTATGAGACTGGGGTTCGTCTAAGAGCTCAGGCAATAGGTTCTCGGGATTCCATGAAGAATAATAGAAACCATTGGAAAATGTCTAATTAGAGGTCTTGATCAAGTTATTGTGGAGGACGTTCGACTTCCTCGTCTATGGTGATTGGAGGAGGTTCATCGGATCGACCTCTGTTTGAGCGATGTGGATAGCATCACTCAAGGTAGTGCTTTCGTGCACATAAGACATGTTATTGATGCAGATCCGTGGACCACTTTATCAGGGATTGTCCCTAAGCTAGCTATAGCGCCCCAACCTAGCCTCAAATGTCACATCAATCAGGATATAGGGGGTCGAGGTTTCAACAAAAGAGGATCATGATCTATGTAAGGATTGAGGAGTGGAGGCATCGTGAGGTCCATTACTAGGTCTATTGCGAAACAGTATGTTGTGAAGGCTAAGGATGACTACGAGGCTACATATGTGATTTCAGGTACATTCACTCTATTCTCTTTTTCTATTGTTGCATTGGTGGACTCTAGATCCATTCATTCATTCATACATTCGTAGTGAGACCTGCCAAGAGTGGAGGATTATAGCTGGGGTTTTAGAGATTGGTGTCTATGTGTCTAGTCCAATGGGGTCTGATGTCTTGGTAGATAAGGTGTATCGTCGGGGTTCGGTTGAGATTCAAGGACATGTGTTCCCACCTGATTTGATGGAGTTACCCTTCCAAGAGTTCGATGTAATATTTGGCATGGATTGATTATTTGAGCACGATGCCAGCTTGAGGTGTTGGGCAAAGAGTTTGACACTTCGTGGATCCAGTGAAGAAAGATTGCTTGTGTAAGGTGAAAGGAATTATTTCTTTTCCAATATGGTATCGGCCATGTCGGCTCAAGACATGTTGTTACAAGGTTATGAGTCTTTCTTAGGTCACGTGGTGGACGCGAGGATTCCTTGCCCCATGCCTGAAATTCTTCGAATTGTATGTGAATTCATTGATGTTTTTTCTGAGGAATTTCCAGGGTTGCCTCTCGACCGAGAGCTAGAGTTTAGGATTGAAGTGTTATCGGGGGTAGCACCGATGTTCATTGCTCCATATCGCATGACATTGACTAAACTTAGAGAGTTGAAGAATCAGCTTCATGAGTTGTTAGAGCGAGGGTTCATCCGACCGAGTTTGAGGTACGAGATGAGATCTTGTACTTTCATGATCCTTTGTGTGTACCGAACATTGATGAGTTGAGGGACAAGATTCTTAGAGAAGCTCACAATAGTCCTTTTGTTGTGCACACAGGCAGCAATAAGATGTATCAAGATTTGTGACAATTCTATTGGTGGCCAAGGATGAAAAGGGACGTCTCAGAGTTTGTGACTAAATGTTTGGCTTGTCAACAAGACAAGGCTTAACACCAAATTCCTATAGGCTTTCTACATCAGATTCAGATTCTGCAATAGAAATGAGATCGAGTGACGATAGATTTTGTGACCGGTCTACCTATGACAAAAGGGAAACATGATGCGATTTGGGTTATAGTAAACAAATTAACTAAGACTGCTTACTTCTTACCGGTGTGAATGGACTAGTCCTTGGAGAGGTTGGCCAAGCTATACATTAAGGAGATTGTGAGACTTCACGGTGTGCCGTCATCAATCATTTCAGATAGGGACCTGAAGTTTACTTCCATATTTTGGAAAAAGTTGCATGAGAAGTTGGGCACCAAGCTGCATTTCAGTACAACTTTCCACCTCAGATAGATGGTCTGTCCAAGAGGTTTATTCAGATTCTTGAGGATATGATTCGATGTTGCATCATTGATTTTGAAGGTAGTTGGGAGGAGCATCTTTTTTAGGGTTGTCAAGCCTATGTCACGGGTTCAACACCCTGTGGCAGCACTTCTCCAAATATTATGGGTGTTACAAACTAAGCTTTAAACAAAACCCTACCACTACAAATACACAGCAGCTGCTGACGATGGTAATGGTTGCAGCAACATCTGATTTCTTTATGTTGTTTTCTGTCGTAAATCCAGTGAGGATGCTATAAAAGTACCCTAACCCTTCAATTTTCTGCTCTCTTATGCCCATGATGCATCTTTCTTTACTTCTTTTTTACCCTATTTCTAAGGCAACCGGTTAACTAGTTTCTATTTAATTTTTTATATATTTTTTTTAATCCAATGCTAGTAATAATTCGGCTCGATCCAACGATCTAAAAAATAAAGTCTTATTTTAACCTTTCTTTAAGCCGTTTCTTTTTAGAATCGGCTTAAAGCAGGGGATCCTCACTCCCTTACCTTTTTGTCCTCTCAATGAATGTGCCAAGTCAGCTCAGCACAAGAACATTACAAGAAAGGGGATGTGGTTTGGTGCCATGATTACCACCTAATGTTCCTTCCCTAATATCTAAAAGAATATAACAGTAAAATGAGCTAGGAAAGAGATCACATATTTTCTCTTCTTCGACCTAATGTTACTTCCCAAATATCTAAAAGAACATAACAATAAACACTACAACAAATTTACTTATTAGTGACATTTAAAATATTGTCACGGAAACTTACAATTACGTCACTATTTGTGACGTAAAATTTGATGTCACAGGATTCGTCATGCTAGGTATATCACTAAATGTCAAGCGTGATGATGTATTCTTTTTCGTTACGTATTATCGAGCTTATAATGACATTAATGTATTACGTCACTTTATAATTTATATTCAATGACATCTAATTACGTCACCAAATGATATAATTTTTTGTCATTAACCATTTGTATCATCACAAATAATTTAATAAATTCATTGTTTGGGTGACAAAAGAAATATCGTCACATTTTTAGTGACGTGCTATATCGTCATCTAATACTAGTATAAATAAAAATAATACATAGCGTCACCTTATACTTTGTATTAGATGACAACTTTATACATCACAAAATTAGATAAAAATTCGTTATTAATAACTATTTTCATCACCAATCATTCAACTTCAATGTATAGATGACGAAAGAGATATCGTCACATTATTATTTTTCGTTATTGATAATTAAATTTGTCACAATTGCTAACGTGCTTACAATTGAATTGGTGATAAATGAACATTTTGATCGAATTACATTTAGATTTTGGATTTTTTTAAGTTATCTAATTTTTTTATTAAAATACAAAAAAAAACTTAATTTTTTTTTATAAATTCCAATGAAGCCAAAATTGCACAATCTTTACAACCCTTCCCTCTAAAATGTAAATGAAAAACATCAGTCAGTACAATGCAGGTAGCTAGAAGTAGTAACCAAATCCCATTTGGCGAATTTTCTCAAACTCTGCAATTGCCAACTGTTCACATTGCCAACACCAAAATGGACATCAATGGCTAAATAATGGACACCACATTATGACAGTAACAGTAACATAACTAACATTCTAGTGTTATACTTTTGTTTCCACAACAATGAAGATCATCTCAGGGTATGGTTGGTTGGATGTACATGAAAATAGTAAAAAAATAAAGTGAGATCTCTCTCCCGTCCTGAGTAAGTCCGCTATCAGAACCGTCTCCCTTACTGGTCTCCCAGGGATAGGGTGCAGTCTGATAGGTGTGTTTCTCTGCCAGAGGGTGGTGGTTTGGAGCCACTAAAAGAGTTGTTTTTTCTCTCTTGTTTCATGTTCTTGTTCCCGTTTCTTCTTTCCTCGTTTTGACCTAGGTTTTCGCAACAATCTTTCGGACTCGTCCTAGGTTTTTTCTGCCGTCTTTCTCTTTTTGTTGCTGTTTTTATCAACGTGGTTTTTGCTCACTGTTTTCTCACTTCTCATTAAATCCATCTTGCGTTCCATTACTGCCCTCTCACCAACCCTGTGTCCATCATTTATTCCATATGCCGGGGGGACCATTTATCAGCATGGGGGTGGTTGATAACGAGTTTCCTACCAACCCCTCTGATCCAAAGCTGCCAAATCAGGTGTTTCTCGATGAAGTGGAACTTAACGAAGATAACGAAGTAAACTTCTCCCTGAAAAATTTGGCTTTGCTAGGGAAGCTGTTGTCGCCTACTCCGGTTAAGGCTGTGACCATTACTGCCATTCTGAAAAAGGCTTGGAAAAGTGAAGATTTGGAGTGCCACAGCTTGGGGCGAAATTTCTTCATGTTTCTATTCAAGACCACCGAAGAAAAGCATCGTATCTTAGGGTCCAAGCCATGGTCGGTGCATGATGCGCTATTGATCCTGAAGGAATGGCAGCCGGACAAAGCGCTAGAGGAGGTGGATTTCTCGACGGAGGAGTTCTGGGTTCAGATCCACAACCTCCCCATTGGCCTAGCAACCCCAGATAACGTCCGACGTATCGGAAATCTTTTCCCTCTGTTCTTTGGCTCCACACTGGACGGGGAAGTCAAACCGGGGTGGCATGAACCAGTTGGCATCAGAGTTGACATTAGGGTGGAAGATCCACTGAAAACTGGTTTTATACTCAACCGGAAAAGAGACAAGCCGCTGGAAGTGGGCTTCAAATACGAAGGTATTCCTAAGTTTTGTTTCAGGTGCGGCCGGCTGGGTCACGTCGAGAGGGAATGTAACTGCAACCTAGTGATAAATAAGCTAACCGGAAAATTTGGACCATGGCTGCGAGCCCCCATCGGAGAAAATCACAGGCTGAAGAAGATGGTATCGCTGGGAAAATCAAGCTCCGATCCAGCTGACGAAACAGACAAAAAAATGTGGCACACGACCCAACCAATATCTTCACCAAATCTGCAGGAAAAAGGCAAGCAGATTAAGGTTGCTAGTGATGTCCTATCGGGTTTAAGGAAAGTCAACCATAATTATCCATTTATGGAAACTGAGGACCCCACTGCGGTAAAGGCAAATGCAGGGTTTAACATGGAGGTGGTGCCTGCAGGTTTTAATTTCCTTAAATCTGCCACAGTGCTTAGCGAAGAAAAGGAACCTGAAGGAGGAGACTTAGCGAATATTGTCTCAGGAAATCCTTCCGCTTCAGGCTCAAAATCCGACCATCCTGCGTTGGGAACCGAAAACGAAAAAATAGCGTCTTGGGGAAATCTGCTGGCCATGGGGCTCGACTTGATGGAAGTCACCCCAAACCGAAAGAGGAAACGTGAACCGGAGGAAGACCTGTTATTTGGACCAACTAAAAGAAGAGAATTATGGAATCAGGTGTCGCAGGCCATTGTCCAAGTTGGATTTCAAAACTGGGTTCTCTCGGATAAGAATCCGGCAGCAGGAGAGGACTTCCTTACGGCAGCCCTTTTCCCATCCTCGATTTTCACCTCGTCTTCCATTATTCAAAGTATCGAACGTAAGAAACGAGGGAAAACCTTCGGTACACGTAGGCTTACCCTTATCAAGAAGGCAGCCCGGCGTAAGTTTGCTATGGAGTGTACGAGAGTCATGATCGATGAAGCATGTCTACTTCAACTTGGGATTGACCCGTTTGGGAAAAACATTACTCGGGTTCCATCTATGTGCATCGATGATGATTTCTTTTTAAATGAAGAAATACAACTTAGTGATGGTGAGGAGACGATCTCTCAAGCACCTAACCTGCGTTATGTGAATCCTTTCCGCGATGATGTTCAACAGTCGGATAACTCCAGTGGGAGTTATCCGAAATCACCATGAGTCCCTCCTTTGTCGGAGCCTGTGTTTGGAAGGGACATAGGTTATGCTACCGACGGGACCCTTCCCCACGGATCATTGGATTTGAGTTTTTCTCGGTTGATCCATGGATGCAGTACTACAAGGTTGTGTTTTATTTTGCTTCGTTTAAAGTCGGATTCAAGCATGTTGGATTGGGGTGGAATGTTATGATTACCACGCCTTCTTTCAGCCGGGCTACGGTGACTATTGCCTTGACAAGGACCAACGCATGCGCGTCGGAAGCCTGCCTCTGGATAGAGCTCTCAGGCAGTGTCATCGTCCAAAGTCCAGGGAGGCAACATTGGTTTTCATGGTTTTGTTTCGCCCGAAATCATCCAAGCATGCTTGCTTTGGTTAACATCCTCCCATGTGTTATCAAGGGTGATGTCCTTTGGGGTTTCCTCACCTCTTTCGGATTCTTATGTGTTGTCTCGGATGACGTCTATGTGTTGTTTTTCCTTTTGAAGCTCTGGTTTCCTTTGTTTTTGTGGAGACAGCTTTCATTAGAAAGTTGGTTTCTCCTGTGCTGTTCTTGTGCATGCACTTCCCTGCTCCTCCCGGTTGTGGGCATGGAGGATACGTGGGATTGCCCTGAGCTTTGTGTTTGTATGTGTGATCTCTTTTCGAAATGAAAGTTAGTATTTGAAAAAAAAACAATGAAGATCATCTCATATCATAGTAGCCCTAAAATTTATTTTCAAGATATAAAAAGTAAAAGGACCATAATGATAATGAACATGCATACTTTTAAAAGAATTAAGACTCCAAAATTTGATAGCAAAAAACATACCACACTTCCACTCTTGGCCCCTTTAATTATAACATCATCATCAACAATACGATCTTCTACAACTTTATTCTCACATCCAAGAAGAGTTGAATCAAAATTGGAAATCTAAGGAGAACAAGGAGCAGCTTAACACAAAACTGGATGTGTTGTCTTAACATGTAAAGCAAGAGATGTCATTTCTTCAATGAAATGAACAAATTTTAGAAACGGATTGGCTGAATATGAAAATTAAAACCATCATGTCATAAACTTTTTGGAATCCCAGCTATGGATGCCTGCAAAGAAGAACAAAAACCGACTTCGAACATCTTAAATTAACTTTATAGCAAATTTGAAAAAATTTCATCAAACTTGATCTGATTTGCTAATTTTATTGTCTATACATAAATATATCTTACTTTTTAGCAAAATTCTTAAGATACTAACATAATATTCATCGGCGAATCTCCTACAAAATTTCAATCGCCAATCACATCGAAAAAATTGAACTTCGGTGGAATTCAAGAGATCAAACAAGAAAGTAACTTCTTCAGTAACTAACAACATTTAGTGACAGCTAGGATTCAGTTAGTTTGTTATATCCTAGCTGGCATCATTAGTTGGCTTTTTTTATTAATTTATTTACTTATATAAATACGTAGCGTTTTGTATTAACTGATAATAAGATAGTTTTTATCTTTAGAATAAAACGATACATTCTCTTTTCTCTCGATTTTTCCCAAATCTTCTTAACCTTAAAACAAGAAATCGACTCAGTTTCTAATCACTCAGAAACTGTAAATTCAACATGGTATTAGATGAATCTTCGCACTCCCGTTCTGAATTACTTCGATTCAAGGAGGATGATCCTTCTGATGAATATTATATCCATCCCAACGAGAATCCGACGTTGGTCTTGACTTCTTCTCTCTTGAATGGCGAAAATTATCACAGTTGGGCACGCTCGATGAGGATGTCTCTTATCTCCAAAAACAAGTTCGCATTTGTTGACGGCTCGATTAAAGAACTGAAGAAAGATGATCCGCGATATCAGGCTTGGATTAAGTGTAATAATATGGTGTTATCCTGGTTACAGCGCGCGTTGAATCAAGAGATTGGGCAGAGTGTAATCTGGTTTGATCGTGCTTACGAGCTATGGAAAGATCTTTTCGATCGTTTTAATCAAGGAGATTTGATTCGTGTTTCCGATCTACTTCAGGAATTTTACTCGTTGCAACAAGGTATTCTTTCGATCTCTGTTTATCACACTCAATTGAAGGTTTTGTGGGGTGAAATATGTAATCTTTGTCCCTTGGCTGCTTGCGATTGTTTAGCTTCGAAGTATAGAAAAGATGATTTCTTACTTCGCTTTCTTAGAGGCCTTAATGAGAACTTTTCTGTTCCTAAGTCTCAAATTTTAATGACTAAGCCTCCGCCTTCAATTAATGAAGTGTTTGCTATTATGATTCAACATAAGCGTTCTGTTGTTCCTATTGTTAGTGATTCTAACATCTAGTTGACTGATAGGCATACCTTAAAGAATGTGGATCAGCATGTTTCTTCTAGGATATAGAATAAGTATGTTCCTAGTAAAAGGTTTTACAATAACAATGGTTCTAAACGTCCTTTGTGTGTTTTTTGTGGGTTATATGGTTATATTGTGGATAAGTGCTATAAAAAGTACTGTTTTCCTCCTGATTACAAGAATAGGAGTCAGAGTAATAGAACCAATTTGGTAGGATCTTATTCTGGTGATTCTTTACCTGATGAATCTGCTGCAATAAAAGATTCAACTCCTGCTATGTTTACTAAAGGTCAGCATGAGAGTCTTTTGAGTTTACTTCAAGAAAGGAATTCTGGTGCTTCTGTTCCATCTTCAAAATGCAAGATAATGTTCTTTCATCTATTTTTGATGGTCCAGCTGAAGATGCAATGGTTCTTGCTTGCAATTCAAATAAATATTTTGCTTCTTGGATATTAGATTCAGGGGCCACTGACCATATTATTAATTCTCTAAATTTTTTCATTTCTTATTATTCTGTTACTAATAAATATGTTTGATTACCTAACAATGAAATTGTTAATGTTACTCATATTGGAACTGTAAAGATATCAGAGACATTACTTTTACACAATGTTTTTTCTATTCCTCATTTTAGTTTTAACTTAGTCTCTGTTTCTCAGCTAACCAAAAATAATACCTTATGTCTCATTTTTTCCACTGAATTTTGTTGTATACAGGACCTCACTGCATGGAAGATGATTGGTTTAGCTAAAGCTGTGTATGGGCTTTATGAATTAGATGTTCCATTTCATAATACTGTTCGTTCTGTTTTCAATTTCAATATTGTATTGAATAATTCTTTTGTTAATTTTTCTAGTCTTTGGCATGCTAGATTAGGGCATCCATCTAGACAAAGAATGCGTTTTTTTTTTCTCAATTAAATAAAGATGTACCTTGTACTTCTATTCCTGATTGTGATGTTTGTCATATTGCTAAGCAAAGAAGGTTACCCTTTCCTGTCAATTCTTCTGTTTCAGCTTCTATCTTTGATTTAATTCACATAGATATATGGGGTCATTTTTCCATTAAGAGCATATATGGTCATGCATATTTTTTTAACTATTGTCGATGATAAAAGCATATTTGTGTAGATTTATCCTATGAAATTCAAATTTGAAGTTCGAGACCTAATTCCTCAAAAAAAACCAGTCACATGATTTTGTGTTTTTCTTGGTTTTGCATTGGTCTCATGGAAATCTAAGAAGCAGCAAACGATATCTCAGTCTTCTAGTGAAGCTGAATATCGAGCTCTTGCCTCTGTCACTTGTGAAATTCAGTGGATTATATTTCTTCTTTCAGATTTACATATTGATATTTCCTCTGCCAATCTTTTTGGTGACAATCTTTCACTTTTATCATGAAAGAACGAAGCATATAGAGATTAACTGTCATCTTATCCGAGAAAAGCTTCAGTAAGGGATTCTGACTTTACTCCCCGTGACAACTCACAATCAAGTTGTTGATTGTTTCACAAAGGCGTTGCATACTTCAGCTTTTTTGAATTCCAAATTCAAGTTGGGCATTCAAGATCTCTATGCTACAAATTGAGGGGGCTAACAAGATTTAATGACAGCTAGGATTCAGTTAGTTTGTTATATCCTAGCTGGCATCATTAGTTGGATTTTTCATTATTAGTTTCTTTACTTATATAAATAAGTAGCGTTTTGTATTAACTGATAATAAGATAATTTTTATCTTTAGAATAAAACGATACATCCTCCTTTCTCTCGATTGTTTCCAATTCTCAAATTTTTTAACCCTAAATCAAGAAATCGACTCAGTTTCTAATCACTCAGAAACCGTAAATTTAATAAAGATATCGAGAATTCTCTTGATTTGAAAGATTTAAGAAAGTAGGCGAGTCGTAGAAATTACAATAAAATAACAAAAGAAGGAAAAGCTGGAATACCTCTCTGCTAGAAGAATGAGAAATCGAAGCCAATGAAATGCTACCATTTTTAGAGTTATTTACAACAGATATTGGAATCAAATTCCAATAAATCGACTCGCCTTCCTCATCGTTTCTTCATTCTACGTCACTGTCACCAACTTGGCCCGAATCAACGGGTAAAGCAAGACCCCAAACAAAGCTTAGCAGTTAGCAGCAAATGTCAGAGCCGAATTTGTTGTTTCTGCTTTGGTCGAGGTTGGGCTCATGGATTCTGTAGTTGCATCACTTGGCTTTTATGTTTGAAAACGTGGGAGTCTAGGGAACAATTTTAAAAAATTGTAATTTTTAGATTTCTTTTATTAATTTTATATTTTATACTTTTAAAACTTTTATTAATTCAAGAAAGCATTGAAATTCTAAAGTTGTAAAAGAATTCAAGTTTTTTCTCATTCACGTCTCCAATTATCTCTTATAAGTTCCCTCTTATGGTTAGAAAATGATGGACAAATTTTGCACTTCCATAACTCAAATTGGTGTCTTTTTGATATGTTGCTTTCTTTTGAAAAATCAAATTTTGATATTTGAACGAAAATATGAGCACCCTGTTGCAAACTTCATATTATTTTTAAAATGTATGAGAGAATCTCATAAGAGATATGTAATTACTAGTTTGATTCAACTCAAAATAATATATTAGGACTGCCAATGAATATCGACTTTTTAATTTTTAATTTTTTGAACTTAAAGTTTTACTGGTTTCAATAAATTAAAAAATATATGTTTTATTATTTTAATTTATTTAAATTTTTTATAACTTTTGAGTATTTTTTTAATGATTATTTTTTTTTCAAGTTGCCCAATTAATTAAGGCTATCAGATTATTTTTTTAACGATTGAAATTATAAGTCTAAAATTAAAAATATTTAAAAATTTGTCGTCGATAAGTTTTCACACCAAATTTTAGATTAATTATTGGCGTAAAGTATTAAGTGAGACAATTTTATAATGTTTTTCAAACTCGTTGTACAAAATATAAGAGTCAAAAATTAGTGACAAATAGTAGTTTTGTCACATTAAACCATTTTTTATGACATAAATAAAATGTTACGCTTTTTAATATAAATAAAATGTCACATTTTATTCCTTCAAAAATATGACAATTGTTTCTAATTAACATTAAATCAGTATAATAATAATTCGTCATTAATACTTTTATTTTATTGGCGACGATTTTACAAAGTCAACACTTTATTTAAACATCATTGAAATATTATCTTCCAAAATTTTTGAAGGCGTCAAACATATAGTGACAAAAACTAACGACGTTTTAAAAAATTGTCAAAAAGATATATTATTATTTATTAATTTCGATAAAAATAAAAAATTGTCATGTTTTGTAATATATTTTGTGGCGGTATGTTTATAATATGATTATTTTTATTCAATTTATCCTCTACAAATTTTATTTCATCTAAACTGCCCTCTATCTGTTTTTAATTTTTATAATTTAATCCAATATTTTTAATATAGTTTTATTTTTGTTCAATTTAATATCTAAATTTTTTCGTTAATTCAAAATTTACCTATATGTATTTTTATTTTTATAATTGAGTCCAATATTTTTAATATGGTTTTATTTTTGTCCAGTTTAGTTTATAAAATTTTTATTTAATCCAAAATTGACCTCTATTTATTTCTAATTTTATAATTTGTTCTAAAATTTTTATAATTTAATCTCGAGAGTTCACTATCAATGCATCACCTAATACCCGGTAAAAACGAATCGTACCCGAATATCGAATGCTACAAATGGCTCATTTGTGGCCTAAAACATATTTTAAAAAACAAGCATATTCGATTAAACAACCAACATGAACATAAAGAGGAAACAATTAACTAAAGTCACCCGAGAAAATAAACCTTTAAAAACTTTAGAAAAATAAACGATTTAACAAAAATGTATTTTTGGTAATTTTACAAGATTTAAACCCAAAAAAATATTAAAAACTTAAATACAAGTTTCATATAAGTAGAAACATCTTATACCTCTACTTTGCTAATAAAAAAAAGTTCAAATTGAAGTAAATTTAACTGAATCGAGGTTTAGGGACTAAAACGTAAATAATTTATAAGTTGGATTTTAATTTAAAAAAATAGTTTCATGTCCGTTTTAGACTCGTTAATTCCAATTATATTTAATGGTAAATTCTTGTTGAACTCGAATTTAAAATAGAGTGTTAATTGCAAAATAAGTAGTTTATGGGTCATTTTGAAAACATTCATAAAATACATGGGATAATTTTTAAAAACTGAAATTAAACCTTCCTTTATGAAATCAATATCATCATTAACATATATATCAAGTTTCAGGTTAATCTAAGCTAAAACGAGTCCTTGCTTGCAATTATAAAATTAGTGACTAAAACGTAAAGTTTAAAATGATAAGGTATTGGATTAAATTATAAAATAGAAATAAATAGAGGTCAATTCAAAATTAAATAAAAATTAAGGGATTAAATTGAACAAAATTAAAACTATAGTAAAAATAGTAGATAAAATTATAAAAATTAGAAACAAATATGAGTCAATTTTACATTAAATAAATATTTTATGGACTAAAGTGAACAAAATATTATTATATTAATAATATTAGAACAAAATATTTTATGGACTAAAACAATTTTATGTAATCTAAAATTTACCTTTATTTATTTTAATTTTTATTATTGAAGTTAATATTATTAATATTAGAAGAAACTATTTTAAATAAAATTTTATAATTTTATTATTAAAGTATGATACCCTTTTACTTTTCTTTCATATTTTCACCCAATTTCAGAGAAAAAATTATTTGTACTAAAGTAAGGAAAACTACCTCTCTTTTATTTTTTTCCTTTCATTTTTTCACTCTACCAAGTAACCATTAAATTCATTTTCTTTCTAATTTTTTCATGCTTCCTTCCTTTTATTTTTTCACCTAACCAAGCAAAGCCTTAAAAAATTGGGAAAGAGTTCAAGCACTGCGTGAATTCAGGAGTGTTCATAACCAAGTACCCAAAATTTTGAGTACTAAAAAATAAAGACTCGTTGTAATGGCCGAATTTTAAAAATTCGCAAGTCGTTTCACCCGAGCACTGAGCTTGGGCGTTGAGCTGAGATTTGAAGCTTATGTGAACCCTTCTTTAATGTTGGGCTAAGAGTTTTGGGCTAACATGTGAGTTGGGTTGGTGTTGAAAAGGAGTAAAGGGATAATTACCCCACCTTTGAAAGGGAAAAAGAGATAAGATTTATGGTGGCTACAGATTTGGAAGAGGATGATATCATCTTTGTCTCCTCTTCTTCTTCCTCACACTTTTTTCCTTCATCTTTTTTTAGAGCTCAAAGATAAATGTGAAATCTTTATCATTTTAAGTTAGAATCTCAAAATTTAGGTTTAAGATAAAGTGTTTAGCATCAAAGGGCCTATCATCCAAGGTAAATTGTGGGAAAATAGAGAAGTTTTGAAGAAAGTGAGTTTTTGTGCAGTTAAGGAAGGAGAACGGGAATAGTAGATTTAGCCCTATTTCTAATTATATAAATCTCCTTTTATCACCCTTTAAATTTCAGTAACGTTGTAACATGTTTTACAACACTTTTTCTAGTGAAAGAAGTTAAAAAAAATTTCAAGGAGCTTGGGAAGAAGAAGGCTTGAGGAGCTTGACTAGAAATTTCTTTTTCAGTGAGAAATCAAGGTTAGTAACTACTAACTTTTTTGGCTCATGCACATCCTAAGGATGATGCTTTTTGTGCTTAAGATTGATATTTATTTTTGGTGCTGAATGCTTGAAACCTTCATTAATGGTAAAACTCAGATTTGATGTTAATCGTATGTAAAAATAGTAGTAAATCACCTAAATAATTCTTATAAGATGTAGGATTTAGTTATGAGGCTTTTGGTTGAGTTTTGGGATCTTGAGAAGTGATTTCTCAAGCCTAGGAAGCTATTTCTAGGCTTCGGTATCGGTATGCAGGGAGGCGATACCGATACCCTAGTGTTCTGGGTTTAAAGAACATTGTTCTATTGGATAGACAACAAAGGGCTACCGGTACGGTGTACAGGTACTGATACGCCATGCAACCCGATATCGGTACAGGTCGATCTGTATCGGTACTTTAAGGCTTTTGGAAATTTCAATGAGCTAATTTCGTATCGGTACGCTATGTGTACTGGTACCCAATGAATACTCGTATAAAACTGAAAAATCTCTTTATACTTGAACATAAAACTTAAGAACTCGGTAAAAGTCTTGTGTGACTTATATGTTGATAGCAATGATGGTTTGGTTATGTGATTATGTGATGTGCCGCGTGGGCACTTGGTGGATGAGATTCAAACACTCAAGATGTGTTGCAACACCATGGTAAGAGATTTGCCAAATGTATGTTCTCGAAGCTATGTGGCACTGGGCCTCACCTAGAGAGTGTACGTTCCGAAGCTGTGTGGCACCGGGCCTCACTCCAGGTTTGTTGGTATGATGCATATGTGTTGTGTGAGATTAATGCATTCCTATTGTTTGTTATGTCTTTAGGCGGCTAGAGGTAGCGTCAATGTTGTTATATTTTACCACAGTATCTTTCTCTTAGCTACATGCTCATATTTATGATTAGCATGAAACATGGTTGAGTGGAAGTATATTCACTGAGCTTCGTCATCTCAACGTTTGAAATTGTTGTTTCCGTTCGCGAGTTAGTAGGTTCGACGTGCATCGTTGGAGCATCATCGGAGTAGGACTTTAGCATCGACTAGTGTTCGAGTACAATATTTAGATTATATTGGGCCATGTATTCGTAGGACTATGATTGTATTGTAACTCTTATTTTGGATTTAAACTTATGAGTCGAATACTTTTTAATTTTGTATTTCAAATGAAGCTCTCATGTAACATTTTAACTATTTATCTACTTGAAATGTTTGGACTTAATGAATTTTATGAAATGTATGTATTTTGAGTTAAACTAGGTGAAAATTTTATGAAAATAATTTGGGCTTAAGGCCCAATTGTAACATCCGGGTTGAGAGTGTTGCACTCATGTTTCAACCTAGAACCATATAATACTCGTAAGTTAAAGTCAGGTACCCAAGTCAAATTTATACAATTTTATTTTAGAAATCAAACAATTTAAAGTAATTCGAAAAGACAAAATTAAAACTTAGAAACACAAATTACATAATGTCTTAATTCAAACATAAAGTTTAAATTTAAATTATATAATCAAAGATAAAATTTAAAAATCCAAAAAATAGATCATGAGCATGACATATTTGAGAAATATATTTAGAAATTAGAGTAAAATATTCTATAATAAAATCTTTTAATTTTTGACTAAAAAGTCTTAATAAATAGATAAACAGACCGGGTACTAAAATAACCCAAAAATTGCGACTCGAAAAAATTTAACCAGCCAGGCACCTATCCCAAGTTCGACATAATTGATTCACAATTTTATATTTTTGGTACAATTACGGCATCCAACTCATTACAAATTAATCCAAATCGAAAATAATACAAAAACTCATTATGGAAGATCCCAAGATCCATTCACGGCAACAATAAATACTTAACATTGCTTTTAGTGTATCGTTCCACTTGATCAACTGATTAACGGTCGATTTACAATTTACGGTTAGCTGTTTGCATGAAGCTAACAATTGTCAATTAAAATTTGGTCATGATGTTTATCAATAACTAAATCATGCAACTTTTACAACAATAGTATTCAATGATTCAAACTCAAGATAATAATGACTCAGTCTAAATTTTGATGCGGTCCGAATCCGAAATCTTAGTCGAAACGCAATAATCGGTGTGGGTAGAGACCAAAAAACCCAATAAACTTCCTTTTATTTTAACCAGCAATGGTTTGAACATGATCTTTGATCTGAACAGATTCAATCCACCCAATTGCACCCACCATATCAAAGCAAATGCAGAAAGGCTTAATAAACATCTTCCATTTTACAAGAAAAAAAAGGGTTGAAAATAACTCAACAGACAAAAAAGGAAATGATTGGGAAAATCTTAAAAGCCACAACAAAAACAAGGCAGAACTGATATACATAAGACAAATAAAGATGTTAGAAGAAAGTTCTGCTGCCCTACAATCTATCTCAATGGCTTCCATTTATAATTTAACTGTTTCCGCATTTTGTACGGAAACATCCATTCTTTGTCTTGGTAATTATATCGAAAAATCGGATCAGAAGCAAACTTTTTGTACACCATTTAAGTTCCTAGTAAAAGCCTTCCAAAGGAGTTCAGAAAAGCAGGCATACCCTTGTACAGTGTACGTCCACACTTTCGATCAATCAGCTCTCAAGTTCAGAATTTCTTTGGCAGTCCTCAAACGAAAATATGGCATGTGTTCCTACAAAATCACGGAAAATCAGGACTCACTTCAAAAGCAAATAACCAGACCTCGTGTTTCAAGTGAGTGCATGTCCATGTGAGTACATCAATATCTACTGCCTTTTGTCGTATATCTTGGTAGATCGACAATAGACATTACATCCCAATAATTATTGCCTTAAGTACTAGAGTTGAATCACAGAAAAAAAAAACAAAGTAAAACGTGAATTTCAAGTATAATAAATCATTTCCATGGACTTACCTGGTTAAAACAAAGACGTAAACCTCTGCTATAAAAGTCGATATATTTTAGCATAAACATGCCACAATCAAACCTGAACATAAAGAAAATTATTTAGGGGAAACAAATAAAATTCTAACAGAAAAGGCACATGAAACTAGCACTAAAAGGTACTATTAATTACAGTTTCACCAAATATTTGGAATTGCCATCAATGGTTAGTAAAAAAGGATTCAGATACCTATTAAGCTACCACATAATCAAATACTTAACATCATAAGTTATTTGTTTATCCGATAAGCTTATGAAGAATTAAGTATTCCAAGCACTGATACATAAAATGTGACAGCAATAGATACAAGAATACACACCCATTCTCCTGTGCAGGAAGGTCTTCAACATATTCTTGTTCCCAAGAACTTATATCAATGTTCTTTCCACTCTTGTCCTTCACTTCTTCAACAAAGTATTTTGCCTGGCACATTACAACTGATATTAAACAAGTTCGAAAGGAAATGCCCAAAGAATCAGTATGAGCTTTTTTTAAATGATATTTTTTTTTGTAGGAGGTAAGAGTAGGAAGGGTGGGCTTGCAGCCAAAGCAACTATCATTGTGAATACGATAAGAAAGATTTACAGCATAAAGATGTAGAGGGAAAATGAGTCTAGCAGCTGACAGGATAGTAAACGCCGAATCCTCTAACATGTAAACTATATAATGCACTTTAGATCAATTAATTAAGTGCATCGAAATAATACGACATCTAAAGAGAAAACCCTGAAGATCATACCAGTGCTCTCATCACGTTTGGATCTTTTCCTTTTAGTGAATCCAGATATTGGAATTTCTGATCTTTCTTATTGATAACTGCCAAGCACCAATGTATTTCTTTGTGTATGGGGACAAATATCTGAGCAAAATGGAATAATTGATCTAAGGATAAATACAATGAGTCATGCAAAAAAAAGCTAAATCAAAGTAAAAGACAAACATTTACTTTATCACAGTCCAATAAGCAGTACCCCAACTTCCTTTGCGAAGTCCATCTTTTGACAGCTTTATAGTTATAGCCGCTCTCCGGATTCACTAACTGAACAACATAATTCAGAAGGGCGAAAGTAGCTAAGAAAATGATAGTTACAGAGACCTGTACGAACGAGAAAAGTAAATTACGGGAACACTGAACATTGAACCAAGAAAATACCTTTTTATAGAAGAAGGTATTGAAGAAATGGCATTTCAGAAACTTCTTTGGATCCCTATTTTCCCGTTCTTTCAGTAGTTCAAGATATAGATTAATGACCTATAAAAGAGAAATATGTGTGTTAAAACCAGATTACCAGCGCGCTTAATTCCAGTACGACCTAATCGAATGAGGACAAATTAAGAAATCCTCCAGAGGCTACTCTATGCAGATATACAACACAAGATATAAACATGAACAAAACGAAAGCAACCTCATCATTCAACCAGGCGCCTGGTTTCAGACATTGCAAAACTTCTCCTCTAATATCAATGCTCGAGTTTTGGTGAGAGACTAATATCTTTCTCCTACAAAAGCACGCATAAACAATGATGTTACAGTACAAGTGGCATCTTATCAAATAATCAAGTACTAACACATGAATTATTACATACCAGTTTTTCACAGAAAAAGCACGAGACACCAAAGTCATCTCCTCCTCAGTAATAGGAATAAAAGGCTCGGGAGGTAACACCTGGAATTCAATAAATGATCAAACAATAACAACAAAACATTAATGACAAACATTCTTAACAAATAAAAAATGCCATTTATTCTATTCTAGAATCAACAAAATGGTTCAAAATACCCTGCCAAGACAATGCGACACAATTAAAACAAAGCAATCAAAAGGAACTTACTTCTACTTGCTCCTCTTCTGGTTCCTTTTCGGGTCTCAATGCCTCGAGTCCAGCTTTACGCTTCTCGTTCAACTCAATTTGAAAATCCAATTCCTTCAACTTGGAATTTCTCCTCTCTGCACTCTCCAGCAACTTCTTGTAAACTTCTAAATCTTGCACATCGGAAATCTTCCTTAATGAAGACATATCCAACGAACTCTCCACTCTCAAACTCCCATTATTCAACTCAGTAACAGCAGATGAAGACGACGGCTGAAAATGCTTCTCTTCTTCCACACTATTCTTCGCTTTCTCAATGATCTCCACTTCTTCAACCCTAAGATCATCTGTAACCATTCCCTTTTCTTTCTTCTCATCATCCTCCACAAAAATCACTTCTTTTTCCTTCTTAAAATGGCTCAAAGCATCCCAAGCTGGCCTTTTCACATTACTGAATCTACTACTCAAGAAATTCCCCATATCGCTTTTAGCCGAATCCTGTTTGTGTTTTGAACCTGGTAACCCAAATTTTATATGTCTGACAGGGGCGTGGACTGCTCTAGGGAAAGGTATCTTAGGTTCTGGGTAACGAGAGATTCTCGAGACCGTGCTGTTGTGGGGTAAAATTGCTTTTTCTGGGCTTTGGCTCAAAGAAAATTTGGGTTTTTTGAAAAACTGAAAGTCGATGAAAATTGGATATGGAGATTTCTTTTTGTGGTTGAAATTGGAATTGAAATATTCATCTCCACCGCGTTTACGATTACCTGCTAAAGCACCCATTGACGAAATTCACAAAATTTAAACCCTAAAGTTCCAATACCCATTTAACGAAAACCATGAAACTAGATTTGAGAGGCTAGGGTTTTTCTAAAAACCCCTAAATGTTATAACCCGGAATAACTGCTTTTAAAGCGAAAACATTGAAACCCAGAATTTGGAAAATCCGAAATATTTCAAAACACAACAAAAGGATCGGATTTTTCTTAAAACTAAACCAAGCCCAGAAAATAAAGGGGAGAATGCGGAAGAAAATCGATGAAAAAATTGAAAAGAAAAGTACCGTTACTGGTAGCGGCGTTGTAATTTGGATCAAAATACCAGAAAAGTAGAGATTTGAAAGAGTCGAACAATTAAAAAGGAAGTGAATTGAAAGAAGGATTTTGGAAATTTCGCAATTGCATTTCGCGGGACAAAAAGGAATCAACTTTTGAACGCTGCGTTTTCAGGTTTATGTTTGGGAAACGTAGGTCTGCTACGAGATAATATCACCAAAAATAAAAAGGTAAAAATATCTCTTAGGTCCCCGTTATTTAGAAATTTGGTAAATTAATCCCTTAGAAAAAGAAGAACAATTTAACCCTGTCAATTTCGAGAGTTATAAATTAAGGATGATTAGTCAGTGTTAATTTTTTTTCAAAAAATATAAAATTTTAGTTAACATAATAAGCCCTCAACTTTTACACATTATGTCAATTAGGTAACAACATAAAAATTTCAACAAATTTAACCTTTAATATTTACAAAATGTGTAAATTATGTTCTGAATTTTTTAAAATCAAAGTCAAATTAACATAATAGGTAAACATTGAGGGCTGGTTTTATTATCATGTCAATCAGAATTGTATAAAATTTAATGAACACATTAAAATCATTATTTTTTGGGTTAATTCACATTAAAGTCATTATTAGTTGTCTTTAATTGATCACTTTTGAAATTAACAGGGTTTAATTTTTTGTTTTTGGATAAATGGTGTGTTGTATTTATTCGGAAGCAGCGAACTGCTACAAAATACATCAAGAATCAAGTAATAGAAGGACCTAACTCAATTGATCCCCCAAACTGTACAAAGGCGTCTACTATCACTATTATGTCTATCTTTTTTGAATCTATACAGCTATATACTAATGGCGTATTTTAAAGTATCAAAAAGTTCATCGCTAAAGCGAGAGACTCTTCTAAAAGTTCTTGCATTGCGTTCTTCCCATATGGTATAAAGATAACTTGTCCATGCTAACTTTAAAATTGTAGTAAGAAGGAATTTACCTTTCTAGTTAGTAGAGCCCATTGAAGGTTTTCCTCCCACTTGTGTGGTTGATGAACCATCCCACATGCACACAATATCTTTCACTACAGTACCAGCGAATAAGGGCATTATGAGAATTTAAATTTTTACTTCTATTTTTTTTAGAGGAATCAAATTATCTAATTTTTAAAATTGAAAGTGACATAAGAGGTATTTTTACTAAATAAAAAAATGAACGGGGCTTTTAGTTTTTACGCTATTATAGTAGAAAGTCTCAAAATATGTGAATTTTGAGATTATTTTTTAATGTTCTCCCAATCTTCTATTTCTCACATAATAATCCTAAACTCTAAAATTTCTCATTTATCCTCTCCTAATTTAATTTGAACGGAAAAAACGATGACCATAACCATGACACTTATGAGCGTCGAGATTATAATTAATATTAACTATATAATATAGATTGAAATCCTAAATCTCATAAACAAAGAAAAACTACCTAAGTAGTACCCCACCTATTCTAATGTTACTATTTTAGTATTTCAACTATTTTCTTTTTGTAAAATGATATCTAACGTTACGTTTTTTTATTTATTTTAGTACCCGCCGTTTAGAGCCATCCTTGGGGCAGGTTGAATCGGTCGACCGCCCAGAGCCCCATTTTTCATAATTTATACTTCTTAAAAATTATAATAGAAAAGACCCCAAAATTTAATTATAATATTAGATAGAGGCCTCCACTTTGGGTCATAAATAACAAGTAAAAGAAATAATAATTTGGTTATAATATTAGATATAGGCCACTTTTTTATTTTTACTTTTAATTTTGGCTTAATACACATTCCCCCTAAACTTTACATGTTTTCCCAATTTGCCCCCTAAAGTTCATTTTGACCACTTTTACCCCTAACGTTTTTTCCGTTACCCATATAGCCCCATACCGTTAAAAAAATCTATCTTGACCAATCAGAACGCGCCACATCATTTTTCTTATTTATTTTTAAATTTTAAAATAAAATAAATATATTAAACCATACCCTAAATTTACCCAATTACCCCCATCTTATTCCCCAAACACTATTTCCCATTTCATTCATCTTCAACCCCATTTCTCTAGTTTTAACCCCTAACTTTTAAATTTTAACCCCAACATTTGGATTGTTGTCGAGCTGATTATCACTGTTGGCAGTGTGGAGGAGGTTGACGGTAACAAGGTGGTCATTGCCATCATTGTAGAACCAGTGAATGACGCCCGCCAGGATGTCGCCTTGGCGAAACCGCAGGATCTTCTAGTGCTGGTCCCAAAACCTTCCATGGCTCTGCTGTCCTTGCCCTTGTTGTGATGTCTCGGCACATCCAGGCATTACAGTTCCCTGAAAACCCTTTTTTTGGAAATTTAAAATATTATTTCTAGTTCTATAAACGATAATAAGATAAAGAGCGACGTTTTTAATTTGAATGTAAGTATACAATATACATACTTTAGATAATGTAAATAAGCTGATGAGCATTGGTGAAGTAAGGTAAGACGAGGCCATTAGGCACAACGTTGTGCCTCCTCACAGACACGCTAGCACACTTGAGCTGCCGGCTGTTGGGGTTTCACCACTCGGTGGTGCCGCCTTCGGATTGAATTCGGGACGTGGGCTCGATGGAGTCGAGCTTGTTGATTTGGCACTCATTTTGGAAATGGTACTCTTGCTCTGATCCCGGATGAGCCAAGCAGTCATTGAAGAACAAAAGGAGAGAAAGTGAAAGAGAGAGTAAAGGAGAGAAATGGGGTTGGAGATGAATGAAATGAAAAATTTGATTTGAGAAAGAAGACGAGGTTATTTGGGTAAATTTAAGGTATGTTTTAATATATTTATTTTATTTTTTATTTTATTTTAAAATTTAAAATTAAATAAGAAAAATGATGTGGCATGTTCTGATTGGTCAAGATAGATTTTTTTAACGGTAGAGGGCAATATAGGTAACGAAAAAAACGTTAGGGGGAAAAAGTAGTCAAAATAAACTTTAAGGGGCAAATTGAGAAAACAGATAAAGTTTGGGGGAAAGAGTATTAAGCCTTTAATTTTTTCTAATAGTTAATATTAGGGGTTCAATTTTTTCAATATTTGTTATGTGGGGCCCAAAATTTTTCAATACTTGTTATTAGAGGCTCAATTTTCCCCCAATATTTGTTATTATGAGCTTACTCTTAAAATCTTTTTTCTTCAATATTTGTTATCAGGGATCCAAATTTTTTTCTCCAATATTTTTTTATTTGAGGCTCAATTTTTTTAATAATTGTTATTAGGGAGATACTTTTCAAATTTATTTTTAACAATACTTGTTATTTGAGGTCTAATTTTTCAATATTTGCTACTAGAGACTCAATTTTTTTAATATTTTGTTAACTTAATTGGAGAAAGAAAATAAATGAAACACCCGTGGCCAAAGTGGGATTCAAACAAGGCAATGTCGGGTAAGGTGTGCGCTTTTACCCCTTGGCCAAGTACCATATTTTTTATTGGATTACAACCCTTAGTATATATGTTAAATCCTAATTAATGCAAGGTAAAAGGAAATAATAGTGAACCAGAGGGGATTCAAACATAGTACACTTAAAATGCATTAAAGCACTTAAACCATGGAAACAAATCTAATAGTTAGTTTATAATCGGTAACATTTTATATATTTTTTAAATGTAATTTACACAAAATTTAAAATAAAAATAGTTTAATATTTTTTATTTTTAAATTAAATATGATTTTTTTTCACATTTATTTTTATAATTTTACATGTAATTTCACATTTGTTTCAATGGTCTAGGTACTCCAATGCATCCCAAGTGCACAATGTTTGAGTCTTGTCTAATCTACTTTTATTTTCCGACATTAATTATTATTAAATGTTGTAATTTATATTACAAATGTGATATTTTTTCCGAACAACGTAAATCTGGTATTTTTTTTTTTTGGCTGAGTGGTAAAAGCAAGCATGTTACCCCAGCTTCAAATCCCACTAAGGCCATATATGTTTCATTGCAACAGACATCAGTTTTAGTTTAGGGGAAAAAAACATGACCTTGACATACATGAGTCTCTCAATTTATCCTTAATCATAATTTTAAAAATCTCAATCTTAATTTCCTATGTAACGTAGCTTGACCCACAAAACCTAGTCGAATCTGGAGTGACACATTAACCGTTGAAACGATCCAAATCATCTAAATCAATCAACTCATTAATACATCTCGTTTTATTTAGTTGAAAGTTGTTTGGCATTTCGAACTCAACAAGCAGTCCTAATAGAAAAAAATGAATGATGTTCATAGATCTGAGTTCAATCGCTTTGTTTACAAGGTGTATGTGCATTGTCATAATATTAAGAATATTCATGAACGGAATCATTTTTAGACTTTAAAAAAAGTTATTGTGGTCACCGGTTCCTCAAACAACTTATTTAGCTTTTTTTTTTAATATAATGATGTGAGTACAAGGTAGCAAGCAAGTGTTCAATTTTCTTAGCCATTTAATAAGGCACAGACACAGTGCACACATGGTGCTCAAACTTGGATCACCTGGATAAAATACATCATTCTTTATCACTAGAACCACTCCACGGGTTCCACAACTTATTTAGCTTTATTAACAAATCATAAACAATAAATCAATATGTTACTAACATGTTATAACACATCAAGCATTTTTTAATCAATTAACAACCATAGTTACTTACAATTACATTTGGTCGGTTGACCAAGCTGATCATCTTTGTTTTCTCATATTTCCTTATATCATGAGTTCTAGACTCACTAAGAGCACCCCCTTCGTTAATCCCCTTAGGATTAGAATTAACGAGTTACTTTTTTGGCTTAAGGGTGTAACAAGCCCTTAAACTTTTGAAAAAAATAATAATTAAGACCCTGAATTTTTTTTGCACTCAATTAAGCCCTTAAACGTTTGAAAAAAAATAATTAAGCCTTTGATTATATTTCTCGGTTCAAGGACTTAATTGGATGCAAAAAAAGTTTAGGGACATAATTAAATTTTTTAAAAGTTCAAGGGTTTCTTACAGCCTTAAGCCTTTTTTTTAATAATCTTAAGGTAGTATATGATTATACATATTCTTAATCTTTTAACAAGGCACACACACTCCTTGAAGATAAAATGATTTGAACATAGGTCTCTTAAAATAAACGTTATCTTCTTTTCTATTGGAACACTTGTTGTGATGGTTAGTATTTATGGGTTTAACACTTGAAGCACATTATAATATTGTTGGAAAAATTAGGGAAGGTGTGCACTAAAATTTTATTTTTTATGATTCAGCATCTAGTGGGTTAGTTAAGATATAACATAAGCCAATAGAGAAAAGTTGTCTCTTGCTCTCTCTCATTTGTACAAGGTTCCTAATCTAAGTCTTTTTCTTTGACTTTGATTATGTATTCTTCTCGGTCTAGGGCCGGTTCCCCTTTAAAGCTCAAAATAGACCAAGCATTCAAGTTGCAAAACATCGGTCCTAAAGAAATGCTTGGTTTCATTTCTTTATGGAGTGACCATGGCCCTCCTAAATCCCTGATTTGTCCCTGGGAAGATGATGTCCTTTCCAAAAGTTTTGCTGACACAAGAAAAGAAAATGCGACCTGAAAGCTTGTCTGCAAATCAAGCCATCAAAAAAGAAAATACCGTACTTGGATGTGTTTGAGGCTGAATTCCAAGGTTGGAGAAGTTGATTTGCGATTAGGTTTGCACAGCTTCGCAGGGGTCTGCACTATTTTCATAAAATTGCCATAAAAGAAATTTGAAGATCAAAAATAAGTTTTTTCAGATTCAAACTTCAATAGCTCTAGAATCTTAATCATGCGATATTTCTCAGTTTTAACAATGAACTCATGATCATCGCTTTCAACCAATTTGTCTCTCGAAATTACAAACTTACACGGTAAGTGAACATAGGGATCGGCATTTTACCCAGACCCGACCCGGTCCGATTTTTTAATAAAAAAAATAGGTTCGGGTCGGGTCGGGTTTTTGTTGATGATAAACTTGGGTCGGGTCGGATTCGGGTTTAGGGTAGAAAATATCCGACTCGAGACTAATAGTGTAATTTTCTCTTAAATTTTTAGGGATATTTATAATAATACCCATCTTTATATATATATTTTTTATAATTAAGTCTTTAAAATTGAATTTTTATTTATAATTTAGTCCTTTAAATTATAATTGTTTACAATTAAGTCCCTTAAAAATATTTTTTTTATAATTAGGTCTCTAAAATTAATTAATTTATATAGGTCGGGTCGGGGTCGAATTTAGTATATTTATTTTCAGGTCGGGTCGGATTTTTTAAAGAATATGTTAGGGTCGGGTGCGGGTGCGAGTTTAAGGTATTTATTTTCGGGTCGAGTCCGGGTGGGCCAAAAACCCGACCCTACCCGACTCGTACCCATCCCTAAGTGAACATCGTGTAAGAAAAAAAAGTAAATCCAAGAAATAATAAATTAATAAAATATAAATATTATATTAAAATATTAAATGAACAGAACAAGAAATATAGACAGGGCCGTCTCGGAGATTTTCGGGGCCCTGAGCGAAAATTAGAAAATTGACCTCTATATAACAAAAGCATATCTTATTAGTTTGAACAATCAAAATAATATTTTTTAAGTCTTAATTACAAAATAAGTGTACAAACTATACATGTTTTTTTTTGCTTTAGGTGCCTAAAGTTTATTTTGTTATCATTTTGAGGTGTCGATCATTATTTTTTATATAAAAAATGAAACTTTAGACACGTAAAACAAAAAAAAACGACATAATTTGGGCACTAATTTTTTTAAAAAATAGACACCTAAAACAAAAAGCAGCATAATTTGAGTACTTGTTTTTAATTTTTTAACGGTCGTTATCTAGAAATGGCCACAGAGTAAACTTCAGACACTTATTTTGACCCAAAAAACATTTTAGTGTCTAAAAATAAAGAAAAGTATAGTTTGTACATTTATTTTGTAGTTAAGCCTTTCTTTAATAAATCATAAAAATATGATTAAATTTTTATCAAACACATTATTTTCATTGTTAAATTAATTAATTTATTTATCTAGGAAAAAATTAATTTTTACCATTAAATTAATTATTTAATCAATTAAAAAAATTAAAATTTAGGGGCCCTAGGCTGGTTGGGGGCCCTGAGCGGTCGCTCGGGGTGCTCCCCCTCACAGCCGGCCCTGAATATAGACAGAACAAGAAATATAGATACAACATATCCAAAATCAAATTGATTAAAAACGAGTTGAGACCAATAGATGCACAGTTTTCTTTAACAGATTTATGACCACTCCTTAGTGCTTGAGATTTTCGTTCGTCTGTCTCCCAAAATACAACAACTATATAATCTACAGTAGCACAGTTGTAAAAACCACGAACTACAATCTTGCATTCTCCTTTAACCAAAACTACTTTTAAAAATCACAGAGAAAAACAATAGATAATTTTCTGTCTTTTTTAAAGAGAAATTAAAAAAATCTCTCGCTCACAAAAAAGGTCATAAAAGAAAGAATTTTACTAGTATCAGAAGTTGTAAGCCCTAGGCCTAACATGACCTTGTTTTATGCCTTTGTGGTCTAAGCTTCCTTGTATTTTGGATCAACTTTCAAGTTCAGGACTATTTAGTTAATTATTCAAATTAATTTTAATTCGTACTTAAATAAATAAATTATTATAAAATAAAATTTCATAATTAAATAATTTTATATAATTTAATTGCAGTTCAATTAAAATCATGATAACTTTATCCTATTAAAACATGTGTAAAATCTATTTAATTGCCGTTTATTTTTCAATTATGTAATAATTAACAATAATGTTCTTATAATTTAATTTCACTTCGGACTCAATTGTTAGGACTGAGTGGATATATATAAGTTGGGACTACAATAACATGTAATTCCCTAAAACTTTCTGACACGTCTCTATAATTTTTTTTGATTGCTTTAAAGTATAGGTCTATTTTATAGTTTATATTCAGAATTCGTAGCTCCCCTTTCAACATTATTATCTCTAAAGTTTAATTTAAGTTCTATCTTTAAAAGAGCAATGTGTCTTGCTATTGCACCCGACTCTTATTGGTAATTTTTTATTTTGATTTTAGTTATTAACTATCAACTTGTGATTTCACTTTAAAATAAACAATACATATTTCAAAAATAGAAAAAAAAGTCTAAATCTAAAGTATATGTTTTTTAAATGTTATATTTTAATACACACGTTGCGTAAAAAAATATACTAACCCTTCTTTAATATCTGTACTCTATTATACTCGATTTGCATATAATTAACAATGAAAGAAAGAGGGGAAAAACAGATATTCGGTCAAACAAAACTTACGATTGAAAATCGATCATCCACTAGACGTAAAAAACTGCAGAGGCAAATGGATATCAAGCTTTAAGTCTGCTACGTCTGAACCGAGAAAAAATCGACACCCTTTTAGACTCGGACTCAGATGAGACTGTTGGGTATACGAGTATGATCAACTTTTTTCATGTATATGGAGCATCAAATCCTCATACCACGGCCGGGCATGTGTCCGAAGTCCATATTTTCAGACAAGTTGCACTACAGCAGCTATTCTCAAGGCACCCTTTTGAAGAGGATCAGCAAGCTCATCAAACAACAGAGCCATCGCTATCCCCAACCCTTGGGACTCGAATGTGAGTATCAGATACAAGTGCGTATAATACGGGTATTTATCTTTTTATGTTGCTGAAGGATTAGGGTCATATTCCCGGTACCCATGTTCGAATATATGTTGTACATAGGTGTCAGATATGGAGGTTTTAAGATAAGTTGGACACCAAGATCTAAACAGGAAAATATTGTTCCATGGATGAAATGGAACAAAATACCATCTCTCATGCTTTATGATATGGAAAAAAAGAGGACTGACCTTTCTCAGAGAGTTGGTTATTTCAGCCGGTGAAGAAATAAGCCTGAAGTGGGAGAAAACTTGTTCAGAGAGAAACTGCAAAATCATCTCGAATGAACTTGAAAAACAAGAACAAAATGTTTTGATGATAATCATTCTACGAATTAGAACATTACCCAGAGTCCTACGTCCTTGAGGATCTTCGTCATTCAAGACTTGAATGCTAACCTGTAAATCAAAATGGATATTAGAATGCAGATCTTCACGCAAACCTAGGAAATAGAATTGAAAAGCCTAATAACATCAACAAGTTCTATACATAGCAGAGTCAGGAGCCGTTCCAGAACATTCAAAACCAGAGCATCAGATAACAATTATTAAATTTTCTAGTTCCGTGATTCTCTTTCAGAGAAAAATTCATCACATTTGGATACTAAGACAGGTTTGAAGTAAAACTAAATCGGTCCTGCTGCTCAGGAAGGGTCTTCATATTCAAATACCTTCCAAAGAGAACCCGCATAAAAGAATCCGGGAGAGTGCTTTACTTGCCCATCACTTAGCCTGTGTACATCCTCGAATTCAACCCCGCAGAGCCAGCAACGATTTATGGAACATATATCAGAAAAACTCTTCAACTTTGAAGCACCAAAAAAAAGAAGATTTACAGATTTACAGTATGGGCACCCTAAAATCTCAAAGAACGTGATCAAGAGCATCAATCCTATTGGTAGCTTCCGAGAAAAGAGAACAAAGTTATGATACCAAGTGGAAGAATTATTCCACCGTTAATTTTATGCACCAACCTCTGCGGTTTATAAACGCATACCCACAGTTATGTGTAACAAAAATAACTTACCCAAAACGAAAGGGAGGGAAGTGATTCAGAGGGGTTTTCATGTCCAACGATATAGAAGAACTCGTTGCACTCTCCCACTCAATTCCAATGGTCTGTTCCGGCGACTCGAGCATCTGCATGGCAATTCCACTAGCACTTGGCCCTGCAGCAGAAGTTACAGCCTTACAGGCAGTCTGCTTTGCATATCCGTCTCATAACTCCTTTCTGTTTGTTCTCCGTGAACATTAGTGGCATTACTTCCTCCTTGGCTTAACTCAACCAAAGCTGTTAAACCACCTCCAGACATGTCTCCGGCATGCTCAGCTCTAGCCTCTGAATCATTAGCAAGAGACTGTTGGCCATTCCTGTTGTCTGTACCAAAGGGCACACGGGAAAAGACAAAACGAGTTGGAGGCCATGCCGCCATGCAGTGGCAGGAACAAAAAAATCACCACGTCCAATACCAGCCAGCCCATCAATAGGTCCCCTAACATGAACTCTTACTGGCCGAAAGAGGCCATTTCCTTCACCATGGGCATTAACAGCCACATACACATTTCCAATATTGCCGGTTAGATGATTTTGATCGTTCTCTTGCACATAATAACCTGCAGTAGCAACACCATGCTGAAGTACAAAAGGCTGCCTGCAAGCGCATTGCATAGTAGTAAGACAGCAATTCTTGCACGCGTCAGCTCCAATTTCTTGCACCCTCTGGCTTAATAACATCTACATAATATCCATAAAATTAAAACCAAATTCTTATCAAAGCCAGAACCCGAGCCACAATTTTAAAGAATTATATATGCTTATATTATAAAGGAAGAAAATACAAACTAATAGGAGAAAAGCCAAAACAGCCTTTGCCATGTTTCAAATATAATTAACAGATTATTCGAAAACCACTAGATTTAATGACTTCCCAAATATTCAACCCTAAACCTATTCATCAATACAAATGATGTCTCTCACTAGCATAGTAGTTATTATTAACTTGATATCATCACAGTATTCAACAAGCATTCCTTACACGCACAGCACCAGGTATGGCAGAAAAGGAAACAAATGGGTATAGATGACATACCTGCAGCCCAAGACCATCATTCACAGCTTTGCAAGGAAATCCCAACTCTTCAAGTTGCTTTCTCACATTCAAAAGTGTCTCAAAAGACATGTTGCAGTATAGAAGAGAACCCCCTTCAAATATATTGACAAAAGAATCATATTCCTCAACATGAGCCCCACAGTTCCCTTTTGCACAGCTTTTTACCTGTCTTTTACCCACAACCCTTCCACCCCAAGAAAGAGAAGCCACGCCACATCTTCCCCAATCATTCAACATGATCCCACTACAGGATGAGTCCACAGAAGAGCAATGCCTCGATTGATCCTTGCAAGCCAATTATTGTTATTCAAATGGTAGCATGAGCCCTCCTCGGATGGTCCCTCCATGGCCATTCCACAGGCTCCCAAACCACTTGTTCCAACACCGACAGGGATTTCAACATATGAACATGAAGTTCTTATCCCCTCTGCATCTGAAAACGAACTACTTATTGACGAAGACTTATCAGTGTTGCCAGCATACAAATGTTCTGAGCGAGAATATTCAGGTTGCTGCACCTGTTGGTCCAAGCTAGATACACCTGTCTGGATGTCAATCACACAATCTGCAAGCTCAACCAGGTGATCTTCTCTTAGACTTAGGCATTCCATTGCAGAATCAATCTCTTACTAGGGCAGCTATGAACTAAATCTTTTCCTTTTGCTTTAGAAGACTGAGTAGAACTGCCCATTGCCATCTTAGCAGAAGAAATTCCTTGATCAGAACGTTCAGTCTGGCAAAAAGCACCTTTTGCAAGGAGAGTATACAATGCGAGCTGTATACAATGCGAGCTCAAACCTTTAAATAAAAATGAAAATACTAGTTCATCAAACCATATAAACATGAACCACAAAATCCAAGTTTATGGGGCCACCACCTATACATCTTACCGCTTTTCTTCACTATGTACCCACAGCTCATTAGAGGTCAGCAATGCATGTACAGTCTGAGAAGAAAGTTTAGGTAACACCTACACAGAGAAAGGGAACCACAAGCCAGTTAGTGAAGACTAGCAAAACCATTCAGTATTAACCTACACTACATGGACAAAATTTCCGAGCTCTAGTTAAGTTAGTTCCTCTACAATTGAGTCATAATATCACAGCTAAAATCAAGTATGTAATTGGTAAACCCATAAATAGGACATTTTCAGCTTTACCTCTTTCAATTCCATGGCACCACTTTGACAAAGATAGCCCCAGCAAGCATTCCTCACCCTTTCCCCATGTATCCCATAATCTTGACTCAGCAAACACCTAAATTTACACCCAAATTTCGATTAAAACTCCAAAAGAAAAAGAAGAGAAATAATGAAGTTTAAATATTGGAACCTGATATGCTAAGAAATTCGAAGTCCACAGCTCAGATATAATAATCTCCGTACATATGGCACATAGATCCTGCAATCAGTTTCACATGCAAAAAATAAATTCCATTAACAGGAAAATGATACTAGCTTCTTCTTTTTTGTTTTTAAAAAAGGTTCGATCATTTTAAGGACCTGAAGATCAAGAAATGAAGCAGCAGCTAAAACGCGAAATGCATTATTATCATTAAGCTTGGGATGGTGTCCATACAAATAAACCAACGCGATCGCCATAGCTTCACTGTTAACGTTGTTATGGTCGACGTTTAACGTTACTATTGGAGCATTGGCTTCTTTCCAAGGTCCCTGCAACATATTCCTGATTTAAAAAGAGAGAGATAGAAAGAATTAAAATCGGTGTTCAACTGACGAGAATTTAGGCATTTTGATCTTGAATGTTGATTTGGAGGACCTGAAGTAGGAGCTACGGGAGAGGATTAGATGCTGGAGCCCATGGCGTTTAGGACGACGTAGTAGAAGGAACCGCCGTTGAAGCCTTCCAATTGGATGTGTTCGCATAGGGAATTGAGGTTGCAATCGACGGCGCGAAGCTCACTGCTGCTCCGGTCATTGTCGGAGTGCTGCAGTGGCGGTGGCGGGACCGTCATCATCAATTGCTGCTGCTGATGGTGGTGGTGGTGCGACGGCGGTCCGTATGATTGGAGCTTCGAGAGTTGCGGTTCCATTCGCTGTTTCAAAACACTGTCGTTTAAGATCACGAAGAAGAGGAGGCCGTTGATATTACCATACCAAAAACGGAAAACAAACAAAAATGAGAATTTTCAATGTGGATTTGATATGACAAAGATTTGGGAAAGTTTAGGAAATGCTGCGTGTCATGAATAGATCAGACAGGTCGTTTTGATAGGGCTTAAATGAAAAATGAAAAAACAGGTGCACAAAGCATGCTCTTCTTGAATTGGGTAAATGTAGGTCACTTAGTTATATTTAGTTTACTAAATTATTAAAAGTTATATTTGGGTCATTCAGTTATGGGTAAGGTTAAATTCGGGTCACCTAATTATTAAAAGTTACACTTGACTCTTGAGTCACTCAATTATGGGTAAAGTTACATTTGAGTTACCCTTTATATTTAAAAAAATATATATTAATTTATTTATTATATTAATTAATGATTTCAAATGAAGTACTCTAGTGTTAATAAGGGTATACAAGTGATTGAGAATAAGAAAATGATGAAATTGATATATTTTTTAAATATGAAGGGTGACCCAAATGTAACCTTATCCATAATTGAGTGACCCAAATGTAACCTTTAATAATTGGGTGACCCAAATGTAACCTTACCCATAATTGAGTGACCTCTTTTGAATTTTAGGCGCATAAAATATTTTTGTAAAAATAGATGTCCGAAGTTTCGACTGTTATAATTTTAGGTGTCTGACCGTTAAAGGGTGTTAAAAAATTATTAACCAATCAATGCTTGAAACATGGTATATTTAATTTATTTTTTTCAAAATTAAAAGTTTTTTAAAAAACTTTTAGTTTTTCATAAAATCCCAAAATTTCATAATTTTACAAAACAGTCCTCAAACCCCCAAATCACTGTCGCTTCTGCCGCCGATCGCCGCCCCTGAGTACACCCCTTTGGTTGCCGGACCAAGGCGGTCATTTCCCCCAACAAGGTGTCGCTAAAAACGGCGAACAACGTACAGTCGAACATCGAATGCAAAATCAACGTTCGGTTGGCACGTCATTCACCGTTTCCGGTGATGCCATGTTGGGGGAAATGACCGCCTTAGTTCGGCGACCAAAGGAGTGTGCTCAAAAGCAGCGATCGTCGGCAACGATTTGGGTAATTTTAGGGATTTGGGGATTATTTTGTAAAATTTTCAAAATTTTTGGGATTTTATGAAAAGTTGAAAATTATGGATGTTTTTCTTTTAAAAAAAATAAAAAAAATCAAATTAGTGCTATGTGTCAAGCATTGATTGGTTAAAAAAAATTAACCCCTATAACGGCCAAACACCTAAAATTATAATTTTTAAAACTTTGAGCACTTATTTTTACAAAAAAAAAAACTTTAGACACCTAAAGTTTAAAAAAGACATACTTTGGGCACCTATTTCCCATTTAAACCTTTTGATAAATTGAAGAAGCTTTTTAGGGTAATGTGACGTTTTATACATATACTTTGACAAAATGTCCAATGTAATACTTATATTTTTAAAATATATAATATGATATCTATACTTTGACAAAATATCTAATGATGTACCCATATTTTTTCGTTGAGAAGCGGTACACACTTTTAAAATGTCTAATGTGATTCTTGTATTTTGAAAAAATATTCAATGTGGTACTTGGACTATCATTTTGTGTATTATTATAATACTTATAAATTTTCATTGACTGAATCGTCACTTACTGACAATGTTAATCTAGGTACCATAACATTACACAAAAAATAGTTAAAGTGCTATAGTGGGTATTTTGACAAAGTATATGTATCACACTGGACATTTTTAAAAATAATGATACCGCATTAGTACTTCAAAATACCTAGTATGGTAATACTATTCGTATGTAGATATTTGGTTTGTTTTTTTGTTTGTTTGCAGATTTAGATATTACAAATTCAAATAATTTGTGGAGTCGAATGCTAATACTATCTATTGTTGATTTAGATAAACATGCTCGTATATCAATTATTTGAACCCATATTACTTATGGGGATATGAATTGCGGATTCAAATATCTAAATCCAAATTCGAATTACAAAATGGAAAATATGTTTATTTTGAAGGGATTTAAACTTTGATCATTTAACTTTTAGGCATATTCGAGTTTGGATTTGTATAGAATCAAATATTTGACACATGATTCAAAATTTTGATTATCTAAATATATAATATTTTATTAAGATTCATAGGGCAATAATATAATAATTTGTGGATAAAAAACATATTCACAAGTTTATAAATTTAAATTCGAAGAATTAAAAAAATTACATGTATCCGAAACAATGTCATTCCTATTAATCAATTTAAATTCTTTTATATATATACTCTGCAAATGCGGAGGTTATTTCCGGCATGATTGAAATAAATTATTTTTGAAGTAATCTAAGCAAGGACAAACCGTCTTCTTACGGTTACGGGAAATGAAAATTTATTATGTATTTTTTCAAAAAACAGCTTCTCCTCAGTCATCAAAGTTGATATTTTTATCCCCATTCTCTCAAAAATAGCTTATATTTAGCATGAATATTCACTCTTTAAAGTTTATATTTTTTTATCTTCTATAATAGCTTTCATGGAAGAACCTCTCCATTTTCTCAACAACAGCTTCTATCCAACTTGAATGTTCTCTCTTCAAAGTTTACATTTTAGCTTCCAACCTAAATGTTCTCTCTTCAAAGTTTACATTTTTAGCTTCTATATCCTCAAAATCAGCTTCTATCCAACGTGATTCACCCTTCAAGTTTGCATTTTTATCTTGCATAATGACTTCCATCAAAGAACCTCTCCTAATACCTTTTGAGATAATAAAAGAAGAACGAAGTAGCTCTCCTAATGACTTCGGAGATAATCGAAGAAGGAGAACCTCCCAAAATGGCTACCCACGAAGCACCTCGCAGATACAGTATGACGTGTCGTATGATGTTGATTGCAGTGCTATTCCTCTCTTATTGGGGGTTACTATACTGTCTCAGCCATTCAACTCTGAATGAGAAGATTTTTGGGTTCGAGTCTGATAACATTGTACCGGTGCCTTTAACGGTGATATTACATTTGGCACATGTTGTTTTCCCCAAAAATATCATTGAAGCACTGGCTAAGTGGGGATTCGTTTTCCGATCGTTTATTGAATTTTCTCAAAATTTTGAGACGGCTTTTGTTTTGTTTAAGTTCAGTCTATGGGATATATATTTGGTGTGCATCTTTTATGCTCTTATATTCATAGTTATTTCTATGAATAGGATGATGTTACCATCGTGCCAGTGCCCTAACTCAACTATTTTCATAGATTTTTGCTTGTCTCTGATATTTATAGCAATGATGGGGGTAAGTGATGTGGACGTGTATTTTTGGTTTTCTGTGTTTCTTAGCAATGTTAGTTGTTAATTTTCTCAAGTATAGAGACCATAGGAGCATAACACTTGATGATGCTGACATTAACATTGAAAATCCTATAGCTGAGGATTTTACGAATGGAAATCCCCCTAGAGCTGAGGATGAACAATAAGTATACATATTTGGGATGGGTCAAAAGGGTGTCTACCTCTTGCTTGAGGAACAAAGTCCACTATTCTATTATATTCTATTCTATTCGTTTTCATTTTATGTTTTATTTTGCAGGATAGGAATGGTTCTGAAGTTAAGAAACAAGACAATGCGGATAGGGTAGCTTTGGTAAGTTACTTTCGCACTTTTCTGTATCACAGATGGGCTTAAAATTGTTTCCTTCCCTTCATGGTTATTTAGAGATGGTGAGTTCTTATTTTGAACAGATTATACTAAAATAATTATATCATTTTTTAGGTTAAGAATCTACTTGAACAGATGGTGAGTTCTTATTTTGAACTGATTTTAGATTCTATACAACAACAAATATTTAGCAGATGTAGCTAAATTTGCTATGTTATTTATAGATTACAGCAATCAAGGTTCCAAACAATCATTACGAAGAATATACTTTTTTTATTATCTAGTTACTTCAACCCGAGGTGATGGTTTTCTTCATCAATTTCTTAATATCTTTAGGTGTTGTTGGTTTTCAGTTTGTCAGGAAAAGTATGGGCGGTTTCCAAATTTTATTTTATTCAACTTAACATTGTTCTTTAGGTGATTCTAAAGCCAAAATGAAGCAATATAATCTTAATTGGATACATATATTCATGCTTTAAATTACACTTGATTTTCTTGATGGGATGGGTAGCAAGATAGGTGAGTTAGAGAAAAGTGTCATGTCCGTAAAACTTTGATAACTCGAACGTGCCGCCTTAGTCAACTCCTAGAACTTTAAATTTCACCGGAATTTTGTGGTGCCATTTCTCTCGATCAAACTCACTCTGATACCACTTGTCTTTATCTTATTATTTGGTGTCATCCCGATCTCTACTTTGCCACAAACTAGTCTGATCCCTGATTACTTCGACTAACTCGAATGCAAATTCTCACCACGCTTGTCTGCAACTGCAAGCTGGCTCGAACGCAAGTCTCATCGACTTGCTCTGATACCACTTGTCATGTCTGTAGAACTTTGATAACTCGAACGTACGACTTTAGTTAATTTCCAGAACTTTGGACTTCACTGGAGTTTTGTGGTGTCATTTCTCTCGATCAAACTCGCTCTGATACCACTTGTCGATATCTCATTCATTTTCTCTTTGATTAATACAAGAAGCATTTACTCTAAACTCTCTGAGTGTTCCTTGTGTTTTTCGTTATTCTTGTTACTATCACTTTCAGTTGTTCTTTTTTCAGCTTTCGCGTAGAACGATCTTGCGTTCGAGGGCTTTAGAAGTGTTTGATCTTCTAGAGCGAGAATTCATTTTGACTTAGGCGTTTGTCAGTAGAACTTCGCCTAAGGTCACGTGGTTTTGCTAGCAGGAGTCTAGCACCGTGACAAATAGATTTAGGCTTACTTAGTCAAAAAAAAGTTCCGAGGGTCGAGTAAGGCCGCACGTTAGAGTTAACAAAAGTCTACGGACGTGACAAAAGCATCAATGATCTCCGAACAAAGATGGATGCTGATAAGTCCCCTTCTTCTTCTGGGCAAAAATAATAGAAATGCGAGAATAGACAGGAAACTAAATATGTAGTTATCCCTAAATTCTATGGTATGTCAATTGTACCAAAAGTTAACTTATTAACGATGGTTACCTAATAATCAATAGTTTAGTTCAAAAGTGAGCTTAATATTTAATCAGCCTTGACACTGCACATTTTAATTGGTCAAAAAGAATTTTTTTAATTAACAAAGATAACATTATATTTAATTTTTTTGATTAAATTGTAAAAAAAATAAAAAAATTTGGGTGAAATTTGGGTTAAATAAATTTTTAGGGACTAAAATTAACAAAAAAATATCATCATTTTAAAATTATTGAACTAAATTATAAAAATTAGAAAGAAATAAGGTTCAATTTTGGGATATATAAAGATTTTTAGAGACTAAAATGAAAAAAAATTGACATACTTAACATGTAATTTACCCCTTTTATTTAAGTCAAATGATTTTTTTAAAACAAAATGGCATGTGACACATTCTGATTCGCCTATAAATTTTTTTTAATAAAAGTTAACATAAAAGCATATGAGGTCACAATATTTAGTATAGAAGGTAAAACGTCCCAATTTTTTTAGTACAACTTGATAAAAACATGCATACTTTAGAGGCCAACGATGGTATTAAACCAAAATAGAAATAAATCAATTTTTAGGTAAAGAGTGTATAAAGTTCTTTGGTTAAAGACGGGTAAAGGTATCTTTCCATAAAACCTAAATAAAAACTCTTTTATCATTGTGTTTGATCCTAACAAAGTGACAAAAATGTCATATGTTTGCGAGTTTATGGTAAGTTTCTTTTCGTGCTACGATTTAAGTTTTTATGGTACATTAACACTTTAAGTGATATTGAGTAAATCCTTGTTGAGTGATATTCCTAAATTTTAATTCATGATATTGATGGAGTAATTATTTAAAGATTTATATTTAATACACTGACAGGAAAGCTAAGGGTGCATTTGGTTCTAGAGAATGAAGTTCGTTTTCATTTTCTTAGAAAATGAAAAATGTTGAAGAAAACGCGTTTGGTTGTGAAAATAGAAAATAATTTTTAGAAAATAATAACAAAAATAAGTGAAAATTTAAAAACATAAAAAAGATATTTTCATTGTTTTCATTGAAAATATTTTAGGAAAATGGAAAATATGAAAACAAGGGTTTTTAAATTTTAACCCGGGTTTGAATCCTTTTAATGTCATTTTTGAAAACTTTGGTTTATTTCCATATTTTATTTATCTATTATTATTATTATATTTTATAACTATATTTTATTTCAATTATTTAATAATTATTTTTTATTTTTATTTTGAAAAGCTATATGCCAAACGCATTCTCACTATTTTTATTTTTGAAAATAACTTTTCATCTTTATTAACCAAACATATTTTCTAATTTTTAGAAAATTAAAAATGAAAATTATTTTTTGAAAATGAAAACAAAAAACAAAAATATTTACTACAACTAAACGGAGCCTAAAATTGATTCATTTTGCATTTTGGCTTAACTGGCATGATCTATAATTTCTTATTGCAGTATGATTGAGGGTAAGTCATAAATTCACACTTAATTTATATTTCTTTTATGTTTAAGTGACCTAATTAATCTCACAATTCTATCTTTTATATAGATTTTGTATTTTGCATGTCACAATAGATTTAGATATATTTTGAAGATAAAATCAAGAATTTTGTTGAAGTTTGGACACTTACAGAACAAAAGAAACAAATACTTTTCGACTTCAATCGGAATCTTATCTTTGAACTTTATTTTCTAATAAAATTAGAATAAGCTTTTAAGATGTATTCCTTTTTCTACTTGATATTAAATTGTTACCACATTTTTATAAGAAATGTATAACATACTTCAAAAGAATCTCACATTTTCCCGTGGAAACCCTCGATTTTGGTTTAAATACAAAAACGTATTATTAAAATTTGTGTAAATTATATCACATATTACTCAATTATAACCATCGACTCAAAGTGTCATCAAATTTTAAAAAATATAAATTTAACACTGAATTTTAGTTTGTGACTCGAAAATACCACTCAATCGTTAACTCTTAACATCCCGTTAAATTAAAACGGCGTCGTTTCGATGTGGCTGCTTTGAAGCCTAATTTAGGCCAAAACGAAGTCATTTTTCTGGAGGAAAAAATATTAAAACCAAACACTTAAAGGGTTTTGAACACAAGACCTTCACATACAACTAATACTTAACTATTGGACCAACATAATTATCATTTGTAACCCCCTCGTCCCGGTCTGGCCGGATGACCGGTCCGAGTGAGCCACACGGGGAAAACCGAAGCGAAACCCAAAGGATTCCCCTTCGGTTAGCAACCCTATTTTTTTTTCTTTTCATATAAATCTTGCCTAGATGAATATTAAGTCCTATGTGATTCACAACAGCAGAAAACATTCAAAGGAAAACACATTCGAACCACGACCATGCATAAACAGTCAATTTTAAGCTTATAAGGCAGGCAGTATCGTTACCCTTGCCAGGGGTATCGATACCCCCTTTTTAGGTCAACCCAAGAAGTCAACACGAGAAGACCGTATCGATACCCTTACCAGGGGTATCGATACCCTCTTTCTCGGTCAACATTCCTTGGTCAACAGAATAGATCCGTATCGATACTCAGGGACCCCGTATCGATACGCTCTACTCTTACTCAAAAATTCCAAATTCCAGTAACTTTGGAGGGTATCGATACCCTTAGGGTATCGATACTCCAGGCAAAATCTGAGGCCTTTGGGCAAGAGAGTGTCGATACCCTAGCCAGGGGTATCGATACCCCCTGCACTGCAATTCCTCAAAATCAACTTAAACGACCCCAAAACGACTCTAAATGCATTTCTCGACTCACCTAAGCATATACCAACATGCAAGCACACATATTTAAGCCAAAGGAATCAACCATACATGAATTAAGGCATTCATACATAACATTTTAATGAGAGAGCAATTTAGGCCATAATATGCATACTCAAAGGCTCAAATGGTCATAAAGCCACAAGTCAAACAAAAGAGGTTTGCACTCAGCATAAGGCAACCTAAAACATCCTAAGGCATACCCTCATACACACCAACATTAATCAAAGTATAACATGCTTACAAACCATAGATAATTCAAGATGTTAACATGTAAATGAGTCAAATAAAGCTCATACAACAACCCTTGCCACATTGCTAACTAATACAAAATCACCACCGTACTTGAGCTACAAAACTTGAAAGCCTTTCTTGCCTTGCTCCGAGCTAACGCCACGCTACTGATCTGCATTGTTGAACATTGAGAGCGTAAGCTATAAGCTTAGTGAGGGTGCTCTAAAACGAAAACAACAACAATGCAGGGTTCAAGCATGCAATCCCTAAACCTCATATCGAACATGCATAGGCAACCTCACGAGTAGTCCTAGCTAGTTCATCAAGTGGCATAATATGGCATATTACCTCATACTAAGCACCAAGCATCAATATCAATAATCATGTTTCAACACCATATATCACAATATATAAACAAGTTAATTGGCCACTTTAAATTACCCCGATTGTGCGGATTTATAACTCAACAACACTTTACCTCGGTGGGATTACACTCATCACCGGACCTTGCATGTGCGGGATTCCACTCATCGCCACATGCCCTACGGATGGGATTCCACTCATCATCACGTAGAAATAAAGAAAAGCTTCCGGTGAAATATATCACCGTACTCCTCCTTGATGACTCAACGCCATCAAGGCCACGTACGTTTTGACTCAATTTGTGTGCACACTAATCCTAATGATCGATCATTTACAACCGGTAATTATTTAGTGCCAATTATCGTTTACCACATCACATTTTCCATCAATCATAACTCATGCTCATCACATATATATGCACCTCATGAATATACATGTACCAACCAACCAAGATCACAAGAGCATAGTTAAGTAAGCACAATAGCATACATGGATATCAATGGCTAACTAACAACTCGAATTAACTAAAAGTGGCCTACCAAGCACACTTTACACACGCCCACTACACATACTCGAACCAAACTTAAAAACAAGTTTGAACCACTCACCGCCCTTTCTTAGCCAATCGAAACAATCCTCCTACAAACTTGTATTCGATCCCAAAGCTTCTTCAACGTTTCCTCTTGCTTCTAGCCAAACAAAACACACTTATTACACCACAATTCAATGCTAAAACTCAACTATTAACTCACTTCACAAACATGAGCCATTTTCTACAAATTCTCAATCTACAAATCATCCAAAAACTCCATTTTCGTACTCCAATAACACATGGCTGAAACACTCATTTCCAAACACCCAAATGACTTCCAAAACATCCCAAATCACCCTCATATCATACCCTAACCATCAGCCCTTAGTTTTCAACATAAACTCCACTAAAAACCAAGTTTCAACATCTTAAAATTTACCCTATGAACAAAATACGAATTTTCATCCAAATTCAACCAAATTGACATATAATATGTATTTCATCATGATTAAGAAAAATCCCAACTCAAATCATTAAAACAATTTGGAAAACCACCTAAAATCCAAACTTTGACATAAAACCATAATTTTTCAAAATCCCATAACTTTGAATTTTAAGACCATAGATAGATAGAGAATAAGGAGGAGAGTCGGAAAACATAATTTACCTTTCAAAACGGTGTTGAAATCAAGTAGCACAAGCAATGAAATAGTGACAAAACTTAGAGAGGTTTTGGGGATGGTGTTTAACGTTGGAAGAAATTAGAAGGGAAGAAGAAGATGATAACTTTTATAATTCAAAGTTATCTTACTTTTTTAAAAGTTTTGGGTAAAATTGCAATATAGGTCCCTCCCCTTTTATTAAAACTCAATTACACCACAACTTAAGTTAAATTGATTCTAATTAAATTTTATTGACTCGACTATAAACCCGGTTAACTCCTAGGCCCAAAACACGGGTGTTACAACTCTCTCCCACTTAAGGAATTTCGTCCTCGAAATTACCTGGTGGAAACAAATACGGAAACTGCTCAATCATATCCGCTTTCCTCTCCCACGTGGCCTCTTCTACACCTCTATGTCTCCACAACACTTTGACCAACTCTATGGTCTTGCCACGTAACACCTTGCTATCAGTAGCAAGTATCTCAATGGGTTCTTCAGTATAGGACAAATCCGAATTTAACTCTATCTCCTCAACGGGCATTACATGAGAAGGATCCGATCTATATCTCCTAAGCATAGACACATGAAAGACATCATGGATCTTTTCTAACTCAGAAGGTAACCTCAAACGATAAGCTACAGGCCCAATCCGCTCAACTATCTCATACGGCCCAATGAACCTCGGACTCAACTTGCCCTTTCGACCGAATCTCATTACCTTCTTCCACGGAGATACCTTCAGAAACACTTTCTCACCCACTGAGTACTCTATCTCTTTCCTCTTCAAATCCGCATAAGACTTCTGACGATTGGAAGCTGCTTTCAAACGGTCGCAAATCAGCTTTACTTTGTCGGTAGTCCCCTTAAGTAAATCTGGCATAGGTAACAATCTCTGACCTGTTTCAGCCCAACAGATCGGAGTCCTACATCGTCTGCCATACAAAGCCTCATAAGGTGCCATCTGAATACTAGACTGATAACTGTTGTTGTAAGCGAACTCAACCAACGGTAAGTGCTTCTCCCAAGAACCCTGGAAGTCAATCACACAACAACGAAGCATATCCTCTAGAATCTGTATCACTCGCTCTGACTGCCCATCGGACTGCGGATGATAGGAAGTGCTGAAATGTAAACGGCTACCTAGGGCACTATGCAAGCAACCCAAGAACCTCGAAGTAAACCTAGGATCCCTGTCTGAAACAATGGACTTCGGAACTCCATGAAGTCTCACAATCTCACGGATGTACAAGTTTGCCAATTTGTCTAAGGAATCCGTAGTGTTCACTGCTAAGAAGTGAGCACACTTAGTGAATCTATCAACAATCACCCAAACTGAATTCTTCTTTGAAGGAGACAAGGGTAATCCCGATACAAAATCCATGGTGATCCTCTCCCATTTCCATTCCGGAATCTTCAAAGGCTGTAACAAACCTGAAGGAACCTGATGTTCTGCCTTCACTCTCTGACAAACCATACAACGGCTCACATACTCGGCTACATCTTTCTTCAAACCAACCCAGAAGTAATCATTCTTCAAGTCACGATACATTTTGGTACTACCCGGATGCATAGAAAAGGGACTCGAATGTGCTTCGCTCAAAATCTGACGTCTCAACTCAACATCTTCTGGTACAACAATTCTATCCCTAAAGCACAACAAGCCCTCACCACTGAAACTATAATCGGTCGGTCTTTCTTCGGCTATGTCCTGGACATGAGGAATTAAACTATCATCTTGCAATTGCTTCTCTCTAATCAACTGTATCAAAGAAGGCTTCACTTGCAACTCGGTGATCAAACCACCATCATCGGACACACTCAATTTAGCAAACATAGCCCTCAACTCTACGGCCACTTTCCTACTCAAAGCATCGGCTACTACATTCGCTTTACCCGGATGGTACTCGATGGTCAAATCATAATCTTTTAGCAACTCAAGCCATCTTCTCTGTCTCAAGTTTAATTCTTTCTGTGTCATCAAGTATTTCAAGCTCTTGTGATCGGTGTAAACAATACACTTCTCACCATACAAGTAATGACGCCAAATCTTCAATGCAAACACAACTGCGGCTAGCTCGATATCATGAGTAGGATAGTTCTTCTCATGAACCTTCAATTGTCTAGAAGCATAAGCAACAAATTTTCTCTCTTGCATCAAAACACATCCTAAACCTACGTAGGAAGCGTCACTGTAAATCACAAACTCCTTACCTGAAACAGGTTGTACTAACACTGGAGCATTTGTCAAAGCTTCTTTTAATTTCTCAAAGGCCTTTTGTCTTGCATCAGACCATTCAAACTTAAGTCCTTTTTGCAACAGTTTAGTCAAAGGAGCAGCTACTCTAGAGAAACCATCAACAAATCTTTTATAGTAACCGGCTAATCCCAGGAAACTCCTAATCTCGGTCACGGACTTAGGCTGTTTCCACTCGACAATAGCCTCAATCTTCGATGGATCAACTCGGATACCTTCGGCCGAAACAACATGGCCAAGAAATACCACCTCTCGAATCCAGAATTCACATTTACTAAGCTTCGCATACAACTGGTTGCTCAACAATCTTTGTAAAACAACCCTCAAGTGCTCGTCATGTTCTTCTTCCGTCTTCGAGTACACAAGTATATCATCAATGAAAACAACTACAAAACAGTCTAGATAGTCTCTAAAAATTCTGTTCATCATGTCCATGAATGCTGCAGGTGCATTCGTGAGCCCAAATGGCATCACAAGAAACTCGTAGTGACCATATCTAGTCCCAAAAGCTGTCTTCGGCACATCACACTCTTTCACCTTTAACTGGTAGTATCCGGATCTCAAATCTATCTTCGAGAACACTGAAGCACCTCTCAATTGATCAAACAAATCATCTATGCGAGGCAACGAATATTTGTTCTTCACAGTCAACTGATTCAACTGTCTATAGTCAATACACATGCGCATACTACCATCTTTCTTTTTCACAAATAACACGGGAGCACCCCACGGAGAACTACTAGGCCTGATGAACCCACGGTCTAATAATTCTTGCAATTGGTTCTTCAATTCTTTCAACTCCTTCGGAGCCATACGATAAGGAGCTATCGAAACTGGATTAGACCCTGAAACTGTCTCGATTACAAACTCAACATCCATGTCAGGAGGTAAACCCGACAACTCTTCAGGGAACACATCCGGAAAGTCACACACTGTTCTGATATCTTTCGGTCTAGCTTCACTCATATCCGGATTCATAAAATAAGCTAAATAAGCCCCACATCCAGAGTTCATCAACTTGTGAGCCTCTAAAGCTGACACCACATTAGACAAGAACTTAATGTTCTCACCTACTACTACTACCTCGTAGTCATCAGAAAGTTTCAAAGAAATTCTCTTTGTTTCAAAATCCACACTAGCCCGATGCTCAACCAACCAGTCCATACCCAAAATTATATCGAAACCATAAAAAGGAAGTTCCATCATGTCAACTGGAAACACATGACCTTGAATCTTTAGTGGACATCTCCTATACACACGTCTAACCACAACTGTCTCACCAAAAGAACTAGTGACATGCATGCCTACATTTAAGATCTCAACAGGGATATCTAACTTCTGTGCATGCTCACTCAAAATGTAGGAATGCGTAGAACCCGAATCCACCAAAGAAAGCAAAGACATAGACCGTAACTCGAAATTACCTGCTATCACATCAGTGTCGTTCCCGGCCTCTCTCTGAGCATACACTCTTGCTGGTCCTCTCGCTTCTGGCTGCACTGCCACCACATGAGCAAGGTTCCTCTGAGCATCCACCCTAGGTGCATCCGTCCTAGGCTGGAAGTAGCCACGACCGCGCCCACGGCCTCTCTGAAAATCATTCGCTCTCGCAGGAGCCTGAGCAATGTTCGGTGCCTGAGCCGCCTGATGCGGACAATCCCTCCTAAAGTGGTCCCTCGAACCACAGTTCCAACAAGCATGAAAGTTACCCCAACACTCACCGGAGTGGTTCCTCCCGCAAGTAGCACATGTGGGCAACTTCCCACCAGCTTTTTGGTTCTGATGGCCCTTACTATGGTGGCCACCGCCCTTATGCCTCTTAGCATCTCTACTGTCAAAATGGTTGTGCCTCTTACCAGAACTAGATCCTCCAGTTCGCTTGGTCAGCCCCAAGCTATGCTCAATGTCCTTGGCTCTAGCAACCAAGACATCAAAGTCAGAATAATCAGAAGCTAAGGTATACCTCTTAACTTCCTCATGAAGCCCATATCTGAAGCGATCACATCGAGCCCTCTCATTAGGTACCAACTCTGGAGCATACTGACTCAGACGAACAAAGCGGATCTCGTAGTCAGTCACAGTAGCATCTCCCTGGACCAGAGCCATAAACTCTCGCTTCTTCTCATCTAGGTATCTCGGTCCCAAGTACCTCTTCCTGAATGCCAACTCAAAGAAATCCCAGTCAATCTCTGCCTCTGGAACCCCTGCAGTAATGGTGACCCACCAGGTGTAGGCATCACCCTGAAGCAACGAGATCACACAACCCAGTCTACGTGCGCCCACACAACCCATCTGAGCCAAGATGCGAACAGTCTTCTCCAACCATAGCTCGGATCTCTCAGGAGTAGATCCCCTAAACTCTTCGGCCCCCAAGCTACGGAGCCTCTCCAAAGGTAGACTGACATCGTCACCCCTAGGCTGAGCTGCAGCCTGAGCTCCCGCGACTGCGGCCTGAAATGCTCCCGCTATCGCTTGCACTAGCGGAGTCATATCAATTCCAGCTGGACCTTGGCCACCTTGAGGTCCATCTCCTTCAGCTCCATCCTCGCCTCCAACTCCAGGTGGAGGAGGTGGTGGTGGTGGAGGTGCTCCAACTCCAGCAGCCTCAGGGCCCTCCAAAAGAGTCTCCACTCCAACTGCCGGCTCAACAGGAGCCGCAACTCGTGGTTCCTGACGAACCCCTCTCGGCCTACCCCTCGGCCTAGACATTGCTCTCACAGATATTAACTACAACAAGAAACAGATAAGGATTTCGTTAGTCAAAGCAAGGATCCAATAGTGCTCAAGTACTCCTCTTTTCAAAAATCTTTGTAAATTAAGTAATAGTAGCAATGGGCACACACTCTACACCAGACACAACAATTCATGCTTCAAAACAAATGTAACCCCCTCGTCCTGGTCTGGCCGGATGACCGGTCCGAGTGAGCCACACGGGGAAAACCGAAGCGAAACCCAAAGGATTCCCCTTCGGTTAGCAACCCTATTTTTTTTTCTTTTCATATAAATCTTGCCTAGATGAATATTAAGTCCTATGTGATTCACAACAGCAGAAAACATTCAAAGGAAAACACATTCGAACCACAACCATGCATAAACAGTCAATTTTAAGCTTATAAGGCAGGCAGTATCGATACCCTTGCCAGGGGTATCGATACCCCCTTTTTAGGTCAACCCAAGAAGTCAACACGAGAAGACCGTATCGATACCCTTACCAGGGGTATCGATACCCTCTTTCTCGGTCAACATTCCTTGGTCAACAGAATAGATCCGTATCGATACTCAGGGACCCCGTATCGATACGCTCTACTCTTACTAAAAAATTCCAAATTCCAGTAACTTTGGAGGGTATCGATACCCTTAGGGTATCGATACTCCAGGCAAAATCTGAGGCCTTTGGGCAAGAGAGTATCGATACCCTAGCTAGGGGTATCGATACCCCCTGCACTGCAATTCCTCAAAATCAACTTAAACGACCCCAAAACGACTCTAAATGCATTTCTCGACTCACCTAAGCATATACCAACATGCAAGCACACATATTTAAGCCAAAGGAATCAACCATACATGAATTAAGGCATTCATACATAACATTTTAATGAGAGAGCAATTTAGGCCATAATATGCATACTCAAAGGCTCAAATGGTCATAAAGCCACAAGTCAAACAAAAGAGGTTTGCACTCAGCATAAGGCAACCTAAAACATCCTAAGGCATACCCTCATACACACCAACATTAATCAAAGTATAACATGCTTACAAACCATAGATAATTCAAGATGTTAACATGTAAATGAGTCAAATAAAGCTCATACAACAACCCTTGCCACATTGCTAACTAATACAAAATCACCACCGTACTTGAGCTACAAAACTTGAAAGTCTTTCTTGCCTTGCTCCGAGCTAACGCCACGCTACTGATCTGCATTGTTGAACATTGAGAGCGTAAGCTATAAGCTTAGTGAGGGTGCTCTAAAACGAAAACAACAACAATGCAGGGTTCAAGCATGCAATCCCTAAACCTCATATCGAACATGCATAGGCAACCTCACGAGTAGTCCTAGCTAGTTCATCAAGTGGCATAATATGGCATATTACCTCATACTAAGCACCAAGCATCAATATCAATAATCATGTTTCAACACCATATATCACAATATATAAACAAGTTAATTGGCCACTTTAAATTACCCCGATTGTGCGGATTTATAACTCAACAACACTTTACCTCGGTGGGATTACACTCATCACCGGACCTTGCATGTGCGGGATTCCACTCATCGCCACATGCCCTACGGATGGGATTCCACTCATCATCACGTAGAAATAAAGAAAAGCTTCCGGTGAAATATATCACCGTACTCCTCCTTGATGACTCAACGCCATCAAGGCCACGTACGTTTTGACTCAATTTGTGTGCACACTAATCCTAATGATCGATCATTTACAACCGGTAATTATTTAGTGCCAATTATCATTTACCACATCACATTTTCCATCAATCATAACTCATGCTCATCACATATATATGCACCTCATGAATATACATGTACCAACCAACCAAGATCACAAGAGCATAGTTAAGTAAGCACAATAGCATACATGGATATCAATGGCTAACTAACAACTCGAATTAACTAAAAGTGGCCTACCAAGCACACTTTACACACGCCCACTACACATACTCGAACCAAACTTAAAAACAAGTTTGAACCACTCACCGCCCTTTCTTAGCCAATCGAAACAATCCTCCTACGAACTTGTATTCGATCCCAAAGCTCCTTCAACGTTTCCTCTTGCTTCTAGCCAAACAAAACACACTTATTACACCACAATTCAATGCTAAAACTCAACTATTAACTCACTTCACAAACATGAGCCATTTTCTACAAATTCTCAATCCACAAATCATCCAAAAACTCCATTTTCGTACTCCAATAACACATGGCTGAAACACTCATTTCCAAACACCCAAATGACTTCCAAAACATCCCAAATCACCCTCATATCATACCCTAACCATCAGCCCTTAGTTTTCAACATAAACTCCACTAAAAACCAAGTTTCAACATCTTAAAATTTACCCTATGAACAAAATACGAATTTTCATCCAAATTCAACCAAATTGACATATAATATGTATTTCATCATGATTAAGAAAAATCCCAACTCAAATCATTAAAACAATTTGGAAAACCACCTAAAATCCAAACTTTGACATAAAACCATAATTTTTCAAAATCCCATAACTTTGAAATGTAAGACCATAGATAGATAGAGAATAAGGAGGAGAGTCGGAAAACATAATTTACCTTTCAAAACGGTGTTGAAATCAAGTAGCACAAGCAATGAAATAGTGACAAAACTTAGAGAGGTTTTGGGGATGGTGTTTAACGTTGGAAGAAATTAGAAGGGAAGAAGAAGATGATAACTTTTATAATTCGAAGTTATCTTACTTTTTTAAAAGTTTTGGGTAAAATCGCAATATAGGTCCTTCCCCTTTTATTAAAGCTCAATTACACCACAACTTAAGTTGAATTGATTCTAATTAAATTTTATTGACTCAACTATAAACCCGGTTAACTCCTAGGCCCAAAACACGGGTGTTACATCATTTATTGTTTTACCACATATATTATATATCTCAAACTACCTAAGATTAATTCAAATTATTTTATGAAATAAATAATATTATAAATAATATTAATATATAAAAATATAAAATATATTATTTGCACACATATATATATATATCAATATATATAAATAAAAATATATTATTTTTTTATATTTTTACATATTATTAATAATACAAATATAATATTTAAAAACCCAAAATATTCATAAAATAATATATAAAATCTCATAAACCCTAAACTATTAAGCCACAAACTCTTAATCTCAACCCTCAAACTTAAACCATAAACCTTAGAATTTAGGATTTAGGGTTTAAGTGTTTTTTATATATAAATTTTATGAATATTTTGGTTTTTTCAAAAATAATATATAAATAATATATTTTTATTTAAATTATATAAAATTATTCATTTGGTTCAACTAAATTATTTTATGAACAAAATAATACTATAAACAATATTAATATATAAATAATATAAAACATATTATTTACATATATATCAATAAAAGTATATTATTTTTATTTATAATATAAATATATTATTTAAAAAAACCAAATTTTTTTATAAAATAATATATTTATATTATAATTAATATGAATCCATAGAGCGAATGCAGTTTTGTTATCAAGGACGAAGGTACCCTTTAATTGAGAGGGGATGTTGTCCTCAACCTCCAAATTTTTACCTTTATATTATACAGAAAATTATGGGAAAATTATAAGTTACGGTCATGTTTGGCAATTAGCGGATAGCTGATAGCAGATTACATTAGCTGATAGCTGATTGCATTAGCTGATTTGACTAGCGGATTGTATTAGCTGATTGTATAAAAGTGTTTGGTAAAATTAACTGATAACTGATAGTTGTTTGAGTATTTAAACAAGCAAAACGACATATAAGGACATGATTTTATTTAATATTTGTTTGAATAATTTATCAGTTATTTATATTTTGTATCTAATAAATATTAATTAGATTTGTAAAAATTATTTTTTAATATAAATTTCCTAAACATATTTGAAAGATTTATATATTAATTTATTATTTATATAATTATTAAATTTTTTATATGCACGTATAAATATGTGATAATAAAAAATAGAATTAACTTACAAATGTCACCATATAAATTAGTAGTAACAACAAATAAGTCCAATATTTAATATGTTATTATTTATATTAAAAATATTATTATTTAATTTAGGTTATTTGGAGATTTTTGGTAATTGTTAAGGGTAAAAGAGTCATATAACACCCGGGTTTGTGGGTCGGGTGAAATAAATAAATAAAATAATATCCTGGTTTTTGTTTTGCAAAATTAAATTTAAAGTGTTAGACCAAATTTTTGATATTTAAGCCCAATAGCCATGTTAATGGCATTTTTGTAAATAGTTGGACTTCCAAATTAAAAACCCTCCATTTCTAATTAAAACACAAAATTGTCATCTTCCTCCCTCCTCATCTCTCCATTCTCACGACAAGGGGAGAGTTTTTCTCCAAGTTACTATCCCACCTTCTTTCTCCTCCATTTTGGCTCGATTTTGAAAGGTAATTACATTTCCGACTTGCTCTCATCTTCCCCTCTTTAAAAGTACAACTAGATTTCATTTTGGTTCAAGTTTTAGAATTTAGGTTTTTGGAAGATTTGAATAAAAATGATATCTTTATTATTTTTAACTTAAAATTTTGATTTAATATTATTAGTTATGGTGTTTGTGAACCAAATGGTCCAACATATATGATTTTTACATGATTTTATACATATTCCCGAATTTGGGTTTTGGTGGGTTTTTAGGAGGGTTTTGAGTTGAGTTTTGGGTGTGTTCTATGTTGGAATTTAAGGGTTGATGTTAGGGTAATAGTTGGGGGCTGTTTTGGAAGCATTTGAGTGTGCTAAAAAGGTTAAAATCTTGAGTTTTGGACTGTTTTTCATGGCTGCTCGGGTTTGGTGTTTTTGGGGGTTGTTCTTGGCTTGGAATCATGTGTTTTGTGCTTGATTAGTGTTCCGGGTTTGTTACATTAATTGGTGAATTGATTTGAGGTTGTTTTGATTGTGTTGAGATGATTAGAAGCAAGATTTTGTGTTGGTGAAGCCTCGGGAACAAATCCGGAATCGTTGGAAGCGTGATCGGCTAGTGTGGTTGAGCTTGGAATTGTCGGTGAGTGGTTAAATATTTTTAAATGGTTTTCAAGTGTTGGTTCAAGCATGTGGACTAGGTTGGGCTTGGTAGACCCACCTAGAGTTGGGATTAGGGTGGTAGCCTAATCCCAAGCTTTAGTTGGAGACCTTGGTTGATCTTTAAATTGTTGATTTATGCCTCATGTTTAATTGTGATTATGGTGGTTATGTATATGTTGTTATACATGTATGATGAGGCATGGTTTGATGCATTGTTACATGTATGTTGAGACGTGGTTTGAGGCATTGATATATGCATGTTGATGATAAATATGATGGGGATATACATGTGTATGAAATATAATGTGATATTTGTATTAATGATATACATGTAGTGTTGACATGTGAAATGATATTATGAGGTGGTTGCGTGATTCGAGGATCATGGTGAGTACATGCTAGGCATGGAGATGTGGTTTGTGCATGACGGTGAGTCATGGTGAGTACGTGCTAAGCACGGAAGTTGTTATGAAATGATATTGTGAAAGATTAATGAAATGTGTAGTATTAGCACTGGTATGCTTGGGTACAATGATCGATCATTAGGATGTTAGTGTGCACACGTGAGTCAAATGTGCGCGTGGTCTTGATGATGGTATTCATCAAGATGGAGTACGGGTTCGCCTGGAAATATCCATATATATGTTAGTCGGTGATGAGTGGAATCCCATCGACGGGCGTGAGGATGAGTGGAATCCCCTCCGTGTGAAATGGGCGTGAGGATGAGTGGAATCCCCTCCGCGAGAAACGGTGATGAGTGTAATCCCACCGTCAGGTAATGTTGTTGTTGGATGTGAGTTCCAATGGTTATCCGCGTATTCGAGTCATAGCTAGGTGCCAATACGGATTGTGGTTTATGTTGCCAATAATTTATCATTTGTAAGCCAATGTGATTTGGGATGTGTTGCTAACATGGTTTAATATATGTGATTACATATGTTGTGGATTTAAACATGTTGAACATGACATAATATTGATTATATGTTCATGCATCATGGGTAGATTGGCTTATGTGGATCAAAGGTAAGGACATGCATTCTATCTTGGTTGTTGCTCGTGCTTGGACCCTGTATTGTCGAAGGTTTGTTTTATGAGCTTACCCTCACTAAGCTTTTATGCTTACGCTCCTTTTTGTTCGACAATGCAAATCAATAACTTGTGGGTGGCTAGGGCAAGGAAAGGCCTCAAAGTGTCGCTTTTGGTTAGCTCAGTATGATCTTTAAATTGTAGATTGTAATAGTCAAGCAATGGGATTGGTGTTGTTGATTTGAATGCTTTGTTGTATGTTGATTTGGTTTGGCTCTTGGATGCCATGTTTGTTTGTAAACCATGTCTATCTTGCCTACCTCAAATGCTTAAGTGTTTAACCTTGTGAAGCATGTTATCTTGAATGCCTTGTATGATCTTTTGAGTGGATGCCTTGTCTTGTATCCTTGCGTTTTAAGTATGTTTGCAATAGGGTGTATGCCTCTAGAGTGTGCTTGTATGCCGTGTATGCTTGTTGGGGTCGTTAAGGGCGTTTGGGATCGTTTATAGATGTGTAAAACTGATTTTGGAAAACTGCAGGCTGCAGGTGTTTCGAAACGAGCTGTGCCGTTTCGGAACGGGTGTGGTTCCAGGGTCCCCCGTATCGGAACACGTTTCGGTACGGTTTGGCCACTGTGAGCCCCTGTTTCGAAACACTTTTGCCAGTGTAAACGCCTGTTTCAAAACGGGTATCGAAACGCCTAGGCAAAACGTGACCCTGTTCCGAAACGGGGTGGAAGCGTTTCGGTACGGGTGTCTTGCTTTTTAAACTGAAGCCTGTGTTTCGAAACGGGTGACGTCTGTTTCGAAACACAGGCCTAAAAATGGGTTGTTTGACATCTCTAATGGGTCCCAAGGTTTGGGCTTAGGCCCTGTTTGCTGTTTGGCTTCTCGTGAACCTTGTTTCCGCTGTCTTTTCACACATAGGTTAAATCAAGCATCTAGATAAGATAATATTAAATGAAAAAGTTTTCTAGGGTTGCTAACCGAGGTGGGACCTTAACGGGTTTCGCGTCGGTTTTCCCCGTGTAGCCTACTCGGACCGGTCATCCGGCCCAACCGGGACGAGGGGGTTACAAGTCATTACAACTCTAATATCAAATCTCTAATCTCAAAACGCTCATATTAGGAGCTTTTTCAAAATTAGTTTTTTCACCCCAATCCGCTCTTTCAATCCGCTATTTATCAAACATCAATATTAGCGGATTTGACTAGCCAAACCTCTAATTATACCTCAAACCTCTAATTTTTGCCCAAACCGCTATTTACCAAACATGGCCTACATCTATTTTTGTTTTAAAATATACTTTGTCCCCTCGAGTTAGAATCCACACTTCATTCTTGCTTAGATAATATTTTACAGTCATCATAATATATTTATATTATAAATATTATATAAAAAATAAAAACAATACATTTATATTTATATATATATATATATGAAAATAATATATTTTATATTTTAATATATTAATATTATTTATATTATTATTTATTTTATAAAATAATTCAAATTAATCTTAGGTAGTTTGAGATAAATAATATTTGTGGTAAAATAATATATAATATTATGTTAGTTCGGTGATTAAGGTTTAGCCCTTGTATGTGGAGGTCATGAGTTCAAAACTCTTTAAGTGCATAGTTTTAATATTTTTCCTTCATCAAAACGACGTCAATTTGAGGTAAATTAGGCTTCAAAACAGCCGCACCAAAACGACGTCATTTTTACTTAACTAGACGTTAAGAGTTAATGGTTGAATGATATTTTCGGGTCACAAACTAAAATTCAGTGTTAGATTTGTACTTTTTTAAAGTTTGGTTGCATTTTCGAGTAGTGGCCATAGTTGAGTGATATGTGGTATATTTTACCCTTAAATTTTTTTTTTAAAAAAATTAGAAGATAGTCCCAAGCAGTGGCGAATACAGAATCTAAAAAATAGAAATCTAAAATTTTAATACACTTTTTTCCCTTCGTAAATGAGTATGTAAAATAAAATTTCATTTACAAATTAAATTTTATTTTAATTTTTTTTATCAAAAAATAAGAATATATATGCTCCCATGAGAGCCATATGCATCCGTCCATGTCCCATGGTCCCAAGTGCACAAGAACTGCCCCTAAAGTCTAGATTAGATAGACCAGTTGATGGTAAATTTAAAAATCTTTTGTTAAACACATTGCAAATTATTTTTTAGATAGACCCTTAACAAAATAAGGCTTAAGGGGTAAAAAGACTGATTTTTTTTAAATAATTTATTTCGTGAATATTTTTGTACCCAATTAAGCCCTTGAAACAATAAATTGAATCAATTAAGTTCTTTGACTAAAATTGACTATTGAACAAGTAATTTTTTGGATCAGTTGATACAATATGTCGTGTCACAGTATTGTCACTTGACATTTCAAAAAAATATTTTATTTAAAAATTCTTTAAAAGTCTCGAAAATTATGACAAACTTGTAAAACGATATTTAAAAAAAATCTGTAAACGTCCTATGATAAAACTGTAGTATATTATGTGACAGTAATATGTTAAGAAAATATTGTCAAAATTTAATGGTCAATGTAAGTCAAAAGTCATAATTGATTCAATTTATTGGTTCAAATGCATAATTGAGTGTAAATTTTTTTATGAGTTTAATTAATCTTTTTAAAAGTTTAAGGGCTTCTTACGCCCTTAAGCCAAAAAAATAAAATTCAACTGTATTATTAATTAATACATGGAAGTTTTTACTCTAATCGAAAAATTAATGAAATAATGTAGAAATTAAATGAGACGAGATATAAAAGGAAACTAAGCCAAAATTTCATCTTTTGGTTCATTTGAGACGAATCAGTTCCGGAAAGAAAAGGACAAAACATAAAAGAGAATATTTCATGTTTTTGGTAGTGGAAAACTGTTTTTTCACATGCATGCATGTATAAGTTTTAAAATATAAAATATAAAATTTAAATCTCTATTTTTAAAATCTGTAAATTTTAAATTATAATTACAAATTTAAAATTCTAAATATGATTTTAAATCTTAAATTTGATTTATTTAGGCTATATTTGGTAAACAACGGTTTGAGCCAAAATTAGATGTTTGAGTTAAAATTAGAGGTTTGACCGGTTAAATTCACTAATTTGAATGTTTAGTAAATAGATGATTGGGGTGAAACATCTTATTTTGAAAAAAGATACTAATAAAAGTTTTTTTTTTAAATTAGAGGTTTTGACATAAGAGTTATAAAACCCCTTTTACCCTTAACAATTACTCTTGAATAACCTAAATTTAATCTTTTATATTTTTAATTCTTCACCATCATGTATCTATATTGACATTTGTAAACTAATATTTTTTATTCTCACACATTTATATTGTATTTAAATTTAATAATTAATTAAATTGTATTAAAATTAATTATATAAAAAATAAATTAATACATATGTCTTTCAAATAAGCTTAGTAATGTTATATTAAAAAAATATTTTTCATACTAACAAGTGTTGGGTGCAATGACAAGGCACATTGCTCTCTTAAAGAGATGATTTAAGTTCGAACCTTGAAAAAGACATTGTTGGGAGGGAGAGCCACGAATCCCGAACATGAACCATAAAATAGACATGTAATATACCAATTTTTTTTCATAATCTAATTAATATTAATAGATGCAAAATATTGATAACTAATAAACTATTCAAACAAATATCGAATATAATCATGTCATAATATGTCATTTTGCTTGTTTAAATACTCAAACAACTATTAACTAATTTTACCAAACACTTTTATACAATCTACTAATACAATCCGCTAATCAAATTAGCTAAAAGAATAAACTATCAGCTATCAGATTAATCAGCTATCCGCTAATTGTCAAACAATTGATAAACTAAAGCTTACACTAAAAGTGATCATATATTTTTCAAAACATATAGAATTAAATTTACTCATAAAGGAATAAATTAATTAGAATATTTAATTCATTAATGGAAACCCACAATTTACTCCAAAACATACACACTAATGTTCAACCCTATATTTACCGCTTCAGCTTACAGTTCTGAAATTCTCATAATAATGTCCTCTGAAACTCTCCAAATTCAACATGATTATCAACCAAGCCGGGTCAAACCGGAAGACAAAGAGTTTCGAACCATGAAAGCTCTCTGCTCACTCACCGTAGCCATCGCGGTCCCCCTCTCTCTCACTCTTTTCATCATCTTCGAATTCGGTTCGGCCAAACGGCATCGCTTCGTGATGGGCGAACCGGCTTGGTTCCCTCCCTTATTGCTCATAAACATCGCATCGATCTGGTCAAGTTTCAGCATGAGCCTCGCTGCGTGGATTGTTTGGGTCGACCATGGATTCCATATGAATTCCGATGCTTTGCCTCTTTATATTTCTCAAGTTTCACTAAGCATTGTCTGGCACCCTCTTCAACTCGTCATCGGTTCGGTTCGGTTTGGTTTCGTGGTTTGTTTATTGCATTTCGGGACTCTTTTTGCTTGCTACCATAGTTTTAGAAAATTTAATAAGTTTGCAGCAGATCTTGTTATTCCTTGCTTGTTTTGTTCTGCGTTTCTTACAATTATTAGTTGTAAACTCATAATACATTGATTTTACAGATGAAATATTCTAAATTTAGATAAGTTGATTCATATAATTATAATAAAAATTGACATATTTCCATCTTTTTTCTTATTTGGAAGTTTTAAAAATGTTAATTTTGTATAATTGATATATTTTTCAATCCAATCATTATATTTCATGTTGTATTTTTATGAATCAAATAAAGTTTGTCTAACTATTTGTATAATTCATATTTGCTGCTTGCTTTTTACATTATGGGGATATTCTGGGGATGTAATCTCTAGTTGGTACCTCTTTATTGTGGGTCTACTCAATAAGGGTGTGCATAATTAACTATAACCGTTAACCGTAATCGTTAACCGGTATAATCGTTGTATTTTATAGTTTAATTAACTGAATTGTTAAGGTTAAATAGTTTCAGTTCACCGAACCGTTAAAAATAATTACCATTACAATTATGAATTGTGAAAAATGGTTAATCTATAAGTTAACCGTTCCTAAATTATTTATACATATATATAGGTGAAGGCCTTAGTGATTTTATCATCGAGTTAACTTTTGTGGCTTGTGGTACTAACTCATTGAAGTTTCATTTACCTTATGTTTTTTTATGTTAGTTAAACATTTATCCTTAGAACATTAATGGTGTATTGCTGTGTGAACACTGTTGAAACTTGAAATTAAATACGAAGTTTTTGTATTTTGTGTTGTGTTGGAACTATGTAGTATGTAGGTATTTTTTTTTAAATTAAGTATGAAGTTAGTGTTTAGAATTTCACTATTTAAGTTTTTTTTTGAACATTTTTATATAATATTTATCGAAGAGATAGTTTCATTATTTTCAAAAGAAGAACACGTGAAAGAAAATCTAATAGATTATTGGTTAACTTATTATCGAACCGTTGATTAATCGCGTCTTAATGATTAATCTTTAGTGTTTAACCGTTTCTTAACGGTTAGGTTACGATTAGCAAGATTTAATAATTGTTATAATGGTTAATCGACCGTTTAAGCTAAACGGTACGGTTAACTTACCATGAACACCCATACTCAACAGTAGGCTACCAAGAGGCCTAATAAGTCCAATATCACTACCATAATAATATTATTTTTTAATTCTCTTTCATTTTATTAACTTGCATTATTAACATACTGGTCCTCTAAGCATCCATTGAGCCAATTGTGAACACCTCTATTATTGAGACCCTCTAATACTGCCTTGCTAAGACAATGGATTGCAACTCTATGTTAGTTGCTTTCCTTCATTAATAAAATAACTAATTTGTTGAGGAAAAAAATTTATGAATTCAACGAGTTGTGTCAGTGAAAAAGATAATGATCTTCACCTTAAAAGACTTCAGTTCGAGTAATTTTGTCTGCAAAATGTGTGTTTTATCAAATGGTTAAACAAGATAAAAAAATCTGAACATATCAAGCCGAAAGACCACTAAGATTCGTACGAAAGGCTGCTAGGACAATATTCAGTGGTTGTAAAAGACCTGTCCACCCTGCACAACATCGTAACCATACTTTGCCAAAATATCTGCCATTACATTCACTTTGCGATAAGCCTGAAAAAATTGAACCTCTCAATCATTGTCCACCAACCTTTGATATGATGAACCAAAGAAAAATGGTTCCTAGTGCTCGATTGCCGTTGTAGCAACCGGATTGCATCACCATGATCCAACTCCACCCACACACCCTGAACACCCAAATTCCATACTTGTTGGAGACCTTTCAGCACTCTTCATAGCTATGCCTCTAAGACCGAACATATGCCGATGAATTTAGAGAAACCCAATATCCAATTGCCCTGATCACTGCGAAGAACCCCTCCACAAGATGCCATTCCATTAGTTTGACATCAGGCCCACCAGTGTTGAGCTTACACCACCCATCTAAAGGTTGTTGCCATCGTATAGTACAACGTTGTGGGGGGAGGCGTGGCCGAGCATGTTGTGTGTGGAGACTCATTGCCACAATGATATCCCGAACCAACCTACGGCTAGTAGCAAGGATCAATTCATGTCCTGCATTTAGCTGATAAAAAACAAGCTGGTTTCGGTTCTTCCATAACGTCCATAACATGGATCCAAAGAGCAGCTGCCACTCAATGGGATCACTAGTTGCAAAATCGGGTTGCACCAAATTGTAAGTGAGCCATTCGCGAAAATCCATCGCAAAAGTTATGTCCACATGTCCGATCGAACTACACACCGCCATGCCATATGCGCAATCAAACAAGAGTGAAACATATGATCTATAGTTTTGGGTCCTCCCCCACATACCCCACAACTATTTACCTGGGTAAGGTGTCGTCACTCCCTCTCTGCATCACTCAACAAATGATCATGTGCCAATAACCGTAGAAATATCTTAATACGCTAGATCCCCTGAAAACAAGAAATAGCCTTCTATAACGGGTCATCAGCCAAACCTAGCTGCCCTATTATATACAGAACGAACTGAGAAACTCCAGTCTCTACTAAGACTCCAGCCAAGCGAATCTCCCATTGTTGCTCTAATTGGCGATTTGATAAACAACACATGCAGCGTCAACAAATGCGCAAACTTCGACCACTGCCACTCCCCAACATTGCTCACCATCGATGCTAGATGTGTACAAGAATCGGAAATGACACTATTCGGCGCAAGCCAATTACCCAACGAGCCAATATCTTCAATCCAATGATCGTTCCAGAAATCAATGGTATCTCTATTCCTCACATTCCAAATCAAATTCTTCCGTACGTCCTCCCAAATCAAACATATAGCCTTCCAAAGTTGGGAGCCTCCGTGACACATGAGGGTGTCTAGGACCAAATCATGGAAACGCAACACATGTACCCACAACTAGTCCTTGTCCGCAACTAAACGAAACGCGATTTTCATGAGAAACACAACATTTTGCCCATCCAAGTGCTTAAAGCCAAGTCCATCATTCACCACCGTCTTACACAGCTCGTCCCATTTGACCAAATGGATATGTCGACCATCATTGGAATTACCCCAAATAAACTTACGAATCAATTTTTCATGCTTCGCACAAACTTTTTTAGGGAGGAGAGTCGTCTGTATAGTTTAAGATGAAATGGCTTCTAACACCACTTTTACTACTGTAATACGTCCATCTAAGGATAAAGTCTTATCCAACCACTCTGACAGTCATTCAGTAACTGTAACTCCCTTGACCCGACTTAGACGCCAGACCGAACCGAGCAAGCTATATTGGGTTTTGCCGAAACAAAACCCGAATCGATTAACTAAAATTACGTCCATATTTTTTTCTTTTTATCTTGTCTAGATGCAACATTATAACCTAAGGTATGCATGCTGGAAGCGGGTGAAAACTCGATTAAATCGGGCGTCGATTCGACATCCAATTAAGTGCATTTGCAATTTAGGGACCAAATTGAAAATATAGAAACTTACGAGGACTTACTTAGATTTAAGGTTACCAATCCTCAATTAACCAGGTTACATGCTTGCTTTTAAAAAATCAACTCAAAAAGATCATCCAAACACATACAATTGCATTCACAATTAACAAGAACTAAAACAAAATAATCAAAACTTCCAAATATCATAGTAACTAAAATAATAGCTGCCCGTATCGGTATACGAGCAAGTGTATCGGTATGCTTTTACATTTCTCAAAATCCTAGATTCTAGTAGCTCAAAATCGTACCGTTACAGCTCTTCGCGTACCGGTACACCTTGCCAAAATGCTCATACCCGTATCGATACAAGTACACGCATACCGATACGCCTGGACCTGAAATGTCCCATTTTGTTGATTTTCTTACTCTCATGGATTCAAACATAGATCAACATGCCACAAACATAAACACAACCATTCTAAAGAGCAATTCATGTCAAGATATCATAGAATTAAGATCTAGTCATGGCATCATGCCTTAATCGAAAATCTAGAGACATGCTTTCTAGAGACCAAGCCAACCATCAAACCAAACTAAAAACCAAAGCGATAACCAACAAGTAAGGCCATTTACAATCTCAAAACAACAATACAAACTTTCTCAAACAAATAGTTTAGCAAAAACCCTCCCAAATCAACAATGAACCCTATTGCCTTTATTACTAGTAGTTTAGTTTGAAACCATACTTTCGAATAGCCGAAGTCCTTAGATTTCCTTCGCTCGCTCGCTGTCTCCAAACTCTAATTCTCTGCATTGATGGACAAAGAGAGCGTAAGCACACTAGGCTTAGTGAGGAGTGCTCAAACAACACACCATCGATATATTTTAAAACCATTCTTTTCATAGCACATTGAAATCATCATTTCAATCAACTTATAAAACATTAGGGATGTAAAAAACTGACCTGACCTGCAAAACTGACTGAAACCGACTTGAGTCAGAACTTGTTGAGTTTTAAGGGGCTTGATTCCTTTAACCGATATTGCTCACCAAGTGGTGGAGAGGTGGAATTTTGGGTGGATATGGTGTGGAAGCTAAAACAAAGATGACACAATGATTTTAGAGTGGTTCAACCTTCTAACCAAGGTCTACATCCACTACCTTAGCTTCCCACTAAGGATTTCCAATCAATCCACTATTGATTCGTCCCCTTTTCTAGGCTTAGGAGGAAACCCTTATACACCGATCAAGCTTTCTACCCAAAGCCTTGATCAAACCCTCTTTACAAGAGAAAAGAAAAAATGCAAACTTAAATCCCTCTAATAGGTATTTGTTTGCTCAATAATGCACTCACCCAAAACCTAAAACACTTGAGCAAATTTGACAATTTTGGCTCACTAGTGTTTGTCTATACAAGAATTGACAATTTAAGTACAAAGACACTTTTTGATCATTTGTTGATTGAAAATTGAAGCATTAACCTTATCTTGATGCTTGGAGATCCCTTTTATACTTCTAAATGAGTTTATAACCGTTACTAGCCGTTGGGGATGAATTGGAGCCGTTGAGAACTTTATTTCCCTTCATTAATGCTGTTATGCAGCATTCCGTATCGATACGCTTGGACCCTTATCAGTACGACTTTCATCAGAAACTAGCCGTTGGACTCTTGCCAGCCTGGGCGTATCGATACACTTGAGGGCGTATCGGTACGGTATGACGTTTAAAAGACCCTTGGGAAATATGACCGTTGGGGTTGTTAAAATGGGATCAGTACGCTTACCTGGCATATCGAAACGATCCCTTACCGTATCGAAATGGCAAAGCCTGTTTCGATACGGGTTTTCGCAGTGACCAAACTGGGCAAAAAAGGTATCGATACGGGTAAGACCGTATCGGTACGGGCAGCTTGAAAACACAAGTTTGGCTATTTAAAATCATGAAAAACTTTGCCAAAAACCTTTTAAAATCCCTTAAACATAAATTCAAGTTGTTTGGACTTAAAAACAAGTTTTGAATTCTTTTCAAATTAGTCCAAAACATTTTTCAATTATTATATCAAAACATTATTTCTACAATCTCCCCCTTTTTGATATAATAAAACCAACTTGAAAAATTGTTTGGGATTCTCCCCCTTTAAGTTTAAAAATGTGAATAAGAGATGAAAAATTTGAAATCAATTAAAGCTCCCCTTTGAAATCAATTAAAGCCCCCCCTTATTCACTTGAAAATTCAATTTTTCAAACCATTTCTCCCCTTTTTTGTTATATCAAAAAGAATTCAAAATACTTTTAAGTTCAAAAAATAACAATAGAGGTAAAAAAATGACAAAATTAAGAATTTTGGTTTTAAAAATGGCTCCCCCTTACTCAAAGCATCATAAAAAGTGTTAGTCCAACATATATGATCATAACCTAGTTGAAAAAAAAATCAAAAAAAATCAAAAACAACTAGATTTTTTACCAACACTTGAACCCAAGGGAGGATGTGAAGCCTTCCTTCTTCAAGTGTTCTTCCTTTGTGTGCATGGAGCTCCCCCTCAAATATTGACTTGTTGATCATTCTCCATCACACCTAGCAAAAGACAATCAAGTAATTTTTGGTATCCAAATTGCTTTGGATCCATAGACGTTAGTAGCACAAACTTTAGTCCCCTTAGGAATCCATTTTTCAATTTCACCCTTTTTAATTGAAGTACCAAGTCCTTTTGGGACCCAAATACTTCTAAAACATTTTCCTTTTACAAATCTAGGGGCACTAGATTGTCTTACATAAAAATTTGATTTTCCAAAATTGTTTATCTTTTCTAGCTCTTTGGAAATCAAATCTTTTTCTTCTTGAACTTTTTAAAGCAAATTTTGTAAATCAAAATTTTTTTGTTCAAACTCTTCGAGTTTTGCTTCAAATTCAAGTTTGGTTTTAGAAATCAAATCATTTTGAATTTTCAACTTTGAAATCAATTTATTGTTTTTCAAAATGTGATTTTTAAACTCTAAAACCAAATCATCGTAGGCATCTTGTAACTCATCAAAAGAGTAAGAACATGAAGTAGATGAATTAGAAGTTACCCTTGAATCTTCTTCGATGGCCATAAGGCAAATGTTGACTTGTTCATCGTCGGTGGAGTCCTCATCACTCCAAGTAGCCACATATGCCTTCTTCTTATGGCTTGAAGTGCTTGCCCTCTCTTTTCTCATGGATTCTCATTCAAGCTCTCTCAAAGCTTTCTTCCTGAATGGGACACACTTCTTGAAGAGATGAACTATCTCTTCTTCTTCATCCTCCTCTTCACTTGAGTAGACATGATAGCAAGTGGAGGATTTGAGAGCAATGGCATTTATGTTGATGCCAAGCCCTTTGAGTTTCTTCTCTCCCATAGCTCTAATTTCTTCCCTCTTCTTCTCATCTTCTTTGTTCTTCTTCATGATTTGATGAGTAAGGAGTGACCCCATTAGTTCATCAAGCTTCAAGGTCTTCAAATTCTTGGCTTCAATGATGGCGGTCCTCTTTGAGTCCCAAGACTCGGGAAGTGAGTAGATGAGCTTTCGGACAAGTTTCTCCTCCGGAATGGCTTCTCCATAGCCCTTGAGACCATTGGTGATTGTGGAGAACCTATCAAACATCTTCTCGATGTTCTCTTCCAGATCCATCTTGAAGTTCTCATACTCTAAGGTGAGGAGGCCAATCTTGGTCTCCTTAACTTCATCGGTTCCCTCGTATGTGACTTCAAGCTTGTCCCATACCTCCTTGGCACTCTCACAAGAAGACATCTTCTCATAGATGTTTGGGCCAAATGCACAAAAGAGGATGTGCAAGGCTTTGCAATTTAGCTCCATCTTCTTGCGATCGTCGGCACTCCACTTCGCTTTACTTCATTGAGGCACGAACGGACCATCTTAAACTATGTCCTATAGCTTGTAGTCTCTTGACTTAATGAAAAACTTCATCTTTATCTTCCAATTGGCATAGTGGGTTCCGTCGAAGAAGGGCGGTTTGTCGATGGATTGAGCCATTTGAGCCGATTGGTGAAAAGATGATCGAGCTTGCCGGATCTTCTCAATAGGATGTTAATCCTCTTCGATTGAGCCAAGCTCTGATACCAATTGTTGAGTTTTAAGGGGCTCGATTCCTTCAACTGATATTGCTCACCAAGTGGTGGAGAGGTGGAATTTTGGGTGGATGTAGTGTGGAAGCTAAAACAAAGATGACACAATGATTTTAGAGTGGTTCAACCTTCTAACCAAGGTCTACATCCACTACCTTAGCTTCCCACCAAGGATTTCCAATCAATCCACTATTGATTCGTCCCCTTTTCTAGGCTTAGGAGGAAACCTTTATACACCGATCAAGCTTTCTAGCCAAAGCCTTGATCAAACCCTCTTTACAAGAGAAAAGAAAATAGCAAACTTAAATCCCTTTAATAGGTATTTGTTTGCTCAATAATGCACTCACCCAAAACCTAAAACACTTGAGAAAATTTGACAATTTTGGCTCACTAGTGTTTGTCTATACAAGAATTGACAATTTAAGTACAAAGACACTTTTTGATCATTTGTTGATGGACAATTGAAGCATTAACCTTATCTTGATGCTTGGAGGTCCCTTTTATACTTCTAAATGAGTTTATAACCGTTACTAGCCGTTGGGGATGAATTGGAGCCGTTGAGGACTTTATTTCCCTTCATTAATGTTGTTCTGTAGCCTTCCGTATCGATACACTTGGACCCGTATCGGTATGACCTTCATCAGAAACTAGCCGTTGGACTCTTGCCAGCCTGGGCGTATCAGTACGGTATGACATTTAAAAGACCGTTGAAAAATATGACCGTTGGGGTTGTTAAAATGGGATCGGTACGCTTACAGGGCATATCGAAGCGATCCCTTACCGTATCGAAACGACAAAGCATGTTTCGATACGGGTTTTGGCAATGACCAAACTGGGAAAAAAAAGGTATCGATACGGGTAAGACCGTATCAGTACGGGCAGCTTGAAAACACAAGTTTGCCTATTTAAAATCATGAAAAACTTTGCCAAAAACCTTTTAAGATCCCTTAAACATAAATTCAAGTTGTTTGGACTTAAAAACAAGTTTTGAATTCTTTTCAAATTAGTCCAAAACATTTTTCAATTATTATATCAAAACATTATTTCTACAGAACTGCTTGAGACCCGAAGAACTGGTGATCCGAAACCGATCCGAGTCTGAACTGGTGTTGACCTGAACCCGAGTTTGACCTGAAAATTTTGTATCTGAACCCGACCTGCACCCGACATGAAAACGACCTGAACCCAAATTCAACCTGATAATGTGATAACCAAACCCGACCTACATCCGACCTGAAATGAACCCGAACCCGAGATTAACCTGGTAAATAACTGATATTACCCGACTTGTTATCAACCTGACTTGTTTTGAATCTGAACTGTAATTGATTCAACCTGTTATCAACCTGAACTGTAAATGACCTGACTTGTTATTGAATTAATCTAATAATTACTTGACTTGATATTTATATGACATGTAATAACTAATAAGTTATTATTGACAAAATTGTAAGATTAAGAATTTATCATATTATAGTGTTACATATTCACTATTCAAAGTACATAATTAATTATGATCATTAAATTAATATTTTTACTTTTTTATAATTTATAAATGATAGAATATTATAATACTTAAAAGTTTAATAAAAATTTAAATCAATTTGTTAATTATAATCATTAAATTAAAATTTCCCTTTTTTTATTAAATCATCATATTAAAATTTTTGACTATAACTATTAAATTAAATGTATTAAATTATTCATTCAATACATTTATCTCATTATTTTGATGTAATAATTAATGAACAAGTTAAATGTAATTTTACTATATATATATATATATATAAACAGGTCAGAACACTTATACTTATTAGTTAAATCATGATAAAACTGATTGTCAAAACATGATATTGAAAATTTTAGTAACTTCATATATTCTGAAAAACTAAAGGTTTACAAGCTAACACAAATTATAAATGTACAAATTAATTCAACTAAATAAATTTAAGCTCTAAGATCTTATAGCAAAAGTTTTACAAGCCTAAAAGCCCAACTTTCCTACCAAAAATTTCTTCATCGAGCTTTAATTATTCTCAAAATATCTAAATGCTGCCAATATGATTAAACTATGGGCAATTTTACAGCTTTAAAAGCCAAAATGCCACACCAACATAATTTAATCATGAGTAACTACTTAGATAAGATTAAGAAATTACAACAATTTTGTCCAGTCATAGTTCAGACTTCAAAGTTTAGACCAACAACAATATACATCAATTCAACATTAAAACCAGCAAAGACATCCATGATCCACCAAGCATTCAGACCAGACTAGGTACTCAGGCAGAGAACAGTAAGCATCAATGCATCATTATCAGCATTCAGACCAGGCCAGACTACAAACAGCAAGCATAAATTCAGCATTTAGACAAATTCAGGGTTTAGTGAATACAAAAGTTAACTCCCAGAAATGAAAAAAATATGTCAAATTCTGTTAGTCCCAGCTCAATTTTGTTTTTCATAATTTCAAATATTAGTAAATACAAAAGTTAACAAGCCAAAAGTGACCAAAAAACTTGTTTTCCTAATGAATAATGACAAACTAAGACACATGTCTCCAAAAGCCAAGTCCATGTGAATCAAATGTTAGAGAGTACCATAGTAGCCCTACTCATTTCCAGTCGCAACAATCCACGTAATAGAACAAATAATTTGTTCAGATAGGTTCAGTTTTTAACTAAAAAGATTAAATTTTAGTGAAAATAAGAGTTAACAAAATAGTCTATATCACATATAGCTGGGGTGTTGGTAAAAGTCTTATCACCGAATAATCTATTAAATTATTTACATATGGTAAGACATTGTGCAATACTACTATGAAAGTTCCATAACCCTAAACCATTTCAATTAGCAATTCTATACAAAATCCACATGTAAGAGGGTTTGTCATTTTTGTGCATCTTAAACAATACCATAATGAGTAACTCCATCCTTTTGAATTCACATGCTTTGTCAAGAGTAAATGCATAAATAAATGAAGTAAACAATTAGAACTACATCATGTTGAATTCTTCATCTATTTGAACTTTGAAGATCGAGAAGGCCGAAACAAATCAATTAAAAATCCTTCATAATATATAACCACATCAAATGTGATCAACAGAGATCCACTTGTATTTTTTTTAGGGTTTGACTAGCATCAATTCATTAGAATTACCAGCTGATATCCGTTTCTAAAAAAAAACAGCATAACTTACCAAACAGCTCCTAATAACTAATAACTTACTGAAATATTTGTATGGATATTAAATTAATAAATAATAATACAATTTTCTATAAAAGATGATCATGCTGCAGACAGTGGAATGTCATTGATAAGGAAGATTAAAAACATTTTTAATAGCTATTGGGATGTTAGAATTGATCATGTGTACAGATAGGCAAATCAAGCTGCAGACTTCATACCCAAACTTGAGCTCAATAATATGCCAGGTTTTTTCAATTATGTCAATAGGCCATTGGGCATTGAGAACATCCTTGCCAACTATAGGTTAGGATTTGGTTGTGTAAGATTCAATTAATAATAATAATAATAATAATAATAAAAGTTTTCTATGTAAGGAAATATATGTAGAACTAATGTTTTGATATAATAATTGAAAAATGTTTTGGACTAATTTGAAAAGAATTTAAAACTTATTTTTAAGTCAAAACAACTTGAATATATGTTTGGGGTATTTAAAAAGGTTTTTGGCAAAGTTTTTATTGATTTTAAATAGCCCAACTTGACTTTTCAGCTAGCCCGTACCGATACGGTGTACCCCATATCGATACCTTTTTGCCCAGGTTTTGTTTATGCCAAAGCCCGTATCGAAACGACAAAGATACGGAAATGGATTGTTTCAATACGCCTGATAAGCGTACCGATCCCCATTTTAACAACCCCAACGACTAGTTTCTCAACGATCTTTTAAATGACATACCGTATCGATACGCCCTCAAGCGTATCGATACGCTTAGGCTGGCAAGAGCCCAACAACTAGTTTCTGAAGAAGGTCGTACCGATACTGGTCCTCGTGTATCGATACAGAAGGCTGCAGAACAACATTAAAGATGAGAAATAAAGTCTCCAACGGCTCAAATTCATCCCAACGGCTAGTAACGACTACAAACTCATTAAGGAGTATAAAAGGGACCTCCAAGCATCAAGTAATGGTTAATGCTTCAATTGTCAACAACACTATGATAAAAAATTTGTCTTAGAGTCTAATTGTCAAATTATTGTATAGACAAACACTAGTGAGCCAAAATTGTTATATTTGCTCAAGTGTTTTAGGATTGGGTGAGAGCTTAATTGTGCAAACAAATACCTAGTAGAGGGATTTGAGTTTGCTTATTTTTATCTCTTTGTAAAGAGGGTTTGATCAAGGCTTTGGGTAGAAAGCTTGATCGGTTTGTAAGGGTTTCCTCCTAAGCCTAGAAAAGGGGATGAATCAATAGTGGATTGATTGGAAATCCTTAGTGGGAAGCTAAGGTAGTGGATGTAGACCTTAGTTAGAAGGTTGAACCACTATAAATCATCTTGTCTTTATTCTTTTTAGCTTCCACACCTCTTACACCCAAAATTCCACTTCTCCACCACTTGGCGAGCAAGAACGGTTGAAGTAATTGAGCACCGAAAAACCCAACAATTAGTATCAGAGCTTGGCTCAATTGAAGAAGATTAACATCCTATTGAGAAGATCTGGCAAGCTCGATCATCATTTCAATCAACCGGCTCAATGGTACAATCAATCGACAAACCGCCCTTCTTCGACGGAACTCACTATACCCATTGGAAGACAAGGATAAAGCTTTTCATAAAGTCCAAGGACTACAAGCTTTGGGATATAGTAGAAGATGGCCCGTTCGTGCCACAAGGAAGCAAGGCGGAATGGAGTGCCGACGACCGCAAGAAGATGGAGCTTAATTGCAAAGCCTTGCACATCTTATTTTGTGCATTTGGCCCAAACATCTATGGGAAGATGTCTTCTTGTGAGAGTGCCAAAGAAGTATGGGACAAGCTTGAAGTCACATACGAAGGAACTAATGAAGTAAAGGAGACCAAGATCGGGCTCCTCAACCTAGCGTATGAAAACTTTAAGATGGATCTAGAAGAGGACATTGAGAAGATGTTCACCATCACCAATGGTCTTAAAGGTTTTGGAGAAGCCATCCCGAAAGAGAAACTTGTCCGAAAGCTCATCTACTCCTTTCCCGAGTCATGGGACTCAAAGAGGATCGCCATCATCGAAGCTAAGAATTTGAAGACCTTGAAGCTTGATGAACTCATAAGGTCACTTCTCACTCATCAAATTATGAAGAAAAACAAAGAAGAAGAGAAGAAGAGGGAAGAAATTAGAGCTATGAGGGAGAAGAAGATCAAAGGGCTTGGCATCAACACAAATGTCATTGCTCTCAAATCCTCCACATGTCATCATGTAGATTTTAGTGAGGAGGAAAGTGAAGATGAAGAGATGGCCTATCTCTTCAACAAATTTGCCCGGTTCATGAAGAGCAAAATGGAAAAATCAAGGCATGAATCGAGGATGAAGATGAAGGAATCCCACAAGTCCAACAAGAAGGGATCATCTTCAAAGCAAGCATATGTGGCCACATGGAGTGATGAAGACTCCACCGATGATGAAGTAGCCCACTTATGCTTGATGGCCCTCAATGAGGGGAGGTAACTTCTAACTCATCCATTTCAAATTCATATACATTTGATGAGTTACAAGATGTCTATGATGATTTGCTTTTGTAATTAAAGGCATCATTTTCTAAGAATAAAAAGTTGACTTCAAAATTGAAAAATGAGAATGATTTGCTTTCGAAAACAAATCTTGAGTTTGAAGCAAAATTGAAAGATTTTGAACAAAAAGTTTCACATTTGCAAAACTTGCTTCAAACGATGAAAAAGGACCATCAACAAGAAATTGATGATCTTAAAAAGGAAAAGGATTTGATTTCCAATGAGCTTGAAAAGAAAAATAATGTTCGAAAATCAAATTTTTATGTAAGACAATCTAGTGCCCCTAGATTTGTGAACGGTAAATGTTTTAGAAGTATTTAGGTCCCAAAAGGACTAAGTACTTCAACTAAAAAGGATGAAATTGAAAAATGGATTCCTAAGGGGACAAAATTTTGTGCTACTAACGTGTATGGATCTAAAACAATTTGGATACAAAAAATTACTTGATTGTCTTTTGCTAGGTGTGATGGAGATTGATCAACAAGTCAAAAATTGAGGGGGAACTTCATGCACACAAAGGAAGAACACTTGAAGAAGGAATGCTTCACATCCTCCCTTGGGTTCAAGTGTGGTAAAATCTAGTTGTTCTTACTTTTATTTGATTTATTTTCATTTATTTCAACTAGACGATCATATATGTTGGACTAACATTTTTTATGATGCTTTGAGTAAGAGAGAGCCATTTTAAAACCAAACATTTTAATATTTTCAAAATCTAAACCTCTATTGTTATTTTGAGCTTAAAAATGTTTTAAATTCTTTTTTATATAACAAAAATGGGAGAAATGGTTTGAAAAATTGAATTTTCAATTGTATAAGGGAGAACTTTAATTGATTTTGAATCTTATTTCTCTTATTCAAAATTTATTTCACAAAGGGGGAGAAATCTCAAACAATTTTTCAAGTTAGTTTTACTATATCAAAAATGGGGAGATTGTAGAACTAATGTTTTGATATAATAATTGAAAAAATGTTTTGGACTAATTTGAAAAGAATTTAAAACTTGTTTTTAAGTCCAAATAACTTGAATATATGTTTGAGGTATTTAAAAAGGTTTTTGACAAAGTTTTTATTGATTTTAAATAGTCAAACTTGACTTTTCAGCTAGCCCGTACCGATACGGTGTATCCCGTATCGATACATTTTTGCCCATGTTTTGTTTCTGCCAAAGCCCGTATCGAAATAGGCTTTGCCGTTTCGATACGGAAAGGGATCATTTCGATACGCCTGGTAAGCGTACCGATCCCCATTTTAACAACCCCAACGGCTAGTTTCCAAACGGTCTTTTAAATGACATACCGTACCGATACGCCCTCAAGCGTATCGATACGTTTAGGCTGGCAAGAGCCCAACAACTAGTTTCTGAAGAAGGCCGTACCGATACGGGTCCTCGCATATCGATACGAAAGGCTGCAGAACAGCATTAAAGATGGGAAATAAAGTCTCCAACGGCTCAAATTCATCCCAACGGCTAAAGGGACCTCCAAGCATCAAGTAATGGTTAATGCTTCAATTGTCAACAACACTATGATCAAAAATTTGTCTTAGAGTCTAATTGTCAAATTATTGTATAAACAAACACTAGTGAGCCAAAATTGTTATATTTGCTCAAGTGTTTTAGGATTGGGTGAGAGCTTAATTGTGCAAACAAATACCTAGTAGAGGGATTTGAGTTTGCTTATTTCTATCTCTTTGTAAAGAGGGTTTGATCAAGGCTTTGGGTAGAAAGCTTGATCGGTTTGTAAGGGTTTCCTCCTAAGCCTAGAAAAGGGGACGAATTAATAGTGGGTTGATTGAAAATCCTTAGTGGGAAGCTAAGGTAGTGGATGTAGACCTTGGTTAGAAGGTTGAACGACTATAAATCATCTTTGTCTTTATTCTTTTTAGCTTCCACACCTCTTACACCCAAAATTTCACTTCTCCACCACTTGGCGAGCAAGAACGGTTGAAAGAATCGAGCACCGAAAAACCCAACAATATATTCGACTGACTTTGTCAAATATATTTAAACGTCTTCATCAAATCATTCCCAAATTATCTCAATGTAAAATAACATGAAAACTTGAAAGACTTCCCTAACTTGGAATAAGTTCTAAAATTTGACTAACATGCGTAATAATGAATAAAATTCGAAAGACTAAATGAAGAACTAAGTTCATATATTTGGATTTCACTAAAATTGCTAGGGATTTAACATCGAATCATATTTCAAGTATCAAACCAAATGAAGTTTCACAAAAATCACAGATTCACAGATGCGTTCATTGAATTGAAAGAAGCAAAAAACAACACAGGAAAGGAACATAAAGCTCACTTTTTCGATCGTTCATTTCAAAGGAAACCATTTTGCTGATTCTTCAGATACATGTTACCTTCAAAGAGCAAAACAAATAAAAAAAACGGAATCATGAGAGAATCAGAAAACAGAATTTAATAATTAAATACAAATCCAACAGAGTAGACAGTCTTTATCAAAAGAAGAAAAAAATAGAGAGACTCGATGAAAGATCGAAGATCAGAGAGAGAAAACTAAGGTATTTTTTTGGGAGAGAAAACTGGGTGCTCGAAAGAAAAAACGAGAGAAAAAAGAACACCGTGTTGTAAAAAGAAAATTAGGGTATTTTCGGTATAAATGAGTATTTATATCTAGGGTTTTGGCCTTTTATTAATTAATATTTAATATTTAAATAATTTTTTTGGTTTTTTAAATAATACTTTAATTAATATTTAAATTAATTTTTAATCTTTAATTTTATTTATAATACATTTGTTAATATTTAAATTAATATTTCATTAAAAATAAATATAAACAATTAAACCATAATTTTTAAAATTTATATTAAATTAAAATAATACTTTTAATATATTCAAATTAATATTTAACCTAATATTTAATTAATAATATTATAATAATACTTTTAGGGTTATGTGTTTAGTTTAGGGGATTAGCCATTTAGGCTTATACTTATTAAGGTTATGGCTTAGTTCAGGGGATTGGGCTCATACTTATTACTTATTAGGGGTTACTGGTCTAGTTTAGGGTTATTGGCTTATATCACTAGTTTGAGGATTTAGGGTTCTTGGTCTAGTTTAGGGATTTATGGTATATCATACATGTTTAAGGCCATTGGGTTAATTTAAAGATTTAGGGTTATGACTTGTGAGACTATACTAAAGATTTGGGGTTAAGGGTTAGGAACTTAGAATTTAGAAATGTATGTTTCAAGTTTAGGGTTTGACTTGTGAGTTCTAGGGTTATGGGTATATATTTCAAATGTTTAGGGTTATGTGTTTAGTTTAGGGGTTAGGCTTATACTTATTAGGGTTACGGCTTAGTTTAGGGGATTGGGGTCATACTTATTACTTATTAGGTGTTACCGGTATAGTTTAGGGTTATCGGCTTATATCACTAGTTTAGGGATTTAGGGTTCTTGGTCTAGTTTAGGGATTCATGGTATATCATACATGTTTAGGGTTATTGGGTTAATTTAAGGATTTATGGTTATGACTTATGAGACTAGATTAAAGATTTTGGGTTAAGGGTTAGAAATTTAGAATTTAGAAATGTAAGTTTCAATTTTAGGGTTTAACTTGTGAGTTCTAGGGTTAGGGGTATATGTTTCAAATTGAATGTTTAGGGTTATGGGTTTAGTTTTAGGGGATTATGTTTATACTTATTAGGGTTACGATTTAGTTTAGGGGATTGGGCTTATACTTATTAATTATTGTTATTGGTATAGTTTAGGGTTATCACCCTAAACCCTAAACCCTAAACCATAAATCCTAAACCTAAATTTCTAGTCCAAATTGATCCATGTTTTTTTTTTAATTTTTTAGTCCAAAGTAAAAAAATCCCGCCAAAACCAACCGCCCAATTTTTAGGCAGCCCGCCCAATTCTCAAATTTGATGGTTTATTTGCACTTTAGGTCCTTATTAATTTATGAGCTTTACAATTAAGTCCTTCTTTGTTTAGTTTATGATTTATTTTAGTCCATATTTGTAACCCCCTAGACCCGCTTATGCGTTACAACGAATCCTAAGAGGTCACATTAGGGTCACAAGAGCGACCCACAGTAAAAATACTCATAAAACCATTTTTTTGTTTTCAAAACACTTATTAAACTGTAAAATCATCTTCTGTTTAAAACACCATTTCGGGAAGTCATTTGAACACATAACAAAAATTTCAGAAAGTATTTTACAGACTGTGTCATAAAACAATACATGACATACATGCCCACTAACTATACAGTACCGTCTCCAAAGGCAACGCCGAGACAACTCCGAACACTGCTGTCAACCATTATACCATGATATAATCTTTTAACCTGCGATGGTAAAAACAACGTGAACTTGGAAAAGCTCAGTAATACAAAACTACCAAAAGATGATATAAGCTCATGCAGATATATGGTAGGCATAACATTTTCATGATGTTCCACGCGGTAACAATCTTCATTTCTGTTCTACTAATTCGAGGTTGCATCATACTCGAGAATAACGATATTTGTTCTTTATTCAAACATCAAGAATTAGACGGGAATTATATAGGCTGGTAACATACGGAGGTGGAAACAGAAAGTTTAGTGTCTAGTGTGTTCCAACAGTGCAACATTAATGCATGAAATGTAACAATGCAGTAAACCTTTTTATTTTAAATACATTTATTTCAAGTACCCGTAAAGTTCCTTTTAATTCTTTAATTACCCTCCAACCATACTCCAGTATATAATTTCCCCAGTGCGGTATCATGTACAGGCATTAACCCGAGCATATTGGGCGTGAGTACCATCCTAAGGATAGACCTTAGAATACGGGCGGCCCTTGTTGGAGTATGCCCAAAGACCAATCATATGATGATTGAATAGACATACTATTTTACTAGATTTATCAAGTAATGGCATTGCCATTATTATCGTTTGGTATGTTTCTGTGCATCAAACTAACCATTGGATAATAATGTCCATACAATAATACGATTATTGTTAAATAGGATCCTTAGTCGAATATTATTACGGGTATGGACAGTGATAATATATAAAGACTAATATGTGGTTGATTAATAACAAGTGTTGTCATTGGCATAGAGATGTCAAAATCAACACATAAGTATTTGTTAGAGAACAACATACTAGATTGACCCGCTATGAGCATGTTTCTTGGGTAATTATGTGACAGACACAACATTGCTCATGATAAACATATGTATAATCCTCAGACTTGAGATCAACATGATTTCAACATAAAGATTTACGTATTTTGACATAGTCAAACGTGTGTCGTAACTGACTACATTATAAAGACTGATGATTGGATACGTGATGGCCTATGTAGTGAAATATGGTTGATCAAGAAATGATTTGTCCCTCCTACATAATGGGAGAAATATCTTCGGCCACTTGATTGAGTGAGATTAGAAAATGCATGGCCATGCTCGAATATTATGATATGAGATATCATAGAGATTCGTTTATCATAATCTACTCAAGACATCAAGAAACACTAGATGGACAACGCAAGTGTGACTAACCCATGACTTGTGTTCATCTAAGATATAAATGAAAAAAATATGAAATACCAAAAGGAAGTTTATTTAGGAATTAGGAAAGTCAAACCATGACTTCATGCAACTTAGGTAGCAATGATGTATTGCTAGATGCCACTCATTGTTTGTAAAATTAGAACAGTTCTAATTTTGCTGCTAACGTTGCATGAACCTACAAAGGTCACACCCTTCGAATGAAACGAACAAAAATTGGAAACCATACTCTCTATTTTAGGGGAGGTTGCCGAAAATCCCCTATGGAATAGGGGAAATCGGCAACTCCCTTAAATGGGAATAATATTGGATAAATATTGTATTTATCAAATATTATTTAGAGTATGGAAAATATTTAGAGACTTAAATATTATAGAATAAGATTCTAGAAATTTAAATATATATTTGGAATTTATATAATGTATATTTAATTCCAAGTTTATGTAGAATTAGATTCTACATAATTAAAAATATATATTTAAATATATTTAAATCCAAGTAAAGATAGAATGAGATTCTATATAATAAAAATATATATATTTGGATTAAATATAATGTATATTTAAATCCATGTTTTATGTAGAATAAGATTCTACATAATTAAATATATATATATTTCATTTAATATTATTAATTATAATGTATATTTAATATAAACCAATTTCAAGTAGAATTAGATTCTATGAATTTTGGTTGAACTTAGATTTAAGGTATTCAACTAGAATTAAGTCTCTGAATACTATTTAAACGGACAAGGGCTAGCAACCAAATCATCCCTCTTCCTCCTCTTGAAGATTTCGACAACACCCCTAGGGATTCCCCACTGGAATTCGACATATCCCAGAAAGCTCTCTAAGAAGTTGTTCGATATTTTTCTGGTGTTCTACTTGCCCCCTGGCAAATCCTTGAAGGTTCCCTTGCTCGATTGCAAGTCTCGGTTGAACTCCTGGTCGATTTCAGACTCCCTCAGGAATCCTTGGAGGGATTTCGACTTCTCCCTGGAAGGTGTTCAAACCTGTCAAAATTTATCCCTAAGTGTTAGGGAGGCGGAAACTTTGTTTGTTTTGTTCGGGTGGACTCCGTAGAGTTCGTTGCGAACCTGTGACGATTTCGGTTTTACTTGACGTGGTTATTCCGACATACCGTCGATTTTCCAGTTTCCAGAATTATAAAAGGTAACTCTTCATCTTTTCACCCCGGATTCGTTCCTGTACATGGATCCTGGCTGGATTACTTCGGATTAATTTTTCCGCTGCGCCACGGGGCATGCCGACGTGACCCAACAGCCCTTTCCGAAGTATAGGAACCGAAAACGGGCGGACCTGGCCGAAGCCTAGGATCCGAAAACGGGCGGACCTAGCCGAAGCTTAGGATTCGAATACGGGCAGACCTAGCTGAAGCTTAAGATCCGAATACGGGCGGACTTACCAGCTGGATTAGAGCTGAGCCGACAGTAACTTCATATCATTTCCCAAGTACCCCAGTGAATCAGATCATCAATAGTTCATAAATCAATAACTGTATTTTTAGTAACACATTATCCATATAGCATGTTTGTCATATCGGGTGCATAGACATATACTAGAAATATAGTACGGTCATGCTTAATTTATAAAACATGTCATGTTCATGTGAGTTCAAGTATGTCAATCATGTGCACGTGATCGGTATTATAGCATGTAAATCAGTATGCAAAAACAATCGTGTAGCACACATGGAACACACTAGGTGGAATAGTTTATTTCCTTGGAGATACTTGTCATTTACGGAAGAGAACACATTAAACTTTTGACAATTGAACGGATTTTTGAAACGAGGCCCCTATAAAAGAGGGGTTTGTACTAACGGTTCAAACCAGATATTCAGGAGATGATACATCAAGATCCTTGAGAGTTTAGATATATCATGAGCGAGTTACTCATTTAAGCCTACAAGGGCATTATGGTCATTTTATCACACGTGGGCATTTTTGTAATCTACCAAAAAGGCATAAACAATGGCTTGGAAATTCTCTTTGCTCATCAGGTTTCCAACCAGGCATTCAGAAATTTCTATGTCAAGGTCTTTCACGATATCATATACATTCAGGGCTATTTTGATTACTTTAGCCAACGAGGGCATTTTGGTCATTTAACTATTAGGAGTGATTTTTTAATTTAGCTCAATAATGATGAAATGACGTTTACGATATTTAAGATTTCTAAAAGTTTATCGATCCTCCAAAACTATTCGAACTAACATACCGTAACCTTGCAGTACAAACCAAACCTTCTGATGTATGCACTTCACGAGTATCATTTCCAAATACTTATTGTATCGTATATCTGAACGGTTACTTTTCATATTTCACCACGGGACTTGCGACAGAGTAGTCGAGCTTATGTTTTATGCGGAAAAACTTTCAACCTTATATTAATATCATAAGTGATTGACAGACATGAGTCAAGCTTCAACCCTTAGGGGCATTTCAATCATTTTTAGCTTTATTGGCATTTCCAAAATTTTATCAGAGGCAATTTACTTATTCAAGTCAAGGGGGTATTTCAGTCATTTTCAAGTAATCTCAGTACCTCCAACCACTTCATTCATTTCAGAACTCAAAGATTTATCCATCATTCTAGTAAATTTGCAAACCTCGGTGTCTGAGGATACTTTAGTCTTTTTGGTCAATACGATCATTCTAATTAATTAACCATAACAGTATTTCCAATACATTTAGTCATTTCCGTCAATTCAATATTTCGAGCCGCTTGATTAATTCAGAGGTACGAATAACTTCCCGTAAATCTATATTCAGAGACTCATTCCAAATTTAAGGAAACTTAACACCTTACAATCTCGAAGGTTCAAATCTTGTTACCATAACTTTCCAAGTTTTTCGAGGTTTTCAGATGAATCATGTTGTTTTACCATATCTAGCGTAGATTTCTAGATCGTTTCCAATTCCAAGGATATTTTTAGTCATTTTCATACCTTAAGGGTGTTTTCGTAATTGTATATCCAAATATTTTTAACATTTGATCATTTGACACTGATAATCAGATTTGGAGATTAGCTGCATTATTAGTTATTTATTGAACTCCAGATTCTTACATTTATTAACTTTCACATTCGAGCATTTTAATCTTATCCAGGTTATCATACGTAACTTCAGATCTGGTTTGACTTAAACAGAGCTAACATATTCCTCATCATATTTATGCATGCATTTATCGAATACCAACATGTTCATAAAGCATACTAGAGGTAGTAGTGTATTACCTTTAATACTTGCTATACCGGTCGACCATGATACTCCGTTCGATCACTCTCAAACCCGAATACGACGTCCTCAACATCCCGAATACAAGGAACTTTAAATACCTTCAATCGTACAAATTCCAATTTCAGTCCTTATTCACATTGCTCATAATTGATTATTAAAATACATAAGCAGTCTCGAGTTCAAGGTCCTATTCGGAGGCTTTTGGGTTAGAATTTCACGAAACGGGCTTCAAAATCGGACTCAGGACGTCGAAAAACATAAAACATGACTTTTCGGGAAAAGTTTACTTTTTGGTCAAAGTCAACACTGACGTCAGCGGTCAAAGTCAACGCTGACGTCACTAGTCCAATGGTTGACTCGGCGAGTTGACTCACTGGGTTGACTCGAGCGAGTTGACTCACTGAGTTGACTCGGTCAACGGGCCGGGTCGATCAATGGATTGGGTCAACGGGTCAGGTCGGTCAACGGGTTGGGTCAACGGGTCGGGTCAGGTCAGAATGGACGCGGGTTGGTTCGGTTTGGGCCGAGAAGGACTTGGGCTTAACAGCCGGGCTTGAATCAGTTAACTGACTGGGTCGGTTCAAACTAGTTGGGCCAATTCAACACTTACCCCAAAAGTTCTGGTGGCCGGACGGTCGCCGGAATGGTCGCCGGGAGCCCCAAAATGCATATGTTCTGTCGGAAAACATAAAGCATCAACCCACAATTTAACCCAAACCTCAATAATATCGAAAATACATCTGAATCACATCGATTCTTACCCAAAATGCCAAGGGACGACCAGAGAGTGACGTAGCTCCGACGAGGTCCTTATCAGAGTCAGACGGACGAACCACCAACTGGGTTTTACACGGATCGACGCGGGGAGTTTGACGGCTACACCCACGTCTCGAACGGACAGATGTATCGATCAGAGATAACAGAAAACAGAGGCGATGGTTTGGGTTTCTTGCCGAAGCTTCGAACGAAATTTGCCGGCGAAAGGCGGCTCGATCACGCACGTGGTGGTCAAGGCTGTGATCGTGGCGACGTGATGCCTCCGGTGATGTAGGCGGTGACCACCACCGCCCGACGGTGACGGAGATTGTTGCGTGTAAAAGTGTCTATCGCAATGTAGTGCAAGTTTACACGACGCAAGTAGTGAAGTGATACGTAAGTATCGGATATCGTCTCCACAGGGACTGGGCTAATAGCTTCACCTTGGTTACTGCATGAGAGGAAAAGAAATAGTTTAAATTGTTGTCACGAGAGAATAAAGAATACTGATAATAAAAGAGTATTGAAATTAGGATAGAGAGAATGGGCCGGTATTGAATTGCTCAGTAGTGTAGGTGTTACAAAGTCTAGGAAACTCTGTTCTGTCGTCGTGCCTGTTGCGGCAGCACCTGTCGTGGCAGCGGTCTGTTGGTTATCGCGGCAGCGATTACTCAACTCTACACTTCAAGCTTGGCAAGAATCCCTGCTGTGCCTTGGCCTATCCCTTGGTCCAAGTCTGTCGATGAACACGTATTTGATGATACCTCCCGGCGTGAATCGAAGGATAAACACCGATGTTGTTGAATTCTTCCTTAGCCACTTAACCTCATCATATCCCTAGGTCCGAGATAGTTCAACCATAAACTGGAGAACCTGTAATTATTCCTTTCGTATACTTAACTCTCCCGATATTAAGTAAATGAGTAATCTCACAATGCTCTCCCGATACTCTTGCAAGATGTTGAAAACCAGAATAAGCAAACTTGAAGTAATTTTATTGAACAGAAAAATTCCTAAAACAAATGCAATCCTTGCAACTACTTTACAAATCAACCCTTAGCCCTAGGGGAAGTTTAGAACATGTTGAGGAAGGGAAAACAGCTAGGGTTTTGGGAAGAAGGCTAGAGAATAGGATGATCCTCTCCTAGGTCGAATTACATGCCTTTATATAGACCTTGGGTTCAAGTTTTCTAATATGGCAAGAATACAACTTTAAATTAAAGTACAACTCTATTAAAGACTAAATCTTCAGAGCATAAGTCTTTAATTCGTCCTTCCTTCTTGCTTGGAGTTTCTTCCTTGAACTTTGGGCTTGGCCTTCATTCTGATCTAGGGCTTGAAAAAATATAAGGGTGTTCCACGACAGATGGGCTTAATTTTCTCTTTTTGTCGAGGCCCACTTCACTTCTTCGCTTCACTATCGCTGTCGTCCTTGGCTACCACGGCAGCGGCCATGGCAGCATCGTCCTTCACGTCTGCACATCCAGTTCCAGCTCTGCTTCTTCACTACCCAGCGTCTGCTTCTCTACTGCCCTCCATCTGCTACAGCAGCTACTTGCAAAAGTAACCAATTTTGTAACACCCGGGTTTAGGGGTTAGGTGAAAATAATATTTTAATATTATTTGGGGCTCGGGTTTATAATTAAAACGATCCTTTGAAATTTCGGGTTTCAAAATAAATATTTGAAATGGGACCAAATTGATTTAATCGCAAAGTGAAGAGCTATTTTAAAAACAAGGGAATAGCTATTCATTAATGGCCTTTTTGTAATTTACCCATTTTCTAATTTAAATCCCCTTTTCCTATCATCTTTTCACTATTCACTCTCTTCCTCCCCATTTTCAACGTTAGAAGAGCTCATCCTCCCCAATCTACTATTCCATTTCAAAGCTCCCTCATTTCAACTCCATTTTGAAAGGTAATGACATTTTTGACTTCCCCTCATCTCCCTCTCCTTAAAAGTACCTTTTATTTTCATTTTCATGGAGGTTTTAGAAAATGGCATTTTGGAAAGTTTGGATTAAAAATGAAAGCTTTATGATGTTAAGTGAAATGTTTTGATTTAATATGTTTAGTTATGATGTATAGAGGCCAAATGGTATAACATATGTGAATTTCAAATGATTTTGGGCAATTTTCGGATTTGGGTTTCAAGGGGGGTTTTGGAGGGTTTTAAAGTAGTTTTTGGGGTGATTTAACGTTGGTTTTTGAGGGCTGGTGTTAGTATGATATATGAGGGTCACTTTGGGTGTATTTGATGGTTGTTTGGATGCTTGAAATGGAAGATTTCAGTGGGTTTTATGGGTTGCTCGGGAATTCTGTTTTGGGCTTGGTTTTGAGTGGTGTTAGTATGATATATGAGGGTCACTTTGGGTGTATTTGATGGTTGTTTGGATGCTTGAAATGGAAGATTTCAGTGGGTTTTATGGGTTGCTCGGGAATTCTGTTTTGGGCTTGGTTTTGAGTGTTAGATGCTTGAAAATGTTAATCCGGGTTAGTTCCGATGATGAGTTATTGATTGTGGATGTTTTGTTTGTGTTTGGGGTTGATTAGAATCGAGGTTGGACATCGGTGAAGCATCGGAAGTAAATCCGGGAAGTTGAAGATGGTCGCTTGCTTGGTCTTTAAGCTTGGGAGCTTAGGTGAGTGGTTAATTGTTTTAAATGGTTTTAAAATAGTTGGTTTGAGTATATGGACTAGGTTGGGCTTGGTAGACCCACCTAGAGTTAGGATTAGGGTGGTAGCCTAATCCTAAGCTTGATCTATAGCCTTTGGATGAACTCAATTATGTGGTTGTGTATGTCTCGTATGAAATGTGAAATGAATGCTTATGTATATTGTATTATACATGTGAGGTGAAATATGACTTGTGATGCTTGAGACATGCTTGATGATGGTTGTTGGTGAGTACGTGCTAAGCACGAAATTGATTGAAATGAGTAATGTGAAATGAGTAAATGTTGGCACTAGTATACTTGAATACAAATGATCGATCATTAGGATGTTAGTGTGTACACACGAGTCAAAAGTCGCGCGTGGCCTTGGTGGCGTTGAGTCACCAAGGAGGAGTACGGGTTCGCCCGGAAATTGTATTTAAATATAGTCGATGATGAGTGGAATCCCATCGACGGGGCGTGAGGATGAGTGGAATCCCCTCCGCGAGACCGATGATGAGTGTAATCCCACCGTGAGGTAATGTTGTTGTTGGATGTGAGTTCCAACGTATTTATCCGCGTATTCGGGTCATAGCTAGGTGCCAATGTTGATTGATATGTGTATCAATGTGTTGAGATATATGAGCTTTAAATGGATGTTTAAATGTGATTACATGTATTGTGGAATTGAGCTTATGATCATGGCATTTATATTGAATAGTGCTCATGCATCTTTATCTTGTGGTTTGTGGATCATTGGTAAATATGTGATTTGCCTTGGCTAGATCGTGCTCGGACCCTGCAATGTTGAGGTTTGTTTTAAGAGCTTACCCTCACTAAGCATCATTGTTTACGCTCTCTTTGTTCAACATTGCAGATCCTTAGTTCGTGGGTTGCTTGAGCAAGTGGAGGGCCTCCAAGTGTGGTTGTTAGCCTTAAGTACTTCAAGTATGAGTTTTTAATGTTGAACATGTAATAGTTTAAGCAATGGGACATGTGTTATTTGATGGATGATTGTTGGTTGTTTAGGAGCTTGCTTAGACTCCATGTTATCTTGCTTTTGTATGGCTTGTGTTGCCATGTTTGAATTGTATCCCATGCCTAGATTGCTTAGTATGAATGTTGGCTATGTGCCTTTGAGTTTACCCTTATGTTGAATGTTGAAGTATGAGCTTTGAGTGCTTGAATGCCATCTTGGGTCTATTGCATGTTCCCTTGATGTATGTTCATGTTGGGTGTCTGTATGGCTAAACAATGACCTTTAAATGTTGTATGAATGCTTGTTTGGGTCTAGGAAAGTCTTAAATTGCATTTAGATTCGAGTCTTGATCGTTTTGCTGAGTTTGGGAGGTTTTGCAGTGTAGGGGTATCGATACGGTTGGTACGGTATCGATACCACCTTCTTGTTTTAGGCCTCGTGTATCGATACACTTAGGGGTGTATCGATACCATTTTGGTCACTAGAGCTACTGTCCATTTCGGTATCGATACCGGCCTCTGGTGTATCGATACTGTCACCTTAGCGTTGACCGTGGGAAGTCAACCGTTGGGGAGGGTACCGATACACTCCTTGGGTGTATCGATAGGGTCTCTACGGGTTGACTTTGACCAGTAGACCTAGTCAAGGGGGTATCGATACCGCCTGCAGTTTAACTTAAAAATTGGGTTGTAAAGTGTTAGTTTGAGTTCGTTTGTTCGCCTTGTGAATGTTGTTCCGCTGTATGACCACATAGGAATAAATACTCATCTAGATAAGATTTAAAATGAAAAATAATAATAGGGTTGCTAACCGAGGGGGGATCCTTAAGGGGTTTTCACTCGGTTTTCCCTGTGTGGCCCACTCGGACCGGTCATTCGGCCAAACCGGGACGAGGGGGTTACAAATTTCAGTAGAAACTGTGCCAATTGATATATTTGTAATGTATAACTGAAATCTAACCTAAATGCAATGAATTATGCTTGAATGCATCAGAAATATGGGTTAAATAGGGGGTAAAATATAGAACTTTTACACACTCAACACACCCCCAAACTCAAGTTTTTTCTTGCCCTCAAGCAATTCAGACCTAACAAAGAAAAAAAAATTTGTTTGGCTTAAAACAGTGAACCTTCCCTTTCCTATCATTTCATTCCCTATTGTAAGCATCACCTTGTCGGATAATTCAGGATTCATTCGGAACCATGCTATAATTCTCGTGTAGTGTGTGTGCATGCTTTGTGAACAATTATATGCCTAGACTCACTTAGCTTACTAGAATAGCTGAAACTTCTAACTTGAATTTTTATGCCAAATTTCATCTTTTTGGAGGCAATTTTTAAGCTCCTTTAGTTTTTATGCAGACTCGATTCTATTTCTCAAGCTTAAGTTTGACTAGAGCCGGTTTCGAGCACCTCTAGGTGTAAGAGTCTATTTTTCTAAACTTCTTTTCATAGAGCCAGTGTTAGGCACCTCTAGGGGCTATTCAAGTATTTAAGCTTTTCCCTATTCTAGTTTACCAGTAAAGTTCTAGACAGTATAAAAGTCACAAATGGTGTTTTATGTTTCAGAACTATAGCAAGGCTCTAAACTGCTCATAAAACTATCCTAAAGGCACTGCCACGACAGAGGTTGTCACGGCAGGTAAGTTCAGTTCAAAGACTTAAGCCAAATTTTCATTTTTTTAGCAAAAATAAACTAAGTAAAAAACACAAATTTTTAAACTTAAACGACTCCATTAATGGAGGGATGCCACCCCCAAACTCGAGGGTTGCATTGCCCTCAATGCAAATGACAGATAAAAGAAAATAAAAAGTACATCACAAAATATATGAAAAGGCATACAACAATATAAGATAAGAGACTTAAAATTTAGGCGCTGTCGTCGCCGCTGCTGCTGAGCTGGATCTGCCGGCGGGCAGTGACTTTCTTTGTTGGTGCTGTCAGAAGGATGGGAGAGGCAGAAGTATTCTTTGTTTTGGCCTCCCTTGGTGGTTGGATACGGGTAGGAGAGATATGAGGTGGTTTCTCCACTACCTGGACCTCGGAGCTGCTGCTGCTCTCACTGCCGCTTCTGCTACTACTGCTGCTACTACCGCTGTTAGCTTTTTCTTTGTCTGCGACTGTTTTCTGCCGCTTCTCTGATGTGAACTCCTTGGACAAGTTCCTCTTGACATAGGGCTCGTTGTCGGATTCCGCCCAGATTGAGGAAGAGGAGAACCCTGTTATATAGGCGTCAAGTTCAGCCGAAGGCATCTTTCTCTTGGTTCCCCTGGCAGAGTTGTCGGCTGTGCGGCTGCCGCCTGCAGCTATTGTGGCAGGGGCCGGTGTGGATGCAGCAGGTGTAGGGGTATGGGCAGGGGTGGGGGCAACAAAGTATTGATTGGGGAAAGTTGGGAACAGAACATCTGGATAATTTAAAGAAGTGTAGATGAAATGTACCGTGGCAGTGGTGAAGTCTCGGATGAAGCTCATGAGGCCGAGCTGTCTCTCCTCCAATTTTTGTATGGCAGCAAGGATCTGGGAGGAGGTGTCAGTTGGAGGTGCTGCTGCTGTAAGCTGCCTGGGGTTTGTGGCAGCAAGCTCGGTATCGGTGGGTTCTGTCGGCTCTGCTGCTGTGGCAGTAGGGTCAAAAGACGACAGGGGCGTGGCAACAGTGAGTTCCATCAGGCTAAGTATGTTTCTGTCTGTCCAGCCTTTCCCTTGAACTCGTAAATGTTGGTGGCCATCGTCGTTTCTGCCCATATAGAATCCGAAGAGAGTGTTGATATACTCGGGCTCGATCGGTACCTCTTTTCCTCGTACGGTGACTGTTGTCGCGTTCTTGCTGCTGATGGCAGCATAAAAGTCTCGGACAAGAGTCACAATCATCTCCTCTGGCTGCTCCGCGAATATCTGCCACTTCAGGGCTCTAATTTTACTGGCTATGAATGGCTGCAGCCCCAGGTTCCCTGTTTTGAAAGTGTAAATAAAACCTTTCTCCTCCCATATATCACGGATCTGGAAGGATCGTGGAGTTGATGCTGCCGGAGCAGATCCTGAGGCAGCACTTCGGCGGGTGTTTCTAGAAGACATGTTGCAAGGATTGTGTAAGAAAATGAAAGCAATAAAAATTCTAGAGAGAGCAAGTAGAAAGAGTAGAAGTGAGTGAAAAATGAATAGTAAAATGGGCTTTATATAGGGGGAGAGTTTGCTGCCCGTTGGAGCTGTAACGGCAGGCGTGAATAACGGGGCTAGCTGTTATGCGGTTTCAGACGCGTCTGTCACGCGTTTCCGTGTCTGCTGCGCGTCTGTTACGCATTTGCGTGTATGCCACGACAGCGTGTTGACAGGCTGGATTTTCCGCGTCTGTCGCGGCAGCTGGAACGGTAGGCTCCAAAAGTTGGGCTTTTTGGGCTGATGGAAAATGGTGGGTTGGATTCACTTCTCCTCTTCTCCTTGTCTCCTTTATTTCCTAAAATAATAAAAATAAAAACCTTAATTCCTAAAAAATAAAATAACTCTAATTTCCTAATATAAATAATAATAATAATAAAACAAAATTAGGTTAAATTAGGGATGCGAGGAGGGGCATCTCCTAAAGTAACCACTTCCTGCATTCTTGGGACTTCAGTCCCCTAATAGTGTTTCAGTCTCTGTCCATTGACTTTAAATTGGTGCACGTCTTTTAAAGATCTGATCGTTATGGCACCATGGGGAAAAACTTGCACCACTTGGAATGGGCCGGACCACCTAGACTTTAGCTTTCCTGGGAAGAGCTTCAACCTAGAGTTGAACAACAACACAAGCTGCCCTGGGCAGAACTGTCGTGGCAGCAACTTCTTATCATGCCACTTCTTTGTCTTATCTTTATAGATTCTTGCGTTGTCATAAGCCATTGCTCGAATTTCTTCTATCTCGTTCAAGTCAAGCAGCCTTTTCTGTCCTGCTTTGTCCAAGTCCAAATTCACTGCCTTGATGGCCCAGTATGCTCTGTGCTCAATCTCAACAGGCAGATGGCATGTTTTCCCGTAAATCAGCCGATAAGGGGACATTCCTAATGGAGTTTTGAACGCTGTTCTATAAGCCCATAATGAATCGTTGAGGTGTAAAGACCAGTCCTTCCGAGTTGGCTTAACCATCTTTTCAAGGATGTTCTTAACCTCTCTGTTTGATATTTCAGCCTGTCCATTGGTCTGAGGGTGGTAAGCTGTTGCGATCCGATGTTTGACACCATACTTTTTCAAGGCAGCAGCTATAACCTTATTATCGATGTGCCTCCCTTCATCACTGATGATCACCTTGGGGATGCCAAATCTGGAAAAAATGTTTTTATGTAAAAACCTTTGAACTGTCTTGGCATCATTCTTTTGAGTAGCGATCGCTTCAACCCATTTGGACACATAATCTACTACCAGGAGGATGTATAAATTCCCACATGAAGTTGGGAATGGTCCCATAAAATCTATCCCCTAACATCGAAGATCTCTTCAAGAATGTTTTGCAGCGGCATCTCATGTCTTCTCGAGATGTTTCCAGTCCGTTGACACTTGTCACAATTTTTGTAGAATGTTTGAGCATCCTTAAACAATGACGGCCAGTAAAATCCAGATTACAAAACTTTGGCAACAGTTTTGTTACCACCTAAGTGTCCTCCATACTGTGAAGCATGACAGTGATGTAGTATAGCTTCTTGTTCATCCTGTGGTACACATCTCCTAATAACCTGATCTGCACAGTATTTGAAAAGAAGAGGTTCGTCCCAATAATAATGCTTAACATCATTTTGGAACCTCTTCCTAGCTTGATAGTTAAGGTCAGGAGGAATTATTCCTCTAACTAAATAATTAACGAAATCGGCATACCAGGGGAGTTCAGAAAACTTACCTGCCGCCATGGCTGTCGCGGCAGTGATTGTGGCAGCGAACAACTGCTCATCAGGGAAAGTCTTCAGTATGAGTGTCTCATCTGCTGGGAGATTCTTTCCCTTCTCTAATCTTGACAAGTGATCTGCAACTTGATTCTCTGTCCCCTTTTTGTCCTTGATCACAAGGTCGAACTCTTGCAGTAGCAGAATCCAACGTATCAGTCTAGGCTTTGCATCCTTTTTAGCGAACAGATACTTCAATGCAGAGTGGTCTGTGTGGACTATGACCTTCGTTCCAAGTATATATGAACGAAACTTGTCAATAGAGAACACCACAGCTAACAGTTCCTTCTCTGTTGTGGTGTAGTTTACTTGGGCGTCGTTCAGTGTTTTGCTGGCATAGTATATGACGTGAAAGAGCTTGTCTTTCCTCTGCCCAAGTGCTGCCACCACCCATCACAGTCAAGGGAATCAGAAGTTTCTTAGGGCATGCTGGTTTTTATCGGAGATTCATCGCAAATTTATGGCCTAGGACTATCCCTCGATCTTGGCTCTGTCAACTTCTATGCCGCGACATCTCACTTTATGGCCTAGGACTATCCCTTCATCTACCATAAAATGACATTTTTCCCAGTTTAATACCAGTTTTGCTTTCTCACATCTTTCAAGCACTTTATGTAGGTTGCCTGTAACCCCCTTAGCCCGGCCTAGACGGTTGACCCGAACTACGAAGATTAAACGGGGAAAACTAAAGTCAACCCGAAAGTCAACCTTGATTAATGACATTTTTTTCCTTTTAATCTTATCTAGATACAAATTAACCCTATGTGAGCACGCATGAAACATACAGGTGAAAAGCACATCGATCGAACAACATGAGGGACTCAATTGTGCAAAATACAAATATTAGGGACCAAAATGTAAATTCTGGAAATTAGAAGGTCTTAACTGATTTTTAAGTTACCAATATTAAATTAGTCACATTACATGCATCTCTGTCAAATTTCACCTTAATCGGACATCTCAAACTCATATAATTGCAATTACAAATTTCGGGACTAAAACGTAAAGCTTGCAAACCTCAAAACCATTCAAATCAGTGCCCAACGGTCACGTGTTTCGGAACGGTTCGAAACGGTGTTGACCATTCCGAAACATGGGTTCGTTTCAAGACTTGTTTCGAAATAGGGCCTTCCAGTGGCCAAACCGTTTCGAAACAGTCACCAGCCGTTTCGAAACACCAAGGCCATTTCAGGCCCCCGTTTCGAAACGCCAATGAGTGTATCGATACGGTTTGCCCAGAAGCTGCAGAATTTGCTGGTTTTTCATGCTTAAACCCAATCAAACACATCTTAATGACCTTCTAACCATACCAACAAGTCATCCTACATATAAGGTGCGTGATTGCAGCTTCAAAACACATTCATGGCATCAAACATTAAACTTCACATGTCTATAGGCATGCATCCTAATATCCAAAACCAAACAACCAACCAAACTCCAAAATAAGCATCAAAAGGCCAATTACAAATCCAAAACCTCAAAAGCATCATGCCACAAACTAGGGAGTCCAAAACATCTCCCAAAAACACAACCTTAGGTTCCCATTGCCAAATTGCCAAAACTAATAGTGTATGAAAACATCACCATACATGAGCTTAGTTTCCCTTGGACTCTTAGCTTCCTTGCTGCCCTCAAACACTTCAATTGTCTGCATTATTGGTACAAAAGAGAGAGAGCGTAAGCACAATAGCTTAGTGAGGCATGCTCTAAAGAAAACAACACAATAATGCCTTATTAGAAAACACTTTCAACAAGCTTAAAAACACAAGCTTAACTCTTTTCATGCAACCTTGCATACTTTACAAGCATCTCATGCTTCATTACATCAATTCAACATATTGGCTTTCAAGTGATAATTCATAAACTTTTACAAAACAAAACACAATCGAATACGCGGATTACAAGCGTTGTCCCACACGCTTCATACACACTACCGAACAACATAAGGTGGAGTTTACGGTACAATCACAACCCCTCAACACCCGTGATGGAGTTTACGGTACAATCACAACCCCTCCACATCACTCATCGGTAGTTGTATAACTTCCTAACGAGAGTACGGGACACATAACACAAGGTCCACACACACGAACTTTTAACCACCGTTGTGACCTTAACAAGATCCACACACGGACTTTTAACCACCGTTGTGATCTTACCTCTCTCGTTAAGATACTTGGATGGAGTTTTCGGTACAATCATAACCCCTCAACATCCAAGGCGACTTTATTCACGGTGCACCCAATCCTATAGCTGGCTAACTATATCCGATTCAAGTACTTTAAAACCAATTCATCACTTGCCAATATACATCATTTACCATCAACAATTCACTGTTTTAAAGCATTAATCAAAGCCAATAAACATCATGCATCACTATGCATCAAAACCATATTAACAATATGTTAAACCAAGGATCTCTTACCTTGAGCATCCTTCATTACATGGCTTTCAAAACCAGCACTAACCATGCTAAAACATGCTTTCAAAACAGAATTTAAACATGCACATCATAACCAATGCATTCAACCACTTCATGGCTCATTCAAGGGAGTTTCTCCGAAAACTTACACTTGAGCTTAGTTAAGTTGCTTAGACTTAAACTAAGCTCCCAAAACCTTCAAATAATTGTTCCAAAGCTGGAAACCAAACTCCACTCACCAATTCCATTTCGCAAGCTTGCCGAAACGCCGACCAAGCCTCCGGATCAACTCCAAAGGTGTACGAAGAAGTCTCCCTTGTTTTTAACACATCAAAGCAGAGGATTAATGCATCATCATGCATTAAAATCTTCAGCCATCACACCTAAACTCGCTGTTCTAACCAAAATTAACATTTCGACTACCAAACACAACCGAAATCACCTCCAAACTCTTCCAGAACTTAACCCAGCCAAGATCCATCACTTCTAATCATTTCTAAACATCAAATAACATCCAAAATGAACCTAAACTCGTCCTTATACCTCCAGCTATAACAGAACATCAAGATCACCTCAAAAATCACCATTTTCATAAGCAAAAACTTAGGAAATCCAATCTATTCGGGATTGCATTGATAAAACCTCGTTTACACATCATTAGACATCCAAAATACATTTAAGAATCATCTCAAAACAGAGTCCAAACAATCACAACGAAATTCTTCAAGATTTCTTCCAAATCTTGAGTTTTAAGCCAAAATCAAGTTCCTATCATTAAAACCATTTATAAAACTTAAATTAAGGATTGATAACTTGGGAATTTCAATAAAGAACTGAATATTTAGAGGAGAAGAACAATCTTACCTATAAATGGTGATTTCTCCTTGATTTGAGCCAATTTCCTTGAAAATTCAATGAGGAAATCAAAAGGATTTGATGCTAGCTTGATTAGGAATTAATTGATGATAGAAATCTCATCAATTGAAGTGAAAATCAAAGCAAAAGCTGATGGAGAAAAGTGTTTGGATGATGGAATTTTGAGAGAAAAAGAAATGAGAAAATTTTAGGAAAAGTTAGTTATGAAATTCTAAAATGTGGTTTCCCTTTTTCTTTTAATTAATTAAAACATTAATTGAATCATCTAAATTAAGGAAAAATCTGGAGAATCATTTTTGGGTAAATTAGCTCCTTAAAGATTCAAAGTTTCAATCCTTACAAAACAGTCACCACTAAAATTTTCAAAAATCGCATTTTAGTCACTACACCGAAATGTAATATTTCCAAACCTTATTTTGTAAAATTGATTTCATCACTCTCTTATATATATTAAAAGAGAATTTTTAGATATTTTCCCATATTTTTAAAGCATCCCGAACTAGGCTTTCCTAAAACGTCCTTTTATATTCGAACCGAAAATCAGACCGGTCCGGTTCAGACCCTAAACTTCCAAGCCCAAAATTGGGGTGTTACAACTCTCCCCCCCCTTAAGAAATTTCGTCGTCGAAATTTACCTGGAGGAAAGAGGTACGGAAACTGCTTCAACATATCATCCTTTCTTTCCCACGTGGCTTCCTCAACACCACGATGCCTCCACAACACCTTAACCAATTCAATGGTCTTGTCCCGAAGAACTTTACTGTCCGAATCCAGAAATTCAACCCGCTCCTCATCATAGGTTAAGTCTGGATTCAACTCCACTTCCTCCACATGCATAACATGCGAAGGATCAGATCTATACCTCCGAAGCATAGAGACATGAAACACATCATGAATCTTTTCCATCTCTTGCGGTAACCTCAGCTTGTACGCAACAAGACCCACACGTTCAATCACCTTGTATGGTCCAATATACCTAGGGCTCAACTTACCCTTACGACCAAACCTCATCACCTTCTTCAAAGGCGAAACCTTCAAGAACACACGGTCACCAACCGCAAACTCAATCTCCTTACGCTTCAAATCCGCGTAAGACTTATGTCTATCAGAAGCTGCCTTCAAACGCTCACAAATGAGCTTCACCTTCTCGGTGGTTCCTTTTAACAAAGCTGGCATCGAAACCAACTTCTGACCTGTTTCAGCCCAACAAAGAGGAGTTCTGCACTTCCTCCCGTACAAGGCTTCATAAGGTGCCATTTGAATACTTTCCTGGTAGCTATTGTTATAAGCAAACTCTACCAAAGGCAAATGTTTCTCCCAAGAACCTTGAAACTCAATCACACCTCAACATATCTTCCAACACTTGGATAACACGCTCAGACTGTCCATCCGACTGTGGATGATAAGAAGTACTGAAATTCAACCGTGTACCCAAAGCTTGATGCAAACACTCCCAAAAATGCGACGTAAACCTCGGATCCCTATCCGACACTATAGACTTTGGCACACCATGCAGTCGCACAATCTCAGCAATGTACAACTCTGCAAGCTTGTCCAAGGTATACGTAGTATGCACAGGTAAGAAATGTGCACACTTCGTAAGGCGATCCACAATCACCCACACCGAATTCTTTTTCGATGGCGACAAAGGCAAACCAGACACAAAGTCCATGGTAATCTTTTCCCACTTCCACTCAGGAATCCTCAACGGTTGCAACAACCCAGAAGGAAACTGATGTTCAGCCTTAACCTGCTAACAAACCATGCACTTACTCTTGTACTCCGCAACATCCTTCTTCAAACCCACCCAATAGTACTCATCCTTAAGATCACGATACATCTTAGTACTACCAGGGTGCATAGCAAAAGGACTGCTATGAGCCGCAGTCAGAATAGTACGCCTCAACTTAGCATCATTCGGCACTACCATCCGACTCACAAAACATAGAACCCCATCATCATTAAAACAGAAATCCGATGGTCTATCCTCAGCAATATCCTGAACATGTGGCACCAAAGAATCATCCAACAACTGCTTATCCTTTATCAACTGAACCAAAGATGGTTTCACTTGCAATTCATCCACAAGACCCCCATCTCGCGAAATACTGAAGCTGACAAACATAGCCCTCAACTCCACTGCCACTTTTCTACTTAAGGCATCTGCTACAACATTAGCTTTTCCGGGATGGTACTCGATCGTCAGATCGTAATCTTTAAGCAACTCCACCCAACGTCGTTGCCTAAGATTCAACTCTTTCTGAGACATCAGATACTTCAAACTTTTGTGATCCATGTACACAGTACACTTCCCACCATACAGGTAATGTCTCCAAATTTTCAAAGCAAAGACCACCGCAGCTAACTCAATATCATGCGTAGGGTAATTGCGCTCATGCATCTTCAACTGGTGCGATGCATAAGCCACCACCTTACCCTCATGCATCAACACACACCCCAAACCAACATAGGATGAGTCGATGTACACTACAAACTCTTTCCCTGATTCAAGTTGAACCAAGATAGGAACTTGCATCAAAGCTGCCTTAAGCTTCTCAAAAGCCTGCTGTCTTGCCTCTGTCCACTCATACTTGACATCCTTTTGCAACAACTTCGTCAAAGGTGCAGCAATCTTTGAAAATCCATCCACAAACCTCTGGTAGTATCCTGCCAACCCAAGGAAACTACGGACTTCATGAACAGACTTATGAGGCTTCCAATTCATCACCGCCTCAATCTTCTGAGGATTAACTCGGATCCCCTCATCAGAAACCACATGACCAAGGAAAACAACTTCCCTAAGCCAGAATTCGCACTTGCTCAGCTTAGCATAGAGCTGATTCTCCAACAGCGCCTGCAACACAATCCGCAAATGCCCCTCATGCTCCTCATAAGTATGAGAGTACACAAGGATATCATCAATGAACACCACAACAAACTTGTCCAAGTATTCATGGAACACTCTATTCATCATGTCCATAAAAGCTGCAGGAGCATTCGTCAAGCCAAACGGCATCACAAGGAACTCATAATGCCCATACCTCGTTCTAAAGGCTGTTTTTGGCACATCCATATCTTTCACCTTGAGCTGGTAATAACCTGACCTTAAGTCAATCTTAGAGAACACAGCCCTCCCCGAAATTGATCAAAAAGATCATCAATCCTCGGCAAAGGATACCGATTCTTGATAGTCAACTTGTTCAGCTGACGATAATCGATGCACATTCTCATAGTGCCATCCTTCTTCTTCACAAACAAGACCGGTGCACCCCAAGGTGACACACTCGGCCGAATGAAACCACGATCAATCAACTCCTAAAGTTGCGTCTTCAGCTCCTTCAACTCCTTAGGTGCCATTCGGTAGGGAGTAATGGACACTAGAGTTTTGTTTTCATACAACTCAATTCCAAACTCCACCTCTCGACTAGGAGGCAGTCCAGGTAACTCCTCCGGAAACACTCTAGGAAACTCTCGTACAGTCTTGATATCTTGAACCCACAACTCCTTAGAGCTAGGATTCATCACAAAGGCCAGATAAGCCTCACAACCTTGCCTTAGCATTCGACTTGCTTCCAATGAAGACACCACATTGGTAAGAAACTTCACATTCTCACCAACCACCACTACCTCGTAGTCATCCGCAAGCTTCAACGAAACTCGCTTGTTCTCAAAATCCACTACAGCTTGATGCTCGACAAGCCAATCCATACCAAGGATTACATCAAAACCATAGAATGGCAATTCCATGAGATCAACAAGAAAAACATGGTTTTGCACTTCCAAGGGACATATTCTATACAACTTCCGTGTCACAACGGTCTCACCAAAGGAACTAGTTACACGCATACCAACATCCAAAGACTCAATAGGTAAACCAAGCAATTGAGCATGTTCACACAATATGTATGAGAGTGTAGATTCAAAATCAATCAAGGAAAGTAATGATAAGGATTGCAAAGTAAAAGTACCTGCGATCACATCCGTATCATTTCTCCCCTCACGATGAGCATACACTCGAGCCTGTCCACCACCCTCAGGTTGAACAGCCACCACATGAGCCACATTCCTCCCACCATCCTCTCTGCGCTGGAAATTACCACGGCCGCGCCCACGACCTCTTTGTGGTGTAACTACCCCAGGAGCACGTCCCTGACCACCACCGGCCAACAAAGGACACTCTCTCCTTATGTGGTTTGCCGAACCACAATTCCAGCATGAATTATCAGTCACTGCTACCGGAGCCTGAACCTCCCTCGCTGCTCGAGGACAATCTCGCCTCATATGGCCACGAGATCCACACGTCCAGAACGTGTTCTGATCAGCTCTCATCCTATCTCCCTGAACAGGCGCACCATGTCCTCCACCACCACGCCTAGCAGAAGATTGATACCTCTTATCACGTCCTCTCTTGTTCCATCCACCACCGGAACTAGAATCAGCAGCTCTTTTGCCTGAGCTAGAACTAACACCTCTGGGAGACAGACCCAAGTTCTGCTCAATGTCCTTCGCTCTACTCACCAGCACATCAAAATTCGTATACTCAGCAGCAAGCATGAAAGTCTTCACATCCGTCACCAAACCGTAACGGAAACGTTCACACCTCTCCCGCTCATCAGGGATTAACTCAGGTGCGTACTGGCTAAGGCGGACAAACTGGACCTCATATTCCGCCACCGACATGCTTCCTTGCATAAGAGACATGAACTCTCTTTTCTTCTCATCTAGGTATCGCACACCTAGATAGTTTCGCTTGAACGCGTTCAGAAAGAACGTCCAAGTCACATCATTTTCCTCCATTCCAGAGATAGTGGTCGTCCACCACGTATACGCATCATCATGCAACAGCGATACCACACAACCCAACTTCTGTACATTGTTGCAATTCATTTGCCCCAAAATCCTCTTGGTGCTTTCCAACCAAGATTCAGAACCTTCAGGAGATAAACCTCTGAACTCAGTCCCTCCCAGACTGCGAAGACGTTCCAAAGGCAATCTCAAGTTAGCATCACCCTGATGCGCAGCTCCTTGAGCTCCAGCTACTGCTTCCTGAAAGGCTCCCGCAATAGCCTGAATCAAAACAGTCATGTCAGGAGCAGCTTGCCCCTGAACACCTTCAGGTCCAGCGACCCCAGCACCAGCACCAACACCAGCATTTTCACCCCCAGCACCATCACTGCCAGGAGGAGGAGGTAAATCCACAACATTATCAGCGCTTTCCTTATTCTCATTCTGAGCCATAGCTCTCGTATTCATCCTCGTCTCTCTACGAGGCCCCATTTATAAAAAACAATGCACTGACAAAAATGCAACAAACATAATTAGGCTCAACAAGGTAAGTAATCCAAGTACTCAAGCTCATTTTCCAAAAACAATTCCTTTCATTAGTTTTGATATGGCAATGGGTCCCCCTAACATGCTTCAACATAGCATAGCATCACAATTGCAACCATACATCACAATTCAAACAACATTCTTTCATCCAAAAGGCATATCATGCAAATACACATACATCACCCACATAACCATTCCCATTTACACGAGAACTCAGCTCTGATACCACCAAATGTAAACCCCTTAGCTCGGCCTAGACGGTTGACCTGAACTACGAAGATTACACGGGGAAAACCAATGTCAACCCGAAAGTCAACCTTGATTAACGGCCCTTTTTTCCTTTTAATCTTATCTAGATACAAATTAACCCTATGTGAGCATGCATGAAACATACAGGTGAAAAGCACATCGATCGAACAACATGAGGGACTCAATTGTGCAAAATACAAATATTAGGGACCAAAATGTAAATTCTGGAAATTAGAAGGTCTTAACTGATTTTTAAGTTACCAATATTAAATTAGTCACATTGCATGCATCTCTGTCAAATTTCACCTTAATCGGACATCTCAAACTCATAGAATTGCAATTACAAATTTCGAGACTAAAACGTAAAGCTTGCAAACCTTAAAACCATTCAAATCAGTGCCCAACGGTCACCTGTTTCGAAACGGTGTTGACCGTTTCGAATCACGAATTCGTTTCGATACTTGTTCCGAAACAGGGCATTCCAGTGGCCAAACCGTTTCGAAATAGTCACCAGCCGTTTCGAAACACCAAGGCCATTTCAGGCCCCCGTTTCGAAACGCCAATGAGTGTATCGATACGGTTTGCCCAGAAGCTGTAGAATTTGCTGGTTTTTCATGCTTAAACCCAATCAAACACATCTTAATGACCCTCTAACCATACCAACAAGTCATCCTACATATAAGGTGCGTGATTGCAGCTTCAAAACACATTCATGGCATCAAACATTAAACTTCACATGTCTATAGGCATGCATCCTAATATCCAAAACCAAACAACCAACCAAACTCCAAAATAAGCATCAAAAGGCCAATTACAAATCCAAAACATCAAAAGCATCATGCCACAAACTAGGGAGTCCAAAACATCTCCCAAAAACACAACCTTAGGTTCCCATTACCAAATTACCAAAACTAATAGTGTTTGAAAACATCACCATACATGAGCTTAGTTTCCCTTGGACTCTTAGCTTCGTTGCTGCCCTCAAACACTTCAATTGTCTGCATTATTGGTACAAAAGAGAGAGAGCGTAAGCACAATAGCTTAGTGAGGCATGCTCTAAAGAAAACAACACAATAATGCCTTATTAGAAAACACTTTCAGCAAGCTTAAAAACACAAGCTTAACTCTTTTCATGCAACCTTGCATACTTTACAAGCATCTCATGCTTCATTAAATCAATTCAACATATTGGCTTTCAAGTGATAATTCATAAACTTTTACAACACAAAACACAATCGGATATGCGGATTACAAGCGTTGTCCCACACGCTTCATACACACTACCGGACAACATAAGATGGAGTTTACGGTACAATCACAACCCCTCAACACCCGTGATGGAGTTTACGGTACAATCACAACCCCTTCACATCACTCATCGGTAGTTGTATAACTTCCTAACGAGAGTACGGGACACATAACACAAAGTCCACACACACGGACTTTTAACCACCGTTGTGACCTTAACAAGATCCACACACGGACTTTTAACCACCGTTGTGATCTTACCTCTCTCGTTAGGATACTTAGATGGAGTTTTCGGTATAATCACAACCCCTCAACATCCAAGGCGACTTTATTCACGGTGCACCCAATTCTATAGCCGGCTAACTATATCCGATTCAAGTACTTTAATACCAATTCATCACTTGCCAATATACATCATTTACCATCAATAATTCACTGTTTTAAAGCATTAATCAAAGCCAATAAACATCATGCATCACTATGCATCAAAACCATATTAACAATATGTTAAACCAAGGATCTCTTACCTTGAGCATCCTTCATTACATGGCTTTCAAAACCAGCACTAACCATGCTAAAACATGCTTTCAAAACAGAATTTAAACATGCACATCATAACCAATGCATTCAACCACTTCATGGCTCATTCAAGGGAGTTTCTCCGAAAACTTACACTTGAGCTTAGTTAAGTTGCTTAGACTTAAACTAAGCTCCCAAAACCTTCAAATAATTGTTCCAAAGCTGGAAACCAAACTCCACTCACCAATTCCGTTTCGCAAGCTTGCCGAAACGCCGATCAAGCCTCCGGATCAACTCCAAAGGTGTCCGAAGATGTCTCCCTTGTTTTTAACACATCAAAGCAGAGGATTAATGCATCATCATGTATTAAAATCTTCAGCCATCACACCTAAACTCACCGTTCTAACCAAAACTAACATTTCGGCTACCAAACACAACCGAAATCACCTCCAAACTTTTCCAAAACTTAACCCAGCCAAGATCCATTCTAACCATTTCTAAACATCAAATAACATCCAAAATGAACCTAAACTCGTCCTTATACCTCCAGCTATAACAGAACATCAAGATCACCTCAAAAACCATCATTTTCATAAGCAAAAACTTAGGAAATCCAACCTATTCGGGATTGCATTGATAAAACCTCATTTACACATCATTAGACATCCAAAATACATTTAAGAATCATCTCAAAATAGAGTCCAAACAATCACAACGAAATTCTTCAAGATTTCTTCCAAATCTTGAGTTTTAAGCCAAAATCAAGTTCCTATCATTAAAACCATTTATAAAACTTAAATTAAGGATTGATAACTTGGGAATTTCAATAAAGAACTGAATATTTAGAGGAGACGAACAATCTTACCTCTAAATGGTGATTTCTTCTTGATTTGAGCCAATTTCCTTGAAAATTCAATGAGGAAATCAAAAGGATTTGATGCTAGCTTGATTAGGAATTAATTGATGATAGAAATCTCATCAATTGAAGTGAAAATCAAAGCAAAAGCTGCTGGAGAAAAGTGTTTGAATGATGGAATTTTGAGAGAAAAAGAAATGAGAAAATTTTAGGAAAAGTTAGTTATGAAATTCTAAAAAGTGGTTTCCCTTTTTCTTTTAATTAATTAAAACATTAATTGAATCATCTAAATTAAGGAAAAATCTGGAGAAATAATTTTTGGGTAAATTAGCTCCTTAAATATTCAAAGTTTCAATCCTTACAAAACAGTCACCACTAAACTTTTCAAAAATTGCATTTTAGTCACTACACAGAAATGTAATATTTCCAAACCTTATTTTGTAAAATTGATTTCACCACTCTCTTATATATATTAAAAGAGAATTTTTAGATATTTTTCCATATTTTTAAAGCATCCCGAACTAGGCTTTCCTAAAACGTCCTTTTATATTCGAACCGAAAATCAGACCGGTCCGGTTCAGACCCTAAACTTCCAAGCCCAAAATTGGGGTGTTACATTGCCAAGGCAGCTTTCTAAATTGTCTCCAAATACCGAGAAATCATCCACGAATATTTCTAGGAAATCCTCCACCATATCAGAGAATATTGCCATCATGCACCTTTGGAAAGTTGCTGGTGCATTACAAAGTCCAAATGGCATACGTACCGTATGGGCATGTGAACGTCGTTTTCTCTTGATCTTCCGGTGCGATGGATATTTGATTATAACTTGAGTAACCATCAAGAAAACAATAGTAAAGCTTTCCCGCTAATCTATCAAGCATTTGATCAATAAAAGGCAGGGGAAAATGGTCCTTCCGGGTAGCTTTGTTAAGCTTCCGATAGTCCATACAAACCGTCCAACCGGTCACAGTCCTAGTTGGGATTAGCTCGTTTTCTTCGTTGGTCACCACGGTTATTCCTCCTTTCTTGGGAACGCACTGCACCGGGCTCACCCACTTGCTATCCTAGATGGCATAGATTATTCCAGCATCTAGCCACTTTATGATCTCTTTACGAACCACCTCTATCATAGCATCGTTCAGACGTCTCTGTGCATCAATGGTCGGCTTATGATCATCCTCAAGAAGGATTTTATGCATGCATAATGCCGGACTAATACCTTGGATATCAGCTATCGTCCATCCAATAGCCCTTTTGTGCTGCTGCAGTATCCCTATCAGCTGATGTTCCTGTTCCTGCATCAACTTGGAAGAGATGATTACGGGAAACGTATCATTTAAACCAAGGAAAACATATTTTAGCTGCCCTGGCAGGGGCTTAAGATCTAGAACAGGGGGCTCTACAATTGATGGCTTTTGGACTATATGTTCATTCGAGGTGTAGTTTAAGGGCTCGAATAACTTACCTGGACGATTGCATATCCAGTTTACCTCCTCTTGATCTTCAGTATCAGATATATTAGATTCTGAGGAGCTGCTGTCGTCGGTGCTGTCGTGACAGTCTTCTAAATGGCTGCTGAGGCAGTGACCAATTGCGATGTCATGGCAGCCCGACCTGATGCAGGGTTGGTCAAAGGTAATTGCAGTGATGGCCTTGCACTCTTCTTCTGCATCAGCATGTTTTATTGCCTGGAGAACATTCAGCTTGATCTCTTGATCGTTTACTCTCATAGTGAGTTCTCCTTTTTCCACAACAATCAGTGATCTTCCTGTGGCTAAGAATGGTCGCCCTAGGATGATTGGTGCGTTTTCATCTACTTCACAATCTAAGACAAGAAAGTCATCAGGAAAAATAAATTTATCCACTCTTACCAGAATATCTTTAATTTTTCTTTCTGGATGAACGTAAGAGCGGTCTGCCAGCTGCAGTACTACTGTTGTGGGCTGAGCTTTTCCAATACCTAATTTCTGAAAAACAGATTTGGGCATTAAATTTATACTAGCACCAAGATCACAAAGTGCCTTACCCACAAATTTGTCTCCGACTATGCACGGTATGATGAAGCTTCCAGGATCCTTCTGCTTTTGGGGTGGATGCTTGTGCAGAATACTCATGCATCCCTCTGTCATTTTAATCGTTTCAAATTCCCTAAGTCTGAATTTCTTCGACATGTCATCCTTGAGAAATCTGGCATAACCAGGTATTTCCCTAACGGCATCTAACAGTGGAATATTGATATGAACCTGCTTAAAAATATCGTAGATCTTCTTAAGCTGGGATTCCTGCTTCAATTTCTGTAACCATTGAGGAAAAGGAGGTGGGGGACGATAATCAGCAATACGTCCTTCCCACTGTATTCAGATCTGAGGAGGCTTAGATTCTTCGTTTTTCTCCTCTGTCCCTTCTACTGTCGTGACAGGTTCATCGGCAGCAGGCTGCTTGTCTGCTGTTGAGGCAGCGTTCTCGGCAGTTGACTCCAAGGCTGGTTTCTTAACTGTTTCAGCTTCCTTCTCTGGCCCTGGTAATCTCTTCCCACTCCTAGTAGTGATGGCTTTACACTGCTCATGTGTGGGTTGTCTAGCGTTTTCAGTGTCGCTAGGAAATCCTCCATTCTGCCTCGATTTAATATGCTGGGAAACCTGACCCATCTGTGTCTCCAATGATTTCAGAGTAGCTTCATGGTTGGTCATTTGCATCTCTGTTTTATCCATGAATGTCTTAGTCTTCTTGACAAAGTGATTCATGTTCTCAATGTAAGTTCCTATTTGAGACATAAACTTAGCCAAGGTCTGCTCCAGTATACTAGTCGTGGTAGGTGGTGGCTGTTGCTGTTGCTGCTGCGGTTGCTGCCGAGTCATTAATCTAGGTCCCCCTGATTTTGAGTGTTCTGTGATGGAGGATTCACGGCATTATTGGGGTTGCTCCAAGAAAACTTGGGATCCTTTCTCCAGTTGGGATTGTAGTTGTTGGAATTATAGTTCTGTTTATTGTAGTTCCCAACATACATCCCTTCCTCTAGCTGTATCGGACAATCTTCCGAACTGTGATTTCCATCGCAAGTCTCGCATACCTCTTCAGCAGAGTAGACAGGCTGTGAATCTTCTTTCAAGAGCTTTTTCATTGCCTTAGTGAGATATGCCACCTGTGATTTTAAAGAACTGCCGGCCTCATAATCTTTTACATCTAGAACTCGTTTACCCCCTCTTCTTGCTGTAGGAAACTGTTCCTCATTCTTTGCCAGATTTTTCAATACTGCCATTGCATCTTCAGGATCTTTGTCCAACAGTAGTCCATTTGCTGCTGAATCAATTCTCATAAGAGTCTGTAAAATAGAAGCATTATAAAACTTAGTTACTTGGTTCCAAACGGGAAATCCATGCATCGGGCAGTTCCTCAAGAGAGTGGTAAATCTGTCCCAGGCCTCGTGCATTGGCTCGTCATCTTCCTGTTGAAAAGTAGCAATTTCGTTACATAATCGCTCAGATAAGTGTGAAGGATTAAAACGAGACAAAAATTCACGAGTTAAATCTGCCCAAGTTCGTATTGAACCCGGCGTTATTTTATTCCACCAAGTTTTCGCTCTGTCCCTCAATGAATGAGGAAATAACCGAAGCCTCAGTATCTCCGGATTAACTCCTGGTAGTCTAAACGAACCACGGATTTCCTGGAACATTTTCAGATGCTCCCTAGCATCCTCTGTAGCAGCACCACTAAATTGGCCAGCGTTGTTGATCATGCTGAACATAACAAGTTTCAGCTCAAAGTTGTCAACGTCTACATCTGGCAGGGTTGTTTCTAGTTCTACATGATCATTGAGCATGTAGTCTCGGCATCACCGGCATGCGGCAGCGACAGGAGGATCGGCAGGTTGACCGTTCCTTCCATCTCCGGCAGGATTATCATTATCCTGGGGATTCCCTTGGTTGTTCATGGCCTCTAACTGTTCTTCGAGGTATTCGTTTCTGGCTAACACGTAGCGAAGTTGGTTCCTAAGATTGTACGAGCGTTCGATTTCAGGGTCTAATGGATACTCAGGTTCCTCTCCTCGTCTCGATCTGCGCATAAACAGAAAACCTTGTGAAAAGCTTAGGTTGAACAATCCAAGAAAAATAAAACAGAAAAATAAAAGAAGTGCAGTAAAAGATAGGGTAAAGATATGTTGCCAGTCCCCGGCAACGGCGCCAAAAACTTGTTGCGTGTAAAAGTGTCTATCGCAATGTAGTGTAAGTGTACACAACGCAAGTAGTAAAGTGATACGTAAGTATCGGATATCGTCTCCACATGGACTGGGCTAATAGCTTCACCTTGGGTTACTGCACGAGAGGAAAAGAAATAGTTTAAATTGTTGTCACGAGAGAATAAAGAATACTGATAATAAAAGAGTATTGAAATCAGGATAGAGAGAATGAGCCGGTATTGAATTGCTCAGTAGTGTAGGTGTTGCAAAGTCTAGGAAACTCTATTCTGTCATCGTGCCTGGCAGCGGTCTGTTGGTTATCGCGGCAGCGATTACTCAACTCTGTACTTCAAGCTTGGCAAGAATCCCTGCTGTGCCTTGGCCTATCCCTAGGTCTAAGTCTGTCGATGAACACGTCTTTGATGATACCTCCCGGCGTGAATCGAAGGATGAACACCGATGTTGTTTAATTCTTCCTTAGCCACTTAACCGCGTCCTATCCCTAGGTCCGAGATAGTTCAACCATAAACTGGAGAGCCCGTACTTATTCCTTTCGTATACTTAACTCTCCCGATATTAAGTAAATGAGTAATCTCACAATGCTCTCCCGATACTCTTGCAAGATGTTGAAAACCAGAATAAGCAAACTTGAAGTAATTTTATTGAACAGAAAAATTCCTAAAACAAATGCAATCCTTGCAACTACTTTACAAATCAACCCTTAGCCATAGGGGAAGTTTAGAACATGTTAAGCAAGGGAAAAAGGCTAGGGTTTTGGGAAGAAGGCTAGAGAATAGGATGATCCTCTCCTAGGTCGAATTACGTGCCTTTATATAGGCCTTGGGTTCAAGTTTTCTAATATGGCAAGAATACAACTTTAAATTAAAGTACAACTCTATTAAAGACTAAATCTTCAGAGAATAAGTCTTTAATTCGTCCTTCTTTCTTGCTTGGAGTTTCTTCCTTGAACTTTGGGCTTGGCCTTCATTTTGATCTAGGGCTTGGAAAAATATAAGGGTGTTCCACGACAGATGGGCTTAATTTTCTCTTTCTGTCGAGGCCCACTTCACTTCTCCCCTTCACTATCGCTGTTGTCCTTGGCTGCCACGGCAGCGGCCATGGTAGCATCGTCCTTCACGTCTGCACATCCAGTTCCAGCTCTGTTTTTTCACTGCCCAGCGTCTGCTTCTCTACTGTCCTCCATCTGCTACAGCAGCTACCTGCAAAAGTAACCAATTTCAGTAGAAACTGTGCCAATTGATATATTTGTGATGTATAACTGAAATCTAACCTAAATGCAATGAATTATGCTTGAATGCAGCAGAAATATGGGTTAAATAGGGGTAAAATATAGAACTTTTACACACTCAAGAGAGATCAAGGGCGGCCGATCGGGAAGGTGAATGGTCACTTTTAAAATTGCCAGATCTCTGATATTTTATTCAGATCTAGAATGTGCATTGGTTTCGGGTAGGTGAGGAGTCTTACTTTTATTCGTTATTGGATTAGACAATTAAACCATATCTTAAATAAAAACTAGAGTAAACTAAAGCATGGATTGCCTTAGCTTAGACAGTTAAAGCTTGGGTTTACTAAGCATAGGTCATGGGTTCAAACCTTCACAGCCACACTTACCATTTTTTTTACTTACTTCCCTTTTTAGCCTCTACTCTTTATTTTAGGGTGTTACACTATTTTAGTTTAGTTTCCTTATGGTTTATGATTTAAGGTTTAGTCCCAATATTAGTGAATATTAGATTCATTTTATGATTTAGGGTTTATAGCTTATTAGTTTAGGGTTTATAGCTTATTAGTTTACGAATTATGAATTACGTTTTACGGTTTATAGTTTGATACATTTTAGTCCCAAATTTAGTTTAGCAATTATTGTTAGGTTGATTCATTTTAGTCTCAATTTTTATTCTTTAGTTTTAATTTGATTCATTTTAATCTCAAATTTAATTTAATATGGTTAATTATAGTTCTAATTTGATTCATTTTAGTCCCTAAAATTAATTTAATTCAATTTAGTCACAATTACTTTAAAATTTGACCCAATAATTAGTTGCCCATTTGGTATGCTGCCCAATTTTTTTGCTTAGTGATTAATTACCATTTTGGTCCTCACTTGATTAAAATTATTCGTTTTAGTCTTAAACATTCACTTTTAAAATTTAGTTTAATTCAATTTAGTCACAATTATATATATAAAATTGTAACATATTTGATATTCCGGCATCCTCATGGATATTTTGGTACATATTGATATTATTAATGCCTAAAAATTTATTTTTATAAAAAAATTTACCCACAATTACTAGACCGAAGTCTATTTGTACACGTCAAACCTAACTTGAACTTCAACCGAAACCGATATTACCCGACCTGAATTTTATCCGTCAACGACGTGGCCCGACCTGAATATGGCCCGACCTGAATTAATCCGTTAATTAACTAACTCGGACCCGAATCATTTTGACCTGAACTGAAAATTGCCCGACCTGAAATTAAATCGACCCAAACCCGAACTCAATCTGATTTAAAATCAACCTGATAATGACCCGAATTCGAGTCGGACCATTAAATTGACTCGACATAACCTGTATCCGGTTTGACCTGACCTGGCATGACCTGACCCGAAACCTGAACGATTACCTGATTTCACATCCCTAATAAACATGGATGATAATATAAATACAAGGTAGTAAATCTATTCAATATATATATATATATATATAAGGTAGTAAATGAGATCAAATAAATAAATAAATAAATAAATAATACAATATATATTATAAATATATGAAGACGAACTCTCTCTTTGTAGGAACAATCTTTGAAGTTGTTATCACGCCTTTCGCGATACTACTTACGAATCCCTCATGCAAAAAAGAAATTTTATATGGATCTTTAGGTTGTAGGTTTAAAACCAAGAGGGATCAAAACAATATCATCCCAATTCGACGTAGAATTGTCTTTTATCCCCTTGATAGAGGAGCCAATTTTTAAAGGCATAAGATTAAAAATAGAGCCCAACGTTTTACTATTTGGTCAATTCACCACCTATTTTTTTTTTATACAAACAAACACATAACGTTTGATTTTCATTCAATTTTCACCTTCAGTGGATGGAAACCGTTAGTCAACAGACATTAACCGTTTGAGGCTGATATGGCACGCAAACGTGGTATAGAGGGATGACGTGGCAATACCGTGTGACAATTTTTTCAAATTAAAAAAAATATTTTTTATATTTTTAAAAAAAATCTCTAATTTTCCAGATTTCACAAAATAGTCCCTAAATTTTAAAATCCTTAACTCCCCAAACCCAAATCCTGATTTAAGCCGATTCTGTCGCCGATTGTCATGTCGCCGTCCACCACATCGGTCGCCGGACTATTACGATCATTTATCCCACCATCCCGTCGGCGGAAATCGATCGACGTCGTACGAAACACCGAACGAATGAGAAATCGTTGAATGGTTCATTTGACCAATTCACGACCAAAGGTGGCAGAACAGACGGCGAACGATGTGTGGGTTGTTCGGCGTGGGGAGGACGCTTCATTCCGTCATTGGCAACGCGACCAACACCGGCTAGAGTGGCTGAACTTGGGAGTTTAGGGTTTTAGGGACTGTTTTAGAAATATTTGAAAATTTTAGAATATTTTATTTTTAATATATATATATAATTATTTTTTAAAAAAATATTTTTTAATATATTTTCAACCAATTAGATGATGCCACGTCAACAAAGTGCCACGTGGCATCATCCGATTGGTTAAAAACATTCAAAAAATATATATTTTTAAATTAAAAAATTAAAAAATTAATTTTTAAAATGCCACGTCAGCAAAGTGCCACGTGGCATTGCCACGTCATCTCCCCATGCGATGCAGACATGCCACGTCAGCCTCAGACATTGACCATTAGTTGACTAACGGTTTCCATCCACTTAGGGTGAAAGTTGAATGCAAATCAAACATTGGGTGCTTGTTTGCACCAAAAAAAATATATGGTGAGTTAACCAAATGGTGAAACGTTGGGGACTGTTTTTAACCTTATGCTATTTTTAAAACTAGTTTACCAACACTTCCGTAAGAGGAAAAAAACAAAACAAAAATTCAGCCACAACCAAAATAGAGAACTAACACCATCACGGCAGAAGGTAGCGGCAGCGAAAATTTTGAACGAACAAAAATTAAAGTTTTGTAATTTAGGGGTAGGTAGGTATTTTGATCTATGTTTAAAAAAAATAAAAATAAAATAAAATATTTTAATTAATTTATCTTTTTAATTTTTAAATAATTTATAATTATACGGTGAGTTCTTTAGATTTTTAATCTGTATAAATTGAATTAATGGTGCTCATCAATGCTCGTCGTTAGTGGTGCTCGGTGCTCATCGAGCGTTGCAGACTCATCCTATTTATGTTGTCTTATTGTTTTAATGTAAATATTATACATGCTATTTTATTTTAAGTAATTAAAACAAAAAATACACATCCCTATCTACAATTTTACCTGCAACTATTTATAATTAAGAAAATTTTGTCACGCTCGACGAGAACCGATGAGCACCACTAACGATGAGCATCATTAATTTAATTTATAAAGATTAAAATTTTAAAGAACTCATCATATAATTATAAATTATTTAAAAATCAAAAGGTAAATTAATTAAAATATATTGTTTTATTTTTAATTTTCTTTTAAACATATATCAAAATACCTATCTATCTTTAAATTACAAAAACTTAATTTTTATTCATTTGAAATTCAAGTCGTTGCCGCCGCAGTCTCATGCCGTCGTCACCGATATGGTCTAAAACCTGTTAATGTATCACGACTGCAAATTATTATTCAACAAACCAACAAATCATTGAAGTGAACAAAACTCCACTAGATATTCACGGGCCACGGCAGCACAGTTTAAGCAAATTATTTAAGCAATATAGCAAACTTCAAAGAGGTTTATCGGCAATAGACGGTCATACAAATTATTTGACCACAAATTTTAAAGAGGTTTAATTTACCGTCGCCGATATGGTCAAAGAGGTTTAAGCACTTTCACTTCAATTTATTTATTTATTTAAGCAGTATAGCGAACTTCAAATGGGAACTATCGATTTGTATGACCATGTAATTTGGATATTCACGGCGGCAGCTTAAATTTCAAATGAACAAAAATTAAGATTTTGTAATTCAAGGGTAGATAAGTATTTTGATATATGTTTAAAAGAAAATTAAAAATAAAATAAAATAATATATTTTAATTAATTTACATTTTAATTTTTAAATAATTTATAATTATATGGTGAGTCATCTAGATTTTCAATCTTTATAAATTAAATTAATGATGTTCATCGGTACTCGTCGTTAGTGGTGCTCATCGGTGCTCGTCAAGCGTGGCAGACTCATCCCTATATTTAAAATAAAAAATACACATATACCACACATTTACTTTATCCACCCACCACTTTTTCTATACCTGACAATATCCATATTCGATCCGCTTCCTATTAAGACTCAGACATTTTTTCAAATTCAAATTCAACTTTTTTTCAATTAAATTTGGACCGATTTTTTTCCCGACCAAATCATATTCGAATTAAATTACCATCCCTATCTATAATTTTACCTACATCCATCCCTATTAAAAAAATACATATCTACCGCACATTCAATTTACCCACCCACCACCTTTTCCCCTCCTTACCGACATAAAATTAGGGATGGTAATTTAACAAAGATTTAACGGGTTTAAACCCGACCTGATAAGACAGATTTTTTTTTTTTGCAATTGCATTGCATAAAAACAGACCTTAAACCATCCCTCATTTATTTCATTTTCCATATCCATGTATCATTGAAAAAGCTCTCAGTTCTAAAAAAGAAGGTAATAACCCTCTCTCCACAACCCCAGCTCTTCCCTGGCACCGTTCACGTAAATCTGGACTGTTGCTCGTACGTTCACCTTGGTTGCTGGCTTGCTTCCCTCCATTTTGGCGCAGTCGCTTTCCAGTTTTAGTCCGTGGGTTTATCGGCGGTAAGGTCTCTAGGTTTCTGGTTCGAGAGCGAGACGGGATTCCCTTGCTTTTCTCGAGGTTTTCGTCGGACGATTTCCAGAGGCTGAATGAGTTTTTTTGTTCTCTTTACTCTCCCCCTTCTTTCACTAATCGTTTGGTTGTTCCCCGGTTTTCGATTTCCATTTGCCCCGTTCCTGGTTTGCTCCACTCCTGTTCCTCTGTGATCCGTTTTTTCTTATTCTTGTGGGTCTTCATTGATTTGCACTAGTTTTCCTGTTTTTGCTGCTGTATTTGGGTATAATCTGTTGATCTTTGTACCCGGTTAGCAGAGATCTGTTTTTTTGGTTTTCCTGGTTTTTCATGATCTTTGTACACGGAGCCAAAGATTTCTGGGTGTGGGGTTTTTGGGAAAGCTTGCTTCGCCCGTCTGTTTTCAGTCTCTGCCCCAGTGCTGACATTTCGGAAGAAATGCCAAGGGACAAAGGACCACGATGGCAGTCTGCCTTGGTCTTGACTGTATCATTTTCAGTGTTAAACGAGGTGGAGCCTTGGTGGTCAGTTTATGGGATCTATTCTCTGAAAACTCTGGCTAGTGAGAAGGGCAATGGCGTATGTGTGGCCCCTATCATAACACCCAAGACAACTGCAGATTTTCTAGTCCAAGGGACAAGCGCAAGGAGTTTCTTTTGCATGGCTGAAGATTCTACCTCCTTCACAAGGTCTCGACCGGTGGCTATCATTGGTAAGGAATCTGTGAGAGCTTTGGCAACCGGTGAAACAGCTCTAGAGACAAGGGCGAAGGTTTTTTTGTCCTTTCTACATGGATTTGGCAGCTTTGTCGTGGGGATAGATGGTCTCTTTGCCGCTGCAGTCAATCCCGACACTTTTGGGATGCTGCAGGCTTTTCAAAAAGTTCATTATGTTGTTATCTCCTCTACTTTGGAAGAGGGCACGGGGTCCGAGGAATCTCACATGAGTGTATCGAGGATGTACGGACCTTGGGATGGGGATTTGGGTGACCTTTCCTCGTTTGACTCAATTATGTGTGTTGTGGGCCAGTTTATCACTGCTATCTTTCTTCTTTTGCTGCCGCATGGGTATTATGATGTTGTCCCCTGTGTTGGCTTCTTTTGGTGCAAAACCAAGATGCCCCTTAATGCCCCTGCAGATGGGAATCGTCTCACCTTGATCAAGCAAGCAGCAAGAAGTAAACATGCAATGGAAAAGATGAGAGTGATGCTTGATCGTGTTGGCATAATCGAGCTTGGGATTGATCCCTTTGGGAAGAAAATTACTAAAATGGCATCCATGTTCGTTGACAACGACTCTTCACTCAATAAAGAAATAGTTCTAAGTAACGAGGAAGCCTCCACTGTAATGGAACAGCTCACACCTTCAAGCGTGCCAAGCTTCTTCACAGCTGGCCAAGCGGATAGCTCCGAAAGGGGCTATCCGCAGCTTCCATGATTCCCATTTGTAGCACCTCTTTCACAAGGAAGGTGTGGAAGAAGATGACCCTTGATGAGCCTTCCCCTAGGATTAGAAGGTGTTTTGGCGACGATGTTGGTCCTAGGTCCTTTGGTTTCAAGTTCAAGTTGGTTTGCTTTCCCAGAACCAAGCTCATCGCAATGCTGGTGGTTGGTTTCTCTTTTCTCGCAGTCTTTTCCCAATTGTTTGGCATGACATCTTTCCCGTCCCAGTTGACAAGACCCTCGTCGGACGACGAGGGACCCTGCCTCTAGATGGAGCTCTCACTAGGATTTCGGGATTATGATCACAATCCGTTGCCAAGAAAAGCGAGACTTTTTCTTTCCCGGTTGTTTCCTTTCCTTGTTTTTGTGATGATCCTATGTGAAGGATTCATCCCTATCCTTATGTCTGTTGTTGCTGATCTTAAGCCTTTTGTTTGTGTTTTTGTCGTTGCCGACGCTGTCGGGGTGGCTGATGGATGGCTTGGTTGGTGTTGGGGTTTCGCAACCTTTGTCTTCGTTTGTATGCTTTTGCATGTTTTTATGTTTGACTCTGTTTCTATGGTTGCGGATGTACGACTTTTGTTTGTTTAATGAAATGGTCTCTTCTTTTGAACAAAAAAGGCAGATTTTTTTTAATTTTCGAAGACCGGATCGGGGAAAACGGGTTCGGATTTGAGAGAAAAGTACTTCAACCTGACTCTAATATATATATATATATATATATATATTTATATTTATATTTATATTAAATATTTGTATCTAAAGTCAGATTTCTGGCAATTTTGGGGCAAAACCCCCTTTTTTATTATTATTTGGGAAAATGGCTCCCAAAAAAATATTATTTGGCAAAATGACCCCCAAACTTGCCACGTCGGTGAACCTCACGTTGTGTAGGATGCGAGGTCTGATATCACTTTCTACACAACGCGAGTTCAGTCTACGTGGCCTTGTTGTTTGTGTTAACGGTTTTACAGTACCTCGCGTTCTGCAGAACGCGAGGTCTACGAGAATTTGAAACGGCGACTGAATATATCGCACAGATTTCGCGTTCTGCAGGACGCGAGTTCTGTGCAAATCTGGGCTGAAGAACAATGGAAAAAAGTGTGGGTAGGCCTATTCGAGCACAATTTCGGGCGTGTAAATCGTATATTTTTAGCGATCATCGAGTTTGGGGTCGTAGTACTGGAAATTCTCTATCTTATGATACCAACATGATTAATTTCCGTCCATTGTACAATGTTTTAAAATAGCTTCGAAAACCCTATGCTATCATCCTTTTTTGAATGAAATTGCATTTGAACAAATGTCAATTTTCGGTTTAGTAAGCCCATAAAATTTATTAAAAACTGAAATTAAATAAACATTTTAAAGTTTAATAATAATAGATAAACAAAATTATAAAAAGACATTATAAAAAACAAATGTCTGAAATATAAATATTAAAAACATAAGTACAAATCAGTAAAAAAAAGACTAATGATGCCTATGTCCACCCGTTTCGCAGTCGGGTGGACGACAATCACGATCCGGATACCTCCGACCATCGTGTGGTGGTCCCTGGTCCCCGTCATCCTGACCATCGTGTGCGATATGCGGATCTGTGCTGGGCCCAGGCGGGGAGTAAAACAAGCTGAAGGTCAGTCGTGGGCGTATGGGGACGATAGGCATCGGAGGAGCTGAACTGGGGTGGAGGCATCATCTGCTGGAAACTCGATGGACCGCTATAAGAATGAAATGCTGCGCCAGAAGATGATGCCCCTGTAGTGTCATGTCGTGGTCTCGGACCGCGTTGCGTCGACTGCCTACGATGAACTTATGGGGTCTCTTCTCACTCATCAAATTATGAAGAAGAACAAGGAAGAGGAGAAAAAAAGGGAAGAAATTAGAGCTATGGGAGAGAAGAAAATCAAAAGGCTTGGCATCAATGTAAATGCCATGGCTCTCAAATCCTCCACATGTCATCATGTAGATTCAAGTGAGGAGGATAGTGAAGATGAAGAGATGGTCTATCTCTTCAACAAATTCACCCGGTTCATGAAGAGCAAAATGGAAAAATCCAAGCATGAATCGATGAAGAAGATGAAGGACTCCCACAAATCCAAAAAGAAAGGATCATCTTCTAAACAAGCATATGTGGCCACATGGAGTGATGAAGACTCCACCGATAATGAAGTAGCCCACCTATGCATGATGGCCCTCAATGAGGGGGAGGTAACTTCTAACTCATCTATTTCAAATTCTTATACATTTGATGAGTTACAAGAAGCCTACGATGAATTGGTTTTTGAGTTCAAGGCTTCATTTTCGAAAAACAAGAAATTGATTTCAAAGTTAAAAACCGAAAATGATTTGCTTTCTAAAACCAATTTAGAGTTTGAAGCAAAAATCAAAGATTTTGAGCTTAAAATTTTAGATTTACAAAATTTGCTTCAAACGATTGAAAAAGATCATCAAAAAGAAGTTGATGATCTTAAAAAGGAAAAAGATTTGATTTCCAAAGAGCTTGAAAAGAAAAACAATTTTGGAAAATCAAATTTCTATGTTAGACAATCTAGTGCCCCTAGATTTTTGAATGGAAAATGTTTTAGAAGTGTTTGGGTCCCAAAAGGACTAACCACTTCAACTAAAAAGGATGAAATTGAAAAATGGATTCCTAAGGGGACTAAATTTTGTGCTACTAATGTCTATGGATCCAAAGCAATTTGGATACCAAAAATTACTTGATTGTCTTTTGCTAGGTGTGATGGAGAGTGTTCAACAAGTCAAAAATTAAGGGGGAGCTCCATACACACAAAGGAAGAACACTTGAAGAAGGAAGGCTTCACATCCTCCCTTGAGTTCAAGTGTGGTAAAATCTAGTTGCTTTAGTGTTTATTTGATTTATTTTCTTTTATGTCAACTAGATATTCATATATGTTGAACTAACATTCTCATGATGCTTTGAGTAAGGGGGAGCCAAATTCTAAAACAAAATTTTTATTTTGAATCAAAATTTTTAAACCTCCATTGTTATTTTTGAGCTTAAAGTATTTTAAATTATTTTTGATATAACAAAAAGGGGGAGAAATAAGTGAAAAATTAAGGGGGAGCATTTTGTCAAAAACAATATTTCAAAGAAGTTTTGTTATATCAAAAAGGGGGAGATTGTTGAGAAATATTTTGATATAACAATTTTTGTGAAAAATGTTTTTGGACTTGTTTAAAGACTTCAAAAATAATTCAAAAGTCCTTAAAACGTGACAAAATGTTTTGAAAGAGTTCGACTTAATACCTATATCGAACTATACTTTTAAAAGTCGAAAAATGCCCGAAATACATGTTTTTAGATGAAAGTTTCGAAACCTCAAACAAAGGTATCGAAACTTATCTGGGCAGTAGCTGATTTTTTAGAAACCTAAGCAAAGGTTTCGAAACCTTCACAAGGTTTCGAAACTTTAGCCCTGTAACGGCTACAAACGGCTATAAAACGGCTAGTTTTTCTAAACCACTCTTAAGGTTTCGAAACCTTTATAAGGTTTCGAAACTATAGTGCAGGAGAGCATTTAAAGCTCGACTTTAATGGCTTCCAACGGCTCCGAAACATCCCCAACGGCCATAAAACGGCTACAAACTCAATTTGGAGTATAAAAGGGACCTCCAAGCATCAAGATTGAGTAAGAGCTTCAATTGTTACAACATTATGAGTGAAAAACTTGTCTAGAGCTTTAATTGTTCATTTCTTGCTTAGACAACACTTGTGAGCTTACATTGTTAAATTTGCTCAAGTGTTTAGGTTTTGGGTGAGTGCTTAATTGTGCAAACAAATACCTATTAGAGGGTTTAAGTTTGCTTTGTTTATCTCTTTGTAAAAGAGGGTTTTGATCAAGGCTTTGGGTAGAAGCTTGATCGGTGTAAAGGGTTTCCTCCTAAGCCTAGAAAAGGGGACGAATCAATTAGTGGAATTGGTTGTGAAATCCTTAGTGGGGAGCTAAGGTAGTGGATGTAGACTCGGTTGAGTAGTCGAACCACTATAAATCATTGTGTCTTTATTCTTTTAGCTTCCTAAACCCTTCCACCCAAAAATCCACCTCTCCACCACTTGGCGAGCAAGAACGGTTGATCGAAACGAGCACCTCACATCTCAACAGAAAGCCATACGTGATGGTGACGTAGAATCTCGAGTGGAGTAATCTGCTGAATATCCTCTGAAGCATAGGGCCTCCACACGAACTAAAAAAATGATAACGTTTCTAACGGTTATATGAAATATTATTGGAAAAAAAGTATAAAAAATTCAAATTAATTTTCGAATTACCTGCTCGTGCCTCAACTTATCCAAAACAAGCCTGTACTCTGTTTGGTTTTTCGCAAGCCTTGGTGGGTCAGTGTTTCGCTTCACCTATCAGTAATGGAAAATAAAAACAATTCATTAAATAAAATAATTTAAAAATAAAATAAATATAATAGATTAAATAGTACCTCCGAAGAAGCGCAAATAAATATGGGGCGGGCTGTCTAGGCTGCGGTCTTAAAAAAGGCATCCGAAACCAAGCCCAAGACTGAAGGAGTAAACATCATCCTCCAATTGCTGCTCTAGAATGGTCGATGTTTTTGCAGAGCTCTCTAAAAAGAAACACCAAGACAGCTGCTCCTAGGGGTGTTCAAAATTACCCGACCCGAACTACCCGACCCGACTACCCGAACACAAATAATCGGGTATTTACCCGGAAAATTTTTTTTACCCGGGTTGGGCCCGGGTCAAAAAATATGATTTTTTCGGGTACCCGGTTACTTTCGGGTACCCGGTTCCTATTTTTTTATTTTTTTATTAGATTACTTAATATTTTTACTTTAGAACTATATTTAAATCTCTAAATTCATTCTGTATTTGTATTATAAACTTTCATGTTTTAAATTTTTTAACAAAAAAAAATATTAATTTGTGAATATGTAAAAAAAAAATTTTGAATAACAATAATTATATAAAAGCATACTCCATATACTAAAATTCTACATGTATATCAACTGCACAATTTCACGTTCAAAGAGAGAATCATCGAAGAGTGAACAACACCAAAAAGCTTACTAGCTATTTGTCTCACTTCGTTAATAAGTTTTGTTGCTCGTGGAAATAAACCAGCAACTGGCCGTCATCTGCAGCGACAGCCACTACTTTCGGACTCGACCCGTCATTACTTGCGATATAGGAAACACTGCCACCTTTAAAATGATGCAAAACGCCAAGTCTAGCTCCGGTGGACAGTTCCCACATATACACTAAACTGTCATCTCTTCCCATGATCCCGTGATCAAATGCAGCACCAACTGATCTGTCCCGTGAATATGCAAGATTCGATATGAAACAAACAACAAGGTTTCTCTATTGCATTTATGCATTAGTAGTAGGGGTGTTCAAAACTACCCGACCCGAATGACCCAACCCGCCGACCCGCTGACCCGACCATAAAAATTCGGGTAATTTTTCAAAAAAAATTATGTCCCGGGTCGGGTACCCGGCCCGTCATTTTTCGGGTCGGGCCCGGGTCACAAAATCAAAAAAATCCGGGTACCCGGATACCCGTCTACCCGCATAGAAATTGAAAAACATGGAAATTGAAAAGCAAAAATTTGCTACTGCATACTATTACGTCATACGTGAACCATGGAAATTGGAAATGAAAAGTGAGGTGCAATTAAAAGGCATGGAAATTGAAACTGTTATGTGAAGTGTGAACTGTGAACCATGGAAATTGAAAAGCAAAAATTTGCTACTGCCTAGTGCCTACTGTTACGTGAACCATGGAAATTGGAAAGGAAAAGTGAGGTTCAATTAAAGTTTTTTTTATGCTTATGCTTGAGCCAAAAGATTTCTTTCGAATATGCTTTAGAATTTTATACTGCTCTTTTTTAAAGATTTTTTTTTTCAACTGTTACGTGAATAAGTAAATTTATTAGATAAAAATTAATTAGTTCCAAATTAATTGCAAACAAGAGAAAATAAAGATTTCACAACGATATGGTAACGTTAGATTATGTATTTCGAACTTTTAAATTTGTGTATGTTTTTTTTTTAATTTAATTATTTAAAAATAGTAAAAATCCGGGTACCCGATACCCGATTTTCCGGATACCCGCAACTTTCGGGTACCCGACTAACGGGTACCCGCAACTTCCGGGTCGGGACACGGGCCGAATATATAAATACCCGACGATCCGGGTACCCGGTACTTCGGGTACCCGACTACCCGGGTACCCGGATTTGAACACCCCTAATTAGTAGGTTTCTTTAAAAAATATGAGATTAAAAAAATCACGATCGAGATTAATATTTTTAATATTTTTCTTATGGTTATAAACTTCAAATCATTATTATTTTTTTTGTTTGGATCATGTTTTATAAACTTTTAAGATTTTTTTTAATTTTAAAATAAAATAAAAAAAATAAGAACCGGGTACCCGGTACCTGATTTTCCGGGTACACGGGTTTAACGGGTACCCGATTATCGGGTACCCGGTATTTACGGGTCGGGACACGGGCCGATAAATCTAATACCCGAAGGTCCGGGTACCCGGTTTTTCGGGTACCCGAAAACCCGGGTACCCGGATTTGAACACCCCTAGCTGCTCCCCAACATTTTCTTCTAGCTTCATCGAAATTAGTAAGATGATAAATCCACATCACGTGCACCTTGGTTAGGGATTTGTCTGGCATTAATATCCCGCCGATATTACGCAAGATGTAGGCTCGCGCAAACCGCTGTGAAATTAATAAATAAAACAAAATTTAATAGTAAAGAAAAAGCAAGAAATATGGATATTAAAAAATAAATATTTAATAAATGAAATATATTAAAAATATATAAAATAGTGAAAAAATGAAAAAAAATACCTGGAGTGTAACTTCATCCGCATGGGGGGGAGGGTTTTCAAATTCAGCCTCCAAATAAGATAGGGTTATTTTCCCACCGTCCCACGCATCCTCTGGGGGCACCACTCCCATTTGTTCAGCAAATACAGATGGTCAATGCCCCAACGCTACACCCGTAATAAGGTTGTCGTCTGTAGGCAACCCCAGATGATAGGCAACATCCTCCAGCGTTATTGTTGCCTCGCCTATCGGGAAATGAAAAATGTACGTCTCTGGCCTCCACCGTTCTATTAGCGCGCTAATCAACGATGGGTTACACTTCACCCCCGCTAAGATCCTCGCTACGTGGCCAAAACCAGCTCGCTCAATCCACCTTATAACAGCGGGATCATGTGCGTTGTTGATACGGTTAAGGTAACAAGTTAACCGAAGTTCGTATCCCTTCAAAAAAAACAAAAAATAAAATAGTTGGCAAAATGCGTGTAAAATTAAAAAAAGAAAAAAAAAATACCTCTTGCGTTGATCTGAAATAGTGACAGCAATGATTCGCGTCGTTGCGTAGTAAGCCCGCCATTGTATCGAATGATAATTTGGTAAGTTAAGTGTAAAAAACAAAAGAACTCGCCTTCTGTGGTTGATATGGGGGTAAGGCCACCAATTTATAGAAGAGCTCACGTCCTTTGGGAAGCGATGTTAATGAACCTCACGTTTTGGGAAACGCGATATTCCAAAGACATCGCGTTCCACAGGATGCGAGGTTCATTGAAAAGACGAGTCACGGAACAGACGCGTGAACTGAACGGGCAGAAGTGACTTCGCGTTCTGCAGAACGCGAGTTTCTAAAGAACTCGCATTCTACAGGACGCGAGGTTCTGGGTTTTTTAAAAGAAGACTTCCAGGGCAGGAAAGTCATTAAATATCCTATTAATTATATATATTTATTATTATTATTTTGATCGGCAAATGTATGACTTTATTAAAAGAAACAATCATACATATATACACACAACACCAGCCTCATTAAAAACCTCCCTAATCCTAGATGGAGGAAAAGAGTACCGATGAGTGTGTCAAGCGAAACACCACCCAAGAACACGAAACAACGCTCATCCTGAACGCACCCATATCCACTTTGGCCTAACCACTCCACCCTTAGCCAGAGCATCAGCGACACTATTAGCTTCTCTAAAAACATTAGTGAAGCACACACCCAGCAATACCTCATATGCCTCATCGATCTGATAAAACCAACGCCAAAGTTTCCAAGGCCGTCGTTCCAGGACAAGCACCCACGAAATGGCCACCGTCGAATCCGACTGAATCACCACTGATCTCACCTCATTCCACTGAAGTTCCTGAAGCATCCGTAAGGCAAAGGCAATTGCCTGTAGCTCGGCCTCGTTAGAACTGGCCACCCCAATCGACCCTGAAAACAAGGCCACTATCCGACTACCCCAATACCTTAACACGCCCCCGCAACCGGCCATGCCAGGTTTACCTCGAGCCGCACCGTCAACATTAAATTTCCACACCCCCGGTGAAGGAGGTGACCATTCAATCCCCATCCTATCATTTGCCTTAGCCAAAGGCGCTGCCCTGCACATATGCGGGTTGTCCCACCATGCCGCTTCACTCAAGCAAGGGGAGTCGAAACGGGCACAGGCCCAATAAAAGGAATGTAATTGTACCAAGAAAAAATAGCCTTACTTGTGGAACGTTTATCCCGAAACATGAGCTCATTCCGTGCAATCCACAACGACCACAATACGCTGGCACAACCAATAATCCACCATTGCCGAGTTTCGCTACCAAAAAAACTATGACAACATTGAGTAATGAACTCCCCAATCCGCCAAGGCCTTACAATCAGCACTCTCCACCATTTAAAAAACGAATTCCACACACTCCACGCCAACTCACATTGCCACAAAATATGGTCGTCATTATCCTCTCCCACCCCACACCATCGGCAACCGATCGATACTTCCAACAAAGGCAAACCACGATAAAAAAGAATCCGCAAAGTAGGCAGCCGACCTACCATGATAAACCATATAAAACATTGAATTTTCGGCAACAAAGGTAAATTCCACGCCATGTTAACAATGGAGACATCCGGTAACCCAAATGAAGACATCAATTTATACAAAGCACCAACCGAAAAATGACCCGATGCATCATGAATCCATGCCAGTCTATCCACTGCCCGTTGTCTCAATGTAAAACTCGTAACACACGACTGTAACTCGAGCATTTGGCATAATTCAAACGCCCTTAGAGCACGACGAAAACAACCTCCCCACTCTACAAACGGCACAACCAAGTAATCACAAACTCTCGCCATATTGTTGATTGCCAAACCAAACAGTCTCGAAAACACATTCTTCAACGGCTCAAGAAGGCACCAACAATCCTGCCAAAACAGAATACAAGAACCATCCCCCAAAATCCAGGTGAATTGAGATGCATTTAAAAATCGCTCCACATACTCGTCATGTTGAACTTCAACAATTTGCTTCCACATTACCGACATATGTAGTTTTCCCCTAGAGTTAATTCGCCAAGACAATACCTCCTCACCATACTTAGCGACAATGATTGACTTCCATAAAGAACCCTCCGCTTGGGCATATCGCCATACCCACTTAGCGAGTAACGCCAAGTTCCTAGAGTACAAATTCACCACACTCAGGCCCCCGAAGCGCTTCGGCTTGCACGCCACATCCCAATTCACTCCACTAAGCTTTGATCGCTCCTCTTTATCGCCCCGCAAACGATAATGAATCATGTTTCCATCCCGCTAATCTTTTACGGAACCGCTGCACCAAAGGATCCCATACCTCCAACCCCCGTGGTGGAACCCCTAACGGAATCCCCAAATACCGAATTGGAAGAGAGCCGCTTTGACATCCCATTACATCCACGATCTGCGCTAACACCGATTCCTCAATCCCAATCCCAAAAATACATGATTTCTCATAATTAATTTGCAAACCTGAGGAGTATTCGAAACAGGTGAGCACCCTTTTCAAATTACGCGCGCATTCCACCTCGCCTTGAATAAACAGAATCGTGTTATCCGCAAATTGGAGATGCGAAAGAAAAACATCCCCCGCCACTCGAACACCCTTAATCAGTCCCAACTTCTCGGCATTCAATAGGAACTGGTGAAGTAATTCAGCCACCATCACAAATAGAAGAGGAGATAGCGGATCACCTTGTCAAATCCCCCTCCTCATAGGGAATTCTTTTGTCGGACTACCATTGATAAGAACCGATAGACGCACAGACTCAACACATTCTCTGATCCACTGACGCCACCTCTCTCCAAAACCCATTCGTTGCATGACATGACTCAAACAATTCCAGCTGATACAATCATACGTCTTTGCAAAGTCCAACTTTAAAATTACCCCACCTTTAGCAAATCGGCTCTTCTTCATGGAATGGATGACTTCATTTGCTAAGAGAATCCCATCCAGAATCTGTCTCCCACTAATAAACGCAGCTTGCACATCACTAATTAGCGTAGGTAGGACCATTTGAAGTCTCTTCGCCAAACACTTCGCCAAAATTTTATATAGAGAGTTCAATAGGCAGATTGGACGAAAATCCCCGATAACCCTCGGATTATCTTTCTTCGCTATTAACACTACAAAGGATGAGTTAACCCCTTTAGGTAGACGACTTGAATCATAAAAACCCTCCACAAAACGCATCACATCCCCTTTGAGGAAAGCCCACCCTTTCTTGTAAAATTCGAAAGTGAAACCATCCGGTCCTGGGGCTTTTGCCCCCTCACTACTCCAAAGTGCCGACTTTACCTCATCCTCAGAAAAATTTCTTTCGAGCGATAAACGTTGCTCATCTGATAATTGAGAAAACTCCACCTCCGATACTAAAGTACTTGTAGCCACAGGTCTATTGAAATGCTTCCTGAACTCTTTCGTACCAAAACCATTAGTCTCTCCGGCAAAGTAATCCAACATCCCTCAAATTTTAATCCCGTTATCGTATTTTGCATTTGTCTAATCTTCGCTGCTTTGTGGAAGAAACTAGTATTGCGATCACCCTCCGCCAACCAAGTCGCTCTTGATTTTTGACGCCACAACGACTCTCTCAACTGAGCCACTCTCCACAGTTTCAAATGCAACTCTCGGCGATCCAACTCTTCAGCCGTTGAGACTTCACCATCACCAATTTGCGCGTCAAGTCTCTCAATGCTTTGTACCAACGCTGCATACTGCTTATCAACATCCCCAAAATACTGTCGATTCCACCCTTTTAGCATAGCTTTTAATTCCTTCAATTTATAATTAATCGAAGTCAATCTCTCCCCCTCCGATAATCTCTTCCACTCTTGTTCCAACAACGGAAGATCAGTGAGCCACGCATTCAAAAATCGAAATGGTTTTAGGCCACTATCTAACACATCATTTTCCAGCACAATAGGTGAGTGATCCGACAGCTCTTTCGGAAGATTCACCACCACAAGAGAAGCAAAACGCTGTATCCATCCATTTTTCACTAAGAATCTGTCCAATCGACTGCATTTCCTACCCGGTCTCAACCAAGTGAACCTTTTCCCCCGCATCGGAACATCCAATAATGCAGCTCGTTCAATGAAATCACAAAAAACATCCGTACCTCTAATCAAATGCACGTAGCTTCGCCGCTCCGCTTCATTTGTCACCATGTTGAAGTCACCCCCAACGCACCATTCAACCTCTCGCGAAGCCATAGCAGCAAGTACTTCCTCCTAGTAACCAATCTGTTCCGCCAACACACAAGGTACAGATACACCCACAATCCCACACGACCAATCCTCTCGAATCCATCGACCTTCAATAACCATCATATTCTTCCTAATCGCTGTCGTGCTAGCCATGAAGCCCGATGAGTCCCAAATTGCCAAAACCCCGCCTGATTTTCCTTCTGAAGGCGCAAATATAAAATCAAACACATCCATATACCACAATTGTTGAACTAACCTTTTCGTCACAACTTCCGTCTTGGTCTCTTGAAGGAGAGCCAAAACGCATCGTTGTTGTCGTAGAACACGCTGAATGGACCTTCGTTTCGATGTCGTGCCTAGCCCCCTTACGTTCCACGACAACAAACTTCATAATTCTTAGCTAGGATTTATGCTCGCGCGCCTCGATCATGCGCACGATGTCCTATACAATTGCCTCCTCCCTTCCCTCATTAACAGCACCAATTAATTTTCCCAAATCTACAGTCTCACGAGCCTCCCTCAATATTGCCTGCTTGCGGCACATAAAATCAGAGTCGGATAGGGAGCTGTTTGCGATAACGATCGACTCGACTTGCACCTCCGACCTGTTCTTCCTCGGACGGCGTCGACCACGCTTTGGGACCTTAGCGGTTGCTTCCTTTTCCTCCAATGGTGCAATACACGATATAATTTCAGAAAGCTGCCTTACCCTCCGATTTTCTCCATTCCAATCTATTAAGTTTTCTTTATTAGCCCTAGGCAATTCATCTCGTGGCCCATCCGTAAACGGGCTCTTTCCAACCTCCGTTTCCCGAACTGCATTACTCGGAGCACCACACTCCCGATTGATCGCGTCTATACTGCACAACACGTCGCAGCTCGATCGATTCCCCACATCACGACTCAACATTCCAATGTTCTCCTCCTCCATCCAACTCGCCGTCTCCTTCACCCTCCAATCTACCCTTTTGTTATCCTCCCAAATCCTCTCAAGGTAATTCTTATCAATCACGTCATTGCCCAATGAAGCTGGAGGTTTCTCATAAATAAGAGAGTTTGGCACAATGGTCTCACCCGAATGAGATTCACGTGAATTGAAAGTCGAATTCGTCTTCCATTCCACATCTTGATCGCTTAATTTCTCCTCCCCAATGGAACTTAATTCCAATTCGCAACAACAATCACACTTCGTCCCTATCACTTTTTCAAATTCAGTAACTCTAATGAGGAAAGACGATTCACCCATCTTCGATTCCACCGTCTCATCAATATGATAATTCCAATCCGTTTCAATTTGAAATCACGAGCGTTCGAATGAAGAGGGTGCCAATGTCTCCATATCAATTCGAACCAAATCACCCCAAATTGCCGCAATATTCTTGAAAGTTTATTCCGACCACACATGAATTGGCACTCCACTAACCGATAACCATGTTCGCATGTTTGGTAATGCCATTGTCGGCGACCATTCCATAGTATTTTCCAGCCACGAATCAAGACTACCCGTAGCTAGCACTTCTGTCCGCAATTTAGGGCTCTCAAAAATCAACAAAACAAGTGAACCCGCCACTCACATCACCGAGAAACCCTTAAGGTTAGCTCTTTGGAATTATTTAGCTAAATCCGCAATTTGGCATGGCTTACGATAAAAACCTAACGCGCAAGCCCGAAGAATTTCCCACTTCTCCTCATCAATCACTCCCTCTACTTGTTTTTGTTGTTTTTCGCCGAAACCCTCCTCGAATCCTACCGCCTTGCGCTTAGACCCAATAATTTCCTTAAGATTACTCACCATAGAAGGGCTCCTGAATTGCGTCTCACGCGACTGATGTAACCCCTTTACTTTGTCGACTACCTGCTTTGGATCAGGTCCCAAATTCTTCCGTTGCCAGTACATAGACCTCCCTTCACTTCTCGCCATTGAAACCTTAATTTTCGATTCGTATAGCCAAAATCCATTGATTCTTTCAATTACCCGATCGGCATCCTCCTTAGAAGTCATCCTCACGAAACCAAATCGTATCCCATCCCTCGCTCGCTTCTTAGGAACGAAAACATCGACTACTACCTCATGGCGATCAAACACCTGCCAAACGCCTTTCCAATGTAGTCGATCCAGTAGATTGGATATGAATAGCGTCCACACCCTTCTTCCTTGTGATCCCTTCCGCCATTGCTCTCTCTCTTCGCTACTCACTCTTATTTTTTTGAATCCGTCGCAATTTATATCAATTGGTCACTAAACTTCACTATATTTATTATTATTATTATTAAATAAATAAGTAATGTTATAATAAATTTATTAGCAATAATACTAATAATTTATATTACGATTAAAATAAAATATTATTATTATTATTTATTAAAAATAATAATATTTTTTACAATTGAACGAATTTGAGTATTTTATAACAATTGAATTTATAAAATCGTAGTTACATCGAACCCATCATTTCTTAAAAGATCATCAAATTGTTCTAACGGTGATGATCATCATGAAGGTGGAATTCATGATGATATTTGTTTGGAATGACAAGCAATCTGGCCTTTCAGCGTATTATGGGGTACCGTAAAAACCCGTATTTAACTTTTAGTAAAACCCGTACTTGTCTTCCAAATTCTTAGATTCTCGGATATTGCGATTTGTTGTTGTCGATCAAGAGCGATGAAAAAATTACGCATAATTAACCCAAGATGACGTATATATGCAACTACAAATAACAACATATCGCCATATTCGGGAAATTAGTTTGAAAATAAACTTCCCAAATACGCGATATGTTGCCATTAGTAGTTGCAATCGAAAATTGCTAACGTGGATATGGTGACGTATATATGCAACTACAAATAACAACATATCGCAATATCCGTGAAATTAGTTTAAAAATAAACTTCCCAGATACGCGATATGTTGCTATTATTAGATGCGATCGAAAATTGTTAAAATTGATGGGTGAGTGGTCCTTGCCTCCCCAAGAGTTGGCTATTTATAGATGGAGGTGGATGTGCTGACGTGGCAAACTCGCGTTTTGTAGGACGCGAGGTCTGTTGAAACTGGCGTTATACAGAACGCGAGTTCACTGTGATTTCTGTCAAAATCGCTTTATTCAGAAAGCAAGGTTGATCTATATATTTACATGCCGATGGATTTTCGTAACCAGTGAAGTTGTTTCATGATTTCGTGTTTTGCTTGGTTTTTGAAGTTGGAGTTTTTATGTATTTTATGTTCGTTCATGATAGTTGGAGTTGTGTCATGATTTTGTGTCCCGCTGGGTTCAGACTCCCGCATGATACGTTGATTGAAGAATACTTATCGACATATCGCAATATTCGGGAGCGTGTGGGCGGCTGCCATTTACCGCCAAGAAGTGCCTAAAAAGTTTTCATTTAAACTTTCTAGGCATTTCTTGGGGACTCTTTTTTGAACTTCGCAGCTTGCCCTCACCATATGCAAAAAGTCCAGACTGAAAGAAGCGAGGGCGGATTCAGATCGATCATATTGCAGATGCAGCCCTATTTTGCTAATGCGGCCGGTGCCGATTACATTTGCTAATGCGGGTCAAAGCTGCTACCATTTCAGAAGATGATGATTATCGCGTTCTGCTTCTTTCACTCTGGACTTTTTGCAGATAATGTATCGACCATGTTGCAAATGCAGCCCTATTTTGCTAATGCGGTCGGTGCCGATTACATTTGCCCACCGAATCTAAGATGCCCCAATTCAGAAGATGATGATTATCGCGCTCACTTCTTTAACTCTGAACTTTTTGCAGATATTGTATCGACTTTTTGCAGATATTGTATCGACTTGTTGAATTTATTTATTGAAGAATACTTGTTGAAAGTTTTGTTAAATGAAATGCGAATTAAATTTTTCATTCGAATTAAATTTACTTATGTGGTGTTTTTCCTTTACTATAAATACCCACCAATTCCACCATCGTTTACTCATTCCTATTTCTCCCTAAACACCCAACGCTAATCTTTGCTCCTCTTATAGCAAAATTTCACGCAACATTTTATTTTCTCGATACTTATTTTGAATCAACAATCACCAACAAAATGCCACTCAAAGATTTAATACAGTTGACATCAAGCAAGGTTAGTAAACGCACCGACAAACAAATTTCTTCCTTGGAATGTTGAATCCCAACACCGTCAGCAAACGAAACGCACTACGTTCTGAAGCTTACGAACGAAACAAACGTTCGTAACATGTATGACCAGCTCAATTCCGTTGGAGCTAAATACGTCGATTTAAATGTTAAGTTTGATGAGGTCAACGCCCACGAAGGTAGTACGTCTGCACCCGTAGAACCTGCTCCGACCAATGAACAAGCTTCGTCTTCACCGGATGTTGATGCGGCTGCCGACGAGCTGCAGCTTTTTATGTACAGGCGTACACAAAGAAAACAACAGCTGATCGAAGAACTAAACTTAAGTTCAGACATGTCAACTGACTACGATGATTCAGATTAACCATAAACTTCTTAAATCATCGTCGAATTATGTTATATGACGTCTTTTTCCATCCTTTATAAATGTTTAAGGGACCTCGCATTATGTAGAATTTGTATTCAATTATATTTTCTCAACACGTTCCATGTATCGTTAAATGACTCGAACAAATTACATTACCAGTCTCCAATTGTCTCAATTATTCAAACATGTACTCAATTGTTCAAGCATAAATTGAGTACACAGTATGAGTATTATTAACTCTGAAGGAATCTCTGGCTGTGAAGTGGTGAAGGGACCTCGCGTTCTGTAGAACATGTGTTTCAAAAGAACTCGCGTTGTACATAACGCGAGGTCATGAAATCTCAAAGATCTCGCGTTCTGTAGAATGCGAGTTTCACAAAGCTGCCCACCGGTACAATAATTCCCCTTACACACCCGGATTCTCTGAGATTTCCGGTGACAATAATAATCCATAAGTGTCCCCTTATATGAAGCAGAACCATAAACCGTAAATATATGTTTCAATAGCCAAAACAAGTTTCTCGGTATTTTTCAAGATTACCAAGATTCACAAGTCTTTGAACAAATATTCAAATGGCGAGATGAGAAGGAGTTACTATTCTAGTTTACTATGATGGGCAGATATACACCGATCCCGAACTCGACATCATTTTTCAGTGCGAAGATCCAGTAACACTAAAGATTCCGAGGAGATTATCGTACAAGAAGTTGGTTAAAGAACTAGAGAGCAATGTCCCGCATTTCCAAAACCACCATTTGTCCGACTTGAAGTATCGGGTGCCAATATCTATAGAACCGTTAACGTACTCTGTATGCAGCATTGCAGACAACTCTAATGTGGAGCTGGTGCTAGCTACCCACTTCGAGTATTCATTGGGCGGGCCCCTAGAGCTGTATGCATCGTTTTCCGATTCTAATCCTGCTATCGAAATACCAAGCTGGGGTCGGGCGAATTTCGACTTCGATCCGAATGCCAACGTTGATAGCCCGACCGCAAGTCTACGATATGATTTTAACCTACCGTGCCAAGACAACGAGTTTGGTGCATCGTCATCTGCTATGCCAAGACATTCGTGCATAGCTAGTATCGAGTTCGACCTGAACCAACCCCCAAACGATGAATTCGATACGCCAAGAAATGCAACGTACGATCCATACAATCTGTATAGTTTTGGAGGGGAGGGAGCGTCGTCTACTTACATTACACAGGATCATGAAGCATTAAACCCCTTCAATGATTCATCATATGCCCGACACTCAACGTATGTCCCTGCCACGGAGTACGTTCAACCATCTATGGGGAGACATTATTCTTTTGGAGAGGAGGGAGCGTCATCTTCTTATGCTACGCACGACCATGAAACATTCAACCCCTTCAATGATTCCTCATATGGACGACACTCAACGTATGTCCCTAGCACGGAGTACGTTCAACCATCTATGAGGAGACATTCTTCTTTTGGTGCTCTTGATTTTGGTCTTGGAAATGCGGTTCGTGAGCGATCTCGTGAGAGGTCTCGCGATCGTCGACCACCATCTTCGCCTCCAAGGGTAGCGATCGACGAAGCTGTACTATACCAGCTCCCGGAGGATGCTCCTGACGAAGAACCGATTAGAGAACCCGGGCCCAACGGCGACGAGCAGGGGCCATTCTATGATGAACCAGAAGACTTGACAATTCCACTAGAAGACTTGACAGTTCCACCATAAGACTTGACAGTTCCACCAGAAGACATGACCGTTCCACCAGCATATTTCGAAGAATAACCGACAGCAACCAACTTTCCTATATCAGCAGCACCTATTTCTATGTACCAGCCACCATCCCACTTCACAACGGTTGATATGGATGCCATGAACGTCCCTGAATTTTCGCAAGACCAAACAATAGATGGCAGACTCAACCGTTCTGATGGTGAACTGAGAATTGGTATGATGTTCTTGACAAAGGAAATTGAGGTGGCCGCAGTTAAGCAGTACAACATTCGCAATGATGTTGAGAAGGCAGTGGAGAAAACCCAAGTGAAATACTACAAGGTGCACTGCACCCAAAAGGATCATGACTATAAATGGAAAATCCGTATATCACAATTAAAGAGGGCGGGCGACGGTTTGAAAATAACAAAACTTGAAGGGCCTCATACATGTACTGTTGGTAGCCTAAGCCAGGATCACAAGAACCTCGATGCAAAGTACCTCGCCAACATCTTTATGCCACTAGTCAAAGGAAATCCCAAAGTGTCGGTCCCCACATGTCAGGCTGCAGCTGAAGGTGTCACCGGCTACCGTCCTGAATATTACAAAGCATGGTATGCAAGGAAGCGGGCCGTAGAAGAATTGTTTGGCCGATGGGATGATTCTTACAAAGAGTTGCGCCCGTGGCTAAATCTGCTGCAGAAACACATCCCCAGAATAGTTTTCAAACTTGATACGGTTCCGGCATACGAAAATGATCGTCTCGTTCGAGGTGTTTGTCAATTCCACCGATTATTTTGGACTTTCCCGCAGTGCATCAATGCATTTAAGCACTGCAAACCGATGGTCCAAATCGATGGCACATGGTTGTACAGAAAATATACACAGACCCTGCTTCTATCTATTGCACAGGATGACAATAGAAAATGTGTTCCTGTTGCATTTGCAATCGTCCCGAAGGAGGATTTGGAGTCTTGGACGTTCTTCCTTCAGAACCTACGAAAATATGTCCTTGATCCTGTAATACGGGCAAGGGAAGGTGGGGTATGTGTTATTTCTGACAGAGGCACAACGCTCTTGTGGGCGCTAGAACGTTTGGGTGAGTATTGGCAGCCTCCATACATTTACCACCGTTTTTGCTTGCGGCACATAGCCGCAAACTACCTGCAGCAATTCAAGAACCGTGATGAACGTGAACTTGTGCTCACAATGGGTACGTCCTTTATGTTATTTTCATTTACTATATTACTTGCTGCTCGTTTTCATTTACGACCTCTTTGCATGTGTTGTTCGCCCACAACTATCCAACTGTCATCCCTTAGGCAACTCGCACTACAAACAAGAGGTGGAGGAGGTGCTCGAGGAACTGAGAGCGAGAAAAAAAGCTGGCGCAGAATACCTTGAAAAAATCCCGAGGGAAAAATGGCTTCGATCGAATGACGAGGGTAAACGATATGGTCACATGACAACGAACTTGGCTGAGGCAGTGAACTCATCACTGAAGGGAGTGCGGCAGTTGCCTATCACTTCCATTGTCAAAGCGACCTACTATCGTTTGGCTACCCTATTTGCAACCTTGTGAAGGCAAGCAACTGAGTACATGGCAGGTGGACACATAGTCCATCCGGATTTCCGCACAAAACTGCAAACTCATTTGCACCAATCAAGACAGATGACTACAACTCTCTTCTCGCGAGAAGGACACAAGTTTCGTGTTTCAGAATTTCAAGGCGGTTGGAAGTCATTCAGCACAACGCGTATGTGGTAGATCACAGGGCAAGAACCTGCGAATGTGGAATATTCCAAACATTTAAATACCCGTGCGCACACGCCATTGCTGCTTGCGCAAACCAACAGATAGAATACATGCAAATGGTTGATCCGGTATACTTACTTAGAACGGTGTTTAAGGTTTACCAAAAAAAAGTTTCCTCCAATCGGAAATGAGGTTGGTCCGAATGCCGTTGACACTGAACCGACCATACGCCCAGATCCAGCACTATTGAGAGATAAGGGACGTCCACGGTCTACACGAATACACTGTGCAGAGGATATGGTCGAACATCGAGAAAAAACTTGACAAAAGAAGCATTGTAGTGTATGTAAAAATCCTGGACACATAAATACCAAGTGTCCTAATCGCTCGGCCCCTCGTCTTAATTAATTCATTGTAATTTGTTTACGCGAGTTCGCCCATAACTATCGATCAATAAAATCAGTTTAATTCGTTTTATAAAATAGGTCATTATATACTTTCAATCATTCAAAAAAATATGCTAGGATAGCTTTTTCGAAGCAAATTTAAGTCAGTGTAGAATGGACGAAAATTGACCGTGTTGGTGCCATATAATAGACAATTTCCAGTACTACAAACTCACACTCGATGTTTGCTAAAAATTTACGATTTATACGTATAAAATTCTGCTCGAACATGCCTATCGACATTTGTTCTATCCATATTGATAATTGTTAGCAAAGGACAATTCCCCATGAGATAGAACAAGGTTGAATCGGTTAGCTTAGAGCATGAACTAAGGTTTATGAAGGTTAAATTACACAAAAATTTGGATAATTCTATCATGGACTCGTCATTGAGAAATGTTGCACCTTCAAGATCTAAGTATGTAAGAGATGGGTACTTGGACAAGAGAAAATAAATGCCATCAAATGTGAAACAAAAGCAACGAGAGAGAACAAGCTTTTGCAATGGAACGTTAGCTTCAGCTACTAAACACAACAATTCATCAGATATAAAGGAATTGGAGAGATCAAGCTCGCTTAAACTTCTGGCATATGCAAAGGGAAACAATTCCCGATCTCAATCAAATCAGAGTCTTTCAAAGACCCAATGTTGGAGCAATTCAATTCTATCAAATTCTTCATCTTGGAAGCCACGTGCTTTAAGCCCAGTAAAGGGAAACACTTATGGCTGGAAACGTCGAGGGATTTCAAGCGCAACCCAGATTGAGAGATCAGGGAAAGAATCGAATCGAGATTTCTATGGAAATCACGGAAAACGATGGTGGTGAGATTTGGAAACCGGAGGAGGAGATTGAGGAGGGATTCGAGGGTTGCGCCGGTGACGGTGAGAGTGCGACGGAGAAGATTGGAAATGGAAAGAAATTTTTTGCAGACCAAGGAAAGAGGTTCGAAGTAGCGGTGGTGTTCTAGGAAACTGAAAATAATAGCCTTTATATATTATCCACGTGGGAATACACGTGGATATTGAATTTAATTAAGTCAGCCACATCAGCAATCCGTTAGGGGACTAACGGAGTTTAACGCCGGAGTGACCAATTATTTACACATCGAAAACGTGAAGGACTACTAATATGCACTTTTCAAAAGTGGTGACCAACTCTGTACACACGTTAAACGTAAGTGACCCCTGCAGTAGTTTACCCTTAATATTTCATTCGAAATCGGGTCGGAATTGGTTCATGCTAAAAGTAGGTCGGATTGTGATAGGAGCAGGTAAAAATCCGTACGACCCGCCCATTGCCATCCCTACCTAAAGTAAAAAAAATTCAAATTTCCCTCATTACAGACCTGCCAACACGCTAACGCATGCTGCATGCATACAGCTGCATGGCTGTTCGCTTCCACCCTGCAGGTGTGCAGAAATCTACATTGTTCAGGGTTTCTTTTTTACTTTTCAGATTTGATTCTGAATTTCTACTACAACATATTGGTTGAGGGGATTTAAATGCAATATTGACCTAATGGAAATTTCCCTTGAAGCTTCAGACTTTTCTCTTTGGTTTTCAAACCAGAGTGCATGCCCTTTCCCTTTCTTCTCTCTCGGTTCCCTTGAACGAAACCCCTCTCTACACCAGCCTCGTTGACCACCAACGGTGGCTGGGAACACAAAGGTGAGAGCCCAAAGAATGTACCTCGGATTAGACTCCGGCGGCTCTTAGACCTAACAGTTACCCTAAACTCTTAGATCTAGAAGGATAGGCACTTAATCGGCAAGCTTCTCTAATTTCTCTCTCCATCTGCTTGCTTTGTTGGTGATTACATATTTTATTTATTTTCTAAGTCTATTTAACTGGTAAAGACTAAAGATCTAATTTTTGGATCTCTTGATCCTTTGGGTGCTTTGTTTTTGCAGGTCAAATTAGGAGTTTTGTTCTAATGATGCCAATTCTTTCTCCTTCTGATATGGGTACTTTTCCTCCTTCTGAATCCTACTGACTTGGGTATGTCTTTTTTTGCTCTATTTCTTCACCCAATTTTTTTGTTTCAGTGTTTCTATTTGCTCATTTTCTTACATATTTTGCTGCTGACGAGTTTAATCCAATAATGATATCTGGTGAGAATTTGAGCTCGTAAGAATGTTTGTGGGGTGAAGAAAATAAACATTTAGCACATATAAAAACACTAGTGAGCATATATGTAAGAAACAATGTTCTGCTAGTTGTTCCGGTTCATCGTTTTTCTATACATGTTCTGCTAGTGAAGAAACAATGTTTGTGGAGGGGACCATTCTTTAGTTGGTCTGAGTAGCTAAAACATGTTAATCTCTACACTACACGATTGAGTGTACAATTCCGATCGAAAATACACATATTTGAAAAATATCTATTGCAAAATAATTTTAAAAATATTTTGTGTTGCTACAAGAATTTGATATAACATTATGAATAACACAAGTTACACCAGCATTTATACATGTTTCTCGACAAAATGCTTATACATATTTGAAAAAACAAATAAAGATTTTATCGAGTTTTGATGAGAGTGTACAATATTATAATTATATCGACAACCACAAAAATTTAATGATACACACCATTAGTTTACCTTTTAGTAAAAATGATTACGATATAACTTATAAGAATGAGTTAGTACAATCCGCTTCCTGATTTTTTATGCGTAATCTCAATAAAAGCAATATGTAAGTTAATTTTTATATAAATATTTATTTTATATTTTAATACCCCTCCACACATAAGTTCATATTTATGTATTTATATAATACTAACTAATTTTATCTGTGATACGTGATATAGTTTTTTAGGGTAAACTACATAGATGACTATTGAACTATGAATTTCGTGTCAAAATGACCATTATATTATTTTTTGCGGCAAATGCACCACACAACTATTTAAATGGTTCTATTTTAGCCACACACTGTTAAAAAAAACGAAAAAGTTGACGGAATTGTTAAAAAAATTGGTATAATTACACATTTTGTTCTCTATATTTATACAATATATTAATTTAATTCTAGTTTTAATCTAATAAAATAAATTAATTATTCGATAAGATGGTGTCTTATTGGAAGTTTTTAATTATTTTTTATCTAATTTATCCAATTAGAGGTGGAAAAATGAGAGCAACAAATCACCCCATTAGGAATCAAACCCAAGACCTTGGAGTACCTAAGGTGTGTGCTTGCCACTGAACCAAACACGCTTTTGTGATATAAGGTACAACAATTAATATATGTCTTTAATGATTGTTAATGCCCAGAAAAATTAAAGAGAAGAAAATGCAAATGGACGGATTTGAACCAAGGACCTTGTGGTCCAAAGTGCATGTGCTTGCCACTACATCAAGTATATTCCTTATGATATAAAGTACCACATTTAATATATGTCTTATATAGATTTTAATGCTTGAAAAAAGAAAGGAATTGTGGTTTTAGGAAACTCGAATATAATATTTTTATAATGCATAAAAACATCTAAACAAATTAAATAAATCTAATAATTAAATTAAAGTTAATAATATTAAATTATGTTTGTGAGTTTGAATTCGCTAAATGAATTTAATATAATTTTTAATTTTTAATATAATTATATATAATAATTTAAATAAATTTTTAATAAATATTAAAATTATTAATTAAGTTAAAAAAATCAATTCAATGATTATATACGTGAAATTATAAAAATAAAACTGGAACTTAAAAATATATTAAATTTAGTTTAAAATATAAAAATTTTAAAATGATTTTTATATTAAAAAATTAAAAAAAAAATATTAAATTTTTTTTATTTTAAATCGTGCACTAACTATAGTTTAAAGTATATACAAAATATTCTTAACTTTAATGTCGCTATTAGATTTATTTAATTGGGTTAGATATTTTTATGTATCATAAAAATATTATATTCGAATTTCCTAAAACCATATTTTCTTCCTTTTTTCAAGCATTAAAATCTATATAAGACATATATTAAATGTTGTACATTATATCACAAGGCATACACTTGCTGTAGTGGCAAGCACTTGCGCTTTGGACCACAAGGTCCTTGGTTTGAATCCGTCCAATTACATTTTCTTTTCTTTAATTTTTCTGGGCATTAACAATCATTAAAAACATATATTAATTGTTGTACCTTATATCACAAAAGCGTGTTTGGTTCAGTGGCAAGCACACACCTTAGGTACTCCAAGGTCTTGGGTTTGATTCCTAATAAGTGCGATTTGTTGCTCTCATTTTTCTACCACCAATTGGGTGACACGTGTCACCACCTGATTGGAGGTGGAAAATTAATCAAATTAGATAAAAATAATTAAAGACTTCCAATAAGGTGGTGACACGTGTCACCATCTTATTGAATAATTAATATATTTTATTAGATTAAAATTAGGACTAAATTGATATATTGTATAAATATAAAGGAGCAAATGTGTAATTATACAAAAAAAATTTAACAGTTTCGTCAACTTTTTCATTTTTTTAACGGCGTGTGGCTAAAATAGAACCATTTAAATAGTTGTGTGGTGCATTTGCCGCAAAAAATAATATAGTGATCATTTTAACACCAAATTTATAGTTCAGTGGTCATCTGTGTAGTTTACTCTAATTTTTATTGTAATAAAGATTTGATTAGAAATGCATTCATTTGATAGTTTTGTTTTTAAAAAATTCAAGTTTATTAAAAATTTGGATGAAATAATAACAAACGAGATTAGCGAATAATATTATTAAGTTGAATTGATTTTAATGTTTATCATTTAATTTGGGGTAAAAACAAAATTAGATTTGTTCCACCTTTGAATTGAAGGATAAGCAATTGCACTAACACAACTGATATAATTTTTCCGTCCATCTTGTTCCTCTTATCATTTCATCTAAATTTATAATAAATATGGATTTTTCAAAAGAAAAATCTTATATAAAAAATCTTAGTTACAGTATGAAATATAAAAAGCGATAATAAATCAAATTATTTAATTTTTAAAAAAACTAAAAAAAATAAAAAAAAAATCTTTTTGTTTTTTCTTTTTATAATGCATTATAATTGTTATTATTTATTGTAATAATAATATAAATGCCAAAATTAGGTTAATAATTCAAATTGGGTTTATACTTTGGTTTCTAGGGTAGTTTGAGGGAAATTTTGGGAAGTTGGCCAAAAATTACAATATCATGCCACCTCTTTACGGCGTGGTCATTTTGAAGGCCAATTTCGCCACCTCCTTATGGCGAGGTCACATGGCCCTACATGCATGAGTTTTACGTAGACTGGATATGGTTCATGCATGGTATGGATGGTTTAGGGTTTAGGTAAATGTTTAGGGTGGTTTAAGGTTTTGGTATTGATTTATGGTTTATGGTTTGTATGGATTAGGGTTTGGGGCTAATTTGCGGTTTAGAGGTAATTTCCGGGCGGATCTATTTTTACGTTAATTCGAATCTAATATAAATTTAATATAATTTGATTTGAATTAAAAAATTCAATCATGAATTTACATTTAACTTTTTTTTTCAATTTTAATTTTTTTTGCGAAAATAATAAATAATTGAATGAAAAACTAATTTATTAGGGAAATTTTGGTTAATAATCCAAATTGGGTTTATATTTTGGTTTCTAGGGTAGTTTGAGGGAAATTTTGGGAAGTAGGCCAAAAACTACAGTACCACGCCACCTCCTTATGGTGTGGTCACTTTGAAGGCCAAGCTCGCCACCTCCTCCTGGCGTGGTGTCTGGTGGCTGGCTTGTGGCTAGCTGGTCGGCTCACATGATGGTTGGAGGAGCTGCTTCAACGAAGGCAAGGCTGACCTCGCCACCTCCTTATGGCGAGGTCACATGGTCCTACATGCATGAGTTTTACGTGGTCTGGATAGGGCTCTTGGATGGTATGTATGGTTTAGGGTTTCGCTAATGGCGTATGGTTTAGGGTTTGTGTTGATTAGGGTTTGAGGCTAATTTGCGGTCAAGGCGTACCTATTTTTACGTATAGGTTTAACGTTTAAGGTTAAGGACGAGTATTCTAATGAGAATTTATTTTTTGAACCACCAAATAATCTCCATTAGGCTTGGTGCATGCTTCTTATATCGGTATCAGTTATCGTCCTAAAAGTTTAAATTTTGTTGATTTTATTGTATACGTAATAAACTAACCTTGAATAAAAAAAATTAGTTTTTGAAACGTTAAAAAAACCCTCCTATTGAATCTATCTAAAACTAAAAAAATCAACACTCTAATTTCATATCATATTATTATTAGGGTAAACTATATTAATGACCACCGAACTATGAGGTTGGTGTCGAATTGACCATTATATTTTCAATTGTGTTAAGTATACCACATAACTATTTAATCGGTTCCAATGTAGCCACACGCCGTTAAAAAACGAAAAAGTTAACGGGACTGTTAAAATAATTGGTATAATTACACATTTAGTCCCTTTATTTATATAATCATTTAATTTAGTCTAATTTTAATCTAATAAAATAATTCAATTAATCTAATAATTGGTTGTAAATTTCAAATTAGGAAAGATTTTAATAACCCAAATTTGCATTTCCATTTTCATCTTCTTCACCACTTCTTTATGTAATCGGTTCTGATTCAATTTTTATTCGAAGCAAAGGAAATATCTTTTTTTGGGAAGAAAATGCAAGATTCTTCTAGGCCCGTAACAGGTTACCCAGTCCAGAACCTTAATGGCTGCGCTCCTACGCCAACCGGCTACGCCTACGCTCGCGTTAACCCTATCACACACCCTTACTATCCAGCACCGCCGGCTCAAGACCCACGCTCAACCTTCCTTTGTTGCCTTCTTGCGGCAGCCGCCGTCTTCTTTATCATCTTCGGCACGATCCTCTTCATCATCTGGCTCGTACTCCGTCCCCAGCTCCCCGATTTCTCTATACAATCCCTATCCCTCTACAATTTCTACGCCGCCAACCAGCGCGTCAATGCTACGTGGAACGCACAGATCCATATCTCGAATCCCAACAAGAAGCTTTCCATCTCCTATGGAGAAGTCGTTTCTTCGGTTTTCCACAAGGACTACTTGAGTGAGACGAGGATCGGGCCGTTCGTACAGAGCACTCGCAGCTCGGGAGCGGTGGGGGCGAGCTACTCGATGGTGGATTCTTTCGTGGACGGGGAGGTGGTGGATGAGATGAACGAGGAGAGGAGGGGTGGCGAGATGAAGTTCAACTTGAAGATGTTAGTTGATCTGGCGTTCCGATACGGTGGGTGGAGGGGTCGACGGAGGTTTCTTACGGTTTGGTGTGACGACGTGTCGGTTACAATTTCATCCGGGAAGATTACTAGTGGCCCCAAAAGTGCAGCGTTTATTGAGATTATCGTTAGTTCAAATTTTTGTTCATTTTTCAACATGTTTTAGTCTTTGCGCAGCTGCTTTCCATGGCCTTCATCATCGGTTAAAAATCTAATCAGACACGTGTAGCAACCAATTATTAGATTAATTGATTTATTTTATTAGATTAAAATTAGGACTAAATTGAATGATTGTATAAATAAAGGGGACTAAATGTGTAATTATACCAATTATTTTAACAGTCTCGTTAACTTTTTCTTTTTTTTAACGGCATGTGGCTACATTGGAACCAATTAAATAGTTATGTGGTATATTTAACACAATTGAAAATATAGTCGTCAAATCGACACCAACCCCATAGTTCGGTGGTCATTAGTATAGTTTACCCTTATTATTATTAGGTTTAATAGTGAAAAAATGCTCAAACTATACATTTTTCACATAGGCAACGACAAAAGTCAGATTTGAAGATCTAAAGATTTTAGGTTTATTTTGTAAATTAAGCTAAAAAATAAAAAACAAAAACAAAATCAAAATTATGTGCATGTTTTGATTCGTTAAAGAAAATTTTTAAAACAAATGTTAACGGTATGGTAGGCGTGTTAATTCGATTAATTTACATGTGGTATGGTAGGTGTGTTAATTCGATTAATTTACATGTTTCGAACCGAATTAACCGAAATTGAAATTTTAAAAAAATAATCGTTTTACTCTCCAACTAAGATAAATTAACGTTGGGTCATGTCAATTTGTGAGTATTTTAATTCAATTATAATATTATAATATTTAAGTTAAATTTTAATTTTGGAAGAATTTGTAGATATTTACAGGTTTTATTGTCCGAAATAATTAATTGAGTTCAGATACGATAACTAAAATTAAATAAATAAAAAATATAAACGTTGTCAAATTCATATAAAAATACACAACATATTACAATGAAAATATTATACCAAAAATAGAAATATTTTAAAATTAAATAAATATAATCTATTTCCTACGGGTCCTTGGTAACACCTGCCGGTGGAAGGATGATGTTTGATCGTAGAACTGCGGGGGTCGAACTTGTCTTCCTAATTGATTCAGAGTCTGCTCATTGTTGTCACAATGGTCACCCATCATTTGCATAGAAGGTGAAGTACTATACATGCCTTGCAGATCTAATGGCGAGCTACTGATCGTGGTAGTCGACAACAAGGATGTCATAGTACCAACAGTCATACCTTCCCCATATAAGGGTGTTTGAGGATACTGAAATTGTGGAACGTATCCTCCATCATCGTTGTAAGCAGACTGGTAAGATGAGCTTTCTCCAAACTGTGGTTGTTCTGAAACATTACCAAATGGTGGTTGGGATTGGTCCAAAGACCACGAATAATGCCAACTCGTTTAACCCTCTAAGTTTGGTTGATGAGAGCTCTGATCAAACGCGTACGACAAATGTACGTGTCTTGAGCACTGCGGATCTTGAAGCCATTGATTTGCCTCTTCAAGAGGTACTATGAACGGTTTTCCATTTGATCAAAATCACGAATAGTACTCTGAATTAAAGTCAAAATCTTGGCTTGAATTCGACTCAAGGTTGCATCCCAATGCCTCCGTCTTTCCCGCCACAATTGAATGAACTTCGCTTGCTTAACAATCCAATTCTCGTTGAATCGACCTCTATGAACAGTTTGAATTTGTTGAGGTAGATCTCTAGGAATGGATTGATGGTAGTTAAACTGCCGCAACACTCTGTCAGCGCAATGGAACTCAACAATAGAAAAATGTATCAAAGGCACAACTGCACCACAAATTAATGACATTTGACGAAAATTTAGTGGTATAATATCCCAGATTGTGTTATTCACGTACGGCTGCCAAAAGAACTGCAAAACACAATTATTAATATGCATACACAAACAAACGTGTTACTTTAATAAATTACAAAGCCAAAATAAAAGCAAAAAAATAAAATTATGATACTTGATCTTTTCCTATTGTTTAGATTAATAGTCTTATTTCTCTGACAGTGTTGTGCACCACTTCCGCATTTGTCATCTTATGTCTCCATCTGCCAAGATTTAAAACATATATTTCTAAGTCTTTGCAGAAAAATATTTAATTAATAAAATTAATATACAACTGTAATCACAATATTAGTACCTTCTAGCAAGCAGAAACTCCATCGGTACGTGTACTTCCACAATTGGCGTTAGATAAGGCAGTTTATACCATGCCCATGACTGCAATAAGATTTGGCATCCACCCATATCTGTTAACTTTCTCAACCCAGACATAATTGCAACTCTGTACATTTCATGGTACATGAATGCCAATATTGCAGATCCCCAACTGTATGTAGAAGTTGTGTCAATATTTTCTAAGAACGGCAAATACTGAGTTTGAACCATATTACCATATGTATTTGGCATCAATACCCCGCCAATAAGTTGGAGTATATACGCTCGAGTTGCACACTCAAGTTCTCGGTCATCAGATTCATCTGTTAATGTAAATTCCCGCTGTAACCATGAAATTTTGATATGAAGACCTTCCACACACTCTGGAGGAGGAATTTTGTCCAGATACCGCAAACAAAGGTCATCTGCTATACGCGAATTCTGTCTGACCAACGACCTCCCATTTGTTGGGACACCAAGTTGTACCGCTACATCCTATAGAGTTATTGTGCATTCACCAAATGGAAAATGAAATGTGTGTGTCTCTGGTCTCCATCGTTCAATCAATGCGGTAATCAAGCCAGGGATAATTTTAAATCCATGGAGAAATGAAGCATTATAAAAACCTGAACGATGTAGAAAATAAACTATGCGTTCATCAGGTTCCTTAATCTTCAGCCCTCGTCGCCAGATAGTATGCTCCACACCCTATAATTATAATAAAAACCGCAAATAAAGAATTTTTAAATCCTAAATTATAGTAGTAAATAAAAATTACACGATCCCGACTTACCCCCTCTTCGTGAATATGAGAGGAAATGTGCTCGTGGTCACGGTACAGTAAAACTCCTTCGGATTCCATTTTCTAGTTCAAGGCATGCAAAAGAATTATCATTCGAATATAAAATTCACAAATTATGGTTTGTGCTAATATAAAAAAACAGAAGTTACATGATTAGAATAGATCTATAGAGAAATATAACCCAAACGATATTTACCGTCTTCCAATTTGTCTTCAAAAAATACGAACAAAATCTTCAACAATTTCCTAAAACTCTCTAAAATTTTCAACAACAAAAATTTTATCTTCTCCCTTCTCAAGTTGCAAAAATATATAGAATCCTTCGGCTATTTGTAGGAACGGAAAAAAAGACATAAGGAGGGCATGCATGGCATGAATGTAGGAGCAGTCCTTGTCAACACGGCAGCAGCGTCAGCATGCATGTAGCAGGAGCTTCAGCATGGGCAGGACCTGACGCAGGGGCAGGGATAGGGACAGGGTAGGGTACTGTAGGGGAGCTTCAGTATGCTTAAATCCTAGTTAAACTAATATATTTGATTCGAATAATCACGAATTTATTAAAATTTTTGTGACTAAAATATAATAAAATTAAAATTCTTTAAAATAAATTTGAGAGAGTTTTAGCCAGTTGTCCAAAATTTCGCACAAGCCTGCTTATATTAATTTTTTTAAGAAAAATTGTCAAATAATATTTGTATGAACTATGAAAAACTAAAACTTAAACATATTTAAACTTAATAATAGTAAAATGTCAAATAATAGTAAACCAAACCCTAAATTGAATCCATAAACCTTAAACACTAAACTATAAACCAAACCCTAAACATAAAAAAGAAGCTGCCCAGTTGGCAATTCAAGAGCACTGCGTCAAACGCCATACATCATGTCTTGTTAATAAGTCCAATAAAAGTACCTATTGAGTAAGGTGTATACATTGGAAGAGCAAATGTCCTTGGTGGGTAAGAGCTTCATACAAGAAGAGGACTGACAACTGGGTGGTGTCACGGTTCATTGATGAGCATACCTGTTCGAATAGAGTTTTATCCCAAGATCACATTAATTTAAACTCTAATCTAATTTGTGCTTACACTAGGGGATTGGTGGAACAGGGCCCAAGAATTTCGATTGCAGTCTTGGTGGCATTAATCCGAATTCAGCTTGGATATATTCCAGCTTACTACAAGGCGTGGATGGCAAAGCAGATGGCGATGGCGCAAGTATATGATGATTGAGATAGATCATATAATGAGCTACCAGCTCTTTTACGAGCAATGCAAATATTCATCCCAGGAACAAAGGTAGAATACGAAACAAAGGTCGCGGTCAACGCACAAGGTGAAATACTCCATGGTAAAAGAATATTTAGTAAGTTGTTTTGGGCGTTCAATGTGTGCATCGAAGGGTTCCTATTCTATAAACGCATGATTCAAGGGGATGGTACTGGCTGTATGGGAAGTACGATCATATATTACTCGTGGCCGTTGCACAAGATGAAGACAATAATATATTCCCAATTGCCTTTGTCATAGTTGAAAAAGAAGACGCGGATGGATGAGAATTTTTTTTGAAGCAGCTATGCAACCATGTAGTGAAGGAAGATGGGATTTGCATGATTTCTGATAGGGGAACTGCGTTGTTATCAATAATTGACAGAGATAAAAGTTTATATAAGCCTCTACATGCATTCCAGCCTATTGTGTCTGGCATATTGCGTCAAATGCGAAGACGCGTTTCGAAAACAATCAAATCCGAAGAGTGATTTTAGGGTGGATATGCATGTGGAGGCTTCCATAAACTGTTATCTCTGTCAATTATTGATAACAACGCAGTTCCCCTATCAGAAATCATGCAAATCCCATCTTCCTTCACTACATGGTTGCGTAGATACTTCAAAAAGAATTCTCATCCTTCCGCGTCTTCTTTTTCAACTATGGCAAATGCAATTGGGAATATATTATTGTCTCCATCTTGTTCAACGGCCACGAGTAATATATGACCGTACTTCCCATACAACCAAGTACCATCCACTTGAATCATGCGTTTACAGAATAGGAACCCTTCGATGCACGCATTGAACACCCAAAACAACTTACTAAATATTCGTTTACCATGGAGTATTTCGCCTTGTGGGTTGACCGCGACCTTTGTTTCGTATTCCACCTTGGTTCCTGGGATGAATATTTGCATTGCTCGTAAAAGAGTTGGTAGCTCATTATATGATCTATCCCAATCACCATATACGTGCGCCATCGCCTTCTGCTTTGCCATCCACGCCTTATAGTAAGATGGAATATATCCAAGCTGAGTTCGGATTGATACCACCAAGACTGCAATCAAAATTCTTGGGCCCTGTTCCACCAATCCCCTAGTGTAAGTACAAATTAGATCAGAGTTTAAATTAATGTGATCTTGGGATAAAACTCTATTCGAACAGGTGTGCTCATCAATGAACCGTGTCACCACCCAGTTGTCAGTCCTCTTCTTGTATGAAGCTTTTACCCACCAAGGACATTTGCTCTTCCAATGTATACACCTTACACAATAGGTACTTTTATTGGACTCATTAACAAGACATGATGTATGGCGTTTGACGCAGTGCTCTTGAATTGCCAACTGGGCAGCTTCTTTTGTGTTTAGGGTTTGGTTTATGGTTTAGTGTTTAAGGTTTATGGTTTCAATTTAGGGTTTGGTTTACTATTGTTTGACATTTTGCTATTATTAAGTTCAAATATGTGTAAGTTTTAGTTTTTCATAGTTCATACAAATATTATTTGACAAAATTTCTTTAAAAAATTAATATAAGTAGGCTTGTGCGAAATTTTGGACAAATGGCTAAAACTCTCTCAAATTTATTTTAAAGAATTTTAATTTTATTATATTTTAGTCTCACAAAAATTTTAATAAATTCGTGATTATTCGAATCAAATATATCAGTTTAACTAGGATTTAAGCATGCTGAAGCTCCCTTACAGTACCCTACCCTGCTCCTATCCCTGCCCCTACGTCAGGCCCTACCCCGCGGCAAGACCTCGCCACCTCATTATGGCGAGGTTCTGCCCATGCTGAAGCTCCTGCTACATGCATGCTGACGATGTTGCCGTGCTGACGCTGCTGTCGTGTTGACAATGATTGCTCTTGCGTGGATGCCATGCATGCCCTCCTTATGTCTTTTTTTCGTTCCTACAAATAGCCGAAGGATTCTGTGTATTTTTGCAACTTGAGAAGGGAGAAGATAAAATTTTCGTTGTTGAAAATTTTAGAGAGTTTTAGCAAATTGTTGAAGATTTTGTTCGTATTTTTTGAAGACAAATTGGAAGACGGTAAAGATCGTTTGGGTTATATTTCTCTGTAGATCTATTCTAATCTGGTAACTTCTATTTTTTTTTTATTTTATATTAGCACAAACCATAATTTGTGAATTTTATATTCGAATGATAATTGTTTTGCAGGCCTTGAACTAGAAAATGGAATCCGAAGGAGTTTTGCTGTACCGTGACCACGAGCACATTTCCTCTCATATTCACGAAGAGGGGGTAAGTTGGGATCGTGTAATTTTTATTTACTACTATAATTTAGGGTTTAAAAATTCTTTATTTACGGGTTTATTATAATTATAGGGTGTGGAGCATACTATCCGGCGTCGAGGACTGAAGATTAAGGAATCTGATGAACGCATAGTTTATTTTCTGTAGTGTTCATGTTTTTATAATGCTTCATTTCTCCGTGGATTTAAAATTATCCTTGGCTTGATTACCGCATTGATTGAACGATGGAGATCAAAGACACACATTTCATTTTACATTTGGTGAATGCATAATAACTCTGGAGGATGTAGCAGTACAACTTGGTGTCCCAACAAATGGGACGCCGTTGGTCAGACATAATTCACGTATAGCAGATGACCTTTGTTTGCGGTATCTGGACAAAATTCCTCCTCTAGAGTGCGTGGACGGTCTTCGTATCAAAATTTATTGGTTGCAGCGGGAATTTACATTAACAGATGAATCTGATCACCGAGAACTTGAGTGTGCAACTCGAGCGTATATACTCCAACTTATTGGCGGGGTATTGATGCCAAATACATCTGGTAATATGGTTCACACTCAGTATCTGTCGTTCTTGGAAAATTTTGACACAACTTCTACATACAGTTGGGGATATGCAATATTGGCATTCATGTACCATGAAATGTGCAGAGTTGCAATTATGTCTGGGTTGAGAAAGTTAACAGGTATGGGTGGATGCCAAATCTTATTGCAGTCCTGGGCATGGTATAGACTGGCTTATGTAACGCCAATTGTGGAAGTACACGTACCGATGGAGTTTCCGCTTGCTGGAAGTTACTAATATTGTGATTACCGTTGTATATTAATTTTATTGATTAAATATTTTTCTACAAAGACTAAGAAATATATGTTTTAAATCTTGGTAGATGGAGACATAGGATGACAAATGCGGGAGTGGTGCACAACACTGTCAGAGAAATAAGATTAAAAATCTAAACAATAGAGAAAGATCATGTATCATAATTTTATTTTTTGAATTTTATTTTGGCTTTTTAATTTATTAAAGTAACACGTTTGTTTGTATATGCATATTAATAATTGTGTTTTGCAGTTCTTTTGGCAGCCGTACGTGAATAACACAATCTGGGATATTATACCACTAAATTTTCGTCAAATGTCATCAATCTGGGGTGCGGTTGCGCCTTTGATACATTTTTCTATTGTTGAGTTCCATTGCGCTGACAGAGTGTTGCGGCAGTTTAACTACCATCAACCCATTCCTAGAGCTCCACCTCAACAAATTCATATTGTTCATAGAGGTCGATTCAACGAGAATTGGATTGTCAAGCAAGCGAAGTTCATTCAATTGTGGCGGGAAAGACGGAGGCATTGGGATGCCAACTTGAGTCGAATTCAAGCCGATGATTTTGACTTTAATTCAGAGTACTATTCGTGGTTTTCATCAAATGAAAAATCGTTTATAGTACCTCTTGAAGAGGCAAATCAACGGCTTTAAGATCCGCGGTAATCAAGACACATACATCTGTCGTACGCGTTTGGTCAGAGCTCTTATCAACCAAACTTGGAGGGTTTAACGAGTTGGCATTCTTCGTGGTCTTCGGACCAATCTCAACCACCATTTGGTAATGTTTCAGAACAACCGCAGTTTAGAGAAAGTTCATCTTACATGTCTGCTTACAACGATGATAGAGGATACGTTCCACAATTTCAGTATCCTCAAACACCCTTATATGGGGAAGGTATGATTGTTGGTACTATGACATCCTTGTTGTCGACTACCACGATCAGTAGCTCACCATTAGATCTGCAAGGCATGTATAGTACTCCACCTTCTATGCAAATGATGGGTGACCAATGTGGCAACGATGAGCAGACTTCGAATGAGCAGACTCCGAATCAATTACGAAGACAAGTTCGACCCCCGCAGTTCTACGATCAAACATCATCCTTCCACCGGTAGGTGTTACCGAGGACCCGTAGGAAATAGATTATATTTATTTAATTGTAAAATATTTCTATTTTTGTTATAATATTTTTACTGTGATATGTTATGTATTTTTATATGAATTTGACAAGGTTTATATTTTTTATTTATTTAATTTTAGTTATCGTATCCGAACTCATTTAATTATTTCGGACAATAAAACCTGCAAATATCTATAAATTCATCCAAATTTAAAATTTAACTTAGATATTATAATATTATAATTGAATTAAATTACTCAAAAATTGACATGACCCAACGTTAATTTATCTTAGTTGTAGAGAAAACGATTATTTTTTTTAAATTTCAATTTTTCGGTTAATTCGGTTCGAAACATGTAAATTAATCGAATTAACACGCCTACCATAACCCATGTAAATTAATCGAATTAACACGCCTACTATACCGTTAACATTTGTTTTAAAAAATTTCTTTAATCAATCAAAACATGCACATAATTTTGATTTTGTTTTTGATTTTTATTTTTTAGCTTAATTTACAAAATTTACAAAATAAACCTAAAATTTTTAGATCTTCAAATCTGACTTCTGTCGTTGCCTATGTGAAAAATGTATAGTTTGAGCATTTTTTCACTATTAAACCTAATAATAATAATATGATATGGAATTAGAGTGTTGAATTTTTTAGTTTTAGATAGATTCAATGGGAGTGTTTTTTTAACGTTTCAAAAACTATTTTTTTATTATTCAAGGTTAGTTTATTACGTATACAATAAAATCAACAAAATTTAAACTTTTAGGACGATAACTGATACCGATATGAGAAGCATGCACCAAGCCTAATGGAGATTATTTGGTGGTTCAAAGAATAAATTCTCATTAGAATACTCGTCGTTAACCTTAAACCTTAAACTTATACGTAAAAATAGGTACGGCTTGACCGCAAATTAGCCCCAAACCCTAAACCCTAAACCATTACCGAAACCCTAAACCACCCTAAACATTTACCTAAACCCTAAACCATACATACCATGCATGAACCCTATCCAGGCCACGTAAAACTCATGCATGTAGGGCCATGTGACCTCACCATAAGGAGGTGGCGAGGTCAGCCTTGCCTTTGTTGAAGCAGCTCCTCCAACCATCATGTGAGCCGACCAGCCAGCCACCGGGCACCACGCCAGGAGGAGATGGCGAGCTTGGCCTTCAAAGTGACCACGCCATAAGTAGGTGGCGTGGTACTGTAGTTTTTAGTCTACTTCCCAAAATTTTCCTCAAACTACCCTAGAAACCAAAATATAAACCCAATTTGAATTATTAACCAAAATTTCCCAATATAAATATTTATTTTTATTTAAATTGGGGTAATAATTAATAATGATATTCTTACGGACGTTAGAAATAAAGAAAAACACAATATTTAATGAATATTCAGGTTATGAATATTTGGATCTTGATCATAGTAAAGCAAATTCGATTTATTTTGCTTATTTCTCAACTATACAATAAACAACTGATGTCACATTTGATTTTAATATAATAAATTTATATTATTAGAAGTGTTTTTAATCATCTAAGATTTGTTATTTTTTAAAGAAAATTAATTATGTTTGATTTTGGTAAACACTAGTACATGGTTTTGATAAACGATCAAACATAAAATTGTACGTATAGATTTGTGATACTCTAGGTGAGTTGCTTTTATTTATATTGGTTTTTTCATTTAAAATTTGTATTACAAATTAAAATTATTATAATTTTTATTTTCAGCAACAGAGAAAATTAGAATTAAAAGATAAAAATTATATTTCGAGATACAAGTATATGTACAATTTTTTCCCTATTTTAATGTAAGTTAAAATCATAATATTTTGTATGATTGATTTATTTTGTATGAATTAAATACAAATTGAAGTGACAAGAAAAGATTTTACATATATTAGTATCTCGAAGTATGTTTTTTGTCTTTTAGTTTTAATCTACTATGTTGTTGTTGGAACAAAAAAACATAATATTTTTAATTTAAAAATACAACTTTAAAAAAATTTAAATCAATTCACCTAGATTATTGTGGATTTTTTCGTGCAATTTTATTTCCGATCGTTTATAAAAATTATATCCTAGTGTCCAATAAAATTTAAAATAATTAATTTTTTTAAAAAATAATATATTTTAAATGATTAAATTTTTTTAATAATATAAATTTCTTACACTAAGATCAACTTCGGTATCAATGGCTTGTTGTATTGTTGAGAAAAAAAAAATTGAATTTGTTTTACTATGATCAAGTTCAAAATATTCAAAACCTTGATAAACATTTAATATTCTGTGTATTTCTCTATTTTTGACGTTCGTATGAAGACCGTTAGTAGAAATTACCCCAGTTTGAATATAAAGAAATATTTATATTATTGTTTAAATAAAAAATAGCAATTTTAATTCTTAATAAAAAGGAAAAATAAAAAAGAAATAGTAATTTTAATCTAAATATTCATAACTAGTATATTCATCTATTTTTTTTACTATTATTATTATAATGCAAAATTTACTTAATTAAAAAAAAATAAACAAAAAATCTACTTATTCTTTCATACGGTTATCAAAAAGCAAAATGAAAATACTCTAATCCCCTTGTTAATTGTCTCTATTTTGTTGTTTTTTTCTTTAGCTTTTTTAAAATTTAATCTTGTGAATTTTTAATTTTGTTTTCTTTTCTTAACAACAATAAAAATGATTGATTGATATTAAACTTTCTTTTCAAAATAGAAATGATTGTTTGATATTAAATTTTACTCACCTATTTCTTTTCTTTTAATGTAGTGATGTTGGTTTTGTGGTTTGAATTTGTAGTTTTTATGTGATTTTTGTGCCTTTTTATACTTTGTTATTCTTGTAGATATGTTTGTGGTGGTTGATATTCATTTCCATATTGATGGATATTGCATTATGAAGGTATATACAATTGTCATGTTATGCATGCCTTTCAGGCTTGAGAGGAAATGCCAACTAGTGGAATGTAGTCACGGTTTTGTTGGGCCTTGACGGATCTCTCTCTGCGATTCTCTATCAGTTTCTCTGGTCGTCGAAATTCCAGAGCGCGTCTAGGTTTACCGGAGTTCAACGGGTCCTCCCTTCTGTCGGTTTTAGTGGGGATCACCTCTGTTATGGATTAGGACAAAGCTCTTCTCCGGCAAGAGCATGCTTCGATCCCGGCGGGATGAGGAGTGGACGGCATGCTGGTCGTGGGTGTTCTACTTCGAGGCCTTGTGCGTGCTTGATGTTGGTAGCCAGCAACGGAAGCGTTTCCATCTCCCTGGTGTTGCAAGTCGGTGAAAAACGAGGCTTCTGGAAGCTAACTGTGCTGGGTTCGCAAAGAAGAAGGTTGGGTGAGGTTTCCGGTCAGGGCGTTAGGCCTCACGACAGACGTCGAACTACCGGAGCGTGGTACGACCCTTCATCGGCAAAGCTGAGTTTGCTTCCTGTGGAGAATACAACAGAGGCAAGGGCAGAATAGACTTGTTACTTCCTGCCAAGCCTTACCACTCAAGGGCCCCACCTTTCCAATTTTGGATTTTTCCTCATTCAACTTTCCGGTTTTGGTGGATCTGGGGATAGCTTTTCCCTTTTAAAGTCAAACAAATCCTCATTTCATGGGATTTGGAAGCATGCAGATCCTTGGAGATTTATTGGCCCCACCCGGCTGTTGACTTTGGCCCTTAACATGCCTCGATTTTTATTGGATAGTAGCTTTGGGTGGGACCCGGGAGGATTTAATGCTATAGGAAAGTCTCGGATCAGTATTTCTAAGCCAGCAAAAGATAATCAGTGGATTAAGCGTTTTTGGTTTTTCCTTGTTGTTCGGGTTGTTACCAAAGGTTTCTACGAATCAGGATTGGGAGAAGACTCGGTGAACTCATACTCTTTTCAAATCTGGGGTACAGTAGATGATGCCTTGATAAGGACCAACGTTTTCACGTTGGAAGCCTGCCTCTGGATAGAGCTCTCAGGCACGGCTACTGTTTGTCGCCTCGGGAAGAGTTTATGGTCTCTTTGTTTTCTCCAGTATCGTTCTGGTTTCATCGGTTTTGAAAACACGATCCACGGCTTGGCCGTTGGAGGTGTCTATCTGGGTGCTCCAGTTTGTTTTCCGATTTGCTGTGGTGGGATGTCCGCGCGGTCTGCTGTTTTCCTTTGTTGGTTGCTGATGTATGATACATGGCTGATGGCGGTTTGGTTTTCCTTTGTGTTTTTTATGTTTGGTGTTTGGCCTTGCATGGCCCTTCATGATGTTGTTTCTGTTGAGCTCTTCCCCGTTCAGAGTTGCTTCCGAAATGTTCTCGGAGTTAGGGTTGTCTTTGTTTTCGCTTTTTTGGCCACCCTTAAGGTGGCTGGTCGGATAGGTTTGCTGTTGTTGACGATGCTGGGTGACATTGCAAGACTTATGCGTGGTTTGCATGGGCTTGTGCATGTCTGGCACGTTTTTTCTTTGTTTTCATCCTTGTTTTTGTATGGTTTTCTTTGATTCAATGAAAGTTATGTTTGATCAAAAAAAAAGTTTCTCAGGTACCGTCTCAAATGTTTACTTCATGCCAACATCTTAGTTTGACATTTTCACATTTTCTTTAATAATTTTAATTGCAAGTTATTGAACTTTCTTCATAAGAATAGGAAACAATTATTTGTATTTTTGCTATAATCATCTAAGACTAAAGTATTTTCCGTTTAATAAATTAGCTTTTTTTTTTCATCTAAAATTTGTTATCAAAAGCGTTAATTCATTTTATTTTAAAAGATTGTGCCAACGTTCAAAGGATTAGGATCGATGTTGCCATTTTATAATGACATGGGTCTACTTTGTTACAAGAAAACATTACTATCAATTTCTCAAGTTATATCAAGCTCTCTAAAGGTATTTTCTTTTCTTTTTTTTAACTTGTCTTAAATATATGTATTGTTTTTCTTTTAATTTTTTAAATGTTGCAATAGGATGTATGCTTGTGTTCTATGATTTGATAAAAGTACTAGTTAAAGTTATTAATTACTTTTGTATTATTAGATGTTTTTGTATAATAGTAATTGACTTGTTTTTTTTTTAGGAAATAAAGTTGATCTTTTGAAGTTAGGAGTATGTAGCTTGGTGTATTTTTATTTTTTAAATTGAAAATTTGTACGAAAAATATGTACAATGAAGTTGTGTAATAGATATTTCAATTTGTACATATATTTAGTTTTTTTTATCTCCTAATGATTACATGCAATAGTTGAAAATTTAACTTTTCCAATTTTTTGTATTATCTTGAATATTATAAATATATATTTGCAATATTAGTAATAATTATTATTAAATATTATATTTTCTTTTAGTGCAAATATTCATTAGTGAAAGTTTATATCAATTTGGCTCATAATAAATTTAATGGTCACAAAATTATTTAATAGATTTGTCTCAATAATTAATTTAATTTTAGTGACGAAAATTTTGTCAAATAATATTTGATATATGTGAAAACATTTTAAGACACTAGTCCTTGCCCGCAACTAAACGAAACGCGATTTTCATGAGAAACACAACATTTTGCCCATCCAAGTGCTTAAATCCAAGTCTATCATTCACCACCGTCTTACACAACTCGTCCCATTTGACCAAATGGATATGCCGACCATCATTGGAATTACCTCAAATGAACTTACGAATCAATTTTTCAAGCTTCGCACAAACTTTTTTAGGGAGGAGAGTCGTCTGTATAGTTTAAGATGAAATGGCTTCTAACACCACTTTTGCTACTGTAATACGTCCATCTAAGGATAAAGTCTTATCCAACCACTATGACAGTCATTCAGTAACTGTAACTCCCTTGACCCGACTTAGACGCTAGACCGAACCAAGCAAGCTATATTGAGTTTTCCGAAACAAAACCCGAATCGATTAACTAAAATTACGTCCATATTTTTTGTTCTTTTTATCTTGTCTAGATGCAACGTTATAACCTAAGGTGTGCATGCTGGAAGCGGGTGAAAACTCGATTAAATCGGGCGTCGATTCGGCATCCAATTAAGTGCATTTGTAATTTAGGGACCAAATTGAAAATATAGAAACTTATGAGGACTTACTTAGATTTAAGGTTACCAATCCTCAATTAGCCAGGTTACATGCTTGCTTTTAAAAATTCAACTCAAAAAGATCATCCAAACACATACAATTGCATTCACAATTAACAGGGACTAAGACAAAAGAATCAAAAACTTCCAAATATCATATTAACTAAAATAATAGCTGCATGTATCGGTACACGAGAAAGTGTATCGGTATGCTTTTACATTTCTTAAAATCCTAGATTCTAGTAGCTCAAAATCGTACCGTTACAGCTCTTCGCGTATCGGTACACCTTGCCAAAATGCTCATACCAATATCGATACAAGTACACGCGTACCGATACGCTTGGACCTGAAATGTCCCATTTTGCTGATTTTCTTACTCTTATGGATTCAAACATAGATCAACATGCCACAAACATAAACGCAACCATTCTAAAGAGCAATTCAGGTCAAGATATCATAGAATCAAGATCTAGTCATGGCATCATGCCTTAATCGAAAATCTAGAGACATGCTTCCTAAAGACCAAGCCAACCATCAAACCAAACTAAAAACCAGAGCGATAACCAACAAGTAAGGCAATTTAAAATCTCAAAACAACAATACAAATTTGCTCAAATAAATAGTTTAGCAAAAACCCTCCTAAATTACTACTAGTCTAGTTTGAAACCATACTTTCGAATAGCCGAAGTCCTTGGATTTCCTTCGCTCGCTGTCTCCAAACTCTAATTCTCTGCATTGATGGACAAAGAGAGCGTAAGCACACTAGGCTTAGTGAGGAGTGCTCAAACAACACGCCATCAATACATTTTAAAACCATTCCTTTCATAGCACATTGAAATCATCATTTCAATCAACTTATAAAACATCATGCCTTGAAAACCATGCACTTAACACTTTCAAAAACCAGCATATTAAACCATATGCAATATGTATCATGAATCAACAACAAATCCCATTTGCTAACCCTCAATTTAAGTCTTCCCATGCATAACAACCCATATGCAAAGCTTAAAGAGTAAACATGTATAAACCAAAATTATACACCAACATCCATCAACCTGATACATTAACAATTATATTGTCTTTCAAGTGATCATAAACCAAATCTCACTTTCCAAAATATTATATCCGAAACACAGATTCAACAAGTGTCCTCTCAACACTTCATGCCTTCTCAACCGGAATTAAGGTACACTTACAACCGGGTACTATCACAACCCTCTCATCGGTTAGACGCATAATCCACAAACAAGAGTTTTCAGTGCTATATAACCCCTTGACCATTAGGGTACTCGTGGTGGAATATTCGGTACACATAAACCCTTCAACACCTGAGGTGACTTATTTATAATACACTATCAATCCTATGGCCGACCAACTATATCCAATAACATTTTAAACCACACCACTTGCCAATATAATTCATTATTAACCATGTACCTCAATGTTTTTAAATGCATCAATTCAAAACCATTTTAAATCTTTAAACCATGCTTTAATAAGTATAAATCTTACTTACATGGATCATTTCTAAATGCATCCATCATTATTATATGATCAAAAATAGTATAAAACATACTTTAAAACATGCTTAAACAGTAGGTACCATGTCATTCAAAACAAGTGTATAAAACCAATTTCGTTAAAGCACAACCGAGGGAGAAATCTCATCACACTTACTTCCGAGTTTAAACCAGCATTTCAAGCTAAGTTTAAACTCCCAAAAATCACCTTCAAACTATTTCAAAGCTGAAATCCACGTTCTCACTCACCGACAACGCAAAGCTTCATTCACTGATGCGAATTACTCCTTCAAAACTTTTGAAGCGATGCCACAAGCTTGAGGATCAATCACCCTTATTAAACCACACAAAAATAGGTGATTCAATGCATCAAAAGGCATTCACAAACCCAACAACATCAACTCATAACGATCCTCTTCAAACTATAGTCGAAACCTTTCCAAAATTACCTAAATCAACATCAAACACCTTTTAAACTTAACCCAACCAAAACCTAAGGGTTTAAACCATCACTTATCATCAATTAACATCCAAAACAACCTATTATTATCCTTATACTTCCAGCATTTATTAAACAACCAAAACTCGCAAAAAACACAACACTAACAACCTAAGAAATTAGAGATTCACTTAGTTTCGGGATTCCAATGTTAAAACCAACTTGTTAACATTATTAAACATCAAAATCATGATTAAAACCAATCAAGAACTTAGCAAAATAGATCCAAAACAAAAATCACTTAATCTCATCAATTAAACCTTGATTTACCCAATTTCCATAATCAAATCATTAAAACTCATTAGAAAGCATATATAAAGGATCAAATACTTGAGAATTTAATTAAAGAATCTTTCATTAGAGGAGAAGAACGAACCTTACCTCTAATGAGTGAATTTCCTCTCAATTGGATGTTTACTCTTGAAAAAAAATAAAAGAAAAAAAATAAGATTTTGGAAAACAAGATGAGAGAATCGTTTAGAAATCAAGAGTTCAATTAATCAAGAGCATTACCTGAAATCTTTGATGAAAAATAGAGTGTTTGGCTGAAGAGATTTTGAGAGAAAGAAAGTTACATCAAAATTGAAATTTTAAGAAATAACCACCTCATCCTAATTAATCCTTTTTTAATCTTTAATTAAAATCGTGAAAATAATCCAAATTGAGATAAAAATTTAATAAAAACATATAGGTAAAATAGCTCCTTAAAGATTCTAAGATTTGATCCTTTTACAAAACAATCAATACAAACAATTTTACATTCTTTACATTTTGGTCACTAGCCAAAATGTCAACTTACAAATTTCATTTTCTAAAATTGACTTTACCAAAAATATCTATATATTAAATAATGATTTTTAGATATTTTTCCCAAATATTTTCTCACTCAAAAATATTTAATCCGATTTTAATCCTGAATCCGACTCAAATTTCTAATCCCAGCCCATCGAACCGTCTAATCAACCTAGAAACTCTTAGGCCCAAAACCGGGGCATTACAATTCTCCCCCACTTAGGAAATTTTGTCCTCGAAATTTACCTGAAGGAAACAAATGCAAAAACTGGTTCAACATGTCTGTTTTGCTCTCCCACGTGGCCTCCTCAACTCTATGATGCCACTACAACACCTTTACCAACTCAATCATTTTGCCACGAAGAACTTTACTGATAGAGTCAAGGATTTCTACAGGTTCCTCATCATAAGACAAATTCGTTTGCAACTTAATTTCCTCTACCGGCATAACATGCGATGGATCCAATCGATACCTCCGCAACATCGACAGATGGAACACGACATGAATCTTCCCCAACTCAGGAGATAACCTTAAACGATAAGCTACAGGACCAACATGCTCCACAACCTCATACGGTCCAATAAACCTCGGACTAAGCTTACCCTTACTTCTGAACCGCATCACCTTCTTCCAAGGCGACACCTTCAAGAACACGCGATCACCACCCGCATATTCAATCCCTCTACGCTTCAAATCCGTGTAGCTGCTTTCAAGCGATCACAAATGACCTTCACTTTGTCATTCGTATCTTTCAATACATCCAGCAAGGAAACATGCTTTTCTCCAACCTCGGCCCAACACAAAGGTGTTCGACACTTCCTACCATACAAGGCCTCATACGGTGCCATTTGTATACTAGCCTAGTAACTGTTATTATAAGCGAACTCCACCAAAGGCAACTGTTTCTCCTAGGTTCCTTAGAACTCAATGATACAACATCTCAACATGTCCTCCAAGACCTGGATCACACGTTCAGACTGACCATCCGTCTGAGGATGATACAATATACTGAAATTCAACCATGTACCCAATTCTCGATGCAAACACTCCCAAAACCTTGCTGTAAACCGTGGATCTCTATTCAATACTATGGACTTAGGCACCCCGTACAAACGCACTATCTCAACAATTTACAGATCCGCCAACTTATCCAAGGTTTACATCGTATGCACTGGCACAAAATGTGCACACTTCGTAAACCGATCAACAATCACCCAAATGGAATCCTTCTTAGTTGGTGTCAAAGGAAATCCAGACACAAAATCCATGGTGATTCTCTCCCACTTCCATTCCGGTATCCTCAACGGTTGCAACAACCCGAAAGGAAATTGATGCTCAGCCTTGACACGCTGACACACCATGCAACTAGCAACAAAATCAGCCACATCTTTCTTTAAACCAACCTAATAATACTCTTCCTTCAACCCTCGATACATCTTAGTACTACCGGGATGCATAGCAAATTGACTAGTATGCGCATCGGTCAAAATGGTATGCCTCAACTCATCATCATTAGGCACCACTATCCGATCTTTAAAACACAACACCCCATCATCATTGAAGTGAAAATTCGATAAATTTCCATGCATGATATCCTTAACGTGAGGTACCAATGCATCATCATAAGGTTGCTTTTCCTTAATCAAATGCGACAAAGATAGCTTTACTTGAAACTCGGCCAACAAACCTCTATCCCGCGTCACACTTAACCGTGCAAACATCTCCCTTAACTCCACTACAAATTTCCTACTCAAAGCATCGGCTACAACATCAGCTTTCTCCGGATGATACTCAATCGTCAAATCATAATCCTTAAGCAACTCCGACCATCTATGTTGTCTAAGGTTCAAATCCTTTTGAGTCAACAAGTATTTCAAACTCTTGTGATCCGTGTACACAACACACTTCTCACCGTAGAGATAATGTCTTCAAATCTTCAATGAAAACACCACTGTGGCAAGCTCAAGATCATGCGTGGGATAATTGTGTCCGGGCACCTTCAACTGCCTAGATGCATAAGCCACAACTTTTCCTTCTTGTATCAACACACAACCCAAACACACATATAAAACATCACTATAAACAACAAACTCCTTACTCGACTCAGGTTGAATTAAGATTGGAGTTTGCGTCAAAGCCTCTTTTAACCTTTCAAAAGCTCACAGTTTATCCTTCGTCCACTCAAAACGGATATTCTTCTACAACAACTTGGTCAAAGATGCAACAACCTTCGAAAAACCATCCACAAACCGACGGTAATAACCGACAATTCCAAGGAAACTACGCACTTCCAACACGGACATAGATGACTTCCAACCTATCACCGCCTCAATCTTCCGTGGGTCAACCCGAATTCCCTCGGCTGACACAACATGTCCAAGAAAGATAACCTCCCTAAGACAAAACTCACACCTGCTCAACTTAGCATACAACTTATTTTGCAACAACGCCTAAAACACAATCTGCAAGTGTTTATCATGATCCTTCTCGATACGAGAGTACACAAGGATATCATCAATAAACACAACCACAAATTGGTCCACAAACTCATGGAATACCTGACTCATCATGTCCATGAACGCAGCAGGGGCATTAGTCAAACCAAACGGCATCACCAAGAATTCGTAATGCCCATACCTTGTACGAAATACAGTCTTAGGCACATCCACATCCATCACCTTTAATTGATAATACCCAAACCTCACATCAATCTTAGAAAACACCGTAGCACCTCTAAACTGATTGAACAAATCAACAATCTGCGGAAAAGGATACTTATTCTTAATAGTCAACTTGTTCAGTTGCCGATAATCAATGCACATTCGCTTCGTACCATCCCTTTTTTTACAAACAACACCAGCGCACCCCACGACGAAACACTAGGCCTAATAAACCCTCGATCAAGCAACTCCTGAAGTTGCGTCTTCAACTCCTTCGGTGCCATGCGGTAAACACATGAACTCCTCCGAAAAACACCCAGAAACTCACCTACGCTGCGGATATCCTGAACACACACTTCTTTCGATCCTAGATTCATAATATAGGTTAGGAATGCCTGACACCCAGAATCCATTAAAACGACCCGCTTTTAGAGCCAAAACAACATTAGTCAAGAACTTTTCATTCTCACTCACAACTACCACTTCGTAATAATAAGCAAGTTTTAAGGAAACTCGCTTTGATTCGAAATTAACCACAGCCCTATGCTCGGTCAACCAATCCATGCCCAAGATTATATCAAAATCATGAAATGGAAACTCCATCAAATCAACCGCAAACACGTGACCTTAAAAAGTCAAAGGACATCTCCTAAACAACCTGCTCGTAACAACTGTTTGACCGAAAGAACTAGTTACTTGCATACCTACCTCTAACACCTCAACATGTATATTAAGCAAATGTGTATGCTCACGCAAGACATATGAATGCGTAGAACCAGAATCAACCAAAGAAAACTATGGCAAAGATTGCAATGTAAATGTACCTGCAATCACATCGGTGTCGTTATGTACCTCACAATGTGCGTACACACGCCCAGGACCACCACCCTTTGGTTGAATTGCAACGATATGAGCCATCGTCTTTGGACCCTCGTCCCTACACTAAGACTGTCCCCAACCATGACCACAACCTCTCTGTGGTGCAACTGCAGGTGCCCTGGCCTATCCACCACCACCCAACAACAATTAGCAACCAACCGCATGAGCCTGTCCCTCGCGAGCCAAACTTGGACAGTCTCGCCACATGTGATCACGCGATCCACATACCCAACATGTATTAAACGCCGACCTAGCCTTGATACACTGACCCTACGAGCCTCACCCAACACTACCTCCACCTCGTCTCGAATCAGAGCGATACCTTTTATCACGATGCTTCTTAAACTAACCACCACCAAAACTAGAGTCTGCGACTCTCTTGCCCGAGCCAAAACCTCCCACACGAGCTGGTAAACCCAAGTTCTACTTAATGTTTTTTACCTGTGTTACCAACACATCGAAATCAATATAGTCGTAAGCCAACATATAGGTCTTAATATCATGTACCAATCCGTAACGAAATCAGTCACAACGATGCCTCTCATCTAGTACCAGTTCAAGAGTGCTTGGATTTCCTACGCATGTGATGCATGTTGATGAGATAGAGTTGAATCCGGATTTATCTTATGACGAGGAACCGGTGAAGATCCTCGATTTGAGCAACAAATTTCTTCTTGGAAAAATGATAGAGCTTGTGAAGGTGTTGTGGTGACACCGAGGAGTTGAGGAGGCCACTTGGGAAAGCAAGGCGGACATGCTAAAACAGTTTCCGCACCTTTTTCCTTCAGGTAAAATTTCGAGGACGAAATTTCCTAAGTGGGGGAGAGTTGTAACACCCTGGTTTTGGGCCTAGATGTTTTAGACATCGGATCGGACCAGTCGAAAACGGTTCGAATTGTATTAGGTGGTTTAGGAAAATCAAGGATCGGGAAAGGATAAAAATATGAAAAAAATTGCTATGATCCTTTAAAATCATGTTTAAGGGGTTGGTCAAATCAATTTTATAAAATAAGTTTTGGAAGTGGTACATTTAGGGTAGTTACCAAAATGTAAAGTTTCAAAACTGTGGAAAAATGCAATTTCAAAAAAGGAGTCAAAAATCTTAGAATCTTTAGGGAGCTATGGTGCAATTACACCTTCCTTAAATTGACATGTGTTTTAAATGAGTTATTTTAATTGATTAAAATGGATTTTAATTATATTAATTAATTAAATGGATTTTTGAGAGAAATCTTTTTACGTAACTAACTTTCAATCCTCATTTCAGCCAAGCACTTTTCTAAGAGACTTTTCTCCAGATTTCTTTTCTCTCAAATACTCTCTCTTTAGTTCTCATCATTTTCTAAGGATTCTCTTCAAGATTTTCAAGATTTGTGAAGGAAAAACTTGTCAATCTTTAAGGAAGGAAAAGATTGGAGGTAAATCATGTTCTCAACCTTCAATCTAGGTTCTTTATTGAAATTCCCAAGATCTTTGGCTCCTAATTGTTGTTTTTGGCTGAGTTTTTATTATAGTTTTGATTTAAGATCAAAATCTTGCAAAAACATGGTTTAAATCTTGATTTTTGGAGTGTTAATGATGAGCTCTATTTTGGATTGATTTTAATTGAGTTTTGAGTTGATTATTATGTTGAAAAAGGGTTTTGATAATATAGATCCCGAAATCTATTGCGTGTAAAAGTGTCTATCGCAATTGAGTGCAAGTGTACACGTCGCAAGTAATAAAGTGATACTAGAGTATCGGATATCGTCTCCACAGGGACTGGGCTAACCCTTTCCTTCGCTATCTGCACAAGGGGAAAAGAATAGATTAAGATATTGTCACGAAAATAATAAATGAATACTTAAATAAAAGAGTATAGATATCAAGATAGAGAGAATGAGCTGGTATTGAATTGCTCAGTAGTGCAGGTATTGCAGAGTTTAGGAAATCCAGTTCTGTCGTCGTCACCCGTCGCTGAAGCACCTGTCACGGCGGCAGTCCGTTGATTGTTGCGGCAGCAAACACTCAACTCAGTACTTTCAAGTTTGGCAAGAATCCCAGATCTGCCTTGGCCTATCCCTAGGTCCAAGTCTGTCGATGATCACGTCTTTGATGATACCTCCCGGCGTGAATCGAAGGATGAACACCGATGTCTATGAATTCTTCTTTAGCCACTTAACCTCGCCCTATCCCTAGGCACGAGATAGTTCAACTATAAACTAGAGAACTTGCTCTTATTTCTTTCGTATACTTAACTCTCCCGATGCTAAGTAAATAGATAACCTCACAATGCTCTCCCGATGCTCTTGCAAGATATTAATAACCAAAATAAGAGAACTTGAAGTTTTATTTTATTGAACTGAAAATTCCTAAAACAAAAGCAACCCTTGCAACTACTTTAGAAATCAACCCGTGGCCCTAGGAAGGATTTAGAACATGTCGGCGGCGGGAAAACGACTATGGGTTTTTGGTTATCGGTTATGGGGTCTTGGATATGGGATTACTCTCTAGGTTAAAATACATGTCCTTATATAAGCTTTGGGCCCAAGTTATCTAATTTAACAAGGATTACAACTTTAATTAAAAGTATGATTCTAATAAAGACTAAATCTTCAAGGAATCTACTTTCCAGCCGTCCTCCTTGTTTCTTGGGATTTTCTCTCCTTGAACTTTGGGCTTGACATATCTTTTGATCTGGGGTTCGGAAAAATATGAGGTTTTCACACGACAGACGGGCTAAATTTTCTCTATCTGTCGAGGTCCACTTTGCTTCTTCTTCTCAAAACTGCTGTCGTCCTCTGTTGTCACGGCAGCAACCATGGCAGCAACGTCCTCCTTGACTGCTCATTCCAGATTTTCTGCATCGCTGCCCAGCGCCTGCCACGATTGCTGCCCTGGGTGCTGCCACGACTGCTGCCCTGGGTGCTGTCACGGCTGCTGCCCTGGGTGCTGTCACGGCTGCTGCCTTGGGTGCTGTCACGACTGCTGCCCTGGATGCTGTCACGACTGCTGCCACGGTAGATACCTGCAAAAGTAACCAAATTTAGCAGTATCTGCGCAGTTTTATCTAAATGTGATGTTTATGCAAAACTTAACCTAAAATGCAGTTAAACATGCTTGAGTGCAGAAAAAATAAGGATAAATGATGGGTAAAATATAGAACTTTTAAGCACTGATCACACCCCCAAACTCAAATCTTTGCTTGTCCTCAAGCAATTCAGACCTAAAAGAAAAAAATGAAATATTTTTGTTTTGGCTTTCAAACAGTGAACTTTCCCTTACCCGTCGTCCGTTCCCTGTGACGGCAGCACCCTGTCGGATAATCTAGGATCTGTCCGGAATCTCTCTATAGTCCTCGTGCAGTGTGTGCATGCTTGTGAACAGTTATATGCCAAGACTCTCTTAGTTTCACTAGAATATTATTCTTTAGCTTGTTTAGAGTTTTTCTTACGAGACTGATTTCTTTCTTTTTCTTACTAGAGCCAGAATCGGGCACCTCTAGTTATTTCCTCTTTTTTTCTAATTTCTTCTCTTTTCTACTAGAGCCAGTATTTCAGGCACCTCTAGTTAACTATCTAGAGCCGGTGATAGGCACCTCTAGAAGTTTTTCTCTGGTTATCTGCCTAGAGCCAGTGGTAGGCACCTCCAGGTTTCCTGAGAGTCTAGTCTCTTTTCTACTCTAAGTGCTAAGTTTTCTATTCTAGTTTGGCTGAAAGAAGTCTAAGCAGTATAACAGTCACAATGGTGTTTAAGATTTCAGAACTATAGAAAGGCTCTAAACTTCTCTTAAAGACTATCCTAAAGTCGCTGCCACGACAGAGCTGTCACGGCAGGTAAGTTCAAATCACAGTTTTCAGCCAAAATTTTCAATATTTTCATTTTTTTTGCATAAAATAAATGCGACACAATGAAAACTAAATGCAATGTTATATTAATAATTAGGAGGACTGCCTACCCCCAAACTCAAGGGTTGCATTGTCCTCAATGCATGACACAAGACATAAAAATGAAAAACAGAAAATAAAAATGATAGAAAAGTGAAACATCACACAAAGATAATATATATAGCAGGCGGCAGAGAAAAGGAAAAAGAAAACTTAAGTTATGTGGCTGTCGTCGCTGCTGCTGGAGCTTTAGATGAGGAGCTGTCGGCAGGCAGTCTCTTTGAACTTTGTCAGAGGAGCTGTGGGTGCTGTCCTGAGAGTATGAGTGCTGCCGCGGCAGGGGTGGAGGCAGAGCTTCCTAGGGTTGCTTGTATCGTCATTGCAAGGGTTTTTCTTTGTTTACCTAATAACAAAAACAAACTAAAAACCAATATCAAATTTCTAATTCCTAAATAATAAAGATAGAATAAGATAAAGATAAAATACAATAAAATAAATTAAGTTAAATTAGGAGTGCCTTGAGGGGCATCTCCTAAAGTAACTGCTCTCTGTTCTATTGATGCATGAGGGGTCGTTTCCGGTATTTCTTGAAGTCCATCCGTACCCTCCATCTGGTGATTATTCTCATGGTGGGGGCTCCTTTCTTTCTATTCCCTTTGTAGTCCATGAAGTCCTCCCTTCTTGGTAATGTTTCTGAGGTCATGAATATATGATTAGAAAAAATCAAATTGACATTCGGCCACAAACTTACCTTGTTTTCGTTGAATGTTGTTGTGGTTGAATGTAGCCCTTGCTGTCGTGTCTGCTGCTGTGGTAGCCAGTTATTTTGACAGTCCGTTGTCAGGTTACTTTGCAGGTCAATGGGACATTGGTAAGTGCCATCACTCTCTATACCAAATTCTGTTGACCACTCGTAGATCTTCATCAGTAGAGACTTTGATGATTCTATGTCCACCGGCTTTGGTTCCTCTAATACCTGCAATGGAATTTGTGAGTTTTCAAAGAATTCAAAAGGTTCATTTATTACCTGCTCATATTCCATCGGCGAGGCATTGTCATTGGGTAGCTCTTCTAGGTGGTCGTGCGAGTGCCATGACAGGGATGGATGTGTGCAATCTTGGTCAGGCATAATCAAGGTAGTGGGTTGAGAATTTGCCTCTGATGTGGTTGCTTCTTCAGCATCAGTTGCTGCCGAGGCGGCAGTTTCTGCTTTGACTGGGGTTTCTGCCTCGGAAGTGGTTGCTGCCGTGACATTCTCTTGAATTTCACTCAGCGTTGTCGCGGTTTTGCTCCATTCCGGCTCCTCGATCATTGACATGGCAAGTTGTTGCTCAGACTCATTATGTGTTGGGTATTCCTTCACATGGGCATCCTCGTCATCTTGTCTCAAGATTTCAGGTTCATCCGTGGCATGAGTGAGGACTGGTCTGCTCAAGAGTTTATCCATCTTGGCGATACTTGCGTTCGTAGAAGCCGACACTTTTTGAGTGAGTGCCAAGAAGGCTTGCAGTGTGTCTTCTAAGGATTTTGACTCCTTTTGAGGATGATGACATTGCCAGGGCATGTCGGGTTCTGTAGCAAAACTGTTATGGTATAAAAAATTTTGCGGGTTTTGATCGTACCATAAAATTTTTTGCTGCTGCGGCATCAGCAGTTGCTGCCCCTGTTGCTGTTGTGGCGGCATATCTTGTTCTTGTTGGTTCCCTCGTTGGTTGTCCATATATTCATCGAAAAAATAGGAACGACTTTCGAATGCATGATTACCATTACGGTAATTGCAAGAACTTTCCCATATCAGCTCTCGAATGGTTTTTCCTGGCATGTTGATGCTCCTTAAACCTGTATTTCCCCTGAGTTTTTTTTTTGATAAAATAGAAAAATAAAAATAAAAAAAAGAAAAAAAGAAAAGAAAAGTGCAGAAGCTAGGGTAAGAGTGTGTTGCCAGTCCCCGGCAACGGCGCCAAAAACTTGTTGCGTGTAAAATAGTCTATCGCAATTGAGTGCAAGTGTACACGTCGCAAGTAATAAAGTGATACTAGAGTATCGGATATCGTCTCCACAGAGACTGGGCTAACCCTTTCCTTCGCTATCTGCACAAGGGGAAAAGAATAGATTAAGATATTGTCACGAAAATAATAAAGAATACTTAAATAAAATAGTATAGATATCAAGATAGAGAGAATGAGCTGGTATTGAATTGCTCAGTAGTGCAGGTATTGCAGAGTTTAGGAAATCCAGTTCTGTCGTCGTCACCCGTCGCGACAGCACCTGTCACGGCGACAGTCCGTTGATTGTTGCGGCAGCAAACACTCAACTCAGTACTTTCAAGTTTGGCAAGAATCCCAGATTTGCCTTGGCCTATCCCTAGGTCCAATTCTGTCGATGATCACATCTTTGATGATACCTCCCGGCGTGAATCGAAGGATGAACACCGATGTCTATGAATTCTTCTTTAGCCACTTAACCTCGCCCTATCCCTAGGCACGAGATAGTTCAACTATAAACTAGAGAACTTGCTCTTATTTCTTTCGTATACTTAACTCTCCCGATGCTAAGTAAATAGATAACCTCACAATGCTCTCCCGATGCTCTTGCAAGATATTAATAACCAAAATAAGAGAACTTGAAGTTTTATTTTATTGAACTGAAAATTCCTAAAACAAAAGCAACCCTTGCAACTACTTTACAAATCAACCCGTGGCCCTAGGAAGGATTTAGAACATGTCGGCGGCGGGAAAACGGCTAGGGGTTTTTGGTTATCGGTTATGGGGTCTTGGATATGGGATTGCTCTCTAGGTTAAAATACATGCCCTTATATAAGCTTTGGGCTCAAGTTATCTAATTTAACAAGGATTACAACTTTAATTAAAAGTATGATTCTAATAAAGACTAAATCTTCAAGGAATCTACTTTCCAGCCGTTCTCCTTGTTTCTTGGGATTTTCTCTCCTTGAACTTTGGGCTTGACATATCTTTTGATCTGGGGCTCGGAAAAATATGAGGTTTTCACACGACAGACGGGCTGAATTTTCTCTATCTGTCGAGGTCCACTTTGCTTCTTCTCCTCAAAACTGTTGTCATCCTCTGCTGTCACGGCAGCAACGTCCTCCTTGACTGCTCATTCTAGATTTTCTGCATCGCTGCCCAGCGCCTGACACGATTACTGCCCTGGGTGCTGCCACGGCTGCTGCCCTAGGTGCTGTCACGGCTGCTGCCCTGGGTGCTGTCACGGCTGCTGCCCTGGGTGCTGTCACGGCTGCTGCCCTGGGTGCTGTCACGACTGCTGCCCTGGATGCTGTCACAACTGCTGCCACGACAGATACCTGCAAAAGTAACCAAATTTAGCAGTATCTGCGCAGTTTTATCTAAATGTGATGTTTATGCAAAACTTAACCTAAAATGCAGTTAAACATGCTTGAGTGTAGCAAAAATAAGGATAAATGATGGGTAAAATATAGAACTTTTAAGCACTGAATAAAATCCTTGAGATCCTTGAGTTTCTTGATGGTTTTAGTTGGGCTTTTGAGGTGGTTTGATGGTGTTATGCTTGCTGGAGGTATAAGGAAGGGTTTAGGTTGTTTTTAGATGTGTTTTGATGTTTAGTAATGGTTTAAAGTGATGTCTGTTGGCTGGACTTGGTTTAGGAAGCAATCGATTGAGTTTTCGATTGTTTTGGATGGGTAAATTGGTGTAGTTTTGGTGAGCAACGAGTTTGTGTTTAGTTGCTGGTGTTGAAATGCATTTTAATGCATTTGGATCTCTGTTTTGATGCTTTAAAACAGGGGATCTTGATCCGGAAGCAAACGAAGCATTTTTGGAGGCTTCGGAAAGGTGATCTTCGCATCGACAAGCGAAGTTTCGCGTATCGGTGAGTGGAAATGGATTTTCCAGCTTTGTAACGCTTTGAGCGTGGTGTTGGGAGCTTAGTGTAAGTTTGAAACACTTAGCTAAGCTCAAGAGTAAGTAAATCGAAAGTCTTTCTCGGAATGTGCTATGTTTTTGTTGGAAATGCACTTGAATTAAATATGGACTTGATTAATGTTTTAAAGCATGTTTTAAGCATTGTTGATGCTGGTTTTTAATGTCATTTTGTTAAGGATGCACATGGTAAGTGATCCTTAGATTTATGAGATTAATGCATTTGGTTTAAGCATGTTTATGCTTGTGAAAATGGCATTGTGAGTTATTCTTGTAAAATAGTGAATTGTTGATGTTAAATGATTATATTGGCAATTGATGGAAATGGTTTTTGGTTACTTTAATCGGATATAGTTAGCCGGCTATAGGATTGGATGCACCATGAATAAAGTCGCCTTGGATGTCGAGGGGTTGTGATTGTGCCGTAAACTCCATCCAAGTACCCTAACGATTGAGGCTAAGATCACAACGATGGATGGTTTCATCCCGTGTGTGAGTCTTGTGGTTTGTGTCCCGTACTCTCGTTAGTGGAACTATACAACTACCGATGAGTGATGTTGAGGGTTTTTGATTATGCCATTAATCTCCATCACGGGTGTTGAGGGGTTGTGATTGTGCCATTTATCTCCACCTTGTGTAGTCCGGTAGTATGTATGAAGCGTGTGGGACAACGCTTGTAATCGGCGTATCCGATTGTGTCAATTGTGTTGGTTTTGATATGGTTGAGATTGATCACTTGCGAGCCAATATAATGTTGTTGATTAATGATTTAAGCATGAGATGCTTGGGAATTATGCTAGAGTGCATGTGATGCTTGGTTTAAGCATGAGCAAAGGATTTTTCTGTTATTTTAATGATGCTATGGGCTTGTGGTTTTAAAAGTGCATTGATGCTTTAAAGAGCATGATTTAAAGGAAGGCATATGTTGACAAATGATAGTGTTTTGGTTTTACAAAATGTATTGATGAATGTTTGGTTTTAGCGATCCTCACTAAGCTTTATGCTTACGCTCATTTCTTTCATCAATGCAGAGAATTGAGCATTAGAGGTAGCAAGAAAGCAAGAGGAAATCCAAGTATTTGGTTAAGCAATGTATGTGGTTTTACTTTAGTATAATAAGAGGCAATGGGTGGGATTTCTTCTCTTGGTTGTGTTGGGTGATGTTAAACACCTTGAGCATGTTTGGTTTATGTTTTTGGACTTGTAAATGGTCTTTATTTGGTTTGTGGTCGTGCTTATGGTATTTTGGATATGCTATGGTCTAAGTTTAAAAGCATGCTTGTATGGTTCATGTCTTTAATTGAATTGCCATGCTTGAAGCTTATGATTGTGAGTTTTGATGATGCTTAATTGTTTAGGTGGTTGATTATAGCATGTATGTATGTTTTAAGCATGTTTAGATGTTGTTAAGTGTGTTTAAATGGCTGTTGGAAGTGCAAGTCTGGTATGCGTATCAATACACTAAGGCCAAATTCAGGCTTTTCCGCTTAGGTGTACCGATACGATTTGCCCGCGTATCAATACGCCTAAGAAAAAGATTGAAGGTCGTTTCGATATGAGCTTGGGCGTATCGATACCCTTTTCCCAAAAATCGCTACTGTCAATTTGCGTATCGATACGGGAAGAGGCGTACCGATACGAGTTCGTTATTTTCAGTTAATGGGATCTTTTAAGTTCTGAATTGATGCATTTTGGTCCCTGGTTAGTGTTTGTTCAATTAGTTGAGTTTGGATGATCCGTTTGAGATGAAATTTGACATGCTGGCATGTTACATGATTAATTATGGACCAGTAACTTTAAAAACTGAAAAGTCCCTGTATTTCCTGAAATTTACAATTTGGTCCCTAAAAGTCAAATGTATGCAATTGAACCCCTAATTAAACTCCGATCGTTGTGCCGTTTTCGCCTAAATGCTTTGCTGATCATATAGGATAATAATGCGCATCTAGAAAAGATAAAAAAGGGTCATTAATCGAGGTTGACTTTTACGATTTGACTTTAGTTTTCCCCGTGTAATCTTCGTAGTTCGGGTCGGACGTCTAGGCCGGGCTAAGGGGGTTACAATGGACCTCATTGCCTTTATTACTACTAGTCTAGTTTGAAACCATACTTTCAAATAGCTGAAGTCCTTGGATTTCCTTCACTCGCTCGCTGCCTCAAAATTCTAATTCTCTGTATTGATAGACAAAGAGAGCGTAAGCACACTAGGCTTAGTGAGGAGTGATCAAACAACATACCATCAATGCATTTTAAAACCATTCCTTTCAAAGCACATTAAAATCATCATTTCAATCAACTAATAAAACACCATGCATTGAAAACCATGCACTTAACACTTTCAAAAAACAACATATTAAACCATATGCAATATGTATTATGAATCAACATCAAATCCCATTTGCTAACCCTCAATTTAAGTCTTCCCATGCATAACGATCCATATGAAAAGCTTAAAGAGCAAGCATGTATAAACCAACATTATACATCAACATCCATCAGCATGATACATTAACAATCATATTGGCTTTCAAGTGATCATAAACCAAGTCTCATTTTCCAAAATATTACATTCGATACACAGATTCAACAAGTGTCCTCTCAACATTTCATGCCATCTCAATTGGAATTATGGTACACTTACAACCGGGTACTATCACAACCCCTCTAATCGGTTAGATGCATAATCTATTAACAATAGTTTTTAGTACCATATAACCCCTCGATAGTTAGGGTACTTGTGGTGGAGTAGTCGGTACACATAAACCCCTCAACACCTGAGGCGACTTATTTATAGTGCACTATCAAACCTATGGCTAGACAACTATATCCGATAACATTTTAAACCACATCACTTGCCAATAAAATTCATTATTAACTATGTACCTGACTGTTTTTATATGCATCAATTCAAAACCATTTTTAAAGCATTAAACCATGCTTTAACAAGTATAACTCTTACTTACATGGATCATTTTCAAATGCATCCATCATTATTGTAACATAAAAAATAGTATAAAAACATACTTGAAAACATGCTTAAACAGTAGGTACCATGTCAATCAAAACAAACGCATAAACCAATTTCGTTAAAGAACGACCGAGGGAGAAATCTTATATACTTACTTCTGAGTTTACACAAGTGTTTCAAACTAAGTTTAAACTCCCAAAAATCACTTTTAAACCACTTCAAAGCTGAAATCCATGTTCTCACTCACCGATAACGCAAAGCTTCGTTCGCCAATGCAAATCACTCCTCCAAAGCTTCCGAAGTGATGCCACAAGCTTGAGGATCAATCACCCCTTATTAAACTACACAAAAACAGGGGATTCAATGAATAAAAATTCATTCACAAACCCAACAACATCAACTTATAACGATCATCTTCAAACTCTAGTCGAAACCTTCCCAAAATTACCAAAATCAACATCAAACACCTTTCAAACTTAACCCATCCAAAACCTAAAGTTTTAAACCATCAATTATCTTCAATTAACATCCAACAACAACATATTATCATCCTTATACTTCCAGCATTCATTAAACAACCAAAACTCGCAAAAACACAACACTAGCAACATAGGAAATTAGAGATTCACTTAGTTTCGGGATTCCAATGTTATAACCAACTTGTTAACATTATTAAACATCAAAATCATGATTAAAACCAATCAAGAACTCAAAAAAAAACAGATTCAAAACGAAAATCACTTAATCTCATCAATCAAACCTTGATTTAACCATTTTCTATAATCAAATCATTAAAACTCATTAGAAAGCATATATAAAGGATCAAATTTTTGGGAATTTCAGTAAAGAACCATTCATTAGAGGAGAAGAACGAACCTTACCTCTAATGAGTGAATTTCCTCTCAATTGGATGTTTACTATTGAAAAAAATAAAGGAAGACAATAAGATTTTGGAAAACAAGATGAGAGAATCATTTAGAAATAAAGAGTTCAATTAATCAAGATCATTACATGAAATCTTTGATGAAAAACAGAGTGTTTGGATGAATAATTTTGAGAGAAAACTTGAGAGAAAAAAAGTTACGTCAAAAGGTTTTTAAGAAATAACCACCTCATCCTAATTAACCCTCTTTTAATATTTAATTAAAATCATTAAAACAATCCCAATTGAGAGAAAAGTCTGATAAAAATATTTAGGTAAAATAGCTCCTTAAAGATTATAAGATTTGACCCTTTTACAAAACAGTCACTAAAATTGTTTTACATTTTGGTCACTAGCCAAAATGTCAACTTTCCAATTTTCATTTTCCAAGATTGGCTTTACCTAAAATATCTATATATTAAATAATATTTTTAGATATTTTCCCCAAATATTTTCTCACTCAAAAATATTTAATCTTATTTTAATCCTGAATCCAACTCGAATCTCTAATCTCGGCCCATCGGACCGTCTAATCAACATAGAGAATCTTAGGCCCAAAATCGGGGTGTTACAGTAACCTTTTGAATCAAAAATTGATAAGTTGCGTTGGTTACTCGTTGATGGAGTAATGGTACACCTAAGTAACGTCCCAAATTTGATACCTCAATAAAGCCAAAATTACTACTAATAAATTAGCAACAGCTGATATCAACATTCTTCAAAAAAAAGATATTTGTCTTCTGAATAATCACTTTGTTCCCAAATAAGGCGCAGAAATCAGTCAAAACACGCCCAATGACGTCAAATTGCATCATAGAGGCCTCTACGAACATAACCATATCATCTGCAAAGAAAAGATGGGACATCTCTGGTCCATCACGCACAAGGCACACTGGTTTCCACGCCCAAAACTGCACCTCCCCTTCAATGGCTTGAGCAAGATGCTCCATACATAACACAAAGAGATACGGCAAAAAAGGGTCACCCTGTTGAATTCCTATACTAGGCTAAAAAAAGGAAGACATAGATCCATTCTAGAGGGCTTTCATCGAAACTGACGTCACACATCTTATGATTAACTGACGCAGGCTATCCGGAATACCCATATTCCTTAATGTGTCATCAATGAAGGACCACTCTAGTCAATCATAATCCTTCTCCATATCAATTTTAATCGCCATCCACCCTTTCTTCCAAGTCCTTTTCTGCATAAAATGAATTACCTCTTGTGCAATTACAATATTGTCTGAGATAGAACAACCAGGTACAAAACTCTTCTGATTACTAGAAACCCAGTCAGGCAAGAACAACTTCAAAGGATTAACTATCAGCTTCGTCACAACCTTGTAGAGAACAAAACACAAGCTGATTAGGGGAAACTGACTAATATGCTCAGGATTTGTAACCTTTGGAATTAAGATAAGTAGAGTTTTATTCAAATATGCCTCCAATGGTTGACCCGAGAACATATCGCGCACAAAACGACATACACTCAGGCCTACTGTACTCTATTTTTTTGATAAAAAATCATATGAAAGCCATCCATGATAGGAGCTTTCAGCAGTCCCATGGCAAATACAATGACCCTTACTTCTTCATCACTCACCAGTCGCAATAAGTCGTTCACCTCAGTTGCGCACAGTGGCTAAAAGCCCCCCTCACATAATACTTGTGACTATCAACAACCTCACTAGTAAAGAGTTACTTATAAAAATCAACAGCCATGGTTTGTAACTCCACCGAATCTGGAACCCACGTCCGAACAACATTGCACAAAGAGCGAACCATATTTGAACATTGTCTTGCCATAACATAATGTTGGGGTCGAACTCGATCAATCGAAGACGCCAAGAGGGGGTGAATTGACCTTTGATTGAAATTGGTGGAAACAAAAGGAAATTAAATTTTTTACAAGGATTTATAGTGGTTCGACTTCTAAACCAAGTTTACCTCCACTACCTTAGCTTCCCCACTAAGGATTTCCATAAATTCACTAATTTGTGTTTGTTTTTTCTAGGCTCAAGGAGATAACCTTTACACAACCTCAAAGCTTATACCCCAAAGCTTTGAGACACACTCTCTCAAAGAAAATACAAATTAAGAAAACAAGGAAAAACCTCATAAGGCTGATGTGTTTGCAATTTAAGCACTCACCCAAAACCTAAACACTTGAGCAATATTGACAATTAAGCTCAAGAAGTGTTGTCTAATGAAAAAAATTAAACTTTAAGTACAAAAATCACTTTCTCTATATATGAATGTTGGTAAGGATGTTTCTTCTTGTTCCATGGTTTCTTGAAGAGGTCTTTTAAACCCTCTAATGGCTTCATGACCATTTCTAGCTGTTGGGGTTATTAAAAGCTGTTAGGGACTTTATTTCCAGCATTAAATGCACTTCTAGGCATGCTAGTAATGGTACGCGTCTTTGGGTATTGATACCTACCTCAAAGTAGAAAGAGTCGTTAAAACATTTTTGCATTGGTATCGATACACGGAACTTCCTTATCGGTACAGAACCACTTGTATCGGTACAAATTATGCCACTAAAAACCTTCCAGGTGCTAGAAAAAACGTCGCAAGAAGTGCTACTAGATCAAATGTCGCAATAGTTAGTGGCGTTTGTGAATAAAAAACACCGCAAAAGGTCGAGTTATATAGCGGCATTTTCCAACAAACACCGCTAAAGATATAGTTAATGACGGGGTTTTAAGGAATAAACGCCACTAAAGACAAGGTTTGTAACGACGTTTTATGAAACAAACACGGTTAATAACCAAGTCTTTAGTGGCATTTATTCCTCCAAACACCGTTATATACCTTGCTTTAGTGGCGTATGTTCATACAAACGTCGCTATTAACTATGTATCTTCCCCATCCCCCAGCTCATTACTTAGCTCGTCGATCTATACTTGTGCTTCAGTTTTTTATAAAGTTTCAATAATATATAAATGAAGTTGATGTGGGATGTAAAATTTAAATTCTATTGCGGTGTTTGTCTAACAAATGCAGCTAAAGTACATGTCTATAGCGGCGCTTGTCCAAAAACGCCACTAAAGTACGTCTCTATACATCGTTTGTTAGACAAACACCACTAAAGTACACGTCTATATCGGTGTTTTCCCAAAAACGACACAATATATTAGTCTATAGCGGCATTTTTTTTACAAATGCCGCTAAAAGTGCCACTAAAAATTTGTTTTGATGCAGTGAGTGTAATAAAAAGGGAATAAAACATGCATCATTTTACAAAATAGATAGTAATAAAAATAAAATATTTTTCACTCCGACTCAATTATCGGGTTAAAATTAGATCGATATTTGGTTCGAACAAAAGTTTTGGGTAAAATAAATCTGTTTTGCCTTTTGTTCGATTAAAAATTTGTTCAGGTCCATATCGGTTCAGCTAAATTTTGAGTCGATTTCGGTTCAGTTCGGTTGTTTCGAATTTGGGATCAAATTTGAGTATCATATTCGAGTTGATATTGAGTCTTGGATCATGTAAATATATTCGGCTAATCAAGTTCGAATCAAGTTTGCTAGGTCTATGTATAAGAGTCAAATATAATTATGTACATGTATTTAAGTATAAGAGTCAAATACAATTATGTAACTAATGTGGGTATGGTTAATAATATGTTTATCGTAAATTTTAAATCCATTTTTCTCAACAACTAATAATTTTTATTCATAAAATTAGTAAACTCGACCTAAAAGTGGACTATAATAAAATGTAAAAATATCTCGAAACAAGACTGTAATTTTTCTCAAACACCTCACTGCAAACAAAAGGAGCACCAAAGAAATAAAGTAAATGCAGATTACACACGCCCAATCCCTTCAATCCCGTCTTCTTTTAACAAACTAAGTAATTATTTTCTTATAAGCTATACTATCATCATGGAGAAGTGAAAAGACCATATCTAATGGAGCAAGAAAGACTTGATTCTCACTAATATGATTTAGTATCAACTTAGCCAAACAATCGGCCACCTTATCATTTTCTATAACCATATGTTGAAACGAGGCCTCTCAATCTCTATCCAAGAACGTGAAAATGTGATGAAGAATTGTGAGAGGTGAATCCAATAAATTCATCTTTTGAAGGACCCAGGCAGCTTCTAAACTATCAATTTCAACGAATACGTGCCTTTTACCAATATTTCAAATATGTATAAGTCCCTCAAAAATACCTCATAATTCAGCCTAAAGAACTGAATATACACCAAGAACTTTAAAAATCTGAACACCCAAGTACCTGCACTATTACGAATCATTCCTTCACATGATGCATTCCCATATGTCCTTTTTTTGTATCGTTTTTGTTAAGTTTACTCAAAACATTCTTAATATATCAAGAACTCATACATCACAAAGTATTAAATGTAAGATTGATATGTTGAGTAAGTAAATTAGGCATGTGTAGTTGTGTTTACAAATATGAAAACTATAACTCTATTAAAAGAGTGCAAAGTATACTTTTTATGACATTAAATAGTGGTGTAAAAATAGAACTTGACCATGGATAAACAGGACAAATTATCTAATTGATAAAAATTACAGTGGCTGGTCATATGGTGAAAACAAAGATGAAGAAAGAAAATATTTGAGAGAATGAATGAGAAATAATGAAAGAAAAAACAACTAGATTTTGTCAATTGAACAACTAGATTAGTTTTGGTTTTTGTAAAATTCATAATTTTATTAAACTTTTATCGTAAGTCTAGTTCATTCACGAGATTTTTTGAACTCACACTCGTTTTTAAAGCCTTAATGTAAAAATAGAGGTTGGTAAGAGTGTGGAGGTGCTTCAAGGTGATTCAAGACATGATAATGGGATTCCTTTGATTTGGCAAATAAAAAGGCAAATGTTGGACCTTTGGGGATTAAACTTGTGTTTTGTGGATTTGAGGTTGTAATAAGTGTTTCGGGATACGATTTAGTTGAATTCATATGTTGGATTGATGCTTAGTATTTTTTTTTCAAGTTGATAAATGCATGATTTTAGCCTTTAAAATGAACAAGGAATGAGAGATTTGAATTTTGGAATTTGACATGTTAAGGGGTGATTTTATATGTTCAAATGATCCTAAATTTGGAAGTTCGTTGTAAGCATGCTTGTTTTTGTGTTGAAAGTCAATTCATGCCATAATGTTGTTCTAGGTGTTTTAGTAAGTTTGAAAGTATGTTTTGTTGCTTAAAATGGTAGATAACCATTAGTGTTCAATATGACTTATTAGGTATCAAAATTGGCAAGAGTTGCATGAAATAAACATATGGTTTAATTGATGTTTTAATTTGGTCTACTTGTGTTTTTATTGTGCGTTATATGTTCATGAAGTGTTAGAAACATGTTAAGGATGTTTTGGGTGGATTTGGTCTAATTTGAGACTTAAATATGTATTTTCTGCACTTAAGTACTAATACTAGGTGAACGAGTACCGATACCAGATGAACAAGCACCAGTACACGATTGAAGGCAATACTAGTATTTATCAGTGAGTGCCGATATTACCATCAAAACTGGTACTTATATTAGCTTCGATATTTTGAATAAAAATAGACTTCGCATTCTTTACGTTTTAGTCATGAAACTTTAAATTGCAATTAAATGTTATCTAAATGTCCGTTTATGTTAAAAAATTGGACAATATTCTTAGAATGTGTTTAATTTGATGTTGGTAATGTAAATTTCATGTTACTCCCAAAATGTTTTTATATATGTTTTAGTCCCTAAAAGGATGTTTTTGCAGTTGAGCATGTTCTTGTGGTTTGTTTAACTTGAAAATTCACTTGTAGCCTATATTTAGTACACTGAGCATGATGGTGTGTTCATTTTATGTAAAATTGAACTATAAATTTAGGTTGCATGTAAAATGAGTGTTTTACCCCTAGTGTCAATTTGGTGTTTTTATTAAAGGTCATTATGATTTAGGGTTTGCATGTGTCTCGCTATACTTGGATGTATGTTGTGTGATAAGTATGATAAATATTTTTATTTTAATCATATTAATTACCAGTTTTAGACACATATCACTTTAGGGGCTAATGTGGAGCTCGTTATTCGGGGCTTGGAAATAGTTTGAAAATCTATTCTAAGTCCTGGAGTAAGTAATCCCTTACTTGTTTCGGTTTTATAAATTTCATGAAAAGTGTTGGTTTGGTGGGTTATGTTTCCAACGTCTTTTAAATGTTTTGTTAACGTTTTAATGTAATATTTGTGGTAAGAAAATTGTATATTCAAGTTATGAATGCATAAGATGCAATTTGTGGTAACTAGTGGTTACACTAGTAATGTTTTATGAAAGTACATGTTATAAGTTTTGATTATGCAAAAGTGCATTAAAACATTAAGTAAATGACTTGTGAATGATTTTTTTGGCTTATTGTTACTTTCGGTGCAATTGGATATAGTTGACATGTCATATGATTGAGTATACTCTTATGATTTTTTGACTTTGTGAGATCAGGTGATTGAGTCCTTATAGGAAATAGAGAGATAAGGGAATGTTATGACATTCTATTCAGGGACATGTTTGGTGTGGTGTAGAGGGTGTTAGATTAAGGCTTCACCAATCCAGAGATATGATTTGACTCTTTGAGTATATTCGAGGTAATAGGATTGTACCCAAATATTCAATGAGTATTATGATTTTTAAATAATAAGTAAATTAATTTGTACTATTAATAAGTATTTTAATTTAAGTTATCAATATTTCCAATAAAATATGTATTGTGTTGAGGAAATTCATTTTTAAGCTTATTTTAATTGCTGCAAATAATGTCTTTTTAAAGACTTTAGATGAACTAGTAGGATGCATGAAATATCTATTTTACTATATTTAAAGCTTAGTTTTGTTTTTGCAAAACTTATGCTTTTATTCAACTTTTATTGGAAGTCTAGTTCATTCACGAGGGTCTATTAACTCACACTCGTTTTTAAAATTTTAATGCAGAAAAATAAAGGCCGGCACTTGACAAAAGTATGGTAGTGCATCAAGGTGATTCAAGACAATTCAAGACTTGGCAATGTGATTTTGCTCCTTTTTTGGAAAATAAAAAGGCAAGTGTGGGACATTTGGGGATTAAACATGTGTTTTGTGAATTTGAGGTTGTGATCAGTATTGTGGGATATGGTTTAGTTGAATTCATACGTTGGGTTGATGCTTGGTATGTTTTGTTGATTTTCAAGTTGATAAATGATTGATTTTAGCCTTTGAAATGAAGGAGTGAGAGATGTGAATTTTAGAATTTGACATGCTAAGAGATGATTTTGTATGTTCAAATGATCTTATGTCTAATAGTTTGTAATTTTGAAGTTAGTTGTGAGCATGCTTGTTTGTGTGTTGAAACTCAATTGATATCATGATGAATGTGTTTGTTGTATATAAGTTGCTGGAAATGGTATATAACCGTTAATGTTCAATATAACTTTAAAGGTACTCAAAATAGGCATGAATTGAACAAATGGGTCTACTTAATGCTGTAATTTGGTCAACTTGTGTGTTTTAATGTATGTTTTATGTTCATGGAGTGTAAAAAAAAAACAAGTTTAAAATGTTTTGGGTTGATTTTGGATGAATTTAGACTGATTTGGAGACTCAAATATCTATATTCTGCAACTAAGTATTGATACTAGATGAACGAGTACAAGTACCGGTTGAAGGTAGTACATGTATTGATGAGTACTGGTGCTAACCTAAGAGAATATCGATATTGACCATCAGTATCGGTACTAATATTAACTTTGTTGTTTTCAATAAAAATAGACTTTGATTTCTTTATGTTTTAGTCTTGAAACTTCAATTTGCAATCAAATGAGTTTTAGATGTTCGTTCCAGTTGAAATATGGACAATATACTTAGAATGTGTTTAATTTCATATTGGTACTGTTAATTTCATGTTATTTCCAGAAACTTATATAGTTATATTTTAGTCCATAAAAGGATTTTTGCAATTAAGCATGTTCTTGCGGTTTGTTTGACTTTGAAATTTATCTATAGCCTATTTTGAGTATGATGTGCATGATGGTGTATTTATTTTGTGTAAATTCGAACTAGAAATTTAGGTTTCATGTAAAATAACTATTTTGCCCCTATTGTCAATTTGGTATTTTTGATTACAACCTGTAAGTGTCTTGTTATACTTGGATGTATGTTGCGTGACTAGTATGATTAAGGTTTGAATTTTAATCACAAAAATTATTAATTTCGAACACGTATCACTTTGATGGTTAATATGGAGCTCGTTATTCGAGTAGGAGCATCCCGACCGAATAACGGACGTCACAACGTGGGAGATGAAATAGGTTGACCGCTGAAATGCCTTGGGTCTGGAATGGGTAGTAAGCCTCGGGCTTGATAAATGGGCTCGGACAAAATTTATGTTTAAAAATATTAATTTTTTGGATAAACTACACCAGTGACATGTGTCACCTAATTGGAGAAGGGAGATGGAGGCCGGGAGGAATCAAACACATGTCCTTAGGGAACTCAAAGAGCGTGCTTACCGCTAGAACAAGTTAATTTTTGAGATATGAGATACAGCCTTTGATATATGTTTAAATGGTTGTTAATGACCGAAAAATTGAAACAAAAATTAATGAACTTGGGCAGATTCGAACCCATATCCCTAAAGTAAAAGTAGTAAATGCTTGCCATCAGACCAAGTATATTTTCAAGTTATAAAATTCAACATTTAATATATGTCTTATAATATTGTTAATGCCCGGAAAAAGGAAAAAAATATTGTTTTAGAAAAATCGAACATGAAACATCGAATTTAATTAAATAAATCAAAATTTAAATAAAAATATCACATTTTTAATTAAATTTTATTTAAATTTAAAAATGTGATATTTTTAAATTTAATATAAGATATATTAACTACAAGACACTTTCAGTTTATGCAAATATTATATTAGCAGTATAATAACATATACAGAACACTCAATACAAAAGGTTCGAATTTTAAATTTATTTAAATTTAAAAATGTGATATTTTTATTTAAACTTTAATTTATTTAATTAAATTCGATTTATTTAATTAGATTAGATGTTTCATGTTTGATTTTCCTAAAACCATATTTTTTTTTCGGGCATTAACAATATTAAATAAATCTGCATATTTTTTCCTTTTTTCCTAAAACCATATGTTGGGCATATTCATCAAACATGTTTCATGAATAAAGGACTCTGTGGGACTGGAACATCTAAAACAACCAAAAGAGACTTCATACTTGCTCACTTTACGATACTTGAACCCTGTCAATGGATGATCAAGATGACAGAAATGACGGATCTGTTTTCGTCTATGACTAGTGGTCGTGGTTGAAGAACCACAAACGAGGTCAAGGTTGAAGTCGCAACCCGAACACCGGTACAAGCAGTTTCGAGTAAGACCGGAACACCCATTACAAAAGAAATGGGAAGAAGAGTAACAGGCTTCCTCGAAGACCAGTTCAAGAGGGTGTTGATCAGTATGGAGAGGATGTGAGATTTCAAGAGGCAGTTGTTGCACAGCACACGATTTGTGTAGCCAAAACTTGCAGATTTCACAACCTTCAATCTGCACATTGCATTTATCACAACATGCATCTTGTTTCTCATACTTATCATAAACCAAGTGGTGTTCATGAAGGAAAGTGTTGAGAATGTAAATGTAGTTAGTTTCAAAGTTAGTTGTTAGAGGTTGTTAGCAGTAGTTAGATGCTTGTTGATTAAGCTTTGACTTTGGCTATATAAAGCCTCTTGTAAATTTATTTTAATCAATGAGAATGAATTAATTTTTCAACATGGTATCAGGAGTCCATATCTGATCCAATTCTGTTGGGCCGTTTTTTTCATTTCTTTGGCTTGCTTTCGTTTTTTCCTCTCTTCCGACCTGCTCTTGTTTTTTTCATTCTCATTTTTCCCCGTTCTTCGATATTGTTTTTTTCCTCTTCCGATGGCTACTTCGATTGATCTGAATCATGTCCTCTACCTTCATCCTTCCGATACGACCGGAGCTCCGATTGTTTCTGTGCAGTTGATCGGCATCGATAATTACGGCGTCTGGAGCCGATCGATGCGTCTTGCGTTGCTCGCCAAAAACAAATTAGGGTTTGTTACTGGCGATTGCAAACGCGATAGCTTCGTTGATACCCTCCGTTCGCAATGGGACTGTTGTGATGCGACTGTCATTTCGTGGATCCTGAACTCTGTCAGCCGTGATTTGTCTGTTGGCGTTGTTTTCGCTTCGAACGGCGCCCTCTTCTGGAAGTATCTTCGTGAGCGATTTGATAAAGTCGACAGTGCTCACATCTTTTTCCTTCATCGGGAGGTTGCTATGACTGTTCAAGGTGATCTCTCTGTCTCTTCTTATTTCACTCGATTAAAGCTCCTGTGGGATGAGCTTGCGGTTCTTGTTCCATTTTCAACGTGTGAGTGTACTGCTTCTGAAGACAATCTGGCTATACATCTTCAACAGCATCTCTTTCAGTTCCTTATGGGTCTCAATGAGACGTTCTTCGCCTTGCGGAGTCAGATATTACTAATGAAGCCTCTTCCGTCCGTTAACCAGGCTTACTCAATGATCCTCCAAGAAGAATCCCAACGGACTCATCTTCATGGTGTTTCTTCCGTTTCTTTAGCCTCTGATCCTACTGCACTTTATGTGTCTGGTGGTGCTGGTTCTCGCCGTCGTTTCAATGGAACGTGTGATCACTGCAAGGTTCAGGGTCATAAAAAAGATCAATGCTATCGTTTAATTGGTTTTCCGTCCGACTTTAAGTTTAGTAAGAAGAGGGATGTTTAAGCTGCTTTGGTTACTGACACTGTCACTCCTATGGCTTCTCTGATGCCTGGTTCTGGTTCTTTCTTGACACCGGCGTTCACACCTTCGCAATACCAGCAGCTGTTAGAATTGATTAATCGTGCTCCACCCTCTTCAGCCGATTCTTCAGCTAATCTGGCAGGTGATGTTTCTTGTTCCTCTGCTCGCTCAAGTTCTTTGTGGATTTTAGATACTGGAGCTACGAATCACATGTGTTGTGATTACATTTACTTGAATACTTCTCTTTTATGTTCATCCACTTGTCGTTCTGTGCTTTTACCTAATGGAAAAAATGCTGCCATTACCCATATTGGTTCTGTTTGCTTCCCTGATTTACATTTGTCCAATATTCTGTATATCCCTGATTTTACTCACAACCTTATCTCTGTTTCCAAATTAACCTCCGATTTGAGTTGTACTGTGATTTTCTTCCCTGATTTCTGTTTGATTCAGGGTCTCTCCAGTGGCAGGATATTGGGGATTGGTAAACTGTGTGGGGGCCTTTATGTCTTCATATCTCCTGCTTCTGTGCCTGGTTTGTCTTTGTCTTTTCCCTCTTTTTTTCCTTTGTTTGATGTTAAATCTTCTATTTCATCTTGTATGCATTCTGAGCTTAATAAAAGTATGTTGTGGCATGCTCGTTTGGGTCATGTACCCTATAATACTATATCTAAATTGCCTCTTTCTGATAGTATTTCTGGTAGCTCTAGGTTTCCTTGTCCTGTTTTTCCTCTAGCCAAACAATCTAGGCTTCCTTTCCCTTCTAGTTCTACTCAGTCTAAACTTCCATTTGAGCTTTTACATATGGATCTTTGGGGACCATATCGAACCTCCACTATTCATGGTGAACGGTACTTTCTCACTATCGTTGATGATTTTTCGAGGACAACATGGGTGTTTCTGTTGAGATTAAAGTCTGATACTGTTTTGTTCATCAAATCTTTTGTTTCCTATGTTCAAAATCATTTCTCAGCCTCTGTTAAGTTTGTTCGTACTGATAATGGGACTGAATTCTTCAATTCTTCATGTTCTGAGTTTTTTTCCTCTCTTGGCATTGTGCATCAAAGTAGTTGCATCCATACACCACAACAAAATGGTATAGCTGAGCGTAAGAATAGGCACTTATTAGATGTTGCTCGTGCCTTGAAATTTCATGCCAAAATTCCTGTTAAGTTTTGGGGTTACTGTGTCACAGCTGCCTGTTATTTGATTAATCGTCTTCCTTCTTCAGTTTTACACTGGAAGACACCTTATGAGTTGCTTTATCATCGTCCCCCTTCTCTTTCTCATCTTCGTGTTTTTGGGTGTCTTAGTTATGCTACAAATACCAACTCTTCTGACAAATTTTCTCCTCGAGCTTTTCCTTCTGTCTTTTTTGGTTATTCTGAGGTTCAAAAGGGATACATTTTGTTTAACTTGGATTCCAAGTCTTTTTTTGTCAGAAGAGATGTAGTTTTTCATGAGGAAATTTTTCCTTTTCATTCTGTTACATCTGATATTTCTCCTTGGTTTTTTCCTTCTCATGGTTCTGCTTCTGATGATGATTTCCTTAGTCTTCAGTCCCCTACAGTCTCAACAGATTCTACCCATGTTTCATCTGATACTTCCATCCCTAGTGTTTCATCTAGTCCTTCTGTTCCTTCTACTGATTCTACTGATTCTGTTCCATCTGTTCCTCATACTTCTTCACTTCCTTCTGTTCGAAGATCTGTTCGAACTATTCGTCCCCCTCAATGGCTTAATGACTTTGCCTCTGTTTGTCATTCCTCTACCATTAAATTTCCTATTTCTTCTTCTTTGTCTTATGACCATCTTCCTTCTTCCACTCGTTCTTTTCTCTCTCATACTTCTATTGTTGAACCCAAAACCTATTCTGAAGCCAGTAAAGATTCTTTGTGGATTAAAGCTATGAAAGAGGAAATTCAGGCTCTTGAAATCAGTCACACTTGGTCATTGGTTCCTTTTCCATCTGGTAAAATTCTCATTGGCTGCAAATGGGTCTTTCGAGTGAAGTATAATTCCTCTGGTGCTGTTGAACGATACAAAGCATGTCTCGTGGCCAAGGGTTATAATCAAAAAGCTGGGGTTGATTACACTGAAACATTCTCTCCTGTAGCTAAAATGGTCATTGTTCGAACCATTTTGGCTCTTGCTGCTGCCCACAATTGGCCACTTTACCAGATGGATGTCTACAATGCCTTTCTTCAAGGTGACTTGCAAAAAGAAGTTTATATGGAGATGCCTCCTGGATTCTGCAGCCAGGGGGAGTCCAGGGTTTGTAGGCTGCATAAATCTCTTTATGGATTGAAGCAAGCTTCAAGACAATGGAACATGAAGCTTTGTGAAGCATTATTAAATGCTGGTTATTATCAAAGTATATCAGATTACTCTATTTTCACAAAGAGAAAATGAGATGCAATTGTGATAATGCTGATCTATGTAGATGATTTACTCATTACTGGAAATGATGGTACTCTGATTTCAGAATTGAAGTTGTTGAATCAGAGTTTTAGAATGAAAGATCTAGGGGATTTGAAGTTTTTTCTGGGATTTGAAGTAATGAGATCTAAGGAAGGCATTTTATTGAACCAGAGGAAGTATGCTCTAGAATTAATTGAAGATCTGGGTCTTGGAGGTTCCAAACCAGCATCTACCCCTTTGGAACAAAACATGAAGTTTACAACAGCAGTTTATGATAAAGAACTTGAGCTTAATGAAGAAGATAAACTCTTGGAAGATGTTTCTGTTTTTCAGAGGTTAATTGGAAGACTTATCTATCTTACACATACTAGACCAGACATAACGTTTGCTGTGCAGAATTTGAGTCAATTCATGCATCAACCGAAGGATTCTCATATGTTGGCAGCTTTGAGAATTGTTAAGTATATAAAGAAGAATCCTGGTCAAGAGTTGTTATTTGAGACATCAAACGAAGAGCAGATTTCAGCATATTGTGATTCAGATTGGGCATCTTGCCCGATATCAAGGAAGTCAGTAACTGGGTATTGTGTTAAGATTGGGAAGTCTCTAGTTTCCTGGAAATCCAAAAAACAAAATACAATAGCACGATCTTCAGCAGAAGCTGAATATCGTAGCATGACAGTTGTAGAGTCAGAAGTAATTTGGTTGACTGGATTTCTAAAAGAACTTGGTTTGTATAAATCTGGTCCAGTGAAACTCTTTTGTGACAACAAGGCTGCACTTCAGATTGCAACAAATCCGGTGTTCCATGAGAGAACCAAGCATATAGAGATAGATCTTCATTTTGTGAGAGAGAAGATACAAATGGGGTTAATTCAAACTCAGCACATTTCTTCCTCAGAGCAACTAGCAGACATTATGACAAAAGCCCTTGGAGTGCAGCAACATGAGTACCTTCTCAGCAAGTTGGGAGTTAAAGATATTTTTCAACTACCAACTTGAGGGAGAGTGTTGAGAATGTAAATGTAGTTAGTTTCAAAGTTAGTTAGTTAGTTGTTAGAGGTTGTTAGCAGTAGTTAGATTCTTGTTGATTAAGCTTTGACTTTGGCTATATAAAGCCTCTTGTAAATTTATTTTTATCAATGAGAATGAATTAATTTTTCAACAGAAAGGTTTGAGGTTCATCCTCTCAAATGTGGATAGAAAGGAAAGATGGGTAGATGGAGAGTAGATGGTTGAAAGATATATCCAGGAGCTTGGAATTTATGTATATATATAACCATAGAAAGAACAAAAGATTCGATTATCACTTCAAGTAAAGAATAGCGAAAGTTGATAACCAAGATAAGAATCGATGATCACTTCAAGATAAGAATAGCGAAACTTGAAAAAAATCAATTTTTTCCTCACTTCAAGATAAAAAAATTTGTTTCTAGTTTTAGTTTCAAATTAAATTCCTGACGATTAATATATTCATATTTATGACATGATATTGAGCTCATGATTTTGTCATGGCATAATCCAAGAACTCGATCAGTTCTCAATTTGATGCTATAATTACTATTCTGACTCTAGTTTTGAACCGAAGTCAAACGTTACCAATAACTATAAGCAACAATGAAAAGCTTGCAAAGAAGATTTCAAAACGTGGTAATAAGAAATTGTTATGTTATTTGACCATATTGTTCCTCCTATTGTTAGAGAGGATGATGTAGATGTTGCTATCGCCTTCAATGTTGTCGAGACATGAAAGTACTCATGTCGTTATTGCCTTCAACATTGCCAAGACATAGGAGCACTCTGATTTCCTATACTGTAATTACATTCTCAAAGTCGTATCTAATGCACGTTATGAAATGCACAATATTATGAGAATGATGAGAAGTTTTAAGTTATCATAGAACATGTGGGAAAGTTGTGCTATCAGTAAATTACCTTTTAAATAAGATGTCCCACAAGAAAAAGAAAAATACACCTTTTGAATTATGGAATGGTAGACAATTTTCCTACAACTAGTTGAAAGTGTGAAGTGTCTTGCCAAAGTACTGACTCCTTTATCGAAGCAAATGAAAGTAGCTCTTAAAATGATGGATTGTATTTTCTTTGACTATGCTTGTCATAACAATAATAATAATGGTATTAGTTGTGGGAACGAAAGAATTTTGTTACCATGGATTATCCTCCTAACGTGTTTGTTTTTGTGATAATTGGTTATGTTGGTATAGCAGTTTTTTGTGCATGAATCAAAGAATCTTAAATTTCATAAGAATACGATATTGAAATCTAAAATTGTCTCATTCTTTTGTAAGACTAAGGATTGAATATTGATAAAAAATTGTCAAGACTTCCAATAAGAGGTTGATGGGCAAGGGTGAAAAGGTCTTTCGGATCGAATTTTCTACTTATGTGCTAAAATATGAAAATTAATGTGAAAAATATAAAATTTCCTCATTTTTCCAACAATCCCCCACACAAAACATTTTTCACGTCTATTGGATGAAAATTGTCAAGACTAAAATTGCCTACCTATCTTATGCAAATATCTAACGTAGAATCTATCACCATATCGAGTCAATGTTTTTGAACCATCAATTTTATTCATGTGGAAGATTGTTGGAAAAATAATACATTTTGGTTGAATAATATTGATGCCAAGTCATGCCACTTGGTGAATAAACATGCTAATAATTAGGGGTGTGCATTATTTGGTTTCAACCGAATTAATCGATCGAAACGATTTTTTTGCTAATTCGGTCGGTTACTTTTAGGTAGGTTTGGTTAACAGATAATTTGTTTTGAGAAATTTGATTATCGGATAATTTTGTTCGAAACTGGTTAAATAACCGAATTAACCAAAATTATTATATATGTAATATTATATATTACATATATTTATTTTTGTTCATTGAACTTTTAAAAATTATAAAATTATCATTATTTTTTTATATATTATAAAATGGTCATTAAATTTTTTATCAAATTAGCATAAAATAAAAGTTCAGTGACTAAAAAGATCATTTTAGCATAATTTAGTGACCAATTGTGTAATTACCCAAAATTTTATAACAATTTCGGGTAACTCGAAAGCCGGCCGAATTAATCGAAATTTTTTTCGGTTCGGTTAAAAAAATTGAAAAAATTTCAGTTCGGTTAACGGTTAAAAGGAAAAAAATCGGTTAATAGATTTTGGGTAATTCGGTTCGGTCGGTTAACCGAATGCACACCCATACTAATAATAAGTCGTGTCACTTGGTGAATAAATTTATTAATTTTTTATTTCAAGTTGCATCCATTCAATCATATCCATTAACTTTTTAACAAATTTTTCCATCAAAAAGTTTAATCTTTTCATCAAACGGTTTAATTTTTTCATTCTCTATATAAAGGAGATATTTCCAAAACATTTTACATCACAAAACAACGAACACGTTATTTACCATTACAAAAAAAACATGCATCGAAAAATATTTTTGGTTTTCGGTGATAAAGGAAGGAAAGATTGTGTTCGATTGTTAACTATAATTGTTCTACTATTGTGAACGTTCATTGTTGTATCCTGGGACATAGACGTCTAACGTTACTCAAGTATTGAGAAGAGGACAAATCTGTCTTAAAGAAACTGTTCATACATGCCTCAACAAAATTTCTTCTGATTTTTACTATGTCTAATTTTCAGGTTTTGTTTTTAATTTATTGTTTTTTTACTATATTTGAATTATTAATGCACCTATTTTCTAACGGTTATTGTACTGATATGGTTGATAATAACCCTATTGACGAATCTGCCTTTATTCCACACGTGAAAAAGAGAATATTTCCTTGAATTTAATGCCTCTCTTACCTCTTCTTTGGGAAGGTCTCCATTGTTAAGTATGAAGAAGAGGCAAAATTGGTCAAATGGGGGAATTTTTACTTTTTTTTTAATCAAATTGCCCAAACACTCGGAAAAGGCTGAAATGCTCTAGCAAAGCTCGTGGACACAAGGGATTCTTTAGTTCTTGAGATTTCTTCTTGTGCAGCTTGCTCTTATTTTCTGAAAATATTTTTAAATACTTTGATATAGATATTATTTACTCAATCATAAACTGATTTTATTTTACTTAAGTTTATCTTGGATGATTCATAATTTGTTAATATAAATAATGAGGTTTTGCTGGGAAGCTTGATCCTAACTCACCACTAGAAATAAAGTAGAGTTTCAACGACTAAAAGAAGTAGAGCTTATATGGGTAAAAGCTTGCTAGGGTTGAGATAGGAATGAGATGTCTTAGCATACTTTTATCTGGTTTCTCGAGCTAGGAATAGTCAAGGGACATTATAGTGCCTCTATCGAGTATAGGGGTGAGTGTTTGATCGAGTCGAGTCAAAAAAGTTTGATTGAGTTGACGCATCATATTTTAAAGCTCAAACTTTATTTGATTTTTTTTTCGATTTGAGTCGAGTTTATGAAATTTGGTTCGAGTCGAGTCGAGTTTTCGAGTTCCTATAAAAATTTAATTGTAATTATTTATCATGTTATAGTATAGTTTCATTCTAATTTAAACGACTTTCTCTAATCATATAAGATATGCATATATATTTCATCATATTTTTTCATATGTGGCATATATTTCTTCATATATATATATATATATATATATATATATATATATATATATATATATAGAGAGAGAGAGAGAGAGAGAGAGAGAGAGAGAGGGAGAGAGAGAGAGTTAGGATCCATTCCCCCTCAGGAAAATTTGAGGAACTTAACTCAAACTTAAAAATCAATCCACTAATTACTAAAAAAATTGAGTTATTCGAATTTTCATTTTACAACTCAACTTTATTTGAATATTTTTTTCGAGTCAAGTCGAGTTTATGTAATTTCAAGTTATTCAGAACGAGTCAAGTTTTTTCGCCTCGAGTCGAGTCGAAAATTTCGATTTTTTTGAGTCGAATCGAGTCGAGTTTTGCTCACTCCTAATCAAGTAGCATAGTTGCAATTTTGTGCTAAGTGTTTCATGTTATGATCATATGATTCTTGGGGTAAATAATTTAAAAGTTATAAAAATATAATTTTAAATAAATATATATTTAAAATATTAAAATATAATTTTAAATAAGTTAAAAATATTTTAAATTTATTTAAATAATTAAAATAAGTAAATAAATAATTTTTTAAAATTTATAAAATAATTAATTTTCTTTAAAAGTAATTATTTTTTAAAATAATTGACTGATGATTTTTGTATATATTATTTATAATATTAAATGTAAAATGATTTAAGGTTAATTAAGTAACTGTATCGAATAAATCAATTGATTTAATCATTTATGCGACAAAATATATGTTGAGTTGATCACATAATTGCAAATGGCCAAGAGGGGGGTGAATTTTAATTAAAATTTTGGTAGGAGATAAAGGTGAAAAATAAAATGTGACACAAGAAGTTAGAGTGGTTCAAGTTTTCCAAATGAACTCTACATTCACTACCTTAGTTCCCACTAAAGATTTTCAACCAATTCACTACTTGAATTATTCCCCTTTTCTTGGATGAGGAGGTAACCTTACAATTTAATTAAGCTTTCTACCCAAAGCTTAATCCACTCACTTTTACAAAGAGATGAATTTGGTAAACTATAAAAGTTCCTCTCAAAGGATGAATGTTTACCCAAATACAATTTCAAACTCCCCAAACTCACAATACAAGATTACAATAAGAACACAAGAGTTGGTACAAGAATTTGACTATGAAAGGCACTAGGGTTTGGATTTGATGCTTTGATGTTGCTTGTAGGTTCAATAGTTGTTGCTTGTTCAATTGAGACTTGTTTTTATACCCTTGCATTGAATTCTAGCCGTTTGGGTAGTTGGGATCATCAATAGAGCCGTTGAGATCATTTTTCCCGCAATAAATGCAGCTCTACTGCCTAATGTATCGGTACTCGTAGGGACCGTATCGATACCTGCATCAAAGAGGAAAGAGCCGTTGTGACTGAAAACAAAGCATATCGATACGCATAGAAAGCGTACCGGTACGGTTTTAAGGGGCGTATCGATACAGTGTTTGCTCACTGGAATCCCAAGTTTTGTTTTCTTAAAGATCGTATCGATACGCATCCTTAGCGTATCGGTACGGTATAACAGTCTTTTAAAAATTGGGAAACCAACCAACTGACAAGTTAACGTTCCAAAATTAAATGCAAAGATTTTGCAAAGATAAGCTTATCGTATCGATACGGTTGCAAAGCGTATCAGTACGATATCATTGAAAGAGTTACCTAGATGAATATCGTATCGATACGGGGTAATACCGTATCGGTACACTAAATCCATTAAAATTCCAGTGGCTAAAACCCGTATTGATACGCCTAGGGGTATCGATACGCCTGGGCGGTTTTGTATAGTTTGGCTTGAAAACTTATAGGAAAGACTTAGAAAAATTTATCCTTTTAAGAACTTGTCTTGAGATATTATTTTGTTTAAAATACTTGTCAATAGTGAGACTTTAAAGAGTACTTAAAAATTTATTGTTTTGCAAATTGGTCCATAAGTTTAGATGTTATATCAAAATCAATTTTGGTTTCACAATCTCCCCCTTTTTGATATAACAAAACCACAAATAAATTTTTAAGTTTTTGAAACTTTTGAAAAGCTTTCTCCCCCTTAATTTAAGATGGATTTTCAAAAATAAAAAAATTGATTCTATAATCATTCTCCCCTTTTTGTTAGATCAAATATAAACACAAGGATAATAGCAACAATTAATTTATAAAATTCAAAGCAAACATAATAGTTCCAATGAAACTTCAAAGGAAAAGCAACATAATAATTCAAACTTAGATCCTAAGACATAGATAAAAGGCATAAACTTAGATCCTAAAACAAAGGTGCAATAACAAAAAAGAAAAGACTAAATGCCATGAGATGATATGCAAAAACTACTCGTCCGCCCCATCATCTTCCTCGTCCTCTTCATCTTCAGCGTCTTGAGTGGGTCGATTCCTCCGATTTTGGTTAAGCCAAGCACCATGGAAGGCGGTGAGAGAGATATCCATGGAGTTTTGGCGAAGAGCCATGACTTCTATTTTATTCTCCATACCTTTGACGCGATCTTCCAAGGAGGTGAATCTAGTGTCCATAGCGGTAAAAACGGCTTCCATGGAAGTGAACTTCTCATTGAGGAATGTCATTAGGGTGCCCATGGAAGAGGAATCAATCGGAGCTCGTTGAGAGCTTGAAGGAGCATGAGAAGCATCAACCGGAGCATCTTGTAAAGGAGCTTGAGGGTTACGAACCCATTCATTGTCAACATAAGAGAAACCGGCACGAGATAGAGAACGCTCATTTATGGGTAGGCCAAGGGGTTCGGGATAGTCATGGGAACAATCAATTTCAAGAGAATGGAAAAGATAACTCAAAGCCGTAGAGTAGTAAAAAAATTTGACTTGTTCGGTGTGACGGTGTTGGACTAGATAGACAAGGTCGGCAAACATAATTTGACAAAGGTTTGGACGTTGACCTTCCCTAAAGCACTTAAGCCAAAAATCATCGACTTGACGAATAGTAGAAAATTTTCCTCCCGATGGACGCTAAAACCAAGAAACAAGAAGATGAAGGATTCGGTCCTGAGCATTTAAGACTTTGACTGAGCCTAAAGGACCCGTACCTAAGGACTTCTCATCATCAACACCAATGTTTTCAAAACCAAAAGTTGTACATAAAACATTTTGATCAATTGTAATGGTTTTGCCCATAACAAAGGAATCAATAGCAATGACATGTTCTCTAGCTTCATCATGAACACATAAAGCATTTGAAAAGAATATGATGACCAAATTGCTATATAGAATAGGAGGAATGCTTAAAAAAGTTAGAAATTTCCATTGCTTAATTAAAGGGAGGTATTGAAATTTAAAACGGGCTGAGCTTAAAAACGGGACAGACACAACACGTTCTTCCCTAAGGGTCATGCCTTGAAATAGTTTGTAACGAGACATATCGGCATTGTTGGGAAAACTACAACTAAGAATATGAGGGAGATTAGGTTTAAGGTTACCCTCGTCATCCTCACTAGGATCAGAAATAGCAAGATAACGTTTTGCTCTCTTTTTTGACGGTGCCATAACCCTGAAAACACATCAAAAACGATTCGAATATGTATGCAATTAACATCATATTCAACCCAATAAATTCTAATAATTCAAGGTAATTGTAAAGGAAAATTTTATTTGAAAAAAGATGTATACAAATTTGAGCAAAAGTTTAAAAAACAGATTAAAAAATACGAATAGAAAATATATTCGAATGAAAAAATTTTGATGAAAAAATCAAAACCCATAATATAAAAGTATGTTTTGTACAAAAACTAAGTTGAAGCAATTATAAAAATCGAACGAAAATAAAAGAAAATAAAAGAGAAAGATTTTATACCTTGAATTGTTAGATTGGATGAATGTGGTGATGTGAGTGCACTAGATTGTTGACAAAGCTTAGCTTTGATGTGGAGATCAAAAACCCTCAAAGAATTTTGAAGTTTGATGGAAAAAATTTAAGGATTGGGGTTTTTTATAAAGGGTTACGACTAGGGTTTTGAAGAGAAAAGAGGGGTTTTTAATTTTAAAGTGTTTTTGAAGATGCAGTCCTAAATAGCCTCTCCGCCGAGACCGTATCGGTACGCGTGTATAGCATATCGATACCCTTTAACCCTAATTTTTTATTTGTCGTTACTACCGTATCGATACGCGGGACCGTATCGGTACGACTTGACCTTGATTAACTCCCTTGACTTAACCGTATCGATACGCGGGGTCGTATTGATACTCGTTGAACTTCAAAGATTTCCCAGTTATGAACCCGTATCGATACGCTTCAGCCGTATTGATACACCTTTACTAGATAAGGCATTTATGACAGATTTAAGTGCAAAAATCCAACTTTAAACGTCCCTAAATGCATGTAAATGTCCTATGAACAAGTTTTAATGGCTAAACTTAATGCATACTCCCCCTAGCAACATGTATAGAAGCAAAAGGAGTCAAATTAACACAAGCATGAATCACAAACAATTTCAAGCAATTTTTTGACATTTTGGGACCTAGAAGGGGTCAAGAAAAGCTAGTTAAACCTAACTCCTTCCTAAGGGTCCAAAAGCGCTCTTTATCTAAAGGCTTTGTGAATATATCCGCTAATTGGTTCAAGGTGTCAACATACTCTAAAACAACATCATTTTTCAACACATGATCTCTAATGAAATGATGTCTAATTTCTATGTATTTGGTTCTAGAGTGTTGGATGAGATTCTTAGTGAGACAAATGGCACTAGTGTTGTCACACCTAAGGGGTATGGTTTCTACTTCAACGCCATAATCCAAGAGTTGTTGCTTCATCCAAAGGACTTGATCACAACAACTCCCTAAGGATATGTACTACGCTTCGGTGGTAGATAAGGCTACGCTATTTTGTTTCTTAGAGAACCAAGATACGAGCATACTACCTAAGAATTGGCATGTCCCGGAAGTACTTTTCCTATCTATCTTACACCCCCCATAATCCGCATCCGAATAAGCATGAAGGCTAAAGGAGGAATCTTTAGGATACCAAAGGCCTAAGTTAGGTGTGTCTCTAAGGTATCTAAAAATTATCTTAATGGCAACTAAGTGTGATTCTCTAGGACTAGCTTGAAACCTAGCACACAAGCAAACACTAAACATGATATCCGGTCTACTTGCAGTAAGGTAAAGCAAAGAACCTATCATGGATCTATAAAGCTTAGAATCAATACACTTACCTCCTTCATCTTTGTCAAGCTTTATAGAAGAGCTCATAGGTATGGCTTGAGGTTTTGCATTCTCCAAGCTGAACTTTTTGAGCATATCGTTCACGTACTTAGCTTGATTTATGAAGGTGTCATCTTTCCTTTGTTTGATTTGGAGTCCCAAAAAGAATGAGAGCTCCCCCATCATGCTCATCTCGAACTCACCTTGCATTAGCTTAGAAAATTCTTTGCAATAACATTCGTTAGTAGAACCAAAAATGATATCATCAATATAGATTTGTACTACTAAGATGTCATTTTTATATCTTTTTATGAAAAGTGTAGTGTCCACCTTACCTTTTTCAAAACCCTTTTCAATTAAAAATTTTAAAGTCTCTCATACCAAGCTCTAAGAGCTTGTTTTAAACCATAAAGAGCTTTAGTTAGTTTGAACACATGGTTTGAAAATTTTGAATCCTCAAAACACGGTGGTTGTTCAACATTCACTTCTTCATTTATAAAACCGTTTAAAAATGCACTTTTCACATCCATTTGAAAAATCTTGAAATCATTATAACATGCAAATGCTAAAAGCATCCTAATGGCTTCCATTCTAGCTACGGGTGCATATGTCGCATCAAAATCAATTCCCTCTTCTTGGGTATAGCCTTGAGCAACAAGCCTAGCCTTGTTTCTCACTATATTACCACTTTCATCTAGTTTATTCCTAAACACCCATTTAGTTCCTATAGTAGATTGATTACTAGGCCTTTCAACTAATGTCCAAACTTTACTTCTCTCAAATTGATTTAATTCCTCTTGCATGGCCAAAATCCAAAAATCATCTTTTAAAGCTTTTTAATATTTTTAGGCTCAATGCATGAAAGAAATGCAACATGGTTCATTAATTTGAGAGAGGATCTAGTAGTTACCCCCTTGGATGGATCACCCAAGATTTCACCACCTTTGACATAGGTGAACTCCCTTGGGTAAGATACCTCCTTTTCCTCAAGAGCCAAGTCCTTCAAGGCTTCAAGAGGTGGATCTTGTGCATCTTCATCTTTAGTTGGAATCTCATCCACCTTTGACGTTTGTCCTCCATCAATGGCATCAAGAATTCCTACATCATTATCATCACAAGATTCCTTCCTCGGAAGGAGGTTATCATCGAAAACAACATGTATAGACTCTTCAACTACTAGAGTTCTTTTATTAAATACACGATAGGCTTTAGAGTTTAAAGAGTACCCTAAGAAAATAGCTTCATCACTTTTAGCATCAAATTTACCTAAGTTTTCTTTACCATTATTTAAGACAAAACACTTGCAACCAAAAGGATGAAAATAGCTAATGTTAGGCTTCTTAGATTTTAAAATCTCATAAGATGTTTTCTTCAAAATTGGCCTAATCATTACTCGATTTATAATATAGCAAGCGGTATTTGTGGCTTCCGCCCAAAAATATTTAGGTAAATTATTTTCGCAAAGCATGGTTCTAGCCATTTCTTCTAAAGTTCGATTTTTCCTCTCAACTACCCCATTTTGTTGAGGAGTGCGAGGTGCGGAAAAATTATGGCTAATCTCATTTTCATTTAAAAACTCTTTAAAACCTAGATTTTGAAATTCGGTTCCATGATCACTTCTTATGTGAGAAATTTTAAATTCAAGATCATTTTGAGTTATTTTAGAAAATGTGATGAATTTTTCTAAAGCCTCATCTTTTGTACTTAAGAATAGAACCCAAGTAAACCTAGAATAGTCATCTACAAGTACAAAGGCATATGATTTACCACCCAAGCTCATTGTTCTAATAGGCCCAAAAAGATCCATATGAATCAATTGTAAACATCTACTAGTAGAGACATCATTAATGGATTTAAATGAAGTTCTATGTTGTTTATCCTTTGAACATGCATCACAAATTTTATCATTAGAAAACTTAAGTTTGGGTAAACCTCTAACTAGATTAAGGGAAATTAATTTCTCTAAGACACTCATGCTAGCATGTCCTAATTTTCTATGCCAAAGCCATGAGTCATGTTCATCATGTGCAACTAAGCATGTATGAGATGAATGGATGTCATCTAAATGCACCATATAGATATTGTTTATTCTATGTCCTATGAGCATTAATTGATTTGTTTTAATGTTCAGAATTTTGCAACCACTTTTATCAAATAAAACATTAAAACCCTTGTCATATAATTGACTAATGCTCAATAAGTTATGTTTAAGACCGCTGACATACAAAACATTTTCAATGAAAATAGAAGAGTGATTACCAATAGAGCCTATTCCTTCAATGTAGCCTTTGGAGTTGTCACCGAAAGTTACCACTCCACCACTTTTTGGCTTTAGTTCCATGAATCTACTCTTGTCACCGGTCATATGTCTTGAGCATCCACTATCAAGGTACCATGAGTTTTGGCTTGAAGCTTTGGCCTTGTAGCAATGCTCCCCTACAAACAAAGAAATTAGGCCTTGATTTTTGGTACCCAAATCATTTTGGGTCCATGTGTGTTAGCCTTCAAAATTTTGGTTCCCTTAGGAATCCAAGAAGCAATAGCATTCATATTATTAGAAATAATGAGTTCCTTAGGAACCCAAACACTTCTAACCTTTTGACCTCTAGATTGCTTATGAAACTTTCTTTGTTTAGGAATAAAATGTTTTCTTTTTACATATTGGGATTTAGAAGAGTTTCCCTTTTCAAAATGGTTTTTCCCAATAGCAATTGATGTTTTAAGATTATCCACTTCCTTTGTGTGATAATCTTGAAATCGGAAAGAAGTTTTTCAAGTTCAAGGTTTTTCTTTTTAAGATCATTTGAAAGATTTACAAAATACAAAACCTTCTTTTCCAATTCGGAGTTAGTTCTTAAAAATGTTTTATTTTGATTTTTTAAATCGGAAATGTTTCTCTTGTTTCTCAAAATGGATTCTTTATATTTTCCAACTAACTCATTTTGATTTTTGGTACCCAAATCATTTTGGGTCCATGTGTGTTAGCCTTCAAAATTTTGGTTCCCTTAGGAATCCAAGAAGCAATAGCATTCATATTATTAGAAATAATGAGTTCCTTAGGAACCCAAACACTTCTAACCTTTTGACCTCTAGATTGATTATGAAAATTTCTTTGTTTAGGAATAAAAGGTTTTCTTTTTACATATTGGGATTTAGAAGAGTTTCCCTTTTCAAAATGGTTTTTCCCAATAGCAATTGATGTTTTAAGATTATCCACTTCCTTTGTGTGATAATCTTGAAAATCGGAAAGAAGTTTTTCAAGTTCAAGGTTTTTCTTTTTAAGATCATTTGAAAGATTTACAAAATACAAAACCTTATTTTCCAATTCGGAGTTAGTTCTTGAAAATGTTTCATTTTGATTTTTCAAATCGGAAATGTTTCTCTTGTTTCTCAAAATGGATTCTTTATATTTTCCAACTAACTCATCATAAACCTCTTGCAATTCATCGTAAGCATCTTGAAGCTCATCAAAGGTAAAATCAAAATTAGATGAGTTAGGGTTTACCTTTGGTTCATCATCAATGGCCATGAGAAAAAGATTGGCCACTTCCTCCTCCTCCTCGGATGACTCATCGTCACTCCAAGTTGCTACTTGAGCTTTGAGCTTGTTCTTCTTCCCAAAGCTCTTCCTCTTCAATTGAGGACATTCGGAACGGATATGGCCGGGTTTCTTGCATTCATAGCAAGTGATCTGGTCCTTCTCCTCTTCCTTACTCTTGCTCTTGAAGTCTCCTTTTCTAATGAACTTTTTCCCACGATTGGACTTCATAAAGCGAGTGAACCGTTTGGCCAACATGGCCATCTCCTCATCTTCATCTTCACTAGAATCGCTTTCATGGTATGAAGCTTTAAGAGCGATTCCAATCTTCTTCTTCTCAACATCCTTCTTCTCAACCTTCTTCTCTTCCATTTTCTTTTCTTATTCTCTTCCCTTCCTCATGATCTCATGGGTTAGTAGAGATCCAACACGAGCATCAAGCTTGAGAGTTTTCAAATCTCGAGCTTCAATAATAGCCGTTCTCATGCCATCTCATGACTCCGGAAGAGAGTACAACAATTTCTTCACTAGCTTGTCTTCGGGGATGATTTCACCGAAACCCTTCAATCCGTTGACAATGATCGAGAATCGATCAAATATCTTGGAAACACTCTCATCGGGATCCATCTTGAAATTTTCGTATCTTAGATTGAGTAGCCCGATTTTTGTTTCCTCGACATCGCTAGTTCCCTCATATGTTGTCTCGAGGGTGTCCCAAACCTCCTTGGCATTCTCGATCGAAGACACCTTGGAGTAGATATCCGGACCAAGTGCACAAAAGATGATATGAAGAGCTTTATCATTTACTTGCATCCTTCTTCGTTCATCTTCCGTCATTTCGGCTTTCACCTTTGGGACGAGTCTTGCTTCACCATCTCTCTTCATGGGTATGTATGGACCTTCTTCAACCACATCCCACACCATGTAGTTGGTAGACTTGATGAAGAGCCTCATCCTATTCTTTCAATATGGGTAGTTATCCCCATTGAAGAATGGTGGCTTGGTAGTAGTTTGGGACTCGTAGCGGTTGGAGTTGGAGGTGGATGCCATTGCTTGACTAGTTGTTGATCAAACTCTCCTAGAATCGACTCAAGAGGGTTGTAATCCTTCCAATGAGTGTAGCTTTGATACCAATTGTTGAGTTGATCACACAATTGCAAATGGCCAAGAGGGGGTGAATTGGCAATTAAAATTTTGGTAGGAGATAAAGGTGAAAAATAAAATGTGACACAAGAAGTTAGAGTGGTTCAAGTTCTCCAAATGAACTCTGCATCCACTACCTTAGTTCCCACTAAGGATTTTCAACCAATTCACTACTTGAATTCTTCCTCTTTTCTTGGATGAGGAGGTAACCTTACAATTTGATTAAGCTTTCTACCCAAAGCTTAATCCACTCACTTTTACAAAGATATGATTTTGGTAAACTATAAAAGTTCCTCTCAAAGGATGAATGTTTACCTAAATACAATTTCAAACTCCCCAAACTCACAATACAAGATTACAATAAGAAGACAAGAGTTGGGTACAAGAATTTGACTATGAAAGGCACTAGGGTTTGGATTTGATGCTTTGATGTTGCTTGTAGGTTCAATAGTTGTTGCTTGTTCAATTGAGACTTGTTTTTATACCCTTGCATTGAATTCTAGCCGTTTGGGTAGTTGGGATCATCAATAGAGCCGTTGAGAGCATTTTTCCCGCAATAAATGCAGCTCTACTGCCTACCGTATCGGTACTCGTAGGGACCGTATCGATACCTGCATCAAAGAGGAAAGAGCCGTTGTGACTGAAAATAGAGCGTATCGATACGCATAGAAGGCGTACCGGTACGGTTTTAAGGGGCATATTGATACGGAGGGCCGTATCGATACGGTGTTTGCTCACTGGAATCCCAAGTTTTGTTTTCTTAAAGATCGTATCGATACGCATCCTTAGCATATCGGTACGGTATAACGGTCTTTTAAAAATTGGGAAACCAACCAACTGACAAGTTAATGTTCGAAATTAAATGCAAAGATTTTGTAAAGATAAGCTTATCGTATCGATACGGTTGCAAAGCGTATCGGTACGGTATCATTGAAAGAGTTTCCCAAATGAATATCGTATCGATACGGGATAATACCGTATTAGTACACTAAGTCCATTAAAATTCCAGTGGCTAAAACCCGTATCGATACGCTTGGGCGTTTTTGTATAGTTTGGCTTGAAAACTTATAGGAAAGACTTAGAAAAATTTATCATTTTAGGAACTTGTCTTGGGATATTATTTTGTTTAAAATACTTGTCAATAGTGAGACTTTAAAGAGTACTTAAAAATTTATTGTTTTGCAAATTGGTCCATAAGTTTAGATGTTATATCAAAAATCAATTTTGGTTTCACAATATATAAACAAGACGACAACGGTAAAAATGTCAAATTTTTTATTCCAACAATTATATCAACAAATACGATTAACTGGATCTTTGTGCTTTCAAAAAAAAGTTTTGATTAAAAAAAGCACTCTTCTATTCTAAAGACTTCAAATGGGCTGGAAATGGTAAAAACTTTAAGGGTAGTTCTGCGGTAAGGCGGTTAATATACGGCTAATATACGGCGTAACCGGTTAGAAAGGTGACCGGTTAAAGATAACAAAATCGGTAAAATTACCTATTTTGTTGATCTGAATATCAATATATTCGGTAGCGCCTAATTTGTTGATAATTTTGAGCTGATGGGGTTTAGGAAATTCCCACGATAACAAAATCGGTAAAGTTACCTATTTTGTTGGTCCGAATATCAATATATTCGGTAGCGCCTGATTTGTTGATAATTTCGAAAGTATCCATACTTTTTAGAAAGTATGGATACTTTTTGAACAGTAATGTAACCGCGGTTGAAAAAAAATGCCGAAACAATGTAACAGGTAAATCGTTACTAGATTGTTTGTTTAGTTTCGATACATTTGTAAGAACGTGTGCAAAAGAATCGGTACAATAGAAAAAATTAGACATAATCGGTTACATTATTAATACATATAATGTAACCGGTAAATCGTTACCGGATATTTTGTTTGGTGTCGATATTTTTTTTAAGAACATGTCAAAAGAATCGGTAAAATACAAGCAAATTTGACATAATCAGTTACATTACTTAAACATATAATGTAACCGGTAAATCGTTACCGGATACATTAGTAAGTTAAAAGGATTTTGAAACAGAAAAGGGTCGAAAGAATCGACACAATTCAAAAAAGTATCGATTAAATATATCATAATGATATAACCGGTTAAAAAGTATCTACTCTAATACAAACCAAAAAACCTTTGTATTGTTTGGATTTACAGAAAACCTAAGAGAGTATTTGAAATTGAACCGAGTTTGGTTGCTGCGAAATACAATGGAGGCGTTCTTGAAGTCGTGTTGTATCAGAATCGAAAGGAAAGGTTTTGGGTTTGGGGATTTTGAAGTAAAAGGTATGTTGTCGAAACCCTAGTTTTTTGGTAATGTAGTATTGGGAAGTTGGGGTTAATGTGTTGGGTTTAGTGAATTTGAAGTAAAATCGGAATTCGGATCGATTATAGGTCGAAATTGTAATTATATTTAGGAAATAAATATCGGTACTTTGTTCTGAGAACTTATCGGTAGAAATTTATAATGTCGGTAGAAAATGAATATCGATACTTTTTTCAGAGAACTGAAGCGAGATGGGTGCAAAGGATCATGAAGATGTTGTTCGTGAAGATGACACTGAAATGGTTGAAATGGAGCCGGAGAGTATAGAAAGTGAGGAAAATCCAAAGCAACTAAAGGGTGGATATATGTACTTCTAGTAAGTAGCAATGTATTTGTGTACTTGTTCTGTAAATGGTAATTGGATGAAAGTATTTAAGAACATTTAAACTTTCCTATCATGACAGTATGAAAGAAGTGCAGAGGATGAAGGAATGTGGTACTTACAATGTCAGTTCGGTATGTAAATTGAATTTATAGTGAATATAATGTAGGTTTAATATTTTGATTGTTGATGGTTTATGCATAATTTTCAGGTGAGAGACGATGTGGTGAAGAAATGGCACACGATGGGTGAAACTGAGAAGGAACCATTTAAGACGTTGTCCACAAATGATAGAGAACAATATTCGGCAAAGAAGAAAGCACAAGGAAACATTGAGAAGAAGGTATTCGTTAAACTTGTAAATACTTTGATAAATGATATATAAAAACTCTAACATTATATGTAAATAATATAGGAAGTGTCGACAAGGTGTAGCATAAAACGAGTGCACCACATAATAGAGGAGTTGAAAGCGAAGGATAAAGCCAATGTGTTGGAAGAAATGAGGTTTGGATCTCTTATTGGATTAAAGGACCGACCAATTCGGAGGGGATTGTGTTGCTTGTTGATGGGAGATTTTGATTTGAAAAAGTGTGAAGTTCGATACGGCAAATATTCATTTTATTTTGGTGTCCGAATTGTTGAAGCCGTATTGGGGCTACAAAATAAAGGGCAGAGTGTGGATGAAGTAATTAAGAGGGAGGATTGGAAAGAACTTGTGAAGAAGTATGGCCTAATGTCCAAGGTGACATATGCTACACTTGAGGACGATATAAAAAGTGGCAAGTATGAGGGGGATGATCTGAAGGCCCGGGTACTATTGTACATTGTCGGAGTATTCCTTTGTCCAACGGGTGATACATCCCCGAGCAAGGAATGTATGAAGTTGATTTGCGACTCCGGGTTGAAAGGTGAATTAAATTGGGCCTCATATGTCAGTGACAAATTATTTGATGCAATCAAGAGTTTTCAGAAGGCCAAAAACCCCACATACCTCAAAGGATGCATAGCTGTCTTAGAGGTAAATGAGTTGAATCTTGGTGTTGGTTTAGAAAACTTTGTAAATAGTTATTATAGAAAATGATAAAGTTTATTATAAATGCGGGTTGCATTGTTTGATTTTTGGTGTGATTCTTCAAGTGTGCCGACCTTCTAAAGAACTGGAGTGGCACGCATCATTGCATGGGGCAAGGAAGAAGTTGCTCGCGTTATGGCAAAGTTAAAGTTGGAAATACCGAAAAAGAAAGTAAGGATAATTTAAGTATTTATAGATTAGTAAGGACTTAAAAAAGAAAGATGCTCTAATAATGTAGTTTATTTGTGAAGGTTATTGGCGAGGAGGAAGAGGAGAAGGTGAAACAGAATGAAGGGGGAAGTAAATATGACATTTTGATGGCTGAGTTGGCGGAGGTAAAAAAAGTCGTTTCTGATTGTTTGCAAAGACAATCCAGAATCGAATAGGCAATTGAGAGCTTAAAGGGGGAAGTAGGGGAAAAGGTTGATGGTGTTGTGAAAGAAGTGGTCGAATTGAGGGGTGAGTTGAAGGGGGTGATTGGAATGGTAGAAAAAAAAATTGGATGAGGGGATAAATTTAAGTTCTGAAATTAAACAAAAGAGGAGTTATGTTGAGGAAAAATATGATGAACTTAAAAAAAATGATGAAGAAAATATATAAGAATTGAGTAAGAGGGAGGAAAATATAAGAGTAGTCCACGATCAAGATATGAGGACACCGGATCATGCAATAGATGTAGATCTCGATTCAGGGTGTCCTGCACCAAAGAAGAAGAAGAATAAAAAGGTAATATGAATAATACAATTGACAACCATTTTGATTATTGTGTTGTGGCTAATATCTATAATGAATATCGTAGGCTACAAAGGTCAAAATACCAAATGCAATTGGTTCAATAGAGGGTGCAATGTGTGATTATGTATGGAATAGTGGGTTGTTAGAAGCTGCGTAAGTAATATATATTGCTTTGCGAGTGATATTTAAATAATTTTGGGGAAAAATTAATACAAAAAATTGCTTGTATAGAGATGTTATCCTAGATTTCGAAAGCCAACACGGCACAGTAGGCGACCTTTGGTCGTTAAGACCTGGGGAATGGCTTTACAGTCCGATTATTGATTTGGTCGGCTGGTTGTTGGGTTACGACTCGATGAAGAATAGTTTAGGGAACTGGAAGATTTGTTTTTTTCCAGTCTCCTTTGTGGTAAGTTAAATTTATACAAATTTTCGTGTCAAATTTGTTTATGGCTGGTCAATTAATAGAGATTGTTTTTTAAAATGCAGTCAACGTTGATAGCGGACGGTCAAAATGTGCTGAATCTTATAAGCTTCTTTTCTAACACATTGGTCGACCATAATAAAATGACCGATTGTGACACGGTAAGATATTTTTGCGTACATGTTGTTTTGTATTTAAATAATAACAATAAATGTTATAATTTCTTGTGTGACATTTATTGTAGATCTTCTTGCCAATAAACGATGAGAATAATCATTGGTGTCTCTTGGTGTTGGATATGGTTGATCGTGTAGCATCGTTTCTTGATAGTCTACATACATCTTACCGGCACAGGAATAGAGTGGAACAATGCAAGAAAACAGTATGTGTCGATACATTTTGTAATTTATAATGCATAATTTCTTCGTAATCTAATTTAATAATTTTTTGACGCAGCTGGAATGTTTAGATAAATTTAATCAGGACGAGACCTTTGTTGAAGAATTTGGGAAGATTATGGTCCCAGTGAAGGATTTAAAATTTGTGGTCCGTAAGACGATGTTGCAAACGAACGGGTATGAAATTTGAGTATTTAATAAGTCAAAAATTTATTGTGGTTATCTAACTATTTGACATTTTGCGGCATTATAACAGATATGATTGCGGAATGTATGTGGTCATGTGGATGGAAGCTATTTTTGATGGGAGGTCAACGGATGATTTGGTAAGTGGTCCGAAAAGGAATTTTTTAAAAAAAAAATTGGTACTGACATTGAGTCGTAACAAAATGTTCTAATTTGAATGTAGGTTGTTGGGGAATATGATCGTCCGAGAATTTTAAACGATCTCATAAATCACGAACTTAATAAAAGGAGAGCTAAGTTCACAACTGCTTGCCTCGAACATATGAAAAAATAATTCCTTCTGAAAGCAAATATATGTACATAATGTTACCATAATTTTCCCACTATGTAATTGTTTATGATAGTTACGTTGTTGTAAATTATGTTAACATAATAGCTTGCTTGTTTGTAAATATTTAACAAATTTTTTGTTTGTTATGAAACTTATTCAGCATAAAGTTTCGATTCTTTAATAACGCTATACTAAACGCTATAAAAACTAATTATGGAGACTTTAATAACGCTATAAAAAACTATTGTTCGAAAATATCGATTCTTTCATCCCACAATTTAAACAAAACATCGAAACTTTTCAAAATAATGCTTGCCATAGTTTACTGGAATCAAAGTGTCAATACTTTGCTGCCGCTATGAGTACAAATATTGATACTTTTAAACGAAATATATGTATCCGGATAAAAAAATATCCCGAAAAAATCGATACTTTTTTCCCTATATGATAAAATTGTCGATACTTTTTGAAACAGAAGGATTGACATAGCTTACTGTTATCAAAGTGTCGATACTTTGCTGCCGCTATGAGTACAAATATCGATACTTTTAAACGAAATATATGTTTCCGGTTAAAAAAATATCCCGAAAAACTCGATATTTTTTCCCTATATGATAAAATTATCGATACTTTTTGAAACAAAAGGATTGACATAGCTTACTGTAAAGAAAGTTTTGATCCTTTTTGACGCTATGATTAAAAGTATCGATAAAATTAAACAAAATCAATGTTTCCGGTTGCGTCTTTACCGTTTTCATTACTGACTACATCAATATTACCGGTACAGTTGTCAATGTTTCCAGTACGATCTGAAATTGAAATTTAGGCGCGATTTCTATTTAACCCAGCCCTAAACTTAAACCTCCATTTCCTAATTTTATCGATACTAAAGCAGAGATCTCTTCCACTCCAACAACGACGAGCACAGTTCAGAGAAATTGCACCGTTCAACCTGGGTATAAAATCAACACCGACGAGGACGATTACTACGATCAGATTTACAGGTTAGTAAAAGAGATTGATTTTGCGTAATTTAGGGTTAGGGTTTTGCACGATTTAGGAGTAACCGTTCCTCTTCTGCATATAACAGTTCTAATGGCACCCAAAAAAATGGCACCCAAACGTAAGAGAGGTATTGCTTCCAAGATAAAGTCATCTTCTAAATCAAGGTCTGATGCTCAAGTAAGTTCTTCTGCAGCAAATATGTCTTTTGAAACGCAAAACTTTAGAAGCACAAAAGAGAAAGTGAAATATGTTAGCAATTTCAAAACAAGAAAGATTCGTCCAGAACGTGTTATTGACATGGACTTCTTCTTCGATGAGAAAAACAAATTTGGGTTTAAACAAACATTTACAGATTGGGGCTGGCTTGAACTGCTTGGTGTAGAACCAAAATAGTACCCCAATCTTGTTAGAGTTTTCTACAGTAATGCAACATTAGATGTAACAACCGTGTTTTGGGGTTAGGAGTTAGTCGGGTTAGTTGGTCCGAGTCGGTAAAATTTATTTTAATCAAATTGACCTTAGTTTGAGCCAATTGAGTTTAGAAAGTCTGTAACAGAGGTACGTAGCTTCCTAGGCTTAGCTGGATACTATAGAAGATTCGTAGAAGGTTTCTCTAAGTTAGCCGCTCCATTGACACAGTTACTTCAGAAGAGTGTTCAGTTTGAGTGGACAGATGCAAGACAGAGAGCCTTTGAGAAATTGAAAGAAGCTTTGACCCAAGCACCGATCTTGATTCAGCCAGAGTTTGGGAAAGACTATGTAGTTTACAGTGATGCTTCTTATGTAAGCCTAGGTTGTGTTCTTATGCAAGACCAGAGAGTGGTGGCTTATGCCTCAAGACAGTTGAAGACTCACGAGCGTAACTATCCGACCCATGACATAGAGTTAGTTGCAGTAGTGTTTGCTCTGAAGATTTGGAGACATTATTTGTACGATGAGAAATGCACAGTATACACAGATCATAAGAGTTTGACGTATGTTATGACTCAGCGAGATTTGAATCTCAGACAGCGTAAGTGGTTAGAGTTATTAAAGAACTATGATCTTACCATTGATTACCATCCGGGTAAGGCCAATGTAGCGGCCGATGCTTTGAGTAGGAAGATAGCCGTGGACTTGAGAGCCATTTTTGCTAGATTGAGCTTGTCCGGAGATGGCGGCTTGGTAGCCGAGCTTCAGGTTAGACCTACCCTAGGTTAGTTGATTAGAGAGAAGCAGCTCTTAGATAGATCTTTGGCACCTCACGTGCAAGATATAGCCGAAGGAAGATCTTCAGACTATAGTTTCAATACCGACGGGGTTTTGTGTTTCAAGAATAGGATAGTTGTGCCAGGGGACAGTGACTTGAGGCGTACAATCTTGTCTGAAGCACGCATTAGTCCGTTTACTATGCATCCTGGAAGTACGAAGATGTATCCCGATTTGAAGAATGAGTACTTTTGGGTTGGTTTGAAAAGAGATGTGGCCGACTTTGTGAGTAAGTGTATGGTGTGTCAGAGAGTGAAGGCGGAACATCAGGTTCCCTCAGGTTTGTTGCAACCATTGAGAATTTCGGAATAGAAATGGGAGAATATCACCATGGATTTCGTTTCGGGTTTGCCTTTGACGCCTACGAAGAAGAACTCAGTTTGGGTTATAGTAGATCGTTTTACGAAGTGTGCTCACTTTTTGGCAGTCAATACCACTTATACACTAGATAGATTGGCCGACTTGTACATTGGTGAGATTGTTAGACTGCATGGTGTGCCGAAGTCTATTGTGTCTGATAGAGATTCGAGGTTTACATCACGATTTTGGGAGTGTCTGCATACAACTTTGGGTACCCGTTTGAATTTCAGCACGTCTTATCATCCTCAGTCAAATGGTCAATCAGAGAGAGTTATACAGATTTTAGAGGATATGTTGTGTTGTTGCATTATTGATTTTCAGGGTACTTGAGAGAAGCATTTGCCTCTAGTTGAGTTTGCTTATAATAATAGCTTCCAGTCGAGTATTCAGATGGCTCCGTATGAGGCCTTGTATGGCCGGAAGTGTAGAACTCCAGTTTGTTGGGCCGAAGTGTGACAAAAGTTGTTACCTATGCCGGATTTGCTCAAGGGGACGACTGACAAAGTAAAATTAATTTACGAACGATTGAAGGCTGTTTCGGATAGGCAGAAGTCCTATGCCGATTTGAAGATGAAGGAAATTGAGTTCTCAGTGGGTGAGAAAGTATTCTTGAAAGTGACTCCGTGGAAGAAAGTAATGAGATTTGGCTGAAAGGGGAAGTTGAGTCTGAGGTACATAGGACCGTATGAGATTGTGAAGAGGGTTGGTCCAGTTGCTTATCAGTTGCGGTTGCCATCCGAACTAGAGAAGATACACGATGTATTCCATGTTTCGATGCTTCGTAAGTATAGGTCCGATCCATCTCATGTTATGCATGTAGAAGAGATTGAATTGAATCCGGATTTGACTTATGAGGAAGAGAGTTGTAGCAACCGTGTTTTGGGGTTAGGAGTTAGTCGGGTTAGTTGGTCCGAGTAGGTAAAATTTATTTTAATCAAATTGACCTTAGTTTGAGCCAATTGAGTTTAGAAAGAAAGGGAGGGATCATTTTGGTAATTTAACCAAAACAAATAAAAGGTAGACAACCTTTTTGACTTAAAAAGAAAAAAAAGTTATCATCTTTCCCATTCTTCTTCCTTCACCGTGAAAACCATACCAAACCCTCCCAAACCCAAATTTGATAATCCATCAAATTTCTTCATCAATTCAAGGGCGTTTTTGAAGGTAATTACATATTTGAACTCTCCTCTTCATCCTCTACATTTACCTAGTTTTAGAATTGAAAACTATCATCTTTTTGAAATTTGGAGTTTAAAGAAAATTTGAGTTTTTGATGTGTTTTACACTTGATTTTGATTTATTAAGTTGGGTTTTGGTTTAGTCTCCTTAAAATACACATAATATGTTAAAATGAGTAATTTTGGGTGAAAACCCGAAATGGGTTTTTGTGGCCATTTTTGAAGTGTCTAAAACTTGGTTTTTGGTGAGTTTTAGAGTTAGGTTGAAGGGCTGATAGTTTAGGGATGTTAGGAAAGTGTTTTGGGACCATTTAGATGTCATTTGGGTGATTGAAAACATGATTTTCTGCTGGGTAAAATAGGAGCACGAAAATGGGAATTTTGGTGATTGTTTGGGTTGGAAATTGTTGAAGTTTGACTTGTACTTATGGGTTGAAGTTTGTGGCTGAAACGTAGCATTGATTTGTGAGTAATGGATGTGTTTTGATTGGCTAGAAACAAGAGGAGACATTGGAGAAGCATCGGGATCGAATCCGGGTATTTAGAAGGCTTGCTTGCTTTGGTTGCTAAGGAAGGGTGGTGAGTAAAACTTTAAATTGTTTTAAAGTTGGTTCAAGTGTGTGTAGTGGATGTGTGGGAATGAGCTTGGTAGGCCATTTCTAGGTGGGAGTTAAATTGGTAGTTTAACTCCTTAATTTTCTATTGATAAATGATATGCCATTGGCTACATGTTCTTGTGAAATGTGGATTGATTTGTATGTATGTATCTTGATATGTATATGTGATGAGCATGTGATATAAATGGTGGATGTGTGATGTGATGAAAGAAATTGGCACTAATTAACTTACGGGGTGTAAATGATCGATCATTAGGATTAGTGTGCACACAAATTGAGTCAAAACGTACGTGGCCTTGGTGGGGTTAAGGCACCAAGGAGGAGTATGGTGATGTAATATTCCACCGGAAATTTATATATATTCTACGTGATGATGAGTGGAATCCCATCCGTAGGGCATGTGGTGATGAGTGGAATCCCGCCCATGCAAGGCCGGTGATGAGTGTAATCCCACCGAGGTAATGTTGTTGTTGAGATTAAATCCGCACATCCGGGTAACTAATAGTGGCCAATGATATTTCTTTCATGATTATGATGTTATGATAATTGAGATATTTGATGTTGAGCTTAATATGATGTAAGATGTCATATTATGACTCTTGAAAGACTAGCTAGGTTGACTTGTTGATACCTATGCATGTTGTATGTGAGATTAAGGATTTGCATGCTTGAACCTTGCATTGTTGTTGTTTTGGATTTTAGAGCATCCTCACTAAGCTTTAAGCTTACGCTCTCATTTTCAAAAATACAGATCATTAGCGTGGTGTTAGCAAGGAGCAAGGCGAAGGGGCTTTCCAAGTTTTTGTTGCTCAAGTATGAATTCACAATTAATGTGGTAGTTTAGCAATGGGGCAATTATGTGTTTTGTATGAGCTATGTATGACTCATATATGCGTTTGATGTTTAGGGATTGACTTTGGTTGTAAATATGTTATGTCTTGTTAAATGCTTGTGTGATGGCATGCATTATGAATATTTAAGTTACTTTTCGAGTAAATGCCATGAATGGATGTAACATCTTATGCCTTGTGTGTTTGAGCATGTTTTGATATAGGGACTATGCCTCTAGATCATGCTTGTAAGTGTTGTTTGCTTCTTGGGGTCGTTTAGGGCCTTTAGAATTGTCGAGAAATGCTTAAGGTTGGTTTTTCAAAGGTTGCAGACAGCCAGTGTTTTGAAACGGGCTGGGCCGTTTCGGAACGGGTAAGGCTTCAGGGACCCCGTATCGGAACGCGTTTTGATACGGTTTGGCCTTTGTGAACCCCTGTTCCGAAACGAGTATCAGAACATTTTGGCTACTGGAATTTTGAGAAATTGCCGAGATGAAAGCGTTTCGAAACGGGTCTAAGGGTTTCGAAACGGTCAATATCTCGTTGACCACGAGAAGTTGACCGTTGAGGGTGTTTCGGAACGGTTGACTTCCGTTTCGATACGGCCTACTCGTATGGGCTTGGGGTAGTTGACCAGGTCAAGGCGTTTCGATACGCCCCAATGGTGTTTCGAAACGGCCTGCCTAATAACTTGAAATTGAACAGTTTAATGGTCATTCTGTGTCCAGTTGCGTGTCTTCCTCAATTTATTCCGCTGTTATGATCATATAGGATTTAAATGTGCCTTTAGAGAAGAAAAAAAATAGGGTTGCTAATCGAGGTGGGACCTTAACGAGTTTCGCGTCGATTTTCCCCGTGTGGCCCACTCGGACCGGTCATCCGACCAGACCGGGACGAGGGGGTTACATTTGTTGGTATCAAAGCTTGAGGTTACCGAGACCTCGGGCAGGTAAGTGAGGTAAGCTGGATGTGTTAAGAAATGGTGTTGTTTGATGTATGTTCTGCTATGAAATCTCGTTGTTTGACTTATTGTATGATGATTTGAAGCATGAATTGTTGCGTTTGGTGTTGAGTCGAGTGCCCATTGCTACTATTACTTAATTTAAAAAGATTTTCGTAAAGGAAGTACTTGAGCACTATTGGACCCTTGCTTTTGCTAACGTAATCCTTATATGTTTGTTGTTGTTATTTATTGTAGTTATAATCTTGCTAGCTGTACTATGAGACCACGTGGGAGGCCTAGAATGGTTCGACCGAAAGCACGGACAGCAGCTCCAGGAGTTGAGCCAGTAGTTAGAGTTGAGGCTCAAGTGGGAGAGCCTGTAGTTGGAGTTGGAGCTCCTCCACTACCTCCACCACCACCACCTCCTCCACCAGGAGTAGGAGGCGAGGCCGGGGCCGAAGGAGAGGTACCTCAGAGAGGCCAAGGGGGCCAGGGTGGCCAAGGTCCGACTGGAATAGACTTAGCTCCTTTGGTTCAGGCAATAGCCGAGGCATTTCAGGCTGCAGTAGTTGGGGGTCAGGTAGCAGCACAGCATCAGGGAAAGGGCACTGGGTTGCCGTTAGAGAGACTCCGTGGTCTAGGGGCCGAAGAGTTTAGAGGGTCTACACCGGAGAGATCTGAGCTGTGGTTTGAGAAGACTGTTCGTATCCTCGCACAGATGGGATGTACCGGGGAGCGTAAGTTAGGGTATGTTGAGTCCTTGCTTCAGAGTGATGCCTACACTTGGTGGGTCACCATTACTATGGGTATGGATGAGGCCGAGATTACTTGGGAGTTCTTTGAGTCAGCATTCCGTAAGAAGTATTTGGGTCCGCGATATTTTGACGAGAGGAAGAGAGAGTTTATGGCTTTGCTTCTGGGGAGTATGACTGTGACAGACTATGAGATTCGATTTGTCAGACTGAGTCAGTATGCATCTGAGCTTGTTCCTACTGAGGTGGAACGATGTAACCGATTCCGTTATGGGCTGAATGAAGAAATCAAGAGGTATACTCTAGCTTCAGATTACACTGATTTTGATGTCTTGGTCGCGAGGGCCAAGGACTTAGAGCACAGTTTGGGCTTGACCAAACGATCTGGTGGTTCTAGTTCGGGTAAGAGGTCCAGTAACTTTGATAGAGGTGATGCCAAGAGGCATCGAGACAACAGGCATCCCTATGATCATAGGCGTGGTGGCGGTAACCACGGTAGGGGCCAACAGGGCTAGAGGGCTGGTGGGAAGTTGCCCACTTGTGCTACTTGCAGGAGGAACCATACCGATGAATGTTGGGGAAATTTCCACTCGTGTTGGAATTGTGGAGCTAGGGATCACTTTAGGCGTGACTGTCCACATCAGGTGGGGCAGGCACCGGCTCAGGCTCCAGCTAGGGCCAATGACTTTCAGAGAGGCCGCGGGCGCGGTAGAGGTAACTTTCAGCCGAGAAATGAAGGTCAGAGGAACATAGCATATGTAGTTGCAGTTCAGCCGGAGGTCAGGCCAAAGTTTACGCTCAGCGTGGGGATCATCATGACATAGATGTGATCGCAGGTAACTTCTAGATACAGTCTTTGGGTTTGCTTTCCTTGATTGACTCCGGGTCTACGCATTCCTACATATTGAGTGAGCATGCACAGTCGTTGAATTTGCCTTGTGAAATGTTAGAGGTAGGAGTTAGTGTTACTAGTTCCTTTGGAGACACGGTAGTAGTTAGAAAAATGTACAGAAGGTGTCCGTTGATGGTTCAGGGGCATGTGTTTCCAGTGGATATGATGGAGCTACCTTTCTATGGTTTTGACGTAATTCTGGGTATGGATTGGCCTACGGAGAATAGAGCTAGGATAGACTTTGAAAATAAGAGGATTTCTTTGAGGCTCACAGATGATTACGAGATCGTAGTGGTGGGTGAAAACGTGAAGTTCTTATCTAATGTAGTTTCAATTCTAGAAGCTAAGAGGTTAGTTGAGTTGGGTTGTGAGGCATACTTGGCCTATGTGATGAATCCTAACATGAGTGAGGTTAGACCTCAAGACATCCGGACAGTGTGTGACTTTCCTAGTGTGTTTCTGGAAGAATTGCCAGGGTTACCACCGGATAGAGAGGTAGAGTTCACTATTGAGACTTATTCAGATTCAGCTCCTATTTTGATAGCTCCGTATCGCATGGCACCGAAAGAACTGAAAGAGTTTAAGACTCAGTTTCAAGAGTTGACAGGTAGAGGTTTTATCCGACCTAGTTCTTCACCTTGGGGTGCACCAGTTTTGTTGTGAAGAAGAAAGATGGAAGCATGAGAATGTGTATAGATTACAGACAGTTAAATCAGCTGACAGTGAAGAATAAGTATCCCTTACCAAGAATTGATGATTTGTTTGACCAGTTGAGAGGGGCATCAGTCTTTTCGAAGATTGACTTGAGATCGGGCTACTACCAGCTAAAGGTAAGAGAGGCTGATGTACCGAAGACGGCCTTTAGGACTAGGTATGGTCACTATGAGTTTTTAGTCATGCCTTTTTGGTTGACTAATGCACCGACTGCTTTCATGGATATGATGAATAGGATTTTTCATCAGTACCTAGATCAGTTTTTAGTTGTTTTTATAGATGATATCTTGGTGTATTCGCGAACTGAAGAAGACCATGACCGACACTTGAGACTAGTTTTGAAGACTTTGCTAGATCATCAATTGTATACGAAGTTGAGCAAGTGTGAATTCTGGATCCGAGAAGTAGTCTTCTTAGGACATGTAGTGTCAGCCGATAGGATTAGAGTTGATCCGAAGAAGATTGAGGCCATTGTTGAGTAGAAGCAACCGAAGTCTGTAACAGAGGTACGTAGCTTCCTAGGCTTAGCTGGATACTATAGAAGATTCGTAGAAGGTTTCTCTAAGTTAGCTGCTCCATTGACATAGTTACTTCAGAAGAGTGTTCGGTTTGAGTGGACAGATGCAAGACAGAGAGCCTTTGAGAAATTGAAAGAAGCTTTGACCCAAGCACCGATCTTGATTCAGCCAGAGTTTGGGAAAGACTATGTAGTTTACAGTGATGCTTCTTATGTAAGCCTAGGTTGTGTTCTTATGCAAGACCAGAGAGTGGTGGCTTATGCCTCAAGACAGTTGAAGACTCACGAGCGTAACTATCCGACCCATGACATAGAGTTAGTTGCAGTAGTGTTTGCTCTGAAGATTTGGAGACATTATTTGTACGGTGAGAAATGCACAATATACACAGATCATAAGAGTTTGAAGTACGTTATGACTCAGCGAGATTTGAATCTCAGACAGCGTAGGTGGTTAGAGTTATTAAAGGACTATGATCTTACCATTGAGTACCATCCGGGTAAGGCCAATGTAGTGGCCGATGCTTTGAGTAGGAAGATAGCCGTGGACTTGAGAGCCATTTTTGCTAGATTAAGCTTGTCCGGAGATGGCGGCTTGGTAGCCGAGCTTCAGGTTAGACCTACCCTAGGTTAGTTGATTAGAAAGAAGCAGCTCTTTGATAGATCTTTGGCACCTCACGTGCAAGATATAGCCGAAGGAAGATCTTTCGACTATAGTTTCAATATCGACGAGGTTTTGTGTTTCAGGAATAGGATAGTTGTGCCAGGGGACAGTAACTTGAGACGTACGATCTTGACTGAAGCACACATTAGTCCGTTTACTATGCATCCTGGAAGTATGAAGATGTACCGCGATTTGAAGAATGAGTACTTTTGGGTTGGTTTGAAAAGAGATATGGCCGACTTTGTGAGTAAGTGTATGGTGTGTCAGAGAGTGAAGGCGGAACATCAGGTTCCCTCAGGTTTGTTGCAACCATTGAGAATTTCGGAATGGAAATGGGAGAATATCACCATGGATTTCGTTTCGGGTTTGCCTTTGACGCCTACGGAGAAGAACTCAGTTTGGGTTATAGTATATCGTTTTACGAAGTGTGCTCACTTTTTGGCAGTCAATACCACTTATACACTAGATAGATTGGCCGACTTGTACATTGGTGAGATTGTTAGACTGCATGGTGTGCCGAAATCTATTGTGTCCGATAGAGAACCGAGGTTTACATCACGATTTTGGGAATGTCTACATACAGCTTTGGGTACCCGTTTGAATTTCAGCACGTCTTATCATCCTCAGTCAGATGGTCAATCAAAGAGAGTTATACAGATTTTAGAGGATATGTTGTGTTGTTGCATTATTGATTTTCAGGGTACTTGAGAGAAGCATTTGCCTCTAGTTGAGTTTGCTTATAATAATAGCTTCCAGTCGAGTATTCAGATGGCTCCGTATGAGGCCTTGTATGGCCGGAAGTGTAGAACTCCAGTTTGTTGGGCCGAAGTGGGACAAAAGTTGTTACCTATGCCGGATTTGCTCAAGAGGACGACTGACAAAGTAAAATTAATTTGCGAACGATTGAAGGCTGCTTCGGATAGGCAGAAGTCCTATGCCGATTTGAAGATGAAGGAAATTGAGTTCTCAGTGGGTGAGAAAGTATTATTGAAAGTGACTCCGTGGAAGAAAGTAATGAAATTTGGCTGAAAGGGGAAGTTGAGTCCGAGGTACATAGGACCGTATGAGATTGTGAAGAGGGTTGGTCCAGGTTCTTATCAGTTGCGGTTGCCATCCGAACTAGAGAAGATACACGATGTATTCCATGTTTCGATGCTTCATAAGTATAGGTCCGATCCATCTCATGTTATGCATGTAGAAGAGATTGAATTGAATCCGGATTTGACTTATGAGGAAGAACCAGTTGAGATCCTAGCTTCTGATAGTAAGGTGTTGCGAGGCAGATCGATTGAGTTAGTAAAAGTGCGGTGGCAACGTAGAGGTGTGGATGAGGCCACTTGGGAGAGAAAGGAGGATATGGAAAGGCAGTTTCCATATCTCTTTCAGTCAGGTAATTTCGGGGACGAAATTCCTTAAGTGGGAGAGAGTTGTAGCAACCGTGTTTTAGGGTTAGGAGTTAGTCAGGTTAGTTGGTCCGAGTCGGTAAAATTTATTTTAATCAAATTGAACTTAGTTTGAGCCAATTGAGTTTAGAAAGAAAGTGAGGGATCATTTTGGTAATTTAACCAAAACAAATAAAAGGTAGACAACCTTTTTGACTTAAAAAGAAAAAAAAATTATCATCTTTCCCATTCTTCTTCCTTCACCGTGAAAACCATACCAAACCCTCCCAAACCAAAATTTGATAATCCATCAAATTTCTTCATCAATTCAAGGACGTTTTTGAAGGTAATTACATATTTGAACTCTCCTCTTCATCCTCTACATTTACCTAGTTTTAGAATTGAAAACTATCATCTTTTTGAAATTTGGAGTTTAAAGAAAATTTGAGTTTTTGATGTGTTTTACACTTGATTTTGATTTATTAAGTTGGGTTTTGGTTTAATCTCCTTAAAATACACAAAATATGTTAAAATGGGTAATTTTGGGTGAAAACCCGAAATAGGTTTTTGTGGCCATTTTTGAAGTGTCTAAAACTTGGTTTTTGATGAGTTTTAGAGTTAGGTTGAAGGGCTGATGGTTTAGGGATGTTAGGAAAGTGTTTTGGGACCATTTAGATGTCATTTGGGTGATTGAAAACATGATTTTCTGCTAGGTAAAATAGGAGCACGAAAATGGGAATTTTGGTGATTGTTTGGGTTGGAAATTGTTGAAGTTTGACTTGTACTTATGGGTTGAAGTTTGTGGCTGAAACATAGCATTGATTTGTGAGTAATGGATGTGTTTTGATTGGCTAGAAACAAGAGGAGACATTGGAGAAGCATCAGGATCGAATCCGGGTATTTAGAAGGCTTGCTTGCTTTGGTTGCTAAGGAAGGGTGGTGAGTAAAACTTTAAATTGTTTTAAAGTTGGTTCAAGTGTGTGTAGTGGATGTGTGGGAATGAGCTTGGTAGGCCATTTCTAGGTGGGAGTTAAATTGGTAGTTTAACTCCTTAATTTTCTATTGATAAATGATATGCCATTGGCTACATGTTCTTGTGAAATGTGGATTGATTTGTATGTATTTATCTTGATATGTATATGTGATGAGCATGTGATATAAATGGTGGATGTGTGATGTGATGAAAGAAATTGGCAGTAATTAACTTACGGGGTGTAAATGATCGATCATTAGGATTAGTGTGCACACAAATTGAGTCAAAACGTACGTGGCCTTGGTGGCATTAAGGCACCAAGGAGGAGTACGGTGATGTAATATTCCACCATAAATTTATATATATTCTACGTGATGATGAGTGGAATCCCATCCGTAGGGCATGTGGTGATGAGTGGAATCCCGCCCATGCAAGGCCGGTGATGAGTGTAATCCCACCGAGGTAATGTTGTTGTTGAGATTAAATCCGCACATCCGGGTAACTAATAGTGGCCAATGATATTTCTTTCATGATTATGATGTTATGATAATTGAGATATTTGATGTTGAGCTTAATATGATGTAAGATGCCTTATTATGACTCTTGAAAGACTAGCTAGGTTGACTTGTTGATACCTATGCATGTTGTATGTGAGATTAAGGATTTGCATGCTTGAACCCTGCATTGTTGTTGTTTTGGATTTTAGAGCATCCTCACTAAGCTTTAAGCTTACGCTCTCATTTTCAACAATGCAGATCATTAGCGTGGTGTTAGCAAGGAGCAAGGCGAAGGGGCTTTCCAAGTTTTTGTTGCTCAAGTATGAATTCACAATTAATGTGGTAGTTTAGTAATGGGGCAATTATGTGTTTTGTATGAGCTATGTATGACTCATATATGCGTTTGATGTTTAGGGATTGACTTTGGTTGTAAATATGTTATGTCTTGTTAAATGCTTGTGTGATGGCATGCATTATGAATATTTAAGTTACTTTTCAAGTAAATGCCATGAATGGATGTAACATCTTATGCCTTGTGTGTTTGAGCATGTTTTGATATAGGGACCATGCCTCTAGATCATGCTTGTAAGTGTTGTTTGCTTCTTAGGGTCGTTAAGGGCCTTTAGAATTGTCGAGAAATGCTTAAGGTTGGTTTTTCAAAGGTTGCAGACAGCCAGTGTTTCGAAACGGGCAAGGCTTCAGGGACCCCGTATCGGAACGCGTTTCGATACGGTTTGGCCTCTGTGAACCCCTGTTCCGAAACGAGTATCAGAACATTTTGGCTACTGGAAATTTGAGAAATTGCCGAGATGAAAGCGTTTCGAAACGGGTCTAAGGGTTTCGAAACGGTCAATATCTCGTTGACCACGAGAAGTTGACCGTTGAGGGTGTTTCGGAACGGTTGACTTCTGTTTCGATACAGCCTACTCGTATGGGCTTGGGGTAGTTGACTAGGTCAAGGCGTTTCAATACGCCCCAATGGTGTTTCAAAACTGCCTGCCTAATAACTTAAAATTGAACAGTTTAATGGTCGTTCTGTGTCCAGTTGTGTGTCTTCCTCAATTTATTCCGCTGTTATGATCATATAGGATTTAAATGTGCCTTTAGAGAAGAAAAAAATAGGGTTTCTAATCGAGGTGGGACCTTAACGAGTTTCGCGTCGGTTTTCCCCGTATGGCCCACTTGGACTGGTCATCCGACCAGACCGGGACGAGGGGGTTACATTTGTTGGTATCAAAGCTTGAGGTTACCGAGACCTCGGGCAGGTAAGTGAGGTAAGCTGGATGTGTTAAGAAATTGTGTTGTTTGATGTATGTTCTGCTATGAAATCTCGTTGTTTGACTTATTGTATGATGATTTGAAGCATGAATTGTTGCGTTTGGTGTTGAGTCGAGTGCCCATTGCTACTATTACTTAATTTAAAAAGATTTTCGTAAAGGAAGTACGTGAGCACTGTTGGACCCTTGCTTTTGCTAACGTAATCCTTATCTGTTTGTTGTTGTTATTTGTTGTAGTTATAATCTTGCTAGATGTACCATGAGACCACGTGGGAGGCCTAGAATGGTTCGACCGGAACCACGGACAGCGGCTCCAGGAGTTGAGCCAGTAGTTAGAGTTGAGGCTCAAGTGGGAGAGCCTGTAGTTAGAGTTGGAGCTCCTCCACTACCTCCACCACCACAACCTCCTCCACCAGGAGTAGGAGGTGAGGTCGGGGCCGAATGAGAGGTACCTCAGAGAGGCCAAGGGGGCCAGGGTGGCCAAGGTCCGGCTGGAATAGACTTAGCTCCTTTGGTTCAGGCAATAGCCGGGGCATTTCCGGCTGCAGTAGCTGGGGGTCAGGCAGCAGCACAGCATCAGGGAAATGGCATTGGGTTGCCGTTAGAGAGACTTCGTGGTCTAGGGGCCGAAGAGTTTAGAGGGTCTACACCGGAGAGATCTGAGCTGTGGTTTGAGAAGACTATCCGTATCCTCGCACAGATGGGATGTACCGGGGAGCGTAAGTTAGGGTGTGTTGAGTCCTTGCTTCAGAGTGATGCCTACACTTGGTGGGTCACCATTACTACGGGTATGGATGAGGCCGAGATTACTTGGGAGTTCTTTGAGTCAGCATTCCGTAAGAAGTATCTGGGTCCGCGATATCTTGACGAGAGGAAGAGAGAGTTTATGGCTTTGCTTCAGGGGAGTATGACTGTGACAGACTATGAGATTCGATTTGTCAGACTGAGTCAGTATGCATCTGAGCTTGTTCCTACTGAGGTGGAACGATGTAACCAATTCCGTTATGGGCTGAATGAAGAAATCAAGAGGTATACTCTAGCTTCAGATTACACTGATTTTGATGTCTTGGTCGCGAGGGCCAAGGACTTAGAGCACAGTTTGGCCTTGACCAAACGATTTGGTGGTTCTAGTTCGGGTAAGAGGTCCAGTAACTTTGATAGAGGTGATGCCAAGAGGCATCGAGACAACAGGCATCCCTATGATCATAGGCGTGGTGGCGGTAACCACGATAGGGGCCAACAGGGCCAGAGGGCTGGTGGGAAGTTGCCCACTTGTGCTACTTGCGGGAGGAACCACACCGGTGAATGTTGGGGAAATTTCCACTCGTATTGGAATTGTGGAGCTAGGGATCACTTTAGGCGTGACTGTCCACATCAGGTGGGGCAGGCACCGGCTCAGGCTCCAGCTAGGGCCAATGACTTTCAGAGAGGCCGCGGGCGCGGTAGAGGTAACTTTCAGCCAAGAAATGAAGGTCAGAGGAACATAGCACATGTAGTTGCAGTTCAGCCGGAGGTCAGGCCAGAGTTTACGCTCAGCGTGGGGATCATCATGACACAGATGTGATCGTAGGTAACTTCTCGATACAGTCTTTGGGTTTGCTTTCCTTGATTGACTCCGGGTCTACGCATTCCTACATATTGAGTGAGCATGCACAGTCGTTGAATTTTCCTTGTGAAATGTTAGAGGTAGGAGTTAGTGTTACTAGTTCCTTTGGAGACATGGTAGTAGTTAGAAAAATGTACAGAAGGTGTTCGTTGATGGTTCAGGGGCATGTGTTTCCAGTGGATATGATGGAGCTACCTTTCTATGGTTTTGACGTAATTCTGGGTATGGATTGGCTTACGGAGCATAGAGATAGGATAGACTTTGAAAATAAGAGGATTTCTTTGAGGCTCACAGATGATTACGAGATCGAAGTGGTGGGTGAAAACGTGAAGTTCTTATCTAATGTAGTTTCAGTTCTAGAAGCTAAGAGGTTAGTTGAGTTGGGTTGTGAGGCATACTTGGCCTATGTGATGAATCCTAACATGAGTGAGGTTAGACCTCAAGACATCCGGACAGTGTGTGACTTTCCTAGTCTGTTTCCGGAAGAATTGCCAGGGTTACCACCGGATAGAGAGGTGGAGTTCACTATTGAGACTTATTCTGATTCAGCTCCTATTTCGATAGCTTCATATCGCATGGCACCGAAAGAACTGAAAGAGTTGAAGACTCAGTTGCAAGAGATGACAGATAGAGGTTTTATCCGACCTAGTTCTTCACCTTGGGGTGCACCAGTTTTGTTTGTGAAGAAGAAAGATGGAAGCATGAGAATGTGTATAGATTACAGACAGTTAAATCAGCTGACAGTGAAGAATAAGTATCCCTTGCCGAGAATTGATGATTTGTTTGACCAGTTGAGAGGGGTATCAGTCTTTTCGAAGATTGACTTGAGATCGGGTACTACCAGCTAAAGGTAAGGGAGGTTGATGTACCGAAGACAGCCTTTAGGACTAGGTATGGTCACTATGAGTTTTTAGTCATGCCTTTTGGGTTGACTAATGCACCGGCTGCTTTCATGGATATGATGAATAGGTTTTTTAATCAGTACCTAGATCAGTTTTTAGTTGTTTTTATAGATGATATCTTGGTGTATTCGCGAACTGAAGAAGACCATGACTGACACTTGAGACTAGTTTTGAAGACTTTGCTAGATCATCAGTTGTATGCGAAGTTGAGCAAGTGTGAATTCTGGATCCGAGAAGTAGTCTTCTTAGGACATGTAGTGTCAGCCGATAGGATTAGAGTTGATCCGAAGAAGATTGAGGCCATTGTTGAGTAGAAGCAACCGAAGTTTGTAACGGAGGTACGTAGCTTCCTAGGCTTAGTTGGATACTATAGAAGATTCGTAGAAGGTTTCTCTAAGTTAGCCGCTCCATTGACACAGTTACTTCAGAAGAGTGTTCAGTTTGAGTGGACAGATGCAAGACAGAGAGCCTTTGAGAAATTGAAAAAAGCTTTGACCCAAGCACCGATCTTGATTCAGCCAGAGTTTGGGAAAGACTATGTAGTTTACAGTGATGCTTCTTATGTAAGCCTAGGTTGTGTTCTTATGCAAGACCAGAGAGTGGTGGCTTATGCCTCAAGATAGTTGAAGACTCACGAGCGTAACTATCCGACCCATGACATAGAGTTAGCTGCAGTAGTGTTTGCTCTGAAGATTTGGAGACATTATTTGTACGGTGAGAAATGCACAGTATACACAGATCATAAGAGTTTGAAGTACGTTATGACTCAGCGAGATTTGAATCTCAGACAGCGTAGGTGGTTAGAGTTATTAAAGAACTATGATCTTACCATTGAGTACCATCCGGGTAAGGCCAATGTAGTGGCCGATGCTTTGAGTAGGAAGATAGTCGTGGACTTGAGAGCCATTTTTGCTAGATAGAGCTTGTCCGGAGATGGCGGCTTGGTAGCCGAGCTTCAGGTTAGACCTACCCTAGGTTAGTTGATTAGAGAGAAGCAGCTCTTAGATAGATCTTTGGCACCTCACGAGCAAGATATAGCCGAAGGAAGATCTTCAGACTACAGTTTCAATACCGACGGGGTTTTGTGTTTCAAGAATAGGATAGTTGTGCCAGGGGACAGTGACTTGAGACGTACAATCTTGACGGAAGCACACATTAGTCCGTTTACTATGCATCCTGGAAGTACGAAGATGTATCGCGATTTGAAGAATGAGTGCTTTTGGGTTGGTTTGAAAAGAGATGTGGCCGACTTTGTGAGTAAGTGTATGGTGTGTGAGAGAGTGAAGGCGGAACATCAGGTTCCCTCAGGTTTGTTGCAACCATTGAGAATTTCGGAATGGAAATGAGAGAATATCACCATGGATTTCGTTTCGGGTTTGCCTTTGAAGCCTACGAAGAAGAACTCAGTTTGGGTTATAGTAGATCGTTTTACGAAGTGTGCTCACTTTTTGGCAGTCAATACCACTTATACACTAGATAGACTGGCCGACTTGTACATTGGTGAGATTGTTACACTACATGGTATGCCGAAGTCTATTGTGTCTGATAGAGATCCGAGGTTTACATCACGATTTTGTAAGTGTCTGCATACAGCTTTGGGTACCCGTTTGAATTTCAGCACGTCTTATCATCCTCAGTCAGATGGTCAATCAGAGAGAGTTATACAGATTTTAGAGGATATGTTGTGTTGTTGCATTATTGATTTTCAGGGTACTTGAGAGAAGCATTTGCCTCTAGTTGAGTTTGCTTATAATAATAGCTTCTAGTCGAGTATTCAGATGGCTCCGTATGAGGCCTTGTATGGCCAGAAGTGTAGAACTCCAGTTTGTTGGGCCGAAGTGGGACAAAAGTTGTTACCTATGCCGGATTTGCTCAAGGGGACGACTGACAAAGTAAAATTAATTTGCGAACGATTGAAGGCTGCTTCGGATAGGCAGAAGTCCTATGCCGATTTGAAGATGAAGGAAGTTGAGTTCTCAGTGGGTGAGAAAGTATTCTTGAAAGTGACTCTGTGGAAGAAAGTAATGAGATTTGGCCGAAAGGGGAAGTTGAGTCCGAGGTACATAGAACCGTATGAGATTGTGAAGAGGGTTGGTCCAGTTGCTTATCAGTTGCGGTTGCCATCCGAACTAGAGAAGATACATGATGTATTCCATGTTTCGATGCTTCGTAAGTATAGGTCCGATCCATCTCATGTTATGCATGTAGAAGAGATTGAATTGAATCTGGATTTGACTTATGAGGAAGAACCAGTTTAGATCCTAGCTTCTGACAGTAAGGTGTTGCGAGGCAGATCGATTGAGTTAGTAAAAGTGCGGTGGCAACGTAGAGGTGTGGACGAGGCCACTTGGGAGAGAAAGGAGGATATGGAAAGGCAGTTTCCATATCTCTTTCAGTCAGGTAATTTCAGGGACGAAATTCCTTAAGTGGGAGAGAGTTGTAGCAACCGTGTTTTGGGGTTAGGAGTTAGTCGGGTTAGTTGGTTTGAGTCGGTAAAATTTATTTTAATCAAATTGACCTTAGTTTGAGCCAATTGAGTTTAGAAAGAAAGGGTGTGATCATTTTGGTAATTTAACCAAAACAAATAAAAGGTAGACAACCTTTTTGACTTAAAAAGAAAAAAAGTTATCATCTTTCCCATTCTTCTTCCTTCACCGTGAAAACCATACCAAACCCTCCCAAACCCAAATTTGATAATCCATCAAATTTATTCATCAATTCAAGGGCGTTTTTGAAGGTAATTACATATTTGAACTCTCCTCTTCATCCTCTACATTTACCTAGTTTTAGAATTGAAAACTATCATCTTTTTGAAATTTGGAGTTTAAAGAAAATTTGAGTTTTTGATGTGTTTTACACTTGATTTTGATTTATTAAGTTGGGTTTTGGTTTAGTCTCCTTAAAATACACATAATATGTTAAAATGAGTAATTTTGGGTGAAAACCCGAAATGGGTTTTTGTGGCCATTTTTGAAGTGTCTAAAACTTGGTTTTTGGTGAGTTTTAGAGTTAGGTTGAAGGGCTGATGGTTTAGGGATGTTAGGAAAGTGTTTTGGGACCATTTAGTTGTCATTTGGGTGATTGAAAACATGATTTTCTGCTGGGTAAAATAGGAGCACGAAAATGGGAATTTTGGTGATTGTTTGGGTTGGAAATTGTTGAAGTTTGACTTGTACTTATGGGTTGAAGTTTGTGGCTGAAACTTAGCATTGATTTGTGAGTAATGGATGTGTTTTGGTTGGCTAGAAACAAGAGGAGACATTGGAGAAGCATCGGGATCGAATCCGGGTATTTAGAAGGCTTGCTTGCTTTGGTTGCTAAGGAAGGGTGGTGAGTAAAACTTTAAATTGTTTTAAAGTTGGTTCAAGTGTGTGTAGTGGATGTGTGCGAATGATCTTGGTAGGCCATTCCTAGGTGGGAGTTAAATTGGTAGTTTAACTTATTAATTTTCTATTGATAAATGATATGCCATTGGCTACATGTTCTTGTGAAATGTGGATTGATTTGTATGTATGTATCTTGATATGTATATGTGATGAGCATGTGATATAAATGGTGGATGTGTGATGTGATGAAAGAAATTGGCACTAATTAACTTACGGGGTGTAAATGATCGATCATTAGGATTAGTGTGCACACAAATTGAGTCAAAACGTACGTGGCCTTGGTGGCGTTAAGGCCCAAGGAGGAGTACGGTGATGTAATATTCCACCGGAAATTTATATATATTATACGTGATGATTAGTGGAATCCCATCCGTAGGGCATGTGGTGATGAGTGGAATCCCGCCCATGCAAGGCCGGTGATGAGTGTAATCCCACCGAGGTAATGTTGTTGTTGAGATTAAATCCGCACATCCGGGTAACTAATAGTGGCCAATGATATTTCTTTCATGATTATGATGTTATGATAATTGAGATATTTGATGTTGAGCTTAATATGATGTAAGATGCCATATTATGACTCTTGAAAGACTAGCTAGGTTGACTTGTTGATACCTATGCATGTTGTATGTGAGATTAAGGATTTGCATGCTTGAACCCTGCATTATTGTTGTTTTGGATTTTAGAGCATCCTCACTAAGCTTTAAGCTTACATTCTCATTTTCAACAATGCACATCATTAGCGTGGTGTTAGCAAGGAGCAAGGCAAAGGGGCTTTCCAAGTTTTTGTTGCTCAAGTATGAATTCACAATTAATGTGGTAGTTTAGCAATGGGGCAATTATGTGTTTTGTATGAGCTATATATGACTCATATATGCGTTTGATGTTTAGGGATTGACTTTGGTTGTAAATATGTTATGTCTTGTTAAATGCTTGTGTGATGGCATGCATTATGAATATTTAAGTTACTTTTCGAGTAAATGCCATGAATGGATGTAACATCTTATGCCTTGTGTGTTTGAGCATGTTTTGATATAGGGACCATGCCTCTAGATCATGCTTGTAAGTGTTGTTTGCTTCTTGGGGTCGTTTAGGGCCTTTAGAATTGTCGAGAAATGCTTAAGGTTGGTTTTTCAAAGGTTGCATACAGCCAGTGTTTCGAAACGGGCTGGGCTGTTTCGGAACGGGTAAGGCTTCAGGGACCCTGTATCGGAACGCGTTTCGATACGGTTTGGCCTCTGTGAACCCCTGTTCCGAAACGAGTATCGGAACATTTTGGCTACTGGAATTTTGAGAAATTGCTGAGATGAAAGCGTTTCGAAATGGGTCTAAGGGTTTCGAAACGGTCAATATCTCGTTGACCACGAGAAGTTGACTGTTGAGGGAGTTTCGGAACGGTTGACTTCCGTTTTGATACGGCCTACTCGTATGGGTTTGGGGTAGTTGACCAGGTCAAGGCGTTTCGATACTCCACAATGGTGTTTCGAAATGACCTTCCTAATAACTTAAAATTGAACAGTTTAATGGTCGTTCGGTGTCCAGTTGCGTGTCTTCCTCAATTTATTCCGCTGTTATGATCATATAGGATTTAAATATGCCTTTAGAGAAGAAAAAAAATAGGGTTGCTAATCGAGGTGGGACCTTAACGGGTTTCGCGTCGGTTTTCCCCGTGTGGCCCACTCGGACCGGTCATCCGACCAGACCGGGACGAGGGGGTTACATTAGACCTCTAGCCTAGTATGGAAAAAATATTAGGAATTACGACTTATGTAATGGGTATGGAGATATATATAGATCCGTCCTCTATTGCTGCTGGTTTAGGAGTGAAGAATATAGGAGATTCTGATGAACATGTTTTAGATCCTACCATTAAACGTGTGGATCGGAATAGTCTCATTAACCTTGGTGTGGAGGGCAGATTGTTCCACCTTCTTGTCACTTGGTTTCTTCGGTCTTCCGGTGGGAAATTTTCACAAATTCGAGATAGTGATTACTGGTGGTTGTCTAAGTATGAATCAAAAACCGCTCCAAACATAGCAAAACTGATATATGAGACAATTCTAAATATAGTGAAAAGGGTGCTTCTATTACAACCTCACTACCATATGGATGCATAATTAGCCATATATTGAGGAAGGAAGGAGTGCAATTCAATCTTGACAACCCTCTTCGACTATCCCGGAAGATCGACATGTTATCCTTGACAAAAGCGGGATACGATTTTATTGAAAATGTCGGTTGGATAAACAAATCTGTCATTGTAGCGGAACAAGACAACGTTGAAGCAGAAACCCAGGAGCGGATGGAAGAAGTTGAGATCGAAGGGGTGATTACGATGAAGTCAATGATGGCTTACATGGTTAATTTTCGCGAGCATTTGGATGCTCATTTTGGCGAGATTAATGACCAAATCGGCCAAATGCGAGCAGATATTTTGTCACTTCGTGCTGACTTCTCTAACTTCCGTAATCAATTCCTTCAAAGCAAATACAAACCTATAGGTAAAATAACCCTTTAAATTTACTATTGACATGCGGTTAATTGACTATTGACATGATTATAACAGAAGTGGAGAATCCAGTGGTGCCTGAAGAGGAGAATGATGAAGAGGTAGACAGTTCAGATGATGATGAGACTGAAGACCCCAACAGATATATCATTTCTGTAACACAGAACAAAAAACTTGTCATTTTTGATGTCAACGGAGTCCTTGCATATTATACAAAAGAAACTCTCAGAATGATGTGTTCAGCTATAAAGAAAAAATTATGTTGAATTTATTTCCATGTTGTAGATGTTATAATGAGGCCAGGTGTACAAGAATTTATGAATTTTTGTTTAGAGAACTTTGTTGTTGGCATATGGTCATCGAAGTTGAGGTACGCACCGTTATGATTAAAATTGTTAACATTTTCATATTGCTCTTAACGAATTTGATGTTTATCGTGGTAATTGTTCACGATTGCAGGCATAACATTGATCTTGCTCTTAACAAACTAACTGTACAATATTAACAATATATATTCATCTGGGTAAGATGCTTCTTATTTGCGTTCGATGATTGAATTTTTTATGATTCTTACAAATTGGTGTTTCAAAATTTACTATAAACAGGATCAAGCAAAGTGCAAAAAGGAAGAGGAATTCACCTTCTTTGCATGACGTTTGGAATGAGTTTCCTCAATTCTACCGAAAAAATGAAATATAATCCAGCGAGTTATATTTTTTCCATGCAATTTATTTTTAAGGTAATAGGCTATTCTTTTGTTAATTGTTGTTTTCTGTATAGCAATACAGTTACATATGTTTGCATCCTTATAACCATTCATCTTGCAACGACAATGCGTTAGGTATGACAGTTACATATGTGACTTATTCCATTGGTTTATTAATATATTGAACAGTATGCTAATTTGGCTAATTTTTATATATCCACAGAAAAGGGCGGAAGCATCCGAGAATATTTCGAAAAGTTGGCGAAGGAGCATAATGTTCGCGAATTTGTTAGAAATAACCCTTTACAAATTTGAATTTTATTTCATTTCTATATGTAACATTCTTGAATTATATATTATTGTATGTCAGATACATACCAGATAGTTACAATGTCTGTTGATCGGTACTTGCTGTATTCCAAATGTCCTCGTTGCCCTGAGACATAAAGGAGTGTGTAACCCCCTTAGCCCGGCCTAGACGGTTGACCCGAACTACGAAGATTACACGGGGAAAACCAAAGTCAACCCGAAAGTCAACCTTGATTAACGACCCTTTTTTTAACTTGTCTAGATGCACATTAATCCTAAGCGTACTTTTGAGAAACACATGCTTGAAAAGCACAGCGATCGGATTACTTTAAGGGCCTCAATTGCACAAATTACAACTATTAGGGACCAAATTGTAAATTCTGGAAAGATGGATAACTTAACTGATTTTTAAATTACCAATATGAAATTAATCACATTACATGCTTCCCTGTCAAATTTCACTTCAAACGGACATCTCAAACTCAAGCAATTGCAAATACGATTTTCAGGACCAAAACGTAAAGCCTGCAAACCTTAAAACCATACAAATCAGTACCCAACGGTCACCCGTTTCGATATGGAGTTGACCGTACCGAAACGCGGGTTCGTTTCGAGACCTGTTTCGAAACAGGGCCTGGCAGTGGCCAAACCGTTTCGATACGGTCACTAGCCGTTTCGAAACACCAAGGCCATTACAGGCCCCCGTTTCGATACGTTAATGGCCGTTCCGATACGGTCTGCCCAGAAAGTGCAGAATTTGCTGGTTTGGCATACAATTAACCACTCAAACACATCCTAATGACTTCTTAACCATGCCAACAAGTCATCATACATATTGTAGAACTAATGTTTTGATATAATTGAAAAATGTTTTGGACCAATTTGAAAAGAATTTAAAACTTGGTTTTAAGTCCAAACAACCTCAAAATATGTTTGAGGTATTTTAAGAGGTTTTTGGTAATGTTTTTCATGCTTTTATATAGCCAAACTTGTGTTTTCAAGCTACCCGTATAGATACGGTTGTACCAGTACCGATACCTTTTTTGCCCTAGTTTGGTCACTGTCAAAACCCGTATCGAAACAGGCTTGGCCGTTTCGATACGGATCGGGATCGTTTCGATACACCTGGTAAGCGTACCGATCCCCTTTCCAACAACCCCAATGGCTATTTCCCAACGGTCATTTAAAAGTGCAACCGTACCGATACGCCCTCAAGCGTATCGATACGCCTAGGCTGGCAAGAGCCCAACGGCTAGTTTATGATGAAGGCCGTACCGATACGGGTCCAAGCGTATCGATACAGAAGGCCGCATAACAGAATTAATGAAGGGAAATAAAGTCCTCAACGGCTCCAAATCATCCCCAACGGCTAGTAACGGCTACAAACTCAATTGGGAGTATAAAAGGGACCTCCAAGCATCAAGAACAACTTAATGCTTCAATTGTTACAACATTATGATGTCAAAATTTGTCTAGAGCTTTAATTGTACATTTCTTGCTTAGACAACACTTGTGAGCTTACATTGTTAAATTTGCTCAAGTGTTTAGGTTTTGGGTGAGTGCTAAATTGTGCAAACAAACACCTATTAGAGGCTTTTAAGTTTGCTTTGTTTATCTCTTTGTAAAGAGGGTTTCGATCAAGACTTTGGGTAGAAAGCTTGATCGGTTGTAAGGGTTTCCTCCTAAGCCTAGAAAAGGGGAAGAACAATTAGTGGAATTGTTTGAAAATCCTTAGTGGGGAGCTAAGGTAGTGGATGTAGACCTTGGTTAGAAGGTTGAACCACTATAAATCATTGTGTCTATTTACATTCTAGCTTCCACAACCCTTCCACCCAAAAATCCACCTCTCCACCACTTGGTGAGCATAATCGGTTGAACAAATCGATCCCCTCAAATCTCAACAATTGGTATCAGAGCTTGGCTCAATCGAAGGGGATTCACATCCTATTGAGAAGATCCGGCAAGCTCGATCACTAGTGCTTCAACCGGCTCAAATGGCACAATCTATCGACAAACCGCTTTTCTTTGACGGAACCCACTATGCCCATTGGAAGACAAAGATGAAGTTCTTCATCAAATCAATAGATTACAAGCTATGGGATATAGTTGAAGATGGTTCGTTCGTGCCTCAAAGAAGTAAAGCGGAGTGGAGTGCCGACGATCGCAAGAAGATAGAGCTAAATTGCAAAGCCTTGCACATTCTATTTTGTGCATTTGGTCCATCCATCTATGAGAAGATGTCTTCTTGTGAGAGTGCCAAGGAGGTATGGGACAAGCTTGAAGTCACATACGAGGGAACCAATGAAGTCAAGGAGACCAAAATTGGGCTCCTAACCTTAGAGTATGAGAACTTCAAGATGGATCCGGAAGAGAACATCGAGAAGATGTTTGATAGATTCTCCACCATCACCAATGGTCTTAAAGGTTATGGAGAAGCCATCCCGGAAGAAAAGCTTGTCCGAAAGCTCATCTACTCACTTCCCGAGTCATGAGACTCAAAGAGGACTGCCATCATCGAAGCCAAAAATTTGAAGACTTTGAAGCTTGATGAACTCATGGGGTCACTCCTTACTCATCAAATCATGAAGAAGAATAAAGAGGATGAGAAGAAGAGGGAAGAAATTAGAGCTATGGGAGAGAAGAAAATCAAAGGGCTTGGCATCAATGCAAGTGCCATGGCTCTCAAGTCCTCCACTTGCCACCATGTCTACTCAAGTGAAGAGGAGGATGAAGATGAAGAGATAGTTCATCTCTTCAAGAAGTGTGCCCCGTTCATGAAGAAAGCCTTGAGAGAGCTTGAACGAGAACCTAAGAGAAAGGAGAGGGCAAGCACTTCTAGCCATAAGAAGAAGGCACATGTGGCTACTTGGAGTGATAAGGACTCCACCGACGATGAACAAGCCAACCTTTGCCTTATGGTCATCGAAGAAGATTCAAGGGTAACTTCTAATTCATCTACTTAATGTTCTTATTCCTTTGATGAATTACAAGATGCCTATGATGATTTGCTTTTGGAATTCAAGGCATCATTTTCTAAAAACAAAAAGTTGATTTCAAAAATAAAAATTGAAAATGATTTGCTTTCCAAAACAAATCTAAAACTTGAAGCAAGATTAAAAGATTTTGAACAAAAATGTTTTGATTTACAAAATTTGCTTCTCAAAGTTCAAAAAGAAAAAGATTTGATTTCCAATGAACTTGAAAAGAAAAATAGTTTTGGAGAATCAAACTTTTATGTAAGACAATCTAGTGCCCCTAGATTTGTGAATGGAAAATGTTTTAGAAGTGTTTAGGTCCCAAAAGGACTAACCACTTCAACTAAAAAGGATGAAATTGAAAAATGGATTCCTAAGGGGACTAAATTTTGTGCTACTAATGTCTATGGATCCAAAGCAATTTGGATACCAAAAATTACTTGATTGTCTTTTGCTAGGTGTGATGGAGAGTGATCAACAAGTCAAAAATTGAGGGGGAGCTCCATGCACACAAAGGAAGAACACTTGAAGAAGGAAGGCTTCACATCCTCCCTTGAGTTCAAGTGAGGTAAAATCTAGTTGCTTTAGTGTTTATTTGATTTATTTTCTTTTATGTCAACTAGATATTCATATATGTTGAACTAACATTCTCATGATGCTTTGAGTAAGGGGGAGCCAATTTTTAAAACCAAAATTTTAAGTGTGTCAAATTTTTTTTGCCTCCTATGTTATCTTGAACTTAAATGTCATTTTAAATTCTTTTTGATATAACAAAAAGGAGGAGAAATGGTTTGAAAAATTGAATTTTCAAATGAATAAGGGGGAGCTTTATTTGATTTCATATCTTAATCTCTTATTCACAATTTTAAAGTTAAAGGGGGGAATCCCAAACAATTTTTCAAGTTGGTTTTATTATATCAAAAAGGGGGAGATTGTAGAACTAATGTTTTGATATAATAATTGAAAAATGTTTTGGACCAATTTGAAAAGAATTTAAAACTTGGTTTTAAGTCCAAACAACCTCAAAATATGTTTGAGGTATTTTAAGAGGTTTTTGGCAATGTTTTTCATGCTTTTATATAGCCAAAGTTGTGTTTTCAAGCTACTCGTATCGATACGGTTGTACTCGTACCGATACCTTTTTTGCCCTAGTTTGGTCACTGTCAAAACCCGTATCGAAACAGGCTTGGCCGTTTCGATACGCCTGGTAAGCGTACCGATCCCCTTTCCAACAACCCCAACGGCTATTTCCCAACGGTCATTTAAAAGTGCAACCGTACCGATACGCCCTCAAGCGTATCGATACGCCTAGGCTGGAAAGAGCCCAACGGCTAGTTTATGATGAAGGCCGTACCGATACGGGTCCAAGCCTATCGATACGGAAGGCCGCAGAACAGTATTAATGAAGGGAAATAAAGTCCTCAACGGCTCCAAATCATCCCCAACGGCTACAAACTCAATTGGGAGTATAAAAGGGACCTCCAAGCATCAAGAACAACTTAATACTTCAATATTTATAACATTATGATGTCAAAATTTGTCTAGAGCTTTAATTGTACATTTCTTGCTTAGACAACACTTGTGAGCTTACATTGTTAAATTTGCTCAAGTGTTTAGGTTTTGGGTGAGTGCTAAATTGTGCAAACAAACACCTATTAGAGGCTTTTAAGTTTGCTTTGTTTATCTCTTTGTAAAGAGGGTTTCGATCAAGGCTTTGGGTAGAAAGCTTGATCGGTTGTAAGGGTTTCCTCCTAAGCCTAGAAAAGGGGAAGAACAATTAGTGGAATTGTTTGGAAATCCTTAGTGGGGAGCTAAGGTAGTGGATGTAGACCTTGGTTAGAAGGTTGAACCACTATAAATCATTGTGTCTATTTACATTCTAGCTTCCACAACCCTTCCACCCAAAAATCCACCTCTCCACCACTCGGTGAGCATAATCGGTTGAACGAATCGAGCCCCTCAAATCTCAACACATATAAGGTACATGTTTGCAACATCAAAGCACATTCATGGCATCATTTAAGGAAATCCACAAGTCTATAGGCATGCATCTTATTAACCAAACCAAACAACCATCAAAGCATCAAAACAAGCACCAAAATGGCCGTTTACAAGTCCAAAACATTTAAGGCATCATGCCACAACTAGGGAGTCCAAAACATCTCCCAAAAACACCACCTAGGTTCCCATTGCCAAAATATCAAAAACTAATAATGTTGTGAAAACATCACCATACATGAGCTTAGCTTTCCCTTGGATCCTTAGCCTCCTTGCTGCCCTCAAACACCTCAATTATCTGCATTATTGGTTCAAGAGAGAGAGCGTAAGCACAAATGCTTAGTGAGGCATGCTCTAAAGAAACAACACAATAATGCATTTTATAAAACACCTTTTAAAAGGCCTTTAAATTCATAAACGTCATTTCTCATGCAACAATGCATACACAACAAGCATCTCATGCTTCATTAACATCAACATGTCATATTGGCTTCCAAGTGATAAACCATAACCTTTTACAACATAAAACGCAATCGGATACGCGGATTACAAGCGTTGTCCCATACGCTTCATACACACTACCGAACACACAAGGTGGAGTTTACCGGTACAATCTCAACCCCTCAACACCCGTGATGGAGTTTACGGTACAATCACAACCCCCTCCACATCACTCATCGGTAGTTGTATAACATCACTAACAAGAACACGGGACACACAACACAAGATCCACACATGGCCTTTTAACCACCATTATGATCTTAAACATCTCGTTAGTGTACTTGGATGGAGTCTACGGTACAATTACAACCCCTCAACATCCAAGGCGACTTTATTCACGGTGCACCCAATCCTATAGCCGGCTAACTATATCCGATTAAAGTACTTTAAAAACCAACACATCACTTGCCAATATACATCATTTATCATCAACAATCCACTGTTTTAAAGCATTATTCAAAGTCATTAAATCATCATGCATCACTATGCATCAAAACCACATTTGTCCATGACAAAACAAGGATCTCTTACGTTGAGCATCCTTCAACACATGGCTTTCAAAACCAGCATTAATCATGCTAAAACATGCTTTCAAAACAGAATTTAAACATGCAAATTAAATACATTGCATTCAACCATTTCATGGTTCATCCAAGAGAAAGAGTTTTCCCGAAAACTTACTCTTGAGCTTAGTTAAGTTGCTTAGACTTAAACTAAGCTCCCAAACCTTCAAACATTCATTACAAAGCTGGAAATCCCAACTTCACTCACCAATTTCGTTTCGCAAGCTTGCTGAAACGTCGTTCAAGCCTCCGGATCAACACCACAAGGATCCGAAGATGTCTCCCCTGTTTTAAACACATCAAAGCAGAGGATTAATGCATCATCATGCATTAAAATCTTCAGCCATTAAACCTAAACTCACTGCTCTCACCAAATCTAACATTTTGGCTACCAAACACAACCGAAATCACTTCCAAACACCTCCACAACATAACCCAGCCAAGATCCATCACTTCTAACCATTCCTAAACATCAATTAACATCCAAAAAGAACCTAAACTCGTCCTTATACCTCCAGCTATAACAAAACACCAAGATCACCCCAAAAACCACCATTTTCACAAGCAAAAACTTAGGAAAATCAACCTATTCGGAATTGCATTGATTAAACCTCAATTACACATCATTAAACATCCAAAATACATTAAAAAGCCACCTCAAAACAGAGCCCAAACAATCACCACGAAATTCTTCAAGATTTAATCCAAATCTTGAGTTTTAAGCTAAAATCAAGATCACAACATTAAAACCTTTCATAAAACTTAATTTAAGGATTGAGAACTTGGGAATTTCAGTAAAGAACTGAGTATTTATAGGAGAAGGACATCCTTACCTCTAAATGTAGATTTCTCCTTGATTAGAGCCAAAATCCTTGAAAATTCAATAAGCAAATGAAGAGGATTTGATGTAGAAAGGATTAGGAATCAATTGATGATTGAAGCCTCATCATTTAGTTTGAAAATCAAAAGAAATGTTGCTGTGGAAATGTGTTTGGCTGAGGGAATTTTGAGAGAAAATGAGATGAAAAAGTTTTTAAGAAAGTTAGTTATGAAAAGCTAAAATATGGTTTCCCTCTTTTCCTTTAATTAACTAAACATTAATAAAATCATTAAAATTAAGAAAAATCTGGAGAAATCCTTCCTTGGGTAAATTAGCTCCTTAAAGATTCAAAGTTTCAATCCTTACAAAACAGTCACCACTGAACTTTTCAAAAATTACATTTTAGTCACTATTTCGAAATGTTGCACTTCCAAACCTTATTTTGTAAAATTAATTTCACCACTATATTATATATATTAAAATAGGATTTTTAGATATTTTTCCATATTTTTAATGCATCCCGAACTAGGCTTTCCCTAAAAACCACTTTTTATATTCGAACCGAAAAACAGACCGGTCCGGCTCAGACCCTAAACTTCCAAGCCCAAAATTGGGGTGTTACAGAGTGATTGATATTATAATTAATCATAAACAATTGAAGACATAATTGTAGAATAGATATAGTAACTCATATTATAATCCTCATCTACACGGCCGTAGGACCATTCCGTATCGTTATCAAAAAATTCAGTCGAGGTAGGTTGTGTAAACGAATCCAGACCCAGCTTTAATTTAGAACACGTTACTCTGTTATGTCCCTCAATCTTGTAGAAAGAGCATAGCCTACTTTTCTTCTGGACCATCTTCTTGTGGACTACTTTTCGCTTTCCTAGTCTTCGTTTAGGGTCGCCAACGCGAACCCCATTATCAACATTGCTTCGTTTGCTTGAATCTTTCAAACCGAACGAGTGTTCAAATTGGGCAGTTAGTCTTTTCATCTCATCTCTTGCGGTTATGAAAGATTCATCTGTCTTTGATGCAATGTAGCAAAAACGACTTGACGTTGCACGTAGGGCAGCGAACCGTGCCATTTGCATAACTTCAGGTGCTACATTGAAGTCAAGGAAACCTTGTGCACCAGCCTTCGCATCCTTAGTCCATCGACTTAGAATCAAAGACTTTGGAATAGATGTGTAATCCAAGTGCTTCAAAACATGTAGTTGATGGCAACATGGAATTCCTACAGTCTCAAATTTCCTACACGAGCATGTGACGGTTTCCGAGACGACATCAAAAGATACGTCAAATCTCGTGTTCTTTTCCTTGTACTTTGACAGAACAAAATTTTGACATTCATCTGATAAAGACTGAATTTGTTCGTCAATCCGGTACAAGGTCTCGTCTTGCAGTTCTTCTTGGAAGAGCCGAAATGATGCCCGTGTATAAATTTCACCAGCATGGCTTTCTAGGTCTGTCAGTTTAGTGATCTGGAAGGGCGTTGTTTGCGAACTTAAGTAATCTGCTTCCAACTCATTGACACGCATTTTACTAATAGCTTGTTCAATTGTACGAACAACGTCTACATATGTCTTCTTCTTTATCAGGGCACGTCCGAGTGAAGCATTCAAGGACTCGCATCTTTGTGTGGATCGCAAATTCGCAAAGAAATGACCCATTTGATATGCTTGAGCCCATAAGTTCTGAGTATTTCCTTTCTCAATCACCCATGGATGCTTTCCGACATTGAATTCGGAAATCATTGCAGACCATTCAATATCAAATTCGCTTGTTGTCCACCAGGAACTCATACATCTAGTAAATGTTGTGCTAAATTTGTTGTCACCAATGTTAGCTTGTACATTGCGAGATAGATGCCACGAACATAATTTGTGCTTAGTATAAGGGAAAACACATTTTATAGCCCTCTGCATTGCCCTATCCCCATCTGTGACAACTAAAAGAGGCGATTTATTCACCATAACTTGTAAAAAATTACGCAGCACCCACTCGAATGATTGAGTCGTTTCGTCAGCTATGATTGCAGTAGCAAATACTATTGTGTTATGGTGATGATTGACACCGACAATAGGCATAATTGGTCGTGCATAGTAATTACCTTTGTACGTTGTGTCGAACGCAATAACATCACCGAAGCAAGTGTAATCTGATCTCGATGTTGAATCTGACCAAATAAGATGCTGCAATGCCCCTGTTTCATCTGTTGAGTATGTCATAAAAAAGCCCGGATCATCTTCTTTCTTGTAATCAAAGTAAGCAATGAGTGCATTCACATCCCCATTGACAAGCTCCTTTGCTTTACCTCTATCAAGTGCATTGTACAAGTCTTTACTAGTAAATCCAACATTATGATAACCCCCTGCCTGATTCATGAAATAATTCATTACTTGTGATGTCCCAACACCAACATCTTTCAACGTTGTTGCCTCAGCCACATCAGCCTCACTCACAGCTCTATTTGAACGCATAAATGGTATCATAAGAGGTGTGCACAAGGCATGATTATGTTCGTCGAAAGACTTACTTAGAACCCACTCATCATTAGTTTTTGTTGCTGTGACAACGATTTTGGCCTTGCATCCTGTTCGTGTGACTGGCGTATGAGCACGTTGACGATTAACAGTTTCGACTTTCGATGACCGAAACCCTTCTTTTGAACAACAAAATTCTTGTGTCTTCACATTCCCTTCGCCATCCAACCGTGTTGTTCCTCGACGTGCACTAAAACCATGTTTCATTGCGTATTCCTTGTAAAACTTCCAAGCTTCCTCACGTGAAGAAAAGATCTGACCTACCAACCGTTCTGAATCATCAACGCTCAACTTTTCATCTTGCAAATTCCCGCTAGAATGAACATCGTTGGATGGAGTATCTTCCATTTTGGTAAACACGATCAGTTGAAGTGGTCCAAACTTTGCCTGGACAAGAGTTGTGTGTTGCTTTCATTTTCAGGTAGTAAAATCGGTAGGTGGTGGTGGTTGATGGTGGTTGAACTCTGGCTACAGCATTTATTTCTTCCTTCCTACAAAGTTAGTTGTGCAATAAATTGTAGTATATTATCGATACTTTCTGCCCGTTATTATAAAAAATATCGATACTTTAAAAAAAGGTTTCTCGTACCTTATAGGAAACAAAGTTTCGATACAATTTTCCCATTGTGCCTCAAAGTATCGATACTTGTGTAAAAATCAATGTTTCCTGTAGCAAATCTGCTCGAAAATATCGATACTTTCTTTCCATTATGATAAAAAAATATCGATACTTTCAGAAAAAAGGATTCTCATAGCTTACTGGAAACAAAGTTTCGATACATTTTTCCTCCTTTCAGTAAAAGTATCAATCCTTTTGTATAACTCCATGTTCCGTAGGAACTTTGCTCGAAAATATCGATCCTTTCTGTCCATTATGATACAAAATATCGATACTTTCAGACAAAAAGGATTCTCATAGCTTACTGGAAACAAAGTTTCGATACATTTTTCCCCCTTTCAGTAAAAGTATCGATCCTTTTGTATAACTCCATGTTCCGCTAGCAACTCTACTCGAAAATATCGATCCTTTATGTCCATTATGATACAAAATATCGATACTTTCAGACAAAAAGGATTCTCATAGCTTACTGGAAACTAAGTTTCGATACAATTTTCCCCCTTTCAGTAAAAGTATCGATCCTTTTGTATAACTCCATGTTCCGTTAGCAACTCTGCTCGAAAATATCGATCCTTTCAGCCTCTGTGAAAACAATTATCGATACTTTTCATTCACAAAAGGATTCCCATTGCTTACTGGAACAAAAGTGACGATACGTTTTAGACACTATTAATAAAAAACCCGATACTTTTGAAAGAAAATCAATGTTTCCGGTAGGAATTTCGCTCGAAAATATCGATACTTTTATAAAATTATCAATACTTCCCAATATTAAACGAATTACATAGCTTACTGGAAACAAAGTGTCGATACTTTTTTCCAGGTTTCAATATAATTATCGATACTTTTGCAAAAACATTAATGTTTCCGGTAATTTTCTACTGTTTTCATTATTCATTACATCAATGTATCCGGTTGATTGTTACCGTTTTCATTATTTACTACATCAATTTTGCATTGCAGTGTTATGTCTTTTCACTTGTAACACATGCACGCGTTCATGTTCATGTACCTGGAGCCTTCATTTATTGGGTAGTTCTCCTCATTTATTTCTATAACCTCAGAAACGAGGAGACGAACGAATCTCTGAATCTGCCTTTTCAGTTTCATGTCTTATCACTTTCCCTCCCACTTTCCCTCCCAAACGGAAATTATCTATAAATTAACAACTCCTCTATTTACTCTTCACAACATCTTTAAATTAATCTACTCAACCCTTCGTTTACTTCTATAATCAGTTCTCCTTCACCATCTTCTATTATACAATGAGTTCCAGCAGAAGTTCTGGTAAAATCCTCAGCCTTTGGCAAAGAGGAAGATTGATTTCGAGACATCATCAAACAGCGATGATGATTTCTAATTGATTCTGATGATGAGGAGGAACAACTAAGCCATGAGTCAATGAAAACCAGCAAATGGTTCAACAAGTTCTTCCAGACCTTCGATCGAATGAACTCTATCAACGACCCTTCTACTCAATGGCACTGTCCAGCATGCCAAGGAAGTCATGGTGCCTCTCACAAGTTTCGTGGCCTTCAGTCCCTAGTCACACATGAAAAAAACCAAAGGAGGACCAAAGCTGAAAATTCATCGCCAACTTGGTCAGCTGTTGGAGGAGGAATTGCGTAGAAGAGGTACTTCGGCTACTCCTCAAGGTCAAGATTTTGGCCAATTGAGTGGTTTGAGAGATGATGCTGCTATTGTCTCCCCCCCCCGCCTTCAAGCAACCAGGAAGCTGATCACCAAATACTCTGGCCACCCATGGTGATGATAATGAACACAAGGCTTCGTAAAGATGGAGATGGGAAGGTAGTTATATAACTTCTGAATTATGTTTTCATTAATATTATAATACTTAACTTCTTATTTCTTTAATTTTCTGCTTCAGTGGATTGGTATGGGAAACCAAGAGCTTCTTGGCTATTTCACTTCATATCGTAGTACTATTACCAAACCTCGCCATTCATACGGTCCAGAAGGCCATCATGGGATGAGCCTTCTGATTTTTTAGAGCACGGCAAGAGGTTATCTTGATGCTCAGCGTCTGCATACCCAGTTTGCTGCCCAAGGTTTCGACAGAGAGGTTTGGCAACGTTGTCAGGGCTTCATGTATGGTCCATCCAGCCAGCGCCAACTATATGGTTATATGGCTGAAAAAGAAGACATACACATCTTCAACCGCCATATTCAATGTTTTCTCTATCATTTTTTTTCTATTATACAAGATACACTTCTGCTCATACTTATGCAAAAAAAAATTGTTCATTAGGCAACCAAAAGGTCAAGTTTGAGATGCGACCATATGCACAGATGGTTGGACAGCAAGCTGGAACTGGAACAAGTGTCATGGGTGGCGGGGGACTTGAGGGGAGGAGGCTCATTGTTTTACTTTCATTTTTTTATTTAATTTTGTAATTGTTAATTGAAGCACTGTGACTTCATTTTTTTATGATAATTTTTCTTCATCCTTAAGTATATTAAACTTTTCATTGGGAACTTTTTATTTTCATAAATATAATTGATATAAACGATTAAATAGAATTGTACCGATACTTTTAATATAAGTATCCATACTTTTAATAAAAGTATCCATAGTTTTTACGAAAGTAGCCATACTTCTAATAAAAGTATTCATATTTTTAATAAAAGTATCGACACATGTAATATAAGTATCCATATTTTTTATTTAAGTATCCATACTTTCGAGCCACAATTGAACCAGTTCCAATGTTTTTTTATTAAAATATCGATAGTGTTGTTTAACGTATCGATACTTATTCGCTACCTATTACGTTACCCTAGTTACCGGTTTGTTTAAAGTTATAATATTAATGTAAACGATCAAATAATAACAATTTAGGCGCTACTGAATATGTTGATATTCGGATCAAAAAATAGGTAAATTTACCGGTTTTGTTATCGTGAGAATTTCCAAGGCCCCATCAGCTCGAAATTACCAACAAATTAGGCGCTACCGATTATATTGATATTCGGATCAACAAAATAGGTAATTTTACCGATTTTGTTATCGTGAGAATTTCCAAGGCCCCATTAGCTCAAATTTATCAACAATTTAGGCGCTACCGAATATATTGATATTCATATCAACAAAATAGGTAATTTTACCGATTTTGTTATGTTTGACTGATAACTTAAATTTGCCGGTTACCATTTTTTTTATTTTTTTTCATGTTTTTTACCGGATAAATTATCTCATATCAACATATCCGGTAGCGCTTTACCGGATACATTATTTATCTTATAATATTTCCGGTAACGCCGTTTCTTAGCTGGATCTTAGGCCGCAGCACATTAGAATTCTCCAAACTTTAACTTACCGGTGCAAGTGGGAGAAAAACGTAATCCAGCTTTACAAAACCACCCTTGGACCGTCATTTCTCATCGATGTAATCCGCGCCAAAATGTGGGAGAAAAACGTAATTCATTGCCCATAAATCTTAGGGTAAACTATCTGTTTGACCACCAATCTATTGGGAAAGTTTTAAAATGACCACCATAGAAAAAAAACGCGTCATTTGACTACCCAAACTATTAAAATGGGATCAATTTGGCCACCTGCCGTTAAGAGGCTAACGGAAGGTGACGTGGCAGTTAAAAAATTAAAGGTATAATTACACATTTCGTCCTTACTATTTACACATTCTTTCAATTTAGTCCTAATTTTAATCTAATAAAATAAATTAATTAGGTGGTGACACATGTCAACACCTTATTGGAGGAATTTAATTATTTATATTTGATTAATAAATTATTTTCCTCCTCCAATCAGGTGGTGACACGTGTCACCACCTAATTAGAGGAGAAAAACAAAGTTAAGCACAAATGCCATCCAGGAGAATCGAACCTGGGTGGTGTAGGTGCAAAAGCAGTGGCTAAGCCACTGCACCAAGCACAATTTTATGCTTTAAAACACCAAATTTAATATATATCTTTTTCCATGGGTTCTGGGTTCTCATTGTCTTCATCTTCATCATCTATAAAATGCTCTCCGTCAGTGTTCATCAATGACTCGGGTATTTCGTCAACAGTCCAATGCATATAATCCCCCTGACCACCAAAAGAACATATATCCATTTTAGAAGTGTAAACCAGAGGAGGGCTGTACTCGTACCTTTCATACCAGCTGAGCTCTCCGCATGGTAGAAGTGTAGCAGCCCCACCAATGTGAACAAATCGGCCAACCCAAATACGACGTATTGGAATTCAAGCCAAAACACACTCATTGGCAGAGGCTTATTAGAATCTACCATGTCGTGCTTATATGCCACAGATTTACGCCTGGTTTCCATGACTCTAGAGATTGCCATGGAAATGGTTGAGAGCACCAATCCCACTCCAATTCGCTGAAGATGCCGGATTCCTGTTGGAATTCCTGTTGTTTTTCGGGCAAGTGGAACAAAAATGCGGTCATAAATTGCAAAGAAAATCAAGTTGAGTGTCAGGGGAATGACAGGAAGGGAGGTAGCAGGGATTTCAAAATCAAATATGTGAGTGTCCAGCGTCATGCTTTGTTGTACGGAGAATGTTTGGAATTGAGCCAAACAAGTACATATGAAAATTGTGCTAAATACGATTGGAAGCATGCGAAGTAAAATCTTAGTTTCTTCTACTTGTGTCACTGTAGTAAGCCTCCAGGGTCCTGGAGTCACTGATGCTGATGCACCCCAAGAGGGCTCAGCATGAACGGTTGCTCGATCCAAAAATCTGCGGAGTTGTTGATATATTCACGTTAGGGCCTAGTTCACAAAAAAATTGTAACACCCCCTTCCCGGCCTGGTAGAGAACCGGGTCGGAGAGCGCTACCGGAAACGATGCAGAGATCGGAGACATAAATCCAAAGTTCAAAAATCATTTCGGCATATTTTATTAATCTCTTTTAAGACTTAACACTTAACTTATTAACAACTTATTTGAATTGGGGTCAATTTTAAACTTTTTCAAACTCAGGGACTAATTTGTAATTTTTACAAATTGGGGGTCCTTATCTGAAATTCGTGATATTATACTGAAATTAAACTTACTAGTTATTAGCCTGTAAAATCTCATTACTAACGGAGGTCATTTACCTATCTGATTAGACTAGGTAATGTTCAGTGACTATTTTGTAAAGTATTCAAATCTATTTCTTTTTATTATCTTACTAAAATTCTTTACATATTTAAATGAGCCTAACAACTCACAAAAATCATAGAGTCCTTTAATCAATGTTTTACTACCAATTATGTCAATTTTATTACTAACTTAATAGTCTATATAGCTTTAAAACCTTATATAAAACATAGGCAAAATTTCACAATAGTAGGCCCACAAGATTAGTATAATTACTTTAACTACTTTGCCACCATACTAGGAGTTCATAAGGACAAAACACATTACTCTTTAATTGTAGTGACTTGCCAACCTTCCAACTAATCTCGATCTCGATCTGTTACTTTCCTTAACCTGAAATGTTATGCAATGAATGCATTAGACTTACATAGTCTAAGTGAGGTAGCCAATGACAATGAATGAACATATTATGTCATGTAGCATGCTTCCAAAAATTAACATCATGCTAATTATGCAATAACATGGCATACTTCATATTCATAATAAAATATCATATCACATGTATATCATAATATAATCATAGATCTTATCATAAGCATATCATGACATATCGTATAGAACACATACTATATTGGTACCATTGGATACGCGGATTCCCTGTACACCATATCATGAATTATAAATGAGCCGTAGCCCTGAGCCGTAGCTCCATGTATATTCATAACAAAACATAATGTCATATCATGATCATAACATAGCACAACGTATCAAACACATAATATATTGGTACCATTGGATACGCGGATTCCCTGTACACCATATCATGAATTATAAATGAGCCGTAGCCCTGAGCCGTAGCTCCATGTATATTCATAACAAAACATAATGTCATATCATGATCATAACATAGCACAACGTATCAAACACATAATATATTGGTACCATTGGATACGCGGATTCCCTGTACACCATATCATGTATCATAATTGAGCCGTAGCCCTGAGTCGTAGCTCCATGTATCCCTTACACTTCCATCCTTTTATCTCCCACATATAGGCCGTAGCCCTGGACCGTAGTCCTCCCTTACATGTTGAGCTCGAATAACCCTATGGCATGCCAATTGTATCCAACGTCCATAAATACACACAAATTCACATAGTCCATGATTTTCATATCATATCATATGAAATAACAAGATGAGCCGTAGCTCCATGTCATGTAGCATTTCATAGTCATATTCGAACATATCAAAGTAATGCAAGGCACTTACCAAATTTGCCATTCAAACATAGTTGCTCTACATGAGCCCTTAACAAATGCAAACATAATCATAAATAATGCAACGGGAAGGCACCGAGCCTATCCCTTGACGCAACTACACTCACATATCAGAACAAAGAAACAAAGATCGGAATGACACCGCGTCACCCGAGACAAATGCATCCACACTCACATATAAAAACAATGATCGGAATGACACCGCGTCACCCGAGACAAATGCATCCACACTCATATAACAGAATATAAAAACAATGATCAGAATGACACCGCGTCACCCGAGACAAATGCATCCACACTCACCTCAATCCAAGCTTAGAGACATTTTCCTTATTCTCCAACTTTGTGGTTTCCTTCATTTCTACTCTTTTCTAACCAAACATTAAAGAAATATATCATTTAGTACATTAGGCAGTTTGCATTGTCCTCAAAGAAATATTTATATAAAATGTTCTATAACTCAAAATCTGATTTCGTTTGTTTTAAACGAAACTAGACTGAATAATCTTTTAAACCATATAAATTATATCTTTTAATTCTTCTTATACAATTTATAATGAATTTTTAAAGTCGATGTTGATGCAGATTTAGGGGCAAACTGTTACCCTATTTTCATGACCTTTACTTACTCAAGAATTCATATCTTTTTACCCACAACTCCAAATAAGGAGTTCTTTACCATTCTGGAAAGCTTATAAACACACCTTTATAACTATTTATGGCATATAATTTTATCATTTCCCTATTAATACAGTTTATTACTTGAACATAAGGCATTTTCAGAAACTTAATCTGTCTATGCTTAATTTGCGACTTTAGTGCATTTATAACCTATGTTTTACTACACTATTAATCTTGAGCTTTTAACCACATTTACATTAATCTTATAAAATTATTTATATAATCCAGCAACCTCAAAAATAGGACATGTAAGTCCTCAATTTATCAATTTCTACAAAACAGTCCCCTTTTTATTCTTTAATAATTCTATATGTGATCTAAATGGATTTAACCTACCAATAGAGACTTAATTCAAGCTTGGCCATTTAATTTAATTCATTTCATGAATCCCCTGTTCTAATCATAAATTTTCAGAATTTATTAACACCATTTGACCCCCTAAACATTTCGAATTTTACAATTTAGCCCAGTAGATTTCCAATTTTATTCAGTTTCAGTCCCGTAACTTCTAAGAACAATTCAGAGACCTATACTTAACATTTTCGAGCAAATCATACCTCTATTCCATGTAAAATTTTGTCCTCTACAACTTTGTAGAAGAACACGTTTTCCAGAAATGACTTTAACATGCTCAAAAATGCAATTTTCTACAGGACAGTTTATAATTCCGAATTTCTTTATTCTTTCTACCCTTATCTTTTACCAACCTTTAATTAATCCAATTTTATGCTTAATATAAATACTAACATCAAATTAAAGGTAGTTGAGACTCTAATCTCAACTCTAATTTGTTTCACTCACCTTGATAGACCGATACTTTATTTTTATTTCTTGAGCTCAATGGTTGTTCTGAATCGACCTCGTGTACTATGATAATTAATAAAAACCAATTAAAATCAATAAGACAGTATCGAATATATATAAAAAATATTAATCAACTCGATACCGAAACTTAAACTAACTAGAGATTTGAGCTTACCCCGACGTCGGTAGAGATTCGATATTACTATATCGAAAATATCGGACTACCAATCAAACATTGGATCGTAACCTATTTCTTTCTTTCTTTCTTTCTTTCTTTCTTTCTTTCTTTTCTTTCTCTGCCGTGTATTTCATCAAACCCTTCCCCTCCTATTTATACTAAATTGCCAAGCTTTACAATTCAATTCTTAGCCACAAAAATCCCACTTCACTTACTTTACCTAACTTAATTAGGTCTTCATTTCTTTTCTTTTTCAATTGCTTTTCATTCTTTAATTTCCTACCACATGTAGTGGAAATATGTGACAATTATCCTTACATAAACAATTAAGTAAGTGGCCATTATCCTTATATAAACAATTAAGTAGGTGGCAATTGTCACATCTTAAACCAAATTGGCCGAATGACCACCAAACCTAATTAATAAGATAAACCAAATCAATTAATAAAACCCACCAAACCATTTAAAATAATATAATAATAAACCAAATAAATAGGTTTCGAACCTAATTTCTACTAGACCCGAATAATCTAATAATAATAAACCCGAATAATTAATAAGACCAAATAATTTATAGAACCGATATAAAATATTCGGTTATCGGAACCTAATTCCGACTAGACCGATTTTTGGGATGTGACAAAAATATATATATTTCTTACAAATGAGACCTTGTACCTAAACTGACTGGTTCTCTGAAGGATCTCATTTGGCGCTACCACTGCTCCTTTGTCATAAATCTCATATAGTTCATCTTCCTCCTTTGGTATTGGAAGGTTTCGGTTGCGGATGGCTGCAACAAGTACCTTAAAACGGGAATATGGAGGTCATGATTATTGTGATGGAAAAATTGTACTAGGTGGTGGTGCGTATTGAGATGGAAAATTGGGAAAAGACTTACCTGTATGATTCAAATAGATGATGAAGATGAAGACAATGAGAACCCAGAACCCAGGGAAAAAGATATATATTGAATTTGGTGTTTTAAAGAATAAAATTGTGCTTGGTGGCTTTTGTACCTACACCACCCAGGTTCAATTCCCCTAGATGGCATTTGTGCTTAACTTTATTTTTCTCCTCTAATTAGGTGGTGACACGTGTCACCACCTGATTGGAGGAGGAAAATAATTTATTAATCAAATATAAATAATTAAATTCCTCCAATAAGGTGTTGACACGTGTCACCACCTAATTAATTTATTTTATTAGATTAAAATTAGGACTAAATTGAAAGAATGTGTAAATAGTAAGGACGAAATGTGTAATTATACCTTTAATTTTTTAATTGCCACGTCACCTTCCGTTAGCCTCTTAACGACAGGTGGCCAAATTAATCTCATTTTAATAGTTTAGGTAGTCAAATGACGCATTTTTTTTCTATGGTGGTCATTTTAAAACTTTCCCAATAGTTTACCCTAAATCTTATTGTTGTCTTGGCTCTTCACTGACCGACTCACTCACTCTCCCAAACCGTTCCCCATTTCTCTTCATCTCCTCCGCCAAGCACCGAAAAGTCTCTCAGCCATTGAAATTCCCAATAATGGTATATTTCCTTTCCCATAAACAAATTATTATTTTTATCTAATATCTGATTCTTTTTTCATTATTTTTCTAGTAATTTGTCGAATATTTTTTAGGTTAGGGTTTTGAATTCCTGTTATTGAATCTGATCTGCTCTGTTGTAATCTATTTCTCAAAACAAGAAATGTGAAATGGAGCCATGGTTATGATCGCTAAATGCTAAAATTATGTGGAAACTAACCAGTTTACACCATCTGTTTCTTATTTCGGCTTGGTAATGTAGTTAGAATTTAACGATAGACAAAACTGTTAAATGTAGTCGTGGTTTTAATTATATTTGTGTTGCAGTGGCTTTTAATTTTAAGTTAAACCAGTCTGATTGCAATTTTTGGGCTAATCGAGTTGATAATTCTATGTTGTTTTGACTCCTTATTTTCTTGAACTGCCCATGTCGGACACATTGAGACAAGGCATTTGACTCTCCACAAATCCGTGGAGAAACTTGAGAAAAAAAATTGAACATAATCGTATCAGGCACTTAAAATGGATGTGTCTTCAGGCCCGAGTCCAAGTAACATGGGTCGATATTCCTTCATCGGTTTTAGGCTTGAACTTATACATGGAAGAAACTTTTGCCTCCTCCAGAAAATATTATGTGTTTTTATTTTATATGGTGGCAAATATTGACGCTGTTGGTAGCATTTTGTGTTTTATGGTTTTCATTTTATCTTTTATTTTGCAGGATGGTAATGGTTCTGAAGATAAGAGACAGGAAAATGCGGATATGGCAGCTTTCGTAAGTTACTTTTCAAGTTCCCCGACACTTAAGATTGTTTCCTTCTATGATTAATTTATTAGAGCAGACAAATTATGGTGTATTCTGAACATTGCACTCAAATTAAATTGGTTGTTTTTGACCATCTTATGTTTTTATGAAATAGTAAAAAAGCATGGAGATTTCGTTCTGTTTAGTTTCATAGATTTTTCAGTGTTATGGTTCTATGGTTTAATGAATTGTCATCCATATTATACTGATGTAGTTATATCATTTTTCAGGTCCAGAATCTACTTGAACAGATGGTGAGTTCTTATTTTGAATTATAAACAATAATTTTTTAGCAGATGTAGCTAAGTTTGCACTGTTATTACAGCAATCAAGGTTCCAAACAATGTCTGACTCCATCATTACGAAGAATATCCTTTTTCTTATTATCTAGTTACTTCAACCGCAGGAGATAGTTTTCTTCATTAGTTTCTACATAGCATCAGAGAATTACTGGGTTGGTTATATATATATATATATAATTTTTGCTTAGTTGTTTTGGTGATTTTGTGGTCGTTTGGCAGAGATTGTTAAGAATTTCTTTTTGCAATAAGCAAAATGAAAACTTCTTTAGGTGTTGTTGGTTTTTAGTTTGTTAGGGAAAAGTATGGGGTGATTCTAAAGCCCAAATGAAGATTGAAGCAATATAGTCTTAATGCGATGCACATATATTCATGCTTTAACTTGCACTTGATTTCCTTGACTTCAATGCACTTGATGGGATGGGCAGCAGGATAGATGAGCTAGAGCAAAGCATCAATGATCTCCGAACAGAGATGGACGCAGATAAGTCCCCTTCTCCTTCTGGTCCAAAGGACGATTCCAAGTCATCCAGAGATCCCTAATGGTGTAAATCCGTCGTTCACAGCATGGTATTTCTAGACCCTGTATTTCATTTGGTGCCTATATTTTCTCATATGGATAATCAGTGGCAAACAGACATATACCTTATATTTGTACCTAATGCCTCCTCTAATTTCTATCTATATATAATATGGTTAACCCAATCTAAAAATTCTTCACATTAGTAGTTTAACTCCATGATTGTACTTCTTTTCAATGTATATTTTATGATTTGCCATGAGCTGTTTAAGTAACAAATACCTGAAAAGAGGAATTGATTTATATATAGAAAATACTAGTTTGGTAGATGATTTCATGCTTTTGGAATCTCATTATGTATCAGTCATGATACTCATTAAGCAATTAGATTAATAAAGCATTTGATGTTGCTTATAATATCTAAGCATAAAAAATAGTGCAAAGGTGGCCCTAAAATTCTTGGTGTTAACCTTTGTGGATGGTTATTTGTTTTTGTTTTCTTTTCTCATATGTATATGCCAGACATTTGAGATGCTACGTTGTTCGGACTTTGAATCAGTGTTAGATGCGAGTATGTGCCTGGTACGTATATATATCACCGGAGCGAATCCAGTTAATTGTTTGAAGAATCATACCAATTGGCTTTGTTTGAATTTGTATTGAACATAGGTGTCAGAATACAAATATTTTAGATGTGTGAATTTATATCCAGCAAAATACGGGTGTGAGATGCTAATTACAGTTGGATTTCTCTTCTTTGCTTTGGAAAGAGAATTAGATTCCATTTAAAAGCCTTGCATTTGCATTTAGCAGTAGCCGCAAATGCTGGGTCAATATTAATGATCCAATTTCATTTTCGTTTTATTCCTAATTTTCTATCTTCCATACTTAATTACTTAATTAAACTGCCTACACCAATTAGAATCAAGTACTCAAACAATCAGGATCCGTGTCTTCCCCCTATAATCTAATCTCGGAAAACACGACTCGTAACCGATTTCAGCCTAAGACACGGTGGTTATATAAAAATACTCAACTACTTGCCGACACATCAAAAATATACTCCCTCTCAACCTTAATTTATAATTAATTTAAATTATTGTTAATAAAAATATTAGAAAAAATATATTTTAAATACCTCTAATCAAATAGTTATATATATATATATTAAAAAATTAATTATTTAAAACATTTAATAAAATTATTGTCAAATTTTAAAAAAATTTGACTTTTAAAAGTTAATAAAATATCTACGTGGGATAGAGGAAATATAACTAAATTTCTCATAAAAAAAATTTATGTACTTCAAAATGCAACATAAATAAATTAAAGAGAGAGTATAATTATATTATTAGATTAGCAAAACAAATAAATATAATCCCCTATTGCATTTACATTCATCCAATAATCTTTATTTCTTATAGTTGATAAAAAAATTGAAGAAAAAAAATCCAACATTGCACAAAATTATCTATAAATCAAATGTAGGAAGAAGAATTACACGAAAATATTACACTTTCAAAATTATATATAGAGGCAACAAATTTATTCATTTTTATAATAATAAAAGGATATAAAAAAATAATCTAACGCCGACAGCGAGTAATTCTACTGCAGCCGCGTGAATAAGGGTTCGCCTGAGCTCCCGGTCGGCAGTTATAATACGACGCGCCACGTCGTGAGCATGGCACCGTGTTCCTCCTCAGCGCACCATAGCTGATGTATCGGGTCGTGGCTAAAATGCGTCTGCTGATCTCGGAGCCCATGGCGAACTCGGCGTCCAAGTCGAACGATTCCTCTCCGTTTCCCATCATGCACTCCGCCATGGATCCGCTACACTCCGATTTAATCGGGAGGAAAAGGTCGCCGCCGAAATCGAGGGTGGGAGAGGAAGCGGAATACACCACGTGGACGGCAAGGATGGCGCAAATCGCGAGGAAAGTGAGGGAGAATCTAGAGCTCCCCATTTCCCGAGTTCTTTCTTTGTGGATTTCGAAGGGAGTGGAAAGGGGGCTGTTGTTTTAGGGTTATAAGTTATTGTTGTTAAAAGAAAGCCACCGTTGTTTGCTTTTATTTGCGATTATGCCACTTAACTTTATCATGTCACGGGTTTACTTCAAACACCTGGTGGACATCCACTTATTATCTTTTGACTTTTGCTTCTTCTTCTTCTTTTCATTTGTTATAGAAAATAATAATTCAAATAAACAATTAATAAAGAAAAACATAAATTTAAGTTTGTGACTATTTTATTAAATTATTTTGGGATGAATGTCCAATTCATTCAAATAATTTACGTTGAGTTTTATCATTATATTTTAATTTTGTTGATTTTCAAAAAACATAAATTTACTTTGATAAAATATTTTTATTTTTATTCAAATATAAGTGAAATTAAAGGTGTTTTTAAGAAGTCTTGTGGTAATTAAATTTAGGGTAATCTTTACCGGTGGTGTTTTTGGTTTGGGATTTGTTTTATTTTAGTCACTCGAATTCAAAAAACATTATTCTTGCTACTTAAGTTTTGAATCGTAGTCTTTTGGCCGTTAACTTCCGTTAACAAAAAATAATTTTTAGTTTAATCCTTAAACTTTCAAAATTTCATTTTTCACCATCTACCCTAAAGCATCCAAGAAAGAACTTACCTTATTCAACATCGTCTGCTCAGCTTCTTTGAGGACCAATTCTTCATTTCCTTCTCCGGCGCTGTCTTTCTATTTTAAAGTAAATAAAATAAATTAACAAAGATTTATTAATTGCAATTGTGGTTAAAGATGCTCATCTTGCCCCATCTTATATGAGTTTAAATTCTAGCATAAAAATGTAATAACTCTCTATTTAATAAAAATAAATAAATTAAAAAGCATAGAGAAAGTTAGTTGTAAATACTAGAAAGTATGTAAGTTGGAAAACTGGAAGTAAATACCTCCTTTGCACCAATCGAATGAAGTGCCGAGGAGGTACAAAAGCTCGCTCCATATCAACAAGTGCAATAACTTTTTTTTTTTTTTGCTTCATTTTTAAACGTATCCAAGGCAGCACATGCAATGGCCACAACCTAAAAAAAAAAAAGCAAAGCCTTACACAGGGCAAAGGATCAAAACAGTTCTAAACCAATAAAGTTGAAATTAAATAGAGAAGTAAGGTATGAAAAAAAGAATATAAAAGAAAGCACTCAATTTTAAGATATAATACCTCTCTCTTGAATGGGGTACCTTCCCAAACCAGGTGTGCATTTGCAGCAGTAGAAACTATATTTATTAGGACACGGTGTACCTGTTTAATACACAAAGAACCCACACATAAATCAATATAGAAACACATGGTAAAGCTAAAATCTGCAAATAATGAGCTAAAGGAGAACTATTAAATTCACCCAAATTAAAATAATTGGTAATAGTTCTTCGGAAGTGGGGAATAGAAAGAAATAAAGTACTCAATGCACAAGAAAGTGTAGAGCAATTCCATAATTGAAGAGCGCACAATACAACCACACAGTAGTGAAGCAAAATTAAAGAAGGGTGCAGCACAACTTCCAAGTGGCAAGAATGATTTTTTTTTGAATTTTTAAGTTTTTAAGGAAGATAATGAAAAATAAAATTTTAAAAGTTAAGGGGTTAAATTAAAAATTATTTTTTTATTAACAAAGATTAACTGCCAAGGGACTAAAACAGACACGATTTAAAACGTAAGTGGTAAAAATATTTTTTTTAAATTCAAGTGACCAAAATAGAACAAACCCCAAACAAAAGGTACCATAAGTGAAGATTACCCTTAAATTTAAGTATAAGTATAATTAGATATAATTGTATAATTGTGGTGCGTTTCAACAATCAACGGCCTTTGAATTTAGTGCAATTGAAGGCTATCAATTATAATCATTAATTTTTAAGGGGAGTAAAAATTAGTGTAATTATACTCGTCAATTCTATAATTAATATTACTTAAAATTTAAATTTATGTAACTGCGTAATTACAATTTATGCTACCAAACATGGTACAAGCTATTGTTTTTTTTTTCGTTCTCAAACATGGTCCTTAGACTTTCAGTGGATTATGTGTGAAGAAAACATGGTCGCAGACTGCATGTCCAAGTTGCCTACCCTTCAGCAATTTCAGCTCTTGATCTTTGATGAGGAACATGGTCCGGTTCGGCCTTTGCTCCTACGGGACAGGGTTGGCCCTCCTTATTATCGTTCTAGTCGGTACGTTAGTGATGTGGTTCAGGGTGTTCCTTGACTAGGTTTTTTTTTTCGCTTTGTTTCTTTGAGTTTTTTTTGTTTTTGTTTTTGAAATTTTGTTGCCACGCGTACTCTTTTTTCTATATAGACTAGAGAAATTTTTTAACAAGTCTTATTATAACATCCTCATTTCTAATAAAAAATGTAACCACACTCTATCAGTCAGACGTGTTTAAGGAATTAGAAATTCTTGTAAGTTATAACTACATTCATGTGTAATTATTCAGATAATAATTATATTTTTAGACAATTATGTTGAAAGTGCAAGTGGCAGAGTGGCTTTCGGTGCATTATTGCACCACTTGCACAAGTGGTGTAATAATGCACCACTTTTGGCATGGTATAATTATTTGTAAGGTCCTTAAGTTTAAGTTATTTGCAAGTTGGTCCTTGAAGCTCAACTATAAATAGCTTAGCCATTTGTCATTCCTATCATCCCAAATCATTCTAACATCCTCCCAATACTAGAGAAATTAGAGAGTTTTCATAGAGTTGTTTTCTCCTTTCTTATCAAGAGAGAATTGTCATTGTTTTCTCATTGTTAGACTGAGAGAAGTTGTAATTCCTATTTTCTCATAGTGAAATTCTTCTACCTTGTCCGTGGTTTTTACCCTATATTATTTAGGGGTTTTTCACGTAAAATCTGTGTCTCTTTTATCTTCATTATTATTTTCTCAAATTATCAGTTGCGTTTTTGCTCTATCCGACGATCGTATTCCGCAACAATTGGTATCAGAGCCTAATTTGGGTGCGTATATCTACTTACCGTATTCTCTGTTGGTTGCCACTGAAAAGTGGATCCTCCATCATAAGAAAGTAAGTTAGATATTACTCATTCATTGAAGGTGGTGGGCACTATTCACGTCAAAAAGGTGAAATAGTGGGAGCTATCTGAAATAGAAGCTATGGCAACGAAATTTGATATTGAAAAGTTCAATGGGAGAAATTTCTCACTGTGGAAATTGAAGATAAAGGCCATCCTAAGAAAAAACGGATGTCTAGCGGCTATCAGCGAAAGGCCGGCAGATTTTACGGATAACAAGAAATGGAATGTGATGGACGAGAATGCTATTGCAGACCTTCATTTAGCATTAGCAGATGAAGTACTATCAAGCATCGAGGAGAAGAAGACAGCCAAGGAGATTTGGGATCACCTCGCAAAATTATACGAGGTCAAATCGTTGCACAATAAAATTTTCCTTAAGAGGAAATTGTACACTCTTCGGATGTCAGAATCTACTTCAGTGACAGAGCACTTAAACACGTTGAATACTCTATTTTCTCAGCTTACATCCCTAAGCTATAAAATAGAGTCACAAGAACGTGCTGAACTTCTGCTTCAAAGTCTACCTGATTCGTATGATCAACTCATCATCAACTTGACAAACAACAACCTTACAAGTGATCTAGTCTTCGATGACGTTGCAGCTGCTGTTCTAGAAGAAGAAAATCGGCGCAAGAACAAGGAAGACAGACAAGGAAATCTGCAACAAGCAGAGGCCTTAACGGTGATGAGAGGAAGATCAACAGAACGTGGCCAAAGTAGCAGTCACAATCATGGTAGATCAAAGTCAAGGAGTAAGAAGAATTTAAAGTGCTACAACTGTGGAAAGAAGGGTCACATGAAGAAGGATTGTTGGAGTTTACCTAAAAACTCCAATCCTCAAGGAAATATGGCAAACACTTCAGATGATGGAGATGCTCTCTGTTGTGAAGCAGCAACAGCCATGGAAGGCAGAAAAAGATTTGCAGACATATGGCTTATTGACTCGGGAGCCACATATCACATGACCTCAAGAAGAGAATGGTTCTATAATTATGAACCTATCTTAGGAGGATCTGTGTACAGCTGCAATAATCATGCCTTGGAGATTGTTGGCGTTGGAACCATCAAATTGAAGATGTATGACGGGACAATCAAAGTTGTTCGAGATGTGCGACACGAGAAAGGCTTGAAGAAAAACTTACTATCCTACGGATTGTTGGATAATAATGCAAGCAAGATTGAAACACGGAAAGGAATCATGAAGGTGTTCCATGGAGCGCTTGTGGTAATGAAAGGTGAAAAGATAGCTGCAAATTTGTACATGCTGAAGGGAGAGACCTTGCTAGAAGCTGAAGCCTCTGTTGCCTCATGTAGTTCAGATTCTACCATGTTATGGCATCGGAAACTTGGACACATGACAGAACAGGGAATGAAAGTCCTTGTGGAGCAAAAGCTACTTCCGGGTTTAACAAAGGTATCACTTCCTTTGTGTGAACATTGTATTACAAGTAAGCAGCATCGATTAAAATTCAACACATCAAATTCTAGAGGCAAGGCTGTTCTAGAATTGGTTCATTCTGATGTATGGCAAGCACCAGTTACATCCCTAGGCGGAGCAAAGTATTTTGTCTCCTTCATTGATGACTACTCTAGGAGATGTTGGGTGTATCCTATCAAGAGGAAGACAGATGTGTTTTCAACCTTCAAAGTTTTTAAAGCGCGGGTGGAACTTGATTCTGGAAATAAGATCAAGTGTTTCAGATCAGATAATGGAGGTGAATATACAAGTGATGAATTTGATGACTTCTGCAGAAAAGAAGGCATCAAAAGACAGTTCACAACAGTATACACTCCTCAACAAAATAGAGTGGCAGAGCAGATGAACAGAACTCTGTTAGAAAGAACACGAGCAATGTTGATAGCTGCAGGGCTAGAAAAAGCTTTCTGGGCAGAAGCAGTCAATACCGCATGTTATTTGGTGAATCGGGCTCCATCAACTGCAATTGAGTTGAAGACACCGATGGAAATGTGGACTGGTAAACCAGTTGATTATTCAAACCTCAATATATTTGGAAGTATTGTGTACGTGATGTACAATGCCCAAGAAATTTCAAAGTTGGATCCAAAATCCAGAAAATGTAAATTCTTGGGGTATGCTGATGGAGTAAAGGGGTATCGCTTGTGGGATCCCACTGCCCGCAAAGTGATTATCAGCAGGGATGTTATTTTTGTAGAAGATAAGCTACAAAGAAAAGAAGATGATGGCACTGATAAAGAAAAGCCAGAGACTACACAGATACATGTTGAAAATGAGTTTGAACATAGTGATTGTTCTGAAGCAGAACCAGAGCTCGAGGAACCAGAACTAGAGAATTCTGAAGCTCCAACAACTCGTCAATCAGATCGTGTGAGAAGACGCCCCAATTGGCACTCAGATTATGTTATAGAAGGTAATGTTGCATACTGCCTTTTAACGGAGGACGGTGAGCCATCATCATTCGAGGAGGCAATGAACAACTCAGATGCTTCGCAGTGGATGGCGGCAATGCAAGAAGAAATCGAAGCCCTTCATAAAAAAAATACATGGGAACTTGTGCCACTACCACAAGGAAGGAAGCCAATTGGTAACAAATGGGTCTTCAAAATAAAGAGAAATGGTGACGATCAAGTGGAGAGGTATCGTGCAAGACTGGTGGTCAAAGGATATGCTCAGAAAGAAGGTATTGATTTCAATGAAATCTTTTCTCCTGTGGTTCGACTAACAACGGTTCGAGTTGTCCTGGCAATGTGTGCTACATTGAATTTACATCTAGAGCAGCTAGATGTTAAAACAGCTTTTCTTCATGGAGATCTTGAAGAAGAGATTTACATGCTCCAGCCTGAAGGTTTTGAAGAAAAAGAAAAGAAGAACTTGGTTTGCAGGTTGAACAAATCTCTGTACGGTTTAAAGCAGGCGTCGAGGTGTTGGTACAAGCGATTTGACTCCTTCATCATGAGCCTTGGATACAACAGACTTAATGCAGACCCTTGTGCTTACTTCAAGAGGTTTGGTGAAAACGACTTTGTTATATTGCTGTTGTATGTAGATGACATGTTGGTTGCAGGCCCCAACAAAGATCATATTGAAGAATTAAAGGCACGACTGGCTAGGGAATTTGAAATGAAGGACTTGGGACCAGCAAACAAGATTCTAGGGATGCAAATTCACCGAGACAGAAGTAGTAGGAAGATTTGGCTTTCACAAAAGAATTACTTGAAAAAGATCTTGTCACGATTCAGCATGCAAGATTGTAAGCCAATTTATACCCTTCTTCCTATTAACTTTAAATTATCCTCCAGTATGAGTCCTAGCAGTGAAGAAGAGAGGATGGAGATGTCTCGAGTACCGTATGCATCAGCAGTGGGAAGTTTAATGTTCGCTATGATTTGTACAAGACCAGACATTGCACAAGCAGTGGGAGTGGTTAGTCGGTACATGGCGAATCCAGGCAGAGAGCATTGGAATGCTGTGAAAAGGATCCTGAGATACATCAAAGGGACCTTAAATGTTGCATTATGTTACGGGGGATCAGACTTTCTTATCAGCGGGTATGTCGATTCTGACTATGCAGGAGATTTGGATAAAAGCAAATCTACAACAGGGTATGTGTTTATAGTTGCTGGTGGAGCTGTAAGCTGGGTTTCAAAACTGCAATCGGTTGTGGCTACGTCAACAACGGAGGCAGAATATGTAGCAGCTACACAAGCCAGTAAAGAAGCAATATGGTTGAAAATGCTATTGGAGGAGCTCGGGCACAAACAAGAGAATGTCTCTTTGTTTTGTGACAGTCAGAGCGCCTTGCATCTTGCAAGGAATCCTGCTTTTCACTCAAGAACAAAACACATACGGGTCCAATACCACTTCATTCGTGAGAAGGTGGAATAAGGGACGATAGATATGCAGAAGATCCATACCGATGACAACATAGCAGATTTCATGACAAAAGCAATCAACACTGATAAGTTTACTTGGTGTCGATCCTCATGTGGCTTGTTAGAGACGTAAGCAACATGGATGATATAAGGTTGAAAGAATGGAGTGAAGATATGATTGTTCCAATCAAATCTTCAAGTGGGAGATTGTTGAAAGTGCAAGTGGCAGAGTGGCTTTCGGTGCATTATTGCACCACTTGCACAAGTGGTGTAATAATGCACCACTTTTGGCATGGTATAATTATTTGTAAGGTCCTTAAGTTTAAGTTATTTGCAAGTTGGTCCTTGAAGCTCAACTATAAATAGCTTAGCCATTTGCCATTCCTATCATCCCAAATCATTCTAACATCCTCCCAATACTAGAGAAATTAGAGAGTTTTCATAGAGTTGTTTTCTCCTTTCTTATCAAGAGAGAATTGTCATTGTTTTCTCATTGTTAGACTGAGAGAAGTTGTAATTCCTATTTTCTCATAGTGAAATTCTTCTACCTTGTCCGTGGTTTTTACCCTATATTATTTAGGGGTTTTCCACGTAAAATCTGTGTCTCTTTTATCTTCATTATTATTTTCTCAAATTATCAGTTGCGTTTTTGCTCTATCCGACGATCGTATTCCGCAACAAATTAAACCATGGTGTCCAAACACAAAAATAAATGACATATACTTTAAATTAATAAAAATAAAGTGCAATGAAAAAGTATAATTATAAATGAGAAATTATTTGACACAAACCATGTAAATTTTAAACTACATAACCTTCGTACTTCAACCATAAGTCTTAGATCCTACGACCTAAAACATTAAACCCCCAAAAAACATATACTATTGTAATAGGTAAACTTATGCAGACTAAATTTTACAAAGCTTATATATATATTTATTGAAAATGAGTACTCCAATTTTATTAATAAAAGAAAATTTTAATATAAAAAATTACAATGTAGGTAAATAAACATGAATTTAGTATTAAGTTATAGTGCAATGCCAAATTATGCTTTAATCCTTATTGTTTATAATAAATGTATATCTATTTTTTTCTATTATCTATTTACCCTAAAAAAGCCAATATGATTTTTAATTTGGAGATTAGTAGGACGACACATGTTTTTATGGATAAGTTGTGGGCTTCATTCAACTTTAGTGACAAATGATGCATAGTTTACACCTAGCAAAACTAACATTACCAATGTATAAATATTAAGGCTGATACGAGTCACACTTGCAATGGTCTATTATACAACTCGATAAAATTGCTCGAATTTAGGTCGATAAAATTGAACTTCTTTTTTTTTTGTTACTAAAATAACTTGTTGAGTTTACCAAAATTTATTAGTAACTGAATCAAAAGTAAATCTTTATAATATTGTTAAGATATATACCCTTACACATAGATGTAAAACAAATATAAAAAAAAATAAAAAAACGAGTTCATCTATTTTATAAGATAATAAAAACTATAAGTATTTTATTAATGTTCTGTTCGGCACAACTTTTCCCATCAATTTTTAGCTGCCGAATGGAGAAGCATTCGAACGATAAAAAAACGTTTCAAACGTTCGTTTTTATACCGATCTAGTCCCACACAGACATTTTGAAAAAGCTAAAATTTTCAACTTCTATCCAAACTTTATTTGGTCCTAAACTGCCGTTTAATAAGTTGTGTTAGAACGAAGTTTAAGAAAAAAGAAAGGGGCATAAGTAGTAGTTGAGACAGCATGGGCCAAGGTGTGGACAAGACGTACGAAGTTTATGGATGTTATATTGTTATTAGTCTTTAAAACGGGATACGATGGGTGTAGATGTTTAACTAAAAATTTTAAGTTCACGTCGGGTGAGATTAGATCGAACTGGCTGTTTCTTTAGTTATTTAGATATTTTTTTGTTTAATTTCACTGATATCCGATTGATTAGTCGAATTTTACAGATATTTAATATGAGATAATCATTTTAATCTATTTTGTTCCATTCATAATGTTAGGATTCGAAATTCTAACCTTAATTGAGAGATATAACGCCCCAATCCCGCTATACTAATTGGTTGATAGTTATTTATATATTTTTTGAAACAAGAACCAGATTTCATTAATTAAAGATACAAAAAGTTACAACGAAACAGACCCCAAACATAAACGTAGGAGATTATGTTCATCAAAAACTTATTCATAAAGAAAAATAAAACATAAAAACACAAAAGGGTGTGAAGAAAAACAAAATATTCTCTTAAACACGACCTTTAATTTCCTTATAAATCCAACAACTAACATTAAAGTCTCATTGTCTCTATCTAACTAGACGGACGGCGATTATATAGTGATTTAGGAGAGGTGATGGACATAAACAATTATATATATATGCTCCGCCAATATTTTTGATTACGTCGACAAACAACCACAAAAAAATTTAAAAATACTAGATCGTTGACTTCACTGATCAAGGTCGTGCCCTATAATTATAGCTACACGGACGTAAAACTACCACAAAAAACAAAGAAAATTATGTCACAAAAAAGAAAAATCATATTACAAATACAATAAGGTGTAAAAACTAAAAAAAATTCAAAATAAACAGATTTTTATTAAAAATAAAAAATAAAAAAAAATATTATCAACTATTAGTTACCAGCACAAAAAACTGATATCATCGTTTAGCAATGTAAAATGGAAAAAAAGAACAACAAAGGAAAATAGAGAAAAAGAAAGCTGCTATATTAAAATATTTTAAACTCTAGCCGCTTTGTCTTTTCTTTTCAATGTCGTTATCCCTTTTTTTTATTCTTGTCTAATTTTATGACCGGCGGCGACACCAGCTTTAATACTGGTTGTGCACCGCCGGTCACCCTTTTTATATTTATTTGTTTCGTTATTTTAATTTTAGTCTTTTTAATTCAATAAATCTATCTTTATGACACGCTATACTCTACATTTTTGTATTTATTTTTGTCTTTTGGCACGTTATTTATTTTTCTTTTAAGGTTGGATTTGATGTCATCACGACTGATCAAAATCATGCCGCTCTTTTGATTATCCTGTTGATCCCTCTATTTTGGACCCTCGAGCTGGATCTAGATGTAACTTAAGTCACCGCTCTTGTTCGCGATTGAGTTGGGGTAATAAATATGTTGTAAACATGCCCCAATTCTGTGATATGTATTTTTTTAATGTTGTTTGTTGATGGTTTTTATCTTCATCCTCGAGCTTTGGTGATGTTTTGTATCTACTTTGTTTCGAGTCTTTGAATTAGGTTTTTACCTTTTTTTTCTTTGATCCTGTTTATGATCTAGAGACGTTAATTTTCGTGCTTTTAAGAATATGTTCAGATCAAATTTATTATAAACTTTCATCTCAAAATTTTCTTTTATTAATAAAAGTGACATACTCATATTCAAAAACAACAACTATACGGACAATTCTAGTATGCGGCCGCTTAATATACGTCTAAGAAACGACGTTACCGGAAACATTATAAGATAAATAATGTATCCGGTAAAGCGCTACCGGATATGTTGATATGAGATAATGTATCCGGTAAAAAACATGAAAAAAAATAAAAAAATGGTAACCGGCAAATTTAAGTTATCGGTCAAAGATAACAAAATCGGTAAAATTACCTATTTTGTTGATCCGAATATCAATATATTCGGTAGCGCTTACCTATTTTGTTATTAAAGTTTAAGCTGATGGGGCCTTCGAAAGTATCTATACTTTTTTAAAAGTATCCATACTTTTTTAAAAAAGATAACAAAATCGGTAAAATTACCTATTTTGTTGATCCGAATATCAATATATTCGGTAGTGTTTTACCTATTTTGTTATTAAAGTTTAAGCTGATAGGGCCTTCGAAAGTATTCATACTTTTTTAAAAGTATCCATACTTTTTAAAAAAGTATAGTATAACAAAATAGGTAAAATTTTACTTATTTTGTTGATAAAAGTATCAACATATTCGGTAGTATTAAAGTATCGATACTTTTTGTTGATACTTTTTTAAAAGTATCGATACTTTCGAGCCACATTGCAACCGGTTACATTGCTTTTTAAAAAAGTATCGATACTTTTAAAAAAGTATGGATACTTTCGAAGTATCAATAAAATAGGTAATTTTACTTGATATGTTGATACTCTTATCAACAAAATAGGTAATTTTACCGAATATGTTGATACTCTTATCAACAAAATAGATAATTTTACCGAATATATTATGTTTACCGGTTATCTTTCTAACCGATTACGCCGTATATTAGCCGTATATTAACCGCCTTACCGCAGAACTACCCCAACTATACATATGTTTACATATATATTAATTGTATGTTTTAAATTTTATACTTTAAACTGGTTGTTCGACTGTTTCTAATCATATTTTTATTCCAATATCAATTCATCTCTTATTTTATATTTTCAACTTTATTGTTGATTATTTAATAAGTTTAAATTTTCTGAACCCAATAAGTGTCTCAATGGAAAACGAATGATGTTTATCTTAGGAGATACGGGTTCACATCTCTTTGTTTACAAGGTGTATGCACATTGTCAAAAGGTTAAAAATATCTATGAACGGATATTACTTTGTAATCACCTTTAGACTATTAAAAAAATAAATTTAAATTTATTTATAGTTAATATATGTAAAAACCCTACCATAGGGGATGTAAAAATCTTGTGTTAATATAAGACGGTAGACAACGCTGAAACTAGAGATGGCAACAGGGCGGGTTTTGACCCGCCTCGAACCTGACTCGAAAATTTAAAATTTTAATCCGACCCAAGTATAATATATTTTTATCCCCACCCGACCCGATATAATAAAAGTATAAAAAAGATTTCGACCTGATCCTAACATTTTAGTAAAAAACCTAATTAAACCTGACCCACCTCGAAAATAAATAAATAAATGTAATATATAAAAATATAATAAATATAAATATATATTTATAAATAAATCGGGTCAGGGCAAGGCCGTAAATTTTTACCCTAAACTCGACCCCGACTCAAACCTTTTAAAAACCCAACCCAAAAATCAAAAATTCAAAAAAAATCAACCTTACCAAATCAGGTCAGATCGAAACTTGCCGAATTCAAATTTTTTTGTCATCCCTAGATAAAACTAGGATTTGATATTTAAGAGATCCACAAGAAAAAAAAGGCGTAAGTAATATTTACATAATAACTTAAGTGCCAAGGTTTAGATTATCTAAATCAATAATTTTTAAAAACTTTCTTCTAATTATTTTCTTAACACTTTTTATCTTTTTCTTCCTCAAAGTTATTTTTGACTGCGGCCTTTATATCATCGGTTAGTTCTTAATTTTTAAGTTGAATGTATGTAAAAAAATTGTCTTTTGATAAAGAATCATTTGTTCTTTTTAATTTTATTATTTTTGTTTTACTTTGTCAGAAGTCATTTTACATATGCTTTTTAGTTATTTTTGTCTATTTTTATGATAATTTGTTTGTCTGTATTTTTGCAGGTTTGTCTGTCTTTGTGACAGTATTGTTTGCTATCTTAGCATTCAGATAACAAGTATTATGTCGTTACTGGATTTTATTTAGAAAAATGCAAGTTTTTCTACAAAATGATAGGTTCTGCTTCTCATTTCTTTCACACCCTTTGAGTTTACTGTATTTGTTTTTCACATTAAATTTTTAATGTTTGTAGTGTGATTCTTTTATAATCATTTTCACTTTAAATACAATCCAATATACTTTTCTTATTGAAAATATTTAGTTTAACTAATATTCAAACTATTATGCTTCTGAAATTAAATTAAGCAAAAAAATAAATAAATAGGGGCATGATTATCGTATATTCTATTTGGCTCTATTTCTAAGTTTTAACACTAAATATTTTAAATAAAATTTAAATAATAATGTTATAATAAAATAAATTAGAGAGAGTCTTCTCAATAATAAACATCTACAGTATTTAATATGAATTAACCGGCAAATTAATCAATGCATGCTACTCCCTCCGTCCCACAATTTTTGTCTCTTATTGTCTTTTTTTTGGTCAATTTTTTCAACTTTGACTTATAATTATTTAAAATGTATCATTGATAAAAATATAAAAAATATATTTTAAAAACCTCTAATCGAGTAGTTTTCAAATATATATTTTATAAAAATTAGTCATTAAAAATTTAATATAATAATAGTCAAAATTTAAAAAATTTAACTTTAAAAAAATCAATAAATGACATTTTTTATGAGAAGGAGGGAATATTATAAAAAATAAATAAACGTAAAGTAAAATACATATCAAATCACTAACAAAATGGACCCAAGATATTAGAACCCAAAGTAGTTTGGGCCCTTGCTCCAGAGATCGGGCCATTTTTTTTATCAACAATACTGTGCTTCAAGAACAAATTTAATTTTAACCTAACACAAATTCTAATGAAAAAGTGAGTGATGTTCATCCTAAGAGACACGAGTTTAAATTGTTTTGTCTACGAGGTGTATGTCCATTGTCAAAGGGTTAAGGATATCTATGAACATATACTACCTTGTTATCACCTTTAGACTATTAAAAAAAAGAACAACTTTAATTTTTTCCTGCTAATATCCATGTTCGTCTTACGAGTTCGAATTCGAGGTGTGAGGTTGTCCCTTCTAACAATGTTGTCTCTAAATTTTGAACTCACGTTCTCTTCTTGAAAATACAATGTACTTTACCAATGCACTCAATCTTTGTCGCTAACAACTTTAATTTTTCCCATCGACTTCAACTGAAATTTTCTTTTGTTTTCTGTGAGTTGATTTTAATAGTGGCAATGAGATAAAGCGGAAGGAAATTAGATTAAAATATATGATGTATAAAATAAAATGAAATGGCATGTTATATTGGATGATTTTTTTTGAAACACCGTTTTTAGTATTCTTGATGTGTGATTGTATATATTTTATTTTTTTAGCATTATGAATTCACGCACATCTTACAAATAAAGCTGTTAGTGACCATTCTTGCAAAAAAAAATAGTAAAGTGGCGAAAATAAAAAGTTTCAATAGTTCCGTGACCAATGTTGTAGTTTACCCTAATTTAAAATTTGTATAAGTATATATTTTAAATATAATTATAATGTTATAAATATTTATGGTGAATATTCATATATTAAAGGAGACTTTAATGCACTTAATCATTAGGGTTTAATACCCATTGTAATTAAGGTTTCATTCCTTTACCTATAAATATAGAGAATAGAGAAAGCATTGTAGACAACCCTACATTGAGAATAATACAAGTCTCTCTTTTCTCTCATCTTGTTTTGTCCATATTCATCTCTTTGTCTTGCTCTTTTCACATTATTCACAACACGTTATCAGCACGAGTTTGCTCAAAAGTTTTTAGTTAGAAATCAAGCCTCTTCAAAGACGGTAATTATTTAGTATGTATCTCTTTTTCCTACTATGTTATATTTTAATTAATTAATAAACACTAAATGTAACACTCCCTTCTTTCTCAACCCTGATCAACAAAGTCGAGCCGAGAATATCACAAAACCTAATACAGTACAGATAATGAAAATTATTTGAAAATACTATAAAATTTAAAACCTTTAAAAATATTTATATTGACTTGTACACAAAATCGGAACTCCTTTACTTTATGAAAAATTAAATTAAGCGTTTGATAAATAACATACTCTAAACCAAAATAGACAAATTTATTTCGTTTGTACATACCACTAAAATTAATTACAAACAACAAGTAGGATGTCATTACTGTGATAGCTTGATGAAAATTTTCTGAACTTGATGCAACACCTTATTTACACCAATATCTCAAACCACCTACTGTGCACAAGCAAAACACACGCTAAGTACGAACTTAGTGAGGCATTATAATGTAATCATAAAACCATTAAATAATTAACTTTAGAAACATAGTATAGACAATTCTTATTCAAACCCATTTTAAATCGATATTACTTTATAGCAAGATTAAATAAACATTAAAAATCATTTTGTAAAAGTCCTTTTCACTAGGCCAAAACATACATGTAAGAGAAATTAAGTATACGAGTCCCAGACTACTAAGCCATAAAGATCGATAAACACTAGACTATAAAGACCGATAATCAATAGACCATAAAGTGTCGATAATCACTAAACACATAAAGTGTCGATAATCACTAGACACGTAGAGTGTCGGGCGCAGCTGCTAGACTCTATGGCATGCCTCTATAATGTAACTCTCAATAGTAATCTTAGGCAATACAACAATATCATTATCTCTCCAATATATCATTTTGTAGATGGTAAATAACGCATCATCGATAAATCAAAATAATAAATCACTTCGTAGTTTATTATACCATAAATTATTCTATAAGATATCATCGATATATAATAGAAAAATTATCATAAACAAAACACAATGGGGAAGTTCATACCCCATCATTTATAAAATATTTACTTTATGCATATAAAACTATCATATTTCATATGAAAATCAATATTATCAATTCGATAAAATTATTTAGGTTGACTTATCGCAAGTGTCCCTTAATACATTTTTAAACATATAAATGCACTCACTTTGACACTTATCCCAAATTAAATTGAATAACTTAAGAGAATTCCAAGCTTGATCCTTTGCCTTATCTACAGAATTTTCGATTTCTCGTGTTTAATTGAGTGTTTCACATTCATCCTTTACATGCACAAATTAATAACACCAATAAAGTACTCATTTTATAATATATCAGTCTGTGCTACCTTCAAAGAAATATTTTTATAAAATAATCTACAACTCGAAATTTAATTCCGTTTGTTTTGACAGAAACTATATTTGATGAGCTTTTCGACCATTTAGACTAATAGTGTAAATTTAACTCGTACGATTTATGATGAATTTTTAAAGTTAAATTCCAATGTTGAATTTCGAAGCAGACTGTTACTCTGTTTTCTGACCTTCATCACTTAAAAATTCATATCTTTTGATATACAAATCGAAATCAGTCATTGTTTGTTTTAAATGAAACTATACTGAAGCAGGAATACAATTGTATTTGGCTCACTTTCTAATGATTTTTGTGGAATTTTCAGTGAATTTCTAAACTCACTGCCAAAGACTAAATTTCTGGGCAGATTTCATAATTCACATCTTTAGCATCCTTTAACCATTCCAACACCTCAATTAAACTTTTAATCATATTATTCGAACATTTTCTTTTCATGAAATTTTAAATTCAACTTGGATCCATAAACCCAAAATTAAACCCTAATTAACCAAATGGTATTCGATCAATAATACATCAATTTTAACTTCAATCAATCATAGAAATGATAGAACATCTCATAACAATCCTAATTCATTTGGATCCCTAAACTCTAAATTATCTTTCCTCAAAATTCAATAGTTATATTCAACTATTCTATGAATTACTTAGACCAAATGAAAGTGAATTTAATGGAGAATAAAATTACATTTCATGCCATTTAAGGATGAAAAACGAAAAATTGAAATTCTTACCTTTGCTCTTTGAGCCTCATGTACATGAAGAAGAGTGGAAGACTTACCTTCCATTTTTCAGTTGTTCAATTTATGCCTCTTGTTTTCTTTTATTTTCATAAATAATAAAAATATTTTTTAATAGTAAAATGACTATTTTATCCTTAAATCCAATGAATCCATAATGTGCCAAATGTCACCATCCTTCGTCCAATGGCCTAGATTTAATCTTGAGTTAGTATTTTGCCAATTTACCATTGAACTATATCAATTTTCAATTTTGCCCTTGAAACAAACTTAAATTTCAATCTTGTCTCTTTGATCCAATGGCTAGGATTTAACATGGAAAATTATCTAAACCCAAGGGTCCAAAATTAATCTAACCATTGTAACCATGTGAAATGACATTCTCACCCTTCCATCCAATGGCTAGTGTTATTTTCTTGAATTTATATTCGATCCATTTATCCAAAAAATTAAAAGCTTTATCAAATAATTCCTTAAAATTGAAATCCTGAATTAATTTAATAATGTCGTTTTCAACCCACTTCTTATAGGTGTACTACCCACTTACGAAATAAAAATTATTTCCTGAAAAATTAACTTTTTAGTACTCAAATTTTTTAGAATTTTTCACTTTGTCCACCAAACTTTCATTTATTCATTTTGGCCACTTCACTTTGGACATCAAACTTTCAATCTTATCATTTTGGTCACTAACCAAACTTTGGGGTATTACACCATAATAATAATAAATCGATTATATGTTTTGTTCTTTTAACACCTAAAACATGTTTTATTATAAAATGTTTTGTTATATTAATTTAACGCCTAAAACATGTTCTTTAATTAGTTAATATGTTCTCTGTTCTGTTGGTTTAATCCAATATATTAGTTGGATATCCCGTTCTGCGAGGCTATTGGTCTCAAAGGAGGTTTCTAAAGGACATTGTAAACTATTTTAACAATGCCTCGTACGATGATTAAATCTTTGTTCTCTGTTGGTTTGTATATATATGTTTTTTTTAAGGATATTGATATGAAATAAAAGAAATATTTGTTTGGCAGATTCATTATTATATTAATTTATAATTGATCTAACTTGTTTGTTTGTCTATTATAGTACATCAATGACAAATCTTGCAAAAATTGAGTTTGTGGCACTTGATATTTCTCGAAAGAATTATTTATCTTGGATCTTAGATGCCGAAATACACTTAGATGCAGATGGTTTGGGAAACACTATTAAAGAGGTGAATGCAGAATCTACTCAAAATAAGGCCAGCGCCATGATACTTCTTTGCCGTAACCTCTATGAGAGGTTAAAATCTGAATATTTAACGGTGAAAGATCCTCTTATTCTTTGGAATAGTCTAAAGGAAAGATATGACCACTAGAAAACTATTATTCTTCCTAAAGCTCGATATGATTGGTTGCATTTGAGATTGCAAGATTTTAAAGCAGTTAGCGAGTACAACTCTGCTATGTTTCGAATTACTTCACAATTGAAGTTATGCGGTCAAAATATTTTTTTTTGATCAGCAAAGCGAAGTATATTATTATTAATAAATATACAACGCAAGTCAAACATGTGCCTCATCAAAAACCTTCCTAAGCCTAACGGAGGAAAATAGTACGACATGTCGACTTTAAAGAAACAGGACCAAAGACACCACCCCTTACAAGACCATCAAATCGAAGCCTGAAACAAAGAGACTCGAGAAACCCCTTCCTTCGCTAACGCGTCAGCTAGCCCATTCGCCTCCCGAAAAATGTGAGAAAAGCAAACAGAACCCATCGTCAAGCATGCACGGTCGATCACACTAAAAAACTCCCATAAACGCCATGGACGACGTTCCACCTGCAACACCCACCCAATAGCCACTTTGGAATCCGACTCAATAATAAGAGGACGATCAGCCCATTTCGACGCAACAAAAAATTCCAATGCAAAAGCTATCCCCCGTATCTCAGCAACATTAGAATCAAGAGAACCAAGCGGCCCCGAGAAAAGAGCAAGGATACGACTCTGGGCATCACGCAACACCCCCCGAAGCCCGCAGGCCCCGGCTTCCCTCGAGCAGAACCATCGACCGAGAACTTTAAAGTTACCCCGAGAGGGGGCTCCCAACACACTCCCAACCGGCTAACCTGTTTGTCGACCCCTTCTCTAAACAAACTCGGACAGTCCCACCATAGAGATTCGCTTACGGACATCCCCTCTTTAAGAGTCTTCACCCAATAAAAAGACCACAATTTCACCAAGAAACCAATCTCCGATGCCGGTACAAACTTACCATTAAAAACAAAATTGTTGCGCGCAAGCCACAATGACCATAATAGTGCAGCAATGCTCGACACCCATAGCTTCCTCAACGTTCCTTTAAACGAACAATGCATATCCGGTATGAGGAAATCCGATAAAGTTTTAGGCAATGGCAGCGATATCGCCCACCACCCTCGAAACCAATTCCACAAACCTTGAGCAAAAGGGCAAAGATAAAATAAATGGTCTATATCTTCCTCCCTCTCTCGACACCACCTACATAAACCTGGATGTTCACCCAAGTCAATTCCACGCATCCGCAAAAACACAAAAGTAGGCAAGCGGCGTAACCAAGTAAACCACAAAAACGCCTGGACCTTAGGAGGGACCAGGACTTTCCACGCAAAACAATCCCCGAACTCGCTCTCACCCACCTTATCAATCATAAGCAAACGAGATAACGCTTTGACTGAAAAGATCCCATGCTTATCCGGTGTCCAAACAAGCATATCCAACACCCCATGGCGCAAGTTTACCGGACACACTAACGAACAAAGTTCCTGCAATTGCCGAGCCTCAAAAGATCGCAAGCTACGACGGAAAACATCCCCCCATCGATCATGCTGGAAACTCCCCTCAACGGCATAGTCAACTACCAAGGCTAAGCGATTGACCGCAATTGAGAATAGGCGGGGAAAAATATCCTTCAACGGTTGCTCAACACACCATGCATCAAACCAAAACAGCATTCGTGTACCCGATCCGACCTTCCAAACAAGCTGAGTCTCGCCCATATACTTTTGGACACCCTCCGAACTAGCAGTCTGAACTATCTGCTTCCAAATTACTGACATCGACCCCCTGACAGAAGCATTAAATTGCCACCACTGAGCCGCCTCACCATACTTCGACACAATAATAGCACGCCATAAAGAGGATACATCCCTAGCATACCTCTACGACCATTTCACCAATAACGCCTTGTTTCGAACCTCCAAATCAGCCACCCCCAAACCGCCAAGATGGCGAGGTCGACACACCAAACTCAAACTCACTCTACTCATCTTTCGCTGTAAATTAACCCCACCCCATAGGAACGCTCGCCTCAACTTATCAATAGCAGCTATCACACCTTTCGGTACACGAAACAAACCCATATAATACACTAGGAGGGAAGATAAAACAGAGTTTACCAGAGTGACGCGAGCCGCAAACGAGAGTGATGTCCTCTTCCAACCAGCGAGCTTCATACGGACTGATGCGATAACATGCTCTCATACTGCAATATTCCGCGGATTTACCCCCAGTGGTAACCCCAAGTAGACGAATGACAATTCCCCCCGACGACAACATAAAAAATCCGCCATGGATGCGAACAGATCCCCATCCACACCAATCGAATAAAGAGAAGACTTTGTGAAATTAATTTTTAAACCTGAGCACACTTGGAAACAACACAAAAGCATGCAGATATTCAAAGCCGTTTCTACTGAAGCTTCAAAGAATAAAATGGTGTCGTCGGCAAACTGAAGATGTGATAAAGTCACCCCCGGAGCCACTACTACCCCACGGATCAGCCCCAAACCCTCTGCTTGTACTAACAACCGATGCAAAGCTTCAGCCACAATAACGAATAATAGAGGCGACAATGGGCAGCCCTGACGCAGCCCATGCCCCATGCCAAACTCTTTCGTAGCGCTACCATTCAGAAGAACAGAGAATCGAACTGTACTGATACACTCCATAACCCATCCCCGCCAAGTCTCGCTAAAACCCATCGAGCACATAATATGATCCAGAAATTCCCATCGGACGCAATCATAGGCCTTCGCAAAATCAAGCTTCAACACACAACCGCCCAACCGACTCTGCCGCATAGAGTGAATCGTTTCATTAGCCAATAAAATCCCATCTACAATCTGACGCCCGCGAACAAATGCTGACTGATGGTCACTGATTAAACCGCCCAACACCACTTGTAATCTACTAGCCAAAATTTTAGCTAAAATCTTATAGATAGAATTTAGCAGGCTAATCGGGCGATACTCATGCAAAGAAACCGGTGAGTCCACCTTAGGTAACAATACGAGAAAAGTATTATTTACTCCCATAGGCAGTTGTCCTGTGGTGAAAAAATCAGCCAAAAATCGCCCCACATCAACACTCACAACCTCCCAGCATCTCTTGAAAAATTCCATACTATATCCATCTGGACTCGGAGACTTCGATCCCTCACTTCCTCGCACAATAACCCATGCCTCGTCCATAGAAAAAGGTGCAACCAAAGCCAAATTCTCAGCTGCATTCACCCTATTAAATGATCCCTCGAAACGCCAAGTACAAGACCTCTTATCCGCAGAGAAGTGATTAGAGAAAAAGCTCACAATATGTTTGCGCAATTTGATCGGATCGGTTACCCAAGAGCCACCAATAGTCAGCCCAGCAATAGCATTTCGTATCGCACGCAACTTCGCTGCCCTATGAAAGAACACAGTATTCCTGTCACCCAATTTAAGCCAAGTCGCTCTCGAATTTTGGCGCCACAACGATTCTTTCCTGCGAATAGCTCGCCACAAAGCTTGCATCCAGGCCCTCTTCCGATCACACAGCTCACTACCTTCCCCTTTGGCCATTTCCTCCTCGCCACTATCCAAACAATCAATACGGCTTTGAATTTGAGAAATTTCTTTTTCAATGTCCCCAAACTCCTTTTTATTCCATTGTCGAAGAAAGAGCTTCAAATGCCTAAGCTTAACCGATATGTTAGAGTTGCCAATACCCATACCCGTCAAACAGCACCACTCCTCAGCCATGCGAATGACATTACGCCTCTCTTCCAACCAAACATTAATAAATCGGAAAGGCCTTGGACCCCAATCGATATCATCACACAACAAAAGAATTGGGGCATGGTCTGATATGCCTCTCTGTGAAACATATGCTTTAATTTTGATATAACTAAAAACCTAAGGACTAAAATGAAAATATCAAAACAAATTTTAAAGTCCTTAAAATTTCCTATATCTTGTTAAAGACCACTTCATAGCTAAAACCAAAGACTTACAAAATATTTTTTAAGTATTTCAAAGTCAAAACAGTGTTTTTTTAAGCCCCGTTTCGAAACGGCCCAAGGCGTTTCGAAACACTTTCAGTTCGATGTGCACCTGTTCCGAAACGCGTATCGGAACGGGTCAAGGCGTTTCGAAACGACATGACTCGTTTCGAAACTGTTCTTCATTTAAACGAACAAGGGCAACGGTCTATAAACTGAAATTTGAAAATAAACAGGGCGTTCCGAAACAGGCTTAGGCCGTTTCGAAACACCCCTTTGACAGTGGCAAACCTGTTCCGAAACGGGCTAAGGCCGTTTCGAAACACCCCTTTGGCAGTGGCAAAACCGTTCCGAAACGGCCCCTAGGCGTTTCGAAACGGGCTCTCGTAGACGCTCCAACGGCTATATTATTTGAAATCCGTTCCGAAATAGGTGACCCCGTTCCGAAACGGTAGGCGTCTGGGAGCTAAAAAAATTGTGAGAAAAACACCCCAACGGCTCTAATTTTCAGCCCATCACCCACAACGGTTGGAAATCTACTAGAGGCTATAAAAAGACCCCAAGAAGCTCCAGCAATCATCAATTGAGCTACAAGCATACATCCTTTCATCAAATACAAGCATTTGTGTTGAAATCCCATTTTTATCTAGAAACCCCAATTGTATCCTTCATTTATATTTTGTTCAATTGGGTTGAGTGCTTGATATTGGGCTATCATTTGTATTGAGAGATACCTTATTAGCCACCAAATTTCTTTGTTCTTTTGTGTGAGGATTGGGTTAATTTTTGGGTAGAAAAATTAACCGAAATTGTAAAGGTTGCCTCCTTGTCCTGGAAAAAGGGGACGAACAATTTAGTGGAAATTGTTGGAAATCCTTGGTGAGACTAAGGTAGTGGATGTAGAGTTCGGTTGGTGAACTTGAACCACTCTAAATTCCCGTGTCAATATTTTAAGTTGCAATTTCCGTTACAACATCGTTAAAATTCCAATTCACCCCCCCTCTTGGTTATTATCATTCGTGTGATCCACCCAACAATTGGTATCAGAGCTTAACTCTTTGAGGATTAACAACCACAAGAGGAGATCCTTGGAAGAAGTGTGATCATCATCAAAATATCAAGAGATGGCATCAACCTCCGCTCCCGGCATGTACGACTCACAATCCACCACAAAGCCTCCTTTCTTCAATGGTGAGAACTACTCATTTTGGAAAAATAAAATGCGTCTATTTATTAAATCAAGTGACTACCTTGTGTGGGATGTCATTGAGGATGGACCATATATTCCATTGAAGCAAGATGTTGATGGCATGATGGTGCTTAAAAGAAGAACGGAAATGAGTGAAGAGGAAAGGAAAAAGATCCAAGTAAATGATAAAGCTCTTCACATGCTATTTTGTGCTTTCGGTCCGGATATCTACTCAAAGGTCTCATCAATTGAAAGTGCCAAAGAAGTGTGGGATACTCTTGAAACCACCTATGAAGGCACCAACGATGTCAAAGAAACTAAGATTGGAATTCTCAATCTTAGTTATGAAAATTTCAAAATGGAATTTGATGAGACGGTGTCAAAGATGTTTGATCGATTCTCCACAATTGTAAATGGTCTAAAGGGCTATGGAGAAGTTATACCGGAAGACAAGCTTGTCCGAAAGCTACTCTATTCACTTCCCGAATCTTGGGATGGGAAGAGAACCGCAATCATCGAAGCAAAGAATTTAAAAACTCTAAAGCTTGATGAACTTGTAGGCTCTCTCCTTACTCACGAGATCATGAAGCAAGGAAGAGAAGATGAAAGAAAGAAAGAAGAAAAAAGAATGGAGAAGCTTGAAGGGGAGAAAAAGAAAAAAATGGGAATAGCTTTCAAGGCTAAAACATCCCAACTTGATGAAAGTTCATCTAGTGATGAGGATGAGCTTGAAGAATTGGCTATGATAGCCAAACGATTCTCACGCCTTATGAGGTCCAACCGAGGAAGAAAAATCCAAAGGAAAATGGACTTTAAAAACAAGAACAAAGAAGAAGGAAGGGATCCAATCACTTGCTTCGAGTGCGGACAACCCGGCCACATACGTTCGGAGTGCCCTCAACTCAAGAAGAAGGGCTTTGAGAAGAAGAAAAAGCTCAAAGCCAAGCTTGCTACTTGGAGTGATGAGGAGTCATCGGAGGATGACGAACAAGAAGTGGCGAACCTCTGCCTCATGGCACTTGAGGAAGATTCCTCCTTGGTAACCTCTAACTCATCTACTTTAGATTTTTCATATGAAGAATTAAATGATGCTTATGATGAGTTACAAGAGGTATATGATGAATTAGTTGAGAAGTATAGGGAGTCGGTTATTAGGAATAGAAAAATTATTATAGAATTAAAAGAGAAAAATGACTCACTTACTCAAACTAATTCTAAAATTGAGAAAAAGATATTAGGATTAGAAGATGAACTTAAATTCTTTCAAAAAGAAAATATTGATCTTAATAATCTTTTATCTCAAAATAATTGTGAACACCAAAAGGTGTTAAGTGAGCTAAATGAGCTCAAAAAGTCTTTAAAAATTAATGGTAGTGTTAAACATGACATAGGAGAATCCTCTAGAACACACCAATATAAGAAAAAGACTAACTACTACAAACAAAATAACTATCCTAGACATAGTAAAGTTAAAAGAATTAGAAATGTATGGGTTCCTAAGGAACTTGTTAAATCTAATGATATTATTGCTATGTCACCTTGGATTCCTAAGGGAACCAAAGTTTTAGGAACTAACACACATGGACCCAAAATGATTTGGGTACCAAAAACAAAAGTTTAAATATCTTTGTTTGTAGGGGGAGCATTGCTACAAGGCCAAAGCACAAAGTCAAAACTCATGGTACCTTGATAGTGGATGCTCGAGACACATGACCGGAGACAAGAGTCGACTCATGGATTTAAAGCCAAAAAGTGGAGGAGTAGTAACATTTGGTGACAACTCCAAAGGCCACATTGAAGGTATTGGCTCCATTGGTAATCACTCTACTACTCTCATTGAAAATGTTTTATATGTCAATGGTCTTAAACATAATTTATTGAGCATAAGTCAACTATGTGATAAAGGTTTTAATGTTATATTTGATAAAACCGGTTGTAAAATTGTAGACATTAAAACTAATAATATTATGCTCATAGGTCATCGCATAGGGAATATATACATGGTGCATCTAGATGACATACATACATCTCATGCATGCTTAGTTGCTCAAAACGAAAATGATGCATGGTTGTGGCATAGGAAGCTAGGACATGCTAGCACAAGTGTTTTAGAAAAACTAGTCTCTCTAAACCTAGTTAAAGGTTTACCCAAGATAAAATTTTCGAACGATAAAATTTGTGATGCATGCTCAAAGGGTAAACAACATAGATCTTCCTTTAAATCCATTAATGACATTTCTACTAGTAGATGTTTACAACTAATCCACATGGATTTATTTGGGCCAATTAGGACTATGAGCTTGGGTGGCAAATCATATGCTTTTGTATTAGTTGATGATTTTTCTAGATTCACTTGGGTTTTCTTTTTAAGTACTAAGGATGAGGCTTTGGAAAAATTCATCACATTTTCAAAATTAATTCAAAATGATCTTGAACTTAAAATTTCACATATTAGAAGTGATCATGGAACCGAATTTCAAAATTTAGGATTTGAAGATTTTTCAAATGAAAATGGTATTAGCCATAATTTTTCAGCTCCTCGAACTCCTCAACAAAATGGGGTAGTTGAAAGGAAAAATAGAACTTTACAAGAAATGGCTAGAACTATGCTTTGCGAAAATAATTTACCAAAATATTTTTGGGCGGAAGCAACAAACACGGCTTGTTATATTATAAATCGTGTAACCATTAGGCCGATTTTAAAGAAAACACCTTATGAGATTTTAAAATCTAAAAAGCCTAATATTAGCTACTTCCACCCTTTTGGATGTAAATGCTTTGTTTTAAATAATGGAAAAGATAATTTAGGTAAATTTGATGCAAAAAGTGATGAAGCTATTTTTATAGGTTACTCTTTAACCTCTAAAGCCTATCGAGTATTTAACAAAAGAACTTTAGTTGTAGAAGAATCTATTCATGTTGTATTCGATGATAATCCCCTTCCTAGGAAGGATTCTTGTGATGATGATAATGTAGGAATCATAAATACCTTTGATGGAGGTCAAACTTCAAAGAAGGATGAGATTCAACCAAAAGAAGAAGACACACAAGATCCACCTCTTGAAGCCTTGAAGGACTTGGCTATTGAGGAAAAGGAAGTTAGCTATCCAAGGGAGTTGAACTATGTCAAAGATGGTGAAATCTTGGGTGATCCATCCAAGGGGGTAACCACTCGTTCTTCTCTTAGATTAATGAATCATATTGCATTTATCTCATGCATAGAGCCTAAAAATATCAAAGAAGCATTGAAAGATGATTTTTGGATTATGGCTATGCAAGAAGAGTTAAATCAATTTGAGAGAAGTAATGTTTGGACATTAGTTGATAGGCCTAGTAATCAATCTACAATAGGAACTAAATGGGTATTTAGGAACAAACTAGATGAGAGTGGTAACATTGTGAGAAATAAAGCTAGACTTGTAGCACAAGGTTACACTCAAGAGGAGGGAATAGATTTTGATGAAACCTATGCACCCGTAGCTAGAATGGAAGCCATTAGGATGTTGCTTGCATATGCATGTTATCATAATTTCAAGCTTTTTCAAATGGACGTTAAAAGTGCATTTTTAAATGGTTTTATAAATGAAGAAGTGTATGTAGAACAACCACCGGGTTTTGAAGACTCAAAATTTCCAAATCATGTTTTCAAACTTACAAAAGCACTTTATGGTTTAAAACAAGCTCCGAGAGCTTGGTATGAAAGGCTTTCAAATTTTTTGATTGAAAAAGGATTTGAAAAAGGTAAGGTGGACACTACACTCTTTATAAAAATGTATAAAAATGACATTTTAATAGTTCAAATTTATGTTGATGATATTATATTTGGATCTACTAATGAATGTTATTGTCAAGAGTTTGCTAAGTTAATGCAAGGTGAATTTGAGATGAGCATGATGGGGGAGCTCTCATTCTTTTTGGGACTCCAAATAAAACAAATGAAGGATGGCACCTTCATAAATCAAGCAAAATACATAAAGGATATGCTCAACAAGTTTGGCTTGGAGAACACAAAGCCTCAAGCCACTCCTATGAGCTCATCTACAAAGCTTGACAAAGATGAAGAAGGTAAGTGTGTTGACTCTAAGCTTTATCGTTCTATGATTGGATCTTTGCTTTACCTTACCGCAAGTAGACCGGATATACTGTTTAGTGTTTGCTTGTGTGCTAGGTTTCAAGCTAGTCCTAGAGAGTCTCACCTTATAGCCATTAAGAGAATCTTTAGATACCTTAGAGACACTCCTTGTTTAGGCCTTTGGTATCCTAGAGTCTCTACCTTCAACCTACATGCTTACTCGGATGCGGATTATGGGGGTTGCAAAATCGATAGGAAAAGTACTTCGGGAACTTGTCAATTCCTAGGTAGTATGCTCATATCTTGGTTCTCTAAGAAACAAAATAGTGTAGCCTTATCTACCACCGAAGCCGAGTACATATCCTTAGGGAGTTGTTGTGCTCAAGTCCTTTGGATGAAGCAACAACTCTTAGATTATGGTGTAAAAATAGAAACCATACCCCTTAAATGTGATAATACAAGTGCAATATGTTTAACGAAAAATCCCATCCAACACTCTAGAACCAAACATATAGAAATAAGGCATCATTTCATTAGAGATCATGTCCTTAAGAAAGATGTGGCTATAGAGTATGTAGACACCTTAAATCAATTAGCGGACATTTTCACAAAACCATTAGATAAAGAGCGTTTTTGGTCCCTTAGGAGAGAATTGGGCCTAACTAGCCTATCTTGACCTTTAGGACCTCTTTTCAAACTTAAATATGCTTGATTTTGTGAAATATCATGTTTATATGTTTAGACTCCCAATTTCTTCCATGCATATAGTTAGGGGGAGTATGTTTATGCCTAAATATGTTTTGCCTGCTCATTCATATCATTTATGCATGTTTGGCCTCTTAGAGAATCATTTTTTCTGCATTTTAGAGCCTCATCTGCACTTCCAGGCCCAGGTGTATCGAAACGGGTTAACCCGTTCCGATACGGGTGCCTTAAATTTTGTCCTAAGAGAAGGGCGTTTCGAAACGGCCCCAGGCGTTTCGAAACGTTTTCGGTTCGATGTAAGGGTGTATCGGAACGCGTTCCGATACGGGTCAAATGTGTTTCCAAACGGTCATCCCCGTTTCGAAACGATCTGTCGAAGGTTTTAAGAAGGGTCAAACCCTAGCCGCCCCGTTCCGAAACGGTCATGACCGTTTCGAAACGGACTCGCGGACAGCCCTATTTAGGGCTTCTAAAAGTTCAAAAACCTAATTTTTATCAAACCCTAAAAACCCTAACCGACCCCCTTCTATAAATACCCTCATAAACTCTTTATTTTTCACAAATTTGTGAGGGATTCTACTCTAAAACACAAAGTCTAAGCAAGCTTCATCAATTTTGTGCAAAGATTTCACTCAAATCATCCATAATCCCAAACTAAGGTAATTTATCTTATTTTCTCTTTTTCAATATTTATTTCGAATCTTAGGCTAGAAAATTATAATTTTGTATAAATTATATGTTTTTAGTTATGGGTTTCTCATATCTTGTAAAAAAAATTTTCAAAATCTCAAATTTTTTTTATTCGAATATAAAATTTTTTAACCGTATTTTTATTTTTTTTTAATTTTGTTTTTCAAAAACCTAAGTGGGATTTCCTATTGGATTGATTTTAATTATCAATGCATACACTCAATTTTAAAACTCTTGCTTAATATTTTAGATGGCGGATCAAGCGAACAAAAAGCGCAAAGCCGTTCAAACCGGAGAATCAAGCATTCGTCCAAATATTACTCAACTCTTTTAGAAAACTCTAAAAACTCCGCAGCAGCGTGCTCGCTTCTCCTACGTCAAAAATCTCGCTGTTCGTAAAGAAAGAGTTATTGATGTCGAATTCCTTAATTCCGAGCGATTTCTCTTTCGCTATCTTAATCGTTTGGATGAGTGGGATCTTCTTTTCTTCTTGAGCATTGAGGATGTTTGCTACAAAAACTTGGTACTTCTCTTCTACTCTAATGCTCGTTTCCTATACGATGAAACCAAAACAGAGATTGTAGGAATTGAGTCATCTTTACTAGGGCAAAAGTTTGTTATTAATATTGCTCTTTTGGAGTCGGCCCTTAAACTCAAGAATGAGGGTATTGAAGAAGAACGCCACTTTGGCACCTTTACCGGAAAAGCTCTTCATTTAGATGTGCACGATCGTGTGCTTCATTTGATGGTTTCTTGGTTCATTCGACCATCCGGAGGAAAATACTCCCACATCCGGGAAAAAGATCACTTTTGGCTCGAATGTTTCCGAAGAGGTGAGCGCCCAAATGTGCCCAAAATCATCTTTGCCGAGATCGTCAATAATGTCAAACTTATTGACACCAATGAGTTGACTTCATTCACCTACGGCATTGTCTTGAGTTTTCTCTTCGATCATCTTGGTATTGATTGTACCTATGATTCCCCGGAACCTAGCAAGACCAAAATCGGTGAGTCTTCTCTTCGAAAATCCGGATTCACATATTTGGATGGTTATTGGCAAAGAATTGATCGAGAAGCGATTCCTCCTCCCGTTGCTCCTCCACCTCAAGTTCAAATGGAAAATCAAGATGCTCTCACGGTTTTTCTTACCGAGCGTTTCAATGCCTTGAATTCTCGTTTTGACACTATGGACACTCGTATTTCTTCGGGCTTTGAAACTATGGGAAATCGATTGAAGAACGTCGAGGATCGTCTTCAATCCCTTGAGACTTCCAATGCCAACCTTGATCTTTCCTTTTCTACTCTTTATGGAGAATGGACAAAATACCACCGTTCTCAAGCCAAGAACGATGATGATGATGAGGATGATGATGACGAGGCCTAGGATACTCATATCATATCATATTATTTTATCTATGCATTTAGGATTGAGTTTGCTTATTTATGTTTTCTCATGTTTTAGGAACCTATGCTTATGATCTTTTATTTTGGGATTTGATTATGAACTTATTGTTTATGCTTTAGATATTTTGATGATATTAATTATGATTGCTTATTATTGCTTATTGGTACTAATCTTCTTTATGAGCTTATTTCTTTTTGATCTAACAAAAAGGGGGAGAAGATATTTAAGAGAATTGCCATGCCATGCCATGCCACCAAAAATTTTCAAATTTTTAAATTTGTCTTAAGGTTTTGATCCTTGATTTAAAAAGTCACAAGTTTTAAATTTCAAAACCTATCTTAAATTAAGGGGGAGTTAGAATATCTTCAAAACTTTCAAAATGCTTAAAAATTCTAACTTTGGTTTTGTTATATCAAAAAGGGGGAGATTGTGAAACATATGCTTTAATTTTGATATAACTAAAAACCTAAGGACTAAAATGAAAATATCAAAACAAATTTTAAAGTCCTTAAAATTTCCTATATCTTGTTAAAGACCACTTCATAGCTAAAACCAAAGACTTACAAAATATTTTTTAAGTATTTCAAAGTCAAAACAGTGTTTTTTTAAGCCCCGTTTCGAAACGGCCCAAGGCGTTTCGAAACACTTTCAGTTCGATGTGCACCTGTTCCGAAACGCGTATCGGAACGGGTCAAGGCGTTTCGAAACGACATGACTCGTTTCGAAACTGTTCTTCATTTAAACGAACAAGGGCAACGGTCTATAAACTGAAATTTGAAAATAAACAGGGCGTTCCGAAACAGGCTTAGGCCGTTTCGAAACACCCCTTTGACAGTGGCAAACCTGTTCCGAAACGGGCTAAGGCCGTTTCGAAACACCCCTTTGGCAGTGGCAAAACCGTTCCGAAACGGCCCCTAGGCGTTTCGAAACGGGCTCTCGTAGACGCTCCAACGGCTATATTATTTGAAATCCGTTCCGAAACAGGTGACCCCGTTCCGAAACGGTAGGCGTCTGGGAGCTAAAAAAATTGTGAGAAAAACACCCCAACGGCTCTAATTTTCAGCCCATCACCCACAACGGTTGGAAATCTACTAGAGGCTATAAAAAGACCCCAAGAAGCTCCAGCAATCATCAATTGAGCTACAAGCATACATCCTTTCATCAAATACAAGCATTTGTGTTGAAATCCCATTTTTATCTAGAAACCCCAATTGTATCCTTCATTTATATTTTGTTCAATTGGGTTGAGTGCTTGATATTGGGCTATCATTTGTATTGAGAGATACCTTATTAGCCACCAAATTTCTTTGTTCTTTTGTGTGAGGATTGGGTTAATTTTTGGGTAGAAAAATTAACCGAAATTGTAAAGGTTGCCTCCTTGTCCTGGAAAAAGGGGACGAACAATTTAGTGGAAATTGTTGGAAATCCTTGGTGAGACTAAGGTAGTGGATGTAGAGTTCGGTTGGTGAACTTGAACCACTCTAAATTCCCGTGTCAATATTTTAAGTTGCAATTTCCGTTACAACATCGTTAAAATTCCAATTCACCCCCCCTCTTGGTTATTATCATTCGTGTGATCCACCCAACACTCTCGGAAGTGACAACTGCTCAATCCTAGAAAAGCAATCCAACCAAAGCAACGATACAAGAAATCTATCGATACGACTCTTTTGACTGTCCCTACCAAACCATGTAAACTGTTTTCCCCGCAATGGCATAATTCACAAAGGAAACAAATGAACTCATACCTCTGGAAGTCGAAGTACAACCTGCAAACAATGTTGTCCTTCAGACATAATATCGTGAAAAAGGCTTTAAGAAATATTCTGAGTTAATTTCTTGCCTTCTTGTGGTTGAGCAAAACAATGAGCTACCGACGAAAAATCATGAATATCTCCCAACTGGTTCTGCTCAATTTCATGAAGTGAATGTGACATTCTATAACGGAAAAAAATAAAGGCTACACCAACAATCGTGGTCATAACTATAGGCGCGATCGTGGTCATACTCAAAGTCGAGGACATAAGCGAGGTGTTCATTTTGAAAATGATTATACCCACCACAAGTGGAACAATAAGAAAGACAATAGTGCAAGAGATCAATTCAAGAAAAAAATATCTTTGTGTCATCGATGTAGCATTTCAAATCATTGGGCCCGTGCTTGCCGTGTGCTAAAACATCTTGTGGACCTTTACCTACAATCAATAAATGGTAAAGAAAAGAAAGTTGAAACAAATTTTGTTTATGTCAATGACAAATATGATTATGGCATTTCTGGCTCTGGCAAAGATAATTATGACATTGCAAACATATATGTTAATGATTTCCTCGTATCCCTTGAGAGGAATATTTGATTTTCTTTAATTAATTATTTTAATATTTACTTTATGTTTGCTAGGAAGTTATGATTATTTTATGGAATATTTGTCTTTTATTTTAGGTATAAAGTCGAAAGTAGCCTTCAATATTTGACCTTAGCCCCTATTCTTTTTTTGGTGCAAACAACCACCTAACGTTTTATTTTTGTTCAATTTTCATCCCGTTGGATGGAAACCGTTAGTCAACTAACGGTCAATGCCTGAGGCTAACGTGACATGTCTGCATCGCATGGGGAGATGACGTGGTCATGCCACATGGCACTTTGCTGATGTGACATTTTAAAAAAATTAAAATATTTTTAACCAATTGGATGATGTCACGTGGCACATTGCTGACATGGCATCATCTCATTGGTTAAAAATATATTTTTTTAAAAATAGACCCAAAATTTTCAGATTTCACAAAATAGCCCCCAAATTTCGAAATCCCTAACTCCCTAAACCCAAATCCCGATTTGAGCCGATTCCGCTGCCGATTGCCACCCACTACATCAGTCGCTGAACCATCACAATCATTTGCCCCAACATCTCATCGTCGGAAGTCGACTGACGTCGTGCGAAACGCTAGACAAAGGTGAAATCGTCGAATGGTTCATTTGAACGATTCATGATGAACGGCGGCAAAACGGACGACGAACATTGTGTTGGTCGTTCGGCGTGGGGAGGGCGCTTCATTCAAACTCTGGCAACGCGGCCAATGCCGACGCGAGTGGCTGAATTTGAGGGTTTAGGGTTTTGTGGATTATTTTGAAAATATTTGAAAATTTTAGGATTTTTATTTTTTAAAAAATATATATATAATAATTATTTTTTAAAAATATTTTTAACTAATCATATGATGCTACGTCATCAAAGTCCCACGTGGCATCATCTGATTGGTTAAAAATATTTTTTAAAAAAGAATTATTTAATTTTTTTAAAAATGCCACGTCAGCAAAGTTCTACATGATATCGCCATGTCATCTCCCCATGTCATGAAGACATGCCACATCAGCCTCCAACGTTGATCGTTAGTTGAATAATGGTTTCCATCCAACAAGGGTGAAATTTAAATGAAAATGAAATGTTAGGTGATTGCTTGCACCAAAAAATAGGGGCTAAAGTGACTAAAAGGTCAAACGTTGGGGGCTATTTTTGATCTTTTGCCTTTATTTTATAATAATTAACGTTTTGTTTAGTTTATTAGTACCGTGAATTTTATTTATTTATTTTATATATTTTGAATATTATTGTAACATTTATTTATTTCTCTTTGAAGAATATGATTGCATCCCAAATACAATCCGCACTAAATGGCGATGACTTATGCTTAGCGGACAATGCAAGTACTCATACTATACTTAAGCATAAGAAAATTTTTCCTATTTAATAATGCAAGAGAATAATGTGAGTACTATATTCGGAAGTGCTAATATCATAGAAGGCTTCGGAAGAGCAAATATGTTATTGCCAAATGGAACTCTATTCCATATTCAAAATGCGTTATACTCTCCAAAGTCATAAAGAAACTTATTGAGTTTTAAAGATATTCACAAAAATGGATATCATATTGAGAGTATTAGTCAATGAGATGCTGAATGTCTCTATATTACGAGTATTGTAACGCCCCGAGTTTAGGGCCGAAAGATGATCAGATTATTCAAACCGAGTCGGGTTAAATTTAAATTGGAGAAAAACTATTTTTAACACACCTAAAGTGTTTCAAAAGAGAAAAGGGCAAAAATGAGATTTTGTAATTCTAAAAAGGTTTTTTGAAAGCCATCATCTTCTCCAAATTGCTTTTCACGTTCAAAAACCTCTCCTAAACCCCATTTCACCATTACATTGCCCCAAGCTCTGAATCCAAGTGATTTCTTCGAGGTAATTGATTTCTTGACTTGGTTTCATCTTTCTTGAGTCATAAATGTTGAGATTTTTGCAAAACCTATGGTTTAAATATGTTTTGATTTTTAAAGTTTGGTTTGAAATGAAAGTAAGTTTATGGGTTTTCGTTTGGGTTGACTATGGCTGAGTTTAAGTGTGTTTTTGACTTTGTTTTATTGCTAAAATAACATGAAAATGATGGGTTGTTATAGAAAACCCGAAATGGGTATTGTGGGTGATTTTGGGGGTTGAAAATCTTGAGTTTTTGGATGGGTTTTGGGTCTAAATGACAACTGAAGGTTTGATAGCTTTGGGTTGATGTTTTTGAATGTTAAAAGATAGATTTTTGATGGTAAATTCGTTGGGTGTGGCTGCGAGTAGTTTAGGACTGAATTGATATGTATCGGGTAAAATTTGGGGCTTGAATCGATGTGTGTTGTTGCAAGATTGCTGAGTTTCAGGTTTTTGTTGTGTTTGTGAGTGTATTAGAGTTCTAATTTTCAGTTTTGGGTTGCTTAAAATAGAGGAATCATATTCGGGCTTTGAGGACAGAAATCTGGGTAGTTTGGAGGCTTGATTCGGCATCCTGAACATCGTTTGGGTGTTGGCTGGTGAGTGGGTCGATTTTAAAAGCCTTAACGTGGTTAAGGGAATGTTTTGGGAGTTTGGATTGAGCTTGAAAAGCCTATCCAAGCTCAAGAGTAAGTTTTAATGGTTTAAAGCAATTAAATCGTGTTTTATGTTTCTTCGATGCATGATGAACATGTTATATTGTTATGTGTTGAATTGCTTTGTTGCACATGTTGAGATATGGGACTTGTGTTTATATTTGCATTGTGAGTACATGCTTTGCATGGATGTTTGGACATGGTAAGTGGTTCAAGCATCATTAATGCTTGTGGTTGTGAATGAGTATATTGGCACGTGTTGAGTTGTTACCGGATATAATTGATCGATCAATAGGATTAGGGTGCACTCAAGGTGAAAGTCGCGCGTGGCCTTAGTGATGTTAGATTCCACAAAGGAGGAGTACGGTGATGTGAGATTCCACCGAAAGTTATGTTTTTACTAGACGGGTGAGTACGTTGATGTGAGATTCCACCGGAAGTGTCTAGTAGGTTTGAGAAACTATCCGCATATCCGAGTAAAAACGATGAATGTGAATATACCCGTGATGCTTTAATTCTCATATTAAACATGTTGTTGATTCCTTCTATTATGCATATGCATTGTTGGTTACTTTGCTTGCGTTATGAGAATGAGCATGTGGTAAGCCTATGGCTTGTGGTTGCATTCGGTAAATGCACGTGAAGGTAAATGCATGTTGTTATGTGTTCAAGCATGTGGAGATGATTTGGAAAACGTTTTGGTTTTCAAGCAAACTAATATTTTAAAACCGCATTATTGTAGCTACAGATTTGAGCACCGCTCACTAAGCTTAAATGCTTACGCTCTCTTTTCCAACAATGTAGTCCCTTAGACCTTCGGAGCAGCTCGGGGAACATGGGAGAATCCATGGGAGTTTGGTTTGCTCAAGTATGAGTTTAGACTTTAATAATTAGTATTAAGCAATGAGATATGACCTTTATGTTTTGGGGTGTTTTTGGCATGCCTCTTGCTTTAGACAAGTTTGCTTAGTTGTTTTGGGCTTGTATTGCCTTATGCCTTGATGATTTATGCTTTGGTTTAGCTTTTGGCTATGTTGGTGAATGATATGTATGCTTGTTACCTTTAATTATCTTGTCTTGTTGGTTGTTGCATCGTTAAGTGTTTAAATTGCTTTATATGTATATCCATGGATGCCTTGAGTCATATGTGTGCTTGTATGTTGCTTAAATGCTTGCTTTATGCCTCTAGTGTTGGGTTCCTTGTGTTTTTGCAGCTAAAACTAGTTTTGCAGTGCAGGGCATATCGATACGCTCAAGGGTGGTATCGATACGGTCCTTTGTTGTGGGCAAGGCGTACCGGTACGCAGAGGCGTATCGATATCCAAAATGCTCTCCGAAAATATGAGAAATTGATGAGATTTTGGCGTATCAGTACGTGTTCCGGGTGTATCGGTACGAGCTTCGTAGTTGACCAAGGGAAGTTGACCGTTGAAGGCGTATCGATACCAGCCTTGTGGGTATCGATACGGTTTCCCTAGGTTTGACTTGAGGTGTTGACCAAGTACAGGCGTATCGATACGGTCCTTTAGTGTATCGATACGACCTGTTGTAAAAGAGAAAAAAAGGGCTATCTTAATTGTCTGTTTTGCTTGTTTTGTATCCATGTGTGTTTTCTGCTGTGTGTCCTCTCACATAGGATATAATTAATGCATCTAGACAAGATAACTTTAAAAGAAATTTTCTAGGGTTGCTAATCAGAGTGGAGCTTTAACGGGTTTCGCTTTGGTTTTCCCTGTGTAACCCATTCGATACGGTATGGCGGCTAGGCCGGGTCGAGGGGGTTACATTTGTTAGTATTAGAGCCTATGTTTCGCCTAGGTTCGTTGAGTTTCCGCAAGCCGAAAGGTAAGTGAGGTAAGTTTTATGGTGTAAGCTTGTTGATTGTGATTGCATGGTGATTGTAAGCATACTTGTGGCTATCTTTGTGTTAGTTGAGAAATAGTTAAAGGCACTCATTGCTAGTATACTATTATTGTAAGTAATTTTAAGTTTAAGGACTTGAGCACCTTGGACCTTGTTCCTTGCTGACCCCAAATCATTTCACTTGTGGTGTTTGTTGTTTAGCTTTGCATCTGTTAGCATTGTAAGACCGAGGGGAAGGCCAAGAATGGATAATTCGAGGGTTGAAAGGATTGAAAATGTTGAGAATGTACAAGGAGAGAACTTGCCTCCTCCTATTCCTCCAGGGGGTGGAGTGAATGTTGAGGGTGTTGGACCCCAGGCTGATCTAGGACAGGCAAGTATTGATGTGAATCCGTTGATTCAGGCTATAGCTGGGGCTATTTAGATAGCTTTAGCGGGTGTTCGGGTTGCAACACCGCCTCATGGTGCAGGTTTTGGTTTACCGTTAGAGTGACTCCGTAGCTTGGGCGGGGTTGAGTTCCGTGAGTTGTCACCCGAGGGTTCAGAGGCATGGTTTGAGAGCACATTTTGTATTTTGAGTCAGATGGAGTTCTTTGAAGCACATAAATTGGGTTGCATTGTCTCTTTGCTTCAGGGAGATGCCTACACTTGGTGGACTACTATCACTACGGGTATGCCAGAGGCCGAGGTTACTTGGGAGTTCTTCAGGGCTGCTTTACGTAAGAAGTACCTAGGTCCTCGATACCTAGATGAGAAGAAGAGAGAGTTCATGGCTCTAGTTCAGGGTAGCTTGACTGTGTCCGACTATGAGGTGCAGTTCGTACGTCTGAGTCAGTATGCTTCTGAGTTAGTTCCCACTGAGGGGGAACGTTGTGAGTGTTTCTGTTATGGGTTGGTTCAGGAGGTGAAGACCTATATGTTGGCTTTCGACTATACAGATTTTGATGTGTTGGTCGCTAGGGCCAAGGACATCGAACAGTCTTTGAGACTTGCAGATCACAAGGGTGGATCTAGTTCAGGAAAGAGGACTACTGAATGGGACAAAGATCGTGCCAAGAGGCACAAGGATAGGAAACCTCATCATGATCATAGACGCGGAGGTGGTAATTTGGGGCGAGGCCATCACGGCCAAGGGACTGAGAACCATACTTTCGAGTGTAACAAGTGTGGTAAATGCCATTATGGTGAGTATTGGGGCACTCATGGCTCTTGTTGGAACTGCGGGTCTAGGGCGCACTTTAAGCTCGATTGTTCACATCCGTTTAGAGATGGACAAGCTCCTGCACGAGCTATCGAGCATTAGAGAGGCCGTGGGCGCGGTCGAGGTAACTTTCAGCCTAGGAATGACGGTCAGAGGAATGTAGCTCATGTTGTAGCAGTTCAGCCCGAGGGAGGTGGGCCAGCTAGGGTGTATGCACACTGTGAGGACAGGAATGACACATATGTGATTGCAGGTAATTTCTCGTTACAGTCTTTGACTTTTCTTTCCTTGATTGATTCTGGATCTACGCATTCGTACATATTGAGTGAGCATGCAAGATTGCTAGATATTCTGGTTGAAATATTAGATGAGGGTATGAATGTCACTAGTTCCTTTGGTGAGACAGTTGTGGTCAGAAAGATGTACAGAAGATGTCATTTGATGGTTTAGGGTCATGTTTTTCCCGTGGATGTGATGAAATTGCCGTTTTATGGTTTCAATGTAATATTAGGCATGGACTAGCTTGTAGAGCATATGGCTAGGGTAGATTTTGAGACAAAGCGGATGTCCTTGAGACTTTCAGAGGATCACGAGGTAGTAATAGTGGGCGAGAACGTTAAGTTCTTGTCCAATGTAGTTTCAGCCTTAGAGGCTCAGAAGTTACTGGATGTGGGTTGTCAGGCATACCTAGCCTATGTTATGAATCCGAATATGGATGGGGCACGACCGCAAGACATTAGAACAATTTGTGACTTTCCGAGTGCATTCCTAGAAGAATTGCATGGTTTGCCTCTAGATAGAGATGTAGATTGTAAAGTTTGCTATTGAGACTTATTCAGATTTAGCTCCAGTATCGATTGAACCATACTGAATGGCTCCTAAAGAAATGAAAGAGTTGAAGACATAGCTTCGGGAATTGATAGGCCGAGGGTTCATTCGTCCGAGTACTTTACCTTGGGGTGCACCAGTGTTGTTTGTGAAGAAGAAAGATGACAGTTTGAGAATGTGTATCGACTATCGACAGTTGAATAAGCTGATAATGAAGAATAAATATCTGTTTCCGAGGATTGATAACTTGTTTGATCAGTTGAGAGGTGCTTCAATGTTCTCAAAGATAGATTTGAGATCCGGTTATTATCAGTTGAAAGTAAGAGATCAAGATGTACCGAAGACAGCTTTCCGCACTCGTTATGGGCACTACGAATTCTTATTGATGCCCTTTGGTTTGACTAATGCAACGACATCTTTTATGGACATGATGAATAGAGTGTTTCACGAGTACTTGGATCAGTTTGTGGTAGTGTTCTTTGATGATATTTTAGTGTACTCTCGTACCGAAGAAGATCATGATCGACATTTGCGTTTGGTGTTGCAGAAATTGTTAGACAATCAGTTGTATGCCAAGTTGAGCAAATGTGAGTTTTGGATTAAGGAAGTAGTCTTCTTAGGTCATATTGTATCAGCCAAGGGAATTTGAGTGGATCCCAAGAAGGTTAAGACAGTTGTGAATTGGAAACCATCGAAGACAGTAACCGAAATTCGTAGTTTCTTAGGTTTGGCCGGTTACTATAGACGTTTTGTTGAGGATTTCTCAAAGGGTGCAGCTCCTTTGACTAAATTACAACATAAGGATGTTTGGTTTGAGTGGACTGATGCAAGACAAAAAGCATTTGAGAAATTGAAAGAAGCCTTAACCGAAGCTCGTGTTTTAATTCAGACCGTGTCAGGGAAAGAGTTTGTAGTCTTCAGTGATGTGTCGTATGTTGGCTTAGGTTGTGTGCTTATGCAAGATGGAAGAGTAGTGGCCTATGCGTCTAGGCAGTTGAAGACTCATGAGCGTAATTACTCTACGCATGACATAGAATTGGCTACAGTGGTTTTCGCTTTGAAAGTTTGGAGACATTACTTGTATGGTGAGAAATGCACAGTGTATATGGATCACAAGAGTCTGGAGTATATAATGACACAAAGAGAGTTGAATCTTAGACAGCGTAGGTGGCTAGAGTTACTTAAGGACTACGACCTCACGATTGAGTACCATCCGGGTAAAACCAATGTAGTGGTCGATGCTTTGAGTAGAAAGGTAGCAGTGGGATTACGAGCTATGTTTTCTAGATTGATTTTGTCTAAAGATGGTGGTTTAGTAGCCGAGTTGCAAGTTAAACCTTTGTTGCTTCAGTTGATTAGAGAGAAACAGTTGCAAGATAGATTATTAGCATCTCATGTACAAGACATAGCAGAGGGTAAACCGACAGATTTCTATTTTAGTAGTGATGGAGTCTTGTGTTTCAAGAGTAGAGTAGTTGTTCCAGAAGATGTAGACTTGAGACGCACCATCCTAACTGAAGCTCACAGTAGTCCGTTTGCTATGCATCCGGGAAGTACGAAAATGTATCGCGATTTGAAAAATGAGTATTTTAGGGTTGGTTTGAAGAAATATGTTGCCGAGTTTGTGAGTGAGTGCATGGTCTGTCAGCGAGTTAAAGCCGAGCATCAGTTTCCTTCACGTTTGTTACAACCGTTGAGAATTCCCGAGTGGAAGTGGGAGAGAATTGCCATGGATTTCGTATCGGGTTTGCCGTTGACACCTTCCAAGAAGAATTCGGTTTGGGTAATTGTTGATCGTCTTACGAAATGTGCGCACTTTTGGCCGTTAACACTACTTATACTTTAGATAAGTTGGTCGATTTGTATATCAGTGAAATAGTGAGATTGCATGGTGTACTGAAGTCTATAGTGTCAGACAGAGATCCGAGGTTCACAGCTAGATTTTGGGAGAGTTTGCATAGTGCTTTGGGTACTCGACTAAATTTCAGCACTTCATATCATCCTCAGACCGATGGTCAGTCAGAGAGAGTCATACAAGTGTTGGAAGACATGTTGAGATGTTGCATTATTGAATTTCAAGGTTTGTGGGAGAAGCATCTACCGTTAGTAGAGTTTGCATATAATAACAGTTATCAAGCGAGCATTCAGATGACATCTTATGAAGCTCTGTATGGTAGAAAATGTAGAACACCTGTTTGTTGGGCCGAAGCGGGACAGAAATTGATACCTTTGCCTGATATGCTTAGGGGGTACTACCGAGAAAGTACAGTTGATTTGTGACCGTTTGAAGGCAGCTTCGGATAGACAGAAATCTTATGCAGATTTGAAAAGAAGAGATAGAGTATGTCATGGGCGACAAAGTATTCTTGAAAGTCTCACCTTGGAAGAAGGTGATGAGGTTTGGTAGGAAAGGTAAGTTGAGCCCGAGATTCATTAGTCCGTATGAGATAGTTGAGAGAGTGGGTCCCGTTGCCTATAGATTGAGACTGTCGGTCCAACTAGAGAAGATTCACGACGTAATTCATGTTTCGATGCTTCGGAGGTATAGATCAGATCTTTCACATGTTATGCCAGTTGAGGAGATAGAATTGAATCCAGATTTGACCTACGATGAAAAACCAGTTGAGATTTTGGCTTCGGACAGCAAAGTGTTACGAGGAAGGACCATTGAGTTTGTAACCCCCTAAACCCGGCCTAGAAGAAAAGACCGAGTTTAAGAAGTTACGATTGAAATTTTAACCCTCAAGAAAACTAATTTTAAAAAGATATACTTTAAATTAAAATAAAATAACATAAATTTAATAATAAATAAAATATAAATATCATAATAGATATTCGAATGATTATATAAAATCTCTGAATTAAAATAACAGTAGTTGAATGCTAAAAATAATCTAAAAATATAAATAGTCTAAAATTACATCAATGTCCCAAAATAATAAATAGAAATCTGATTAAACTAAAATAGTTTCGTACTGAATAATAAAATAACATGATAAAATATGAGATTCTCCAAGTACCACGTCGCTTAAAGCCCAGATATATCTGTAAGAGGAAACTATGGGGGAGTAAGCTAAAGAGCTTAGCGTGTCTCTAAAGTGCAAGAAAAACCATAATCATAAACACAATATTATTTTCTTAAAATTCTTTAAACACAACACATAAATCACAAGTGCAATGCAATGCACCCAACTAAGTCCGCCAAAAATGAGAAAGGTTCCCATAACCTCCTCCATACGTCCACCAATCCGAAGTGGAATTCAGCCCGAAGGGTGAAACCATTGAACTTCCTCCTTACAAATCTCAACCCATGCTCATACACATATGATGTTTAATATTCAAGTTTCATAAAAACCAATTTCATAAATCTGATATTCCATAAACATAATTCATAAATCATAGTCCATAAATTCATAAATCATAGTTCCATAAATCCGATGTTTCATAAATCAAATGTTTTTAATTCATAAGCAAAACAAATTTTGAAATAGTATGCATGTGATGTCAACCATACAAGCCATAATCATATAAATAATCACACAAGAGGTAAAACACCAACACATAAAAAATAGTATATAATTTAATTATAGCACCAGAAGAAAGCACACCTCGCAACGATAAAGATATAGCGACGTAGTGAACAACTATCGTGCTCGTTGTCTAGTACTGGATCTTAACCGAATAGAAAACGTTTTGGTATGATCATGTTTGTGGTATTGAGTGTGTTTGGCGGTATTTGTATAACTTTTTTTTTGTTTCTATGTCGCATAACTATAACTACATATATATATATATATATATATATATATATATATATATATAGTTAGGTTAAGTAGTTTAGTAATCGTATTAGGTTTAGAATTATAAATAAATAAGGTAAATTAATAATATTAATAAAATAAATAATCAATTTAATGAGTAGGAGAAGAGGTAGAAACTTAATAGAATTAAAAGTCAATTGAAAAAAGGTTATATAATATATATATATATATATTAAACAATTAAAAAAATGAGGGAAGGAAGAACCTAAATTAAACTAAAATTCAATTTGATAAAGGGTTATTTATGGAGTCGGTTCTTAAACTTTCAAGAAATTTCATATTGACTTTCAAGTTTATTAAAAAAAATTATTTAGCCCCTAATAAAATTTAGAGTTTTGAATTAAAAATTCTCAATTCTAGGGATTTCAAAATTAGGTTTCTAAATTAAGGATTTTTTGAATCTATGGTTTACAATTTGGGCGTAATTTTTGGGGTGTTACAAAGTTGGTTAAGGTTAAGTGGCGACACCGAGGAGTGGAAGAAGCCACTTGGGAGAGGAAGGATGACATGAGAAAGCAGTTTCCGCATCTCTTTCCGCCAGGTAAATTTTAGGGATAAAATTCCTTAAGTGAGGGAGAGTTGTAACACCCCGAGTTTAAGGCCGGGAGATAATCGGTTTATTCAAACCGAGTCGGGTTAAATTTAAATTGGAGAAAAACTATTTTTAACACATCTAAAGTGTTTCAAAAGAGAAAAAGGCAAAAAGGAGATTTTGTAATTCTAAAAGAGGTTTTTGAAAGCCATTATCTTCTCCAAATTGCTTTTCACGTTCAAAAACCTCTCCTAAACCCCATTTCACTATTCCATTTCCCCAAGCTCTCAATCCAAGTGATTTCTTCAAGGTAATTGATTTCTTGACTTGGTTTCATCTTCCTTGAGTCATAAATGTTGAGATTTTTGCAAAACCTATGGTTTAAACATGTTTTGATTTTTAAAGTTTGGTTTGAAATGAAAGGAAGTTTATGGGTTTTCGTTTGGGTTGACTTTGGCTGAGTTTGAGTTTGAGTGTGTTTTTGACTTTGTTTTATTGCTAAAATAACATGAAAATGATGGGTTGTTATAGAAAACCCAAAATGGGTATTGTGGGTGATTTTGGGGGTTGAAAATCTTGAGTTTTTGGATTGGTTTTGGGTCTAAATGACAGTTGAAGGTTTGATAGCTTTGAGTTGATGTTTTTTAATGTTAAAAGATAGATTTTTGATGGTAAATTTGTTGGGTGTGGCTGCGAGTAGTTTGGGACTGAATTGATATGTATCGGGTGAAATTTGGGGCTTGAATCGATGAGTGTTGTTGCAAGATTGCTGAGTTCCAGGTTTTTGCTGTGTTTGTGAGTGTATTAGTATTCTAATGTTCAGTTTTGGGTTGCCTAAAATAGAGGAATCAGATTCGGGCTTCGTGGACGGAAATCCGGGTAGTTCGGAGACTTGATTCGGCATCTTGAACATCGTTTGTGTGTTGGCTGGTGAATGGGTCGATTTTAAAAGCCTTAACGTGGTTAAGGGAATGTTATGGGAGTTTGGATTGAGCTTGAAAAGCCAATCCAAGCTCAATAGTAAGTTTTAATGGTTTTAAGCAATTAAATCGTGTTTTATGTTTCCTCGATGCATGATGAACATGTTATATTGTTATGTGTTGAATTTCTTTGTTGCACATATTGAGATGTGGGACTTGTGTTTATATTTGCATTGTGAGTACATGCTTTGCATGGAAGTTTGGACATGGTAAGTGGTTCAAGCATCGGTAATGCTTGGGGTTGTGAATGAGTATATTGGCACATGTTGAGTTGTTACTGGATATAATTGATCGATCAATAGGATTAGAGTGCACTCGAGGCAAAAGTCGCGCGTGGCCTTAGTGATGTTAGAATCCACTAAGGAGGAGTACGGTGATGTGAGATTCCACCGGAATTTATGTTTTTACTAGACGAGTGAGTACGGTGATGTGAGATTCCACCGGAAGTGTCTAGTGGGTTTGAGAAACTATCCGCATATCCGAGTAAAAACGATGAATGTCAATATACCCATGATGCTTTAATTCTCATGTTAAGCATGTTTTTGATTCCTTCTATTATGCTTATGCATTGTTGGTTACTTTGCTTGCGTTATGAGAATGGGCATGTGGTAAGCCTATGGCTTGTGGTTGCATTCGGTAAATGCACGTGAAGGTAAATGCATGTTGTTATGTGTTCAAGCATGTGTAGATGATTTGGAAAACGTTTTGGTTTTCAAGCAAACTAATGTTTTAAAACTGTATTGTTGTAGCTACCGTTTTGAGCACCGCTCACTAAGCTTAAACGCTTACGCACTCTTTTCCAACAATGCAGGCCCTTAGACATTCGGAGCAGCTTGGGGAACAAGGGAGAATCCAAGGGAGTTTGGTTTGCTCAAGTATGAGTTTAGACTTCAATAATTAGTATTAAGCAATGGGATAAGACCTTTATGTTTTGGGGTGTTATTGGCATGTCTCTTGCTTTAGACAAGTTTGCTTAGTTGTTTTGGGCTTGTATTGCCTTATGCCTTGATGGTTTATGCTTTGGTTTAGCTTTTGGCTGTGTTGGTGAATGCTATGTATGCTTGTTACCTTTATGAATCTTGTTTTGTTAGTTGTTGCATCGTTAAGTGTTTAAATTGCTTTATATGTATATCCATGGATGCCTTGAGTCATATGTGTGCTTGTATGTTGCTTAAATGCTTGCTTTATGCCTCTAGTGTTGGGTTCATTGTGTTTTTGCAGCTAAAACTAGTTTTGCAGTGCAGGGCGTATCGATATGGTCCCTTGTTGTAGGCAAGGTGTACCGGTACGTGGAGGCGTATCGATACCCAAAATGCTCTCTGGAAATCCTAGAAATTGATGAGATTTTGGCGTATCGGTACGGGTTTCGAGTGTATCGGTACGGTCTTCGTAGTTGACCAAGGGAAGTTGACCATTGAGGGCGTATCGATACCAGCCTTGTGGGTATCAATACGGTTTCCCTAGGTTTGAATTGGGGTGTTAACCAAGTACAGACGTATCGATACGGTCCTTTAGTGTATCGATACGACCTGTTGTAAAAGAGAAAAAAAAGGGCTATCCTAATTGTTTGTTTTGTATTCATGTGTGTTTTCCTTCTGTGTGTCCTCTCACATAGGATATAATTAATGCATCTAGACAAGATAACTTTAAAATAAATTTTCTAGGGTTGCTAATCGGAGTGGAGCCTTAACGGGTTTCACTTCGATTTTCCCCGTGTAACCCATTCGATGCGGTCTGGCGGCTAGGCCGGGTCGAGAGGGTTACAAGTATAACTCAAGGCAATAAATTTTTTTAGAAAAATTACATGCACTATCATATGGATTGTACTACACAAGAATTAGTGCAATTCAAAGTGGTCTTGTAGAGTCATTTATCAAACGACTTCAATTAATTGCAAGACCGTTATTGATGAAGTCAAAACTACCAATTTCTGTTTGGAGGAATGTCGTTTTACATGTAGCATCACTGATTCTTATCATGCTAGTAAGTTATCATAAAATGGTTTTTGGTCAGGAACCAAATATTTCCCATCTTAGAATTTCTGGGTGTGCGGTATATGTTCCGATTGCTCTACCACAACGCACAAAGGTGGGGTCCTCAAAGGAGGTTGGGATGTTGGAGTATGCCCAAAGACCAACCAATCACTAAAATGAGTTAATCTAATAGTTAACTATTCTAGTTAATATTTTGATTGTGGATTTTTTAATTTAAGATTTTTAATTCTGAATAGTCATAGACGGGAGTCGAAGAGCCAAGAAGTAAGGGATCCAAAGTCAGAGAGTTATCAGCCAACGGCAACAGGGTTTCACAGTGTTTGTAGATAACGTTAGTAAAAGGATTCATCACCAGGTGCTCAAAGAAGCCTTCTCTTCGTACAGAAGTGTCGTAGACGTGTTCATTGTGTACAAAAACCCTAAGAGAAGAGCAAAGAATGTGACTTTTGCTTTCGTGAGGAACAAAAATGAGGCAAGAGCCGCAGTTGCAGTTTTCAACGGAAATGGGAGAATAATGGATGGGCATCGCATCTTGGTTTTCTTTGCATGGAACACTGTCAAGCAAAAAAGGATGAGCACTGAGAGAGAAGGACACGGGGTAAAAAATTTATCCTCTAAGAGAGACCTGAGATCGTTCAAAGAGGTTCTCCTTGGAAAGCAAAGGACGGTGAGCACAGTCCCAGCTCAAAAAAAGGAGGGAACACAATGTGATCCAGAGGAGACTTTGTAGAAAGAATCAGTGATGGAAGTTCAGGTGCTTGACGAATCTGATAACAATTTTTTTTCATACCTAATGAAGCAGCGAAATGGAAAAAACTATGTCTAGTTGGCCAAATCAAGCCAATGTATAACCTTGAGGTAGTACAAGAAGCATTAACATCTGATGGAATCAATGCAATGGTATGCCTTTGGTCCGGGCTACTGGCCGTACTTCGATTTTACTCCCTCGAGAAGAAAGCAGCTTGTTGGAAAAAGAGGGAAGAGCTGCTACGTTTATGGTTCGACGAACTAGAACTGTTGGATGGCTATGTGTAACCCCCTCGTCCCGGTCTGGCCGGATGACCGGTCCGAGTGGGCTACACGGGGAAAACCGAGTGAAAACCCCTAAGGATTCCCCCTCGGTTAGCAACCCTATTTTTTTTCTTTTTAACTCTTGTCTAGATGGATATTAAACCCTAAGTGATCATACAGCGGAACAACATATACAAAACAATCAAACGAACTCAAACGATCATGTTACAGCCCAAATCTTAAACTTAAACTGCAGGCGGTATCGATACACCTAAGGGGTGTATCGATACCCCTTGACTAGGTCAACTGGTCAGAGTCAACCAATAGAGACCGTATCGATACGCCCAAGGAGTGTATCGATACCCTCCCCAACGGTTGACTTTCCACGGTCAACGCTAAGACGACGGTATCGATACAACAGAGGCCCGTATCGATACCGAAATGGACAGTGGCTCCAGTGACCAAAAAGGTATCGATACGCCTCCCTCGCGTATCGATACACGAGGCCTGAAACAAGAAGGCGGTATCGATACTGGACCAACCGTATCGATACCCCTGCACAGCAAAAACTCCCAAACTCAGCCAAAACATACAAGACTCGAACCTAGATGCAATTTAAGACTTCCCTAACCCCAACCAATCATTCTTACAACATTTACAGGTCACTATTTAGCCATACAAGCACCCAACATGTACATTCATCAAGGGAACATGCAATTGAATCAAAGATGACATTTAAGCGTTCAAAGACTCATACTTCAACATTCAAACATAGAGACAACCTCAAAAGGCATTGGACCAACACACAAGGTAAGTAATATAGACATGGATTACAATCCAAACATGGCATCAACAAGTCAATCAAAACAACATAATTAAGGGGTCTAAACATGCTCCTAAACATCCAACAATAGCACCAATCAATAACACCTATCCCATTGCTTAACTATTACATTCTATCACTTAAAATTCATACATTGAGCTCACCAAAGCAACAATTGGAGACCTTTCCTTGCCCTTGCTACCCTCGAGCTATTGATCTGCATTGTCGAACAAAAGAGAGCGTAAGCATAAAAGCTTAGTGAGGGTAAGCTCATAAAACAAACCTTCGACAATGCAGGGTCCAAGCACGAGCTACAACCAAGATCAAATGCATGATCTTACCTCCGATCCACACGAGCCATAATTATAGATGATGCATGAACATATATTCAATATCATGTCATGCTCAACATGTTTAAATCCACAACATATGAAATCACATATATTAAACCATGTTAGCAACACATCCCAAATCACATTGGCTCACAATTAATCACATATTGGCAACATAAACCACAATCCGTATTGGCACCTAGCTATGACTCGAATACACGGATAACCGTTGGAACTCACATCCAACAACACAACCATTACCTGACGATGGGATTACACTCATCACCGTTCATGCGGAGGGGATTCCACTCATCCTCACGCCCTGTTTCATGCGGAGGGGATTCCACTCATCCTCACGCCCCGTCGATGGGATTCCACTCATCATCGACTAATATAAATAAAATTTCCGGGCGTACCCGTACTCCTCCTTGGTGACTCAACGCCACCAAGGCCACGCGCGACTTTTGACTCATGTGTACACACTAACATCCTAATGATCGATCATTTGTACCCAAGCATACTAGTGCCAATACTAATACATTCCACAATACCATTTATTAACAACTTCCGTGCTTAGCACGTACTCACCATGACTTACTATCATGCACAAACCACATTTTCATGCCTTGCATGTACTCACCATGATCCTCGGATCAAGCAATCACCTCATAATCTCATTTCACATGACAACACACATGTACATCATTAACAACCATAACACATCATATTTTGCACACGAGAATAACCATTTCATATCTATCATCAACATACATACAACAATGCATCCAACATGCCTCAACATACATGTATACAACATATATATAGCCAACACCATCACGATTTAACACGAGGCATATACAACCATTAAAGAGTGCAACCAAAGTCTCTAATCAAAGCTTGGGATTAGGCTACCACTCTAATCCCAACTCTAGGTGGGTTTACCAAGCCCATCCTAGGTTCACATGCTTGAACCAAAAACTCAAAACCATTTTAAAAACATTTAACCACTCACCGACAATTCCAAGCTCAACCATACTAGCCGATCAATCTTCCAACGATTCCGGATTTGTTCCCGAGGCTTCACCAACACAAAATCTTGCATCTAATCATCTCAACACAATCAAAACAACCTCAAATCAATTCACCAATTAAGGTAGCAAACCCGGAACACTATTCAAGCAACCAACACAATAGTTCAAACCATGAACAACCCCCAAAAATACCAAATCCGAGCAGCCCTTATACCCAGCCCGAAACTTGTGATTTCAACACATTTAACACTTCCAATTGCTTCCAAAACAACCCCCAACTATTACCCTAACATCAACCCTCAAATTCCAACACAAACCATACCCAAAATTCATCTAAAAACCCTCCTAAAAACCCATTTTTATCCAATTTCGGGAATCATGATAAAACACTTTAAAATTCACTTATGTTGGACCTTAGGAGTTGCAAACAACTTAGCTAACAATAATAAATCAATGGCTTAAGTTAAAGACCATAAAGCTCTCATTTTTAAACAAAACCCTAAAACTTTCAATTTCAAAAATCATGAACAATAATGAGAAATATTGGTACCAACATGAAGAGGAAGGCAAGACCAAGTCAAAAATATATTTACCTTTCAAAAAGCTCCAAAGATGAAGGTGGAAGAGATGAAATGGTGAAATGGAGAGAAAGACTCTCCATTGTCGTTAGTTTTGAAGAGTTGGAAAATGAGGAAGAAGATGAGCACATGCTCATCTTTTGTTTTATTTTAAATTCACCCAAAATAATGTTTACCACTATGCCCTTAATGAAAATCCAAACCCACATCTCTTAAAGTCCATGGATTTTGGACCCAAGAGATAGGCCCAACATAGATGTAGATATTTTGGAAATCCCGAGGCCCATAAAAAATATTTTATTATTTTAAATCTTAAAACCGAAACCCGAAACAATATTTTAATATTATTTCCATCCGACCCCCAAACCCGGGTGTTACACTATGAAGGCAAACACATGGTCAAAGTATGGGTCTCAATGGAGGACGTTCCATTGCAGTTTTGGGACAAAACGTTTTTCAACGAGCTAGCAGGGATATGGGGGATGTCCAGAAGATAGACGAGAACACTCTTGGCCTAAAAAGATTTGATTCAGCCAGAATCTTAGTCTCTTTTCAAAGAATGTCAATAATTCCAAAAATTATTTCAATCTGCGTCAACGGCCAAGTATGGAAGATAAAAGTAAGATCGGAAGCATATATAGATGATTTATGTTTCATCGACGGGAGTTTTTCGGCCGGGGTAGCACTGGGAGAAGAGGCGGCACTTTGTTTTTGTCACTAAAATTAAATTTCAACACCAGCTGACGTTTATCGTCTTTTTTCGAGATACATGGAAATGAAAGGACAATCTTTAGTAATGATGAGCAGAACTCTCCCATGATAATGGAATCTGAGTCAGCTATGGAAACTTACAATCTAGCTGCCAAATCATGTTCCAGTGGGGTAGGGCTACAAGATGTGCCCATAGTGTTTGGGCAAAGTCTGAATGTTAACATAACAGACAATACTGGGCCATCAAGCCCATGGAAGGAAGTGCTCATCTCCCATGGATCCAGACTTCAAGAAGTTCCCATTTAGGAGGTCGGTTTTCAAGACGTGTCTTATTTCGATGGTGGATCACTCAAGCAGGTTAATTAAGATAAAAGAGACTGTAGTGAAGGGTTTGGTCGCAACTCTCCCGTTCACAATCTTCAGTTTTGGGAGGATCTTGATCGAGCAAATTGATGGGCAAATGTGGCCAATCTCAACAGTATGACCAAATCCCAAGCAAAGCCGGACAAAAGCAGAAAGAAGAAAAAACGGCTACCCAAGCCATCATCAACGAAAGTTAGGTTGCAGAATCTAAATCCATCGCAACCATCGATTGTGAGAAACAACAACGATATGAGGGAATCTACTGCCACACTCATCTTGGGCTGAAGGATTGGGGTTGATTTCAACGCTACCGAGCAAGCGATTTTGGAGAAGCTTCAAGAGATCGAGGGGAGGGAAACCTGCTAATATTCCCTAGGTTTTTGGTTTTCTTGTGAACCAAATCAATCACTAAAATGAGTTTTAGCATAACCATGTGAAACGTGAGAAGGCTGGGAAGACCGAAGAAATTGAGAGCAGTAAGGAATTTGTTTTCCTCATGCAATACTCGCGCGATTTTCATTCAGGAATCAAAGCTGTTAGTTATCAGGCCGTGGCAATTTCATAGGATATGGGGATGCAAGCCAGGGATCATGATCTCTACTCTATCCAATGTTTCTTCAAGCGGTCAAATTTGTATAGTGGACCCCAAATTCTACAGAATTGACAAACAAGTGGTCCTTGACAGGGCCATCTTGCTAGAAGGCATGTTCTTCTAATATGGGTGGAAATGCTTCTTGGTGAACATTTATACGCCAAATGATCCGAGTGCAAGGAGGAGTTTTTTCGATCAGTTGACTAGCTCGTTCTCGTCTAGTAATCTGCCGATGATTATAGGGGGAGATTTCAACGCAATAAAATCAAAAGAGGAGAAGTTTGGGGAAGGATTTGACTCTCAAGCTGCAATAGTTTTTGCAAATTCCATACTGGTAAACAATTTAATCTACTTTCTCCTGGTAGATAGTGCGTTCACATGGTTCAGAGGGGGCAACAGTTCTTCTGCAAGTAGGTTGGACAAATTTTTGGTTTCATCGGAGGTGCTAAATAAGTTCCCTCTACTCACCCAAAAAGCAAAGCTTAGAAGCGTGTCCGATCACAAGCTAGTGGTATTAAGCGTGAAAAATGTAGGCCACCGAGCAAAGCAATTCAAAATTTTCAACCATTGGGCTGACAAACCAGGTTACGTGGTTTGGTGAATTTGACAGTGGTAGCAAACAAAGGTTGTGGAGTTGGTCACCAGCTGAGAATTATCAAAGGGAAAACAAAATCATCGGTGCAAGTTTAGAGAGACAAAAGCTCAGGCTCATCTGTTGCGATTGAAAGAAAATTATAAGAGCTGGAGGCAGAGCTATTGTCAAACGGGAACAAACCATAAACTTTGAAAGATATACAGATGTTAAGAATAAGTGATACATGCATGAGAGGGGTGAAACTAATCATCTTGGAAAAGAAGTTAAAACGGTTTTACAGGTCAGAAACGTTAGTCAACTTGCGACCCCTTTTTGGATGAGATCCAGGCATTTATAGGTCGACATGTCTTCTTGAAACTTGTCGACTGTTAATTAACTTTCCAACGAATCTTGAAACACCTCAATCGTATATCTGGAACTCAAGATACGTTTATTTTAGCAAAGACAGCGCATGCATAAATTCATATACTGGATTAATACGAGATTTTCAGATAATTACGAATTTTCAAAATTTTATTTGATTATTTGTAATTTAAATCAATATAGAATTCTGAAATATCTATTAGGATCATATTTATTTAATTAGAATTTTATTTTCAACATTTATTTATTATTAGAAGTTACTTATGTAATTAGGAGATTAGATTTCAGCATTTATTTATTGTATTTAATTCCTTAAGTTTACTAGGATTAGAACTCCTCCAAGTCTTATATAAGGAGGCTTCAACAACATTGTAATTCAGATTTGAATGGTTAAAAAAGTTCTCTTTTGAGTACAGACTTGCAAGAAGTATAACTTGTATTCTTTATTTTAGAAGCGATTCTTCAAGTTCGTCAGAATTTGTTGTTGCTCTTCACACTCCTGCTTGCCTAGGTAACTGCGTCTAGGAGGGTGGGTTAGAGCCATTTGAGGCTGCTTGCTTGGTTAATTGCGATCAAGAGGGCATCGAGGATAATTTATCTATTTATCTTCCATCTCCATTGTCGTCTCCTATCTTCAGCCATCTTTTCACCGATCCAACATTCTTCATCAACATTCGCACCAACATCCTTATCCGCTTTCGTAAGCTGAACTTTCGCGTATACGGGTCCCCATCCGTATCATTTGGTATCAAAGTCAGGTCATTCTTGAGGATGTCATTAAGCAACATATTGTATTTTACTCTTTTGGGGACTCGATGTCATTATTGTTGTCGACTCGATCATTCAGGGTATGAATGTCCAGATAAGTCTTATTTTCATGAAATTTTTTGAGAGATATGTTGTCTGAATTCATGTCTTCTAATGATGTTGAAATCTGTGATTCGGAGCAAGATGGAGAAATTTTTTCTTCTAAAGAACATGAGGAAGGCGATACTATCGAGAGTTTAACCTTGCCTATTGATGGAGAAGAAATTGTAAGTAATGTGTTTGTTTCTGGTGACAAACCTACTATTCCGATTCAAGATGACCATCAAACGACAAACACCGACGAAGGTACGCTACAATCAAAAGGTACCATTGATTGTTTTCAAAATTCTATTTATGCTTATTTCTCTTCTAGCATTGATAAGAATTTTGAAGATGAGAATGAGTCACTTTGCAACCAAAAGAACAATAGTGATGATCAATGAGAAGGAACTTGTAAATTACATTACAAAAAAAGACTATGCACAAAGATCCTTCAAGACATCTTTTCTTTCTTGGTACTTTGATGAACTTCCTCCATTTTCCAGTTTAAATTCTAGGGCTAGTCTTTTTGAGGAGTGAGAGAATGATACATGCATGAGAGGGGTGAAACTAATCATCTTGGAAAAGAAGTTAAAACTATTTTACAGGTCATAAACGTCAGTCAACTTGCGACCCCATGTTGGATAGAATCCAGGCATTTATAGGTTGACATGTCTTCTTGAAACTTGTTCGGCTGTCAATTAGCTTTCCAACGGGTCTTGAAATGCCTCAAGCGGAAATCTGGAACTCAAGATGTGTCTATTTTAGCAAAGTCAACGCATGCAGAAATTCATATACGAGATTAATACGAGATTTTCAAATAATTACGAATTTTCAAGATTTTATTTGATTATTAGTAATTTAAATCAATATAGGTTTCTGCAATATCTATTAGGATTAGATTTATTTAATTAGTATTTTATTTTCAATGTTTATTTATTATTAGAAGTTACTTATATAATTAGGAGATTAGATTTCAGTATTTATTTATTGTATTTAATTCCTTAAGTTTACTAGGATTAGAACTTCTCCAAAGCTTATATAAGGAGGCTTCAACCATATTGTAATTCAGATTTAAATGGTTAAAAAAAGTTATCTTTTGAGTTCAAACTTGCAAGAAGTATAACTTGTGTTCTTTATTTTATAAGCGATTCTTCAAGTTCGTCAGAATTTGTTGTTGATCTTTACACTCATGCTTGCCTAGGTAATTGCGTCTAAAAGGGTGGGTTAGAGCCGTTTGAGGTTACTTGCGATCAAGAGGGAACCAAGGAAAATTTATCCATTTATCTTCCATCTCCATCGTCGTCGCCTATCTTCAGCCATCTTTTCACCGATCTAACATTCGCGCCAACATCCTTATCCGCTTCCGCAAGCTCAACATTCACGTATACGGGGCCCCATTCGTATGAATAAGACTATGGGATTCATACCGAAAAGAAGAAAGGGAGTGGCTCCAGAAATCAAGGTTGAAATGGTTTAAGGAGGGGGACATGAGCATGACTTTTTTCCACGTCACGTCATGGATGCGTATGAAACATAACCACATTCCATCCATCAGTGCCATGGATGTAACCCTCATAGAAGCTAAATCCATCAATCAGGCATTCAAGAAACATTTTGAAGAGGCTTATAATAAAATGCCCATGGTGCCAGTAAAAAGCTTTTCATGTTTAACTAGGATCTGAGTGTAGAGCCGGTCAATACCTCGAAGCCCTTTCACCGTGGGAGAAGTATGGGACGCGATTCAAACAGCGGATGGGACGAAAGAATCAGGACTAGACGAGTTTAATCTCGATTTTTCAAAAAGTTATGGCCGCTAATTGGTAACGAAGTAATGGATTTCTTCAAGAATTTCCACAAAAGAAACATCACTGATCTGTCCTTTAATAATTCCCACTTAGCCTTGATACCTAAAGTAAGGGCACCATCATTTATTGAAGAATTCAGACCAATAAGTTTGGTAGGCAGTATATACAAAATCCTTGCACGTGTGTTGTCCAAAAGGTTGGCAAAGTGTATAGGGGAAGTTGTAGGAGAAACGTAGTTTGCCTTTATGGCAGGAAAACATATAACATATTGTGCTCTAATTGCCAACGAAACAATCGACTATTTGAAGAAGAATAATCGTGAGGCAGTAATGTTTAAGGTGAATTTCAGCAAGGCATACGATACTGTAGATTGACATTTCCTGGATTTCATACAGCATAAAATGGGTTTTGGCTCGATATGGAGAAAACGGATCCACTTTTGTTTATCCACGGCTTCAATATCCGTCTTGACCGATGAGCAAGCATCTGAATGTTTCAAGATTAAGAGAGGATTACGCCAGGGTTTCCCCTCTCAGCATACTGATTCACAATGCAGCGGAGTTAAAGGTGATAAAAGGAGTAAAGGTGGGTACGAGCAGGTTAACCATAACTCATCTACAGTTCATAGATGACTTAGTGCTTTTTTAGAGGCAAAACCTGAATACATTGTAAACTCAAAAAGGCTCTTACAGGTCTTCGAATTAGCATCAGGTTTGCGCTTGAATATGTCAAAGACGAAACTGTTCAGCATAAACATCAAAGATTCAGTGTTAAATTCCTGGGCCACAAGTATCACATGCCGTGGGGATAAGCTTCCAACCACATATCTTGGTCTACCACTTGGTCACTCGTGAAACTCGTTGGAGCTGTGGAAATCAGTAGTGGAAAGGTTCAAAACAAAATTATAAGGGTGGAAAGGGAAGCTACCGTCTTTTGTACGAAGATTAACCCTCGTGAAATCAGTTTTGAACAACTTACCTGTGTTTTTTATGTCTATTTTTCAGATGCCGGCAGCAGTAGAAGTTCAACTCGACAAGTTAATAGCAAATTTTCTATGGGGTTCAAACAAATAAATGACCATACATTGAGTGAGATGGGATAATATGACGAAGCCAAAGATCGTGGGTGTACTAGGGTGTTTCGATATGAGAACACGAAACATGTCCATGCTCAATAAATGGATATGGAGATATAGTTTTGAGCAAGGTAAATTATGGAGAAGAGATGTTGAATCCAAGTATGAAATGGACAATCAAAATCTGTTACCAGCGTATGAGGGAAGCAGAAATGTGTCATGGGTTTGGAAAAATATATCAAGACTTTTGAGCACTTGCGAGAACTTATTTACAACTAATACAAGATTCAATTTGGGAGAAATGGCATCTATTAATTTCTGGACCGATAACTGGACAAGTGAAACATCTCTGAAATCTGCCTTTCCTTGCATTTTTGCTTTATTGGTTCTGAAAGAAGGAAAAGTCAGAGAGTTCGGTGTTAAAAGGAATAATGTATGGGAATGGAAAATCCTTCTCTATCGTATCCTATTCGACTGAGAGAAGGAAGTATGGGATCGATTCATAGAAACCATCTCCCTAGCATTAGTCGGCTCTGAAAGCAAAGATTGTTTAAGGTGGATTGGGGACTCTTCTAGAGTTCATACACCAAAAGCTTTTTGCGTCCTATCTCCAACTCATGGTGAAAATACACAAAAGATATGGAAACTAATTTGGTCAAGTTTGGCCCCTCCGAATGTAGAGGTTTTCTTATGGAAAGCAGTACAAGAAAGATTAGCGGTTAAAGCCGAGCTTCTCAAAAGATTGCAATTAAACTCAATATCACCATTGTGCATGATGTGTGGCAGTGATATCGAGACCGTCAACCACCTATTTTGACATTTCCTTGTTACTTGGAAGCTATGGAAAAACTGGAATAGTAATGGAACTTGTGTTTTCTAATGCCAACCACCTTTAAAGATCTATTTTTATTATGACAATCAAACGCGGATAAAGATTCTCTACAATTATTTTGGATATTGGGGTTTTTTGGAATTGTTTGGTCGATTTGGTTGCACCGAAACAATATTATTTTCAACGAAAAAGTATGTAGTATGGACAAGCTCTATGATATCGTATTACTGAGAATTGGTCATTGGAGCAGAAGCATTTGACCCGATTCGTTCCCAATCATCACTATTTTTTTAAGATGCCCTGGGGCTGTTGCATTTTCACCAAGGTTGAGATCAAGGCCTGCCCAGGAGAAAGGGTATCCACCAGCGCAGGGAACACTCAAATTTAACGTGGACACAACCGTTTGTGGTGGTTACGGTAATGCTGGAATCGGTGGACTTCTACGCGATCACAAAGGGACTCGACTCATGTCGTTTTTGATTAACATTGGAAGATCAGATCTGACTGGTGTAGAAATACAGGCAGTTGTAGAAGGCATGCGGATATTCATGAAATCAAAGTGGTTAAAGTCACGCAAGATAATCATGGAGTCAGATTGTGCACTTGTTGTAAGTTGGATTGAAAATCCCATGTTAACTCCACCGTGCTTTGCAGACAAGATAAAAAGATGTAAGGCATTGACTGATAAGTATGATTGGAAGGTGACCTTTGCATATATGGAAAATAATACCGAGGCTCATCAGTTGGCTCGGGCATGTGTTAGGGTACAGCTCCGTTGATGGCAAGGGGAGCAAAGTTAAATTTGGGTTCGATGGAAGGAAGCATGTAGGCTTTCTTTTTGGGAAATTTCCAGAATGCTTTCTGATTTAGATCACGACTATGTTTGTGTGCTATAACTTGTGTGTTGTCTCTTTTTTGAACATATGGCGGGGTTGAGTTGAGTTGTATCGATGGCTGATATGGGGCACTCTTTTTCCTTCATGTAGGGTTAGGGAGGTTTTTTAACGAGGCCCCTATCAACGTCGCATTTTCATTATTATCATAAGAAACCAAATATTTATCTTTCAAAAAAAGTATGTGTTAGAGAACGACATACTGGACTAACCTGTTATGAGCATGTTTCTTGGATTATCATGTGGCAGTCACGACATTGCTCATGATGATAACTATATGTATGATCCTCAGACTTGATATCATCATCATTTCAATATCGATAGTGACATATTTTGATACAGTCAAACGTGTGTCTTTACTGACTACACTATAAAGACTGACATTGGATATGTCACAATCTATGTAGCGAAATATGGTTGATCAAGATAGGATTTGTCTCTCCTATATAATAGGAGTAATATCATAGGTCACTTGATTGAGTGAGACTAGAAAATGCATGATCATGCTCGAATAAATTGATATGAGATATCATAGTTATTCATTTATAATAATCTACTCAAGATATCAAGAAATATTATATGGACTATACAAGTGTGACTAATCCATGACTTGTATCTGATCTAGATATGAGGACAAAAGGATGTAATACATAAAAGAAGTTAATCACAGAAAAAGGTAAAGTCGAACCACAACTTCATGTAACTTAGGTAGCAATGATGTATTACTAGATGTCACTCATTGCTTGAAATTTTAGAAGTGTTCTGGATATTACTACTAACGTTACATGAACCTAAAAGGGCCACACTCTATGATTGAAATGAACGAATATCGACTAAATAGCATATGTACAAACTTGTTGTACACATAATGATTACTAAAACAAAATTATTATAATTATTGTAATTACAAATAATCTCATTTATATATATATATATATATATATATATATATAATTATTGTAATTAACAAATACTACTAAAAAATAAATATCTAAAGAAACTTAATTAAAGTAGAATCAGATTCTACATATTTAATTATATTCGGTTAAATATATTGTATATTTATTGAATTCGAATTAAAGGAGAAACAAATTCTACATATTTAATTATATTCGGTTAAATATATTGTATATTTAATTATGTATAAAGGCATAAGGTCTAGCAGCCAATGTGTGCTTTTTTCAGAAAACCTCTCTAACAGTTAGAAAAGAGAAAACATTGTTCGTTTCGTTCGGGTGGACTCCGTAAAGGTCAAAATGCGATTGTGACGACTTAGATTCGATTTGAATTCTCCTATTCTCCATGCGAATTTCAAGATTTATTAATGTAATGTTTCATTCCTTTTACCCCAAATTCTCTCCTCGTACATGGATCTTTAGAGGTAATCACCGGATAATTTTTTCGCTGCGCCATGGAGTGTACCGACATTTCCAAGAATGGTATTAGAGCCACTTGCATGATACGAATTCGGACTTAAATACTTGGATGATTCTTTTGTATGAGATGCATGTTATTAGATTAGAGTTTATTCGATTTTTGGCAAATATATGATATCTTCATGCTTTAAATCGATTCACGTCGAATCTGAATAAACTAAATTGATTGTTCCAAGTGATTAAAGAGTTAGTCATAGATATGTTATGGTATTCGAATGTTAAGCGTTAACATATATGAGTGATAATATATTTAGACTAATGGTTAGTCTATAGATCACGTGCGGGGGAAAGTGACAAAGAGTTGTTCAAGTAAAAACCTCATAGATTTTGAAATCCTAAAACACAATAATGTTGATAAAAGTTGTCAAATCGTGAGGTTTTTACAAAGCTACAAGGGGCTCCGCCCCTTGACCCCTGCGTAGGGACGATCTGTTAAGACCACAATAATAAACCGCGTTGTTGTTATGTTTGATATGCACGGTGTTTAAAATGCATGATTATAGCCCAATATCCTATTTACTTCGGTTTTATATAAATACAGCCTGTGTGTCGTACCTTTCTTTCTTCTATTGTAATTTTCTTCTCATCTTACTCCCTTGTATGTAAAACAAGTTTGTGAAAAAAATTGTAATATTTCTAGAGAAAGCGTGGACCAAAGGAGCAGATTAATGGGCCGATCAAAGGTGGATTAGGTGCTTGAGAAGCAAGTTCTATATTTAGTAATTTTGTTTCTCCCATTGGCTTGGGATGGGCCACCTTAGTTTTAAGGGCTATAACCATTGCATTTATATTTACTACTTTACAAGTATGTGATACAATGTATGTTTTTAGCATGATTGTAACTGATTAAATCATAATAGAATGGTGAGATTAATATAAAAAAAAACCCTCCATATTTAATTAAAATTAGTCATCCAATATTAACCCTCGTTAAAACCTCGATCGGTACTATGTAGGTTTTGCCAAAGCAAAATACTTAGATCTATCTTGGTTAAACGCGAAGAATAAGCAAGTAATATTCATTGGTTGTAATATTGGTTAAACTAAGTCGTTCTAATGAGATTAGAAACCTAAAGACTAATGATTTGATTAATCATGAGATAATTATGAACAATAGTTGTTCGCCAAATATAAAAATTACATGAGATGTAATTAGCAAGTGTTGCTTACCTAAATAATTGATTTCTAGGAGTAAAGCCAAAGCTGACATAGAATGAAATGAAATATGGATCCTTACCCACTAGAAATACTTTTAGTAAGTTTTCAGTTTTAGGGTTTTAATAGTGGGAATTTAATTTCTTTATAAACATGATAAAAGGTACTTATAAATCATATTTTACCGTTGTAGATTTTATGGCAAACTCAAACACATTATCATTGCGATCCGTCCTTGAGAAAGACAAATTGAATGGCTTGAACTTCCTTGATTGGTTCCGTAACTTAAAGATTTTCCTTAAGCAAGAAAAAAACTGCAAATCATCGAAGAACCTGTCTCTAAAAGGCAATCAGATGATGCCTCCAAAGATGAAAGGGAAGCCTTTAAGAAATTGTCAAATGACATGGTAGATGTCGGATGCTTGATGCTTTTGACCATGACCCTTGAGCTTCAGAAGCAACATGAGGACATGGTTCCCTATGAGATGGTTAAAAATCTCAAAGAATTATATGAGGGGCAAGCTCGTCAAGAAATGTATGAGACCTCTAAAGCTTTGTTTCAATACAAAATGGTGGATGGAACTCTAGTGGGAACTCATGTTCTCAAAATGATATGGTATATTTAGACCCTTGAAAATTGGACTTCCCTCTAAGTGTTAAATTGGCAACTGATGTTATCCTGCAATCGTTGCCGGATAGTTTTAATCAGTTTGTTCTTAATTTCAATATGAATGAAATTAAAAAAATCATTGCCCCAGTTGCTTGGTCTGTTAAGAACATTAGAGAACAACATGAAAAAAGGTTAGCTGCAAACTTATTTTGATGGTCCGAAAGGATAACAGAAAAGGAAAGCCCAACAAAGGAAAGGTTGCATTGAAACCCAAAGGAATAATTGCAAAAGAAGGGAAGTGTTTCCATTGCAACAGTTCTGGACATTGGAAGAGAAACTACCATGTCTATCTTGAGGACATCAAGAAGGAAATAGAAAATGGATATTCTGGATCAGGTATTTATGTTATTGATTTTAATATATCAATATCTACTTTTTAGGTATTAGATACCAGTTGTGGTTCAAACATTTGTACTCTTGTACAAGGACTAAAAAGGAGTAGAAAATTGGCAAAAGGAGATGTGAACCTACGAGTGGGAAATAGAGCAAGAGTTGTTGCATTAGCCATAGGAACATATACTTTGTCATTACCTAGTGGACTTATTTTAGATTTAGAGGATTGTTATTTCGTACCTAGTTTGACTAAAAACATTATTTCAATTTCTTGTTTGGACGAGATTGGTTTTGAGATTATTATTAAGAATAATAGTTTTTCTTTTTCGCTCAATAATGTTTTTTTATGGTACGACTCAATTAATCAATGGCCTCTATATCTTAGATCAAGACAATTCCATATATAACATAAATACGAAAAGATAAAAAACAAATGACTCTAATCAAACTTATCTCTGGCGTTGTCGCTTGGGTCATATAAGTGAGAAACACATATCAAAACTTCATAAATATGAATTTTTGGATTCTTTTGTTCTCAACCAATGTGATATATGTGAACCTTGCTTAGTGGGAAAATGACCAAATCACCGTTTGATGGTAAAACAAGCGAGTAAGTGATTTATTAGGTCTAATACATAGTTATGTATGTTTACCTAATGCATCATAAATTTGAAGACCTTGAAAAGTTCAAGGAATTTAAGAATAAAGTACAAAACCAATTAGGAAAGAGTATCAAAGCTCTTCGATTAGATCGGGGGGGAGAATACTTAAGCCTAGAGTATAATGAACTTCTTAAAGGATGTGAGATTATCTCACAACATACACCTCCAGGTACTCCACAACACAATGGAGTCTTTCAAAGGAGAAATCGAACATTGTTAGACATGGTTCGGTCAATGATGAGTCATGATGATCTTCCAACTTCTTTTTGGGGATATAAGCTATAAACAGATGCTTTCACACTAAATCGTGTTCCATCTAAATCGGTTCAAAAGACACCATATGAGATATGGATCGGGAAGCGTCCTAGTATGTCTTTTATGAAAATTTGGGGATGTGAAGTTTATGTTAAACATCAGATGTCTTCAACACTCAAACTCAAATCTCATAAACGTAATTTTGTAGGGTATCCTAAAGAAATTAAAGGATACTATTTCTTTAATCCATCTGAGAACAAAGTTTTTGTTGCTTGAACAGGAGTCTTCCTCGAGAGAGAATTTATTCTCGGAAAAGGAAGTGGAAGAAATATTGAACTTGAAGAAATTCAAAGTCAACCACAGATCACTGAACCAGAGATTGAACAACAACAAGTTCCACAAATAGTTGAGGAACATCCAATCATTCTTGAAACACAACCACTGTGAAGATCCATGAGAGATCGCAATGGCCTGAGAGATATGGATTTCTCGTCACATTGCATAGAGATGTTCTCCTCATGGACCAAGATGAGCCTAAGTCTTATCAGGAAGCAGTGTCGAGCCCAGACTCCGAGAAATGGCTAGAGGCAATGAAATCTGAGATGGATTCCATGTAGAAAACAAAGTATGAACTTTGGTTGACCCACCTAAAGGGATAAAAGCCATAGGGTGCAAATGGGTTTTTAAAAAGAAAACCGACATGGATGGCAATGTACAAACATACAAAGGGCGATTTATCGCTAAAGGATTTCGTCAAATTCATGGTATAGACTATGATGAAACTTTTTCCTCTGTTGCTATGTTTAAATCCATCCAGATTGCTTGCAGTAGTTGCATATTATGATTATGAAATCTGGCAAATTGATGTCAAAACCGCTTTTCTTAATGAAAAATTAGATGTGGATGTGTACATGACACAACCTGAGGGTTTTGTTGATCCAAAAGATGCTCGAAAAGTATGCAAGCTCCAAAGATCCATTTATGGGTTGAAGCAAGCTTCTCGAAGTTGGAATCTTTGTTTTAATGAGGCAATCAAAGAGTTTGGTTTCATTAAAATGAAGATGAGCCATGCGTTTTCAAGAAAACTAGTGGGAGCACTGTTACATTCTTGGTATTGTATGTGGATGACATACCAATAATAGGAAATGATATACTTACCTTGTAGTCTGTAAAGACTTGGTTAGGAAAATGTTTTTCTATGAAAGACTTGGGTGAACCAACCTACATATTATGAGTCAAGATCTATAGAGATAGATCAAGACGACTCCTAGGACTAAGTCAATATATATCTAGAAAAAGTACTAAAAAGATTCAGTATGGAAGAATCTAAAAGAGAATTCTTACCTATGAGACATGGTATTTCGGTCTCGAAGGAAATGTGTCATTCAACGCCTCAAGAGAGAGTGTGTGCATGAGTAAGATTCTGTATGCTTCAGCCATTGGATCTATCGTGTATGCCATGCTATGTACACGTCTGGGTGTATCATATGCACTAAGTATGACAAGTCGGTACCAAGTAGATCCCGACGAAGGACATTGGGTTGCAGTCAAAAACATCCTTAAGTACTTAAGAAGAACTAAGGATACATTCCTTATGTTTGGAGGTGAGGAAGAGTTAAGTATAAAAGGTTATACTGACGCAAGCTTCCAAACTGACAAGGATGATTCTCGATCGTAATCGGGTTTTGTGTTTTGCCTTAATAGAGGTGTTGTAAGCTGGAAAAGTTCAAAGCAAGATACAATAGCATATTTTACAACAGAAGCCGAGTATATTGCAGTAAGCGATGCTGCAAAAGAGGTTGTTTGGATCAAAAAGTTCATATCTGAACTAGGGGTCGTGCCCAACATATCAAATGATATAGATCTACGTTGTGACAACAACGGAGCCATCGCACAAGCAAAAGAACCCAGATCTCACCAGCGATCCAAACACATACTTAGGCGTTACCATCTCATTCGTGAAATCATGGATCGAGGGGATGTATAAATATACAGAGTACCAACGAATGACAATATCGTCGATCCAATGACAAAGCCTCTGACACAACAAAAGCATGAACGTCACACTAAGTCTCTTGGTATTAGATACTGTAACACCCTAAAACCACCCTAGTTTAAATCATAGGAAAACAACAAGGAAAGTGTAAGCATTTTACACTTTGGCTAAGATTGCAATGAAACAAGAAAAGTTATGTTATATTAAATTATTATTGGATTAAAAACAACATGTACGTTCATTTGTGGTAATAGAAATTAAAATGAAAAATGTGTATATGTCACATATGTATTAGATAGTGGAATTTTATTAGATTAAACTTTATAATAATTTAAAGGAATTATATTATAATATATGTATAATGGAAATTAAACTTATTAAATAAGTTAAACATATGTCTAATTACAAAATAGTGGGCTGAATACATTATTATAATATACATTTTAGTGGAATTAATACATGGTTACTATGTAGCCATGTGTCCCACCCAAATCTACACAAAGCCACACGGCTAACAAGGGATTCACATCCCAAATATTCATCATCTTTCTCCCATTATTTCCTTGCCAAACCGAGAGAGAAAAGAGAGGGTTTGAGAGTTTGAATGCATTAAAGTGCTGGAAAAATAAGAAGAATTGCATGAATGTTCATCCTAGACTCATGTAAGTGTTCTAGCTAAAATTCTGCTCATATTTTTGTTTAAATGTTCTTGATGAATTGATGTGTTTCTTGAATTGTTTGTGCTGTGAATTTGATTTGAGAATGATTATTGATGGGTTGATAGGTTGTATGTTACATTAGGTTGCTTAAAATTCTAGAAAATTAATATGTATGAAGCTTGAATAATGAATCCGCCCAGAATTGTTAGTTTTAGACACCTTTCAGAAATCTGGAAAATTGAGCATGTTAGAGTTGTTTCTGGAAAAAGTGTCCTTGAACAAAGTTGTAGAGGAAAAAATTTACATGAGATAGAGCTAAGAATTGCACGAAAATGTCAAGTATGGGTCTCTGAATTGTTATTAGAAGTTACTGGATTGAAACTGGGTGAATCTGGAATCTGTTGTACTAAATTGTAAAATTTGAAAATTTTAGGGGCTTCCATAATGTCAATAAAATTCTGAAAATTTTTGCTTGAAACAGGGGATTCATGAAATGAATGAAATTAAATGGAAAAGCTTGAATTAAGTCTCAATTGGTAGGTTAAATGCATTTAGATCACATGTAGGATTATTAAAGGATTAAAGGGGACTGTTTTGTGGAAATTGATAAATTGAGGGCTTGAATGCTTTGATTTTGAATATGTTAGAACTTCATTATTATGCTAATACATGTAAGTTAACATGGTTAAAATATCAGAACCAAATGAATTGTGAAACATATAATTTATATGCATTAAATCCACTAAGTTTAGCCTGGACAGATTCGATCCTGAAATTGACCTGTTTTCAAATGCAAAACTGTACTGATTGGGAAATGCTAAAAATATGTTCCATACATTATTTTAATGGTGTGTTTATAAGCTTTCCATAATGGTATGATATTCTTTATTTGGATTTAGGAATAAAGCGTTATGAACAGATTAATGGACACTGCTCAAAACTGCCATGTTAGGGACAACTTGTGTGTTTATTGTTGTTTGCTTGATTTGGTTGAATTTATATGCTAAGGTTGGTAATAATGAATGATATATGTGTTGTAATGGTTCAAGAGCCTGTTGAGGAAGAGGCCATAGAGGATACAAGGAGTGAACAATCAAGAAGAAGGGACAAGGGCATTGTGATAAGGGACAACAAGTAGCTTGGAGTATTGTGAGTGTAGTATTGTTTAAAGTGTTAGGATTAGTATCCTAACCTTATTATTTTTGTTTATTAGATAACCTAATAAAGCATGAAATGAATTTAAATTAATGGTTGGTAACTTAACTTGATAAGGAAGAAGGATTAAAGACTGGACTTATGACCTAAGATATTCTTACTTGCTAGATAAGCATGCTTAGCTTAGGTATTATGTTGCTACAATTTGTGGATTGATTAAGCTATGTAAAATGAGACTTACGGATGATTTAGCTACTGTTTTGGTGATGGTTATATGCTTGAAATAATGTTATATGCTTTCTGGAAACTTGATTGAGCATGACTTGAATGATTCACATTGTAAACATGATAGAAATGGTTACTTGACTTGGTGAAATTATTGAATAACAAACCAATGACCTTGTTAGATATAAAAGATAAGATCAAGACCTTGGTTGATTAGTGTCTATAGGTAGAAGGGCATGCCTTAGAGTCATAGATCTCCTCTGAATACTGTTGCAAGTTGGTGGTTAGTCACCAATTTATCTTTAAGGTGGTAAGTCACCCTGATGCTATTGCATCCTCTGATAAATGTTACAAGTTGTATAATGTGGAATTGATACCTTTGGATATCTTATGTTATATGTCAAATGTAGACTCGAATACCTTGTTCATTAATCACCCAAGGCGATTTAATTAAAAGTTACTTGATTTGAGAGATAAGTACCTAAATGATAGGTATTAATGAAATGTTACTTACATGCCTATTTGCCTTGTATGTGTTAAAACTTTTTAATGTTGTTTGATGTGGTATATGCTAAGGTTTTAAATGATGCTTTATGTTTGAATGATTATGAAATTATGTTAATTATGTTGTATCAATTGGTTACTTGAAGTGGTTACAAGATTAGCTAAGTCTACTTATGTATGATGGACTAGCTAGGTGAACTTTGATTAAAGCCTAGCTAATTAATCTTAAAGATTAAATAATGCTTTAAAAGATGGAAATTAGTAAAGTTTAGGGCTGACTCGCTAAGTACCATTTGTGTACTTACCACTCTTCTGTTCCCTTCTTCCAAAAATTTCAGGTTCTAGTCTCGAAAGCTAGTCGATTGTCTTAGAGAGAAGATATTAAAGTTCAAGCACAAGTATGACTCTTTTGATTATCCTAGTTGGTGGCATAGATGTATATAAGTGTCACATGCATATGATACAAGTATTTTGGTTATTTGACATATAGTTGTTATGTTTAAGACTTGGTTTGGTTATGTATATATGTAAGCATAAGCTTGTTTTGTAATAACTTTATAATGACATGTAATGGTTGAATTATATATATGTGTTTGATGTAAAGTGGCTATGTCTTGAGATTGTGTGTATATATATATATAGTTTGTGTTAGATTAAAGTGTTGATATGAAATTGCAATTACTATGTGTTATTTAGATGTATGTTATTCGAATGGATGGATGTGAACATGTATGATCTTGCTTGATTGATATGTTGATTGAACTAGGGAAATTGTATCTAAAGTTTCTATTAGTTACATGATTAAGTTTGAATAAATTGTGACATTAGAGAATTATATATGTGTATATGTTATGAAAGTTTTAAAATAACCCACATATTTGTATACGTTTTGATAACATGTTTCTAATTCATAAGTAATATGTTAAGTTTGATAATATACAAGCTGCATGACTTTGATTGACATTGTTACATGTTTTGTTTCGATTGTTTATTTGTTCTAAATCATGCGTTATAAGTCGTGACATCCCTCGCTCCTAACCCGAGCGAGGGGTGTTACAGATACATGAGTGATTGGTCCTAGTGCTACTGGAGATTGTTGGAGTATGTCCAAAGACCAATCATGAGATGGTTGTAAAAGACATACTTATTTTATCTTGTTTATTAATATAAAGACATTATTATTATTTTAGTCATATTATGTGCATTTATAAATAAACTGAATTTTAATAAAGTCCTTAGAATAATATAGTTATTCTTGAATGTCCTTAGTCGAGTATTATTGTAGGCATGGACAACAATAATGTATTAAGACTAATATGTAATTGATTGATGACAAAGCGTTGTCATTGACATGGAGATGTCAAAATCAATACATAAGTATGTGTTAGAGAATGACATACTGGAATGACCTGCTATGAGCATGTTTCTTGGATTATTATGTGACAGTCACGACATTGCTCATAGTGATAACTACATATATGATCCTCAGACTTGAGATCTATAACCCCCTCGTCCCGGCCTAGCCAACAGACCGAACCGAACGGGTTACACAGAGAAAACCGAAGCAAAACCCGTTAAGGTCTCGCTCCGATTAGCAACCCTATTTTTCTCTTTTTACTATTTTACTAGTCTTGTCTAATTATCATCTTTAATCTTATGCGAGGAAGGAATAGCAGAAAAACGAAAGTCGAAACACGAACCAATCAGAAGGCATACGATAATTTAAACTTACCAAGTAGCTTATTTGTCAAATTCATACATACGAGGCAAAACTATCACAAGGGGCACACGTGACTCATTTAGGAAGCATACAAGCATTAGGGACTAAAACATAACATTCGAGAACCTTCAAAGATGCCTTGTAACCGTTTTAACAACCTGCGTTTCGAAACAAACCTGCCCGTTCTGACACGCGGGCTTCATTTAAAAAGCAACATCAAGTCGTTCCAGAACGGTCCCACCTTGTTCCGGAACGGGAACCTCCAGTGCCCAAACGTACCGGAACGGCCTTACATGGTTCCGAAACAGAAACCTCTGGTGGCAAATCATACCGAAACGGCACCACCTCCGTTCCGATACGGGTACCCCTAGAGCTCGATCGTTCTGAAACCATATCAGGCGTTCTGAAACGCCTGGGCACAGTTTGGCCTGAAAACATATTTTTGACATCTCCAAACGTCCCCAAACTTGCCCCGAAACATCACGAACCACATGGCATCTCAATATAAAATCAATCTAGAGGCAAGACACCCTAAACACGACCTCAAACATGCATACACACAAATAAGATGGATCTCAAGCTCAAGCTCACAAGAACACTTAGCTTCAAAAACATCAACATGCCAAAATACAAAGTAATCCACTAAAAGTCATAACAAACTTCAACAATACATGGTATCAACAATTAAAACATGCTAGCAACATAAACAAGGCCAAACATAGGAGTTTGAACACCAACTCCCTAACATAAAAGCCTAGTATCCCCATTGTCTAAGCATTATTACAACTAGTAAAATCATACTTTGAGCTTAGCAAGAACTCCAAGAACTCCTCCCTTGCCCACTTGCCTCCCGGAGCCTCTAACGATCTGCATTGTTGTAAAAAGAGAGCGTAAGCTTAAAGCTTAGTGAGCAGAGCTCTAAAACACAACAACAAGGGAGTTTAAAACAAATATCTTAGTTTAAAAGCAAAACCATTTAAGAAAGAGATGTAATAACGCAAGCATAGACGAAACATGGTTTGCACATGCACAACCATTCTCGGTGGGACTACACATCACCGTTCACAACAACTAGCATTTTTTATAGGACTACACATCACCGTACTCATCTACTAGTCACTACCGGTGGGACTACACATCACCGTATATAACGAATAACCATCACATGAGGCTTTACATCAACAACGACTACACAACAACATTAAAACGGAGAGTAAAGGCAATCTACATTTCACACAACAACACAAATAATCGCACACACCAACACTTAACGAAACAAGGTAAATTAGCAAACTTACACTTGGGTTTAGGTTAGCCCTTAAGGCTCCACCCAAACCCCCAAGAAACCACTTTGAATCATTTTAAACTTCAAAACATTACCACTCACCGATTGAGCCCAACCGAAAGCCGAAACACCGATCTCAAGCCCCCGTATCAACCGGTATCGCGTCCAAAGGACCCAAACTCGTTTCCCCTGTTTCTAATCAACCAAAAACAAAGTATTACTCTTCTATTCTTCCATAAATTCACTGAATAGCAACAGGCCATCAATCGACACATTTACTCAATCAAAACAAAGTCGAAAATCCATCAAAATATCATTAAATTCGTTCTTAAGCAAAGCCCAGCAATAACTCATCAAACATCCAAAACACACCAAAATCATCTAAAAACACCCATCTTAGGTCCATATATTTCCAGCCCTCGTTTTACCACAAAACTAAGCCAAAAACACCACTTTTTCACCTTCAAAAATCACCCACTGCACCTAGTTTCGGGTTTTTTGGGTTTAAGCTACTTATTAATATTATTTAGCAACAAAAAATTGTTCAAAAACACTCAACAAGCACCCTTTAAAAACCCATACGAACATTTCACAAACACATCTCTTTTCCATCAAAACTTTGGAACCCTAAGTGAAAAATCAATATTTTGCTAGGTTTTCAAAAAGATAAGATTCAATAAACAAAAGTCAAGGTAAAAGTGATGATTACCTTTGGAAAACTTCTATGGAAAAACCTTTGAGCCAAAGGAGAGGTGGTGGAGAGCTTTTAGGAGGAAGTTTAGCTTTTAGGTTTTTTTTTTTTTGAAATGGAGATGACACTTCAATCTCAAAATCCCCTTTTCAAATTCATTAATGGCGTTATTGTAAATAATGACACTTTTTAATAAAATCAGCATTTTAATCTAATTTTAACTCAAAACTAGTCCTAGATCAAAATCGATAACTCCCGAGCCCTAAACCAGGGCGTTACAACTCTCTCCCACTTAAGGAATTTCGTCCCCAAAATTACCTGACAGAAAAAAGATACGGAAATTGTTTCTCCGTGTCTTCTTTCCTCTCCCAAGTAGCCTCTTCCACACCTCGGTGTCTCCACAAAACCTTGACTAACTCGATAGATCTCCCACGCAACACTTTCCTGTCTGTAACAAGAATTTCTACCGGCTCTTCATCATACGACAGGTTTGGGTTCAACTCAATCTCTTCCACTGGCATTACATGAGACAGATCCGACCTATACTTCCGAAGCATCGAAACGTGGAACACATCATGAATCTTTTTTAACTCTGTCGGCAGTCTCAATCTATAAGCAACGGGACTGATCCTCTCAACTACCTCATAAGAACCAATGAATCTCGGGCTCAACTTACCTTTCCTACCAAACCTCATCACCTTCTTCCAATGTGAGACTTTCAAAAACACTTTTTTGCCTACGGCATACTCTATCTTCTTTCTCTTCAAATCGGCATACGATTTCTGTCGGTCTGAAGTTGCCTTCAAGTGATCACAGATCAGTTTTACCTTCTCGGTAGTGCCCTTAAGCAAGTCTGGCATAGGTACAAGCTTTTTTCCGGCCTCTGCCCAACAAATAGGTGTTCTACACTTCCTACCATACAAAGCTTCATACGGTGCCATCTAAATACTAGCCTGATAACTGTTGTTGTATGCAAACTCTACTAACGGCAGGTGTTTCTCCTAAGAACCCTGAAAGTCGATGATACAACACCTCAACATGTCCTCCAACACCTGAATAACTCTCTCTAACTGACCATCTGACTGCGGGTGATACGAAGTGCTAAAGTTCAACCAAGTACCAAAGGCACGATGCAAACACTCCCAAAATCTAGTTGTAAACCTCGGATCTTGGTCTGATATAATCGACTTTGGTACCCCCATGCAATCTCACCATCTCACTGATGTACAGATCAGCCAACCTATCTAAGGTGTATGTAGTATGAACAGGTATAAAATGGGCACACTTAGTGAATCTATCGACTATCACCCACACTGAATTCTTCTTTGAAGGAGTCAACGGTAAACCCGACACAAAGTCCATGGTAATACGTTCCCACTTCTATTCCGAAATCCTCAACGGCTGTAACAAACCTAAAGGAAACTGATGCTCAGATTTAACTCGCTGACATACCATACACTTACTAACAAACTCGGCCATATCTCTCTTCAACCCAATCCAGTAGTACTCTTCTTTTAACCCACGATATATCTTCGTACTACCCAGATGCATAGCAAATGGACTGTTATATGCTTCTTTCAAGATAGTACGCCTTAAATCGGCATCTTCAGGGACTACTATCCTATCCTTGAAACATAGGATCCCGTTCTCACCAAAGCAGAAATTTGCGGGTCTACCCTCAGCTATATCTTGCACGTGAGATGCCAACGACCCGTCTCACAACTGTTTCTCTTGAATCAACTGAACCAACGAAGGTTTAACCTGTAACTCGGCTACCAAACCACCATCCCGTGACACACTCAATCTCGCAAACATAGCTCGCAACTCAACTGCCACTTTTCTACTCAAAGCATCGGCCACTACGTTTGCCTTACCCAAATGGTACTCTATCGTAAGGTCATAATCCTTAAGAAGCTCTATCCACCTACGTTGTCTAAGGTTCAACTCTATTTGTGTCATCAAGTACTTCAAACTCTTGTGGTCGGTATAAACGGTGCACTTCTCACCATAAAGGTGATGTCTCCAAATCTTCAAAGCAAACACTACTGCGGCTAACTCAATATCATGAGTGGGGTAATTCTTCTCGTGAACCTTCAACTGTCTTGAAGCATAAGATAAAATATTACCCTCTTGCATAAACGCACAACCTAAACCTACATATGAGGTATCACCGTAAATCACAAACTCTTTCCTTGGTTTAGGCTGAATTAAAATAGGAGCTTCGGTCAAAGCTTTCTTCAACTTCTCAAACGCTTGTTGTCTTACATCTGACCACTCATACAGAATATTCTTCTGGAGTAATTTAGTTAAGGGTGCCGCTATCTTCGAAAATCCCTCGACAAATCTTCGATAATACCCCGCCAAGCCTAGGAAACTACGGATTTTTTTCACCGACTTCGGTTGTTTCCAACTCAATATGGCTTCTATCTTCTTGGGATCCACACTAATTCCATTGGCTTAGATCACATGACCTAGGAAGACTACCTCCTTAGTCCAAAACTCGCACTTACTCAACTTGGCATACAACCGATTTTCAAGCAAAGTCTGAAGCACTAGTCGCAAATGTTCATCATGCTCTTCCTCGGCCCTAGAATACAATAAGATATCATCTATGAACACTACCACAAACCTGTCCAAAAACTCGTGGAACACTCGGTTCATCATGCCCATAAATACAGCTGGAGCATTAGTCAAACTGAAAGGCATTACCAAGAACTCATAGTGCCCATAACGTGTACGGAAGGCTGTCTTCGATATGTCCACATCTTTCACCTTCAACTGACAATAACCGGATCTCAAATCGATCTTCGAAAACACTAAAGCACCTCTCAACTGATCAAGCAAGTCATCTATCTGCGGTAAAGGGTACTTGTTCTTCACTGTTACCTTGTTCAACTTCCTATAGTCTATACACATCCTCATATTGTCGTCCTTTTTCTTCACAAACAAAACCGGAGCACCCCATAGAGAAATACTAGGCCTAATGAAACCCCTATCTGAAAGTTCCTGAAGTTGTGTCTTCAACTCTTTCAACTCTTTCGGTTTCATTCTATACGAAGCAATAGACACGGGTGCAGAATCGGAATACGTCTCACTAGCAAACTCAACTTCCCTATCTGGAGGCAAACCCAACAACTTTTCCAAAAAAACACTCAGAAAATCACAAATCGTTCTGATGTCTTGCGGTCTAACCTCACTCATATTCGGATTCATCACATAAGCCAAATACGCCTGACAACCCGAATCCATCAATCTCTGAACTTCTAGAGCAGAAACAACATTGGACAAGTACTTAATGTTCTCGCCCACCACTACAACTTCAAAATCATCCGTAAGCCTCAAGGAGACTCTCTTGGTCTCAAAGTCTACCCTAGCTCTATGCTCTACGAGCCAATCCATGCCCAAAATCACATCAAAACCATAGAACAACAATTCCATCATGTCAACCGGAAACACATGGCCCTGAATCATCAAAGGGCACCTCTTATACATCTTTCTAACTACCACGGTCTCACCGAAAGAACTAGTAACATTAACACCTACCTTTAACCACTCATACGGTAAACCTAGAGATCTTGCATGTTCACCTAAAATGTACGAATGTGTCGAACCCGAATCTATCAAGGAAAGCAAAGTCAAAGACTGTAACGAGAAATTACATGCGATTACATCCGTGTCATTCCCAGCCTCTCGTTGTGCATACACCTTAGTCGGTCCTCCACCCTCGGGCTGAACTACCACCACATGAGCTAAGTTCCTCTGACCATCGCTCCTCGGCTGAAAATTACCTCAACCGCGCTCATGGCCTCTCTAATGCTCAAACCCCCTAGCTGGAGCTGGTCTGCCCCTAGCCGGGTGTGGACAGTTACGCCTCAAATGATCTCGGGAACCACAGTTCCAACATACCCCAAAGGTACCCATACACTCACCCTGATGGCGTCTTCCGCATCTAGTGCACTCAGGAGTGTGAACAATAGCTCCTTGGCCCTGATGGCCACGTCCATGATTACCGCCCTTATGCCTTGAATCGGGCTGATACCTCCTATCTCTATGCCTCTTGGCATGATCTCTGTCTCAATCTGCATGTCTCTTTCCGGAATCAAACCCACTAGCACGGGCACTCGAGCCTAAGTTTTGCTCAATATCTTTGGCCCTAGAGACCAAAACATCAAACTCGGTGTAATCAGAAGCGAGCATATACGTCTTCACATCCTTAGTCAAACCATATCGGAAACACTCACACTGTTCCCTCTTGCTGGGAACCAACTCGGGAGCATACTGGCTCAACCTCACAAACTGAACCTCGTACTCTGACACCGTCTTACTACCCTGAACCAAGGCCATAAATTCCCTCTTCTTCTCATCCTGATATCGGACTCCAAGATACTTCTTCTTAAAGGCAACCCTGAAGAATTCCCAAGTGACATCCGCTTCTACTATACCTGAAGTAACGGTAGTCCACCAAGCATGCGCATCTCCTTGAAGCAAGGAGATAACACAACCCAACTTACGAGTGTCTGAGCACTCCATATGTCCTAAGATGCGTGTAGTACTATCAATCTAAGACTCTGAACCCTAAGGAGTCAAACCACAGAACTAAAATCCACCCAAACTACGAAGTCTCTCAAGGGGTAAACATGTCCCCGCACCCTGAGGTGGTGCTACAGCATGCATACCGGCCAAAGCTGTCTGAAAAGCCCCAGCTATAGTCTGAATCAAATGAGTCATGTCCGCACCTGCCAGACCCTGACCCGCTTGAGCTACATTACCCCCAACATTTGCACCGGCCTGAGGTTCATTACCATCACCTCCAGCATTTGCACCGGCCAGAGGCACATTACCTTCGCCACCCACTCCATTACCATCGGGAGCAGGAGGAACACGAGGCTCATCCTCGGGTGCCTGGCCACCCGCTCTAGGTCGTCATCTCGGTCTTACCATAACGAAGATAAAATCTAAAGCAACAAACACATCACACACAAGAAAACATTAGGTTAGCAAGGGCAAGGATCCAAGTTCTCAAGCTCTTTAAACCAAAACCATTTTCCAATAACAACACTTAGCAATGGGAACACTCGACTAAACTTCAACCAACAACAAGAACAAATAAACATATTGTCATACACCGTGCAGTAGAAACCGATCCAAACAAACCAACTTACCTGACTTACCTTCCCGGGAGACCTCGTAATTGGGGCTCTGATACCATCAAATGTAACCCCTCGTCCCGGCCTAGCCAACAAACTGAACCGAACGGGTTACACAGGGAAAACTGAAGCAAAACCTATTAAGGTCTCGCTCCGATTAGCAACCCTATTTTTTTTCTTTTTACTATTTTACTAGTCTTGTCTAATTATCATTTTTAATCCTATGTGAGGAGGCAACATCGGAAAAACGAAAGTGGAAAATCGAAAGCGGAAACACGAACCAATCAGAAGGCATACGATAATTTAAACTTATCAAGTAGCTTATTTGTCAAATTCATACTCACGAGGCAAAACTATCACAAGGGGCACACATGACTCATTTAGGAAGCATACAAGCATTAGGGACTAAAACGTAACATTCGAGAACCTTCAAAGATGCCTTGTAATCGTTTTAACCATCCGCGTTTCGAAACAGGCCTACCCATTCTGAAACGCGGGCTTCATTTAAAAAGCAACATCAAGCCATTTCGAAACGGTCCCACCTTGTTCCGGAACGGGAACCTCCAGTGGCCAAACGTACCGAAACGACCTTACATGGTTCCGAAACAGGAACCTCTAGTGGCAAATCGTACCGAAATGGCACCACCTCTGTTCCGATATGGGTACCCCTGGAGCTCGACCGTTCCGAAACCATATCAGGCATTTTGAAACGTCTGGGCAAAGTTTGGCCCTAAAGCATATTTTGACATCTCCAAACGTCCTCAAACTTGCCCTGAAACATCACGAACAACATGGCATCTCAATATACAATCAATCTAGAGGCAAGACACCCTAAACACGACCTCAAACATGCATACACGCAAATAAGATGGATCTCAAGCTCAAGCTCACAAGAACACTTAGCTTCAAAAACATCAACATGCCAAAATACAAAGTAATCCACCAAAAGTCATAACAAACTTCAACAATACATGGTATCAACAATTAAAACATGCTAGCAACATAAACAAGGCCAAACATATGAGTTTGAACATCAACTCTCTAACATAAAAGCCTAGTATCTGTAACCCCCTCGTCCCGGTCTGGATGACTGACCGGTCCGAGTAGGTTACACGGGGAAAACCGAAGCGAAACCCGTTAAGGCTCCCCTTCGGTTAGCAACCTATTTTTTTCTTTATCTTTTCTAAATGCCTTTATTAAATCCTATGCGATAGGACACGCAGCGAACAAACATGGATACAAAACCCACAAGACATGCAATTAAACAGCCCATTTTAACTTTTATAACAGACCGTATCGATACGCTAGGGGACCGTATCGATACGCCTTGACTTGGTCAACTACTCAGAGTCAACCCAGGGAGACCGTATCGGTACACTGGTTGACCATACCGATATGCCCTCATTGGTCAACTTCTCACGGTCAACGATAAAAGACCGTATCGATACACCTCATACCCGTACCGATACGCCAAAATCTCTTCAATTTCTCAGATTTCCAGAGAGCCTTTGGCGTATCGATACGCCTTCGTGTATCGATATGCTCTGCTTAAACTGAGCCCCAAAGTGTGTATCGATACGCCCTGCACTGCAAGCCTCAATTTAGCTACAAAACGAACCAAAACTCAACTCTAGATGCATTTTACGACTCGTCTAACAACTTACCCACATTCATAGATCATTTAGTAACCATGATTAAACATACAAATCAATTTAAACAAACAACAGAACATCATATACCAAGACAAGCATACAACATGCATACACATACTCTAGAGGCATTTCATTCTACTTCAAACATGATCCAACACTTAGCATACATCCAAAAGGACACACGTCCAAGGCTAACCATTTTAAAAGAGAACAAGCACCCACAAAAATACATGCATAACAAGATTTACATTACTTCACTACAAACATAAGCATCCAAAAGACATGGCTTCCAAACTTCAACACCAAGGTATAGGCATCTCAAGGTACATGGTTATAAGCCTACCAAACAAACACTTAGGCATCAACATAAACATGGTTCACAAATCCATCAACATAAGGCATTAACAACATAAAGCCAACACAAAGGAGTCTAGATACACGCTCCTAAAACACGTAGCATTTCCCATTGTTAAACTACTACATTATTCAATAAACCATACTTGAGCAAACTACCACACGCTTGGACGCCCCTTTTCTTGCTCCTTGCTAACTTCAAGCTAATGATCTGCATTGTCAGAAAAAGGAGAGCGTAAGCATAAAGCTTAGTGAGCGGAGCTCAAAAACATAACTACAATAATGCATGATTCAAAGCTTTCTTTAAAATAAAGGCCAACGTATACAATCCGTCCAACGCCATAATCCTCTTACTAACATACAAGATCAACTATAAGTCAACAATACAGGCATTTATCATGGCATTACACTTCATGGTATGCATAAAGGCATAATCTTAGATTTAAAGCAAAACCATTTAGAGGGAATGATATGGTGAGACACAGCATGAACAATACATGGTATGCACAAGCATAACCAAAACACGGTGGGACTACACATCACCGTTTCGACTAGTAGTTTTCCAATGGGACTACACATCAAAGTACTCTTCTACTAGTCACTATCGGCGGGACTACACATCACCGAAGTCTCACACTAGTCACTACCGGCGGGACTACACATCACCGGAGCAACGACAACCATCACGTGAGGTTCGACACCAACCATGCAACACGATATACAAATCACCATCATGCGACATGAACACACTATATCATGCACGTCCAAAACAACTTGTAACAAAACCACAATTATGCACAACTTGCTACTTACGATCTTACCAACCGCGATTGGTCTTACTTACCATTTCCGTGCACAACCTGCACCAACTGACATACATTTTACATGGCATATCAACAACACCATGATTTCACCATGCATGATCAACAACATAATAACAACAACATGCTTCCTCCCGAAATAATGGAATTTCATGCATAACAAGCTATCACTTCAAGTAATTTGAAAACAAACGATAAAAGGGGAATTTAAAGAGGCGATACACATCAACTTACTCTTGAGTTTAGATTGACTTCTTCAAGCTAATTCTAAACTCTTTCAAACCATATTTGAACCAAAATGATGCTTAAAATATTTCCGCAACCACATGTTTAATCCAACCGTTAAAAATCAAGTTAAAACCATTAACCACTCACCGACAATCCAAGCTCAACCACACTAGCCGATCAAGCTCCCAACGGTTCCGGATTCGATCCTGAAGCTTCACCAACGCAAATCCTTGCTTTGAAAAGCCCTCAACACAATCAAAATAACCTCAAATCAGTTCACAAATCAATGTAGCAAAACCCGGAACACAAACCAAGTACAAAACACAAGATTTCAAGCTAAGGGCAACCCCAAAATCCTCATTCCCGAGCAGCCCTAAAGCACAGCCCAAAATCGATGATTCCAATGCTTAAATTACTCCCAAAAGCTTCCAAAAACAACCCTTATACATAGTCTAACCATCAGCCAACCAATTCCCACCTAAAACACCCCCAAAACTCAACATTTCAACTCTCTAAAACCTCCCTAAAACCCAATTTCGGGAAACACCATAAAACCTTGCAAAAATCGGATATGTTGGACCTTATAGGTAGTAAACAACTCACATAACATTAATAAATCAAAAGATTTAGTTAAAGCTAACAAAGTTAGCATTTTTAACTCAAAACCCCAAAACTCTAAAAATGCAAACTAGTGAGCTTTAATGAAAACAATTTATATGGGGAGAAAGAGGAAGATTAGGGTAATAAGAAAATGTATTTACCTTTGAAAAGCCCTAAAAAACAAGCAAGAATGGTGATGGAATAGTGATGGGAGATGGGGAGGAGAAACTCACGTTCAAAATGGGGAAGAAGAAGATGGGTATGATTTTTGGTATTTGAAATAAAATAAAAAAGGGTTTTATTTTACAAGACCAAGAAATTACAATTTTGCCATTAATGAGGTGGCCATCTTCAAATTCTAAAATCTATGGGTTTTGGGTTTGGAAACAAAACAAGCCCAACATAAATTATTTGTTTTGAAAACCCGAGGCCCAACATATTATTTTATTATTTTAAATACACCCGACCCCCAAACCTGGGTGTTACAGTATCCCCATTGTCTAAGCATTATTACAACTAGTAAAATCATACTTTGAGCTTAGCAAGAACTCCAAGAACTCCTCCCTTGCCCACTTGCCTCCCGGAGCCTCTAACGATCTGCATTGTTGTAAAAAGAGAGCGTAAGCTTAAAGCTTAGTGAGCGGAGCTCTAAAACACAACAACAAGGCAGTTTAAAACATATATCTTTGTTTAAAAGTAAAACCATTTAAGAAAGAGATGTAATAACACAAGCATAGACGAAACATGGTTTGCACATGCACAACCATTCCCGGTGGGACTACACATCACCGTTCACAATAACTAGCATTTTTCTGATGGGACTACACATCACCGTACTCATCTACTAGTCACTACCGGTGGGACTACACATTACCGTGTACAACAACTAACCATCACGTGAGGCTTGACATCAACAACGACTACACAACAACATTAAAACGGAGAGTGAAAGCAATCCACATATCACACAACAACACAAATAATCGCACACACCAACACTTAACGAAACAATGTAAATTAGCAAACTTACACTTGGGTTTAGGTTAGCCCTTCAGGCTCTACCCAAACCCCCAAGAAACAACTTTGAATCATTTTAAACTTCAAAACATTACCACTCACTAATTGAGCCCAACCGAAAGCTGAAACACCGATCTCAAGCCCCTGTATCACCTGGTATCACGTCCAAAGGACCCAAACTCGTTTCCTCTATTTCTAATCAACCAAAAACAAAGTATTACTCCCCTATTTTTCCATAAATTCACTGAATAGCAACAGCCCATCAATCGACACATTTACTCAATCAAAATAAAGTCGAAAATCTATCAAAATATCATCAAATCTGTTATTAAGCAAAGCCCGGAAATAACCCATCAAATTAAACATCCAAAACACACCAAAATCATCTAAAAACACCCATCCTAGGTCTGTATACCTCCAGCCCTCGTTTTACCACAAAACTAAGCCAAAAATACCACATTTTCACCTTCAAAAATCACTCACTGCACCTAGTTTCGGGTTTTATGGGTTTAAGCTACTTATTAACATTATTTAGCAACAAAAAATAGTTCAAAAATGCCCCACCAAGCACCCATTAAAAACCCATACGAAAATTTCACAAACCCATCTCTTTTCCATCAAAACTTTGGAACCCTAAGTGAAAAATCAATACTTTACTAAGTTTTCAAAAAGATAAGATTCAATAAACAAAAGCCAAGGTAAAAGTGATGATTACCTTTGGAAAACTTCTATTGAAAAACCTTTGAGCCAAAGGAGAGGTGGTGGAGAGCTTTTAGGAGGAAGTTTAGCTTTTAGGTTTTTTTTTTTTTTTTGAAATGGAGATGACACTTCAATCTCAAAATCCCCTTTTCAAATTCATTAATGACGTTATTGTAAATAATGGCATTTTTTATAAAATAGGCATTTTTTATAAAATCGGCATTTTAATCTAATTTTAACCCGAAGTCCTAGATCAAAACCGATAACTCCCGGGCCCTAAATCGGGGCGTTACAAGATCATCAACATTTCAACATCGATAGTGACATAATTTGATACGGTCAAACGTGTGTCGTAACTGACTACACTATAAAGACTGATATTGGATATGTCACAATCTATGTTGTGAAATATGGTTGATCAAGATAGGATTTGTCCATCCTACATAATAGGAGTAATATCATAGGACACTTGATTGAGTGAGACTAGAAAATGCATGGACATGCTCGAATAAATTGATATAAGATATCATAGTTATTCGTTTATAATAGTCTACTCAAGATATCAAGAAATATTAGATGGAATATACAAGTGTGAATAATCTATGACTTGTGTCCGATCTAGATATGGGGATAAAAGGATGTAATACATAAAAGAAGTTAATCATAGGAAAAAGGTAAAGTCAAACCACGACTTCATGTAACTTAAATAGCAATGGTGTATTGTTAGATGCCACTCATTGCTTGTAATATTAGAATTTTTCTAGATATTACTATCAACGTTACATGCACCTACAAGGGTCACACCTTATGGTTGAAACGAACAAATATTGACTAAATAGCATGTGTACAAACTTATTGTACACGTAATAATTATTAAAACAAAATTATTATAATTGTTGTAACTATAGATAATCTCATATATATATATATATATATATATATATATTAATACTAGATAATTATTATAATTATCAAATATCATTAAAATATATGTATCTCTAAAGAAACCTAATTAAAGTAGAATCAGATTCTACATATTTAATTATATTCGGTTAAATATACTACATATTTGATGAACCCGAATTAAAGTAGAATCAGAATCTATATATTTAATTATATTTGGTTAAATATATTGTATATTTAATGAATCGGAATTTAATTAGAATTAGGTTTTTAAATGTTATATAAAGGCATAAGATCTAGCAGTCAATGTGTGCTTTTTCGGAAAACCTCTCTAACAGTTAGAGAAGAGAAAATATTGTTCGTTTCGTTCGGGTGGACTGCGTAGAGGTCGGAATGCGATAGTGATGACTCAGATTCGATTTGAATTCTCCTATTCTCCTTGCGGATTTCTAGATTTATTAAGGTAATGTTTCATCATTTTCACCGTGAATTCGCTCCTCGTACATGGATCTCTTGAGGTAATCACCGGATAATTTTTCCGTTGCACCATTGGATGTACCGGCGTTTCCCAACATGAGAATATATGTCGTATTTGAATCCCCTCGATAATTAAATATCTTGAGCCTTTGACAGAGAATTTATTTACAGCTCGATTTATTAATTGTCATTTTAATGAGTCAGTTTTTCCAACATTATGTGGAGAAAATAAACAGCTGAAAAATAGGTAATTTGAAATGAATTATCACTATCTCATTTTGATCCAAGTACCTAATAATGTGAACTAAAAGTTCAAATGTAACACCCGTGTTTTGGGGTTAGGAGTTAGTCGGGTTAGTGGTTCGAGTCGGTAAAATTAAATTAAATATTTTTGGCCATGACTTGAGTTAATTGAGCTTTAATTAACTAGGAGGGACCAAATTGGTAATTTAACCCAAAATGAAAAAAAGATGACAACTTTTAAAAAAGTAAAAAGAACAAAAAAATGTGTGTTATCATCTTTCCCCCTTTCCTCTTCTTCACCGTGGAAACCCCACCAAACTCTCCCAAACCCCAAATTTGTATTTTCATCAAATTGCTCCATCAATTCAAGGGCGTTTTTAGAGGTAATCACATATTTGAACTCTCCTCTTTATTCCCTATCAACCCATGGTCTTAGATTTTAAAGATATGAAGTTTTGAAAATTAGGGTTTGATTTAAAGTTTGGGTTTTTAAGGGGTTTCTCATCTTGTTTTGATAAATCGAGTTGGGGCTTTGTTTACTCATGTTAAAATCCACATTATATGTTAATTTGGTTGAATTTTAATGAAAATCCGAAGTGGGTTCTTAGACCCATTTTTGAAGTGTCTAAAACTTGGATTTTGGTGAGTTTTAGAGTTAAATTGAAGGGTTGATGGTTATACCATGTGTGGGTAGTGTTTTGAACATGTTTAAGAGTTCCTTGGATGACTACATTGCTGATTTTTTATGGGTCTTTGTGGAAGTACGAAAATGGGAAATTGGAGTATAAACTTGGCTTTGAATTGTGAGAATTATGGTGGATTTGTGTGTGGGTGTTAAACTTTGGGTTTGTGGTTGATTTTGGGGCTAATGTATCGTCTTTGAATGGTTAGAAGCAAGAGAAGACAATGGAGAAGCTTCGGGCTCGAATCCGGAATTTGGATGCTCGGTAGGCTAGTCGGCTTGTGCTATGAAGTGGTCGGTGAGTGGTTATTGTTTTTAAATGGTTTTAAACATTGGTTCAAGCATGTGGACCTAGGTTGGGCTTGGTAAACCCACCTAGAGTTGAGGTTAGGGTGGTAACCTAATCTCAAGCTTAAGTTTAGGAAACTTTGGTTGAACTTCGAATTGCTTGTTATGCCTCTTGTTTATATGTGTTTACGGTAGTTATGTATATTGTGTTATACATGTTGTTGAGGCATGGTTTGATGCATTGCTACGCATGTGGTTTGGATTGTGAATGGTGCATGATGATGATCATGGTGAGTACATGCTAGGCATGGTATTGGGTTGTGAAATACATGTATGTGAGACATGATATTTGATGCATTGTTATAGGCATGTAGCTATGAAAAATGGATTGCGTTTAATATTGGCACTAGTATGCTTGGGTACAATGATCGATCATTAGGATGAGTGTGCACACAAATTGAGTCAAAACGTACATGGCCTTGGTGGCGTTAAGGCACCAAGGAGGAGTACGGTGATGTAATATTCCACCAGAAGCTTTTATATATTTCTACGTGATGATGAGTGGAATCCCATCCGTAGGGCATGTGGTGATGAGTGGAATCCCGCCCATGCAAGGACCGGTGATGAGTGTAATCCCACCGAGGTAATGTTGTTGTTGGAAATGCGTTCCAACATGTTATCCGCGTATTCGGGTCATAGCTAGGTGCCAATATGAGATTGTGTATATATCCCAATATGAACCTATATGCGCCCTTATGAATTGAGATGTGTTGCCAATATGATATGAAATGTGATTTCCATATGCTTTGAGATATGTTGTTATTAATACATTGATACACGTATTCATTGTAAGTTGAACTTATGAGCGCTGAGTATGGCATAATCTTGATCATATGTTCATGCATCATGTTCGTTTTGGCTCTCGTGGATCGGAGGTAAGATCATGCATTTCATTATGGTAGTTGCTCGTGCTTTGACCCTACATTGTCGAAGGTTTGTTTTATGAGCTTACCCTCACTAAACTTTTATGATTACACTCTCTTTTGTTCGACAATGCAGATAAATGACTTGTGGGTGGCAAAGGCAAGGAAAGGTCTCCAAGTGTTGCTCTTGGTGAGCTCAATGTATGAATTTTAAGTAATAGAATGTAATAGTTAAGCAATGGGATAGGTATTGATGATTTGAGTTTTGATGTATGTCGATATTGGTTTGATTCTTGGATGCCTTGTTTGATCTCTAAATATCGATGTTGTTACATGCCTTGAATGTCTATTTGTTTGGTTGCTAGGGCATGAGATCTTAAGTGCTTGTATGACCGTATATGCATAATTTGCCCTTTTGTATGAATGCTATGTATGGATGTCTTGCTATTTGTTTGGTTGCTACCTTTGGTCTAAGTATGATAGTTTAAGTGTTTGTATGTGCATAGGAGAGTCTAAAAGTGCATCTAGAGTCGTGTTTGGAGTCGTTATGTTGGAAATTGTGGAATTGCAGAGCAGGGCGTATCGATACGCCTGAGGGCCGTATCGATACGGCCTTGCCCAAATGCCACAGTTTTTTCCGGGCGTACCGATACCCTAAGGGTATCGATACCCTCCAAAGTTACTGGAATTTGGAGAATTGAGTGAGAGCAGGGCGTACCGATACGGGTTTCACGCGTATCGGTACGGGTCTACTCTGTTGACCAAGGAGGGTTGACCGAGAAAGGCGTATCGATACGCCCAAGGGCTGTATCGATACGGTCTTCCCGGAGTTGACTCCTTGGGTTGACCAGGTCATGGCGTATTGATACCCCTGGTTAGGGTACCGGTACGGTCTGCCCTGTAAGTTTAAAAATGGATTTTTTTGTGTATGGCTGTGGTTCGAATATGACTTCCTTTGAATGTTTTCCGCTGGCGTGATCACTTAGGACTTGATGTTCCTCTAGACAAGATTAATATAAAAAGAAAAAAAATAGGGTTTCTAACCGAGGGGAACCTTAACGGGTTTCACTCGGTTTTCCTCGTGTGGCCCACTCGGATCGGTCATCCGGCTAGACCGGGACGAGGGGGTTACATTTGTTGGTATCAGAGCCTAAGGTTTCCGAGACCTTGGGCAGGTAAGTGAGGTAAGTTGTGTTTTATGATTGATATGCACGGTGTTTGCTTGCCTTGTAAGTATGATTGCTTGTATGACAAGTATGTTGATTGTTTGTTTAAAAACATGTTGCTCGTTACCCGTGTATGCTGTGATGTGTGATTGTTTGAGTGGGAATGTATGTTGTTTGATTGTACGCATATGTTTGCTTCTTTAGCAAGTAAGCCTTGTTATATGCTTGGTTGAGCATGTATGTGTGTTGATTTGTTTGAAACATGCTTCGTGGAGTCTCATTGCTACTATTACATTGAAAAAGAGATTTTTAGTGAGGGAAACATACTTGAGCCACTTGGAAGCCTTGCCTTGCTAACCTAATCTTGTATGTTTTACTGTTGATGTTGTTGATTTAATTGCTTTTCGATAAGTAGAAGTCGTAGTTTCTGAAAAGGTGGACGATGTCGAGGGAGTCCATCACCTTAGTTAGGGAGGTATGGTTGTACCGGAGCTGAGGTACCCTTGGTTTGGTTGAGTTAGGATGTATGTGGGTTGATTCTCATTGGCAAGGGACGATGTGATCGTTCTGGTATTAGTTGGTAAAAAGAAGTGAAGACTTGTGAGTGAGGGTTAGAGTAGTATTGATGTTACAGTAGATAAGCCCTTGGTACTGATTCGAGTCTGCCCCTTCTGATTGATTCTAAATCCGTATCTCTGTATATTGTTAGCAAGCATGCACGTTTGAATATGCCCGGTGAAGTGTTAGAGGTAGGTACGAGTACCTTAGTTCTTTTAGCGAGATCAAGGTAGGGGTCTCGTGTGAGTAATCTGAAATTTAGAAGTGGTAGTTGGTGACCGTTGGGGTTCGGCCTATGATTTTAATGCAAGACAGCCGGTCAGTGTCCGTGAATGGGAGCTAGTTTGTGTGATTGGGTCAGTGTACGTTGAGTTGACTTCCAGCAAGCAGAAGAGATGAAGTCACTTCCGATACAGTTAAGCCGAGAGGGGAGTCTTGAGCTTTGACTCCAGGTTGTTCGGTAGGGGTAGAACAAGTCCAGCATGACTGTTTGTGTGTGATCAGAATTGAATCTTGAAGTTACGAGATGCTCTAAGAACAGTTTAGAAGAGTTAGATTTTGTTGAAGAACCGGTCTGAGAACAAGAGGACCGAAGACTATCAGTTGTGTACATGTGAAGTTGCAATTTCCGCGGATACCTCCTTTTGTGTGAGCATGTAAGAGATTAGATATCCTAGTTGAGACCTTAGATGTAGGGACACGTGTGACTAGCCTTTGGGAGATAGTAGTGATCAGAAAGATGTACAGAAGATGTTTGTTGGTGGTTCAGAGTTACTAGTTTCTAGTAGATGTGAAGTGATCGTCTTCCTACGGTTTTGATGTACCTTCTGACAAGGTTTGGCTTGAAGAGCACAGAGTTAGTGTATACGTTGAGACAAAGAGAGAGTTGCCTTGAAGTTGCAGATTTCTGTGTGACTGTAGTGGTAGGTGAGGAGGTGAACTTCTTGTCGAATGTTGATCCAGTTTTAGAGATCAAAGGTTGATTGAGTTTAGTTGACAGACTTGCTTAGCAAGTGTGATGAATTTGATTTTGAATGAAGATTAGACCACAGGATGCTAGAATAGTTTGTGTTTTCCTAGAAGTGTTTACAAGACTTACCCAGTTTGTCTCCTGGCAGAGAAGAAGAGTTTGTTATTGAGACCGTCTCCGAGTTTGCTCCTGTTTTGATTGCTTTGTATCTTATGATTCCCGACAGAATTGAGAATGTTGAAGAATCAACTACGAGGATTGTTAGACCTCAGATTCATTAGGCTTAGTACATCATCTTAGAGTATGATAGTACAATTTGTGAAGAAGAAAGAGTGACAGTACGAGAATGTGTTTAGATTTCAGACAGTTGAAACAAGTGGCAGTGAATAATTAGTATCCGTTTCCGAGCGCCAGTGATTTGTTGATCAGTTAGTGTGTGCTTCAGTCTTTTCGAAGATTAATTTGGGATCCGATTGCTACCAGTTGAATGTGATAGAAGTTGATGTATCGAAGACAACTTTCGAGGCAAGTTGTGATCACTTTGAGTTCTGAGCTATGCCGCTTTGTTTGACTAGTGTATTAGTTACCTTCATAGAAATGTTGAACAGAATAATTCCCGAGTTCCTTGATTAGTTGTAGTAGTTCTCATAGATGACACATGGGTATATTCAAGTACCGAGGAAGATCATGACAAGCTTTGAAGTTTGTGTGGTAGATTCTATTAGAGAATTAATTGTATACCAAGTTGTGCAACGTGAACTTCGAGTTAATGAAGATGTCCTCCTAGGACATGTAGCTTAGTCGAGTGTATTAGAGTAAATCTTAAGTAGGCCGAAGAAGATGTGAGTTGGAAAAATTGAAGACTGTGACAGGTGTTTATAGTTCCTAGGTCTAGCATTGTTACTTTCGGGGAATTGTAAATAGTCTTTTGAAGATAGATGCTCCTTTGACAAGTTTCTACAGAAGAATGTTCAGCTGAGTGGTTAGATGCGAGACAATGAGCCATTGAGAAACTGAAAGAAACTTTGAAGAGAGCTTCGACCTTGGATCAGCTTATATCAGAGAAAGAGTTTGTGAACCATAGTGACGCATTACATGTAGGGTTAGGTTGTGTACTTATGCAAGACGGAAGATTTGTGGCTTGATCATGGAGATAGTTGAAAGACCGTGAGAAGAGTTATCTGATATGAGACATAGAGTTAATTACAGTTGTATTTGCTTCGAAGACTTAGAGACAAAGCTTGTATGGTAAGAAATGCACAATGTATATGTACGTATCATTAGAGCTCGAAATGTTTGAAGACTTAGGAAGGGTTGAAACTTGAACCGCATAAAGTGTTAGAAATTCTTGAAGACTGTAATATCAAGATTGAGTACCATCCGAAGATAGCCTACGTAGTGACCGATGTTCCGAGTTATATTTGTTGTTAGATTAATAGTAGAGTTGCGAGCTGTGTTTGCCAGATTCAGTTTACCAAATGATAGTAATTTTGTGGCCAAGTTTCATGTTAAACCTACATTGAGTCAGAATGCTTGAAGAGAAACAGTTGCAAGACAGATTCTTGGCACCTCACGTGCAAGACATGGCAGAAAGAAGACCTTCAGAATACAGCTCAGAGATGATAGAGTTTGTATTGTTGTACTGTTTTGCATAGTGTTTTGAGACGTATTGTTTTGGCCGAAGCACACGGTAGTTCATTTGTATTGCATCTGAGTAGTATGAAGACGTATTGTGAGTTGAAGATGGATACTTCGGGATTGAGATGATGTGTGATGTTGTTCAGTATGAGAGTAAGTGTGTAAATTGCCAGCGTGTCAAGGCCGAGTATCAGTTTTCTTCTAGTTTATTACATCCGTGGGAGATTCTTAATGAAAGTGGGTAATAGAGATTCGAGATTTCGACTAGATTGATTTTGAAGACGTCTGCATAGTGTTTGGTTACCTGTTGAAGACGTATGATCAGTCGAAGGAAGTTGTGGGTCAAGTATTCAAACATGGTTGTATGAGATTGCGAAATCGGGCTAGTTCGGTTGTTCATTTGTCGCGGTTACCACCAGTGTTAGAAAGAGGTTAGTGATGTGTTCTGTGTATCTATGATTCGGAGGTGTGAGTCGGCTTTGTCCTGTGCTATGTTTGCGAAGAGATTGAGTTGAATTTAAAATCGACAAGCAATAGAGAACCAGTGGAGATCTTAGCATCAGATAGCTAGTGTGGTGTGGTAAGTTTACCGAGTTGGTGAGTATGTTGTGGTGAGAAGGAAAGTGGGTAAGAACAGACTTCGTGGTGATTCCCGTCCGATAAATTTCGGGGACGAAATTTCCTTAAGTGGGGGAGAGATCGATACCCTCCAAAGTTACTGGAATTTGGAGAATTGAGTGAGAGCAGGGCGTACCGATACGGGTTTCACGCGTATCGGTACGGGTCTACTCTGTTGACCAATGAGGGTTGACCGAGAAAGGCGTATCGATACGCCCAAGGGCTGTATCGATACGGTCTTCCCGGAGTTGACTCCTTGGGTTGACCAGGTCATGGCGTATCGATACCCCTGGTTAGGGTACCGGTACGGTCTGTCCTGTAATTTTAAAAATGGATTGTTTTGTGTATGGCCGTGGTTCGAATATGACTTCCTTTGAATGTTTTCCGCTGGCGTGATCACTTAGGACTTGATGTTCCTCTAGACAAGATTAATATAAAAAGAAAAAAAATTAGGGTTGCTAACCGAGGGGAACCTTAACGGGTTTCACTCAGTTTTCCCCGTGTGGCCCACTCGGATCGGTCATCCGGCCAGACCGGGACGATGGGGTTACATCAAAGGTAATTCATTTGCAAAACTTAGTAAATCAATTGTCGGATACTTTTGATGGCCCTAAGAGAGTGACTAAGTCACATATACCAGTTGTGAATGCTCTGATTAAAATTGATGTCCCAAAAAGAAAAACTCTAGTTGCTAATGAGTCAAACGCACGCCTAAAGCGTGGTAGACCAGTAGGTCCTGGAGATAAAATTCCTCGAAAAGGAAAAGGAGTTATATCTTGTGATGGTCCGATCGAGAAATCAACAAATTATGAAAGATCTCAAGAAGATATTAAAAGGTCTCCAAAAGAGACATTAGACATGAATCAAGTACCTGATAATGATGAGATCTCAATAAACTATGTCATGTCTGGTAACAAGTGGAACCGAAATAAAATCGACATCGATAATACTTTTGCATGCAATATAGCACTAGAGATTTTGGATGGTAATGTGGATGTTGTTACAGCCTATTTGTATGGGTCTCTTGATAATAATATTTACATGAAATTTTCAGAAGGATTTAAATTGCATGAAACAGTTAATTCAGGTTCTCGAGAACATTATTCAATCAAATTGAACAGATCTATTAATGGATTAAAACAACATGTGCGTATGTGGTATAATCGCCTCAGTGAATACTTATTAGCAGGAGGCTATAAAAATGATTCAATTTCCCTGTGCATTTTTATTAAGAGGTTTAACTCTAAATTTGTCATTATTATTGTGTATGTTGATGATTTGAATATTATTGAGACTCTTGAAGAGATTTCATTGACAGTAGAATATTTAAAGAAAGAATTTAAAATGAAAGATTCTAAAAAAAACAAGAGTTTGTCTTGGATTACATATTGAGCACTTAAAGGATAGAATCTTTGTGCATCAATCAACATATATAGAAAATATGCTAAAGAGATTTTACATGCATAACACACATTCTTTGAGCACCCATATGGTTGTTAGGTCACTTGATGTTAACAAAAATCTATTATGTTCTCAAGAAAATGATGAAGATATTTTCGATCCAGAAGTGTCATACTTAAGTGCTATTGGTGCATTGATGTATCTTTCTAATCACACACGACCTAACATATCATTTGTTGTCAATTTGTTGGTAAGATTTACCTCATGTCTAACCCGAAGACATTAAAATGAGGTTAAACACATATTTCGTTATCTTCAAGGTACGAAAGACATGAGATTATTTTTTCCTAATCTATCTATAAAATAAAATTGGATGATTTTGCGGATGCATGATACTTATTTGATCCTCATAATGTTCGATCACAGATTGATTATGTATTTACATACGGTGGTACCGTAATTTTTTAGTGCTCAATGAAACAAACAATTACTGTCACTTCTTCTAATCGTACTGAAATTTTAGCTATCGAAAAAATTAATCGTGAATATGTGTGGCCAAGGTCTGTAACATTTCCGTCACCACCATATCTAGCCCTTGTTTTTTTTACTGTTAAAATTTGAATTATTCTAAAAAATTTACTGCAATTTTTCTTACATAAATGGCAGAAATTGCGCTAAATTATGATTTGATCCTTTTACTATATTTAAATTTAAGATTTAGTCTTTATATTAATTAGACATTATTTATTTTCTTTTACTTTTACAATGTCATTAGTTATTGAAATAATTAAAATTGTTAAATGTTCCAATTAAAATGCCGACATAGATTTTTTTTAAATACCCTCCAACTCTTTAAGTTGAAGTGGATTTTTATATATTGGAAGGGTTATTTTTTAAAAAAAAATCCACAATCAAAATTTTAACCGGAATAGTTAACTATTAGATTAACTAATAATATTATGAAAATAAGATCAAATCATGTCAAACTAAATCAGAATTAAAAATCTCAAATTATGTCTAAATATAAATATCAAATACTCCAAACAATAAAAAAAAATCAAAGTGAAAAGAGCAATGGTAGAAACACAGTAATTGAGATATTCTGGACCAGAATCCATCAGAAAATAAATAAATAAATAAATGAAACCAAACCAACCATTTCTAGTGGTTTGGAAAGGCCCGAATCTGATCAATGCTCACCACCACCTTCGAATTTTTGACTAGAATTTTTGAATAAATTCTGGCCGCTTTTTCTCAATTCCAAAAACATCCCAATCTTGGTTAAATTCTATTAAAGTCCTTTTACTATATTTAAAAATTCATTTTAATCCTTTTATTATAAAAAAGAACATTTTAGCACCCTTATTTTATCTAAAAGTTCATTTTAGTCCTCTAGTATAAAAAAGCAACATTTTAGTCCTTGTACATTTGAAAAGTTAATATTGTTGGTCCACATTTTAAAGTTATAGTTAGTTGACTTAAATAGTTTGGTTTAGACACCCTTTAAGTCTTTGTCAATTTTAAAATTGGGCGAATTGTGAAGCTAAGTAAATAAGAACGATCTATGATGGTGTTGAATTTTTCCATCAGTACATGATTTGTGCCCAACTATGAATATTTTTTTATATAAAATAAAAATATATATGATTTTAATGTTTTTCATAATTTCAAAACTTTTAATGAAATTTAAACATTTTTTATGATTTTTGTATATTTTGTGGTTGCTCTCACACTAAATCTAAAAATTCTAAGAAAAATCAATATACATGTTTTTTTTTCAATCAAACACTTCGTTTTTTTAAGTTTAGAAGGGTAATTATAATATTATTGTAGCCTAGATGAAAATAACATAGGTTGGAGTTGGAATAAGAATTAATTTTACATTTAAATTTTTAAACATTATGTAAAAAATCACTCAAAAAATTGTTTTGAGAGAGGTTAATCTGCTCGAATTTAAAATTGAGAGGGACCAAAAGAATTTAAACCAAAATATTAAAGTCAACTAACAACAACTTTAGCATTTTAGAACAAAATGTTAACTTTTCAAACATAGAAGATTAAAATATTACTTTTTATAGTAGATGGACTAAAATGAAATATTATATAGTTCAAGGATTAAAAATGTTTTATAATAAGGGATTAAAATGAATTTTTAGGCATATATAGGTACTTCTAATAAACTTTAACCTATTTTAACGATATGCCATTGTTTAGTATATCCAGAGCTGTTCATGAGATTTTAGTGTCCCAAGGAAGATCCTAAAAATAAGGCCTTTAATAAAAAGAATTGAAAAAATTGAAATTTAAAAATAACTTCCTAATAACAAGTTTTATAACAAACAATTAGGTCTCTAATCACAAGTAGCAAAAAAAAATTAAATTTTAAAAGTATGTCTATAATAACAAATAAAAAATTATGCTCTTAATAACAAGTATTGGGAAAAAAATTGGACCTTAATAACAAAAATTAGAAGAAAAAAATGAATTTTAAGAGTAGGTCCCCAATAATAAATATTGAGAAAAAATTGGGGCTCTAATAACAAGTATTAGAAAAAATAGCTCTCTAATAACAAGTATTGGAAAAAAATTAAATATTAAGAGTATGTCACTAATGACAAACATTAAAAAAAAATTAGGCCCAATAACAAGTATTGAGAAAAAAAAATTGGACACCTAATAACAAATATTGAAGAAATGGAGAATTTTAAGAGTAGACCCCTAATAACAAATATTAGAAAAATTAACCCTCTAATAACAAGTATTAAAAAAATTTGGGTTCTAATAATAAGTATTGAAAAAAAATTAGATCCCTAATAACAACTATTAGAAAAAATTAAATTTTAAGAATATGCCTTTAATAACAAATATTATAGAAAAAATTGAGTCACTAATAACAAGTGTTAAAAAATTGACCCTAATAGGATCCACTAATTGGCCTAGTAACTGATGATGCTCATATTGTATCATCTTGTATGAATTTGAATCCCGACATAAAAGTATAATACTTCTTTATTTAATAAAAAAATGGTAAAGTACACCGACGGTCACTGAGCTTCAGTTAAAAAAACAAAATGGTAACCAAACTTTTAAAAATCACAAAATGGCAATTAAACTTTATGTTTTATAACAAAATAGTAACTAGACGTTAAATGTCGTTAAGTGACTGTTATAAGTTTTGGTATAATAACACATTTAGTCCTTCATATTTATACATTCAATCAATTTAGTCCTAATGTGAAACAATTCACTAAATTTAGCACTCGTTATTTATGCATTCTTTCAATTTGGTCTTTAAAGAAAAATTTTAAAGTATGGTAACATGATAAATAATTACAATTAAATTTTTATAGGAACACGAAAATTCGACTCGATTCGAATCGAAAAAATTTCAAATAAAGTTTGAGTTGTAAAATATGACGCGTCAACTCGAATAACTCGAAATTTTTTGACTCGACTCGATCGAACGCTCATCTCTATCTTAAGATATGACACGTCAACTCGAATAACTTGAAATATTCGAATATTTTAAATCATTTTTTCCTTTTAAATCGAATATGTTTTGAAATAGAATATTTAATATTTTCATATTTAAATCACATTGAATATTTAATAACTACTTTAAATATTCAATTTAATTTAAAATATTCGATTTAAAAGAAAAATGATTTAAAATATTCGAATATTTAATAACTACTTTAAATATTCAATTTAATTTAAAAATATTCGATTTAAAAGAAAAACTGATTTAAAATATTCAAATATTTAATAACTAATTTAAATATTTTTTAAATATTCGAATATTTTAAATCAATTTTTTTCTTGTAAATCAAATATTTTTAAATTAAATCAAATATTTAAAGTAGTTATTAAATATCCGATGTAATTTAAAAGAAAAAATTATTTAAAATATTCGAATATTTCGAGTTATTCGAGTTGACGCGTCATATCTTAAGATAGAGGTAAGCGTTCGATCGAGTCGAGTAAAAAATTTCGAGTTATTCGAGTTGACGCGTCATATTTTACAACTCAAACTTTATTTGAAATTTTTTCGATTCGAGTCGAGTTTTTGAGTTCCTATAAAAATTTAATCAAATATTCAAATATTTAAACCAATTTTTTTCTTTTAAATCGAATATTTAAAATAGTTATTAAATATTCGATGTGATTTAAATATGAAAATATTAAATATTCTATTTTAAAAAATATTTGATTTAAAAGAAAAAAATGATTTAAAATATTCGAATATTTCGAGTTATTCGAGTTGACGCGTCATATCTTAAGATAGAGGTGAGCGTTCGATCGAGTCAAGTCAAAAAATTTCGAGTTATTCTAGTTTACGCGTCATATTGTACAATTCAAATTTTATTTGAAATTTTTTCGATTCAATTCGAGTCGATTTTTCGAGTTCCTATAAAAATTTAATTAAATATTCGAATATTTTAAATCATTTTTTTCTTTTAAATCGAATATTTAAAGTTGTTATTAAATAATCGATGTGATTTAAATATGAAAATATTAAATATTCTATTTTAAAAAATATTCGATTTAAAAGAAAAAATCGATTTAAAATATTCGAATATTTCGAGTTATTCGAGTTGACGCGTCATATCTTAAGATAGAGATGAGCGTTCAATCGAGTCGAGTCAAAAAATTTCGAGTTATTCGAATTGACGCGTCATATTTTACAACTCAAACTTTATTTGAAATTTTTTCGATTCGAGTCGAGTTTTCGAGTTCCTATAAAAATTTAATTGTAATTATTTATTATGTTATCATACTTTGGAATTTTGCTTTAAGGACCAAATTGAAAGAATGTATAAATTACGAGGGCTAAATTTAGTGAATTGGTTCGAATTATGGTTAAATTGATTGAATGTATAAATATGAAGGATTAAATGTGTTATTATACTAAATTCTATAACAACCACTTAACGGCATTTAACGTTTAGTTACCATTTTGTTATAAAACATAAAGTTTAATTGTCATTTTGTGATTTTTGATAGTTTAGTTACCTTTTTTTTATCAAAGTTTAATGACAGTGTACTTTACCCTAAAAAACTCTAATAACAAGTACTGAAAAATTAAAACCATAATATCAACTATTATAAAAGAAAATTGGGCCTTGACGAACGTCTCTTTTGCCCTATGCCTAAAGACGGCTCTAAATAAATCTATATACTTACACGTATATTTACATCAGTTTTGATAACAAGTACTAAGAAAAATCAAATCATAATATCAACAATTATAATAAAAAAATGGGCTAGATGAATGTCTTTTGCCCATGGCTAGGGACAGTTCTGAGTGTATCTATATACTTATACGTATATTTACATCACTTTTAATTATTATTTTTCGTATGTCAATGATTATTTTGTTGTCTCTTTCAATAAGACAGTATTATTGCCGTCAGGATCATGAAACAATGGACTGTACGAAACCTAATTGTCAACTAACTAACACTGTTTCTAACTTTGAATCATTCGTATGGTAATACCAATATACCATATCTATTATGATATCTTCTTTAAAATATACTTTTTATTAGGTTAAAATATTAAGTAGGCCCTTCAACTTTTGTCATGCCAAATATTATTTATCGTTAATAGGTTAAAATGCCTATGCTAATAAATTATTAAACAGCTAATTTTCGCTCATTTTTTATTTTTTAGTTCAATAGTTTAATGTTAAAATTCAAGATGAATAATCAATTGGACTAACTTAAAGTATGATGATTAAATTTTGATAAATTAAAATAAATAATTTTTTTTAATTTTAAAAAAATGGATGTTGTTTTAATAATTGAGTGACATGTAGGAATAGGGATGGCAAACGGGTGGGGTGCAGATACCCCTCGTCCATCCCCGTACCTACATGAAATTTTCATATTCACCACCTACATACTACCCACGGCGGGTACAAATTTTAAATCCACGCCCGCCCACGTGGGTACATTCTCAAATCCATCCCCACACCAACTACCCAACTGGATATTCACGGTCCACCACCCAACCCGTATTCGCCTACAAGCTACCACTAACATCGAATTATGTAAAAATAACCATATACCTTTGTAAAGAAGAGTACAACTTCGCATACTTTATTGATTGATCAAGCGTGTAAAGAAGAGTACAACTTCGCATACTAATTAACTATAGCATATTTATACTTGTTAAATTCTACTTAACCACACATATTACAAAAACTTGATTAATTCAAGCTCGATCATAAACAATAAATTCAAGCTTGATTATAAACCATCATTTTTTCAAATTTAAAGATTAACTTAGATTTTAAAACAAACCAATATCTTAGTACATAAAACACCATAAAAAAGGCATAATTAAAGTCTACAAATATAAATGGTCCAAAATTTATATGGTGGGTAGTTAGTGAGCGGGCGGATGCGAGGCGGGCGGATGTGGGGCGGGCGAATACGGTGCGTGTAAGGTCTAAAACCTATCACCTACCCACTACCCACGACGGGTAAGACTTTTTACAACCACACCCGCCCACTATCCACTAAACTTATACCCATTCCACCCCAATTAGGACAAGTGCGGTGCAAAATCCACGGAACTATACATGTCTATCATCCCTACATAGAAGTTGTGACGTGACTTTGTACAATGTGATAGGTCTTAACTGGTCGATTTTTTTTATAAAAAATGGTAGAAATTAACATTTTGGACAAATTGAGAAAGAAAACATAGTTTAGGCATTACTTGCTTTTTTGATTTTTTTTTAAGGTTTTGTCCTAATTAATATAAAGATACTTGTGTTGTACATCTGATTTTAGCGAACGAGTCTTCTACATAATTTTTTTGCATACACAAAACTTCAAATTCAAAATCTATTTAAGCGATACAAAAATACTTACAGCTTAACCAAGTCGTTGGCAGTGTAGGCATTACTTTAAATCAACATACTAATATAGAGAAAAAGATAATAAGTTTAGGGGATAATTTATGATTTAAGCAAAGTTTAAGATGTTTGAAAAGTCGTAGACAAGTGGTAAATTTACCATTTTGAAGAAGATAGAGTTGAAATTTGGAGTCTGAAAAACGGCACAACCGGTAATAGTGAATCTGACAGGAAATGAAGGGAAAGCTAAAAAACCACAGCCAAACAAATATAGAAAAGAAGGGGAAATTGAGGATATCTTCAAGAAAATTCCTCCAAATTTAGCAGAGAAAGAAAGAGAAAAAGATCCTTTCTTTCCCTGCCATCCATTTCTCCATTGAACCAACGCACAGCGCGCTCTTTCCTTCCTTCTTCCAGATTCTCCACTCAATCCCAAATCTCCCCTTTTCCTTTGGCCCTTTGCTTTTTTCTCCAAACTTCACACCTTTCACTTACTTTCTCCCCCCTCTGCATCACCCTTCCAACTCCACACTTATGCTTCTTTTCTGCCTTTCTTGACCTTGTTGATCCCAACACACTGGTGGGTTTTTCTTCTTTTTTCCTCTCTTTACTCTGTGTTTGTTCCCAAGTCTTGGTTTTTATTATCATTTCAATACCAAGTTTCTCTCTTTTTTGCCTTTTCCTTTTACCCTTTTTGTTTAATTCAATATTTTAATGTTTTGTTTTGTTAGTTGAACCAGTTACTTCTTGTTGAAGTTCATTGTGATGTTTCGATTAAAGTAGTCTTTTTTATTAGCCTTGTCACTGTTTTTGTTGCTTTGTTGTTGAATTGTACAAAAGGTAGGCCATTTTTATATGTTTATCAGCTTATGTTAGTAATTGAGAATCATTACTTTTTTATATCAAAATTGGGTTTTAATGATATGGTCGTGACTCAGATCCAGTTTGCTGTATTCTAGTTTAAGATTCATGATAATGTCCTGTTGATCATGAGATGAGTTTATAACAGTTTGGTTTTAGGCAACAAAAGGAATGATTGATTCTTGTAATGGAAGTTTTGTGTTTAGTGACTTCAGTTTCTGATTGCTACCTTTTGAGATGTTCATTGGATTTCTTTAGGTAAAATGTTGGATCGAGATGAAATTTGATTTTCGGACTTTATCGTGTTAATGCAATGTTATGCTCCCTTTCTATGTAAAATTTACATAATGGAGATGTTTGATCTCTTTCAGCCTATAATGCAAGGAGAAAATTTCATTAATTCCGAAGGGGAAATTAAGGTTAGTTTCGGCTATCAGTGCAACAGCCCCAAAGGTATTCCTTTCAGCACTCCTAATGTGCGTGACATCCGGTCTAGAAGTGAAATGCCGAGGAACGGCAGTTTCTCTTGCTTGTCAGGTGCTGCCTTAAGTGCCAATGCTACACTGGCCAACACGAATATCTGTAATGGTGTGATTGGAGCTGAGATTCTTCCTAGTTTGGATTCCCCTAACTCATTTCGTAGGGTGCCCTCTTCGCCATCTCTTGCAAGGTTGGATATATTATCATCTTCGCTTCAAAGCAGTATCTCAAACTTAAGTTGCAGTCCACCAAGTCCAGTTTATTCACCTGATACTGATTCATTTTTCCTAAGACCGTTGAGTTCACCTTCTGTAACCGATGGTTTATTTAATGGTATGGAGGTACAAGTTGCAGGGGGAGCCGCTGGTGAAGACAGGGTTCAAGCAGTCTGCTCTGAAGAGAACGGGTGGCTCTTCTGTGCAATCTATGATGGTTTTAATGGTAGAGATGCAGCTGATTTTCTAGCTGGGACATTATACGAAACTATAATATTTTACTTTAGTTTACAAGACCGGGAATCAAAGCAAGATATCGCCAGAGCAACCAATGGTTTGACTACAAATGAATATTTTGAATATTTTCATGATGATATTACGGTTGGTAATAAGGCAAAAACCCCTTCTAGGATTGACAGCATCAAGTATACGAGTGCTGAAAGCTTGATGAAGAAAACTGCAGACCGTAAAATGGAAGTATTGTCTGATTCATTTAGGCATGGGGTGCTTGATAGCCTCCGACGTGCTCTAAGTCAAGCCGAGAGTGATTTCTTGTACATGGTAGAGCAGGAAATGGAGGACCGCCCTGATTTAGTTTCAATAGGATCTTGTGTTTTGGTTGTTTTTCTTCATGGAGACGATCTGTATACACTCAATTTAGGTGACAGTCGAGCTGTATTGGCAACATATGATGGCGCCAATCACATGGATCAGAGTGGAACGTTGAAAGCTATTCAGCTGACTGATAGTCACACTGTTGATAATGAAGTCGAAAGAAATAGACTTTTACAGGAGCATCCTGACGACTCTATGCCCGTAGTAGCTGGAAAAGTGAAAGGAAAATTGAAGGTCACTCGCGCATTTGGAGTAGGTTACTTGAAAAAGGTAAGCACTCATATTTATCGTTACAATTTCCTTGTATTTTTGTCATTTACTTTTGCCCTCAAGAAGGCTGACTGCATACCAGTCAGGTAGTATTGCTCTGACCCGAATTCCTAATCTTTATACTACTATTACAGTACTTTGTATTCCTAATCTTTATACTACTATTACTTCATCCTAGCCCGGAAAATAATATTCAAGACCTGGAAATAACAGCTAATTTATCAACAAAAGATATCTAACCTGCCTTGTTTACATTGTGGTTGCTAGTATTTCTGCAATTAGCATATCATTGTTGTTAATCCTTGTAGGAAAAACTGAATGATGCACTGATGGGAATTCTTCGAGTTCGTAACCTCATTAGCCCCCCATATATCTCCACTGAACCGTCACTGAACGTGCACAAAGTATCAAGATCTGATCACTTTGTTATAGTTGGCAGTGACGGTTTATTCGACTTCTTCAGCAATGAAGAGGCTGTAAAGCTTGTCCATTCTTACATCTCAAGCAACCCTTACGGTGATCCTGCCAAATTTCTCGTGGAGCAGCTTCTAATAAAAGCAGCTCAATCTGCAGGTAAATTTTATAATAATTACTATATCCGTTTCTAATAACCAATTTAAGCCTTTGTCCTAATTTCATTTGAACCAGGAACTAAAGTTTCTTAACTTTAGATCAGAATCGCTAAGACATGAATTTTACAATCACAGGTTTCAGTAAGGAAGAATTGATGAATATTCCAGCTGGTAGGAGGAGGAAATACCATGATGATGTTACTGTGATCGTGATTATTCTCGGGACGAATCATCGCACTTCTAAGGCATCAACCTGTGTGTGAATTTTATGTCAAACCTTTGCAGATTTGCACATTTTTTAAATTGTATATAGCTTAAATTCAGAAAAAAATTCTCTTGATTTGTTGCAGACAATTTTGTTTTACTTAAAACCATGCATTAGAGTCTTTGATGTAAATATGTAGTCGAGTCTTTTCTTTTAACATTTCACCACAAACTATTATCCTCTTCAAGTACTTGCATATGAATAATCAGAAGATTTGTTACCAAAATTGCCTCTGTTCTTTTGTAAGTTGCTTGTTCATGTTCCTATCATCTTCTCTATCTGAATAACTCAATAATTACAGGATTCTTTGAATGGCATTTTGACCTCTATGAGCTATAAAATGCAAGGGTAAATTACAGAAATCATCACTAAACTTTACTCTTAAACTTATTTTGGTCATTGAAGTTTCAAAATGTTTAATTTACTAACTGAAGTTTAGTGATACTAATCAAAAATTAAATCAACTAAATTTTAGTCTTGTTTTAGAAGAGTAAAGATATTGGTGAAAAATACAAGGGCATTAAAGGAAGTTCTAAAACTCTATAGAATAATTTAGAATACTTTAGATTGTTCTAGAAAACTATGAAAGTCACTAGAAGATTCTAGAAGGCTCTAAAAGATTCGAGAAGATTTCAAAACATGTTGAAAGGTTCTAAGATGTTGAGGAAGGCTCTGGAACATTTTAGAAGGTCTTAGAATACGATAGAAGATTATGAAATGTTTTGTCGTTGGATAAAGCCCGTTTTTCAGTATGTCGTATCTCTCGTGTCGATAAAGTTTTTCACTGATCTAATCTTGAAGAAGTTTCTTCGTTCGCCGATAATTGGACGTCGTCAAAAAGTTAACAGATAAGTAACAAAAAAACGTTCAATGTCTAAATTTCGGTGAATAAATTAAACATTTTAAAACTTCAATGACCAAAATAAGTTTAAGAGTAAAGTTCAATGATAATTTACGTAATTTACCCAAAATGCAATAATACCATGCTAAAACTGGAAGACAAGATTAAGATGGTTTTGGTTTCATATAAAAGCTGATTCATCAGCTAGAAAACAAGATATACTTAGAATTTTAACCTAAGAAGTATGATAGTAGTTCACAACAACACAATGAACAGTAAAAGTACAATAATGCACATTCCAATGATAAAAAATCCATCTATTTGTTCACTTCATTGCCATTTTCCTTTATGGATGAAGTATGCATTTCCTCATCCTTCCCTTCAACTTTAGGATCTTCAGCCTCTTTTACACCCTCTGACACATCCTGCAGCTGCAACAGTTCCAAATGGTTCAACCTAGGAGCAGATTCTAGTTTCTAAAAGTATAGACGATGGTGAAAAATAAGTGGTATAAGACTATGTTACTCGGACTCGAGTCGGAGGGTGATATCCTTATACCACATGTCCGAATAAGTGCTGAACACAAGTGTTGGATTTGAGTACTTCAAGGAAAATGAAAAGTCTGAAGCTGACATAGGTGTAAGGAATGTAAACAGAAATTCAAAGTTAAACTTACCCCCAAATTTCTTAAGCTATCGGTAACATCTTCGTGTTGCTGATGTAGAGTGTTCCTCAGTTCTTGAAATTCCTTGTTTCAAGAATGAAACATTTTAGATAACTTAAAAGTCCCCTCATTTCAGAAAGAAAAATCTTCATTTTTAAGGGAAGAACATACCGTACGGAGTTGCTCGACTTCAACGTTGAGTGTTTTCTTCAGTTCACTGAGCTCCTGCAAAGAATACATGCAAATTAGCCTAAGAAATGATGCTATTAAAAGGTATTACTATTTGAGATACCTAACTAAAACTGCAATAAGACAATTTATTGCTTGATTACAAGTTTTCTTAGTCAAGAATCAGTTTTTCTACTAATGTTTTCAAACAATGAAACAAATCTTTAGATCCTTGGTCTCAATGCTACTCAGACAAGAGAACAAGAGCCGGACACCGGATATGAGCTCAACATAGGTGTGCTCATCCTTTAAAAAGTGTTTTCATATAATTAGAGGATCACACATTTGTAACCCCAAATTTATATCCGAATATGTGTCGAGATGCATTCCAATGCAAATGAAGAAAATGCAGAGTTCAACCAACATAGGTCTCAACCATTCAGTAGCAAGAGGAAAAACATCAAATCAGAAATACTTATCTGGAAATCGACATTTATTTATTGTTATTATATCCCGAATGGCCTAAATTTCTCTAAAGAGCAGCAAAAATGAACATAATATAAGTAAACTCTACAGCAATTCTTAATTCAATTGCAGTTTCGTACAATAATATACAATGGAAGAACTTTCATTTCATAGTAAAAGATTCAGCAACTTCAACTGTTAAATACTTGACATGGAACGAACATTTCCCACTGATTTCAGACAATCTCAGCATGAATAAACAAAGAACAATGAAAAGGATTCATGAGATAAAAAGCAAACATAGAGAACTTACATCTCGGTAAATTTTAACTTGGGTGTCCAGTTTTGACCTCCAATTTTTCAGATCCTGATGGGTAAAAACATTAAACTCAAAATTGAAATATATATACATATATTGTAAAAGAAAGAAAAAATGATATATTTTCCAGAATTACCTGTTTCAATCCTTGAATTCTATTGAGCAGCTCAGTCCTTGATTCATTTAATTCCTAAAAATTATAAATGAATCAAATCAAGTAAGTCCCCCCCTCCTCCCCCAACAAAGAATAAGAAGTATACAGTATATTAAATAAAGAAAAAAACCCAAACTTACTGCAATTTTTGAACCTACTGGTGTGATATTCTCCTTTTTCTGTAAAATGGGTATACGAAATTCCATTAATATTTCTAATCAAATCCAAACTTGTAAAAAAAAAAACCCATCAAACTCGAAAAAACAATAACAAGAAAAGAAAAGAAAACTGGAAAAAGGAAGTACAGGAGCTGAGGGAGCTAAGGCGACAGGAAGAGGAGAAGCAGAATCAGAGGATGCCATTCGTATCAATTAGAAACAGAGAGTTTAAAACTTTGGGTTTTTCTTATTTTCCTCTTTGGTTGTAAGCACAAGAGAAAAGGTATTTCCAGTTTTCAACAGTAACTTGTTTTTCAAGTAGATCTGGGAATTGGAAGAAAACACAAGGATGATAATGACAGATATTCTAAAGAAAATGAAACCAAGAAGTGAATTTTATGAACTTAATTTTGAATTTGGGGATTTGGGGAGTGTTTGAGCGGGCGAATTGAAGATCTTTGAAGCTTGTTTTTAACTTACAGACAATTTATGAACATTGATGCTCCAAACACATGCACATGATGCCCCCTTTACTTTTTTGTATGTTCATTTAAGATCTACATTCTTTTAGTAACGGGAAGAAGAAAAAATTAACACAAAAATAAGTGCTCAATTTGTACTTTCTTTTTTTAAATAGGTACATAAATTATATAGATTAATATCCTATACACTGACGTTGAAAAATAAAGTTTCCACAAGCGGGTTTATTTAGGGGTTTAATTTAGGGTTTAAAGGTTAGAGGTTTAGGTTGTATGATTTAGAATTTAGGATTTATGGCTATAATTTAGGGTTTGAGGTTTAGGGGTTGGGGTTAGATTTTTAGGGTTTTAAGGTTAGAATTTTAGGATTTAAATTTAGGCTTGAAAATAGACATGCTTGTGTAAACTTTTTTTACACTGGCAGTGTATCAGATATTAATCCAAATTATATTTTGGACCAAATAAGAGGCTAAAGTTTCACTTTGTTACTTATTTAAGGTTTTTCGTTAACAATCGTTAAAAAATTCTATCATCCAGTCAAAACATAATGTGTGACCTGTTTTTTTATATTTTTAATTTCTGAATTTTTTTAAAAATCTTAAAATTTTAATTTCTTTCAATCAAACCCACAAATCACATCTCCATCATCGTCTGACATCCCTACACGTCGGTGGTTTCACCGTTCACCGCCCAAATGTTGGGTACCTCACCGTTTCACATTCTCAACTCTCTAGTCGTCGTTCGGAACCCAATCGGCCTCTTTTTTCTTCATTGTTGGGTGTTCGTCGAGGTGTAATCGGTGGTTCATTCGTCGGTTCTTGACAATGAGACGATGAAGTTCTCGATAGAGGGATCCGATGAAGATAAGGGTGACCGGTGGTGGTTGAATCGGTGGCCGAGGTTGAGGAAATTATGTAAAACTTAAATTAATTTTGATATAACTAATTGTATAAAGGCTTATTTGTAAATACAATAAATTTTTAAGTACTTCAAAGACTTACTCAATTGACAAGCTTTTTGAACTAAAAGATCTTTCAAGTCGAAACTTTTAAAGTGTTCAAAAATTTTCTAAGTATTTTAAAAGCCTAACTTCAATTCTACGCCGAGGCGTATCAATACGCTTAAGCAATATCAATACGGTTTTTCTTCACTGGAATTTCAATCATTAAAAGTGTACTGATACAGTTAACCATGTATCGATATGATATTTATTTGGGGAAGTTTTTAAGAGAGCGTATCGATACGGTCATACCCGTATCGATACGATTCGATGATGTTTACAAAATCTTTTTATTTAGTGATTCGAACGTTGCTTGTTAGTTATTGGAATCCTAAATTTTAAAATGACCGTTAACCGTACCGTTACGTTCATTCAGCGCACCGATACACTTTTTGGTGAAGTTCAATCCAGGATTCTAGTAAGTAAATTCTGTATCGATACAGTATATGAGTATCAATATGCCCCTTGTTTTACACTATGCCCGTACTGATACGCCCATACGCATATCAATACGCCCCTCTTAAATGTGCACAATGGCTCATTCTGTTTTGGGACAGGTATCAATACCCTTGTTCGAGTACCGATACGGTAGATTGTAGAAATGCATTTATTGCGGGAAAAATGCAGCTCAACGGCTAGATTAATGATCTCGACCACCAAAACGGCTAGAATTCAATGCAATGGTATAAAAGCAAGCCTCCAAAGCACCAACAACAATTTTGAACCTACTTGCAACATCCAAGCTATACTCCAAACCTTTGTGCTTCATAAGAGCCATATCTTGTACCCAACTTGTTGTAATCCTTATTGTAAATTATTAGTTCAAGTTTGGAGGAGTGTTTGATTGTAATTGGGCAAATTTTCTGTCTCGTGAGAGATATTTCCATTTGTCAAATTTCTTCTTTGTAAAGAGAGTATTTTGGGTCAATCTTTGGGTAGTAAGATTGACCGATTGTAAAGGTTACCTCCTTAGCCTAGAAAAGAGGAAGAACATCTAGTGGAGATTGTTGAAAATCCTTAGTGGGAGCTAAGGTAGTGGATGTAGAGCTTGTTAGAAGCTTGAACCACTATAATTTGCCTTGTTCTTCATTTTTCAATTTCCAATTTGCTCCCTCCAAATTTAAAAAGCCAATTCACCCCCTCTTAGCCAAATCACATTCACTTGATCCACTCAACAATTGGTATTAGAGCTTACCTCTTTGATTGCCTCACATCTATAAGAGGAGATCCTAGGAGAGTGTTGATCAACATCTAATCTAAGCTATGATATCTACCTTTGGGCCTAGCTTGTACGAGTTACAATCCATCACTAAACCACCATTCTTCAATGGGGATAATTATCCCTTTTGGAAGAACCGGATAAAGCTCTTCATCAAATCCAACGACTATGTCCTTTGGGACGTAGTGGAAGACGGACCGACAATTCCTATGAAAAGAGATGGTGAAGGGAGACTTGTTCTGAAGACCAAGGTGGAGATGACCGATGAAGATCGGAGAAGACTCCAAGTTAACGACAAGGCTCTACATATGTTGTTTTATGTACTTGAACCCGATATGTATGCCAAAATGTCATCATACACAAGTGCAAAGGAGGTGTGGGACAAGTCAGAGACCACATACGAAGGCACCAACGACGTGAAGGAGACCAAGATTGGGATCCTCAATTTAAGTTATGAGAACTTCAAGATGGAGCCGGATGAGAGCATCTCCAAGATGTTGGACTGGTTCTCGGTTATAGTAAATGGTCTTAAGGGCTTTAGTGAGATCATTCCTGAAGATAAACTTGTTCGAAAGCTACTCTACTCTCTTTCCGAATCATGGGATGAGAAGAGAACCGCAATCATCGAGGCGAAGAACTTAAAGACTTTAAAGCTTGATGAGTTGGTAGGATCTCTCATTACTCATGAGATCATGAAGCAAGGAAAGGAAAAAGAAAGGAGAAGAGAAGAAATAAGATTAGAGAAGCAAGAGGTGAAAAAGAAAAAACAAGGGATTGCTCTCAAAGCCTCACTACCACAAGAGGAGAGCTATTCAAGTGAAGAGGATGAATTTGAAGAATTGGTTATGATAGCCAAAAGATTCTCTTAGTTCATGAAGTCCAACCAGGGAAGGAAGTTCTAAAGAAGAAGAGACTTTAAGAACAAGAGCAAATAAGAAGAAAATGATCAACCCATTTGTTATGAGTGCAAGAAATTGGGCCACATTCGATTGGATTGCCCTCAACTCAAGAAGAAGGGGTTCGATAAGAAGAAGAAGCAAAAGACCCATGTTGCTACTTGGAGCAACGAGGAATCATCATCCGATGGAGAGGAGCACGAAGTAGCAAATCTTTGCCTCATGGCCATTAATAACGATCCTAAGGTAAACCTCAACTCATCTAGCTTTGATTTTACATTTGATGATGTTGAGTTGTGTGGGGCTCGATTCGATCAACCAATGTTGCTCACCAAGTGGTGGAGAGGTGGATTTTTGGGTGGAAGGGTTTACGAAGCTAAAAAGAAAAGTGACACAATGATTTATAGTGGTTCAACCTTCTAACCAAGGTCTACATCCACTACCTTAGCTCCCCACTAAGGATTTCACAATCAATCCACTATTGATTCGTCCCCTTTTCTAGGCTTAGGAGGTAACCCTTACACACAATCAAGCTTTCTACCCAAAGCCTTGATTGAAACCCTCTCTTACAAAGAGATAAACACAGCAAACTTAAAACCCTCTAATATGTGTTTGTTTTCACAATTAAGCACTCACCCAAAACCTAAAACACTTGAGCAAATTTGACAATTTTGGCTCACTAGTGTTTGTCTATACAAGAATTGACAATTTAGGCACTAAGACAATATTTGATCATTTGATGTTTGACAATATGAGCATTAGCCTTCTGTTGATGCTTGGAGGTCTCTTTTATACTCCTTGATGAGTTTATAGCCGTTGTGGATTAAATGGAGCCGTTGAGGACTTTAATTCCCACCATAAATGCAGTTCTGCAGCTCCCCGTTTCGAAACTCTCGAAGCCGTTTCGAAACACTCTCAATGTAGAAAGAGCCGTTGTAGTCTGTCAGGGTACCCGTTTCGGAACACCCCTTGCCGTTTCGAAACGCGTATCGAAACGCTATAGGCCCGTATCGAAACGCCTGCATTTAAAAGTTAGTTGGGAAAATAGCCGATGGGGTTTATGACCGTTGTGGTCAATGCCACGTAGGCGTATCGAAACGCTATAGGCCCGTATCGAAACGCCTGCATTTAAAAGTTAGTTGGGAAAATAGCCGTTGGGGTTTATGACCGTTGTGGTCAATGCCACGTAGGCGTATCGAAACAGCCTAGCCCGTTTCGAAACGCTGGGCAAAAATCCTGTCTAAGGAAGTCTCGTTTCGAAACAAGTTTCGAAATGATTTTGCCACTGGAATCCCCTGTTTCGAAACGCCCTAAGGTGTTTCGAAACACCTAGACAGTTTTGAGAAGTTTGGCTTTGAAAAACATGAAAAACCCTTTTAAAAACTTTCCTAAACATAATTTCAAGTTGTTTGGACTTTGGTAATGTTTTAAATATTTTTTAAATCAGTCCAAAACATTTTTCAATTATTATATCAAAACATTAGTTCTACAATCTCCCCCTTTTTGATATAATAAAACTCACTTGAAAAATTGTTTGGGATTCTCCCCCTTTAACTTTAAAAATGTGAATAAGAAATTAAAGATATGAAATCAAATAAAGCTCCCCCTTATTCATTTGAAAATGCAATTTTTCAAACCATTTCTCCCCCTTTTTGTTATATCAAAAAGAATTTAAAACATTAAGTTCAAAATAACAATAGAGGTAAAAATTTGACAAAAATACAAATTTGGTTTTAAAATGGCTCCCCCTTACTTAAAGCATCAATAAAATGTTAGTCCATCATTTATGATCATCTAGTTGAATGAAATAAAAATTAAAATAAATAAATGCAAAAACAACTAGAAATTTTACCACACTTGAACTCAAGGTAGGATGTGAAGCCTTCCTTCTTCAAGTGTTCTTCCTTGTGCGCATGGAGCTCCCCCTCAATGTTTGACTTGTTGAACATCTCAATCACACCTAGCAAAAGACAATCAAGTGATTTTTGGTATCCAAATTGCTTTGGATCCATAGACGTTAGTAGCACAAATTTTAGTCCCCTTTGGAATCCATTTTTCAATGTCATCCTTTTTAATTGAAGTGGTTAGTCCTTTTGGGACCCAAACACTTCTAAAACATTTACCATTTTTAAATCTAGGGGCACTAGATTGTCTAACATAGAAATTTGATTTTCCAAAATTGTTTTTCATTTCTAGCTCTTTGGAAATCAAATCCTTTTCTTCTTGAACTTTTTGAAGCAATTTTTGTAAATCAAAACATTTTAGTTCAAACTCCTTGAGTTTTGCTTCAAGTTCAAGTTTGGTTTTAGAAATCAAATCATTTTGAATTTTCAACTTTGAAATCACTTTATTGTTTTTCAAAATGTGATTTTTAAAGTCTAAAACCAAATCATCATAGGCATCTTGTAATTCATCAAAAGAATAAGAACATGAAGTAGATGAATTAGAAGTTACCCTTGAATCTTCTTCGATGGCCATAAGGCAAAGGTTGGCTTGTTCATCGTCGGTGGAGTCCTCATCACTCCAAGTAGCCATATGTGCCTTCTTCTTATGGCTTGAAGTGCTTGCCCTCTCCTTTCTTTTAGGTTCTCGTTTAAGCTCTCTCAAGGCTTTCTTCATGAACGGGGCACACTTATTGAAGAGATGAACTATCTCTTCATCTTCATCATCCTCTTCACTTGAGTAGACATGATGGCAAGTGGAGGATTTGAGAGCCATGGCACTTGCATTGATGCCAAGCCCTTTGATTTTCTTCTCTCCCATAGCTCTAATTTCTTCCCTCTTCTTCTCATCTTCTTTATTCTTCTTCATGATTTGATGAGTAAGGAGTGACCCCATGAGTTCATCAAGCTTCAAGGTCTTCAAATTCTTGGCTTCGATGATGGCGGTCCTCTTTGAGTCCCAAGACTCGGGAAGTGAGTAGATGAGCTTTCGGACAAGTTTCTCTTCCGGGATGGCTTCTCCATAACCTTTAAGACCGTTGGTGATGGTGGAGAACCTATCAAACATCTTCTCGATGTTCTCTTCCGGATCCATCTTGAAGTTCTCATACTCTAAGGTTAGGAGCCCAATCTTGGTCTCCTTGACTTCATCGGTTCCCTCGTATGTGACTTCAAGCTTGTCCCATACCTCCTTTGCACTCTCACAAGAAGACATCTTCTCATAGATGGTTGGGCCAAAAGCACAAAACAAGATGTGCAAGGCTTTGCAATTAAGCTCCATCTTCTTGCGATCGTCGGCACTCCACTCCGCTTTACTTCTTTGAGGCACGAACGGACCATCTTCAACTATATCCCATAGCTTGTAGTCTCTAGATTTGATGAAGAACTTCATCTTTGTCTTCCAATGGGCATAGTGGGTTCCGTCAAAGAAAGGCGGTTTGTCAATTGATTGTGCCATTTGAGCCGGTTGATGAAATAGTGATCGAGCTTGCCGGATCTTCTCAATAGGATGTGAATCCCCTTCGATTGAGCCAAGCTCTGATACCAATTGTTGAGTTTTGAGGGGCTCGATTCGATCAACCAATGTTGTTCACCAAGTGGTGGAGAGGTGGATTTTTGGGTGGAAGGGTTTATGAAGCTAAAAAGAAAAGTGACACAATGATTTATAGTGGTTCAACCTTCTAACCAAGGTCTACATCCACTACCTTAGCTCCCCACTAAGGATTTCACAATCAATCCACTATTGATTCGTCCCCTTTTCTAGGCTTAGGAGGTAACCCTTACACACAATCAAGCTTTCTACCCAAAGCCTTGATTGAAACCCTCTCTTACAAAGAGATAAACAAAGCAAACTTAAAACCCTCTAATAGGTGTTTGTTTGCACAATTAAGCACTCACCCAAAACCTAAAACACTTGAGCAAATTTGACAATTTTGGCTCACTAGTGTTTGTCTATACAAGAATTGACAATTTAGGCACTAAGACAATATTTGATCATTTGATGTTTGACAAAATGAGCATTAGCCTTCTCTTGATGCTTGAAGGTCCCTTTTATACTCCTTGATGAGTTTATAGTCGTTGCTAGCCGTTGTGGATCAAATGGAGCCGTTGAGGACTTTAATTCCTACCATAAATGCAGTTCTGCAGCTCCCCGTTTCGAAACGCTCGAAGCCGTTTCGAAACACTCTCAATGTAGAAAGAGCCGTTGCAGTCTGTTAGGGTACCCGTTTCGGAACACCCCCTTGCCGTTTCGAAACGCGTATCGAAACGCTATAGGCCCGTATCGAAACGCCTGCATTTAAAAGTTAGTTGGGAAAATAGCCGTTGGGGTTTATGACCGTTGTGGTCAATGCCACATAGGCGTATCGAAACGCTATAGGCCCGTATCAAAACGCCTGCATTTAAAAGTTAGTTGGGAAAATAGCCGTTGGGGTTTATGACCGTTGTGGTCAATGCCACGTAGGCGTATCGAAACGGCCTAGCCCGTTTCGAAACGCTGGGCAAAAATCCTGTCTAAGGAAGTCCCGTTTCGAAACAAGTTTCGAAACGATTTTGCCATTGGAATCCCCTGTTTCGAAACGCCCTAAGGTGTTTCGAAACACCTAGACAATTTTGAGAAGTTTGGCTTTGAAAAACATGAAAAACCCTTTTTAAAACTTCCCTAAACATAATTTTCAAGTTGTTTGGACTTTGGTAATGTTTTAAATATTTTTTAAATCAGTCCAAAACATTTTTCAATTATTATATCAAAACATTAGTTCTACAGATGAGTTTCAAGAAGCTTATGATGATCTACAAGAGGTTTATGACGAATTGGTTAAAAATATAAAGAATCGGTTTTGAAAAACAAAAAGTTGATTTCCGATTTAAAAGCCCAAAACGATTCTTTATCCAAAACCAATTCGGAACTTGAAGAGAAGATTTTGGCTTTAAAAGATGATTTAAAATATTTTCAAGATGAAAATGTTGATTTCAACAATCTTCTTTCCAGAGTTCATTATGATCACCACAAAGGTGGTGAATGAGCTTAAAGCTTCTTTAAACGTAGTTGGGAAATCAAGTTTTGAAAAAAAGAAGTTCTTCAAAACCCAACTATATGAAGAGGAACTTTAATGGCTACAAACAAAGAGGCTCTCAAAAGCATCCTAAAGCTAAAAGGATTAGAAGTGTATGGGTTCCTAAGGAACTTGTAGTCTCTAATAATATACGTGCTTTGTGAAAACAATTTACCTAAGTATTTTTGGGTGGAAGCCACAAACACCGCTTGTTATATCATAAATCGTGTAATGATTAAGCCAATTTTAAAAAAAACTCCTTTTGAGATTTTAAAGTAAAAAAGGCCTAACATTAGCTATTTTCATCCTTTTGGATGCAAGTGTTTTGTTTTAAATAATGGAAAAGATCATTTAGGTAAATTTGATGCAAAAAGTGATGAAGCTATTTTCTTAGGATATTCTTTAAACTCTTAAGCTTATCAAGTGTTTAACAAAAGAACCTTAGTTGTAGAAGAGTCTATTCATGTAGTTTTCAATGATAACCTCCTTCCGTGGAAGGATTCTTGTGATGATGATAATGTAGAGATCAATGAAGTCATTGATGGTGTGCAATCATCAAAGGTGGATAAGGTTCCAACCAAGGAAGAAACACAAGATCCTCCTATTGAAGCTTTAAAGGACATGGCAATTGAGGAAAAGAAAGTGAACTACCCAAGGGAACTCAACTCTGTTAAGGGTGGTGAGATCTTGGGTGATCCATCCAAGAGGGTAACTACTCGATCCTCTCTTAGATTAATGAACAATGTCGCATTCATTTCATGCATTGAGCCTAAAAATATCAAAGAAGCATTAAAAGATGACTTTTGGATATTGGCCATGCAAGAAGAGCTTAATCAATTTGAGAGGAGTAAAGTATGGACATTAGTTGATAAGCCTAGTAATAAATCTACTATAGGAACTAAATGGGTCTTTAGAAACAAACTAGATGTGAGTGGTAACATAGTGAGAAACAAGGCTAGACTTGTTGCTCAAGGTTACACTCAAGAAGAGGGAATTGATTTTGATGAAACATATGCACTCGTTTCTGTCCATATATCTTGCTCGTATATCATTCACATGCATTTATGGTCGTTCAAATTTGGATTTTGGACTTGTTCTTGTCCAAAATGTATTTTTTGGAAAAGGGGTATCGATACGGCTATAAGCGTATCGATACGGGTTCTTCAATAGGCAACGATACAGTTAGCATTGTATCGATACGGTCACGTATATCGATATGGTTTGGAAACTGTACCGATACGATGGATCGATACGCTTAGTCAGCGTATCGATACGGTATTTACTGGAGCTTTAAATCGAGCATTAAAGAGTTCATCTTTAATTAAAAATCAAATCCCACTTTTCACTCCAAACCCTAGCCGAACCTATCAATAAAAACCCCCTCAATCTCTCTAAATTTCACACAAAACCTTAAATTCTTTGAGGGTTTTTCATCAAAACATCAAAGCCAAGCTTTGCTAGTAATTTGATGCATTCTCATCTTTTCATTCATCCATTCTCCATAACTCAAGATATAAACTCTTTTTCTTTTCTTTTTAATTTTCGTTTTAATTTCTTTATAGTTTTTAACTTGTTTTGTGTAAAAATATATATAATTAATATGGGTTTTGAAATTTTTGTAAAAAAATTAAAATCCAAATATCTTTTATTCGAATATAAAAATATACCGTATATTTTTCAAATCTATTTTTCAAAAATCAATTTACCAAAATTTACTTTTATACTAGTATATAATTTTAACCTATAATATATAGTATTCTTATCAATACCTTGAATTATTGGAATGTTCATTGGATCGGATATGATGATAATTGCATACATTGTTTTCTAATGTTTTTGATGTTTTTCAGGATATTATGGCACCGAAAAAGAGACAAAGGAAAGATTTGGCTTCTAGTTCATCCAATCTTAATTTGGAAAATGAGGGTATTACTAAACCGAACCTTGGTTTTATTCTTCAAAATAGTTTTCAACCCCCTTCGGCTATGGCCCATTATAAACAATGCCAAGATTTTCCAATCAGGGATGAACGAGTTGTTTCAATTCCTTTTCTAAACTCCGAACGTTTTAAGTTCAAATATTTTGGGTTGTTACAACAATGAAAGTTTTTACCTTTTCTAAGTGTTCCCCCCGATTGTGTGCTGAAATATTGTTTTGATTTTCTTTGCTAATGCCCGATGTATCCATGACCAAGCTAGAGAAAGTGTTATTGCTATTGAGTCCTATCTTATGGGCAAAAAGTTTCGAATTGATCAAACCGTTTTATACAATGTTTTTTGGGTTTGAAAACTTGGGAATTGACGATGAACACTCATTGAGGGCATTCTCAACTTGGCTCCATTGTCGTCTTTGATGCTCATGATCGTATCCTCCATCTCACCATCTCTTGTTGGATCCGTCCTTCCGGTGAGAAATTCTCTACCATTCACCAAGTTGATGCTTTTTAGCTCTGTTGTTTTCGAGAGGGTAAACGCTCAAATCTTTGTCAAATTATGTTTGCCGACTTGGTTTATCTTGTTCAACACCGTCACACTGATAAAGTCAAGTCCTTTTTCTATGGCATGACTTTGAGCTTCTTGTTCCATTCCTTGGAGATCGATTGTTCCCATGATGCTGTTGAGCCTCTAGGCAAGCCAATCGATGAACACTCCTTTACTCGTGCTCATTTGAGTACATTAATCATGAGTGGGTTTGTGTTGCTCGCCCTCCTCCTCAAGAAAATCAACCTCCTCCGGTCGCTCCACAAGGTCCACAAGTCCAACAAGCTCAAACTTCCATGGATGGACTCATGGTGTATCTCAATGAGCAATTCACATCCTTAGGGAATAACATGGATGTCAGATTTGTGGCCATTGATACTCGCTTTACATCATTTGAGGATCGAGTTAAGGCCTATGAATAACAACAAACTTTCATGGTTGTCTCTCTCACAGCCTTCCATGATGCTTGGCTCAATTATACTCAAAAATCTCAAGCCAACATTGATGATGAAGACGAAGAGGACATGGATGAAGATGATGGAGACGAGTAGTTTTTGAGCATATCATATCATTACATATCATATTAAGATTTCCTTTTCATGCACCTTTATGTTAGGAACCTATGCTTTGATTTTATTTTTAGGATTAAGCTTGGATTTAAGTTTGAAGTTATGTTGAACTATTGTTGCTTTGATTTTAATTTGCTCTTTAATGATATTATGTTGCTTATTATGCTTTGATTATATCTTATGCTTTATTGTTATATCTTGTTTATATTCTATATTCATGCATTGATTTTGATCTAACAAAAAATGGGAGAAGTGTAAAACATACATTTTTGAAAATCTATCTTAAATTAATGGGGAGTAAGTCTTTCAAAGTTTTCAATACTTAAAAATTTATCCTTAGTTTTATTATATCAAAAGGGGAGAGATTGTAAAACTTAAATTGATTTTGATATAACTAATTGTATAAGGGCTTATTTGCAAATACAATAAATTTTTAAGTACTTCAAAGACTCACTCAATTGACAATATTTTTGAACTAAAAGTTCCTTCAAGTCAAATCTTTTAAAGTGTTCAAAATTTTTCTAAGTATATTAAAAGCCTAACTTCAATTCTACGCTCAGGTGTATCGATACGCTTAAGCAGTATCGATACTATTTTCCTTCACTAGAATTCCAATCGTTAAAAGTGTTCTGATATGGTTAAACCCGTATCGACAAGATATTCATTTGGGCAAGTTTTTAAGAGATAGCGTACTGATAAGGTCATACCTGTATAGATACAATTTGATGATGTTTACAAAATCTTTTCATTTAATGATTTGAACGTTGCTTGTCAGTTATTGAAATCCTAAATTTTAAAATGACCATTAATCGTATCGATATGCTCATTCAGCGTATCGATACACTTTTTGGTGAAGTTCAATCCAGGATTCCAGTAAGCAAATTTCGTATCGATGCGGTATATGAGTATTGATACGCCCCTTGTTTTACACTATGCTCGTACCAATACGCTCATGCGCGTATCGGTACGCCCCTCTTAAATGTGCACAACAGCTCTTTCTGTTTTGAGACAAGTATCGATACCATTGTTCGAGTATCGATACGGTAGGTTGCAAAAATGCATTTATTGCAGGAAAAATGTAGCCCAACGGCTAGATTAATGATCTCAACCACCCAAACGGCTAGAATTCAATGCAAGGGTATAAAAGCAAGCCTCCGAAGCACCAGCAACAATTTTGAACCTACTTGCAACATCAAGCTATACTTCAAACCTTTGTGCTTCATGAGAGTCATATCTTGTAATCAACTTGTTGTGATCCTTATTGTAGATCATTATTTGAAGTTTGGGGGAGTGTTTGATTGCAATTGAGCAAATTTTTAGTCTTCTGAGAGATATTTTCATTTGCCAAATTTCTTCTTTGTAAAGAGAGTCTTTTGGATCAATCTTTGGGTAGTAAGATTGACCGATTGTAAATGTTACCTTATTAGCCTAGAAAAGGGGAAGAATATCTAGTGGAGATTGTTGAAAATCCTTAGTGGGAGCTAAGATAGTAGATGTAGAGCTTGTTAGAAGCTTGAACCACTATAATTTGCCTTGTTCTTCATTTTCAATTTCCAATTTGCTTCCTCCAAATTGAAAAGGCCAAATTACATTCATTTGATCCACTCAACAAATCAGGGTTAAGGTTTTTAGAGAAATTGAAGATTGTGAGGTTAATTAATATTTTTTATTTTTTTATTTTTTATTTTTGAATTCTAGTTTCAAAAAATGAGAAAACCATGACACGTGTTCGATTTTCATTGGATAACAGAAAAAATTAATGTCTGTCACAGAAAAACTTTAAAATGGGTCACAGAATGAAACATTAAGTACCTATTTGGCCCAAAATATAGTTCAGACACCTATCTAAAAAAATAATTTGAGCGCTTATTTCACTGTTAAGCAAAAAGAACCCTTCAAAGTTCAAATAATAATAATAATATACATTCTTTTAAAATTTTAAACTTAAAATTGAGGTTAATTTCACAATACATCCTCAAATTACAATCTAAATTCTGTGTAGTTACCTAATTCAAAGCATTTTAATTAAGTCATCAAAATATTTGCATCTTATTAATCATGTCTTTTTTTCGGCCTAACAATTGGTTTGAACGTTAGATATCGACTCGAATTTGATATCGAATATATTTAAATGTGTTGATTAAATTGTAAATACGTGTAGACCTGGTAAAACAGACCCGAGACCCGAACTGATTTATACGACCTGATATGGACCCAAACATGATGGTCTAAACTTTACCCTAACACGAAACAAAGCGAACTAAAAATCAACCCGAACGAAAAGTAACCAGAACTGGAAAAACCGCGATTGAAAGTAATCCGAACCGAAAGCAACTTGACCGAAAACAACCCAAATTTAATTTGCTCAATTATGTATGTTTTATTCTCCTTTTGTATTATACCAAAAAATGATCAATTTGATATTGACCTGAACCGAAAATTCAATCGATATTGGCCTGACCCGATATAACATAGACTTGAACTAAATCCGAATAAGATTAGATCTTATCCGAATCAAACATAAACTGAAAGCAATCCAAATTAAAAATCAACCTGAACCGAAATAACTTGACCAAGCCCGATACGAATGACCCAATTCTCATGCGTTAAGAAAACAGTTCTTTTAACTTTTACTAACATTTTAAATTAATATTTTATACGAATATGATCAGTTCTCATGTGTTAAGAAAATAGTTCTTTCAACTTTTACTAATATTTGCTCATCCCTTTGTGTCCTGGTGGCAAAGATAGATGTTCACCATCCCTTGTGATTCGAGTTCGAACACCAGTAATGCATGTTGTGTGTGTTGTCTTTAAAAAAATTAAGAAAGTTGAACAAATGCTACCCTTGCATCGCACCAGCATATTTAAAAAAAACTTTTACTAATATTTTATATATCAAAATATTATTAATAAGTTATAAGAAAATTAGTATTATTATATATTTTTTGATAAGAAGTATTATTATAATTTTAAATGATATATTTATATATTATAATATTAAAAAAATTCAAGTATCATCAAATTAGTTTATTTTATTTGAAAACATAATGTATAAAATAGATATTTTATTTATTTAAAAATACTTTTTTTTTTGACAACAATCTCAAAAACTAAAATTTTAAGTCAAATAATCTAAAAACATTTTTAGAAGTAATTGTCAAAAATACTTCCCAAAAGCACTTATTCATCACACTGGGGGAATAACCTAATTGATAGTTTGAGAATTCAATTAGAATGTTCTGATATTTTAAGGTCAATTTGGAATATAAGAAATAGTTTGGGGGACGTTCGTTCAGTGGAATTGACCCTTAAAATCACTAATCTTTAAAAACCTGAGTTTCTTCAATCTTGATTTGGCCGACATTGTTAAATCTCATTTCTCTTTTATCTCTATTTCTCTCTGTAACTCTCCTTAGTTCTCTTCTTCAGTTGTTTCTATTTTTCCCGATCAAATTTGTGGGTATTTGATTTCTTCGGATTGGGACTGTGAATCCCAGGTTTGCTTTCTTCCCTCCGTTCTCGCTTCTTAGAACTCTGTAAAACAGTTATTTAGTTTAGACTTATTTGTTTGATCAGAAATTTTCTTGTTTTTCTTATCAAGTTTCTGTCTTTCTTGAATTGGGTTGCTTGTTTTGCATGTCATATTGTAATTTTTTTGATTCGGTTTAGCTGGAATGTTAGGGGAAATCCAATAATCAAACAAAGACAATCTTTTTTAGGGTATGTTTTGTTCACGAAAGCTTAAAGGGAAAAGTAAATGAAATTCATGGAATTTATTCTCTTTTATGTTTGGTTAGAAGGAAAATGGTTTTGAGTAAGAATCTGATTCAGGAAAAGTTAAGGGAAGTATTACCTATGCTTTAAGTATAACCCCAGTTCTTCATAGATTACTGTTTCACATAATATGATTAAGAGCAACTGTTAACCACTGTCGAACACCTCCGGTCAGTATGCCTGGCAGCCTCCGGCGTGCTCGTTAAAACATCAAATTTTTTATTGGAGATTGATATAAATTTTGCAACCATCTAGTACATCAGTTGATCTCTCTTTATCATTCATTTTCAGTCTGATTGCCGACACGGTTTGTTCCCATTAAGCCTCCCTAGATTGTCTCTGTTGATTTGTTTTTGAGTTTTCGAAGGTCGAAAGTTTGATACTAGTTATTTTGATGATTTGAATATAATATTATTGCTCATTGTTATGCCAGGGAATTCCTTGGAGATGTCTTATAAAACAGCCCAGATTCGTCTTGTGAGTTCACATCCCGAGGTTTACGAACCCTGCGATGATTCATTCGCATTAGTTGATGCACTTTTGTCTGATCAAAAACACTTGTTGGAACATAAACCGATATTGTGCATGGAAGTGGGTTGTGGAAGTGGTTATGTTATTACTTCTTTAATGCTTCTGCTTGGGGATGAAGCTAATAGGGCTCAGTTTATTGCCACTGATATCAATCCTCATGCTATTACAGTAACTCGGGAAACAATGGAAGCACATGGAGTTCATGCGGAGTTGATAAATACCGACATCGCATCAGGACTAGAGAGTCGTCTGGCTGGTTCAATCGATCTTCTTGTTGTTAATCCACCTTATGTGCCAACACCTGAAGATGAGGTGGGTCGCGAAGGGATTGCCTCAGCATGGGCAGGAGGGGAGAACGGTCGAAGTGTGATTGATAAGATTTTGCCTGTTGCAGATAAGCTTTTGTCGGAACGGGGTTGGTTGTACATGGTTACTCTTACGACAAATAATCCGTCGCAGATATGCCAACAGATGATGAAGAAGGGTTATGCTTCGAGAATCGTTGTCCAGCGGTCAACGGAGGAAGAGAGTTTACATATCATAAAGTTCTGGAGGGACATTGACATCGAGGTGGATGCAAACAATGGTGTTACAAGCAGCACTCCTCTGGGTATCTTGGACTCTGTCCGTTCACAGATCCAACGATTGCCGTTTTGGGGAAGTAGCGACATCAACGCCGGCACGAACTGAATCTATGAAGCCGAAGGGAAGTTTTTAACTGTCCGTTTTTTATCTGTTGTCTGCCTGGAAACAACATGATTCTTTTGGTGAAGTGGTTTCATTATATTTCTGGGTTTATCTTACTCGAGAGTTCAAGAAGAAGAAGCTCGATTTAAATCGATTTCTTAGACTTGTCCATTTGGTAAAAATATGAACTCATTTAGATGTCCTTTAAACCCCATTATTTATCTTTGAGTTTGAGTTTGGATTAAGATTTTCAAATACTTATTGAAAACTTCTTTTTGAAGAAAAAAGATTAGGCTTGTGGATTACTAAGTATGGTTTTAAGATATTCGAACCTTATTTGATAACTTGGGCAGTTTGAACTTAACTTCAGATTGAAATTGTTGAACTTGAACTCGAATAGCTTGTGAACATAGATGTCTCTATTATATTTTTAACTTGATGCTTTTAAGTTATGTTGTATATTCATCCGACTCATTGACATAAATGGTCACATTAAAACTGATTTAATTTCATATCTAATTTACGATTTAAAGGTAATTATTGAGTTAAGTTATAATAGGTTGTTTGAACAAGTTAAATAACTTAAAATGTTATGTCGTATTTTAATTAATATTATATTATTTAATTAAGTTCACCCGATCTAATTAGCAACTTTTCATATGTTTTAAAAGTGATAATTCTATTTGTTTAGAGTTTATGGATTTAAGGTTTTAGGTTAGGGTTTATGGTTTAGGGATTTAAGGCTTTAGGTTAGGGTTTAGGGGTTTAGTGTGTAAGGTGTAAAATTTAAGATTTATGGTTAGATTTTAGAGTTTAAGATTTAGGATTTAAGGCTTAGGTTTTAGGGTGTTAAAGCTGGAGGTTTAGGTTTTAGATTTTATTACTTAAATATGAAGAGTTGTGTTAATTTTTTTATCGTATCAAAATATAACCCTTCTAATAGGAAAATACTTTGATACACAAGCTTGTAAACTTTAAAGTTTATACAAGCCTTTTAATGTTAGGGTTTAGGGATTTAGGTTAGGGTTTAGAGGTTTAGTATGTAGGGTGTAGAATTTAAGGTTTATAGTTAGAAATTAGAGTTGGTCTAATGTTTAGGTTTTAGGGTGTTAGGGCTAAGAATTTAAATTTTAGATTTTATAGCTTAAATATGAATGATTGTGTAATCTTTTTTTACACATTTTGTATATCAAAATAAATTTTTTTCTAATATATAAAAGCTTTTGTACTCATTTTAAAAGTATAATATATTTTTTTTGAAAATCCTATTCTATTTCTACCTAGAGGGGAGGGAGAAATCTAGGTGAAAGCAATACTCTTGAGGAATCTTGAACCCGGGAGCTATGGAGAAGGTGAGCGTGCTCTGACCATCAGGCCGTCCTGGCATGCTCTAAAAGTATAGTATCTATTACTACTTTCACCGTTTGTTTTTTTAAAAACAAACAAATAAGCCGCTATCCATTAAAACAAACATAATATCAGAGATACAACAAAGAAGAACAAGGGGAAGAGAAGAGAGAACAAAACAATATGATACACATGCAACAAAGGAAAAAAAGATAACAAGGGAAGAACAACAACCAAGCAAACAACACAAAAACATTCAAAAATAATAATACATAAAGAAAAATAAAAAGATAACACCCCACACCCAACATGAAGGGAAAGACAGAATCGACGAGGAGGAGAAAGGCACATCGAACCAGCTATTAATTTTAGGTTTGCATATCCACTTCTGGCAACGTAGAAGGAAAAACAACGAAGAGTAGATAATGCAACAAGAGATCCATCGATGTCAACGCTTCATGATCTGAGCATAACAATGACGGGAGAAGGCGATAAGGGGGCCGACGTTCAGAACAACCACTAAAGAAGGAGGCTGTGAACAAAGCCACCGAAGAAAGAGTATGGAAGAATCGGAGGCAAGGGCTCAATCAACCACACGACTGTGAGCTCCGGCTTCTCCTCACGGACGAGGACTCAAGCAGAGCCTTAGACATCAGCGGGGAGATTTCGCAACTAAATGATCAATGGATGATCAGAAAAAATCGAATGCCGAAAATGAAAGAAAAAACAATTAGGAGAAAGAAAAAAAATGAGGAGTTGAAAATGACTGTCACTCGACGGCCGAAAACAACGCCACCCTATGAAAACATGGAAGAGGAGGGCTAGGGATGTTAAAAAGTTTTAAGAGGATTTAGTTTTTAGAAAAAAAAGAGAGGTTAAGAATATGATAAGCTTTGTTGGCTGAAGGTAAACTTCAAATAATGGGATAAGGGGCTATTTTGCACCAAGTCTTCTAACGCGGTGTTTTTATTTTCAATACTTTTGAAATGTTTTATGTATCTTATGAAATTTGTTTTTGCGTTCTACTATGTTTTTCGAGTCTAACATCATTAAATAGAGATGTCATAGAACATATGGACAAATTTTATGACACACGGCATATAATACTGAAAAAAATCAATCAATACAAATGTAAGGGTGTTCATGGTTAATAAAAAAACTACAACGGTTAACTTGTAAGTTCTATTCTCAGTGTAGAAGACATTTTCTTTTGTACTAAGAACATAACTTTCAAATTAATTGGTGTAATATTTTTTTGATAAAATAAAGAATATTGCTACGTGCCTCGTTAAAAATCCCCTAAACCTAGATGGGGGAAAGAGTACACATAGCAATATTTTACAGAAAACAAATGATTTAAACCCCACAAACATTACATACCAAAAAAAGAAAACAAAATCAAGAACTATTCCATACACAAAACCCCCTTTAAGATGAGAGGCTAGCCAAATCATACTCGTAAACTTGCAAAACTGAGTCTGGCGAAACCGAGAACACTAAAGTGTCAAGCGTGGCATTCCTACAAATCTTTGCCACAATGTCAGCAAGGTGGTTACTCTCACGTGCTATATGGGTAAACTTAACCAACCATTCCTGATTCAAAAGCACTTGGACGTGCTGCATTAGAGTAGACTGATTTACAATAGATTTTCTCCCATGAATCCAACTCACAACATTTAAATTGTCAAGCTCAAATTCAACTTGCCGATAACTCAACTGCCAAGCTTGTCGTAAGCCCTCAAAAACACCCTATAATTATATTTCCATTGATGAACATATTTCGATTTTGAGAAACCAGTAATCCCTTTCCCACTCTCATCACGGATCACCCCACCATACGAAGCCACTCCACTATTAGTACATTTGGCTCCATCGGTGTTTACTTTAATCCACCCTCTACAAGGTGATTTCCATGGAATAGTTTGATCCAACCTCCTAGGAGCTACCTCGTGACACATCAACAACGCTTTAGCTGATCTATACTCCTCTATGAGGCGCTTGCTTTTGTCCAAACCCGATTCCAGGTCAGTCTCCAAAGGGCAGAACGTGAGCATGTTTCGCTTGAGCCAAATTGCCCACAGAATCGCACCAAATCTGATTGGCCACTCCTCAGCATCAGCCGCAAACCACCATTTCCCTCAATATTTTGGTGAATCCATTCAGTGAAGTCCATGGAAAAGAATTCATTCCATTTCTCTTGGCAAATCAAGCAAGACCACACGCTCTTAGCTAAAAAACATGAACAGGAAAGGTGATCAGGAGATTCCGGCTCAGCTCAAAAAATCCCACAAGAAGCATCATGGGTGGGATAGCGCCGACACCTCTCAACATTCGTAAGAATCTGACCCCGAACTACAAGCCAAATGAAAACTTTGATACGTTGGAGACCCGAATACCTTGCAATTGATCTCCAAATTCTATCATTAGTTGGTGCCATGAGCGGATCCCGCAAAGCTTAGACAGATTTAACTGCAAAAGAACGATCCTCGCACCATTTCCATCCAGGGGGATCGTCAACTGCCGACTCTAAAGGTGGTTTGATGGCCGCAATTCTAAGGGCAATAGACGCTGGCAACATATTAGCAAAATAGTCCCATCTCCATTGGCCATCATCATCAATCATAGAACAAATAGGAGTAAAGGCCCACGGGATGTTGAATTCCCCCACCACATATTCGGCCAAAGGTCCAATACCACCAATCCACGGGTCTTTCCAGAAGTCCACACTCTAACTATTTTCGATATTCCAAACAATACTATCACGAACATCATCCTAGACCATGGTTAACCCTTTCCATAATCTTAAACAATTTCGAAGTTTTAGAGAGTCTAGAATCATATTTCGCCATTTGTATTTCGACCGTAGAACTTGAACCCAAAGGTGCTTGGATTTTGTGAGTAATCCAAACGCAATCTTCATTAAGAAAGTTGCGTTTTGGCCTTCCATACGTTTAAAACCAAGTCCCCCATATTTAACAGGTTGACAAATATCAGGCCAATTGACAAGATGGATGCCCCTCTTTCCATTATGTTTCCCCAGATAAAGTTCCGAATGATTTTCTCAATTTCATCATAGACTCCTTGCGACAAAAAGGCATTTTGCATATTGTAAGATGGAATCGCCGAAAGCACTGCCTTGGCTAACGTAATCCGGTCAGTGAAGGAGAGTGTCTTAGCTTTCCAACCACTCAGCCTGTCCCGAAATTTCTGTATGAGATAACCATAAGAGCCTTTGGTAACTCTACCATGGAGAAAGGGAACTCCAAGGTACTTGCCCAAATTTGTTACCTCAGGAAAGCCGAAAGTGGCACTGATATGCCGCCTCAGATTAATAGGAACATTCCTAGAGAAAAAATATATTAGTCTTCTGAACACTTATTTTGTGACCAGAAGCGGCATAAAACATTTCCATAATCAAGCTAATGACATTAAGCTGATCAACGGTAGCCTCAACAAATAGAACAATGTCATATGCAAAAAATAAATGTGATATACCAGGTCCAGATCTTCCAAGCCGAATAGGTTTCCACAAGCCAGAATCAATGCCCTGATGTATACTCTGAGCCAACCTCTCCATGCATAATACAAATAAATAGGGGGACAAAGGGTCTCGTTGGTGAATCCCTTTACTAGGTGTAAACACATGTGATTTAGATCCATTCCAAAGAGTTTGCATAGAAACTGTAGAAACACAATGCATAATCAGGCGACGTAAAGATTCAGGGATCCCAATGTCTCAAAGTGTATCGTCAATAACGTTCCACTCAAGTCTTGTCATAGGCCTTTTCAAGATCAACTTTTATAGCCATCCACCCTTTATTTTCTTTCTTTAACATTGAGTGAATAACCTCTTGAGCCACTATTATGTTGTCTGAAATCGCAGGGCCCGGGACAAAGCTGGTTTGATTCACCGACACCCAAGTTTCAAGGAAAGGTTTGAGACGGTTGACAATTAGTTTAGACACAATCTTATATAACATTATACACAGGCTAATGGACCAAAATTGATGTATACATTCCGGACTAACGATCTTTGGTATAACCACCAGAAGTGTACGATTCAAAGCACTATCGAAACTTTGTTCATTAAAAACCCTTCGGACAAAGTTGCAAACACTTGGACCAATCGTTTCTCAGTTGCGTTGATAAAATATGGCAATATACCCATCAACACCTGGAGCTTTTAAAGGTCCCATCTCAAAAATCGTAGCCTTCACTTCATCATCTGAAACGGTCTCATTAACAAATCTAACTCAGCTAGTGAAAGTGTTGGGAAAGCTCATTTAACACTGCCATCAATGCTAATTCCTTGGTTAGTGGAGAATAAATTCCTATAGAAATCCACTGCCATGGATTGAAGCTGCAATTAATCGGAATACCATTCACCCCTAGCATTTTAAAGAGCAAGCACCGTATTTGACTACCTACGGCTCATCGTATAGGAATGATAGAACACTGCCATCAATGCTAATTCCTTGTTTAGTGGAGAATAAATTCCTATAGAAATCCACTGCCATGGATTGAAGCTACAATTAATCGGAATACCATTCACCCCTAGCATTTTAAAGAGCAAGCACCGTATTTGACTGCCTACGGCTCATCGTATAGGAATGATAGAACTTGGTATTACGGTCACCGTATATAGTCTATTGGCTTCTCGACTTTTGCAGCCACATAGTCTCCTCTTGAGTAAGAACCTCCTCCAACTCCTTCTTTAATTTATGCGAGAGTTCAACCAAGAAGGGCGAGTGGCGGTTATTGAGAGCTATCTCGATTCCCTTAATTCTCTTCATTAACTCATTTTTCCTACGACCAATGTGCCCAAAGACAATGCAATTCCATTCATTAACCTTTGTAGTGAAGTTCTGCAAATTAGAGAGAATGCCGCCATTAGCATTCCAAGACTTGACTAATAATTCCGAAAAACTAGGATGATCCTTCCACGCGGCCAAGAAGCGAAAGGGCCTATCGATGGCAACTTCATTATCATACCGCAGGTTGACTAGAAAGGGACAATGGTTAGAACCCAATTTAGCAAGGTGAGTAATGTGAGTATTCGGAAAGCAGGACATCCACTTGCTATTAAACAGACATCGATCAAATCTTTCAGACAAATCTCCCATTAATCAAGTGAATTTAGACACCGAGAAAGGGGCTTCGATTAGGCCACATTCAAAGTCAAAATTATTAAATAAACAGCTACAACCATCACCAACACCAGTATCACCTTGTCGCTCATCAGACCAAAGAATTGAGTTAAAATTGCCACCTAAGAACCATGGTACCCCCGACCCTAGATCAAGAAGTTGAAGAGCTTCCCAAACATATTTGTGTTTCAAAGCATTGGAGCTTGCGTAAAATGTAGTGAAAAAAACCATTGATTAGAAGTAGCAAGTTTAGCTCTCCCATGAATGAACTGATTCGAAATCTTCTGTATATCAATATGAATATCATTATTCCAAAGAAGCCAGATTCCCCCACTAATCCCATGCGCTTCAATATGAAAAGAGTTACTAAAACCCAAGCAGCGAATCACCTTACCGGCACTGACACCACTGATTCTTGGTTCCATAATCACGAACAAGTGAGGGTGATGTAACCTGACAAAATTCTTAAAGAATCTACGAAACGGGGGACAGGCCGCCCCTGGCAATTCCAAATAATTGCTTTAAACATTGATAAACAATAGTGAATGGAAACGAAAACCCGTGAAACTTACTAGAGTGATGGCACATTCTCCTTGTCGAGAGCTCCAGGCTTATCAAGAACCATTGTCACCACCTTCTTGTTCATATTATCCGAGCGCAAAGAGATCTCATTAACGATATGGCCCCTTTTGTCACCAGGATCAACTGGATCCGATTCCCGGCTACTACTCGCTCAAGGTGCAGAAATCCTCCTCCCAAGAGATTGAACCCAATCAGCTAGCATAGGTCTTGCATGTGGTCGATAAGATGACTATTTTTTCACCATTAGACTTGCTTTAGTATGCCCATAACAATATTTTTGGAGCCCCTAGAACGACCCTTTTCACTAACCTTTTTAGAACCAGTTTGTTTGTCCCCCTCCTCTTTAATAACCAACGCAAAATGGTGGCCAGTAGGCACTACTGGAGAATAAATTTCTACCATAGATGCTTGCCCCTCTTTTAAAGCCACGACGTCACTACGACTAATCTCCCTCGCATGGTTCACCACTTTCCTCATAACATTCCCCTTTAAAATCTCACCAACATCATTATTTCCAATGTTATTTTGAGAATTGTCATTCCTCATAGCCCCCTGAGGATTCGAACCACCCAACTAATCCGTGGTATTATCATTAAGGCTCCTAGTCTCTTCATCCGTACCAAAGTGACCATCCTCTTAGAACAACACATTAAAACGGGAACCATACCTTTGTGTCTTAGGAGTAGTGGCACGATTAACCCCAATACCTACCTTTCTCCCTTTTCGATTACGCTTCTCAGCTATCATTTACGGTCTAAACCTCGCATCAGCCGAAAAGGACTCCACAATGCTCGTGGGGAGCGGTGGTTGCTTCGGTACATTAATCAAACTTGATCCACATTGTGCCTCAAGGTGTCCATAGCATCCACATGGTTAACAAATATTCGGTAGGCCGTTTTGATACGAGTGCCCCAAAAGCATGACCATTTTGAAACCATATCAGATGTTCCGAAACGCCTGGACACAGATGGGTTTCAAAAAGTCATTTTGGCATCCCCAAACGTTCCTGAACTCGTCCCAACATGTGTCAAACAACATGGCAACACGATAAACAAGGAAACTAGAGGCAAGGAACCCTAAAACCAGCATCAAACATGCATACATACACAAAATGGATCCATGGCCAAAAAGCTAAAGGAAACACTCATGCTTGGCATTCATAAAGAGGTCAAAAGACAAACTATGGCACACTTCAACATGTTAAACATGTTAACAACAATAAAAACCACATAGGAGTTTGAACACCCACTCCCCAGCATAAAAGTCTAGCATTCCCATTGCCTAAGTATTATTACAACCATGAAAACCATACTTGAGCTAGCACATGAACTCCAAGGTTCCTCATTTTCCCCACTTGCCTCCCGCAGCCACTAACGATCTGCATTGTGGGAAAAGGGAGTGTAAGCTTAAAAGCTTAGTGAGCGGAGCTCAAAATCACAACAACAACAATGCAGTTCAAAACATGTATTTAGCATAAAGACAAAACCATTTGGAAAGATAATATTCTAAATTGAAAGCATAAGAACAAAGTCATGGTATGCACATGCACAACAATTCCCGGTGGGACTACACATCACCGTACTCATCTACTAGTCAACTTCCGGTGGGACTACACATCACCGTATTCAACAACACACTTCCCATTAACCATCACGTGAGGCTTTGACAACAACAACAACATCATAACAACATTAAAAGGAGGTAAAAGCAAAACATAATTCACCCAACATGTATAATCGCATACAACAACATTTAACGAAACAAGGCAAAATTAGCTAAACTTACACTTGGGTTTAGGTTGGCCCCTAGGGCTCCACCCAATCCCCAAGAAAACCTCTTTGAAACATTTTAAAGCTTCAAAACACTACCACTCACCAGCACAATACCAAATCAAGCCAACGGTCCACCTTCAAGCTTCCTCAACTCCCGGTGTAACGTCCGAAGAACCTGAATCTTTATCCCTGCTTCTACCCAAATCAAAACAAGGAATTAACACACTTTTCAACAATCAAACCCACTGGAATCAATCCTATCAAAATCCGACAACAACTAGTTTCCGATTCCTATCCGAAACTAACCAAAACCATCCTCGTTTCCACTCTAACCATAAATCAACCATAACTTCATCAATTTATCATCCAAACCACGTTCAAATACCCCAAAAACATCAACCCAACACCATCAAAACATTATAAGTCCTTTTCCACCATTTTCAAGCCAAAAACCCAAATATCCCGTAACCAAAAATTACCCATTCTCCAAATTATGGGATTTCTAGATAAACCCATTGTCTTAACATCATTTTACACCCAAAATATGATTTGCAACTTACAGAAAACACTGTTTTGACCCACTTTGCTTAAATTCAAAAACCCATTATTTCCCAAAAGGATGAACTTGAGAAATCCTTTCAAAGTTTTAGAAGGAAATTAATAGAAAATAAGAAAATGTGAATGAATATTAGGAATAAAGCACTTACCTTGATGAAGCCTAAAAAATGGTAGAGGTTTGGTGGAAGGAAGCAAAATAACGTGAAATGAGTTTGGGGAAGAAGAAGAGGTGGAATTTTTTTGAAATATAGTATTTTAATTTAAAATCCATCTTCAAACCTATATGTACTCATTTTACCAAAAACCCCTTTAAAATTTCCCATTCTCAAAAGCTTTAAGATTTGTTTATTTTAATTTGTTTTCTCAAAATTAGCTTAACTCGAACCGGCTGAACCAGACCCGAATATCTCTTGGGCCCTAAACCTGGGCATTATAACTCTCCCTCACTTAAGGAATTTCATCCCGAAATTTACCTGATGGGAAGAGATACATAATTTGTTTCTCCATGTCATCCTTTCTCTCCCAAGTGGCCTCTTCCACACCCCGATGTCTCCACAAAACCTTGACTAACTCAATGGTCCTCCCACGCAAAATTTTACTATCCGTAGCAAGAATCTCAACCGGTTCTTCGTCATACGACAAATCTGGGTTCAACTCGATCTCTTCCACTGGCATTACATGAGACGGATCTGATCTATACTTTCGAAGAATCGAAACATGGAACACATCATGAATCTTTTCTAACTCGTCGGCAATCTCAATCTATAAGCAACATGACCAATCCTCTCAACTACCTCGTACGGACCAATGAATCTCAGACTTAACTTACCCTTCTTACCAAACCTCATCACATTCTTCCAAGGTGAGACTTTCAAAAATACTTTGTCGCCCACAGCATACTCTATCTCTCTTCTTTTCAAATAGGTATACGATGTTTGTCTGTCTGAAGTTGCCTTCAAGTGATCACAAATCAGTTTTACCTTCTCGGTAGTTCCCTTAAGCAAATCTGATATAGGTACAAGCTTCTTTCCGGCCTCGGCCCAACAAACAAGTGTTCTACATCTCCTACCATACAGAGCTTCATACGGTGCCATATGCATACTAGCCTGATAACTGTTATTGTACGCAAACTCAACTAGCGGTAGATGTTTTTCCCACGAACCCTGAAAGTCATTGATGCAACACCTCAACATGTCCTCTAACACCTGAATAACTCTCTCTGACTGACCATCTGACTGTGGGTGATACGAAGTACTGAAGTTCAACCAAGTCCCCAAGGCACGATGCAAACACTCCCAAAATCTAGTTGTAAACCTCATATCTCAGTTTGACACAATAGACTTTGGTACACCATGCAGTCTCACGATCTCACTAATATACAACTCGGCCAACATGTCTAAAGTGTAAGTGGTATGAACAGGTATGAAATGAGCACACTTAATGAATCTATCAACTATTACCCATATTGAATTCTTCTTCGAAGGAGTCGACAGCAAACCTGACACAAAATCTATAGTAATCCGTTCTCACTTCCATTTCGGAATCTTCAACAGCTGTAACAAACCTGAAGGGAACTGATGCTCGACCTTAAAACGCTGGCAAACCATACACCTACTCACATACTCTGCCACATCTTTCTTTAACCCAATCTAGAAGTACTCATCTTTCAACCTACGGTACATCTTCGTACTACCCGGATGCATAGCAAAAGGACTGTTATGAGATTCATTCAAGATGGTACGCCTCAACTCGGCATCTTCTGGAACAACTACTTTATCCTTGAAACATAGGATTCCATTCTCACTAAAACAGAAGTTTGTGGGTTTACCCTCGTCTATATCTTGCACGTGAGGTGCCAAATATCTGTCTTGCAATTGTTTCTCTCGAATCAACTGGACTAACAAAGGTTTAACATGTAGCTTGGCTATCAAACCACCATCTTGGGACACACTCAATCTAGCAAACATAGCTCGTAATTCAACTGCCACTTTTCTACTCAAAGCATCGGCCACTACGTTTGCCTTGCCCGGATGGTACTCTATCGTGAGGTCATAGTCTTTAAGAAGCTCTAACCACCTACACTATCTAAGATTCAACTCTCTTTGAGTTATCAAATATTTCAAACTCTTATGGTCGGTGTAGACTGTGCATTTCTCAACATAAAGGTGGTGTCTCCAAATCTTCAAAGCAAAGACTACAACAATTAACTCTATATCATGAGTGGTGTAATTCTTTTCGTGAACCTTCAACTGTTTGGAAGCATAAGCTACAAATCTTCCTTCTTGCATAAGTACACAACCTAAACCTACATACGACGCGTCACTGTAGATTATGAACTTTTTCCCTGGTTCAGGCTGAATCAAAATAGGAGCTTATGTCAATGCTTTCTTCAACTTTTCAAATGCTTGCCGCCTTGCATCTGTCCACTCATACGGAACATTTTTCAGAAGCAATTTAGTCAAAGGTGTCGCAGTCTTTGAGAATCCCTCAACAAATCTTCGATAATACCCCGCCAAGCCTAGGAAACTACAGATTTCAGTCACTGACTTTGGTTGTTTCTAATTCACTATTGCTTCTATCTTCTTGGGATCCACACTAATCCCATCGGCTGAGATCACATGACCTAGGAAGACTACTTCCCTAATCCAAAACTCACATTTACTTAACTTGGCATACAACTGGTTTTCAAGCAAGGTCTGAACCACTAATCGCAAATGCTCATCATGTTCTTCCTCGGTCCTGGAGTACACTAAAATGTCATCTATGAACACTACTACAAACCTATCCAAAAACTCGTGAAACACTCTGTTCATCATGTCCATAAATGCAGCTGGAGCATTAGTCAAACCGAAAGGCATTACTAGGAACTCGTAGTGCCCATAACGTGTACGGAAAGCTGTCTTCAGTATACCCACATCTTTCACCTTCAACTGATAATAGCCGAATCTTAAATCAATCTTTGAAAATACTGTAGCACCTCTCAAATGATCAAGCAAATCTTCGATCTGCGGTAAAAGGGTACTTTTTCTATACTGTTACCTTGTTCAACTGCCTATAATCTATACACATCCTCATACTGCCATCATTTTTCCTCACAAACAAGACTGGAGCACCCCACAGAGAAATACTAGGCCTAATGAAACCTCTATCTGACAGTTCTTGAAGTTGTGTCTTCAACTCCTTCAACTCTTTAGGTGTCATTCTATACAGAGCAATAAATACGGGAGCAAAATCTGAATACGTCTCAATAGCAAACTCAACTTCCCTATCTGGAGGCAAACTCAACAACTCTTCTGGAAAGACACTCGAAAAGTCACAAACTGTTCTGATGTCTTGTGGTCTAACTTCACTCATATTCGGATTCATCACATAAGCCAAATACGCTTGACAACCCAAATCCATCAATCTCTGAGCCTCTAAAGTAGAAACAACATTGGACAAGAACTTAATGTTAACTAATACAACCTCATAATCATCCTCAAGTCTCAAGGAAACTCTCTCGGTCTCAAAGTCTACCCTAGCCCTATGCTCTACGAGCCAATCCATGCCCAAAATCACATCGAAACTATAGAACGACAATCCATCATATCGACCGAAAACACATGACCCTGAATCGTCAAAGGACACCTCATATACATTTTCCTCGCTACCACAGTCTCACCAAAAGAAGTAGTAACATTCACACCTACCTCTAACCACTCATACAGAAAATCTAAAGATCATGCATGATCACCTAAAATGTAGGAATGTTTCGAACCAAAATCTATCAACGAAAGCAAGGATAAAGATTATAACAAGAAATTACCTGCGATAACATTCGTGTCATTCCCAGCCTCTCACTGTGCATACACCCTAGCTGGACCTCCACCATCGGGCTAAACTGCTACCACATGAGCTATATTTCTCTGACCATCATTCTTTGGCTGAAAATTACCTCGACCGCGCCCACGACCTCTTTGGTGCTCAAAACCTCGAACTAGGGCTTGTCTGCCCCCTAGCCGGGTGAGGACAATTACGCCTCAAGTGATCTCAGGATCCACAGTTTCAACATACCCCAAAGGTACCTATACACTCGCCCGGATGGCGTCTCCCACACCTAGTGCACTAAGGAGTGTGAACAACAGCTCATTGGCCTTGATGGCCACGCCCATGATTACCGCCCCTATGTCTCGAGTCAAGCTGATATCTTCTATCCTTGTGCCTCTTGGCATGCTCTCTGTCCCATTCCGCATGTCGTTTCCCTGAATCGGACCCACTAGCACGAGCGTTCAAGCCTAAACTTTGCTCAATATCCTTGGCCCTAGAGACCAAAACATCAAACTCGGTGTAATTAGAAGCAAGCATATAAGTCTTCACATCCCTAGTCAAACCGTAACGGAAGTGCTCACACCGTTCTCTCTCGTTGGGAACCAACTCAGGAGCATATTGGCTCAACCTCACAAATTGTACCTCATACTCTGACACCGTCTTACCACCTTGAACCAAAGCCATAAATTCCCTCTTCTTTTCATCCTGATATCGGGCACCAAGGTACTTTTTTCTAAAAGTTGTTCGGAAGAATTCCCAAGTGACATCTGCCTCCGGCATACCCGAAATAACCGTAGTCCACCAAGCATACGCATCTCTCTGAAGCAAGGAGACAACAAAACCCAACTTACGAGTGTCTGAGAACTCCATCTGACCTAGGATTCGTGTAATGCTCTCAAGCTAAGCCTCCGAACCCTCGAGAGTCAAACCACGGAACTCAACTCCGCCCAAACTACGAAGTCTCTCAAGGGGCAAACCAGTTCCCGCACCCTGAGGTGGTGCTGCAGCATGTATGCCGGCTAAAGCTGTCTGAATAGCCCCGACTATGGTCTGAATCAAATGAGTCATGTTCGCACCTGCTTGACCCTGGCCAGCCTGAGCTCCATTACCTCCAACATTCGCTCCAAGCACATTATCTCCGGCGTTTTCCCCATTACCGTCAAGATTAGGAGGAGGAGGAGGCACAACCCCGGGTGCCTGCTCACCCGCTCTAGGCCTTCCCCTCGGTCTCACCATAACGAAGATAAAATCTAAAACAACAAACCTAAACACAAGAAAACATTGGGTCAGCAAGGGCAAGGATCCAGGTGCTCAAGCTCTTTTAACCAAAACAATTTTCCAATAACAATACTTATCAATGGGGACACTCGACTACCCTTCAACCAACAACAAGAACGAGAATTCATGCTTTCACACACCATGCAACGGCAAACAAACCAAACAAACCAACTTACCTGACTTACCTTCCCGGGGGACCTCGAAGTCTGGCTCTAATACCACCAAATGTAACCCCCTCGACCCGGTCTAGTCGCAAGACCGAATCGAGAGAGTTACACGGGAATAACCGTAGAAAAATCCGAGAATCTCCCTCCGATTAACAACCCTAGTTTAAGATTTATCTTGTCTAAATACAATTTACGGTCCTATGGTGTTAAGGGTCACAACGGAAGAACAACGTCTCAATCAGACATCAATCGGATGTCCAATTAAAGACAAACATTCACGAAGGACCATTTTACAAAGGCAACACTAAATAGGGGCAAAAAGGTAATTTAACCTTACCAATTAGTTAATTAGTCAAGTTTCAAGCACACGAGAAAAATCCAACACCAAAAAGAAATACAAACTCATTTAAGAAACATACAAGCATTAGGGACTCAAACGTAACGTTTGGAAACCTTCAAAGATGCCATTTAACCACTTTAACTACCTGTGTTTCGTAACAGGGCTGCCCGTTCCGGAACGTAGGCTCTCAGCCAAAAAGCAAAACTAGGCTGTTCCGGAACGTCCCTTTTGGTTTCGAAACGGGAGCCTCCAGTGGCAAAACTTACTAAAACCGCACCACCCCCATTCCGATAAGGGTGCCCCAAAAGCCTGACCGTTCCGAAACCATACCAGATGTTCCGAAACGCATGGACACAGATGGGTTTCAAAAAGTTGTTTTGGCATCCCCAAACGTTCCCGAACTCATCCCAACATGTGTCAAACAACATGGAAACACGATAAACAAGGAAACTAGAGGCAAGGCACCCTAAAACCAGCATCAAACATGCATACATACACAAAATGAATACATGGCCAAAAAGCTAAAGGAAACACTCATGCTTGGCATTCATAAAGAGGTCAAAAGACAAACCATGGCACACTTCAACATTTTAAACATGTTAACAACAATAACAACCACATAGGAGTTTAGACACCCACTCCCCAACACAAAAGTCTAGCATTCTCATTGCCTAAGTATTATTACAACCATGAAAACCATATTTGAGCTAGCAAATGAACTCCAAGGTTTCTTCTTTGCCCCACTTGCCTCCCGCAGCCACTAACGATCTACATTGCTGGAAAAGGGAGCGTGAGCTTAAAAGCTTAGTGAGTGTAGCTCAAAATCACAACAACAATGCAATTCAAAACATGTATTTAGCTTAAAGACAACAATTTGGAAAGGTAATATTCTAAACCGAAAGCATAAGAACAAAGTCATGGTATGCACATGCACAATCATTCCCGGTGGGACTACACATCACCGTCCACAACAACTAGCATACTTCTGGTGGGACTACACATCATCGTACGCATCTACTAGTCAACTTTTGGTAGGACTACACATCACCGTATTCAACAACACACTTCCCATTAACCATCACGTGAGGCTTTGATAACAACAACAACATCATAACAACATTAAAATGAGGTAAAAGCAAAACGTAATTCACCCAACAACATGTATAATCGCATACACCAACATTTAACGAAACAAGGCAAAATTAGCTAAAGTTACACTTGGGTTTAGGTTGGCCCCTAAGGCACCACCCAAACCCCAAGAAAACCTCTTTGAAACATTTTAAAGCTTCAAAACACTACCACTCACCAGCGCAATACCAAATCAAGCTAACGGTCCACCTTCAAGCTTCCTCAACTCCCGGTGTAGCGTCCGAAGAACCTGAATCTTTATCCGCTACTTCTACCCAAATCAAAACAAGGAATTAACACATTTTCAACAATCAAACCCACTGGAATCAATCCTATCAAAATCCGACAACAACTAGTTTCTGGTTTATATCCGAAACTAACCAAAACCATCCTCGTTTCTACTCTAACTATAAATCATCCATAACTTTATCAATTTATCATCCAAACCATGTTCAAATACCCCAAAAATATAAACTCAACACCATCAAAACATTAGAAGTCCTTTTCCACCATTTCCAAGCCAAAAACCCTAACCAAAAATTACTCATTCTCCAAATTCCGAGATTTCTTGGTAAACCCATTGTCTTAACATCATTTTACACCCAAAATATGATTTACAACTCACACAAAACACTATTTTGACTCACTTTGCTTAAACCCTTCAAAAACTCATTATTTCCCAAAAGGGAGAACTTGAGAAATCCTTTCAAAGTTTTGGAAGGAAATTAATAGAAAATAAGAAAATGGGAAGGAATATTAGGAACAAAGCACTTACATTGATGAAGCCTCAAAAATGGTGGAGGTTTGGTGGAAGGAAGCAAAATAACGTGAAATGAGTTTGGGGAAGAAGAAGAGGTGGGAAAATTTTGAAATATAGTATTTTATTTTAATTTATAATCAATCTCCAAACCTATTTGTACCCATTTTACCAAAAACCCCTTTAAAATTTCCCATTCTTTCAAAAGCTTTAAAATTTGTTTTCTCAAAATTAGCTTAACCCGAACCGGCTTAACCAAACCCGAATATCTCCCGGGCCCTAAACTCGGACGTTACACCCCTCCTTCTGTGTTATAGTCCACGCGAATTACATGTCCAATCACATTAGCAATACGTCACAATAGAGCTTTTGAATAATATCTCAAAGACAAACTTGTCAGCCTCACCCAAACCATTACTTGAGATGGATGTGATTCAGATGTGGAGAAAGAATGACTCCAGGGTTGTACTGTAAGGTAATTCCCATATATTTTCCACGACCCCTCTGTAAGAGCATGAACATAGTCCACTTCCGAGGCAAATTTAACTACAAAGTACTCATTCTCCAAATCTATAACCTGAAATTTTCTATGGATATGCCACAAGGACGGAAGACGATTGATTAATGCCCTATAACCTATCGGACGTCCCAGTAAACTAACAATTATAGTCATTTGCATGTTAAGATCCATCTGCTTTTGGAATCTATCAACAAATTGAATCTTGGGAAAAGAGCCCTTCATGTCAACAATGACATCATCATCAGTGACAACAATATCCTTTTCCTTCCAAATCTCTTGAGAAACCCCGCTGCTCTCCGTACCACCAGATACCGCAGCGGCATAAGATAACTTTGATCCCCCGACAACATTTGAATCTCTATTTTGGGCCTCTGCATCTTTAACCATAACATCGCCCCCAGCCTCTCCCATATGCATATCTGACTTAGAGGGATCATCTCCGCTTTTGACACGCTTCATTTTCCTTTGATCCTCCATGTCCATAGGAGATCCATGTCTCTCGAGCATAACAAGTGGAGGGAATTGAAAGGGGGTCGTAAGCTTATCCAGCGGGACGCTCTCACCAATTGAATTGTTCCCATGGGGATCCGACAATCCTACCGATGGCCTATCCATCGAAACGTTAACTTCTATATCATCGGTGGTTTCGGTGCTTAGGATTTCCTGAGAGTTGACTTCCATCTCTACAAAATTAATAACACAATTAATTTAATTGGTGTAGTATTTTAGTTAACCATGACACCCCTATTCAAATATAAGGACTTGTGAACAATTAGACCATTTTTCTAAAGACAAAAATAAAAAAAATGACACAACGAATTTCTTAAAAATAAGTATGTTTTATTTAAAAAAATTAAATTACACATTTTTATTAAAAAATAAATCACACATTTTTAGTTAAGTAGAGATATATTATACTCTTAAGATAAAATATCAGGATTCATCTCAAACAAGAATTATATTAACTTCACTCATTTATTTGGTGTTGGTCTATAATTCATTCAAAAAATATGACAAAATATCACTTGTAAATTTGGAAATTTCTGAAAATCATTTGGGAGATTCAAGCAGTTAAGAGGTTCATTATACTAGGGCGAAGGGAAATATAATCTGAGAAAACGACAAGCAACGACTAAGTTTAAGGAATGAAGGAGCTTTAGTAACACATCAAAGCTTTGGGACAAAACCTAAAAATGCTCTCCTCCAACTCTCCCCCTTGCCCCCAAATTTTTCAGAACCAACGGTGGCCAGCCGCTCCCTCCCTTAGCGGTTTGCCTCCTACCCCTCCTTTGTTTCCTTTTCTTTTTCTCACATGTTTCTCCTTTTCTTCCAATTTAATCTTTCGTCTTTCTTTAGAGGTCGATTGTCGATGTCTTGCCTCCGGCCTGTTTCGATGGGATTCTTGTCCCCAACGACCGTGGTTCTCGAACGGGACCGATTTTTCTCGGAGGAGCGATGGGGAATGGAAGAAAAGGTTCCCCTTTTCCTTTCTTTCTCTTCTTTCTCCCCTTTCTGGTTTTTTTCAGGGAGGTTTTGGTTGCTTGATTCCTTTGCTTGTAAGCGGTCCGGTGCTTCTCCTTGGTCGATCGGACTTTCAGCTCCGTCCTCCAACAAAGCCTCGTCGGCGTGGCTTTTTGGTGGCGTGCCTTTTGTTGACTCCCTTGAGGTTCTTCTCTTCTTTAGGGTTGAACCGCTCGACTGCAGCCCCCTTACCGACCATTGCGGCCTGATTTTGCGGTTCTTTTTAGCGCGTCCCCTTGGATCAACGGTCGGTAGACTACCAAGGATTTCCTGTAGGGTGAATCCGCTTATGGTTTCGGAAGTTCGACCCCTCAATCTTCTGCCATTTTCCAGCACTGTTTACTTGCTTAGGTTTTTTTGTTTGGGTTCACAGGATCTCCTTTGTTGTTGCTTTCGATTAGGGTCTTTGGTACCCATTATTCGTTTCTAGGCCTGAGTCTTTGTGCCTGAGTTTGTTTCCTTTTCCTTTGTTTGAATGAAATTCATGTTGGATAAAAAATGGGTTAAGGAATGAATGAGAAGGAAAGTTTAAGATAAGGATAAAAGAAATGGAAAAAGAAGAAAGAAATTAATTGGTAAAATTCATTTATTTATATTTAATTATTTTATCTTAAAAATGGTTTAATTTCTCGCATGCCCCTATATTTGAATTGACTGACTTTTTTCTGCATTTAAGTGTCACGGGCCAGTACTCTGACATCATTATTTAAAGAAGTTAGATTGAGAGATATAATAAAAGACACAAGTTCAAGAGACGCATTAAACATTTAGAAAATAGAGACACTGCATTGCAAGCTTTGACAAAGTATATGGGTATCGGTGCCATTAGTCAAAAAATAATTGTTGGCTAAAACCCTAAAACACTCTAGTCCCACCGATGTCGAGAAATAAAATAAAATAATTAATTATTAGGGTAAAGTTTACAAATGGTCATTAAACTTTAGTTAATTATTTAATTTGGTAATCAAATTTTCAATTGCTTCAATATTACCATTAAACTTTGTGTTTTACTTTAATTTGATCACTGAGTTCTTAACGGACGTTAAGAAAGTGACTTGGCTGTTAACAAATTTTGTATAATAATACATTTAGTCTTCCATATTTTCACATTCAAACAATTTAGTCCTAATTCAAAAATAATAACAAATTTAATCTTAATTATTTGCACATTATTTCAATTTGGCCCTATTTTTAATTAAAATAATTTAACCCTAAATCTAAAGCACTAAGCCTAAAACCCCAAATCCATAAAAGAAAATCTAAAACTCATAAACCCTAAACTTCTAAATTTTCTAACTTCTCAATTTAGTTGCAAGTATGGTTCGATTTGTCGCTACAATCATCATGATAGGAATGGTATGTAAATTCAGAAGTTTGTGATTTTGAAGATATAATATTTAAGTTTCTAAATGTTGCATTTAGTATTTGTGCCTCACAGTTTACTGTTGAGCTTTTTGTGCAGCATTCATTCCTCTTGCAGCATTAGGTCATTCGCTTGTAGCATCCGCAAGTAACCTGAACATTGGAGTTGTTAATCAAGTTGCTTCTCTATATCAAACTAAAAATAATACGACATGAAATAATAAATAAGATCCAACATGAAAAAATCTAACAAATAATCTCAATAAAAAAATGATATTCATAATAGGAAATTTCGGTTCGAGTAGATTTGTTTGAAGCGCAAAATTCGTTGGAGGTTGGTGGGTTACGACCTCTCAAAAATTGGAAAAATTCATTATTTGACCCTTTAAATTTTCTAAAAAATTATAATTAGGCCTCTTTAAATATTTGAATCCCAAAAGTTTGAGTTTATCATTTGCCCTTTGAAAATTTTAAAAATCTCATTAGGCCCTTCATATATTTAATTATTTTATTATTTTTTATTAATATGTATTTATATATTAAATAAACAAAATGAAAAATTTACCGTTGAAAATTTTCTATTAATATATATCAAATCTATTAAAAAAAAATTTAATTTACGCCTTCAAAATCGAATGTTAAGTTTTGCCACTATTTAATTGTAAGGTGTATGTATGTTATTAAAGAGCTAAAAAAGTATGACATATACTATTTTATAATCAGTTAAAACTATTAAAAAATAATAAGAAAAATGATATAAACAAGACACATATTAATGTTTGGAGGAGTTATATGAAATGAGAGGCTGATTAGACAAGTGTGTAAATATAATGATTGGCCAAATTATTTCCCAAGTAGTTTATAAATGTCAACACATACTCCTAGGATGGCAATTTGACCTGGAACCAACGGGTCCCGACCCTACCTTATAAGGGTAGTTTTCCTTTTAATTTTTAAGTTCGGGACAGGGCGGGTTTAAAAAGAAATAAAGTCGGGTCGGGGCGAGTTTAAGTTTAGGGTGAAAATTTCTCGACCCGATCTGATATATTTAAATATAATATATATATATTTATATATTATATTTAATATTTTTGTTAATTTTTTTTCGGGGCGGGTCAAGTTAAGTTGGAATTTTTTATTAAAAATTCGAAGTTAAGATCGGGTTATGATTTTATTAGGTCGGGGTGGGGATAAAATATATTAAGGTCGGGGCGGGAATAAAATATATTAAGGTCGGGGCGGGTCGGGTCGGGGCGAGAGATTTAAATTTTGGGTCGGGGTCGGGTGGCCAAAAACCCACCCCGTTGCCATCCCTACATACTCCATTTTCCGGGTGAAGCTTCAAAATAACACCCTTACATCCTAAAATTATCAAAATAGCATTTAAAGTTTATATTTCTCAGAGTAGTACTGTTACAGTGAACTCGCTATGCGCGTGCATGCATGGCGAGTTTGAATAAAAAAAATATTTTTAATTTTTTTTTCGTGTTTTAATTTAATTTTTTATCGGCTAACTAATTAATTAAGTTAAAACACGAAAAAATTAAAAAATCAATTTTTATTCATACGGCGAGTTTACTGTAATGGTGCTAGTTTGAGAAATATAAATTTTTGGATGCTATTTTAGTAATTTTAGAATTTAAGCGTGCTAGTTTGGTCTTTCACCCCGTTTTGCCTTTGTTTTTGGAGACTATTAACATCAGTTTGTCCTTTTAGTTAATTTGTGCAGTCCCTAACTTCAAAATATTTGGTCACTCCATTCTACTATTTGAAAATTTTATAAAGTCTGTAATCGATCACATTTCTTTATAACAGAAGACATGTCTGTTTTAGAAGGAAAAAAAAACATATGGTTTTAACATGAATTGAGTAGTTACTTAAAAATTAATTTTAAGTAGACTAATGAGGTAAATAAAAGGGTAATTATTTCATACATAGATGGTGAAAACAAAAAAATTCATACGTGCTTCAGTTTTAGGGTTTTAATGTTAAGGGTTTAGGTTTGGTGGTTTAGAATTGATGTGATGCGATTAGAATTTAAGGTTTATATGTTAAAACCTAAATTCCTAACAATACTACCCTAAACTATAAACCTTCGCCTCTAAACCCTAAATTTTAACCACAACCCCTAATTTCTAAACCCTTAAACCTCTTTCTAAACCCTAAATCTTAAACTAAAACACGTGCACAAATTTTTTCCACTACATGGGTATTAAATACAAATCCCAAATAAAAAAGTGAAGTTAATAGTTTAAGTAAACTACAACAGAGGCCACTCAATTATGGGTAAGGTTACATTTTAGTCACCCAATTATTAAAAGTTACACTTTGGTCACTCAATTATGGATAAGGTTACATTTGGGTCACCCAATTATTAAAAGTTACATTTATGTCACTTAATTATGGGTAAGATTACATTTGGGTCACCTTTCATATTTTTAAAAAATACATCAATTTCATAATTTTTTTCTTCCCAATCACTTGTTAACACTAGAGTACTCCATTTGAAATCATTAATTAATCTAATACATAAATTGATATACATTTTTTAAATATAAAGGATGACCCAAATATAACTTTACCCATAATTGAGTGACCCAAGTGTAACTTTTAATAATTGGGTGACCCGAATGTAACCTTACCCATAATTAAGTGACCTAAATATAACTTTTAATAATTGAGTGACCCGATGTAACCTTACCCATAATCAAATGACATTCATTGTAGTTTACCCTAATAGTTTTACTAACTCAGACAGTAAATAATGGCAAACTTAGGGAAACAATGGCAAATAGAAAAACAGATTAAGGAAACGGGACATGTCCATTATTTAAGGAACTATGACCGCTGTTACCGTGTGAGGCGAACTCCTCGTATGTTTTCGGCGAGTTTTATTCGAAAATGAATATTTTATGAAACTCGCCGTATGTTCTTAATGAATATAGAAACTGTCGTAGTTTCCTAAATAATTCCAAACTCGTCTTATTTCCCTGTTTTTCTTCCTATACGTATTATTCCCCTAAATTTGGCGTAAATAATGTCCATTAAATAATTTTTTTTTATTTTAAAGTGCATTTTTCAAGCAATTAAACCCAAAGTGAACCTTTTTCCTTTCCTTTCTGTCCTGTCCTGTCCTGCTCTGTTTCTTTAACACTTATTTGCAGTTGTACACTCTTTTTTTTAAGCACATTTCCTCATAAACACTATCAAGCTTATAAAATATCAGTTTCAAAGCCAAACTTAATAACTTTCTCATTCAAAATCCTGCATTATAGCTTCCATGTCGGACAATGGCACTAGATCTATTTCACTGTGTTATGTACCCATTGGAATCGAACATAAATTATAAAACAGATATATATATATATATTCGATTCGAAAAGGTCATCTCTAGGCACACAAGGGAAGTTCAATCTTCATTAAAAGTCACAACAGTAATTTACAGAAAGGATGACAAAAGCAAGTCCATTGCAGTAACTCACCAAGCAAACAATCTTAACCACATTAGCTTCCTTAACCCTAATCTCTCAAGCTTTCCATATATATATATATATTACAAACAATACCAAAATCGCAAATTAATTCCATCATTACATTAAAAAGAGGAAAAAGAAGAAGAAGAAATGAGGACGGTCACAAGCATGCATGAACTACATATCCCTTACTTCAAACACGTTACGGTTTTTGACGACGATGTCGTACATGTGAATCGATTTGAACTTGCTGAAATCCTTAGGGAGAGAGATCAGATGGACGGTGGACCGTTTGTGGAACTGAAGAAGATTAGGGTCGTCATAGTATCTCTCCCACCCGAGAGACCATAACTTACTCTCGAGTACTGCGTAGGAAGTGATCACTTCGTTGGAAGGAGTGTGTACAAGCACTTTACGGCGGGTGTTGGAACCTTGTCGGCTTCCGTCCAATGACTCAGTTGCCGGATTTTCAACCAAACGAACCACACCGTTCTTGAAAACCCAAACACCGGACATTTTTGCTGACCAAGAAGAAAACTTGAAGCTAATGGGTGGATCGAAAGAGAAGACTATAATAGTCTATAGCAAAGCTCTTGAAGATGGGGTACATGGGTTGATGGGATTGTAGGGTATATATAGGGTGACTTAGGGATTGAATGGGGACGTTTAGGCATAGATTGGAAAGTAGGGTATAAATTTAAATTACGGTCCAAAAATATTTCTGATTACGATTACAAAAATACAGTAAATATTTATGATAAAAATAAATTACAAAATAACAATCATAATATCGTATTATACTCGAAAATTTTTGATCAAGATTATTAGGGACACACGTTGTACCATCAATGTGGGCGTAAGAGGACCGAAGGGAATCATGTTTCTTTTTCGCAAGTCTTTTAAATAAGCCCACCATGGGAATCTTTGTCTTTATTTTTGTAGAAAAATATAATTGGAATGGTGAGACTTATTCTAGAGAAACCTAGACGAAAATGACATATTATATATATATATATATATATATATATATATATATATAGGGATATGATCAAGTTACATGATGTAAAATTTATTGAGTTTTACACTAATTCATAGCCACAAAGCATAAAGGCTGAAGCAACAAAGGATATCCGACCAACTCCACCATACCCACAAAGGCTGAAGCAACAAAAACAAAAGTACCAATTCAAGAAGTTCCGGGACATCTTGAAGCAGGTACATATCAACCTGCCCTTGGTAGAAGCAATCAAGCAGATCTCAAATTATGCCAAATTCCTCAAGGACATTGTCTCAAAACGGAAAAGGATTGGGGAATTTGAAACTGCGGCTGTGACAGAAGAATGCATGGAAATGCTACACAATCGGACACCACCCAAGCTTAAGGATCCCGAAAATTTTCACATATCATGTGAAATCAGAGATACCTACGAGGGGAAAGCACTATGTGACCTAGGAGCAAGCATAAACATAATGTCTAAGTCAGTTTTCCAGAAATTGAAGATTGGAATGGCCAGACCTACCACCATGATGCTACAACTTGCTAATGGATCTCATGTGTAACCCAAAGGGAAAATTAATGATATATTGATAAAAGTCAATAAATTTATTTTCCCTGTCGATTTTCTAATCTTAGATTGTGATGCAGATGAAAAATCTTCAATCATCCTTGGAAGGCCATTCCTCGCCACCGGGAGAACTCTAATTGATGTTGAAAAAGGAGAGCTGACAATGAGAATAAACGACCAGCACATTAAACTCAATGTACACAACACCTGGAAACATGTTGATGACCCCGAAAAATGTCAAGAAATTCAGGCTCAAACTAAGATAGACATAAACCTAGAACCGCACTGTCCCGGTAGAGAGGCGGTACACTACCACAGCAGCAACATGGGCAACTGCCTCGGCAGTCTAACAAGAGAACCTGAACACAAGCTGGAACCAAACTTGGGACTACATGCCATGAGGGATAAGGGAGAAATCACTTCAAGAGATGCATACACATGCACTCCTCCAATGCCTTGACCTTTTCTCTCTACCTTATATTTTTTTATTTTCATTTTGCAATTTTTAAGTTTTTTTTTCACATTTTTATATTTTTCTTTTAGGAATAAGTTTTAATTTTATTTTATTTTATTTTTAGGGTGGAGATAAAGAAAGAAGAGAAGACCTAACAACTAGGAGGAGAAACATTCGCTGCCACGGCAACCCATGTCCAACGACCAAAAACTGTAACGACCATATTTCCAACAGGCAGGAACCCGCAACGGGTAGAAACGGTTAGCGAATGTCGCGGTCGCATTTATTGCCGCAACGGTATTGTTGGCCAAACCTCTATATAAAGGTCACTATTCTCCATTCTTCTTCACTTCAATATTCTCTTCTACTCTCTTGCATTCTCCAAAGTTTAGAATTTTCTTTTTCTCTCTCACAACTCACACAATTATTTTCTAGATGGCCCTCAAATTAAAGAAAGGAGAAAGCTCACGCACGGCCGTGGCATCAACGTACAAGCATTTCGCACCACCGGAGGTAGAAAGGCGTTTTAATAAACACTTCATCGCCCGCCAAGTATGGGAGGAGCAAGGATTTCAATGCTCCGATGAACCAGACTTTGGCCTCGACCACTACCTCTTCAACAAAATAGATCACCAAAAATCGAAAATATTTTGCCTCCAACCCGAACGAGCCAACATAACGGTGGTCCGAGAATTCTACGCGCACAACTCAAGCTCGACCATACTTTTTTTTTCACGTTCGGGGCAAGGCAATCAAGATGGATGCTGATGCCATAAATCTCTTTTATGGCATCCACGAAGAAAGGGACGAGCATACAGAATTCGTCGAGTCCTTGATAGAGGAAGATTATGAACACATCAAAGAGGAACTCTGCTATGCCGGCACGACATGGAATGTCGGGGCACACAAGGGTTCGGTTAACCGGCGACAATTGCGGCCAGAAGCAAAGATATGGAACACGTTCTTCAAACGCCGCCTCATGCCCACCTCGCACAATAGCACTGTCGACCGATCCATGCTTGCACTCATCCACTCTATTTTAAATAATCGTATTATTAATATGGGTGACATCATATGCCAGGAAATTCACCAGTGCAGCAAAAAAGAACGCGGCCCTCTCTACTTTCCATCACTCATCACTGGCCCATGCACCGGACATGAGGTACCGACCGGCGATACCAACGAGTAGGGGTGGGCAAAAATATCCGGCCCGGTGACCCGATGACCCAAACCTAAAAATACCAGGTAATTCTCTAAAAAAAATTACCTGACCCGAGAATTTTCCTGGGACACGGGCCGGGATTTTTAAGTTATCGGGTACCCGACCCGACCTGATAATATTTAATATATATTTTGTATATTTTCAATTATATTTTTATTTTAAGTTTCTTAATATTTTTACTCTAAAACTAAATTTAAATCCCTAAATTCTTTTTATGTTTGTACTATATACTTTTAAGTTTTAAATTTAAAGTTTTTTAAAAATATTTTTGTGTTTAATATGTGATTTTTTAAATTTTAGAATCAAAAAAATAAAATAAAAGTATGCGGGTACCCTAATGAGATGGGCTGGGACACGGGCCGAAGATTGAGGTACCTGGATGAATCAGGTACCCGAAACCTGGGGACCCGACAATTCCCACCCCTACCGACGAGTACACACCTCCAAGGAAAGGATGGGACCGAAAAACCTAGTACCAGCTCATGCAGATCACGGAGGTAGAACCGTTGCAATCTACGCCGATGTAGGGCACTTTCGCGGCATCATCCACGACAAATATTCCAGAAATGCCACAGTCCACTGCCCGGCAACCACCCTCCAGCAAATTTCCGAGAAATTGGAGGACATGGACAGACATAAACGACTATTTATGGAATTCTCAAAGGACTTCACCACCTCCATCATCCAAGTGATTCAAGAGAAGTTCCCTGACCACACCGTCTAGTTCCCTCCGTTCCCTGCTGCCGTCTCTACCGCAGCAGCCCTCGAGCAACATGTCACAGCCACCCCAGCGCCCCATGCCAGAGGCACACCTACCACTGCTACTGCCAGGCCTCACCAAGTCACTATGCCGGGGCAGGACTAGACACTCCTCAAGGTTCGCTAGTCGGGGTAGAAGGCTTCTCCTATTGGACCAAAACTGCCCAATCTATCCGTCGGACATTTGAAACTACCAAACGCAAGGCATCCGCCTTGGAGGCCATAAAGGAGTTCCACATTGACGCGGAAAGAGAGGAGGAAGCTAATGCCCTTTCCAAGCCAAGTCCGGCCAAGCCAACCACCCCAACATACATCCAACCGCCACGAGAAACAAAGAAAGTCAAGCATACAACATGCAAAGGGAGAAAATTGATCCTTTCATGTGATGATGATAACTCATCCGAGTCCCTCTAAATTTTTTCTCTCTTGCCTTTATTTTTAATGCCCTTAATGTTGTGCTTATTTTTTTCCATTATTTGCATCTGTTTTAATTCATTGAGGGCAATGCTTGTCTTGAGTTTGGGGGTGTAGGTTATGCTGCCGAGAGGTATTATTCTGCCGTGACATATTAATATAGTTGATATGCAGTTATGTTCTATACTTGTCCAATTTTTTCACTGCACATATTGCCTTAGCAGAATGAAGCTTATGCCTCGGCAATGCTCTTTATCAATTGCCTTAGTTTAATTTAATTGAATTTTCTACCTTGGCCATATATATCTCTTTTCTTACCATAGCTTTGAACTGTTTAGAGTTTTTAATTTTAGGATGTATAAGAAAGATAACTTAGGATCTTACTATGAGATTAGAACTTTAAAATACCTTTGTGACTTGTATGATTTAAGGAGTTCTAGTACACTTAGGACATAGACTTGCTTAGAAAGAAAATTTTGGGTAAAAAGTTAGAGGTGCCTAACATTGGCTCTAGCTTAAGGAAGCCCTAAAGGTGCCTGAAACTGGCTCTAAGCTAATCACTAGAGGTGCCTGAAATCGGCTCTAGTAGATTAGAATGCTTATAAAAAAGAAAAAAAGAAAAGAATTTACCCAAGTTAGGTAGGTTAATGATTAAGTGTTTACTTACAACCCGAATAATCATATTGTTCACAATGCATGCACGCACTCACAAATCTTATAGTTTGATTCTAGGAATTTCCTAAGGCATCCAATGACTTAAGGGCTGAGCATTTTTTGCTAGGGTTTGGAGAGAAGAAGGAAAAGTAAGACCAAGGAAGACCTTCATGAAGATTAAGGTTTTGGCAATTGATGGTTTGCATTGCTTGAGGACAAGCAATAGTTCAAGTTTGGGGGTGTGATAAGTGCCCAAAAGTCCTATGTTTTGACCCCTTTTACATGGCAATTATTGCTTAACCTACACCCATTCGAGTGACATTAGGGTCTTATATGCATTAATTACATTGCATTTACCTTTGATCCCGATATTTGATTTATTTAATGAAAAGGTGCTGTTTTAATGCATGTTTGGTACTTGCGCAGATTTACCCACTGCCGGAACAGGTGATGCCGAGCAAGCAAAGAAGAAGATGAAAGATGGTGTAGAACAAGCTCGAGATCGATCCAGATCAAGCCAAGCCAGAGATGACAGCTTCTACTGAAGGAAGCTGAATTATGAAGAGGAAGCCTTATGGAGTAGCTCCAGTGATAGACCCCTGCCGAGGCAGTAGATATTCTCTACCGAGGCATTGCACATACCAACCTGCCGGAGGGCCAAGCATGCAAAGTGATAGCCTATTTGAAGAGCATAAAATGTTGGATTTTTCTACATACTTTGCATGGAAATTAGAACACTAGAAGATGGCGAAAAGCATGGAAGGAAGGTTAAAGATGGAATTTGGCCAAAGTGGATAAAGGCATTAAAATTAAAAAGATTCACCTCTTTAATGAAGACAAGTCCAAGTCCAACTTAACTTCATATCCAAGAAGGACTTTGCCCTACTCTTTTTCCTATTTAAGCAAGGCTTGAAGAACACATATAACATATAGGGGGAATCGAGAGAAGAGTCGAAAGCTTGAGATTGGGGTTTAGTCGTGTGTTCTCCATATCCATTATGTTCTAAACTTTCTTAGGGTTAGGATTAGTTTTCTTAGTAGTTGTGAGAAAACAATTGTACTTTGTTTAAGTTTTTAATGCAATTTAGTTCAAGGTTTTCTTATTCTTGGCATTGAATTTATTCTTGCAATCTCATCGAGAGAGAGTTTGTGAGGTTATCTATTTGTCTAGCATCGAGAGAGTTAGACTCACGAAATGAATAAGCATGGTTTTCATCCCGAACGGTGGAAGCTAACTCGGCTTAGAGATAAGTTAGAGTTCCAACAGCTAAGAGAAGCGTGGGATTGGTTGGTGTTCATCGTTGGTTCACGCTGAGAAGTATTATCAAGATCTGTACATCAGTACGGTTTTGACTTAAAGATAAGGAGGAGCTATCGAAAGATGATTTGTCGAACCTTGACATCATTTGCCGACCAGCAAGAGATTGTCGAGGCAACACATCTTATTGTCGCGGCAGGAACGAAGGACACTGCCGAGGCAATTTGGTGATCATTGCATTTAAAGACTAAGATAAGTCAATTGGATTCCACACTACGACGCAATCTTATCCGGCCTATTCTATCATCTTGATTTCTCAATATTTACTTACTTGTTTTAGTTTATGTTCTTTAGTTTAATTAAAATCCAAAACCCATTTACTTGTGTTTTTACTTTTCCTTTTTCATTTTCAGTGCGAGAAGATAATTGAAGGAAGTCATCCCAATCTCTGTGGAGACGATACTCTGATACTTATCATTATATTACTTGAGACGTGTACACTTGCACTAATTGCGGAGCACCTTTTACACGCAACAACCTTACAACCCTATCTTTTCAATGGCTAAGATAGAACCACGCTAGTTTTTCCTTAGACTAAACTAGAACCTCTTCCTTTTACAAGGTTTGTTTGGTAAACTAAATATCACAGAAGGTGGGTGTTTACATAAATGTTTCAGCTCACAAGAGTACAAAAGATAAAAAAAAAATAAGCACTCTCTATACACTATATACAAGAGAAATGAAGAAATAAGACTTAAAGACAATTTCTCTTGAACATTATGCTTGGATGTGTTCTTTAACCATCTTCAAGTTTCTCAAGTCTTCTTTTAAAGTGTGGAATAAGCTACTAGCCGTTTGTGGTCGTTGGGGTGGTTTGGAGCCTTTGGAGACTTTAATTCCAGCAATAAATGCACTTTTGGGCTCAGCATTATCGGTACACGTGGACAGGTATCGGTACACCTGCTCAAAATAGAGAGAGTCGCTGGGCATTTCTACAAAGGGTGTCGGTACACAATGCAGATGTATCGGTACGAACCCATTGGTATCGGTATTATGGAAGTCGTACCGGTACACAATTTGGCTACTGGAATTTTCCAAAACTTGGGGGGACAAAGGGACGTATCGATACACGAAAAGTCGTATCGGTACGGGCACTCTGGGTATCGGTATGGGTTAATCTGTACCGATTCTCATGGCCTATTTTTGACACTTTCGCTATTTAAAATCATTTAAAACATGTCAAAAACCCTTTGAAAATATTTCAAACATATTTTTCAAGTTTATGAACTGTTGAAATAATTCTACAAAATAGTCTAAGTCCAAAAACATTTTTCTTTAAGTTATATCAAAATCAAATATCTCAAGAATCCATCCTCATCAAGAGTCGCCATGGAGAGGGGAGCACGCAAAGGAAACGACCGTCGATATACTCCCATATCAGCTAGAGTTTGGAAGGTGTTCGTCGTTAACCTGAGTAGGAAAGTATCTAGGGGAGCTTTATGGGAATTATTCAGCCATTACAGAAAGGTAGAAAAGGTTTTTATTCCCTCTGTGAATAATAAACCAAAGTATAGGCAGAATACTTTTGCTTTTGTGACTTTTGGAAGTGAAAAGGACATGCTGAAAGCTATTGCTGTGATCCACAACTCTTTGATTGATGGTTTGAAGGTTTCGGCGACAAAAGCTAAATTTCCCTCTTTCTCAAGTGGTTCTTATTTGTTCACTGGGAATTTTTTTAAGAAGGGTGGGAATAGGACGATGAACCCAAAAGGGGTAACTTCAAAGAGCTTAGAAGAATGCAGGGTGCAAAACGGGAATAGGAAATCGTATAAGGAAGCTTTACTAAGTATTTCGGTCTATGGTAAAAGCAACTCCAACGATGGTAAAGAAAAAGATAGCTCTAAGAACAACAGTTCGAGCAATGGTGGCCTTAAGGATTTCAATCTCCCGAAAGAATCGTCTGATTGGATCAAGTCTTCTATTATTGGCATTATAAAAAATAGCTTTGATTGTGAATTTGTGCAGAAAGCTCTATCAAGTGATGGGATAATGGTAAAAATCGCATTATGGGGATGTATGCCGAATTCTTGCTTAATTTCTTTCAATTCCATTTCTGAGGAGGACCTTTGGAGGAATAAACTGGATGAGCTTTCTTCCTGGTTCGATTATTTAGATCCCTTTATTACGATAGATGGAGTTCCTATGTCGATAGTTTCTATTTCAATGCTTGGTGTCCCACTTAATTTTTGGTTCGACGACTTTTTTATCAAGCTTGCTAACAGATGGGAGAAACTTATCTCCATACATGAATCCACGAGCCAGAAGACATACCTTACAATGGAAAAAAATGTTATTTGGTCTTCTAGCCAGTACGAGATCCCCCGATCTATTAAGATTTTGATTAATGGTCATGAATATTTCACAGAGATCAAAACTGGTGAATCTTTCCCCTTTTCCAAAGGGAAGGTCTTGGAGGATGATCCCCTGAGCAGTTTGCTGACGTCTGGCTGGAGTTGCCTGGTGAAGACGGTGATGACATGCACTTCGAGCGTTTTCCAATCAACCAAGAATCAGTTCCTATTCTGGTAGTCAATAACCAACAAAGAGCTCAATTCATTGCACAAGACGCTTCAAAAGAAGCCCTGGGGAGCATTCTCGACGCGGCTAACAATTTTGGAGATTGCCCACCTCCTCAGAATTTAATGAATATGGTGGATGTAAACCAGTCTCAAAATAATTCTAAAGTGGGTCAAGTATCAGTTTTGGATTGTAATCCACAGTTAGTTTCTACAGTGGGCTGGATGGGGCCTGGTATGTCCAACTCGTTGCTGGGCCCTGCTTTACCTATTAATATTGAAGAAAACCCAAATGGGTTGGGTAATTTTTGTCCTCTTTCTGACCGGGTTCCTATCTCTTTAGTAAATTTGGCTTCGAACCAAATCGATGTGGCAAATGAGTATGTCTGCGATACTTTAGATTCCCAGAGAAGTGCTTCTCTGTTGGTACCTCAGGTAGATATGGTGTCGGACAGTGTCGATGGCGGGTCAATTAAAGGCTGCGACTTTCTAATCTCTCCTAGATCCTCGGATGTAGTGTTGGATCACAATAAACCGGTAAACTCTCACCCTGATCTTTGTCTGTCTATTTCAATTAAGGAGAACAATTTGTCTTTTGATGTTGCGTATCGGAAGAGCCTGCAGAGACAAATCAGAGATTTCATTGATAATCTAGGCAAAGAAATAGCCTCGAGTTCGACTTCATCTAGTTCAATCCACGGGTTAGTCAATCTCAACTACATTGAAGAAGCGTTAGCGGTGTGGGGGGTAAGTAAGATGTTGGGTGTCTCTTTTGTGGGTGGGAAGAAGGCTCTACTGGATAAAGTCTCGGCTTTTGAACAAACTTCTAGGTCTTGACTGGGTAATCTGCCTTTTCGTGGTTCTACAGGGTTGTCTTATCTTTATTAAAACATGAAGCTTTCTATAGTTAGTTGGAATATCAAGGGTTTAGGAAGACATGAAAAACTCATAGTGGTAAGCAAGGTGGTTAAGGAAAAGAAACCAAATCTTGTTTTCCTTCAAGAAACAAAAACTCTTAAATTTAGCAATTCGGTGTACAGAAGATTGGGATGTCACAAGGGGATGGATGCGGTCTTTGCGCCTTCAATAGGATCCGCATGTGGCATGTTAGGTTCTTGGGATTCTGAATTTCTAAAGGATCTGATCAGATTCGTTAGAAATAGATTCATTGCCGTCATTGGTAGGGTAGTCAATTTGCAGCTTAAATGCGGTTTTGTTAATGTTTATGGACCCTCAACTGATTCTGAAAAAGCTATTTTTTTCGAAGAGCTTTTGGTTTTTCTGGCAGAATTTGATATCCCGTGGTGCATCGGTGGAGACTTTAACGTCTTCATAAATATTGATGAAAAATCTGGTCTTTCTTGGAATTTTTCGAATATGGATATCTTCAGGAGCTTTTTGTAGGAGGCATATCTGATGGATCTACCTCTCCAAGGTGGGAGGTTTACGTGGTCTAACAATAGAGACCCTCCCACTTTCGTTAGACTTGACTGTTTCCTCGTATCTTCTTCTTTTATGAAAGCCTTCCCGAGCATTACTCAACTTCTTCTTCTGAAATCTATATCAGATGAGATAGATTGGGGGCCTAAGCCCTTTAAAATTTTCAACTTCCTTATGGATGAAGACATGTTTGATGATGTAATTGTGAATGTTATGACTCGTTCCAAAGCCGGTAATCGAAAGGTGGGTATTCTTGGTTTGTTGAAAAGATCTAAGGAAGCCATTAAAAGGTGGCCGGGTGCCAACAGAGAAAATTTGGGGATTAAGATCAAGGACTTGGAGTCCCAAATCATGTCGTTAGAAAGGAATTTCCAGCTGGGAATTGGCCCCCCTAATACGTCTAAATTAATTTCCAATCTCAGATGGCAACTCTAGGGTCTATTACGTAAGGAGGAAAGGATTTGGCTTCAATATTCAAGACTAAAGTGGTTTTCTAATGAAGATCGAAACACCAAGTTTTTTCATTTAACAGACTCAAATAGGAGAAGAAGGAATTCGATTAATATAATCAAATTGAATGGGGAGTTGATCTCGGATCCAAACCGCATCAAAACTAGTATCTTTGATTTCTTTTCTAGAGTTTATAATGCTGGAAACACTCTAGAGGTGGAAGATCTTAATGTTGAATTTTCCAGGTTATCTACTGAACAAGTTGAATTCTTGGAAGGTCGATTCACGGAAGGTGAGGTGTGGGAAGCTATCTCGTCTATGGAAAGCTCTCGGGCCCCAGGTTCGAATGGATTTAATATGGGATTTTTCAAAAAAAATATTGGAAGCTTTTGAAACCTGACTTGATGAACTTCTTTGGTGATTTCTATCTTGTCAAAGATTGGGAGGAAGGAGTCAACCACTCGTTCATCACTCTCATTCTTAAAGTTTCTGGCCCGGAAAGCCTAAATGACTACCGACTTATAAGTTTGGTCGGTGGTATATACAAGATTCTATCTAAATTCTTGTCTAGAAGATTTAAAGGTTGTCTGGATTATATTATCAATGATTCTCAGTTTGCGTTCGTAGCCGGTAAACAGATTTTGGATTACTCTTTTATAGCTAATGAAGGAGTCGACTACTTACAGAAAATGGGGCTTAAGTGAGAGGTTTTCAAAATTGATTTCAAAAGGGCTTACGATACTGTTGATTAGAAGTTCCTAATTCTGATTCTAAAGAAAATGAGATACGGTGAAAGATGGTGCAATTGGATACTCAAGTCTATTTCTTCTACGACGGTCTCGATTTCAGTCAACGGTTCTCCAACTCCTTGTTTCTCCCTAAGGAGTGGTCTTAGGCAAGGGTGCCCCCTTTCCCCGATGTTATTTAACGTGGTAGAACAAGCTTTATCCTTGTTGATCAAGAAAGCTATGAATCTTGGTTTGTTCAATGGCTTCCAAATTGGTCGAGGTAAGGAATCAGTAACTCTGTCTCAGTTGCAATTTGTCGACGATCTTATATTTTTCTGTGGAGCTTCTCTAACGCAGTTGAGGAACATTAAAAGAATCTTGAGAATCTTCGAGGTAGCTGATGGTCTTCAATTAAATCTCAGAAAGTGTAGACTGTTTGGCATTAACCTTGAGCCTGATGTTCTGTCACACTAGGCGTCAAGTATTGGCTATTTTGTTGGTACTTTCTCGGCAGAGTATTTGGGGCTTCCCTTGGGCCCTAAAAGAAATTCAATACTCCTTTGGGAACCAGTTATCAGCAAGTTCAACTCCTCTTTAGCAGGATGGAAAGGATGCAACTTATCCTACAGTGGTAGACTAGTGTTGATTAAATCGGTGCTTTCCTCTCTCCCGACTTATTTCCTTTCCATCTTTAGAATGCCGGTAGAAGTCTCGAAAAAGCTTAATGGAATTATGGCTCGGTTCTTGTGGTGTGGACTTTGTCCTCAAGCAAATATTTATTGGGTAAACTAGGCATCAATTTGCAAACCTCTTGAGTTGGGGGGTTTGGGGTATGTAATTTAGATCTTCTGAACCGAGCGTTGCTTGGCAAATGGGTTTTTAAGTTTGATGCCGAGGAGGAAAGTGGGTGGAAAAGCGTTCTCTGTGCTAAACTAAATATGGAGCGATTGTCGATTAATTTGGATTCTAACCCTCATAGACTATCTTCTTGGATATGGAAGGGAGTTGTGACATCTTTCTTCAAACCGGATGATGTGGGGATTTGCTTACAGGAAAATTCTAAAGCTCGGGTTGGTGACGGAACATCTATTTATTTTTGGTCCGATGTGTGGCTTGTAAAGCCCCTTTGCAATGCAGTTAAGATTGCAGAGTTTGGATCTAAACTTGGGAATGTATGGACCTGGGAAATTCCCCTAAGGTGTAGGCTTTTCGATTGGGAACTTAATCAATGGAATGAGCTTTTAAACCAACTTCATAATTTCTCGTCTGAAGGTTTTAATCTTGATTGCATGGTATGGAAAGCTTCTGGCAGTGGTCTTTACTTGGTTAAATCTTACCGAAAACTATTTTATTCCTCCCTCGCTAATTCTCACGTTTGGCGTAAATATGTGTGGCTTGGAGTAGCTCCTCCTAAAATTGAATTTTTTCTCTGGAGGGTATTAAAGAACAAAATTCTTGTGAGATCGAATCTTGTGAGAAGGGGGTTTCAATTGGCGTAGACACTAGCTGCCCCTTATGTAAATCGAATCGGGAGACCACAAATCATCTCTTTTTTCATTGCGGCATTGCTTGGAACATCTTTGGAATATTGCCATGGTTTTCCCCAACTGCCCTCTTTCCTTTCTGCAGGTATGGCACGAGTCTAATCCCTGCAATTTGGAAACTTTGATCTGGTCTTTTATTTTTTTTGGCAATCATCTGTTCCCTCTGGCTATTGCAAAATGATATTGTATTCAACAATGGGAGGTATGACCCCATTCTAGTATTCTTCTTAATTCGGTACAGAGTTGCTTGTTGGTTTAAAGCCAGGTTCAGTGCCTGTTCAATTCATTTGAATGCCCTGGTAAATGATTTGTCTCTTGTGGATAAGTCTTATATTGTGGCTCGGCAAAGCTTTAACCAGGTTTCTTGGTCTCCTTCTCCTATTGGATTTATTAAAATCAATGTTGATGGAGCTATGAATTTCGATGGCAACAAGGGTGGGATCGGAGGATCCATTTGCTCACATGAAGGATCCTTGATCTCGTCGTTCTCGGAACCAATCTCGGGGGGGCTCCAGTTCTAGCTGAGCTGCTGGCAATCAAGCGTGGCCTCTCCCTAGCCATTTCACTAGAGGCTTGCAAAGGTAATAGATTCATCCTTGAGTGTGACTGTACTGAAGCTCTCAAATGGATTCGGGGCGTGTCTTGCTTTCCTTTGCAGATGTGCAATCTAGTAAATGAGATTAAAGACTTAGGTCAGTCTAGAAATTGTGTGTTTCGTTGGATTCCAAGGGTTGCCAATATCAAAGCTGATAGTTTAGCTAAGGCTAGTGTTGGTTAATTGCTACATGTTTTGATTCCTTTTCTAATTTCGACTAGAGTTTGTAAACTTTTGGCGTTATTGAATAATAATTAGTGGCACTCTTTTCCTCCTTCTACTGTCGGTTGTATATCCTCGGATTTAATCGTTATGAAAGGTTTTTAACGAGGTCAATATTCTTATAAAAAATATCTCAAGAATCTTCCATTTTTGATATAACGAAATCACTTGAAAAATTGTTATTGTGAAAATTCCCCCTTAGGAAAATAATTTTAGAAAAGAGAATATTTCTAGAAAATATTTAAAGCCCTCCCTTTTTCTTTTTGCAATTAAAATTTTCAAACCTACAGTAAAACTTCTATAAATTAATAAACTCTATTAAATAATAAATTTCTTCGGTCCCGACTTGGGCAAATGTAAAAAATCATCAAATTCGATAAGATAATAATATAATAATTTTTTGGAGATCCCCTTTATAAATATAAAGATCCTATCAAAACTATAAATTAATAATTCATAAATATTACAATTACTACTTTGGTAACTTGCTAAAATATGAATCTATTGTAATATGTTTCTTTTTAAAATTCAAATCTAATTCAATTTCACCTCTAACTTTTCTAATTGCACCCACAAGTTTCGGTGTTGAGGTCTCCAACTGCAATAAAAAGTTGTGAAGAGTTGTTGTCGCATTCAATGCTTCCTTTCGCGTGACTAGTTCAAGTGGTGTTGAATCATCTTCAACTTCATCATTAGTAGAACTTTCAACAATATTTGTTGAATTGAGAAATTTTCTTTTAATTAATAAATTATTAATTTATCGATATATTAATATCTCTCTAAATTAATGAAATTTCATGGTCCCAAGGGTATTAATTTACAAAGGTTTTACTATATATCTCCCACTTTTTTATATCAAAAATAATTTCAAAATTAAATTTAAAATCACATTAGGTTCAAAACACCAATTGTTAAAAGGTTGAAACCAATCGTTGGAAATTTAATACCAAATGATAAGAAATATCAATTGTTGGTGTAAAATAACAATGGAGAGTAAGATAAATCATTTTTAAAACAAAAGCCCCCCTAATCAAGGCATTACATTTAAAAATTTGATCATGAAATTTAATTTATCCAATACTTTAAAACTTTATGCAAACATACGAATGAAATATGTTAAAGCAAATATGCATAAAGCAATTGAAAACAAAATAGGCAACCAAATATAATGAATTAAAAGCATTATGGTCTTCACTTGTGTGACTAGAGCATGTTAATATCTTTGCTTTTCTTGTCATTGCTCCAACACACCTACAAGAGACATTTACTTGATTCTTGATATCCAAATTGCTTTGGATCAGTAAATTATGATAATTGGAAAAATCTAATATTTTATTGAGCGATCACATAATGTTATTAATAATTTTAATAGTTTAACATGATCTTCATTAATAATACACAAATATAAATACAGATCAGTACATCAAAATATAACCTTGATTGTATTGTTTTTTTTATTGAAACTTCATTATTGAAACATGATCGACCGAGTTTATAAGGGATCGCATTATCTTTAATTTGGTGAAAAAATTTGAGTTTAATCGACCGCTGACGACGACGGCAAGAGATGAAGGAATGACAATCGACACAGTGGTCGACATCTAGGTATGTTCACCGCATGGAGAGAAAATGAGAGGAAAAAGGAATAAGGAAAGAAGAAAAATGAATGCAAATGAAAATAATTACATTTTATAGGAGTTTAAAATGATGTCTTTTTTGTTTAAATTCAACTTTTTTGTAGAAAGACAAAACAACATTGTTTTGACACAATATGTCACGTGACAACGCCGTTAACTATTGAATGAAAGTGTGGCCAAAATATAGATAATTCGAAATTTTAATGATTACATTAAAATTTCTTAAACATCATCGAACAAAATAAAAAAATAGTGATCCAAAAAAATTTATCCGGGAAAACTAAACACATGACTACGTACCATGACCCATGGAGTTAAATATCGTAGAAATTTGATTTGGAATCAGATGTCCTTTGGTTTTAATATAGAACATTGATAGGCTCGATGTACTCCAACTGATTTTGTCAAGAGGGTTGAAAATGCTTCTCAAATTAATTGGCTAAAATCGAAGAATAATAGACAATTGTGCACGATGATTTTTGAGTGGTTAGACTACCGAACCAAGTCGACATCCACTACCTTAGCACATCACTAAAGATTTCTCAATTCACTAACAATGAATTCTTCCCTTTTTACCGGCTAAAGGAGTAACCTTACAACCCTATCTTTTCAATGGCTAAGATAGAACCACACTAATTTTTCTTTAGGCTAAACTAGAACCTCTTTTTTATAAGGTTTGTTTAGTAAACTAAATACCGCACAAGGTGAATGTTTACACAAATATTTCAACTCACAAGAGTACAAAAGATAAAAACAATTAGGCACTCTCTATACACTATATACAAGAGAAATGAAGAAATAAAAATTAAAGACAATTTCTCTTGATCATTATGCTTGGATGTGTTCTCTAACCATCTTAGAATGAGCTACTAGCCGTTTATGGACGTTAGGGGTGGTTTGGAGCCGCTGGGGACTTTAATTTCAGCAATAAATGCACTTTTGGGCTCAGCGGTATTGATACACGTGGACAGGTATCGATACACCTGCTCAAAATAGAAAGAGTCGTTGGGCATTTCTACAAAGGGTATCGGTATACAATACAGATGTATCGGTACAAACCATTGGTATCGGTATGATGAAAACCGTACCGGTACACAATTTGACTACTAGAATTTTCCAAAACTCGGGGGACAAAGGGACGTATCGGTACACGAAAAGTCGTATCGATACAAGCACTTTAGGTATCGGTATGGGTCAATCTGTACCGGTACCCAAGGCCCGTTTTTGACATTTTTGCTATTTAAAATCATTTAAAACATATCAAAACCCCTTTAAAAACATTTCAAACATATTTCTCAAGTTTATGAACTGTTGAAATATTTTTGCAAAATAGTTTAAGTCCAAAAATATGTTTCTTTAAGTTATATCAAAATCAAATATCTCAACAATCTTTCATTTTTATATAACAAAACCACTTGAAAAAATGTTTTTTGTGAAAAATTCACCTTAGAAAAATAATTTTAGAAAAGAGAATATTTCTAGAAAATATATAAAGCCTTCCTTTTTTCTTTTTGCAATTGAATTTTTTAAACCTATCTCTCTCACTTTTTGTTATATCAAAAATAATTTCTAAATTAAGTTTGAAATCACAGTAAGTTCAAAACACCAATTGTTGAAAGGTTGAAACCAATCGTTAAAAAATTAATACCAATTGATAAGAAATGTCAATTGTTAGTTAAAATAACAATTGAGAATAAAATAAATCATTTTTAAAACAAAAGCCCCCTAATCAAGGCATTCTATTTAAAAATTTGTTCAAAATTTGACACTAGAGAGATTCAATTTCACCATTAAATTAAATCAATTTAAAAAATACATGGAATTCAATTTATCCAAAACTTTAAAACTTTATGCAAGCATACGAATGAAATATGTTAAAGCAATTGAAAACAAAATAGGCAACCAAATATAATGAATTAAAAGCATTATGGTCTTCACTTGTGTGACTAGAGCATTTTCATATCTTTGTTTTTTTTGTCATTGCTCCAACACACCTACAAGAGATATTTACTTGATTCTTGATATCCAAATTACTTTGGATCAATAAATTATGATAATCGGAAAAAATCTAATATTTTATTGAGCGATCACATAATGTTATTAATAATTTTAATAGTTTAACATGATCTTCATTAATAATACACAAATATAAATACAGATCAGTACATCAAAATATAACCTTGATTGTATTGTTTTTTTTTTATAAATTGGTTATGTTGTTGTATACATGGAATAATGAGAATTTCTAAAAAGGGGAAAGTGAGAATGAGCATTTGAGAATGTTTTTTTTTTCTGTGTGTACAATGAAAGTGGGACCAAAATGGAAAGATTCGGAATTGTATGATTGGTAGGGAAATGAGAGAAGTTATTTTGGATTGGAACTTTACCCTTGTGGGGTCCTAACTTTGGCCTAACTATTTTTGACTATTGCCTCCTTAATATTTCTTTTTATCAATTATTGTCCCAACTACATCAATAACAGAAGCATTTCTTCCTTAAAAAATTCGAGTGTGATGACTAATGTTTAAAAAGTACTCCAACTAAAAAGTTAAATTGGTAAATTTTTTCGGATTAAAGTTCTACCATTTGAACTAAAAAGTTTAATTACTAATTATACACATAAAACATTGAAATTTAATTAAGCCCACGAGACTTTGGTTTTGATCAACTATACACAATTAAAAATAAATAAATCTAATTACTTTCATGTTGAGTACATATAAGTGTGGCGTATGAAATAAGTAAATGTAAAATTATTTCAAATTGCTACCTTTACATCACATCAGCATATTCAAAAAAAATTATTTCAAATCAATAACCGTATTAATAATTTGTGAAAGTCGAACAATCAAAGTTTAATATATATAATTAAACTAAGATCCATTAATTGGCCTAGTGGCTAAAAAGGTTCATATTGCCCATCTTGTATGAGTTCGAATCCCAGTATAAGAATGTAACACCTCTTTAATTAATAAAGAAATATAAATAATTAAACTAAAATAAGATTTACGGGTCATATTACTTATTTGATCTAAGTTTTGATATGTAATTTTGAGATTTATGCACTCCCCCTTTTCATTTTTTAGTGAATTTAGGTTATTTTTGGCAATTAGCGGATAGTTGATAGCTGATAGCGGATTATATTAGTTGACAGTGGATAGTTGATTGCATTAGTTGATTTGACTAGCGAATTGCATAGGTGATTGTATAAAAGTGTGATAAAATTAACTGATAAATGATAGTTGTTTGATTATTTGAACAAGCAAAATGACATACAATGACATGATTATATTCAGTATTTGTTTGAATAGTTTATTAGTTATCAATACTTTGTATATATTAATGTTAATTAGATTATGAAAATTAAATTTTTTAATATAACATTACTAAGCATATTTGAACGATCTATATATTATTTTATTATTTATATAATTATTTTTAATATAATTTAGTTAATTATTAAATTTAAATGATATTTGTAGCATATTTTAATTTGGAAGCTTTTTTAATTGTTAAAGGTAAAAAAGTCTTTAAACTCTTATATCAAAGCCTCTAAACTCAAAAGGCTCCTAATCACCAAACATCCTAATTAGCGGATTTGACTGGTCCAACCTCTAGAAGTGTTTAAACCTTTAATTTTAGCTCAAAAAGTTGTTTATCAAACAAGTCCGTGTTTTATTCCTGAAATGTTTTGACTATAGATACAACGGAATTAATTTAATCTTGGATTAATTTATAATGAAAGTATGGATATTTAATTATGAATTTTATTATTTTGAGTATTAACATTATAGAAATAAGTAAATACTGAATACGTTAGTGAGACGCATCGTACTTTTCGAAAGAGAATTTATGTTCGAAACATTTACAGTATTTAATTTCAAGTTGAAAAAGATTCCATAAAGGCAAAATGCAAGATTCCTAACCAAACCCTAACCCATGATGCATGGGATTGAATACCTTTTCGGCACACACTCCTCCCCCATCGGAATCGTGAATTTTACATCGTTGATGTACTCGAATTCGACCGAGTTTATAAGGGTTCGTATTATCTTTAATTTCTAACAAAATTGTGAAAACTTTCAATAATCCGAAACAAACAATATCTTATAAATCCGACTCCAAACGTCAGTGGCGGATCCAGAAATATATTTGTGGGTGGGCACATATAAAATCTTAAAATTTCAGGGTGGGCATAAATCACAAATATTACAAAAATTTAAGGATTAATTTTAAAAAAAATTAAAAAAATTAAAGACAAATGTATAAATTTTAAAAAGTTCAGGGCGGGCACAGACCGACCCTATGTTATATGTACGTCCGCCACTGACTCCAGTGATCCTCTCTCGACCTAACTCCGACAAAAGTCGGCATTGCCATGCTCACTTCACATGACCAAGATCTCCTAGTCATATTCCCCACGCTCTCTGGTCTTTTTAGGGTTTTGAATGTGGCTTAAAATTGTCACCTTCCACCAAAAATTCCTCTCAATTGGTTGCAGCTGGACCACCATTGATCCAGTGTTCCTCCACTTGTTTCCTTTGAGAATTCCAGCCCTTTTTTGCTTTTCAAAATCCCTACCAATCACCAAAGTCTCAGGTGTGCCTTTTCCTTGCAATTCATATCCAACGTTATTTTTCCCACCATTACTTTTTTTCTAACATCAACCCTAACTTTTTACAAGCTCAAAATCGTATAAACAGGGATGGGGTCCTAATCGAACGAGCTAAAATATTGAATTTTAAAAATACAAGAGCTTACTAAGTATTTAAACTCAAAATTCAAGAGGTAATGCCTAATTTATTTAATATTTAAACTCATAGAGATCTAAATTGTTATTAGACCAAAAATTTTGAGGAAATGAGAACCCATCCTTCAATAGTTCAACCACAATTTAATTATATATATATATATATATATATATATATATATATAATAAACTCTTTTATTTTTAATTTAACTACTTACTTCTTACGGGGATCAATTTGCTATTAGACTAAAACTTATCAAATATTTAAGATTTATAATCGGGCCTAGACTCCTTTAGGTCCCAAGGGAACTCCGCCCTTGTGCTATTAACTAAGACTCGCAGATTAAGGACTAAAGCTCACATTAATTTTATAATAAAGTGATGAAATTCGAATGGTTATTAAATTTTAGTTTAAGAGTTTTATTTACTTATATTTTAATTTATATTTAATTTTTGAGATGTTATTATTGGAAGATACCGTCACAAATTTTAAAATACAAAATTTAAAAAAATCACTTGTAAGGTTTTTTATTATATAGAGTATTAGTAAGATACATGACCTAAATTTATAATATATTGCTGTTGTTTTATCGCCACGATGGACGGTGTTAGATTCTTAGGGTTATAATTCGATCCTTTAACATCCTTCAAAATAAACATAAATTCTTGATACCTTAATTAGTTTTTAAAAAAAGAGAACATTAAACTTTAAATAATAACATATTCTTTTAATTAAGAAATATTCAACTAATTAAGGTTCTTTTTGATATACATAAAACTTTAGGTAAACTACAATGGAGGTCACTTAATTATGAGTAAGATTACATTTGGGTCACCCAATTATTAAAAGTTACATTTGGGTCACTTAGTTATGGGTAAGGTTACATTCGGGTCACCCAATAATTAAAAGTTACACTTGGGTCACTCAATGATGGGTAAGGTTATATTTGGGTCACCCTTTATGTTTAAAAAATATATATCAATTTATGTATTAGATTAATTAATGATTTCAAATGAAGTACTCTAGTGTTAACAAGTGATTGGGAAGAAAAAATGATGAAATTGATGTATTTTTTTTAAAATATGAAGGGTGACCCAAATGTAACCTTACTCATAATTAAGTGACCTAAATGTAACTTTTAATAATTGGATGACCCAAATGTAAATTATCCATAATTGAGTGACCCAAGTGTAACTTTTAATAATTGAGTGACTCAAATGTAACCTTACCCATAATTGAGTGACCTCTGTTGTAGTTTACCCTAAAACTTTTATGTTGCTTACGACAACAAAACATGCTTTTTAGCGGCGCCTTTAAGCGCTGCTAAAAAAATTTCCGGTGCTAAAAAAAAAGCCGCAAGAAGTGTCTTTAGATCAAACTCCGCAATAGTTAGTGGCGTTTGTGAACAAAAATGCCGTCATATGTCGAGTTATATAGCGGTGTTTGTTCCTCAAAACGCAACTATATACCTTGTCTTTTGTAACACCCGGGTTTAGGGGTTAGGTGAAAATAATATTTTAATATTATTTTGAGTTCGGTTTTATGATTTAAATGATGGTTCGGGTTTGATTTTCAAATAAATTAAATTGATGATGGACTAAGTTTTGGAATTAAACCCCAAATGGCCATGGAACTTATGTCCTTGTGAATAATCTATTTCATTAAGGGCAAAAAGGTCATTGGGCTTTTAAATTAAAACAAAACAATAAAACCCCCAATTTTCACTCATCTTCTCCCTCTCTCCCAAATATCACGACAAACCTCTCCTCACTATTGAAGTTACTGTTCCATCACCTCCCTTCATCGTTTCAACTCCGTTTTTAAAGGTAAGAGTATTTTTGACTTCCCCTCATCCTCCCCTTCATAAAAGTACCCTTCTTTTTCATTTCCATGAAGTTTTTGGAAAGTAGAGGTTTTGAATATTTTGAGTAAAAATGGTGCCTTTGTGTAGCTAATCTTAATATTATGATTTATTATGGTTAGTTATGGAATGTAGGAGCCAAATGATGCTACATATGTAAATTTCAAATGATTTTAATCAATTTTCGGATTTGGGTTTCCAAGGGGTTTTTGGAGGGTTTTAGTGTGGGTTTAGGGGCTGTTAAAGGTTGGAATTTGGGGGCTGTAGGTAGTATGATATATGAGGATCATTTTGGGTGTAATTGATGCTTGTTTGGGTGTTTGAAATGGGAGAATTCAGTGGGTGTTAAGGGCTGCTCGAAAATCCTGTTTTTGGTCTAGTTTTGAGTGTTGAATGCTTGGTAATGATAATCCGGGTTAGTTTCGATGACAAGATATTGATTGTGAATGTTTTGTTTGTGTTTGGGATTGATTAGAATCAAGTTTGGGCACCGGTGAAGCATCGGAATTGAATTCGGAGAATTGAAGGTTGTTGCTTGCTTGGTCTTGAGCTTGGAAGCTTAGGTGAGTGGTTAATTGTCTTAAATGGTTTTAAATTGGTTGGTTCCAGTATATGGACTAGGTTGGGCTTGGTAGACCCACTTAGAGTTAGGATTAGGGTGGTAGCCTAATCCTAAGCTTGATCTAGAGCCCTTGGATGAACTTGAATGTATGAATGTATATGCCTTGTATGTGTTGTGATATGAATGCTTATGTATATTGTATTATACATGTGAGATGAGGCATGATTTGTATTGCTTAAAGCATGCATGATGTTGGTTCATGATTGTGTTCATGGTGAGTACGTGCTAAGCACGGGAATGATTGAAATGAGTAATGTGGAACGAGTAAAATATTGGCACTAGTATACTTAAATACAAATGATCGATCATTAGGATGTTAGTGTGTACACATGAGTCAAAAGTCGCGCGTGGCCTTGGTGGCGTTGAGTCACCAAGGAGGAGTACGGGTACGCCCGGAAATGGTATTTAAATATAGTCGGTGATGAGTGGAATCCCATCGACGGGGCGTGAGGATGAGTGGAATCCCCTCCGCGGGACCGGTGATGAGTGTAATCCCACCGTCAGGTAATGGTTGTGTTGTTGGATGTGAGTTCCAACGGTTATCCGCGTATTTGAGTCATATCTAGGTGCCAATGTTGTTGATATATGTATCCATGTGTTGAGATTATTGATCCTTGTGAGGATGTTGATGTGGCTATTTATGTTGAGAAAGTTAGAGCTTGATGATCATGACATTTACTTGTATATTTTGTTCATGCATCTTATATTGTGGCTCTTGTGGATCCTTGGTATGTGTGTGTAATGCCTTGGCTAGATCGTGCTCGGACCCTGCAATGTTGAGGTTTGTTTTTAGAGCTCACCCTCACTAAGCATCATTGCTTACGCTCTCTTTGTTCAACATTGCAGATCCTTAGTTCGTGGGTTGCTTGCGCAAGTGGAAGGCTCCGAGTGTGGTTTTTGGCTTGAGTTCATCAAGTATGGTTTTTAAATGTTAGACATGTAATAGTTTGAGCAATGGGACATGTATGGCTTTGATGAGTAGTTGTTGGTTGTTTGAGAGCATGTATGGATTCCCTTATATCCTTCTTTTGCATGGTTTGTGTTGCCATGATGAATTGTAAGTCATGCCTAATTGCTTACTTTGGATTTTAGCCTATGCCTTAAGAGTTTTTACATGTGTTTGAATGTTGTTTGAATGAATGCATGTTGTGGATTGTTGCCTTAGTGTTGGACATGTCTAAACCATGTTGAAGCATGCTAGTATAGTTGTTATCCCCTAAGTTGCTTGTTTAGCTGTTGTATGGTGTTTTGGTGGTGTTTTGGGGCACCCTTGTGCCTCAAAACAGCCCAGACGAGTCTGCAGACAGGGGGCGTTTCGGAACGGGTCCCCCTGTTCCGGAACGGTCCCTTTGAAAATGGCCTGCCGTTTCGAAACGGATGAGGGAGTTTCGGAACGTTTTTGCTACTGGAATTTTGAGAAATTGGCGAGATGTAGCCGTTCCGAAACGGGCCTTTGGTGTTTCGAAACGGTCAATATCTCGTGGTCAACGAGATATTGACCGTCAAGGTCGTTCCGATACGGGTCACCCCTATTTCGGAACGGTCACCTTATGGTTGACCCAGGGCCGTTGACCAAGTCAAGGCGTTTCGGAACACCCTAGGGGCGTTTCGAAACGGACTGCTGTAATGAAGTAAAATGGACTGTTTATGCTTTGTTTGGTCGGTGAATGTTTCGTTGTTTGTATCTTCCGCTGTTATGCTCCACTTAGGGATTAAATGTGCATCTAGACAAGATTAAAGTTAAAAGAAATTTTAGGGTCGTTAACCGAGGGGGAATCCTTAGGGGTTTTCACTCGGTTTTCCCCGTGTGGCCCACTTGGACCGGTCATCCGACCAGACCGGGACGAGGGGGTTACATCTTTTGTGGCGTTTGTTCATCCAAACGCCGCTATTGACTATGTATCTTCTGCATCCCTCAGCTCATCACTTAGTTCGTCGATCTATATCTACGCTTCGCTTCTTTATAAAGTTTCAGTAAGAGATAACTAGAGTCGATGTGGGATATAAACATTAAAATCCTTAATAAACGTCGCTAAAGTACGCATTTATAGCGACATTTTCCCAAAAACGCCACTAAAGTACGTGCCTATATCAGCGTTTGTCTTACAAACGCCAAAAGTACTCGACCGTGAAATTTATTTGTTTCTGTATTTTTGGAATACGTTTACCCAAAAACGTCGTTATATATCAGTCTATAGAGACGTTTTTTGCTTTGCCGCTAAAAATCCGTTTTGTTGTAGTTTTAGTATAACCCCAAATTATTTGAAAAATATAAATTAAACCCTTCAAAAATTTTAAAATTTTAGTTTTTTAAATAAAATTAAGGTGGCCTATGTTTAAAATAATTAAAGTAGACCCCCGAACTCTATTGTCAAGTTGCGCTATTGATTTTCAATGTCATATGTTTTAGTCAGGGTTAGAATTTAAGGTTAGAATTTAAGGTTTTGCGTGGTAATTTTAGGTTAAAAACTATAATAAATAAAATTTTGTAATTTAAATTTTACGGAAACAATCTATCAAACAATTTCTCATATATATTAATAATTAAAGAGTATAATTTCATTTAATGGGAGAACCAATTACAATAATGGTTTGAATCCAATAAAAAATATGATAGCTGTAAACTTATTTTTTAATATAATAAAGACTCTTATTATTGAGAAATTATATCATGGATTCTCCTCACTACTTTATCTATGGTCCCAACAAATAAAAATCATTCATTTTATTAATTCTTTTCATGTTATCTTTTTACCGAGGGAAAATTCAATTGGTAAAAATTATTTTTTAAATTTGATTTACAGTAAATATTAGTAAATGTTCACTTGGTAAAAAGATCACATCAAAAAATGAATGAAGTTAATAATTTTTATTGGTTGGGACCATGAATAACGTGATAATAAAGACATACGGTATAATTTCTCTTTATTTCGACGAGAAGTTATCTAATTTTCTAACTAATTAATGAGCAACAAGATTCCTCTCGCATACTTGATGATCACTGTTTACGTACCAAAAGGAAAATTCTCTCTTAAAACTAAAGTATCCACCTTATTCTATCATATAATATATAGGTTTTTATTTGATCCATTGGTACTGTATAAATATATAATAATAACAAATTAGGTTCTCAATTTAAAAACAAAAATATAGATTTTTATTTTTTTTTTAACTTTTAATGAGGTGTGTCATTTGATTCACAAATAATATATATTGTTTTCTATTTTTAGTACAATAAATATATTTTAATGTCTGTTTTATGATCTATGAAGATCGCCTTTCAGGAATTTATAGTTATCCTTCTCAATAATAACATCTCAAAAGTCCGAACATGGGTTTTTGGTCCTACCATTGCACCAAATATTTCATAAATAGATGATATTTCTCTTAGAGAACTATATATAGTTATGGACCCTCTCTAATGTAGATGAACTTATTCTCCACAAACTTAAGAATCAAGAGATATAAACCCATTGGGTGCATAAAAGTTTTGGGGTATATTTCAATTGGTGGATTGTGCGGAGATAAATTGGAATCCTTTATTTTAATATTTTTTTAGTATTTAGATAGAATTTTGGGTATAATATTTATAATTGTTTTAAAGGAATAAAAGGGTTAAATTAAGACTGCTTTGCTTATCTCTTATAATCTAATGTTAGGATTATGCCTAACTTTGATCAATTAGGCAATCTACATTGATTTTGAGAATAAAGTAGTACACTTCGAACGTAGGATCAATTCCAAATTCATATATTTATAAATAAAGAACAAACTTTATAAAAAATCTTGATATATATTGAGAGCGAGTGAATTAAATGCATCATATATTAATGAATTAGTGAAAGTTACATTCCATGCAAATCATTCGATGAAATGACGCTATCAAATGAAAAGAAAAAATGTTAATAGAATTCATAGAAAGTAGAAACAACAACCTACATTAACGTGCATGCATATAAAGCAATATAGCGTTTCTTGCGAATTTTTTTTAAACAATGGCAGCTGAATTTTATTAAATGTCATAAAAATATTTATAAATACAATGCATCAAAGAAAAGAGAAAGGGGACAAGTACATCAAAAATTTCATATAAACGTGTAAAGAAAAGCAAACACTTCCATGGATATTATCATACCGTTAAAATTCAGAAGCCTTTATGAATCTCCTTGTCTTTAGTCAAACGAGACGTTTTCTGGGATGAAAAAAGAGTGGTGAGCGAACGAAACTATCAGGCAGATTACTCTGCTACATAGTTCTTATTACATCGGCTAACAAACCATCAAACGAGTGGGGATCAATCTTTTCTATGACCACCGACAGAATCAAATTAGTAAACTAGCGACGTGAGGATCTCCATACGAGCACCAAATTAACGACCGCTAAGGTATGCTAAAATCGTGCCAAACGACAGATAAAACGAACCACAAAAATCAATGAAAACGTGCCACAAAGTCGGACAAAATGCATGCCACAAGAGCAGAGATTCTTATTATAATTGAAAAAATAAAACATAAAAGAGCAAGAAAAATAATGAACACTAATTGTCAACTATCGTCAAAAAAAAACTGCAGCACAATGATCTTTAAAGGAGAAAAATTGGGTCTAGGTTAACCTCTAAGAGTATCTTTTAAGCGTGGAATAATGTGAATATATTTATGAAAAATTATTGCATACATGATTATTGGAGTTAATTATATATATATATTTGATAATATCTAATTTTAATCCTATCTAGAGGAGGGGAAAGGGGACTTTAGGGGAAAGAAAAAAGTGTTTATAGTGGGTCTAGAACTTATAACCTACATGAATATGAGTGAACAAAGATGAGTAGCTTGACCAACCAACCAAATGTGCTTGATCAATTTTACATGTGATATTTAAAGTTTAGAGTTCAAGATTTAAAACATTTGAGCAGTACGGTAAGAAAAGTCGGATTCCATTTTAATCATCTTTATCTCCTTCCTTGGATTATAAAAAATGAAAAATTCAACATGAGTTTCACAGTTTGACCTAAATGATTTGATAAGTATGTTTTATTAGATGTGATTTTGTTTCATGCAAATAATAGAAAGGTAAACACATTTCAGATGCTTCACGTTTGAAAAAAATCTGTTTGCTGATAGTTTGAAGTTAGCCACTGAGCCGTCTATTTTACAAGTTTGAAATTCAGCAATTTGGGTTTCTTAATCAAATAAAATTTCTTTTAGAGAATTTACACATCTAACGAAGCAAATAAATTGGGTTACGACAACCAACAAACATCTAAGAGCGCATCTAGTGTAGTGGTATCATAGTACCCTCCCACGGTGCTGACCGGGGTTCGATTCCCCGGATGCGCAGATTTTGCATTCATTCTACTGTAACAAAACTCTCTTTTTGTTCCGCTTTAGCGCTGTTGATTTACCCATATTTTAACTTAGCGAATTAGCTTTTTTTTTTTTAGGATAAACTATATTAATGACAACCGAACTATGGAGTTGGTATCGATTTGACCACGTGGACTGTTAAAATAATTGGTATAATTACACATTTAGTAATCTTTATTTATACAATCATTTAATTTAGTCTTAATTTTAATCTAATAAAATAAATTAATTATTCAATTAGGTGGTGACACGTGTAAGCATATCGAAAGCATTTCAGAAAAGAAAGAAAACGTTATTTATTAAAAAGAAAAGAGAGAGAGAAGGGGAGGGGAGGGGAGGGGAATCATACTGAATTCATTAAAACATAAAACTTGTCATATTGAATTCCTCAATTATTCATGTTTGTAAACAACATCTCAAACAAACTCGACTTCAGATTAGTTATTTATAATTTTCAAGCAACTTCACTAGCTGCTAATCCTACTAAGCAATATCAAAGCTCGCGTTATTCTCAGTGCTTGTTTCTAAAATGTCAAAGCTGATGTACCAATATCAAAAAGTTCATTAAACTAGTCAAAGAACTAACCCATGTACATGCCAAAAAAAGAGCCACTAAGGTTTAGCTAAAAAGGTTAACATAATAGTGAAACCAAAGTCAAACTCCATATTCCATATAGAGCAGAGGCAACAATGGAATCAGATAATATGATAAGAGCAGCATAATTAATCTCTGGGATGATAAATGAAGAAACAACAATGAGGGTGATTTTACACATTCCTAAACAGTCAATTGAATGAGCAACAAGAACAACTGCAAGCCTAAATCCCAGGAGTAAATTCAAGCAGCTTGGGAAATGTAACGACTACGAGCTATTATCCAGACTAGTCTAGGAATGAAATAAGGCATCTAAACCAAACGATTTCATCAAATGCAAAGCAAATTAACATGGAAAACTAGCAAAATGGAACAATCAATATATACAATAAACATTCAGCTTACATTGAACTAAAAAACCCCATTTGAACAAACTTACCTTCATTCACAGACTCACTCACAGAACCCCAATTCTCAAATTACTGCAAAAACTACCAAATTTCAATCCAATCCAAGCATAAACAAAAAGCTCTCAACATATAGGACACAGTAAATGCAAGGAAACATCGAAATAGACAGAACAGGCAGCTCAAAGCACCTAAATCAGAAAACCCAAAGCGAAAAAAAGGAAAATAAGCAATACCCAGATAGGAAAAGAAGCTTACCAACCTCCCTCGCGGATCAAAGAATCAAAACCAAGTGGAATAATATCAAGACTTACAGATTGAAAGATGTAGTGAATATAAACAGATAGAGAAGGAGAGAGGGGGTATTAGGGTATAGCAAAGCAGAGAAAAAAAGGAGCGAAGAGAGAGAGATACGAGAAAAGGCGAAGACACGAGAAAAAAATGAAGCATGCATTGTATAAATAAAGGGGACTAAATGTGTAATTATACCAATTATTTTAACAGTTCCGTTAATTAGTTATGTGTTATATTTAACACAACTGAAAATATAGTGGTTAAATCGACACCAACCCCATAGTTCGGTGGTCATTAGTATAGTTTACCCTTTTTAAAATCAATACAAATAGTCTTATTTCTAAGATTAATGCATTAAACTTAAGCTTATACAAAACTCATTTTGTTCTCGGTCAAAAAAAATAAAAACCAAAAGCTCCAGAAAGATTCCATCTGAAACTACATACATGGACCTTGGATACGGTTGTATTATATCATACTACTCAAAGATTTATATGGACTAAAATGAAAATCAAAGATCAAAACACCGTCTTGTGTGAGATTTCTGATGCCTACTGGACTTGAACGACAAAATATTCAAACTCAAACTCCGGATAGATCAGACAAAATTTTGTCCCACAATGACTAGTGGTTTTCATATTTTTGGTCTTTTAAGCAAGAAGAAAACTATAATACCACCAAGCTGAAAACCAAACAATGTTATGAAAATCCAAACTCATATCTTTCAACATAGACATTGTAATGGTAATGATAAAAATAAAAATAAAAATATTCCCTACTAACATTCATAATTTTGGACTAATACCAAAAGGTTATGTCAATTTAATGGTTAAGAAGCAGTAAATACTTATAATAAGAAAAACCAGAGAACAAGTTGAACAAAACTAAAGGTACACAATCACAACAAGAATACATGAATTATTAAGTATACTATCAGCAAAATATTCATAATGCTATTCATATGTTTCAGCCAAGAAGAAAACATCACAAACAAGCACAATGTTCAAAATGTTATGAAAATCCAAATTCATATCTTCCATATTTTCACAGAAGACAAGTCAACAGAGAAATTGCCTATGGTAATTATAAAACTTTCCCTTATATCATTCATAAACTTAGACTAATAAAAAAGCTTAAGCAGCAAATACTTATATTAAGGAAAACAAGAGTAAGAGTTGAACAAAACTTCCCAAAGTTACAATAAAATTCAACTTCAAAATAAAAAAATTATAAGTACCCAGATAAAATTACCCAATTCACTCTTCAATTAGCTGCTCACCTTGATTCTCCATCCTCAAATACCCACCAATATCAGCCTGGTGAAGCACGACAATGGCATTAGGATCCAATTTCCTACAATCTTGAGTACTCTTAGCGGCAATCCCAAACCCCAAAGGCAAATCCGACATGGAAAAAACAACAACCCCATCACCGGGCACAATACTCTCCGTTATCCTCCCCAACCCGCCTTTCAAAACATGATTCGCGTAAAGAAACGACATCTCGGAGGTGGGTTTTAGCCAAACTTTGTGCTTGGCATTCGCAGCCAACAGGTTTAAGCATTCGATGGTCAAATGGAAGTTGCCTGCGTGTGTGAATCTGCCTATGCATGTTCCGATGGAAGCGAGCTTGGGTCTGGCGACGTTGGTGGCTCGCTTCACCAGCGAGTCGCTGACATAGTAGACTTTGTTCTTGTGGAGCCGGAAGCAGTAGCGGCCGGGGTCCTTGTCGGGGCCTTCGTGAGATGGGTTCTCGACTATGTTCTTCAAGTTGCTGCCGATGAATTTGAACAGTTTTTCGAACACCACGGTGGTTTCCTTCTCGTCTAAAGGCCTCATCTTGTTAGTTGGGGGTTTAGGTATTTGTCTGTATATGTTGCCTAGGGTTTTTAGTTTAGGCTCTTATATATAATGTCTTGCATGCCCCTAACGGGCCGGCGCACAACGGGCCCAAGATTAATTTTATCCTTGTTCTGCAGCAATTCCAAAATAAATATTTATTCGTCATAAAAGGTAAAGTTGCTCAATAGTCAATAATGGACTGGAAATAAATAATTCATCATTTAGGGTGGGTTTGATTTTATTTCTTGAGATCTTTCTATAATACATGAAAGGATTAATATTATATACACGGGTAGGGAAAACTAAAAATTTTCACAAGCGTTTTAGTTTTAGGGTATAGGGAGTTAGTTCAGGTATAAGGTTTAGGGGTTTAGGTGTATGGGCTTAAAATTTAGGGATAGTTATTTCAATTTAAGGTTTAGGGTTATAAATTCAGCTTATGGGTTAGGGTTTAGTTTTTAGGGTAATATGGTGAGGATTTAGGTTTTAACCTATAAACCCTAAACTATAACCCTAAATCTTAAATTGAAACAATTATCCCTAAATTCTAACCCCCTACACCTAAACCCCATGTTAAAGTTCTAAATCTAGGGTTTGTCAAGATTGGGGATTTTGGGAGAAAACAATAGGTTTCTTGAAGAGAAGATAGAAAAGCACGATATTTATTTTATTACTTTGTTTAATGAAACAAGCAAAGCGCATCGTATTTTCATAATGCCCTTTACAACAAACTAAGGTCCTATTATATACTAAGAAAGAAAATAAAACAAGAAACTATAACTACTCTACAACTAATAAAACAGAAAATGAGCTAAATTCTGTTAGCCTCCCTCAAGTTGGAGGATATATATTGTGTATGCCCAACTTGGAAATAAGAGAGTGAAACGAGAAGCTTCGTAAGGCCTTTGTCAAGAAATCTGCAAGCCGGTTATTTAAAGTCACGAGCAGCAACCGTGTTAAGCCTTGATGAACCTTTTCTCGGACAAGATGACAATCGATCTCGATATGCTTTGTTCGTTCATGATGAACATAATTTTCTGCAAGTTGAATAGCAGAGAGATTATCACAGAAAAGGTTGGCAGGTTTGAAAGAAATCTGAAAATCCTTAAGTAGATAAAATAACCACTGCAATTCAAATGTAACATAGGCAAAAGCACGATACTCAGCCTCACTAGAAGAACGAGAAATATTTTTTTGCTTTTTTAATTTCCAAGAAATTAAGGAAGATCTTAAAAAGATGCAAAAACCTGTAATAGATTTTCTAGAGTCAGGGCATGAAGCCCAATCAGAATCAGAGAAGGCTTGTAGCTTAAGTTCATTGTTGGCAGGGAAGAATAAGCCATGTCCTGGGTACTTTTAAGATACCTTAAAATTTTATGAGCTGCAGCAAGATGAACAGTAGTGGGACAGGAAAGAAACTGAGAGAGTTGCTGGAAAGAGAATGCTATGTCAGGCCTTGTATTAGTAAGATAGTGCAGTTTACCAATAAGTTGTCTGTAATTAATAACATCATCTAGGGGGTGCCAGTAGTTTTAGTTATCCTTTGAGATCCTCGAGTGACAATAATAGGAGTAGACACAGGTTTGGACCCTAAAAAACCAGTCTCAGTTAATAGTTCAAGGGTATATTTTCTTTGGCAAATGTTAATACCAGAACTGGACCTAACAATTTCAAGACCTAAAAAATATTTTAAATCCCTTAAATCTTTTATTCGAAAGGTGGTATGTAAAAAAGTTTTGATTAAATCAATTTATTCAACATTAGGACCAGTTAGTATAATATCATCCACATATACAGCCAAGGTAATAAAATATTTGTCTAACCCTTTAGTAAAGAGACTATTATCAGCAGCTGACTGTTTAAAACCCTGTCCAATAAGAGCTACAGTTAACTTCTCATTCCATTGTCCACTAGCTTGTTTTAATCCATACAAACTCTTTTTAAACTTACAAACCAATCCATAATTTTTGTCTGTAGAAAAATCAGGGGGCATGTCCATATACACTTCTTAATGTAAGGAGCCATGGAAAAATACATTATTAACATCTAGTTGTTGCAACTTCTAGTTTTTAGAAGCTGCAATGGCTACCAAGGCCCTAATGGTAGTCATTTTAGCAACATGACTGAAAGTACTTAGGAAGTCTACACCAGCTTGTTGAGTATAACCCTTAGCAACTAATCGAGTCTTATATCTATCAAGGGATCCATCATATTTTAGTTTAGTTCTAAACACCCATTTACATCCTATAGTGTTCTTATTAGGAGGTAAAGGGACTAGATCCCATGTATCATTAGATTCGAGGGCTAAAATTTCTTCTTTCATAGCATTTCTCCAACACTCATGAACCATAGCTTGTTTATAAGTTTTGGGTTCAGATAAAATGTCAACATTGCAAATAAATGATTGATGCTGATCAGAAATGTTATGATAAGATAAAACATTAGCAAGAGAGTGAGAAATTGTTCTAGTTTTGGGCAGATTGACCTCAAAATCATGAAACTTCTGAGGAAGTTTAACAATTCTAGACGGTCTGAAAACAGGTATATCAGAAGGTCTAGATGGTAAAGGATCAACATTCTGATTATGAATAATATTATTAGGATGAGGAGAAGAAACAAGTACATTATAAACAACATGAGCAGTAGGAAAAGAATCAGCAGCAAAGATATCATTGTTATTATGAGACTGAACAATATGATCAATATTGAGATCATCTATTGGCAAGAAGAAGGTGTCACAGTTTGGTAAAACAAAATGAGAAGAAGGTTTGAAACCTTTATCAAAAGGGAAAACAGATTTATTAAAGACAACATCCCTAGAGATAAAAACAGATTTAGTATTTAAATTGAATAACCTATAACCTTTCATATTTTGAGGAAAGCCTAAAAATATGCATTTAATGGCCCTAGGGTCCATTTTAGTTGGAGGCTTAGGTAAATATGGAGCATATGATAAACAACTAAAGATTTTAAGGTTATCAATGTTTGACAGTTTATTATAAAGCATCTCATAAGGAGTTTTATTGTCTAAAATAAGAGTAGGAGTTGCATTGATTAAGAAGCTAGCATGCAAAATACAGTCTATCCAAAAAAACCAAAGGCAAACCAACATGTAATCTTAAGGATCTAGCAACACTAAGCAGATGTTGATGTTTTCTTTCTACTACACTATTTTATTGTGGTGTATGAACACAAGATGTTTGATTTACAATACCCTTATTCTTAAAAAAATTGTCATTTTAAATTCTTGAGCATTATCAGACCTAATACATTTTACTTTCTTAGAAAACTGAGTTTCAACAAGGTTACAGAAATCAATTAACAAATTTCTAGCCTCAGATTTAACATTCATAGAAAATATCCAAACAAATCTGCTCATATCATCAACAATTGTTAGAAAATAACTATGACCATACAAGCTTTTGATTGGGAAAGGTCTCCACACATCAATATGTATAATGTCAAAAGTTGAGAGAGAAGTAGATGAACTAATAGGAAATGGCAACTTCTTATGCTTAGCTAAAAGACATACATCACATTTGGACACATCACCAGCAAGAATATCATTATTCATTTTCGAAAGAAAAAAATATCTCACGGCTAGATGGATGTCCTAGCCTAGCATGCCATGTATGCAAAGAATGAGAAGAATATAATACTGCACAGATATCACCGGCAGATCCAACAAAATCTTCTAACTGATACAAGCCTCTGTCAGTCCTAGTTGTACCAATCATCCTCCAAGAGGGAACATCCTATATCAAACAACAATCTTTAGAAAAAAAAATAAAAATACTTGAATTCAAGGTTAACTTACTGACTGAGATTAAATTGAATCCAAAAAATAAAATATGTAAAACTTCTTTTAAAATTAAACCATTGTTTAAATGAATTGTTCCTATATGCAAAATCTGTACTAAGTTACCATTTGGTAACTTTACAAACTTTTCTTTAATGGTAGTATAGGAAACAAATAGAGTCAAGTTATTACTCATATGGTCTGTTGCTCCTGAATCAATGATCCAGGAGGAACAAACAGAGGAAGAGCAAGACAGAATTATACTTGAGTCACCACTTGAAGCAGGTGCAGAAGCAAAATCAGAGGATAAGCCATTCACACTAGTCTGATTTGCAGAATTATGACCAAAGAAACTTTTCTCATGAAGAAGAAACATCAAGCTCTCATATTTCTCTTTAGTAAAAGATATAAGATTGCCCTCAAACTTAGCAACTTCAAATTTTGGCCCATCAACATGCTGAATTAAAGACTCAACAGCAAGAAAATGGACAGAAGACCGTTCATGTACAACATTAGCCTTACTAACTGTTGGAAATCTATACTTGTAACCCGGTGGATATACATGTTTTTATAACATTTTTCCACGGAATGACCAACAATTCCACAATAAGTGCATAAAGGCTTCCTATATATAGAATTAGGAAAAGATTTTTTTTGGTACCTATTTGTGTTTCGATCAACAACTAAGACATTGGATTCACAAGAAGTGGTATTAACAGATCTTTCATGTTGAATGATAATCGAAAAGATTTCATGGATTTCTGGAAAAGGTTTGACCATAAGAATCTGGAATTTCGAAACGGCAAAAGACTCATTTAGACCTCTAAGAAACCTTAAAACGAAGTCTTGTTTCCGAAACTTAAGGGCATCACACGAACAAGAAGATAAAGGTCTTAATACACACAATTCATCTCAAATAACCTTTAATTGAGTGTAGAAGGTGGTGACAGAATTAATACCTTGAGTTAGGGCAAAAAATTCTTGCTGCAAATCAGAAACGCGGATAAGATCTCCTTGGCTGAAGCGGTTACGCAAATCAGCCCACAGTTCATAAGCAGTGTCGAACTAGAGAACGGACTGAGCAATCTCAGGAACCTATCTCACGTTGAAGCCAGGAAAGGACGAGGTTATTACATTTAACCCGCACAAAATAGCTAGCATCATCTTCACGCGGCTCCTTCAAAGAACCATTGACGAACTGAAACTTATTTTTCGAAATCAATGTCATGCGCATTGATCGGGACCAAGAATGGTAATTATTTTCGGTGAGGAGAAAAAAGGTTAAAACGAGAGAGGGATTTTCATTGGGATGTATATAGAATTCGTCGAAAGGATCAAGAAGACGAAAATGGGTGGCAGAATCAGAGGAATGCGTATCGGAAGATGCAACTAATACCATGTTAAAGTTCTAAATCTAGGGTTTGTCAAGATTGGGGATTTTGGGAGAAAACGATAGGTTTCTTGAAGAGAAGATAGAAAAGCATGATATTTGTTTTATTACTCTGTTTAATAATACAAGCAAAACGCAGCGTATTTTCATAATGCCCTTTACAATAAACTAAGGTCCTATTATATACTAAGCAAGAAAATAAAACAAGAAACTATAACTACTCTACAGCTAATAAAACAGAAAATGAGCTAAATTCTATTACCCTATACCCTAAACTAACTCCATATATCTTAAAACTAACTCCTTATATCTTAAAACTAAGACGCTTGTGGAAACTTTCAGTTTTTACCGTCTGTGTATAAAATATTTATCCTATATGAAAAATTCATCAAGAAGTGTAGGCGATTTTAGAAAAGACATCAGAAAATACCGGTAACTTTAGAAAAGGTTATCTCAATTCAAAAAATTTGGTAAAGTGCACATAAAAAAGGATGAACTAAAAATATATTAAAATTGTCGTAATTTTTTGACGACTTCCAAAAGACGTAAAGAAAATATGATGACTTCTAAAATAACTGTAAAAAGATCTGTAGTTTATGAAATAAAATTAAATTCATCTCAGATGATGAAATCATTTTGGCCACAACATTATCTGGACTATTTTGCTGTCATAAAGTCTATGATAAATAGTATAAAATTAGTTTTGTTAGTTTCATTAATAATTGACTAACTTATTGATCACATAGAATCATGATTTTCGGAAAATCGTTTTTGAGATTGATAGTTTGGATGTTTTACATATTCTATGGATCGATAAAGATTTGCTTGGAAATTATATTTTGGCTTGGCATTTATTTGATCTATGACAGCGGTCTTGGGAGGTAAAGTTGAGCCATACGCCACGTGAGACAAATACGGTTGCGGATGGCATTGCCAAACTTGTTAGTCCTAAAAATTTAGAGGTGTTGCATTTTGTTGTACCCCGAATTTAATTCTACAACTTCTTCATAAGGATTTGGATAGGAATTGTTAGGTATTTAGTTGTTTTATTGGCTTTATACTCTATGTATTTTAGACGTTTGATTGTGATTACTTCCATGTGTACTCTTTTTCCTCCATTTAGATTTAGGGAGGTTTTTTAATGAGGCATATGCGAGTAATCCCTTTTTATAAAAAAAAATTTGACTAGTTTATATAAAAAATAGTTATTATTAAAATAAATCATATAGAACTTTGTTTTCAAACTTGAACTTGTAATTAAGATACGGAATAACACACTATTTTTTTATTGAATGGATAGAATAGCAAATCATTTTTTGTGATTGAACATTTAAATAGTGTAAAATTTTATATTTTGTTATAATTATAATATTAATTTATTAGTTGATTGATTTAAATCAGATGTAAAATGTTTATTATGGGAATGATTTTTTCAACCTAATTTTTTCAATTTACAACCTTAACTTTATTTAAAGGACCCAACGTTTCATGCAACTAGATCAACCGATAGTTTATAACTTTATAATTTTTTTGTTAAGAGAAAAAATAATAATTTAATCTCCAATGATTAACATTGTCAAAAATTAATTTTAAACTCATCGAATGGTTTCAACGGAAAAAATATTGTTATTCCTAAAAAATCTAATAAAGAACATATAATATCATATAATCATACTAGAATATTTAAAAAAATCTATTAATTTTAAGGGTTTTGTTATGCGCGTCCCTAGTGGCTGAATATAAGAACCAATAAGATTCATATCATTAATGCTTATTTTACTCTTCTATGAAATTTACTAAAAATGAAATTAATCGCATTCCTAAAAAGTTGTACTTCATTAATTTAGAGTGTTTAATATAACTAATACTAACCTAAAAGGGTTTGGGGCTTATGATTTAAGATTTAGGTGGTCATAGGGGTTAAGTTTTAGTGTTTAGGATTTAGGTTTTTTTGTGGTTTAGGAGTTTACGTTTTAGTGGTTTTAGTGCTTAGGTTTATGAGGTGTGGTTTAGGGTTTATGATGTGTAGTTTGGGATTAAGGTTTATGATTTATGAGATGAGTTTCAAGGTTTATGGCTTATGGTTTAGGGTTCTAGGGTATATAGTTTATGGTTTTAAGGTTTATGATTTTAGGGTATATAGTTTATGGTTTATGGCTTATGATTTTAGGGTATATAGTTTAGAGTTTACGCTATATAATTTAGAATTTAGACGGTATTCAAATATTATAATTTTATGTTTGTTTTTGGGATAATTAATGGAATAATAATTTTTTTTACTGAATATTAATTATATTTACAATTAAAAGGAAAGGAAATAGACATCAATTATAGGAATCTAGTAGGTTTTAAACATAGCCATCAAGATTGTGTATAGTAAAGGAAAATTTTAGAACGGGCGACGCACACCGCTGAACATTATTGTTTTTAGAATTTTTATAATTGCATATTTTATCTTCATTATTTACACATACACTTTAACCTTATAGATAAAGTGATTTGAACTTGTATCTCCTAAGATGATCATCATCCGTTTTTTCACTAGGACCCTTGTCGGGTTAGTTTATTTGATTAAGATAGAATTATATATTTAAATCAATTTAGAATTGAAGTGGGTTATTAACTATACTTAATTCAAACACGTTGACATCTTTTTAAATCACATTGCAATATGGAATTTTAAAGAATAAAAATCATATAAAATATTTATAGTTGAAGTAAGAAATACATAAGTGTCATAATATTCAAATAGTTGCAAAATCATATTCAAGGGAATCTTTAAGACCAAAATATTTAAATAATAATTATGTAACATGTTGAATAATTATTCAAAAAGTTACTAAAATTTTGAAATCTTGTACTTTTGGGATATTTCTATAATATTATTACAATTACTTAAAAAGTTTATAATTCTAGTAACAAAATGTATAGTTTTCGTAAATTGTTGCTTGTAAATAGTTACTTAAAAAGCTAAAAAATAATTAATTTTCATTCTTTCAAAAATGTGTAACATTAAAAAGTAATTACTCAAAAAATTACAATTATTGTAAGAAAACGTCTAATTCTCATAATTTTTTGAGTGCTTATCGAGACTGTGACATGTTATCAAGGAAATGAATAATTGTGTAACATTTTGAGTGATTACTCAAAGAGTTACAAAAAAAAAAAAATCATGTTTGGAATGTTAAGAAAGTTGTGTAGCATTATAAGTAATTATTCAAAAAAATTACAAAATTAATTTTTCGAGTAATTACTCAAAATATTATATGTTTATCAACACATGAGTAATTATTAAAAATATTAATTTTTAATAGATAAAATATTAAAATTTAAATTTAAATCTTTGAAGAATTTGTATAACATTATGAGTTATTACTAAAAAACTATATTATCCATTATAAAAAATATATAATTAAATTAAATTTTTGAATAATTACTCAAAGATTACATATTCTATAAAATAAATAATTCTTTCAACATTTTAAATAACGTGACCGGTGAGTCGGTGACATGCTAAACCGATTATCCTTTTTTTTCCCCTTCATTTTTAATGTTTTCTACAAAATCCCCAAATATTGGTGTGCAAGTGTTTTTTTATAAGAGAAGAAAATACCGCTAAAACAATACAAATGTGAAGGTCTTTAGATAGAAAAATTTTACCGCGCTCGACGAGCATCGATGAGCATCACTAACGACGAGCACCACTAACGACGAGCACTGATAAATACTATTAATTTAATTTATAATAATTTAAAATTTAAATGACTCAACGTATAATTATAAATTATTTAAAAATCAAAATGTAAATTAATTAAAATATATTATTTTATTTTTAATTTTCTTTTAAACATAGATCAAAATACTTATCTACCCCTAAATTACAAAACCTTAATTTTTGTTCATTTGAAATTTAAGCTGCCGTCACCGTCGCCACTGCTGCCGTCGTTACCTCCTGCATGACTGTTAACAACATTTGAATAGCGGCGGACATGGATCATGCCTACTAGTATCTCCGTTTTGGAGAATTAGGGTTGAATTTCACTAATTTAATTATTTTCCTTTGAGAATTAGGGTTGAATTAGGGAATATTATGAAAATATTAGCGGCGGTCAAATCCCTTTGAAATCATAATTTCCCGATTGCATTAGTGAGAGCATCGGTATTTTGAATAATTATGGTTGAATTTCACTGAAACGGTGGCCGTGACGGCTTAAATTTCAAATGAACAAAAATTAAGGTTTTGTAATTTAAGGGTAGATAGGTATTTTGATTTATGTTTAAAAGAAAATTAAAAATAAAATAATATATTTTAATTAATTTAACTTTTAATCTTACATAATTTATAATTATACGGTGCGTCTTTTATATTTTTAATCTTTATAAATTAAATTAATAGTGCTCGTCGGTGCTTATTGTTAGTGGTGCTTATCGGTGCTCGTCGAACATTGTAGACTCATTCCTTTAAATAATATTGGTGTCCAAACTAATTTCGTCATACCATCCGTAAGTTTAAATGGTCGCTGTGTAAACTATCCTGAAGAAGAAGAATAATAGACAAGGTGTGCAAGTGGTTTACTGGTTTTTAACATTAAAAAAAAAAAGAGACGTTGCTTTCGTTGAAAGGATCATTTCATATTTGTTTAATTATTTAAACATTGGATTAGTTTCCACTTCTAATTTAATACTTCAAATTTCCAAATTATGTTTCATAACCTAAGGTTTAATACCAATGGCCAAAACCCAAAGTGAAAAAGAAAAAGAAAAAAAGCTTAGATGCTAACTCTTGCATAGATGGAAGCATTGACCCTAAGATAATACCAAAGGCCAAAACCCAAAGTGAGGGCAAATCAAATAAGTCATCCATTATTTATATTTTTATTATATATTAAACCTTTTTAAAAATAATTTAGTCATGTTTGACAATTAGCGGATAGTTAATAGCTGATTACATTAGCTTATTTGACTAGCGGATTGTATTAGATGATTGCATAAAAATGTTTGGTAAAATTAACTGATAGCTGCTTGATTATTTAAACAAGCAAAATGACATACAAGGACATGATTATATTCGATACTTGTTTGATTAGTTTATTGGTTATCAATATTTTGTATCTATTAATATTAATTAGATTATGAAAAATAATTTTCAATATAATATTACTAAGCATATTTGAAGAATCTATATATTAATTTATTATTTATATAATTATTTTTAATATAATTTAATTAATTATTAAATATAAATATAAATATCTGAGAATAAAAATATAAAAAAACAAAAAGTATTAGTTTACAAATGTTACAATGTAAATACGTGAGATTGAAGAATTAAAATAGAAAAAGTTAAATGTAGGGTATTTGAAGATTTTTTTTTATAATTGTTAAGGGTAAAAAGTTTATAACTCTTATGTCAAAAGCTCTTATCACCAGCTTTTTCAAAATTAGAGGTTTCACCCAACCTGCTATTTCAATTCGCTCTTTATCGAACATCTAAATTAGTGGATTTGACTGGTCAAACTTCTAATTTTAGCTCAAACCTTTAATTTTTACTCAAACCGTTCTTTACCAAATATGACTTTTATTTTTAGAAAACCGAGGCACTAATTATTTGAATTATATATATATATATGACTTTTGCTCAAATGTTCATATATTTTATTGTGTTTTTGTATTTTTATATTATGTAATTGTATCAAGATTGATGGATAATTGTGAGGATATTGTTGTTGAGTTTTATTTATTTATTTCTAGGTTATATATTATTTTGTTTTTATTTCATGATCTATGGTGACATCAATTGGGCAGTCAATGTTTTTATGGCTTTAAAGACAAAAATAGGACCATTGGGTCCTATTATTACCAAATTAGGACCCAAAAATCTATATTTCTCGGTCTAGCACCATTATAGTGAACTCGCCGCAAAAGCACGATGAGTTTTAAAATAATATTATTTTTTATTCAAACTTGTAGTAGGATCCCGGTGAATTCTGAAAATCCCCCCCAATTTTTGTTTAAAACTTAAAGATTAGGGTAATCCTAATACGAACCCGCCATAGGGGCACGACGAGTTTCAACTAGATTAACGACCTCTATGACATTTCAACATAACACCGTAACTTGAAAAAAATGATCGTTGGTCAACGGATAGGAAATGAAATTCGTCGTGCATGCACAACGAGTTCCATTTTCTATCCACCAACTGTCATACTTTTCAAGTTAGGGTGTTTTGTTTCTTATAAATATGTAGTTTGGTTTAGAGTATAGAGCACCCAAATCATTCTTCAACCTCTTGAGTTTGAGTAAAGCAAGTAAGATTGTGAAACCGTGTGATTTTCGTAAAGCCCCAAAAAAAGCAACCACTCAAAAAAATTCGGAAGATTTAAGGTAACAGATTTTTGAGTTTTTAAATTATGATGTTTGTGAGTCTTTTTTGGTAAAAAATTTGTTATTCAATTGATTTGTTACGGTTTAAGGTTTTTTGGCGCAGAATTATTTGAAAAAGAATAGCGTTGTTAAGACGTGAAGAATCGCACATCATGAACAACATGGAATTATTGGTAATAATTTATTAAATTTTTACGAATTTTAATTTGTTGTTTGTAAATGATAAAGTAGTAATTTAATTTAATCTTGTGTTTGTAGACGGAGGAGGCACTATTTCAGCTCCGGTTTCTATGGAGTGATCTGCCAAGCATGAAAATTAGTGGATTTCTGAAGACAACCGGATTTATTTACGCGACAAAGATTCGTGACTTTCAAATCATGTTGTAGTTGATTAATGGGTTGGTGGAGCGTTGGAGACCATAGACGCACACCTTCCATATACCGTGTGGGGAGTGCACAATCAACCTAGAAGATGTTGCTATGCATCTTATTGTTCCAATTTCGAGAATTACTGTCATTGCGTGCAACAATTATATTATTGTATGAATTAGTTGGGGAAGGGACCAAATGCGGATGATATAGCTGGCAAACGTGTGAAGATGATGTGGCTTAAGAGTGCGTTTCAAGTGGATCAAAATTCTACAGCGGTAGAAGTTGAATTCCCTGCTCGGGCCTATATATTGCGCCTTCTCGGTTGGATGCTACTGCTGGACAAATCGACTTCGCACGCGCACACGCAATATCTCCCATTCTTGGAGACTTCGTTCGTAGCAAGAAGATACAGTTGGGGATCTGCAGTAATAGGTATCCTCTACCGTGAGTTGTGCAAGGCAGTGACCCAGACAGTCGTCAATGAAAGATTCGTGCACGCTGATATTGGTGGGTGTGTGGTGCTACTACAATCATGTGTTTGGTACAGGCTTCCATTCCTGGCACCAATTTGCGATGGTCCGTATAAATTTCCGCTGGCTTCAAGGTGATAATATTAATTCACATAATTAATTTTAATGTTGTTTAGGGAAAGCTTGATGTATATATGTATGTATTTGTATTATGCAGACGAGCCCAAAAATTCAAAAAGAAGGCATTGCAGGCCAATTTAATCCTCGAAGTTAGAACGAAGATTGACCTCTAGTACCAAGATTAGGTATTGAAAATTTGCTTTTCGTTGATAGTTGCAAAATTAAATAAATTTATATGTAGCGATTTTTTTATTATAGACAAATTCTTATAGTTCCAATGGATTCCATATTTAGATGGTGATTGTCGAGCAGTGATTCCGAACGAAGCGTACGAAGATGCCGGAAATTGGTGTTTCGTAATGTTGTTGATACATTTCGCGATTGTTGAGATGTTTTACGACAATCGGGTCCTTAGGCAGTTCGGATACCACCAGCCTTTGTCGAAGGAGCCGATCAACATGAAAGACATGGAAGAGGTGGACTTACATGGTAAGAGTGAAGCAGATTGGCCTACAAAATATTCGTCATACATAGCATTGTGGCATGAAAGATCAAACAGGTTGCCTTACCGTGTTCCCTTGGGAGCGGATGATTTCAATTTGTCGATTTCTGAGTACCACCAGTGGTTTGTGGTACACAGTAAACAGTACTTGACGACCCAAGTCCAACGAGATGTTTTTCTTGTTTTGTTTCAAACCCGACAAGCCTATGAAGCATCGAATAAGTCGTTATCGGGTGCGGGGTCATCAGGAGGCAGATCCTGGGGAAGCAGAGTTAGAGGTAGATCTAGAGGTAAAGGTAGACGCGACAAAAGAAATACTGAATCAGAACCGGAACCTAAATCTAAACCTCTATTTCTAGGGTCTGATGTCGACTCTTTTCCACCGTTATATGGGTCCCCAAGTTGGGATCAAGCTCTGCAAATTACACAAGGGCCATGGAATTGGCATACTCCATATAAAACAGGCTGATTGTATAGCGTAATTAATGTCGTGAGAAGAAATTCGTAAAAAAGAATGATACATTTAACTTTTTTCGAGAAAAAACAATGCTTTAATAGGTAGACACATTGGAAGAAAGCCGACATATAAAAAATGAAAATGAAAGTATGGTATAATAAAGAAGATTGAACATTTATAAATATTTTTTGTATAATCGAACATTAGTTTCCACGACTATTTATAGGGGAGTATGAACTTAAGCTCGTAGTGCATGTAGCACGAGTGAAAAGCTTGCATATATTCCTCTACAGGTTGCATCTGTGAAATTTGCTGGGATCGAAATTAGAAATGATAGGTGCAACTCGCCATGCATGGAAGGCAAGTTTTATCATTTCTAATTTCTATCCCAGCAGATTTCACAGATTCAGGTTGTAGAGGAATATATGCAAACTTTTCAAGGCAAGATTCGGACCATTTTTTAAATGCGCGAACGAACGGTGGGCACTCCATCTCATAGATTAACACATGTACGTTATGGTGGAGAAAAAGACGCGGCCCAGAAAACACCCGAACACGACGAAAAAGTTGCCTAAACACCCCTATGGAAGTCATCCTGATAGGTTTTTCAAGGTAATATTCAGAGCGTTTTTCGAATGCGCGATTGAACGACGGACACACTGTCCTATAGATAAACACATGTAGGTAAGGGTGGCAAAAAAACGTGGGCAAAAATACATCCGAACACGGCGAAAAAGTTGCATAAACACCCCTATGGAAATAATCTTGGCATGTTATTCAAGGCAAGATTCGAAGCATTTTTTGAATGTACGAACGAACGACGGACATGTAGTCAATAGATAAACACATATGCGTAATGGTGGCGAAAAAACATGGCCTAAAAACCACCCGAACAAGGCGAAAATTTTGCGTAAACACCCATATGGAAGTCATTTTTGGAAGGTTTTTGAACGCAAGATTCGAAGCTTTTTCGAATGTGCAAACCAACAGCTTTTTTGATATCCAAGTTGAATACTTTTGGCATAATATAATATAAGTACATATGAAACTAAATACATGTAATCATTCAACATAATAAAAAACGGTTAAAATTGTATTTCTCGTGATGTAACTACATACCAAATTAATGAAATAAATCATTTTTCACATGATTGCCCACTTCTTTAATCTGTGGTGGGTTGTTTCTAGCAGAAGGGGGCTGTCAAGATGGAATATTGCACGTAGTACCTCTATTTTCATTATAAAACCTTAGGGGTGTTGCATGGAATAACCATGGAGTCGTTGTCCATGATCAGTTGTATTTGTATGAAGCTGTGTAATGCTTTAGTCCGATAAGAAGACCATGCCGAGACTCACATTGAAATCAGTACGCTGAGACTTATCCAGCCTACCTAATGTTGTAATGAGAGCTTTGTTGGTGCAAATTATCGAAAAAATGACGAATTTTTTAAGAGAATTTACGATCAACCCTAACTATGGCATTAAACAATACATGTTTGAAGATGTATGTTCAAGAACATAGTCAGATAGGTATTTATAGTTGGAAATTTGGGTGTAACTCGCCATGTATGGTTGACGGGTAACCCTCCTTAAGCATTTTTTTTCATTTGTGTCCGGTTCAGTCGCCATATTTATTTTACAAAATGAAAAAAAAAGTTAATACATTTAAAAGTGTATACGACGGTTACAAATAAATGTAAATTAGCTTTCTTGTATTACAAAACTTAATATATTTCTTATATTACAAAACGGTTGCACATACATGTAATACACCAATTTCTGGTACGATTTCACGAAACAAAAATGTTGTAAGGAGAGATTCATTTACTTATCTCATAATGCACAGTTATCTAAATTGTCATCACTTTGCGAGAGTGATGTAAATCAACATGCATTTGGGGCTGACAATATGACTTCTACCCTCTTCACTATGAGCAATGCACCGTCTCCTCACCTGCCTCATAATTTGGAGAGATACAGTCGGCTCCGATCCTCTTTACTTTACCAAATTAGAATATCAGTCTTGTTAGTTGGGTGCTTCACAAAGTCGATCAACATGGCATATGCAGTTGTTAAGGCCCATTTATTACAATGGACGCATCATGTTAGTCTAAGTAATACATTTTAGGCCTTAACACCATGATCTTCACCATGAGCACTTAATGTTTTAAGGAGAACTTCGTGATTCAAACTAAGCTCCACCAACACATGAGATGACCATTGTTTTGAATGCATTATGAGACAATGCAACTGTGAATTTTTTTAACTTTTGTGTTGTAAAATCGAACATTATGTTGGAAAGCTATTTATAGTAGGGTTTTTGACTCTAAAATCGCTTTGCATGTAAACTGAGTTACAAACGTCTTGCATCTGTGATGTCTGAAAAATGCATCTTTCATCCGCCAGAAACTCTAACGAATCTTTCACCTGAAAAATATGCAGAAAGGATGACATGATACGTGGAACTCCTCGTGCATGGATGGCGAGTTCAGTTGAAACTTGTTGTCGATTCACGGTGAGTTCCACATATCATGTCACCCCTTTTGCAGATTTTGCAGGCGAAAGATTCATCAAATTACCTATAAATATCATTTTTTTACTTGCGCTCTATTCGTGTCAAGCCCACAAAGTGAATATTTTTAGAGCTACGTTATTCCGAAGATATAAGCTTGTTATTACCATCAATTCAAAACGAACCAAGAATATTATACGCATCATGAATTCAGACAAGTTACACAAAGTTCTCCTTACACCATGACATATCGCTATTCTTTTTTTCCAGAGGTATTGCGAAACTTAATGTTGTAAGGATAACTTTGTGTAACTTCTCGAAATCCATGGTCTTGATTCGTTTTGAATTTATGGGTTTACCAAGCATAGAGAGCGATGTATTTGCAGATACGGGCGAACGAAATAATCCAACATTAAATTGCAACAACATTGAAATAAATGTACTGACGACATTGTGTTTAATACCTCCGCTACGTAATGTTTTTTTATGTACGCTTAATGTAAATACTTTAGTAAATAATGTGAAATTTAATTACATTGTATTTAATAAATTCGTTTTATTTACTAATTTACGCATGAGATTTTAGTTCTTCTGCAATAAAATCTGAGGCATTTTGAAACTCATCTTTCATGCTTGGCAAGTTTCATGTGATTTTTGTTACTATAAAACCCACACTCTAGACCCCAGTTGTGTCCATTTCACTAGTAGATCTAACACTTTGCTCCATTCATGGCTAAGTTTTTCGCAACATTTTATTTTCTTGGTTCCTATTAGACTCAACAATCAACAACAATATGTCACTCGATGATTTGTTGCAGTTGATATCAACCAAGGTTAACAAATGTACTGAAAAGAAAATTTCTTATTTAGTATCTAAAATCCCAATATCGACGGTCGTTGAACCATACTATATTATGAGGTTTAGCAATGAAAACGACCTACGCAAGATGTTTTATCAACACAACTATGCAGGATCTAAATAAATCCACTTATATGTTATGTTCCATTAGGTCCATGCCGAAGAAGGTAGTTCGTCTGCACCCAGAGAAGCTGCTCCGTCCACATTCGCATCGGCCACAGAATAAGGTCCATCTTCATTGGATGTTGATACAGCTGCTGATGCGTTGCAGCTTTTTATGTACAAACGCGGACAAGAAAAACAACAACGGGTTGAAGAACTTAAATTAACTTCATACGTCTCTATTGACTACGATGACACCGAGCCAGAATCTGATTAACCTTCCACTGCCTAAATTAGTGTAGTTTCATGTTTATGTGTCGGTTATTCGTCTGATGTTCTAAGTATGTGTTACGCTGTAGCATACCTTGCTTTATTCTTTAATTCTGTTAAACATTTTTCGGTAGGCATCATCCTCAATTATCTTTTCCGGCTCGTTAAGTTAGGGAGATAAAATTTACCAACTTATTATAACAACATTGACTAACATTAACATACATATAAATAATTTACTGACCTAAATTGAACAAAATTCCAAATTGCCCATCTATGCGTCAACAATTTATTAAAAGATTTTGTTTCATAAATGGTACAAACTTACCTTTTTTATATTTATTTATTTTAGAATTCTATTATTTTTAAAACAAAACTCGCCGTCCATTTACAACGAGTTACATATTTGCCCAAACGGTGTTATGTTGTCAAGTTACGGTGGTCGTTACCCGAGTTGAAACTCGTCGTGCCCCTATGGCGAGTTCAAATTAGGATTATCCTAATCACCTAGATTAAGATTTAAATGAAAATTTGGGGGGAATTATTTTTTCAAAATTCGTCGGGATCCTATAGTGAGTTTGAATAAAAAATATTATTGTTTTGGAACTCGTCGTGCTTGTGGGGCGAGTTTATTGTAATGGTGTTAGTTCAGAAAATATAGAATTTTGGGTTCTAGTTTGGTAATAATATGACCTAATGGTCCTATTTTTGTTTTTAAGCCTGGGTGTTGCTTGCGTGTAGTGTACTATAAATGATACGCAAATATGGTGCAAGTATACACATCGAACGAGTAATAAAGTGATGAGTGAGTATCGTCTCCGCAGGGATTGGAGGTATTCACGGTTTGCTGTAACAATAAAGATTGAACTTTTTTGCAGATGACAATGTTATAGTAAAAGAGATGATGTAAAATAATGCTGAAGCAAAGCAGTGCAGAGAAAGATAAGATAGCAATATGATGAACAAGTCCCCTTTCGTATGCGAAACTCACTACAGAATGACTGGCTGGGAATGATGGACAACCTAAACTAAGCTTCTTAACGACACTAAGGCTCTTCAGCTATCTTCTATGCTAGGCGGGGTTTACTAAGAGTGTTCCTAAACTATCTCTAGTCAGGAAACTGAGAGTTAGAAATGCTACAGCCATACCTCTCGGCGTAAACTCTTAACACTCCCCTACCCTTCACGAACTATCCTTTTTAGCCCTTGAAACCTATCATTTATCTCTAAGGTAGGTTAGAGTCTGCCTCTCGACAGCCACTTCATTGCTTATGGGGGTTCTAAGGCTAGCTCTCTCGATTACTAACTTCAACAAACACTTAAAGAACGGCTAACTCTCGAGGGCTCTTACAACTTCAAGGAAATGAAAACACATAAGCAAAGCATAGAACATGATAAACACTGAAAAAGCTATAGCATGCATTAAAAAGTACTAAAAAAATCATCCATCAAACCCAAGCCACCTAAAACAGTTCATGGCTGGGCAATATCATCCAACGTATCATTGCGATAACATCACCAAAGATAAAGATATGAAAAGGAATTGCTATAGCGACAGAAAGAAATGTGAACTCCCTCTCCGTCATGGACTGCCCGACTGTCTTAGGCCCACCGCCTCTCTCGAGGCCGGTGAGGCCACTCCTTGGAGCTTCAACGATGGAGGACACCAAGTGGAGAAGATGAAGATGAAAACTTCTTTCTCCTTGCAACTTTCTCTCTCTTCCGCTTCTCTTTCGTGCGACTCCCTTTTCTCCAAGCTTCTCTCCCCTTTATATAGTGGAGGCTTCTAGGGTTTTGTGCCCTAAAGATGCCTTGTTAATCCCAAGGAATATCCACCGACAAGGTCTGCCATGAGGGGACAATGAGGACAGTCTGCAGGTGGGTACCAGCTGCTGCACATGTCAGGTCGTCCTTTTCTGCATGTTCACGTGTTTCTGCAGCTCACGTGCTTCTCACGTGCTGGCCAATATCCACTTCCACTATGCTATACCAATTCTTGGCACTAGCTTTCTCTCTTGACTCCTTTCCTGCGCACCAACAAACCCAAAACCAACCTTCTGAGCAATACCCCTCAATATGGACCAATAACCAGCAAAGATAAAGATGCACCAGAAGAAGAAAATACAACCTAAATGCAGTCTAAATGCTATGGTATGAACTCAAGAACATGCAAATGCTATAGCAAAAAGGTATGAAATCAAGGATATTTGTGCAGTTATCACTGGGCTTATTGAAGTGACATAAAAGTGATGTCAAATGTCGGCATGTAGTTTGACCGACTTCCCTTCATTTGCCTGAAGTCGACATGTAATCTGGACGACTTTATTTTTCATTGTAGAAAGTTTAATAGATCCAAAAATAATAAGAAAGTACAATAGATTCAAAAATATTTCTTTTAATAACAATATATAAAATTTTAATCAATTAATATTATCATATTTATATATACTTAATTACAAATATAAAAAAGTATTTTTATTTTCTAAACTTCAAATACAATATTTTTTGATAAATATTAATAAGGGAAAATTACACTGATAGTTCCTAAACTTTTAGGGTGCTTTCAATATGACCACCGAACTTTTAAAATTTTTATTACAATGACTAAACTTTTAGTTCACTTTCATTACGATCATTACCGTAAAAAAATGTCGTGGCACATTAACTTTTAAAAAATATTGTTAATATATTCTCTCTTTTCTTATCTCTCACGTTTCTTTCTTTTTCCCATTCTTTCAGCAGCCAACATAGTATCTTATAGCTACCATTCTTGTCGTGGGCGCCACTTTCAGGGATAGACCAATGTTCATTTTGGGAAGGGCTTTTTTGTATAATAACATTTCAGGTCCTCTTTAGTTTAAATAGTAGTCAAATAAGGTCACTGTCCCTCCCAAATTTTAGATTTAAAGGCTTAATAAACCTTGCCCCTCCTAATGTTTAATCCTAGCTCCATCCCTAGTCACTTTTATACTCTGCAGACATCATTAAACTCTTCAACTCTGACCAATGTGCTCGTAATAACACCGATACGAGTTCACCGACAACACCATCTATATCCAACTTCAATTTCTCCTCCTCCGTCTAGCGGTTCTTCACATAAGCAATCATCTTCGTATTCTTCAAATAAAAACACCTGAAATCTTTCCACCCGTCCCCAGAAAAGAAAATCAAAGTACCCATTTGATAACTTAGGTCCAATAACAAATCCATTCTTCAATAGTCGAGGATGATGTTGTAAAACCACCTAGCATATCTAGTCCATAACCACATCACCAAATCATCGATTTTGTTCCTTTTTAACTTTTTGTGTCTTTGCCCATTGCTTCATAATTAAGCAATTCTTTGCAATGCAGTTGGGGTTGGAACTTGGATCATTGTGTTAAATTTAGTGCTTTAATTCTGTCATTTGTTTTTATTTTTTCACATTTCTATTTCTTGGTCAAATTTATGATTGTGGATTGAATTAGTAGCGTGTGCAGTTGAATTTTCCCTTTTAGGCACAACTTTTCTATCTTTTATAAAGAATTGTGTTAACTGGCTGGACACTATAGGAGATAAAACATTTTTTCTTTACACTAATTTGTACTGATTACTTTCTAGAATCTCGATGAAATGCTTATTTTTTATATCTATAATTTGATTAGATAGTCTTGGTGAAATCTGGGTGGGTTAGAGAATAATTGATGTTTTATTCAGTGTTTACTCATGTTGAATCTTTCTGGCTGCTACTTGTTTTTAACACTGATTTCTATTTTTTGTCAATTGCAGGATGATACATTAAGAAATGTTGTTGTTGCTTTTAAGGGAAAGCGTTGGAAAAATATAGGTTTCCTTTATTCTTCAAATATCGGTTATTTGAAGTCCTATAACTGGCCTTAAGTCACATTTGTATATAAAAAAACACTTTACCCTATTATGGGCTTTATTCTTCTACAAATTTTTGTTGTTGTGTTGACTGTTAGAAGAAGAAAGGAGGAGGAAGAAGAAGAAAGAAAAGAAACATGAGATAAGAATATTAACGATTTATATTTTTTTAAGTTAATGTACCACATCATCCTTTTTAACGGTAATTGACTGTAGTGTCTGTAATGAAAGTGAACTAAAAGTTTAGTGATTATAATGAAAGTTTTAAAAGTTCGGTGACTATATTAAGAATACTCTAAAAGTTCAAGGGCTACCGTTGTAGTTTACCCATATTAATAATATAAACATTAGAGATTTAAGGTCATTTATCTCGAGATTAGGACACATTAAAATAAGTTTCAAAACTATTATGTTTTTTCTTTTTTTAAGTACCTAAATTATTTTTTGTCCCTTTTAGGTGCCCAAACTATCATGTATTCCTTTTTTATGTGCCTAATTTTTTTTTGCTCCTTTTAGGTGCCCAAACTATCATTTTTTTGCCCATTTTAAGGTCAAATTGAGGCACATACTTTGAGTAAAAAATGATAGTTTGAGCACATATTTTGACCAAAAAATAATAGTTTGGGCACTTAAAGGGACAAAAAAAAATTTAAGCATCTAACAAAAAAGGGTAATTTAAACACTTATTTTAATATTAAACTTTAAAATAATTATGAACTCTATAGTTACAAAGGAAAATAAGGATTTTCAGAGGAAGTCGGGGCATCGGTCATAATCGTTAAAAACACTGTATTAATAAAATTCATCTTATTAATTTAAAGAAAATTAGACAAAAATCAAATGTTGTAATAGTCGAGTAAATTGCTCGATCAACATTATCTAGATATTTTTTAAAATGACGTGTTTTTATAAATTATGTATATACTTAAAAAAAATTATTAAATCAATAAAGTAACCAATAAAATTACTGAAGTAGTTTACAATCAACCTATAATTATGTTGACTTTTTTTGTTCAACGGATAACTTTCCATTAAAAAGAAAAAAGGGAAACAACAGGGGGAGCTCCACACACGTGCCGGAGCCATGCACAAAGAAAACAAAAACCTAGAACAAGCCATGCAAGGCCAACATAATAGCGAAAAAACGAAGCAAAAGACCAAAGCAAACCCTGGTGAAACTGATCCACATGACCAATCAAACCGCAAAACCAAGGGTAATCCGAAGCAACATAAAAGCTACAAAAGAGCTTAACACGTTGAAGCTCAAAATACTCATCCATCGATGACATTGTGGAAGGAGTTGACCAAGGATCGAGATCCGGGCAAGCCTGGAGAAGGCTAAAACAAAACCTCATTAAGCTCATCCAGAAGTGAACTACCACCATTACGTCTGAGAGCTCTATCCAGAGGGAAGCTTCCGACTGAACACCGTCAGTCCTTATCAAGGCGTCAGCAGCAGTACTCCGCAGGTGAGGGGAAGTCGAGATAACAAAACCGTCTCCCAACCCGTAAGAAATGATCAATCTGAAGACACAAAAGGCAATAAAATCCGATAGAGAAGACACGAAACTAGGATCATCAATCAACCAACCTGGCATATTGATCCAAAGGGAAGGGGAAAAAGCCCGCAGAAACCTATAGCCCTTTCCTCCATAGGTTGCAGAACCGTAGCCGATCATGGATTTTTCGGATAACTCCCAATGTAGTTACCCGTGTCACAAGCTTCACCAAGATTCGAAGCATACATATTGGGGGATTGTAACGGAGTACCTTCTTCATTGTCACTGATCATAATTTCCTCATTCAGAGAGAAATTGTCGTCCACACACATTGAAGGGATTCTGGTGATCTTCTTCCCAAATGGATCTATGCCCAGTTCTATTAACCCTGCCTCATCGACCAACATCCTAGTGCACTCCATGGCGTATTTACGTCTAGCCGCTTTTTGGATCAATGTTAATCTTTTTGATCCAAAAGTCTTCCTTTTTTAGTTCTTTCGATATTATGGGTGATGGTTGAAGAAGACAAAACCGATTCTGGGAATAGAGCAGCTTTGAGAATTTCTTCGCTTGCAGCTACATTCCTTTCTGAAATGCACCAGTGTTGCAGGCCGATTTGGATAATAGTTTTTGAAACTTTTTCCCAAAGCTCTCTTCTCTTTGCAGGCCCGAAGAGCTCCAAATTCTCATCCTCTCTCTTTCTCTTTCGATTGCCTGTTACCTGCATCCTATCGAAGCTGCAGGCTAGGAAATTTCCCCATGTATCATTGCTTTGTTTATCGAGAGTTTGAGGATATGGAAGTGACTGGCCAAGGGATTTTGAATCGATATTGGGACCTGGGCTTACTAGACTACCTTGTGCAAGCCCCTTAAGAGTGACTTGCCCTAGGATAAAGTTGCAGCTGCTAGTTTCCCCAGTTTCCAGGAAGGGAAAAACGTAGTTGACTTTGGGATAGGGTGAAGAGACAACCCTTGTTTCCTTAGCTGCATCAGCTTGAGTCACTGACCCATCCTCTGGCACCAGTTGGACAGCTGTCCTAGGAGATTTGTCTTTACTGGCAGAACGTTTGTCGTGTAACGGAGGAGATTCTGTGTCGTGAAGCGTTGGAGTTGAAGTGTTGCAAGCAATTGTCTGATGGTGGTTTGCCCCCGTACGAGGCTCGTAGCCATGTGCCATATTTCCCGGCAAGCTTGAAGAGCGTCACATCGTGTTTGCAATCCCTCTCGGCGTGCCCTAACCGCCCACATCGAAAACAAAATTTTGGAAGCCCCTCATACTTAAAAGCTACTTTCAGCGGCCTAGCCTTTTTCTGGTTAAGCACGAATCCTATCTTGAGGGGATCTTCAACACGAATGGCAACCCGGATGCTTACCGCTTCTTGCCAAACTGGTTTGCTGACCATTTCGAGAGATGATCCAAAGAAAATTAGGAACAATTTCCCAATTCTCCTGACATTGTCCGTTGTACTAAGGCCAATTGGAAGGTGGTGAATTTGCACCCAAAATTCTTCTGTGGAGAAATCAATTTCCTCGAGTGCTCTCTCAGGCTGCCATTCTTTCAAAATTAGCAAGGAATCTTGTACCGACGAGGGCCAGCAGCCGAAGATACGAAGCCTATCGTTGGCTGAGTTAAAGATAAAGAGGTAGAAGTTTCTACCCAGCTCATGGCACTCTAGCTTTTCGCATCTCCACGCCTTTCTCAGGATGGCTGTTAGAGCCAAAATTCTTATAGGGTTTGACGTTAACAGCTTACCTACCAGGGACATGTTTCCGAGGGTAGCATTTACTTCGTTGTCCTCATTTAATTCGAGTTCGTCAATGAACTCCTGGCTTAGCAGGCTCGGGTCAGTTGGGTTTGAAGGATAGTCGTTATTAACGACTTCTGTACTCAATGCGTTGCTGCAGTGCGTCATGGTCGATGTAGGGAAATGATAAAAGTTAACAGGCAGGGAATAAACGTGCAAAAATTTGTTTGGAAATTAGAAGAAAAGGAAAGCTCGTGGGGTACAAGGAGAAAACTAACATGTGAGAACAACAACTTTGATAGTAAGAAGCAGTGGCTCCAAACCACCTCTGCAGCCACGAAGAGTCACACCATAATGCTCAAGTTTTCCTCCTGTAAATCTTAATGGTGAGGAGAACAAAGAAGACAAAGATGGACGCTCACTGGAAAAGAGAGAGAGCTTGCCCTGTCCTATAATTATGTTGACTTCCATCGATACTGTAGTAATGTTTTTAATTCAATAAATGATTTTTGAGATATCTTATTTGAGGTAATTCTAGAATCTAGTAGAATTACGGTACGACTAAAGTTCGACACTAACTAAAATATTATGACTGAATATAAAATGTTACACACAATCTAAAATATTATACTTTTTAGTAATATTGTAGGTTGGTGACACGTATCTCTAAAATATCGATACTTGTAACTTTTTATAACATTTTAGGTTAGATGTTAAGTAACGAAACTTGTCACTTTTGATAACATTTTAGATTAATGTTAAGTATCGAACCTTATCTCTAAACATCGTATTGTAGTCGGACAGTCAGCCTGCTGTACCTTAAGACTTCCCATCCTTATTTGCCTATATATTGAAAATCTCTGTTATTCTCTGAACCTCCGAATGTTTGTGTAATTTCCTCTGTTTTCTCGGTTTTTTTGTTTACTTTAAACTCGCCGCTGCAAAATAGGAAAGAAAAGCCTTCATTTCTCTTCCTAAAATTACTTAGTAATTTCAATGGCGGCCTTTCACTTCACCATCCGCCCTTCCCTTATTCTCACTTTCCTTCACTTTTCTCTATTTCTGCTTCCTCATCCCTCAATAGTCTTATCTTTCTGAATCCCTTTTCGCCTTTTTCAAGTTTAGGTCTTTTTTTTTTCAGCTTGGTAGCCTAAACCTAGTGAGCAAGAGAATTCTGGGGTTTTATTTTTTTTGTAATAAAAGCGTGTCTCTTGCAATGGAAGAGCCAAGGCAGTTGCGAAGGGCGTTGCTTGATGCCACCGCCGGCGCCATTTCGGGTGGTATTTCCCGGACGGTTACTTCTCCTCTTGATGTTATTAAGATCAGATTTCAGGTAAAAAATATATATTTTTTAGTTTATTTTCATGTGAGGATATTCTGAAGTTACTCCAGTTACCATTGCATTTATGAAATTGTTTATGGGTTTTGGATTTGTTATCAATATTTTTAAAAGGTAATATGAATAAGCACAAATTGGTGGGTGAGAAGTGGAAGGAAAAGTGGTCCCCTGATCCATTATGCACAAATTATAATTATTTTAAGTTGGAATGATAGAAAAGCAAAAGTGGGAAACGAACTGAAAAGAGAATAGTGGAAATTAGACAATTTTGACTCTATTTGTGCATATTTGATTATTCACACTTTTTCTTCAAAATACAGGATTCTTCATAGTTTTTAGATTTGATATTAAATGTATAATTACAAAATAATTTATAATTTTTAGTTTTTTTAACTTTACTAAGCAATGATTAAAATGAAAATCTTTCCTATCATGGTAGAAAGAAAGCTTATGCTTTCTATTTTCTTTTTCATTTTCCCCCACTCTATTGTTATCCACTCAACCAAGCAAAACTTTTGTGAGAAAGTTGTTAGGCCTAAGTAGAGTATTAATTTAATCAAGTTGAATGTAGTTTGTAATGTTGCATCTCACAAACATATACTTGACTTGACTTGATAAGTGTTAAATACTAGTTGTGGGAACTTGGAAAATGGTCATAATATTTAGTTAAATCATCCTTGAAATATTGACTGTAATTTAAGCTAGTATACAAGTTCATGTCATTGGGTGTCAAACAACAAAACTTATTTTCCCACCACTTGATGTAGGCTATTGTATCACATTGCATAATTCTATAGTACTTTGGAACATATCCTCATTAGAAATTGTGTGTTTCTTCTATAATTTCAAACCACATCCTATTCGGTTGTCCATTTCAACAATCCTTCATTCATTCACATGTTCTTACTAGAGCATATGCTCGTCTCCTTTCCTCAATTTATCCACACTGCATAATATCTCCATCTCGTCCCATATGCACCCCGTTTATCGTTTTATGTTCGCACTTTAGTGAAGAATTTCATCTTAGCCAAACTCATGTTAATGCCTTTTCCCCAACATAAGGAAGTTGTTATTTTCCCATGCGCATAGGTTCAGTTAGAGCCCACAACTTCATTGGCTTTGCTTCGCAGAGATCTTCCGGGATCATCAAAGTACACTGGAATGTCTCAAGCAACAAAGGAGATATTGAGGGAAGAAGGTTTACCGGTATGAAGGCCATTTTCTTCTAGGCTGTATGTTTATTTTATTGATTATGACTGATTGTATTATATAAAGAGCTTATTCGTTTATGTAGTTGGCAGCATTGTTAGTTAACATTTTCCTTTCTGTGTGGTGTATGTGGACTTGCCTGAGACTCTGTAGATTTGCTGTCTTTTTTTATTCATTATACTGGTGCTCATGACAGGGTTTTTGGCGTGGTAATGTCCCAGCTTTACTTATGGTTATGCCATATACTGCTATACAATTTGCCGTGTTACACAAATTGAAAACACTTGCTTCCGGTTCTTCCAACACAGGTACTTTATGGTGCCTTTTCCCATGAATGATCAAAAGTGAGGAGTAATAGATGATATCTTGGGACTTGAGAGTAATCCGGGTCGTACAGCTAGTCAATATTGAAGCATAAAAAACTACTTATGGCTTTCTGTCCTCTGTTGTATATTGTAGATTAGAGTATTTGACTTTATTGTATCATCTGACAGTCTCGTCTTACATTATGCTCTGCTATGGCCTTGTTTTATGATTGTGCAGCGGAACACCTTAGTATAAGTCCTTACCTGTCTTATATCAGCGGGGGGTTAGCAGGTTTTGCAGCCACTGTTGGATCTTATCCTTTTGATCTTCTTAGGACTATATTAGCTTCGCAAGGTGAACCTAAGGTATTCACTTGACCAATGCCATATTGTCATTTTCTGCTTTGACAAGCAATTCATTCAATTGTGCGAAGGACATTTACTAGAAAATTTCTGGGAAGCTAATGTCTGATACACCCTAATGAGTGTTACCTGCAAAAGCTTTGATTTTTTTCAAGTCAGTTAATTTATTCAACACCTCCTGTATCCTGATTACATGTAGGTATATCCCAACATGAGATCAGCATTCTTTGATATAGTTAGTACTCGTGGCTTTAGAGGATTGTATTCTGGGTTGTCACCAACATTGGTTGAGATCATTCCCTATGCTGGCTTGCAGTTCGGCACATATGATACATTTAAGCGTTGGACTATGGTGAGATTTTGTTGATTTATGGTATAAGTCATATCTGCATCCTTGTCATCTTGTTCTTGTTCGAGTGTTTTACTTTCAAGATAAGGAAACATGGGGATTTGATCATATATGTTAAAATCGTTTATCCGATTGTCTAAACATTCTATTTTAGTATTCCAATAGAATGATGCATAGAATCGATAATACATTTCCGGAGTGTTATTGTTTATTACAAAGTTTAGTGAATGTTAGATAAACCGGAATTTCTTGGATATTTTTATTTATTTTCGGTGTATGTTTAGTCTTGTTCTGAAAGTTTGAACATTTATATTTGAAGAAAAAAAAGTTCCTTTTTAATGTATGGTTCTGGTTTTTACCTTGTTATCGCCTTAGGCAAGGAATCGGAGATTGTTCAATACAAGCTCAACCACATATCATAGCCTTTCAAGTTTTCAACTTTTCATTTGCGGGCTTGCAGCTGGTACTTGTGCAAAACTCGTATGTCATCCTCTCGATGTAGTCAAGAAAAGATTCCAGGTATATCTCCATACTTCTCGGACCTACATTGCCGGCATATCACGATCTCCGAATTTTTAGATAAATATCTATTTGTTATATCTAGTACAAAGTATTACATATCATATGCTCATTTCCTTTTACATAGTGTATACGTGCAAAGGCGGACCATATTGCTCCCCCCTTTCAAATTTTTTTATTAGGCCCCAAACTTTAGATAATTCAATCAGGCCCTCCGGATTGTTTTGCCATGATCCGCTGATGTTCACGTAACTATGTTGTCATTGGCTATTGCAGATTGAAGGACTACAAAGACATCCAAAATACGGTGCTCGAGTGGATCCGCACGCTTATAAGAATATGTTTGACGCCTTAGGACGAATCTTGCAGTCAGAGGGTTGGCATGGTCTTTATAAGGGAATTCTTCCGTCGACAATCAAAGCTGCACCAGCAGGTGCTGTAACATTTGTGGCTTATGAGTTTACATCAGACTGGTTAGAGTCCATTTTGGGTTGAAATCTAATGTAATTAGCTTCTTCGTTTTCATAGGATAGGAAAAAGGGGAGGGGGTATGAATATGATATTAAAACATTGTTTACAGGCAGTAAGTTCATGTGAGGGTGAATGAATCCAAGATGTTTGAAATGAATGAAGTGCCATTTCTATAACAAAAAACTTCAAATACTAAAATGATAAAAAAAAATCTTTCAAGCATCAAAGTGATAAATGAGAATAACTTTGGGAGCTAAATTAGAATATAACCCTATTATACAATGAAAGTAGCAAAGCTTGTAATGATAGCAAAATAAACGGCATTTTAGTATCTGGTATGTTGTTTTCACTTTCCAACTCGGCTGATCCTCATTGGTTCCCTAAAAAGAAATCACTCTATAGTAGATCTAACCCTATTAAACGGACAATTCTAAAAAAACAATGGCTTAAAGACCAACTAAATACATGTCATCTAATAGAGGCCATTGGATCAAGCTGATTCAGTATGAACTGTAGGATTGAAGAAGAAAAAAAAACATGTTACCCGGTGAACCGGTAACCATGAAATAAAGCAAAATAAAGCCAGATTAATTAAGAAATACTAAGTTAGAGTTTCTTAGATGAACTTCGTTACTGTACACCAAAATCTTGCCATGCATTAGAATTGCTAACTCAACTAAATGTGGCCTTTTGTTTCTTAATTTTAACTCTTAATAGTTTTAGAACATTGAATTAGTAATAGAACGAAACTTAACAACTTCAAAATTTTACTATTAGTTCCAAATATATTTAAAGTGTATGAACTACCAAATTTTTAAACAAACACAAAAAGTTACAATTACTGTTATTGCTATTACAACTCAAAACTTGGTTGGTAAATATAAATGTTTGAGTGGGTATTAAGTTGATGCTGTTATTCTTTTTTGCAGGTCCATCTACTCTTTTATGGGAGTGGGCATGGTGCTGTGTTAGGATTGAAAAAGCTTTTTAAGTATTGATTGAAGATAAACTTTCAGTTATGAGCGAAGGAAGAAATAGAACTACTGACTCAGACAAAATAAAAGAGCTTTTTTGTTTCTTAAAATTTCTTTTGTGGGAGTGGGCATAGGTAAACTGTGATGGAATATTTTTTTAAAGATTATGAATTGTGGGTGATACAAATGCTTAAATTTCTAGTCATTGCTTTGCATATCGGTTTCAGCAGTTCTCATCATTATATTCATAAGTGCTTCTGTATTTGCTTATTTCAACAAGGAATCTATAACAATTAGGTTTTTTTAATACGAACTTAGGTTTGAGGTAGGTTAAATCTCCTTTGCACCATTATCATTTAGTCTCGTACCAATGCTCAAATTTTGTCATTTATCTTTTCGTTAACGATATGAAGATCGCAGATTATTTAGATGTGGCTATTATGTCATCGGAGTTTTCTACTGTCCGATAAATGACATGAGAGTGGGAAATGCCGCAATGCATTACTTCATGAGTTTATTCTACTATGTCAGGAAATCTTGAAGAAAATGCTAGTATTGTGTGATTGAAATTTACAAAATGTTGGAAAGGGAGTGGTCCTTGTATGGAACCTTCAATTGGTGTATCATTGCTGCTGCAATCTTGAATTGTTAACCCGTTGTGAAGTTTTAGTAATGTAGCTTGAGATTTTTAGGTAGCATTTTTAAATTTTTATGGCTTTATTGAATTTGAAATGTCAGAATTTTTTGCAACCTTTTAAGTTTTATAGTGACCGAGATGATCTTTTTCTACCTGTGGAAAATTGGATTGCGGATTCGGATATTTGAGGATATTAATCTTTTTCAGATTTAGAAACAACAAATTCGGATAATATTTGAATTTAGATGTTAAGATTATTATCTGTTGCGGGTCCAGAGAATATAAATAGACGTCTCAAATATTTATTACCTAAATCTACATTACATATGCGAAGGGGGATTGTGGATTTGGAAATTCGAATTTAACTCTATATTATAAAATGTAAAATATGTTTGCGTCTAATTAGATTCGGATCTTGATTATTTAAAATTTAATATTGGAACTAAAATTTTTGTGGAGTCAGATATTTAATATATGGTTAAAATTTATGTATGTACACAAATCTTTACACTAAGTTAAACTACTTTGGTCTATGTTTGATACTGTAGGTTAATACTAGTTATAATGGAAATATTCTATGTACTAAAGTATGTATCTATTAGTTATGGCAAGTAGACCTTTATAGATATTCCTTAGAATAACATCTCTGTAGTTATTAGAGAATATTTAGTTTCCTTTATCAGAGAGTCAACTATGTGTATATATTCTAAGTTTTCTTGTGAATAAAGTAGAGAGAATTTCATACAATTCTACATGGTATCAGATTAGGTCGATCCTCTCCATTTTTTTTCCGATCAAATCTCTAAATCTCCATGAAATCTGACTCTGAAGTCAGTTCTCTCCCCAACCATCGTTCTTTTGATATTCAAATGTCAAAACATTCTTATCCTGCGATAACATCCTACAAACTAAATGGTAAACCTGCAGAGTGGAAAAATCCTAAATCTCGACCTTTGAAAGAAGCTTATGTTGCAACTTCTGACACATTGCCCAGCAATTTTAGTCCTGAACAGATTGCTGAACTTCAGCACCTCTTTAGTCGCCTCTCTGCTCCTCCTACCACTACTGCTTTGACAACAACAGCAGGTAGTCTTCCATCCCTGTCTTCAGTATCCTCTTCTAGTTGGATAGTCGATTCTGGTGCTTCTGACCATATGACAGGAAATTTCAGTCTGTTTCATTCTTTTTCGAGCTCCAACTCTAATTCCTCCATTAAGATTGCGGATGGTTCTTTCTCAACAGTGCTTGGCAAGGGTTCCATTCAATTGAGTGATAAAATTCTACTTTCTTCAGTTCTTTACGTCTCTAATCTCACATGCAATTTGTTATCGGTTGGACAATTGATTAATGATGGAATCTGTGATGTTCACTTTGGTCTTACTCGTTGTGTTTTTCAGGAGCAGGGTTCGAAAATGGTGATTGGATATGCTAGGCTGTCTAATGGCTTATATGTCCTTGATGCTTTGTCTTCCTCACATTCTTCTTGTTCCAGTGGTCTCCATACCTCTGTTTTCCCTTCAACTTTACTTTCCAATGAGATAATGATGTGGCATTTTCGATTGGGACATCCCAATTTTTCTTATCTTAAGAGATTGTTACCTACATTATTTATCAATAAAGATCCTTCTTCTTTTACATGTGAAATCTGTCAAATGGCTAAACACACTCGGTAATCTTATGTGCCTTCCCACTTTAAGCCTACTTCTCCTTTTTCGATTATACACAATGACATTTGGGGCCCTTCTAAGGTTCAAAGTATTGCTGGTTCTAGGTGGTTTGTGTCCTTCATAGATGATTTTTCTAGGACAACTTGGACATTCTTGATGAAAGATAAATCTGACATTGAGCACATCTTCAAAGATTTTTATCAAATGGTCCACACTCAATTTGCTACCCCTATTAAAATTTTGAAGAGTGACAATGGGAGTGAGTATCTTAGCAAATCTCTTGGGAGTTTTTTTTCGGGAAAAGGGAATTTTTCATCTCACTTCTTGTGTTAACACACCTCAGCAGAACGGTGTGGCTGAGAGAAAAAATCATCATCTCCTTGAAGTCACCCGTTCTCTTTTGTTTTCAGCCAATGCTCCTAAGTATCTTTGGGGGGATGCCCTTCTAACTGCCACCTACCTCATTAACCGGATGCCTAGCAAAACTCTCTGTTTTAAGGTTCCTACTGCAACTCTTTTCCAACATTTTCCTCACTTTAAACCACTCTCTTCTGCTCTTCCTCTTCGCGTGTTTGGCTGTACAACCTTTGTTCATGTGCAAGCCCCTAATAGAGGTAAACTTGATGCTAGGTCCTTAAAATGTGTTTTTATTGGGTACTCCTCGAGTCAGAAGGGTTACAAATGTTACTCTCCCACAACCAGAAAAACCTATATCTCGTTTGACGTTACTTTCTTTGAGCATCAACCTTATTTTTTAGGGACTGCTATTTAGGAGGAGACATACAAAGAATTTCAGTCCCCATCAGTTTCACAACCCTTGCTTATGTTGCCAACTCTCGATGCTGAAATCACTAGTTCTGATTCTTTCCAACAACTTGTTCCTTCAAATGAAGCTGAGATTACTAACACTAGTAATCCAGCAGACATACCTTCTCCTTTGTCAAAAATGTCTAGCCCTTATACTACACCTCCTCCAACTCTTAAAGCTGTCCCCCACACCTCTCCAGACCTTATAACTCCTCAACTTACAGATAAACAATTCAACGTTTATACAAGAAAGAAAAGAACTCTTCCTGAAGCTGTTAGTCAGCCTAACACTTGCAAGAGCTAGCTTTGAGCCCTACTGCCGTGGAAACAAGAGGTAATAGTATCCCTCAAGAATCTATTATTGCTGATTTGGATGATTTTCCTATTGCTATTCGAAAGGGGGTAAGGAAATGTACTGCTCATCCAATTAATAGATTTGTGGCCTATGGAAAATTGTTATCTGGTTTGAAAGCTTTTACAGCCAGCATTGACAATGTGCAAATTCTAAGGACAGTGGAAGAAGCTTTCAAAAGTCCTGAGTGGAGAAAAGCAGTTGAGAATGAAGTCACAGCACTGCAGAAGAATAATACATGGAGCCTAACCAGTCTACCAGAAGGAAAAAATGTGGTTGGGTGTAAGTGGGTTTTCACAGTCAAGTATCATTCCAATAGAGATATTGAAGGATATAAGGCGAGGCTTGTAGCAAAAGGATTCACTCAGTCATATGGAGTGGATTATCAAGAAACGTTTGCACCAGTTGCTAAGTTAAACACCATCAGAGTGTTACTCTCAATGGCTGTTAACAAAGACTGAGAGTTGCATCAGTTGGACATCAAAAATGCTTTTCTCAATGGGAACCTCGATGAAGAAGTATATATGGAAATTCCACCAGGTTTAAAGGAAAGCACAACAAGAGGGACAATATGCAAACTGAATAAATCCTTGTACGGATTGAAACAATCTCCGAGAGCATGGTTTGACAGATTTACTAGAGCCATGGTTCGAAATGATTTCAAACAAAGCCAAGCAGATCATACCTTGTTCAGAAAGATTACGCCAAATGGTAAAATGACTCTCCTAATTGTGTATGTCGATGATATGGTTATCACAAGAAATGATACAGAGGAGATAGAAAGACTGAAGATTGCTCTAGCAAAGGAGTTTGAGACAAAGGATTTGGGGAATCTTAGATACTTCTTGGGAATGGAGGTAGCTAGATCTAAAGAAGGGTTAGTCATTAACCAAAGAAAATATATTTGAGATCTACTTGCAGAGACCAAGATGCTTGAGTGTAGACCAGCCAACACTCCAATGGAACCAAGTCTGAAATTCAGTAAAGATAGACTTGGGAATCCAGTGAACAAAGAATCTTACCAACGTTTGGTAGGGAAATTAATTTATCTATCACTCACAAGACCTGATCTTGCCTATTCAGTGAGCATAGTAAGTCAATACATGAGTGATCCTCGAGAAGAACACATGGAAGCGGTAAATAGGATCTTGAGGTATTTAAAATTCACACCAGGCTCTGGACTCATTTTTAGAAAAAAACTAGGACATAACAGTAAAGGTTTACACAGATTCAAGTTGGGCAGGTGAATTAACAGATAAAAGGTCAGTAAGTGGCTATTGTACATTTGTATGGGGCAATTTGGTCACGTGGAGAAGCAAGAAGTAGTCTGTGATATCTAGAAGCAGCGCATAGGCAGAGTTTAGAGCAATGGCCCTTGGAATTTGTGAAGGGATGTGGATTAAAAAACTCATCACCGAGTTAGAACTGGGTGAAAAATCAGAACTGGATATTTACAGTGACAGTCAATCAGCAATAAGTATTGCTAAGAATCCAGTGCAGCATGATAGAACCAAACATATCGAAATAGATAGACATTTCATCTTTGAGAAGGCTAATAATGGGACTGTGAAGCTTAACTACATTCCTACTACTAATCAGATTGCTGATATCTTCACCAAAGCACTTCCAAAAGTAATTTTTGATGGTTTTGTATCCAAACTAGGTTTATACAACATATACACACCAGTTTGAGGGGGAGTGTAGGTTAATACTAGTTAGAATGGAAATATTCTATGTACTAAAGTCTGTATCTATTAGTTATGGCAAGTAGACCTTTATAGATATTCCTTAGAATAACATCTCTGTAGTTATTAGAGAATATTTAGTTTCCTTTATCATAGAGTCAACTATGTGTATATATTCTAAGTTTTCTTGTGAATAAAGTAGAGAGAATTTCATACAATTCTACAGATACGTGTAAGAAATCCGGTATATAACGTTTTTCTTACAACTTTTGTAAAATATCTTGTACCAAATTGTGTTTTCTCGTAGGAAATTATGTATGTACACAAATTCTTACACTAAGTTGAGCCACTTTGGCCTATGTTTGATACGTGTAAGAAATTCGGTATATACCGTTTTTCTTACAACTTTTGTAAGAAATTGTGTACATTTTGTAGTAATATGTGTACATACACTCTACTTGTAAACCCGGGTACCGAAACTACTAGGACAGTTTCAAAATCCCTATACAAAGTTTGGCTTTATTTTGAATCTACCACACTAGTATCGAAACTACTAGGCCAGTTTCAAAACCCCTGTATCAAGTTTGGCTTTATTTTGAATTTGCCACACTGGTACCAAAACCACTAGGCCAGTTTCGAAACCCCTATAGAAAGATTGGCTTTATTTTGAATCTGCCACACCGGTACCGAAACCACTAGGCCAGTTTCGAAACCTATCATGCAGTTGGACGGGTAATAATTTCGGTACATAGAAAAATCCTTACATAACTTGTAAGAAATTATATTTTATTGTAACAAATAGGGTATGTACAAAAATCCTTACAAGACCATCAACCCTTTTGGTCTTTGGAAACATTTGATAAGAAATTCGGTACAAACCTTATTTTATTACAAAGTGGTAAGAAACTGTGTACATTTTGGTAATAAGTTTGGTACATACAAAAATCCTTACATAAGTTATAAAAAGTATGTTTTATTGTAAGTAATAGGGTATGTACAAAATTCCTTACAAGTCCATGAGCCATTTTGGTCTTTGGAAACTTTTGGTAAGAAATTCGGTATAAACCTTATTTTATTACAAAGTGGTAAGAAATTGTGTACATTTTGGTAATAAGTTCGGTACATACAAAAATCCTTACATAAGTTGTAAGAAAGTATGTTTTATTGTAAGAAATAGGGTATGTACAAAATTCCTTACAAGACTATGCACCCTTTTGGTCTTTGGAAACTTTTGGTAAGAAATTCGGTACAAACTTTATTTTATTACAAAGTGGTAAGAAAATGTGTACATTTGGGTAATAATTTCGGTACATACAAAAATCCTTACATAACTTGTAAGAAATTATGTTTTACTGTAACAAATACGGTATGTACAAAAATCCTTACAAAACCATCAGCCCTTTTGGTCTTTGGAAACCTTTGGTAAGAAATTCGGTACAAACCTTATTTTATTACAAAGTGGTAACAAACTGTGTACATTTTGGTAATAAGTTCGGTACATACAAAAATCCTTACAGAAGTTGTAAAAAATTATGTTTTATCGTAATAAATACGATATGTACAAAAATCCTTACAAGACCATGAGCCCTTTTGGTCTTTGGCAATCTTTGGTAAGAAATTCGGTACAAACCTTATTTTATTACAAAGTGGTAACAAACTGTGTACATTTTGGTAATAAGTTCGGTACATACAAAAACCCTTACAGAAGTTGTAAAAAATTATGTTTTATTGTAACAAATAGGGTATGTACAAAAATCCTTACAAGACCATGAGCCCTTTTGGTCTTTGGCAACCTTTGGTAAGAAATTCAGTACAAACCTTATTTTATTACAAAGTGGTAACAAATTGTATACATTTTGGTAATAAGTTCGGTACATACAAAAATCCTTACATAACTTGTAAGAAATTATGTTTTACTGTAACAAATATGGTATGTACAAAAATCGTTACAAGACCATGAGCCCTTTTGGTCTTTGGAAACTTTTGGTAAGAAATTCGGTACAAACCTTATTTTATTACAAAGTGGTAACAAACTATGTACATTTTGGTAATAAGTTCGGTACATACAAAAATCCTTATAGAAGTTGTAAAAAATTATGTTTTATTGTAACAAATAGGGTATGCATAAAAATTCTTACAAGACCATGAGCCCTTTTGGTCTTTGGCAACCTTTGGTAAGAAATTCGGTGTAAACCTTATTTTATTACAAAATGGTAACAAACTATGTACATTTTGTAGTAAGTTCGGTACATACAAAAATCCTTACATAACTTGTAAGAAATTATGTACATTTGTACCAAATAAGGTATGTACAAAATTTCTTACAAGACTGAGCCATGTTGGTCTTTGGTAACTTTTGGTAAGAAATTCAGTACAAATTTTTTTCTCTTACAAAGTGGTAACAAATTATGTACATGATTTATAACAAACTTTGTACAAATTATTTACCCGATCATCAGGTTTGCCGGTATTTAGCATTGAAATAACTACCGTTTCATAGAATTACCCCTATTGAACATAGAAAATAAAAAAAAGCAACACATAAATCATAATAAGTACATAAATTTTAGATTTAGATAAAATTTAATAACATATTAAATTAGGATTATGTTTTATATGGCGGTAGTTAGTTTGTTAAATTACCAAACCCTAAACCAATCCACATGAGAACCTCACGTGAGAAAATTTTTAAGCCCAAGGACAGAGCTAGGATCCTTTATCAATAGACATAAAAGTTTATAATCTTTTAAATTTAAAAATTAGGAGAGACAAATGCCTTATTTAACTAAAATTAAAACTGAAAAGACCTAAAATATTATTATGCCAACAGTTTTGTGAGGGAACAACAACGGTGTTTAAATTCATGTCCACATCATTTTATATATTGCAACAACAATAGTACTAACTAAAAAATCTCGGTCAACTTTACCGATATTTTTTAAGTTGTCATTTCCAGGTTGTAAAGAATAATTCGAATAATAAAAAATGGGTTGAACATGCAATTTTAGTGCACTTACTTGGCACATAGATCTGTTTGATGAACCAATTTTGAAGGAATGATGCTACTAGGAGAGCATTTATGAAAATTTCAAATCAAAACAGTATTCAATTGTAAGAAGTGGTTATATATAAAAATTTGAATTCCAAATCATGATCCAAAGTATGGAAGAAGTTTTCCATTTTACACTAGGGTCATCATTCATCAGCCACACTTGTCCACAGGGATGGAGGGACGGATGGTCGAATGGAAGTTGCCACTGTTGTCGGTGAACTTGAACAACTTTTCGAACACTACAGTGGTTTCCTTCTCGTCTAAAGGCCGCATCTTGTTGGTCGAGAGATTTTCATGTATGTTGACTAGGGTTTTTGAGTTTAATGTCACATACTTATCTTTTCCCGAACTTATTCATGCGGCATTAGCACTTACAACTCAATGCTAACAAGCCTTACTTCACACAAACGTTAAGGCAAGTGCTAAGTAGAGAAGACAAAAGAGTTTACAAGAGAAAAGACTTGTATTAGCTTGAGAAAGAAAGCTTACAAGAGTGTTTGGAGTATGCTTTACAAGGCTAGAATGCTTCAACTCTTAGGTGAGTTGTGGTATTTGAGGGGTGGGTACAAATGAGGGTGGATGGTCCTATTTATAGGCCTCTCCCTCCCTAGAGATTATTTTAGATAATCCTAGATAAGTACAAGTTTTAGAGAAATCTAGGTAACTATACACTTATCTACATATGTCCCTAACTATCCAAAATATTCTAGAGAGTTTTAGAGATCTCTATAGTAGTTCCGATCCTTCCATAATCTTCCATGGTCTTCTATAACATTCTAGGACCTTCTAGAATGTTCTAGATGCTTCTAGCAGGTTTCAGGTCCTTCTAGAATGTTCTAGAACCTTCAAGAATCTTCTAGAGTCTTTTAAAATCTTCTAAGGCTTTCCGGACCTGTCTAGACCTTTGGAGAACCTCCTAGATTAATGTGGAAACATTTTGAGAGGATTGTAGGCCTCTTTAGGTCATTCTGGAACCTTCTTTGGTTCATGCTTGGCTTTAAAACGCCCAAGGCACTCTATTTTAGTATCTGGTATGTTGTTTTCACTTTCCAACTCGGCTGATCCTCATTTGTTCCCTAAAAAGAAATCACTCTATAGTAGATCTAACCCTATTAAACATAGAAAATAATTAAAAAAAGCAACACATAATAAGTACATAAATTTTAGAGATTTAAATAAATATTAATAACATATTAAATTAGGATTAAGATTTTATATTTGCTGTAGTTAGTTTGTTAAACTACCAAACCCTAAACCAATCCACAGGAGAACCTTACATGAGAAATTTTTTAAGTCCAGAGATAGAGTTAGGATCCTTTATCAGTAGAGATAAAAGTTTATAATTTTTTAAATTTTAAAATTGAGAGAGAAAAATGCTATATTTAACTAAAATTTAAATTGTAAAGACTTAAAATATTATTATGCGAAAAGTTTTGTGAGGGGACAACAACAGTTTTTAAATTCACGTTCACATCATTTTATATATTGCAACAACAATATTACTAACTAAAAAAAACTCGGTCAACTTTACCGATGTTTTTTAAGTTGTCATTTCCCAGGTTGTAAAGAATAATTTGAATAATAAAAGAGGGTTGAACATGCAATTTTAGTGCACCTACTTGGCACATAGATCTGTTTGATGAACCAGTTTTGAAGGAATGATACTACTAGGAGAGCATTTATAAAAATCGCAAATCAAAACAGTATTCAATTGTAAGAAGTGGTTATGTATAGAAAATTGAATTTCAAATCATGATCCAAAGTTGGAAGACGTTTTCCATTTTACACTAGGATATCATTCATCATCCACAGAGACGGAGGGACATAGGTTCGGGAGGGGCTCATGCACCCAACTCAAAATAAAATTATTTTTTATTTTTATGATGTATTTTTTTTAAAAAAAGTTATTTATATATTTATTTTTATCACTTTTTAAATATTTAAGTTTGTCCTTCAATTTCAAATCTTGGCTCGTCTTTGTCCAAAGAATGAGATTTGATCACTTGTCTTCTACTTCATAGGTCACTTTTCATGTCACTAACCCTAACACCTCATTCCTCAAATCATGATTCATGCTCCATTTCATATTCTTTTGCATATATATTGAATTCACGTCCAATTTATAATTCAACCAACATCTTAGATTTGTACGGAATGTTCAAAGGCCCAACTCTTTTAAATTTATACACACACACACACACATATATATATATATATATATATATATATATATATTATTTTGTTGGTGGTCATTGTTAGAGGTGACAATCGGGTCATTCGGTTCGGGTTCGGTTCGGGTCGTTTCGGTTCGGGTCATTTCGGTTCGGGTTCGAGTCTAATTCGGGTCTGTGATGAGTCGGATTCGGTTCGGGTTAAAATCGGATCGGTTGTTTTCGGGTCGGGTCAATATCGGATCGGTCGCTTTCGGTTCGGGTCAAAATCGGGTCGTTCGGGTCGCTTTCGGTTCGGGTTAAAATCGAGTCAATTTCGGGTCGGGTCAACATTTAAATTTTCGGGTCAATTCGATTTAAGTTGGGTTAAAGGTTTGAGGTTTAGTATTTATGGTTTAGTTTAGAGTTATTGGTGTATAAGATTAATTTTGATTCAACTTGTTAATCTATGCATTTGAATTTGATTAAATATTTAAATCAAAGCTTCATGTATCCATATAATTTTTTTTTTGTATAATTATATTAAATCAAAGTTATAATAATAATAATAATAATAATAATAATAATAATAATAATAATAATAATAATAATAATTTCTGAAATGAATTAATTTATTAAACTTAGGATCTAATTGAACTAACTAAAATCTAAAAGCATAAATCACGGACATAATTAAAATAATTTTAAAACTAAATGTGAAATTTCAATTAAATTAATCTAAATTGAAACTCAATTAAATTAAGAAAAATTGAAAGACAATTGGTAAAAATAGAGAGGGAAAAAACAGAATTTTAGAGGGAAATAAGCCACCAATTTTTAAGCTAGATTGAAAAAAAAAGACAATTGGAAAAAATAGAGAGAGAAAAGACAAAATTTTGGAGGGAAATAAGCCACCAATTTTTTAAGCTAGAGATTAATTACTTTTTAGGTCGTTGCATTTAAAATGTTACATTTTAGTCAACTTTAAGTTTTAGTTTAATTTAATTTAGTCACAAGTATTCCCACGGTTTAGACTTCGGATATAGAAATCCCCTCCCCGTAGTGACATTTAGTCTCTAAAAATTTACTTTTAGTTGAAATTAACTAATCTTTGTAATTTAGTCTATTAATTTAATATATTGATATTTTCGTTCATTTTAATTTCAAAGATTTATTTTTTAGCCAAAATTGACCCCTATTTATTTATATGGTATAATTACAAAACTGGTCATTGGACTCTCAAATTTCTCCACTTCCAAATTGTCAATTTAGTCTACAATTTCAATTTTATGCTATATTTTATGATGAAATTATAAAATTGGTCACCAAGATCTCAAATTTCTATACTTCATTTTATTATTTATTATATTGTTAAAAATAGATATTCGGGTCAAACTCGGGTCGATATTCGGTTCAGCTTTCGGTTCGGGTAGCATTCGGTTCGGGTCCATTTCGGTTCGGGTTCAGTCCGGTTCAACAAAAAATTTCGGTTCGGATCGGTTCGGTTCGGTTCGGGTTTCGGGTCAACTTCGAATCATCATGTTCGGGTCAAAATCGGGTTTCGGTTCGGGTAATTCGGTTCGGGTTTCGGGTCTCGGGTCAAGTTTGCCAGGTCTAGTCATTGTACACTAAATCAAACGAGTAAAGCATTATCGACCTATATTATTTGGATGTAAGTTTAAATTTAAATATTTATATATAGAATAAGCCTACCACGTGTGTCGTACACTGCTGACGTTGAACACCGTTAAGCACAATTAAATTAATTAATAAAAATTAAAAATATTAAGAATTCAACGTACTATTAATAATTATTTAAAAAAAATTCAATTAAATTATTTTTCATTTATATTCTATTTTTTAATCTTTATTTTCAAATAATTGGATAAATACTAACCATCAATCCCTAAATTTTTTTCTCCTCCTTGCCATTTCAGCCGTTAGCCAACCGTCCACCGGCGATAGTAGCTGCCAGTTTCTATGCACACGATGATCCTATTTCGACTGGTAAGTGTTTTCCATTTCTATATCCGTGCCCCATATCTCTCTTTCATGGTTGTCTTTGTTTTAGTAATGTGAAAGAAATGGTTTCTCTAAATTTTGATAGTCTTGTAACACTCCAACTCTTTTTTCTTACTGGGGGATTGTTTGCAATGAAAGTAATAGCTGGTTTTCGATTTTTATCACTTCGGTTTATTGATGCAGAGTTCATAACTAGACATGCATGGTATCATAACTTGGAAAATTAAATCAACTCGAACATAAAAGCTTTCTTTGGAGTGAAGCAAAGCGTCATGAACTTGAATTAAGCTGTATTTGCTCAGTTTAATGTTGAATTAAACAACCAAAAACCTTCTTGTTTTCTTCATTTATCCAAACTTTCATCTTTTGTATTACTTGTTATCTTGAATTAAGGTTAAATACATCGTTAATGGACAAAAATGAAAAGTACTTTGTAGGTTGAAGATGCTTACAGTAAAGAATCATCATCATTGTAATGGAAACCTTGTATTGGGCCACACTTGCCTATGTCATAACCTCTGCTAGCAGCATCAAGTATGCCTCAATTCTTACTCTTTTACTTTAATTAAGGATGTATGTCAGAAAGGTATGTGTTCGACACGCTAACATTCGTTTATTTTTAAAGTTTTCCATGTATGTGGAGAGTCCTTAGAAGCTCAAATCTCTAAACACAAATCCAAATACATGTCGAACATGTGTGCCGGGCTTATCTGTGCATAGGACAATAACAAGGAATAATTTTATCAACTTGAACATGTTAATAACATTATAAAACAATTATAATAACATTAACAAGGAATAATTTTATCAACTTAAACCTACTAATAACATTATAAAACGATTATAAAATTTCTTAAGTGAGTCAAACATTTAGTTTATTTATGTTACTACTCGAATTCGATCTATTTAATCGACTTATCGAACTGAGTATTACAAGAATCTATTATGTTGTAATTCTTTTAACTCAATTTATTTATATGTAGCCTTTTTCAAGCAGAGGTGTTGCTTTGATGTGTTTTAGTATTCCTCTTTGAGGACTAATTTTATGTATAAATATACATTTTGTTTAGCAAAAAAAAATGTTGTGATTCTTCCGATGCAATTTATTTCACTCACAATGTTAAAATTTGAATTTTTGATATTATTTTAAAAACTTAACGTGGTATTTTATTAGATCAACCGATAGTGTTTTATAACTCTGCTTGTGTTCAGGATGATACGATATGTGATAGAAAACTGACAATACTTATTTTTTTTTTGCTTGGAAAATGAAATTTTATTTACAATAATATAAAGCCAAAACCTATATTGTATGCCTCCTTAAAAACCTCCTAAACTTAAATGCAGAAAAAGAGTACACACAATGAGGTATTATACGAATTTAAAACTTCTCCATAGAGATAATGACTAACTTTACCTAAATCAATCTTCAAAAGCAAAAATACACCTGAAACACACATTATTAGTGCCTATATTACACTCAACTGAACCAAATCACACCTAGACACATACTAAAGCTCCCTTAAAACCGAACCCCAAAAACAACAACAAATCAAAGCAAATACCCAACAACCAAAACTAACACACCAAACTATATTTAAGTCAAATCTAAACAATCACAAAGCCACACCTTGCGGAAGAACCTGACAAAATGCTTAATCCATCAAAGCTCTGCTGGAACTTATAGCAATACATATAAAACACGTGTCTATTCTAATCTCAGTGTCATGTAGAATGTATTGTTTTGGGCTTATTTGGGTGAAAACCCCTTTTTAAATAATTATATATTATAATGGCTCCCTCTCATGATTATTTGGAAAAATGACCCCTAAACATGTCACGTAACCGAACCTCGCGTTCTCTGGAAAGCGAGACATGAACTCGCGTTCTGCGTAGCGCGAGTTCAATCTACGTGGCATCGTTGTTTGAAATAACGATTTTTCAGAAACTCGCGTTCTGCAGAACGCGAGGTCCCCGAGAATTTGAAAAGGCAGCTGAATATATCGCACAAAACTCGCGTTGTACAGAACGCGAGTTCTATGCGAATCTGGGTTGCAAAACAAGGGTGGGTAGGCCTGTTCGAGCCCAATTTCGGGCTTATAAATCGTATATTTTTAGCGAACGTCAAGTCTGGGTTCGTAGTACTGGAAATTCTCTATCATATGACACCAACACTGTCAATTTCCGTCCATTATAAACTGACTTAAAATGGCTCCCAAAACCCTATGCTATCATCATTTTTTGAATGAAATTGCCTTTGAACAAAGGTCGATAGGCATGTTCGAGGGGAATTTCAGGCTTATAAATCGCATATTTTTAGCAAACATCGAGTTTAGGTTTGTAGTACTGGAAATTCTCTATTATATGGCACCAACACGGTCAATTTCCGTGCGAATCTGGGCTGACTTAAATTCGCTTCGAAAACGCTAGCGTAGCATATTTTTTTGAATGATTGAAAGTATAAGATGACCTATTTTATAAAACGAATTAGACTGATTTTATTGATCGATAGTTATGGGCGAACTCACGTAAACAAATTACAATGAATTAATTAAGACGAGGGGCCGAGCGATTAGGACACTTGGTCTTTGAGTGTCCATGATTTTTACATATACTACAATGTTTCTTTTGTCCGGTTTTTTCTCGATGTTCGACCATATCCTCGGCACTGTGTATTCGTGTAGACCATGGACGTCTTTTGTCTCTCAGTAGTGTTGGATCTTGGCGTATGTCGATTCAGTGTCAACGACATTCGGATCTTCCTCATTTTCGATTGGAGGAAACTCTTTTTCGTAAACCTTAAACACCATTTGGAGGAAGTATACCGGATCAACCAGTTGTATGTAGTCTATCCATTGGTTTGCGCAAGCAGCAATGGCGTGTGCACACATGTATTTGAATGTTTGGAAAATTCCACACTAGCAGGTTCTTGCTCTGAGATCTACCACGTACGCGTTGTGCTGAATGCCTTCCAACCGCCTGGAAAATTCTAAAACATGAAACTTATGTCCTTCTCGCGAGAAGAGAGTTGCAGTCATCTCTCTTGATTGGTGCACTTGAGTTTGCAGTTTTGTGCAGAAATCCGGATGGACTATGTGTCCACCTGCCATGTACTCAGTTGCTTGCCTTCCCAAGGTTGCAAATAGGGTAGCCAAACGATAGTAGGTCGCTTTGACAATGGAAGTGATAAGCAACTGCCGCACTCCCTTTAGTGACGAGTTCACCGCCTCAGCCAAGTTCGTTGTCATGTGGCCACATCGTTTACCCCCGTCATACGATCGAAGCCATTTTTCCCTAGGATTTTTTCAAGGTAGTCTGCGCCAAATTTGTTTCTCGCTCTCAGTTCCTCGAACACCTCCTCCACCTCTTGTACGTAGTGCGAGTTGCCTAAGGGATGACAGTTGAATAGTTATGGGCGAACAACACATGCAAAGAGGTCGTAAATGAAAGCGAGCAGCAACTAATATAGTAAATGAAAATGACATAAAGGATGTACCCATTCCGAGCACCAGTTCACGTTCATCACGGTCCTTGAACTGCTGTAGGTAGTTTGCGACTATGTGCCGCAAGCAGAAACAATGGTAAATGTATGGAGGCTGCCAATACTCACCCAAACGTTCTAGCGCCCACAAGAGCGCTGTGCCTCTGTCAGAAATAACACATATCCAATCGTCTCTTGACCGTATTACAAGATCAAGGACATATCTTCGTAGGTTCCGAAGGAAGAACATCCAAGACTCTAGATCCTCATTCGGGATGATTGCGAATGCAACATGAACGCATTTTCGATTGCCGTCCTGTGCAATAGCTAGAAGTAGGGTATGTGTATATTTTCTGTACAACCATGTGCCATCGATTTGGACCATCGGTTTGCAGTGCTTGAATGCATTGATGCACTGCGGGAAAGTCCAAAATAACCGGTGGAATTGAGAAAAACCTCGAATGACATGATCATTTTCGTATGCCAGAACCGTATCAAGTTTTACAACCGTTCCAGGGATGTGTTTCTGCAGCATATTTAGTCGCGGGCGCAACTCTTTGTAAGAATCATCTCATCGGCCAAATAGTTGTTCTACGACTCGCTTCTTTCCATACCATGTTTTCCAATATTCAGGACGGTAGCCGGTGACACCTTCAGCTGCAGCCTGACATGTGGGGACCGACACCTTGGGATTTGCTTTGACCAGTGGCATAAAGATATCAGGGAGGACCTTTGCATCGAGGTTCTTGTGATCCTGGCTTAGGCTACCAACGGTGCATGTATGTGGCCCTACAAGTTTTGTTATTCTTCAATGGTCGTCTGCCTTCTTCAATTGTGATACACGGATTTTCCACTTACAACCGTGATCCTTTTGGGTGCAGTGCGCCTTGTAGTATTTCGCTTAGGTTTTCTTCATTGTTGTCTCAATAGCTCGGCGAATGTTGTACTGTTTAATTGCGGCCACCCCCATTTCTTTTGTCAAGAACGTCATACCAATGACCAGTTCACCATCAGCATGGTTGAATCTGCCGTCAATTGTTTGGTATTGCGAAAATTCAGGAACATTCATGACATCCATATCAACCGTTGTGAAATGGGATGGTGGCTGGTAAATAGAAATAGGTGCCGCTGATACAGGAAAAAGTTGGTTGTTGCCGACTGTTCTTCGCAAGATGCTGGTGGAACGATCAAGTCTTCTGGTGGAACAGTCAAGTCTTCTGGTTCTTCATAGAATGACCCCTCCTCGTTGCCTTCGGGCCCGAGTTCTCTAACTGATTCTTCGCCAGAAGCATCCCCCACGAGCTGGTATAGTACAACATCGTCGATCGCTACCCTTGGAGGCGAGCATGGTGGTCGACGATTGCGAGACCTCTTACGAGATCACTCACGAACCGCATTTCCAAGACCAAAATCAAGAGCACCAAAAGAAGAATGTCTCCCCATAGATGGTTGAACGTACTCCGTTCTATGGACATACATTGAGTGTCGTCCATATGAGGAATCATTGAAGGGGTTGAATGCTTCATGGTCGTGCGTAACGTAAGAAGACGACGCTCCCTCCCCTCCAAAACTATACAGATTGTATAGAGCGTACATTGCATTTCTTGGCGTATCGAATTCATCGTTTGGAGGTTGGTTCAGGTCGAACCCGATACTAGCTACGCACGAATGTCTTGGAACAGCAGATGACGATACACCGAACTCGTTGTCTTGGTACAATAGGTTAAAATCATTTCTTAGACTTGCGGTCGGGCTATCAACGTTGGCATTCAGATCGAAGTCGAAATTCACCCGTCCCCAATTTGGTATTTCGATAGTAGGATTAGAATCCGAAAATGATGCATGCAACTCTAAGGGCCCGCCCAATGAATACTCGAAGTGGGTAGCCAGCATCAGCTCCATATTAGAACTGTTCGCAACGCTGCATACAGAGTACGTTAATGGATCTATAGATATTGGCACCCGATACTTCAAGTAGGACAAATGGTTGTTTTGGAAATGCGGGACATTACTCTCCAGTTCCTTAACCAACTTCTTGTACGATAATCTCCTCGAAATCTTTAGTGTTAGTGGATCTTCGCACTGAAAAACGGCGCTGAGTTTGGGATCGAAGATGGTTTGCCCATCGTAGTATACTAGAGTAGGAACTCCTCCTCGTCTCGCCATTTGAATATATGTTCAAAGACTTGTGAAATTTTAAAACCTGAAAAATTTTGACGACTTGTTTTATCTATTCAAACATATATTTAGGGTTTATGGTTATGCTTCATATAAGGGGACACTTATGCCTTATTATTGGCACCGAAAATCTCAGAGAATCCGAGTGTGTAAGGAAAATTATTGTACTGAGAGTCAGCTTTGTGAAACTCGCGTTCTACAGAACGCGAGATCCTTGAGATTCCATGACCTCGCATTACGTATAACGCGAGTTTTATTAAAAACACGCGTTCTACAGAACACGAGATCCCTTTCTCCCTCTAAAGAGGCAAAGATTCCGTTAGAGTTAATAATATTGGTACTGTGTACTCGTGTTATGTTTGAATAATTGAGTATATATTTATATAATTGAGACAATTGGAGACTAGTAATGTAATGTGTTCGAGTCATTTAATGATAAATGGAACGTGTTGAGAAAATATAATTGAATACAAATTCTATAGAACGTGAGGTCCCTTGAATATTCATAAAGGATGAAAAAAGACATCATATAACATAATTCGACGATGATTTAAGAAGTTTATGGTTAATCCGAATCATCGTAGTTAGTTGACACGTCTGAACTTAAGTTTAGTTCTTCGATCAGCTGTTGTTTTCTTTGTCTACGCCTGTACATAAAAAGCTGCAGCTCCTCGGCAGCCGCATCAACATCCGATGAAGACGGAGCTTGTTCATTGGTCGGAGAAGGTTGTACGGGTGCAGACGTACTACCTTCATCGGCGTTGACCTCATCAAACTTAACATTTAAATCGAAATATTTAGCTCCAATGGAATTGAGCTGGTCATACATGTTACGAACGTTTGTTTCGTTCGTAAGCTTCAGAATGTAGTGCGTTTCGTTTGCTGACGGTGTTGGGATTCGACATTCCAAGGAAAAAATTTGTTTGTCGGTACGTTTACTAACCTTGCTTGATGTCAACTGTAATAAATCTTTGAGTGACATTTTGCTGGTGATTGTTGATTCGAAATAAGTACCGAGAAAATAAAATGTTGCGTGAAATGTTGCCATAAGAGGAGCAAAGATTTGCGTTGGGTGTCTTGGGAGAAATAGGAATGAGTAAATGATGGTGGAATTGGTGGGTATTTATAGTAAAAGAAAAACACCACATAAGTAAATTTAATTCGAATGAAAAATGAGAGGTCAAAGAAAACTCGCGTTTTCGACAAAGCAATTTACGAACACAAACTCGCATTTCATTTAACAAAAATTTCAACAAGCCTTCCTATTGATATGTCAATCGTTCGATACAATATGTGTAGACAAGAACGTATTACATCTTTCATTTAACAAAACGTTCTTCGTGCGCGATAATCAACATCTTCTCAAATGGTAGCAGCTTTGACCCGCATTAGCAAATGTAATCAGCACCGGCCACATTAGCAAAATAGGACTGCGTCTGCAACATGGTCGATCAAAATCCGCCCTCGAGTCTTTCACTCTGGACTTTTTGCAGATGGTGAGGGCAAGCATCGCACTTCAGAAAAGAGTCGCCAAGAGTCTCTAGAAAAGTCCAAATGAAAACTTTATAGGGACTTCTTGGCGGTAAATGACACACCACCACACGCTCCCGGATATTGTGATATGTCGGTAAATATTCTTCAATTACCGTAACATGCGGGGGTCTGAACCCAGCGGAACACAAAATCATGACACAACTCCAACTATCATGAACCCAGCGGAACAGAAAATACTTAAACAACTCCAACTTCATAAACCCAGCAAAACAAAAAATCATGAAACAACTTCACTGGTTACGAAAACCCATCGGCGTGTAAATATATAGACCAACCTCGCTTTTTGTATAAAGCGATTTTGACAGTGAACTCGCGTTCTGTATAACGCGAGTTCCAAAGAAACTCGCTTCCTACAAAACGCGAGTTTGCCACGTCAGCATTTCCACCTGCATCTATAAATAGCAAACTCTTGGGGAGGGAAGGACCACCCACCCATCAATTGTAAAAAATTTCGATTTAAGCTACTATTAGCAACATATCGCATATCTGGGAAGTTTATTTTCAAACTAATTTCTTGGATATCGCGATATGTTGTTATTTGTAGTTACATATATACGTCCTCTTGGGTTAACTATGCGTAATTTTTTCATCACTCTTGATCGACTTCAACAAATCGCAATATCTGGGAATCTGGGAAGACGAGCACAAGGTTTACCAAAAGTTAAATACGACTTTTGTAGGTACCCCATAATACGCTGAAAGGTCAGGTTGCTTGTCATTGCGAACAAATACGAGTTTATACATTCAATTGTTATAAAATACTCAAATTCGTTTAATTGTAAAAAAATATTATTATTTTTAATGAATAATAATAATATTGTATTTTAATACTAATATAAACTATTTATATTTATTATTAATGATAATAATACTAATAAATGTCTTTCCCACGCGAGAAGTCACCTGTTTAAAAATGATAATAATACTAATACAAACTATTATTGCAAATAATAATCTATTTACTACTACTACTACTAATAATAATAATATTTACATTTATTTAATATATATATTAGTATAATAAATGACTTTCCCGCGCGGGAAGTCATTTGTTTAAATATCCCACGACCTCGCGTCCTGTAGAAAGTGAGTTCTTTAGAAACTCGCGTTATGCAAAACGCGAGGTCTCTTCTGCACGTTCAGTTCGCGCGTCTGTTGCGTGACGAGTCTTTTCAATGAACCTCGCGTCCTGTGGAATGCGAGGTCTTAAGAATATCGCGTTTCTCAGAGCGCGAGGTTCATTAACCTCGCTTCCCAAAGGACACGAGCACCTCTATAAATTGGTGGCCCTACCCCCATATCAACCACGCACAGAACGCGATTTCTTATCTGTTTTTTTACTATACTTAATTTTCTTTCGATACAATGGTGGGCTTACGAAATGACGCGAAACACTGCTCTAACTATTTCAGGACAACAATAGAGGTATTATTTTTTTAAATATTTTTATTTTACACGCATTACCAACTATTTTATTCTTTGTTATTTTATTTATTAAGGGATACGAACACCGATTACTTTGTTACCTTAACCGTATCAACCACGCACCTCATCCCGACATTATGTCGTGGGTTGTTCGAGCTGGTTTTGGCCACGTAGCGAGGATCTTAGTGGTTGTGAAGTGTAACCCATCGTTGATTAGCGCGCTAATAGAACGATGGAGGCCAAAGACGCACACTTCTCATTTCCCGTGTGGCAAGGCAACAATAACGCTGCAGGATGTTGCCTACCATCTGGGGTTGCCTACGGACGGAAACCTTATTACGGGTATATCGTTGGGTAATTGGCCAGATCTATTTGCTCAACTAATGGGAGTGGCGCCCCCAGCGGATGCGTGGGATGGTGGGAAAATAGCCCTATCTTATTTGGAGACTGAATTTGAAAACCCTCCCCCTGCGGATGACGAAACACTCCAGGTATTTTTTTTTCACTAATTTATATATTTTTAATATATTTCGTTTTTTGAAATATTTAATTTTTTTAATATCTATATTTCTTGCTTTTTTTACTATTAAATTTTGTTTTATTTATTATTTTCACAGCAGTTTGTGCGCGCCCACATCTTGTGCATTATCGGCGGGATATTGATGCCAGACAAATCCCGCACCAAGGTGCACGTGATGTGGCTTTATCATCTTATCGATTTCGATGACGCTAGACAAAAATGTTGGGGACCAACTGTCTTAGCCTTTCTTTTTAGAGAGCTTTGCAGAAACGTCGACCAAGATAGAGCAGCAATTGGAGGATGCTGTTTACTCCTTCAGTCTTGAGCTTGGTTTCGGATGCCTTTTTTAAGCCCGCAGCCTAAACATCTCGCCCCCTACTTATTTCCGCTTCTTCGGAGGTATTATTCAATTTATAATATTTATTTCATTTTTTAATTATTTTATTTAACGATTTTTTATTTTCTATTAATGATAGGTGGAGCGAAACACTAAGCCACCAGGCCTGCCGAAAAACCAACAAGACTACAAGCTTGTTATGGATAAGATGACGCACGATTAGGTAATCCAAAAATTCATTTGAATTTTTTCATACTTTTTTTTCCAATAATATTTCATATAACCGTTACAAACGTTATACTTTTTTTTAGTTCGTGTAGATGCCCTACGATTCTGAGGTGATTCAGCAGCTTACTCCACCGACATTCTGGGTCACCATCACGTATGGCTTTCCCGAGTGCCGCTGATCAACTATGAAATTGTCATATGACATCTTACGGATCGGGTTCTCCGACAGTTCGGGTACGTCCAAGGGGTTCCACAAGATTAACCACCAAATTTGGATGAATTCCACCATCTGGCACGCCAGGGGAAGGCGGAGATTGACTAGTGTACCGTGTAAAATAGTCTATCGCAATGTAGTGCAAGTGTACACGACGCAAGTAGTAAAGTGATACGTAAGTATCAGATATCGTCTCCATAAGGACTGGGCTAATAGCTTTAACCTTGGATTTCTGCACAAGAGAAAAAGAAAAGAGTTTAATTGTTTGTCACTAAGTAATAAAGAATACTGAAAATAAGAGATGAAAATATTCAAAATAAAGACTAGGCCGGTATTGATTTGCTCCGTAGTGCAGGTGTTTGCTCTGTCTAGGACTTCTCTGTTCTGTCGTAGCGCCTGTCGCGGCAACACCTGCTGTGGCAGCGGTCTGTTGTTGTCGCGGCAGCGAACACACAACTCAGTACTTCAAGCTTGGCAAGAATCGCTGCTGTGCCTTGGCCTATCCCTAGGTCCAAGTCTGTCGATGAACACATCTTTGATGATACCTCCCGACGTGAATCGAAGGATGAACACTGATGTTGTTGAATTCTTCCTTAGCCACTTAACCTCGTCCTATCCCTAGGTCCGAGATAGTTCAACCATAAACTGGAGAACCCGTACTTATTCCTTTCGTATACTTAACTCTCCCGATATTAAGTAAATGTGTAATCTCACAATGCTCTCTCGATACTCTTGTAAGATGTTGAAAACCAGAATAAGCAAACTTGAAGTCTATTTTATTGAATAGAAAAATCCTAAAACAAATGCAATCCTTGCAACTACTTTACAGAATCAACCCTTAGCCCTAGGGGAAGTTTAGAACATGATGAGAAGGGGGAAAACGACTAGGGTTTAGGGGAAGACGGCTAGAGAGTAAGATATCCTTCCCTAGGTCGAATTACATGCCTTTATATAGGCCTTGGGTTCAAGTTTTCTAATATGGCAAGAATACAAGTTTAAATTAAAGTACAACTCTATTAAAGACTAAATCTTCAGAGTATATGTCTTTAATTCGTCCTTCGTTCTTGCTTGGAGTTTCTTCCTTGAACTTTGGGCTTGGCCATCATTCTGATATAGGGCTCATAAAAATATGAGAGTGCTCCACGGCAGACCGGCTTAATTTCCTCTTTCTGTCGAGCTCCACTTCACTTCTTCCCTTTATTATTGTTGTCGTCATTGGCTGCCACGGCAGCGGCCATGGCAGCATCCTTCTTCTCGTCTGCTGTAACCCCCTAGACCCGCCTATGCGTTACAAAGGATCCTAGGAAGTCACATTAGGGTCACAAGAGCGACCCAAAGTAAAAATACACATAAAAACATTTTTTTTGAACACTTATTAAGTTGTAAAACCAACTTCTGTTTAAAATATCATTTCGGGATGTTATTTTAACACACAATAAAAACTTCATAAAATATTTTACAGACACTGTCATAAAGCAATACATGACATACATGCCCACTAACTATACAATACCGTACTCCAAAAGCAACGCCGAGAGAACTTCGTACACTGATGTCAAACGCTATACCATGATATATTCCTTTAACCTACGATGGTAAAAACAACGTGAGCTTGGAAAAGCTCAGTAATACAGTACTACCAAAAGATGCTATAAGCTCATGCAAATATATGGTAGGCATAACATTTTCAGGATGTTCCACGTAGTAACAGTCTCCAATTCTGTTCTACTATTTCGAGGTAGCATCATACTTGAGAATAACGATACTTGCTCTTTATTCATACATCGAGAATTAGACGATAATTATATAGGCTAGCAACATATGAGGTAGGAATCAGAGAGTTTGGTGCCTAGTGTGTTCCAACGGTGCAACATTAATGCATGAAAAATAATAATGCAGCAAACCTTTTTATTTCAAATACATTGTTTCAAGTAGTAGTAAAGTTCATTTTTTTATTCTTTATTTACCCTCCAACCATACTCCAGTATTTAGTTTCCCCAGTGCGGTATCATGTACAGGCATTAACCCAAGCCCATTGGGCGTGGGTACCATCCTAAGGATATACCTTAGAATACGGGCGGCCCTTGCCGAAGCATAGGAACCGAAAACGGGCGGACCTAGCCGAAGCATAGGACCGAAAACGGGCGGACCTGTCCGAAGCCTAGAATCCGAAAACGGGCGGACCTGGCCGAAGCCTAGAATCCGAAAACGGGCGGACCTGGCCGAAGCCTAGAATCCGAAAACGGGCGGACCTGGCCGAAGCCTAGAATCCGAAAATGGGCGGACCTGGCCGAAACATAGAATCCGAAAACGGGCGGACCTGGCCGAAGCCTAGAATCCGAAAACGGGCGGACCTGGCCGAAGCCTAGAATCCGAAAACGGGCGGACCTGGCCGAAGCCTAGAATCCGAAAATAGGCGGACCTGGCCGAAGCCTAGAATTCGAAAACGGGCGGACCTGGCCGAAGCCTAGAATCCAAAAACGGGCGGACCTGGCCGAAGCCTAGAATCCAAAAACGGGCGGACCTGGCCGAAGCCTAGAATCCGAAAATGGGCGGACCTGGCCGAAGCCTAGAATCCGAAAACGGGCGGACTTACCAGCTTGATCAGGGCTGAGCCGTTATCAACTTCATATCATTTCCCAAGTACCCCGGTGAATTAGATCATCAATAGTTCATTAATCAATAACCGTATTTTTAGTAACACATTATCCATATAGCATGTTTGTCATATCGGGTGCATAAACGTATATCAACAATGCAGTACGGTCATGTTTAATTATAAAACATGTCATGCTCATGTGAATTCAAGTATTCTATCATGTGCACGTGATCGGTATTATAACATGTGAATCAGTATGCAAAAACAGTCGTGTAGCACACATGGAACACACTAGGTGGAATAGTTTATTTCCTTGGAGATACTTGTCATTTACGGAGGAGAACACATTAAACTTTTGATCATTTAACGGGTTTCTGGAACGAGGCCCCTATTCAAATAGGGGTTTGTACTAACGGTTCAAACTAGATATTCGGGAGATAATACATCAAGATTTTTGAGAGTTTAAGCATATCATGAGTGATTTACTCATTTAAGCCTACAAGGGCATTATAGACATTTTATCACTCAAGGGCATTTTGGTAATTTATACCAACAAGGCATAAACAACGGCTCGGAAAATTTTAGTTGTTCATCGGGTTTCCAACCAAGCATTCGGAGGTTTCTATGTCCAGACCTCTCACGATATCAGATACATTCAGGGCTATTTTGATCACTTTGGCCAATGAGGGCATTTTGGTCATTTAATTATTATAGAGGACTTCGTAACTTAGCCCAATCATGAGGAAATTCTAATTTACAATATTTAAGATTTCCAGAAGTTTGTCGAGCCTCTAAAACCATTCGAACTAACAAATTCCAGCCTTGCAGTACTAACCAAACCTTCTGATGCATCCAACTGAATCGTATATCTGAACGGTTGCTTTCATATTTCACCACAAGATTTGCCACAGAGTAGTCAACTATTATCCTGTGCGGAGAAACTTCCAACCTTACATTAATATCAGGAGTGATTGACATACCAGAGTTATGCTTCAAGCCTTAGGGGCATTTTAGTCATTTTCAACTTTATTAGCATTTCCAGAATTCTATCAGATGTAATTTACTTATTCCAATCATGGGGGTATTTCGATCATTTCGATGTTCGAGATATCCATCATTACTGTCAATTGGACCATTTGTAGTATTTCAATCATTAAGTACTCGTGGGTGTTTCAGCCATTCAGGAAATTCCGGTACCTCCAACCACTTCATTCCTTTCAGAACTCAAGGGTTTATCCATCATTCCAATTAATTGCAAACCTCGATGTCCTAGAATACTTTATCCCTTTTTGTCAATACGATCATTCCGATTAATTTAACCATAATAGTATTTCCAGTACTTTTAGTCATTTCCGTCAATTCAGTATTTTGAGTCGCTTAATCAATTTAGAGGTACGAATAGTTTCTCGTAAATATATATTCAGGGATTCATTCTAAATTCAAGGAAATCTAACACCTTACAATCTCGGTGGTTTAAATCTTGTTACCATAACTTTCCAAGTAGCTCGAGGATTTTAGATGAATCGTGTTGTTCTATCATATCCAGTGTAGATTTCCATATTGCTCCCAATTTTAAGGGTATTTTAGTCATTCTCATACATTAAGGGCATTTTCGTAATTTCATAACCAAGTATCTTTAGCTTTTACTCATTTGACATTAATAATCGGTTTTGGAGATTAGCTGCCTCATTTCTTAATTTATTGAACTCTAGATCCTTACATTTGTTAACTTCCTCGTTCGAGCATTTCGATCTTATCTAGGTTATCATACTCGATTTCATATCTGATTTGACTTAAACAGGTTAACCGCACTCTTTATCATATTCATGCATGCATTAACTGAATATCAACATGTTCATAGAGCATAATAGAGGTAGTAGTGTATTACCTTTAATACTTGCTATATCGGTCGACCATGATACCCCGTTCGATCACTCTCAAACCCGAATGCGACGTCCCCAACATCCCGAATACAAGGAATTTTGGATACCCAAATATTTCGGTCACCGGACGGTCGCCGGAATGGTCGCCGGAATCCCGAAATGCACCATTTCTTAAACAAAACCGAGGAGGCCGAAATTGTCGAAGCTCCGACGAAGCCTTTCCCGGCGTCGGACAAAAGATCAGCCGGGTGGGTTTTGTTTGTCGTTACGTCGGGAGCCCAGATCTGGCGGTGGTGCGACCAAGGGACGCCGGAGGTAACCGGAAAACGCATAAAACAGATGGTGTTTGGCTTCTCCAGCGAAGCTGCTACCGGTGTCGAACGGACGATCTACCGGTTGGGTTTTGGTCTCCACATCACGCCGAGCACGTTGGCGAGATCAGCGCAACGATCGGACACCAGGAGCGGCCGGAATCGAAGCTGGAAACTCAAGGTTTCCGACAAAGCTTCGAACAAGCTTCTGCCGTCGGTGGTGGCTCAGTTACGCGCGTGGCTGTCGGGATCGAGCTCAGGGTGGTGCTGCAATTCGACCGATATGGGCGGTGGCAGTCACGGCGGCGCGGTGGACGAGCTCGAACGGAGACAGGGAGGTGTCGGATGGGTTTTGGCCTTTGGGATTTTCTGGAAATTCATCTCATCGATTCGAACAAAAAAAATAAATCAGGTAGGTGGACATACACGTTTTCTTTATTTAATCTTATTCAATAGGCTTCCCAAATTTTATTCAAATATTAAAGCAGGCAACCCTTGACAGAAATGGGCATTTGGCTCAACGGTTAAACATACATGGCTGAAGGACGGGGTGAGGTCGTAGGTTCAAAACCCCACAACTGCAAATCCCTCTTCTTTTTATTTTAAATCATTTTCTTCTCTCTTTTTTTTTGAGTGTTACATCTGCAGTCCTGTGTTCCAGCTCTGCTTCTCCACTGCCTTGCGTCTGCTACAACAGCTACCTGTAAAAGTAACCAATTTCAGTAGCAACTGTGCTATTTAATATAATTGTGATGTATGAATGAAGTCTATCCTAAATGCAATGAATTATGCTTGAATGCAGCAGAAATATGAGTTAAATAGAGGGTAAAATATAGAACTTTTACACACTCAACACACCCTCAAACTCAAGTTCTTGCTTGTCCTCAAGCAAATATTACCTAACTTAATTTTAATTTTAATTTTTTTTCTTTGGCTTAACTCAGTGAACTCTACATTACCCACCACTTGTATTCTATCAAGAGTAGTGCCTTGTCGGGCATTTCTGGACTCATTCGGAACCATGCTATAATTCTTGTGAAATGTGTGTGGGTTTTGTGAACACTTATACATCTAGACTACCTTAGTATACCAGAATAGTTATGTCTACAAACTTGAGGTTATGCCATTTCAATTTTTTTCTAGAGGCAATTCTTAGGCTCCTATAGTTTTTTCTGACTCTTTATTTAACTGCATCTTTTCTGGAGGCAATTCTTAGGCTCCTTTAGTTTTTTTCTAACTTAGCTCAAAAAGAAATCTCCTAAAGTAAGTGCAAGGCAGTTTTGCAAGCTATTGAGTCTGAATTTTTTTTCTTTCTTTCTTGTTTTCCTAGAGCCAGTGATAGGCACCTCTAGGGGCAAGTTCAAGCGGGTAAACATTCCTATTCCAGTGTACTAAAGTAATCTAAAAAGCATAAGAGTCACAAAGAGTGTTTTACAGTGTAGAATCATAGCAAGACTCTAAACAGATCCTAAAATTTCTTAAAGGCACTGTCACGACAGCATATGTCGTGGCAGGTAAGTGAAGTTCAAAGACTTAAGCCAAATTTTCATTCTTTTTTTAGCAAAAGTAAACTAAACATTAGACACAATTTCTAAACATAAAGACACAATTTCTAAACATAAAGACACTTCATTAATGGAGGGATGCCACCCCCAAACTCAAGGGTTGCATTGCCCTCAATGCATGATGACAAAATGATAAAAAGAAAATAAAAACAACATCACAATTATAAAAAAATAGCAGACAACAAATATAAGAAAAGAAACTTAAATTTTAAGCGATGTCATCGCTGCTGCTACTGTTGTTTATCTGAATCTGTCGGCGGGCAATGACTTTCCTTGTTGGTGCCGGCAGATGGCTGGGAGAGGCAGATGTGGTCTTTTTCTTTGCTTCCCTCGGAGGCTGGATGCGGGTCGGTGAGATCTGGGGTGGTTTCTCCAGCACCTGAACCTCCTCAGAAGAGATACTGCTGCTGCTACGACTGCTGCTGCTGCCGCTTGCAGATTTCCCTTGGTCGGATGGTCCAACTCCGGTGTTTGGTGTCTGTCGTTTCATCTGGGTGAATTCCTTAGATAGGTTCCTCTTGACAGAGGGCTCGTCATCGGATTCCTCCCAAATCGAAGAAGAGGAGAAACCAGCTATGTAAGCGTCAAGGTCAAACAAGGGCTCTTTTCTCTTTGTTCCCCTAGCAGATACTGTGGCAGTGTGGCTGCCGCCTGCAGCTATCGTGGCCGGGGTTGGGGTGGACGCAGCAGACGATGTTCTTGGTGTGGCAGCAGGGGTAGGGGTATGGGCAGGGGTGGGGGCAGGAAAATAGTGACCGGGGAAAGCAGGAAACAGTACATCTAGAAAATTTAAATTGGTTTTAATGAAATGTACCATTGCTGTTGTGAAGTCCCTGATGAAGCTCATCAGGCCCATGCCTTTCCTCCATTTTCTGCAGAGTGGCAAGGATTTGTGTAGAGGAGTCGACTGGGGGAGCTGCTGCTGTGGGCTGCCTTGGTTCTGTGGCGGCAGGCTCTGTTTGGGTGGGCTCTGTCGGCTCACCTGCTGCGACAGATGGGTTGAAGCTGGATATTGGCGTTGCAGCTTTCAGTTCCATTAAGCTAAGGATGTTCCTCTCTGTCCATCCTTTTCCTCGGATTCTCAAATCCTCAACAACTTCAGGGACGTTGTGGCCACGGCAGAGGGCTGTTATGAGGTAGGGGAAGACGAGTGGTCCCGATGGCCGGTATGCACAATTCAAAATTCCTTCCCGAGCATATCTACCAACATTAATAGGCCTCTCGTTTAGAATTGAATGGACGAGAGCTAACCTTGGTTGATCTACCGTGTTGTTGTGTGAGGAGGGCATGATCCTCTTTTTGACGAATGCATTCCACAGCTTGGCTTCGGGGGTGAGTTGACCTCGTTTTACCATCCTTGGGTGTTTGGGATCGGTGTTCCAATGGGTTCCTTCCTCGGTGAGTTCTGCCATGACAACATCATAATCTGTTGTCTCCAGGCTTTCCACGAACCTCTTATGCCCATCTTCCTTTCTGCCGAGATAGAGTCCTTAGAGGGTGTTAATATATTCTGGCTCCAAAGAGACTTCCTTACCACGAACTGTCATTGATGTTGCGTCTCTGCTGTCGACGACAGCATAAAATTCCCTGACCAGGGTCACGTTCATCTCCTCAGGTTGCTCAACAAACATCTGCCAACGAAGTGCTCTGATCTTACGGGCTATAAATGGTTTGAGCCCAAGATTCTCTGTTCGTTTGCTGTAGATGAACCCTTTCTCCTCCCATATATCTCTACCCTGGAAGGAGCTGGGAGTGGCTGCTGCTGGGGCAAATCCTGAGGCAACACTGCGTCGGGTGTTTCTGGTACTCATGGTTGCAAGGGACTGTAGAAAAAATGAACGCAAATGAAATTCTAGAGAGGAAACAAGTAGAAAGAGTAAAAGTGAAAAGAAAAATGAATAGTAAAACGAGATTTATATAGATGAGGAGTTGTTGCCCGTTGGAGCTGTAACGGCAGGCGCAGATAACAGGGCCAGCTGTTACGCGGTTACTGACGCGTCTGTCATGCGTTTCCGTGTCTGTTGCGCATATGTTACGCGTTTGCGTGTCTGCCGCGACAGCGTGTTGACAGGCTAGATTTTCTGAGTCTGTCACGGCAGCTGTAATGACAGGCTCCTATTTTGGGCTTTTTGGGCTGATGGTGAGATGGTGGGCTGAGTTCACTTCTTCTCTTCTCCTTGTCTCCTTTATTTCCTAAAAATAATAAAAGTAAAAACTTAGTTTCTAAAAATAAAATAATTCTAATTACCTAATAAATAAATAAATATATATAAATAAATAAAAATAAAATTAGGTTAAATTAGGGATGCCAGGAGGGGCATCTCCTAAAGTAACCACTTCCTGCATTCTTGGGGCTTCAGTCCCCTGATAATGCTTTAATCTCTGTCCATTGACTTTAAATTGGTGCCCGTCTTTTAAGGATTTGATCGTGATGGCACCATGAGGAAAAATTTGCACCACTTGGAATGGGCCGGACCACCTAGATTTCAGCTTCCCTGGGAAGAGTTTCAACCTAGAGTTAAACAACAACACAAGCTGCCCTGGGCAGAACTGTCGTGGCAACAACTTCTTGTCATGCCACTTCTTCGTCTTGTCCTTGTAAATCCTTGCGTTGTCATAGGCTATTGCTCGAATTTCTTCAATCTCATTCAAGTCAAGTAGCCTTTTCCGTCCTGCCTTTTCTGAGTCCATATTCACTGCCTTGATGGCCCAGTATGCTCTATGCTCAATCTCAACAGGTAAATGGCAGGTTTTTCCATAAATCAGCCGGTAGGGTGACATTCCCAATGGAGTTTTAAACGCTGTTCTGTAGGCCCATAGTGCATCATTGAGGTGTAGAGACCAGTCCTTTCGAGTTGGCTTGACCATCTTCTCAAGAATGTTCTTTACCTCTCTGTTGGATATTTCAGCTTGTCCATTGGTCTAAGGGTGGTAAGCTGTTGCGATCCGATGTTTAACACCATACTTCTTTAAAGCAGCAGCTATTACCCTATTGTCAAAATGCCTCCCTTCATCACCGATGATCGCCTTAGGGATGCCAAATCTAGAAAAAATGTTCTTGTGCAAAAACCTCTGAACAGTCTTGACATCGTTTTTATGTGTGGCGATTGCTTCTACCCATTTGGACACATAGTCCACTGCCAGGAGGATATATAAATCACCACTTGATGCTGGGAACGGTCCCATGAAATCGATCCCCCAAACGTCGAAGATTTCGACTTCAAAAATGTTTTGCAGTGGCATCTCATGTCTCCTTGAGATGTTTTCAGTCCGTTGACATTTATCACAGCTTTTGTAGAATGCCTGGGCATCCTTGAACAGTGAAGGCCAGTAAAAACCAGACTACAAAACCTTGGCAGAAGTTTTGTTACCACCTAGGTGTCCTCCATATCTCCATATTGTGAAGCATGGCAGTGATGAAGCACAGCTTCCAGCTCATCCTGTGGTACACAACTCCTGATGATCTGATCTGCACACATTTTGAAAAGAAGAGGTTCGTCCCAATAATAATGCTTAACATCATTTTGGAACCTCTTCCTAGCTTGATAGTTAAGGTCAGGAGGAAATATTCCGCTAACTAAATAATTAACGAAATCAACATACCAGGGGAGTTCAGAAAACTTACCTGCCGCCATGGCTGTCGCGGCAGTGCTTGTGGCAACGAATAATTGCTCGTCAGGGAAGGTCTCCAGTATGTGTGTCTCGTCTGTTGGGAGACTTTTTCCCTTCTCTAATCTTGACAAGTGATCTGCAACTTGGTTCTCTGTCCCCTTTTTATCCTTGATTTCTATGTCGAATTCTTACAGTAGCAGAATCCAACGAATCAGTCTGGGTTTTGCATCTTTCTTAGCAAACAGATATTTCAGTGCAGAGTGGTCTGTATGGACTACCACTTTCGTCCCAAGTATGTAGGATCGGAACTTGTCAATTGAAAACATCACAACCAACAATTCCTTCTCTGTTGTGGTGTAATTCACTTGGGCATCATTGAGTGTTTTGCTAGCATAGTAAATTACATGGAATAACTTGTCCTTCCTCTGCCCAAGTGCTGCCCCTACAACATAATCATTGGCATCACACATAATCTCGAATGCTAACTTCCAGTCCAGTGGCTGTACAATCGGGGCTGTTACTAGCTTCTCTTTCAGAATTCTGAATGCCTCAGTACATTCAGTGTTGAAGTCGAAGGGACGATTCTGCTCTAGTAGGTGGCATAATGGCTTGGTGATCTTCGAAAAATTGGCTATAAACCTTCGATAGAAACCAGCATGCCCTAAAAAACTTCGAATTCCCTTGACTGTGGTGGGTGGTGGCAGCTTTCAATTACCTCAATTTTTGCCCTATCGACCTCTATGCCGCGGCAGCTTACTTTGTGGCCTAGGACTATCCCTTCATCCACCATGAAGTGACATTTCTCCCAGTTTAATACCAAGTTCGCCTACTCGCATCTTTCGAGCACTTTCTGCAGGTTGCCTAGGAAGCTTTCAAAATTGTCTCCAAAGACTGAGAAATCGTCCATGAATATCTCCAGGAAATCCTCTACCATGTCGGAGAATATAGCCATCATACACCTCTGAAAAGTTGCTGGTGCGTTGCACAGTCCAAATGGCATCCTCCGAAAAGCGTAAGTACCGTACGGGCAAGTGAAGGTCATTTTCTCTTGATCCTCTGGTGCGATGGCTATTTGGTTGTAACCTGAGTAACCATCAAGAAAACAGTAATAAGGCTTTCCTGCTATTCTATCAAGCATTTAATCAATAAAAAGCAGGGGAAAGTGGTCCTTCCGAGTAGCTTTGTTAAGCTTCCGGTAGTCCATACAAACCCTCCAACCAGTCACAGTCCTGGTTGGGATTAACTCGTTTTCTTCGTTGGTCACCACAGTTATTCCTCCCTTCTTAGGAACACACTGCACCGGGCTCACCCACTTACCATCCGAGATGGCATAAATTATCCCAGAATCTAGCCATTTGATAATTTCTTTTCGGACCACTTCTCGCATAGCATCATTCAGACGTCTCTGGGCATCAATGGTCGGCTTGTGATCATCCTCTAAGAGGATTTTATGCATACATAGTACCGGACTGATGCCTTGGATATCAGCTATCGTCCATCCAATAACCTCTTTGTGCTGCTGCAGCATCCCTATCAGCTGCTTTTCCTGTTCCTGCATCAACTTGGAAGAGATGATTACGAGCAACGTATCATTTAATCCAAGAAAAACATATTTGAGCTGCCCTGGCAGGGGCTTAAGATCTAGAATAGGTGGCTCTACAGTTGATGGCGTTTGGATGATATGTTCATTCGAGGTATAGTTTAAGGGCTCGAATAACTTACCTGGACGATTGCCTATCCAGTTTACCTCCTCATGACCTTCAGTGTCAGATGTGTCAGAATCTGAGGAGCTGCTGTCGTCGTTGCTGCCGTAACAGTCTTCTAAATGGCTGTTGTGGCAATGGCCAAATTTGATGTCATGGCAGTCCGACCTGATGCAGGATTGATCAAGGATAACTTCAGTGATAGCCTTGCATTCTTTTTCTGCATCAGCATGCTTTATTGCTTGGAGAACATTCAGCTTGATCTCTTGATCGTTCACTCTCATAGTGAGTTCTCTCTTTTCTACATCAATCAGTGATCTTCCTGTGGCTAAGAAGGGTCGCCCCAAGATGATTGGTGCATTCTCATCCGCTTCACAATCTAAAATAAGAAAGTCAGCAGGAAAAATAAATTTATACACTCTTACCAGAATATCTTCAATTTTCCCTTCTGGTTGCACGTAAGAGCGGTCTGCCAGCTGCAGCATAACTGTTATGGGTCGTGCTCGTCCAATACCTAATTTTTGAAATACAGATTTTGGCATTAAATTAATACTAGCACCTAGATCACAAAGTGCCTTACCCACAAATTTGTCTCCGATTATGCACGGTATGACGAAACTCCCAGGATCCTTCTTTTTCTGGGGTGGATGCTTGTGCAGAATAGTCATGCATCCTTCTGTCATTTTAACCGTCTCAAATTCCACAAGTCTGGATTTCTTTGACATATCACCCTTGAGAAATTTGGCATAACCAGACATCTCCTTGATGGCATCTAACAACGGAATATTAATGTGGACCTGCTTAATAATATCATAGATATTCTTAAGCTGGGATTCCCGTTTCAATTTCTATAACCGCTGAGGAAAAGGAGGTGGAGGACGATAATCTGCAATACGTCCTTCCCATTGCATTCGAATCTGAGGAGGTTTAGGTTCTTCATCCTTCTCCTTTGTGCCTTCTACTGTCATGACAGGTGTATCGGCAGTAGGCTGTTTGTCATCTGCCGGGGCAGCGTTCTCGGCAGTCGATTCTATGGCTGGTTTCTTAACTGTTTCACCTTCCTTCTCTGGCCCTGGTAACTTCTTCCCACTTCTAGTTGTGATAGCTTTGCACTTCTCATGTGTGGGTTGTCTAGCAAATTCAGTATCGCTAAGGAATCCTCCATTCTGCCTTGGCTTAATATGCTGGGAAACCTAACCCATTTGTGTCTCCAATGATTTTCAGAGTAGCTTCATGGTTAGTCATCCGCATCTCTGTTTTATCCATGAACGACTCAGTCTTCTTGACGAAGTGATCCATGTTTGCCATGTAGGTCCCTGTCTGTGACATAAATGTGGCCAAGGTTTGTTCCAATATACTATTTGTGGCTGCTGTTGCGGTTACTGTCGAGTCAGAATTCTAGGTGCCCCCTGATTTTGAGTGTTCTGTACTTGAGGGTTCAGGGCGTTGTTTAGGTTGCTCCAAGATAATTTGGGATCTTTTCTCCAGTTGGGATTATAGTTGTTGGAATTGTAGTTTTGCTTGTTATAATTTCCAATATACATCGTTTCCTCTAGCTGTATCGGCCAGTCATCCGAACTATGATTCCCACTGCAAGTTCCACATACCTCTTCTGCAGCATAGACAGGTTGAGAGTCCTTCAACAAGTTTTCTACTGCCTTTGTGAGATATGCAACATGTGTCTTCAATGAATTATCGGCTTCGTAATCCTTCACAGCTAGTACTCGTTTACCTCTCCTTGATGTGGGGAATTGCTCTTCATTCTTAGCCAAATTCTTTAACACTATCATGGCGTCCTCTGGATCTTTATCTAACAATAACTCATTGGCTGCTGAATCGATTCTCATATGAGTCTGTAGGTTGGCAGCATTGTAGAATTTGATTACCTGATTCCAAACAGGGAATCCGTGCATTGGGCAATTCCTCAGTAGAGTAGTAAATCTATCACATGCCTCATGCATTGGCTCGTCGTCTTCCTGTTGAAAAGTAGCAATTTCGTTACGTAATCGCTCAGATAAATGGGAAGGGTTAAAACGAGACAAAAATTTACGAGTTAAATCTGCCTAAGTTCGTATTGAATCCGCCGTTAGTTTGTTCCACCAGGTTTTAGCTCTATCCCTCAATGAATGAGGAAATAACCGAAGCCTCAGTATCTCCGGATTTACTCTTGGTAGTTTAAACGAACCACGGATTTCTTGGAACGTTTTCAGATGTTCCCTAACATCCTCTGTAGCAGCACCACTAAATTGGCCAGCGGAATTAATCATGCTAAACATCACAAGTTTCAGCTCGAAATTTTCAGCTTCCACGTCTGGCAGGGTGGTCTCTAATTCCACATGATCATTGATCATGTAATCTCGACATGACCGGCGTGCGGCCGCAGCAGGAGGATCGGCAGGCTGTCCGTTTCCTCCATCTCCGATAGGATCTTCAGGACCTTGGGGATTCCCTTGGTTATTCCTCCTGTCTTCGTGTCTTCCGTTCACCATTGCTTCTAACTGTTCCTCCAGGTACTCGTTTCTTTCTACTAGGAGGCGGACTCGTTTCTTGAGGTTGCACGTTCATTCGATTTCAGGATCTAACTTGTGCTCAGGTTCTTTCCCTCGTTGAGATATGCGCATAAGCAAACAAAAGACCTTGTGAAAAACACAGGGTGAACAATCCAAGTAAAAACAGAAAAATTAAAGAAGGTGCAGTAAAAGTAGGGTAAAGTTATGTTTGCCAGTCCCGGCAACGGCGCCAAAAACTTGTAGCGTGTAAAATAGTCTATCGCAATGTAGTGCAAGTGTACACGACGCAAGTAGTAAGTGATACGTAAGTATCAGATATCGTCTCCATATGGACTGGGCTAATAACTTTAACCTTGGATTTTTGCACAAGAGAAAAAGGAAAGAGTTTAATTGTTTGTCACTAAGTAATAAAGAATACTGAAAATAAGAGATGAAAATATTCAGAATAAAGAGTAGGCCGATATTGATTTGCTCCGTAGTGCATGTGTTTGTTCTGTCTAGGACTTCTCTGTTCTTTCGTAGTGCCTGTCGTGACAGCACCTGCTGCGGCAGCGGTCTGTTGTTGTCGCGGCAGCGAACACACAACTCAGTACTTCAAGCTTTGCAAGAATCCATGATGTGCCTTGGCATATCCCTAGGTCCAAGTCTGTCGATGAACACATCTTTAATGATACCTCCCGACGTGAATCGAAGGATGAACATCGATGTTGTTGAATTCTTCCTTAACCACTTAACCTCGTCCTATCCCTAGGTCCGAGATAGTTCAACCATAAACTGGAGAACCCGTACTTATTCCTTTCGTATACTTAACTCTCCCGATATTAAGTAAATGTGTAATCTCACAATGCTCTCCCGATACTCTTGTAAGATGTTGAAAACCAGAATAAGTAAACTTGAAGTCTATTTTATTGAACAGAAAAATCCTAAAACAAATGCAATCCTTGCAACTACTTTACAGAATCAACCCTTAGCCCCAGGGGAAGTTTAGAACATGATGAGAAGGGGGAAAACGACTAGGGTTTAGGGGAAGACGGCTAGAGAGTAAGATATCCTTCCCTAGGTCGAATTACATGCCTTTATATAGGCCTTGGGTTCAAGTTTTCTAATATGGCAAGAATACAAGTTTAAATTAAAGTACAACTCTATTAAAGACTAAATCTTCAGAGTATATGTCTTTAATCCGTCCTTCCTTCTTGCTTGGAGTTTCTTCCTTGAACTTTGGGCTTCGCCTTCATTCTGATATAGGGCTCAGAAAAATATGAGAGTGTTCCACGATAGACCGGCTTAATTTCCTCTTTCTGTCGAGCTCCACTTCACTTCTTCCCTTTATTATTGTTGTCGTCATTGGCTGCCACGGCAGCGGCCATGGCAGCATCCTTCTTCTAGTCTGCAGTCTTGTGTTCCAGCTCTGCTTCTCCACTGCCCTGCGTCTGCTACAGCAGCTACCTGCAAAAGTAACCAATTTCAGTAGCAACTGTGCTATTTAATATAATTGTGATGTATGAATGAAATCTATCCTAAATGCAATGAATTATGCTTGAATGCAGCAGAAATATGGGTTAAATAGGGGGTAAAATATAGAACTTTTACACACTCAACAACTGGGCCCATTACCACGCTGACTGGATTCAGCTTTGGGTTGACCGATATGCCAGTCGCCCATGCATCCTCCGACCCATTGCAGATTGGGCCAATTCGGTCACTTTTGATTACTTTTAGTGGTGTGGGCTCTTTGGGAAGCATCATATCCTTACTCCCGAGGAGCGCGAGCGACAGCTTCCCGAGGCTCCCCGAAACCGCCCACACCCCCAACGTCGAGCGAGCCAGAGCCAGCCGAGGCAGCGCGGTCCGAGACCGCGAACTGACACTGCAGGGGCCTCATCTTCTGCCACAGCATTTCAGAATTTGAGCAATCCTTGACGTTCCAGCAAATGAGGCCTCCACCCAACTTCGGCTTCTCCAATGCCTACCGTCCCCATATGTCGACGAGTGGTCCTCCGCTGATCGATATTCTACCGTTGACATCTCAGTTTGACTTTAGCATTATCCTGCAAACGCCGCTGAGTAGCTTGTTTTACTCCCCGCCAAGGCCCAGTAGAGGTCCGCGTATCGCAGATGATGATGATGATAATGAGGACGAGGAGGATGCAGCACTACTTGTTCAGAGGAATCCAGATCGGGATCGTCGTCCACTCGACTGCGGAACATGTGGACATAGACATCATTAGCCTTTTTTCTAATGGATATGTACTTATGTTTTTAATATATTTATTCGAGACATTTGGTTTTTTTAAATACCGTATTTTAATTTTCTTTATCTATTATAATTAAACTTTTAAATGTTTATTTAATTTCAGTTTTTTATTACTTTTATGCGATTACTAAACCAAAATTATCAATTGTTCTTCAAAGGCAATTTCATTCAAAAAAGGATGATAACATTGGGTTTTGGAAGCCATTTTAAGTCAGTTTAGAATGAACGGAAACTGACCACGTTGGTGTCATACAATAGAGAATTTTCAGTACTACGAACCCAAACTCGATGTTCACTAAAAATATACGATTTATAAGCCCGAAATTGGGCTCGAACAGGCCTACCCACCCTTGTTTTTCAACCCAAATTCGCACAGAACTCGCGTTCTGCATAATGCGATTTCTGTGCGATATATTCAGCCGCCTTTTCAAATTCTCGGGGACCTCGCGTTCTGCAGAACGCGAGTTCCTAAAGAACCGTTATTTCAAACAACGATGCCACGTAGATGAAACGCGCGCTCTGCAGAATGCGAGTCTGCGTCTCGCTTCCCAGAGAACGCGATGTTCCATTACGTGGCATGTTTGGGGGTCATTTTTTCAAATAACCATGAGAGGGAGCTATTATTATATATAATTATTTAAAAGGGGGTTTCACCCAAATATGCCATTGTTTTGTCTATACGAAGGTAACTGAATTTTTTATAAAATGATGATATTCAACAGACAATAGGAAAGTAAAAACAAATAATCTCATAAACTAATCCAACAAGTGGTCCCAGTGGAAAAAAAATGATAGTTATCATAAGAGATTCAGGTTCGAGCAACTTTATCTGTAAGGTATGTGCGTCTTATCAAACTGTTAAAAAATGTATAAACATATACTACATTGTTATCACCTTAAAAGTAGTCAAAAAAATAATAATCTAATAAACCAAGTTTACAGTTAAAGTCATAGTTAAGATGGACAAAAACTTTTAACTATTCTGGATGACAGAATAGTTAACCCTAAAGTAGGCATCTAAAAAAATATTGGATGTACAGTGAAAATTGTCTGGCATGGCATCAAGGGCCTCCCACAGACGTTGAAGCACATGAACACACATTGTTTGGTTCCACATTCACCCAGTTCCTGCTTTCTTGGATTGTTGTCTTTAACCGGAATGAACTGATTCAATCAATTGGAAGCACATGCACCCAATGTTGCTTTGAAGCACATGAACACACAGTCACACATTGTTTGGTTCTATTTTTTTTTGTCAAATTGAATCAATTAACAGAAAAAGTAACAGATTTATAAAGTTGAAGTCATTTATTTATTCTTTTTTTAATGTCCGCGTCAGTTATTTTGTCATTTCATGTGAAAATTAAAAAACTCAAAAGCAACATTTAAAAATTATAAAAAAATAAAAATTTATAAAAAAATAAAATGAAAAAATAAAACAATCTACATTAGCTTAATATAAAAGTTGGTGTGCAAGTAAATTTGGCCGGCTGCTTATCTTTGTTTTCTCATATTCTTGTAGGTCATGGGTTTGAGACCCACTAGGAGCACTCCCCTTCCCTCCCCTCTATAGGTAGAATTAGATTTATGCTAAAATGATTATTCTAAGACATTTAAGTGCCAAAATAACCCTAAATTATAACTCTAAATTTTAACCACTATCCCTAAATTCTAAACCCCTAAACCCTAAAACTAAGGCGCTTGTGGAAACTTTCAGTTTCCACTTTCCACCACTAGTGTATAAGATAATAATACTTGTTTTAAGGGTAATTATTTCATGCACAAGCATTTGTGGAAATTTTGTTTACACAAGCGTCTTAGTTTTAGGTTTTAGAGATTTTGTTTAGGGGTTTAAGTGTATGAGTTTTGAACTTGAGGGGTGTGGTTAGAATTTAGCATTTAATGTTAAAATTTAGAGCTGATGGGTTAAAATCTAAATTCCTAACCATATTACTCTAAACTTAAACCATAATTTTTAAACCCTAAATTATAAATCATTAGACTTAAACCTTTAAACCATAAATTCTAAATCAGGTCTCTAAAATCTAAAATTAATGCGCTTGTGTAAACTTTTTGTTTACACATTAACATCAAGAATATTAAGAATATCATTATAAAAATCTTCAATTATGTAATCTTTGCTGAGAAGATTGAGCACAATTACACTAAAGGCCCATTAGTAAATACACATTTGACATTATGTCCAAATCCGAATAATATAAAATCACTGTGTATATTTTTGGAATCCTTGAATATTCCCCTCTTCCCAAGTCAGTGCTTTATACAGTGCAGAAATGAAATGATTTGTGGATTTCCTCTACACCCACTTCACTATACAATTTCCTTCTTTTGTCCCTCTCCCAATCTGTCTGTCTGTTTTGTTCTTATGCATCTTTTATATTCTCCAATTGAAGCCCGTAATAATATTTAAAAACAACAGAAACCCTAATCTCTAATGAGAGGGAAGACTATAATTTCACTACCATGATAATTATAACCGAAGAATTTAAATTTAAATCTTAGAGACGATATTATTAAAAAAGATACTAATAAATTCTGAAAATAGACAGTAAAACATACCTGAAATTCTAAGCCTAAATAGATATGCTTTAACCAAAGCCAAAATCTACTAATCATAATAACAATACAAAAGATTTAGATTATCACTAAAAAATGGAAAATGATGAATAGAAATCCTCTTCCTTTTGGTTTCTCTATTTATGCCTCTACATTAAAAGTTAGGTTTAGAATTTAGGGTTAAAATTTAAGGTTAGTGCTTATGATTAGAGTTTAAAAAATTAGAGATTGATGTATTTTTAGGGTTATAGCTTAGAATTTGATTTTTTTTAGTGTTGAGGCATATACAAGAACACCAGGAAGGGATATGAGATTTTTGTTCTGAAATGACTCCTCAGAGAGAATGATTTCATTGTGATATATCTGGTAATGGTGATACATGGAGTACTTTACCAGAAGATCGTCCCAGTAAGCAAGGAAAACGTTTTCCGTAAAATGAAATGAATTACGCCAATCAAACAAAACCTAAATTGTGAAGATCAACCCTAAAACAAGAAAAATTGCAGACAGTTAAAATAGAAGCAAGTAACAGGTTGTTTCTCATCTATGATTTACCTACACAGATACTTAAAAATCAAGCAAAAATGACCCAATCTTTGTAGACAACTAAATCAGTGTTATTATAGTTTAAAAGCTATGTATAAAACATTAAAACCTCAATCAAATGGCTTCATACTGGAGTTTTTACTGCTCCCAATCATGCTGAACTTCAACGAAGATTGCTCCTCTCTGTCTTCATTACTGTTGCTGTCATTATTAGCCTTATCTTGATTTGCTGCTTTATTATCTCCTCCCAAATCTCTGTACCTATTCAAGTATCTTCTCAACGGCGCCAAGTAATCGTCGAAACCGAGAGCGCCCAAAGCCGAGCAAACATCGTCTCCGTTAACAGTCTTCCGCCTTTCTTTCCTGCACTTGTCGGATGCTTCACTCGTGACGAAGCTAATGAACTCCGAAACACACTCCTGCATCGTTTCCTTCGCTTCCTTGGAGATTTTCGCATTCGGCGGCAGCATTTGCTTCATTATCCGGCCAACGTTGGCTATGGGAAGCAACTGATCCTGCTCCCTGATGCCGTCGTCGTCGTTTGAGCCGCTCGCCGCAACGTTTTCGGCCATTTTAGATATACACTGTTGAAACCTAGACTTGTTGCACAAGAAGTCAACAGAAGTTAGTTCCAGTTACATATACAAATACATACATACATACATCGATGACGTAGGCCGGCAGATCCGGTCAGCATTAGTGGTGGGGCGCGGTGTCCAGCAGCCCAATCTTTTGGAGGAGAAGATTCAATGGTGATTTGACTAAGTTCATGGGCGTTGGCAGCCACTGTTTCCAAGTATGCTATTAGGTCTTCATCGGCATGCAATATGTAATTGGACGCTGAAAGGGATGATTGATGAATTTAAATAAAAAAGTAAAGCTTTGATTGCTGAAATTTTAACCAATGAGCTACGAGTAAGCATTGTTTCTATAGGTGGAGATATTAAACTAATCACATAAGGTTTTCAGAGTAGATATTCAACCAAACAGTTCATTTGAAAATAATAATACTGAGGAACCTATTGAGTGGTCCTAGTATTAAGGATTGAGATGCTTTTCGTAGGTGATTCAGATTCGAATAATATAGTCTGGAAGTGTGCATGAGTTTATCTAGATATAAAATCAGATTAAGTTATTACCTTGTATTCAGATCTGAGTGTTCAAAGAAAATACTAATATAGAATAAGGTAATTATATATAGAGAGAGAGGAGAAAAACTTTGATACACAAACTTTGTAATTTTAGTTTACACAATCTTGTTAAATTTGAAGGTTAGAGTTGGTTTTAGGCTTTTTAAGATTTTAGAATTTAGATTTTAATGATTGTGTAACATCTTTTTACACAACTCGTGTATCAAAATATAACTCGTATATATTGGAAATGAGAAGATTATTACAAGAAACAACAATGAAATATATCTTAATCATTTATTTACCTCCATCCCATGGTAAATTTCGACATGTGCAATAAGTACGACCGCATAGGATCCTTGAAAAAAAGGCCCAAAATGAGTTCTCTGATATATATTAAAAAATTTCAAGTAACCGAACATAACCCCTAGAAAAAACAATATATTAGTGGAAACCAAAATTTAATGTTCTCTCTAAATTTTAAATCGATTAAATTTAAAATAAAACATCTATCTCACATATATTTTAAACATTTGTAGGCTCCTACTTTACTCTATAAATAAATTAAGGTAAATTTCTACTCATTTGTTTAACATTTTTAGAGTTTCTTTCACAGGTTGAGTGCCAAGATCTACTGCTGTAATTTCATTTCATTTTCTCTCCAAAAAATCTAAGAGTACGATTTGTTGAAAAAACCGTTATAGATCTATATTTGTTCCATAAAATCAGATATAAACGTATGCGATTTAATAAATAAAATTATTGTTTTTTTAACAATTGTTATTAAAATCAGTTGATAAAATAAAATATCTAGCTTTACAGTTGATACCTAAAGATACATCATCTGATACGACAGCATAACTATACGGGGGTGTTTGGTTCGTGGAAAAGATCATTACCTGAGGGAATGATCTTTTCCGGAATCACATACCCACGTTTGGTTGGAGAACATTCCCTCCAAGGGGTAATTTTACATTCCCAACAGTAGCAGTTTTTCATTAAAGGGTGGGAATGTGATTCCCTTGGATTTCTTAGGTATTTGTCAATTCCCTCCCCTTTGGACCATATTACCCATATGTTAATAGATTTTGTTCATATAGATCCTTTGTAAAATTTAATTAGTTGATTAAATATGTGTGGTGTAAATTAATTAAATATTTTTATTTAATATTAATTTAATATTTAAATGGTGTTACAAATATTTAATGTATTTTTATTAATATTATATTTATGATGTTTATAAGTTATATGTTGCGATATCATATTGCTTAAAAATTAATAACTTTAGAGTTGATGTTTTTAATTTTATTTTTATGTTTATGACCTTGTAAAATATTTTAGTAGGTTAAACTTATTATATAAATTCTTATCAGTATTATACAATTTTTAGATTTATTTTATTATTTACTTTAATTTGCTTGACATGTCACAAGTAATAAAAAATTAAAATTTTGAACATATTAAATTTCTAGCGTTTAAAAATTTACAAAATATTTTAATAGAGGATAACTAGGGTAAGTAAATATAAAATAATTTTTTTAATAGTCTAAAGGTGATTATAAGGTAGTATATACAAAGTGACTGAACCCATGTCTTTTAGGACGAGCTTCATCCATTTTTCCACTGAGACCACTTGTTGGGTTCTTTTAAAGAATAGTTAATATAATAATTATATTAAATATGATAAATATATAATTTTTACAAATTTTAGATAGTGTAACAAAAATAATTCTATTAATTTTTGTGCATGTATTTTTAAGTTAATATTGAAAGTTTAACATGTTAAAAAGAAAATATAACATATGGATAATTTAGTAAATTTTACTTCCAGATAACCTTATATACCTCCAGCCAAACACAGTACTCTTACATTCCTACACAATAAACCAAACAAGGTAATGTTACATTCCCAGTAATGTGTCAAGTAATGTTAAATTCCGAGAATCTTATTCCCAAAGGTAATCTTACATTCCGTGAACCAAACGCACCCTACAAGTATCTCTTTTTTTCTTCTTCTTAATTTCATAGAGTAAGCGGTTAAACTATTTTCCGGACCCTTATTTGTAGGGTAGAGAAAATTCGCCCTTCAATTATAAAAGTGAGTCACTATACAAATTATATGTTTGAATAGATATTATCTTATAATTAGGGATGTAAAAACAAGTCAGAACCTAAAAACCTGCCTGAAACTTGCTTGAGTCAGAACTTGATTTGACCTGAGAATTTGATGACCCGAACCCGAACTGTAACTGATTGTTGCTGACCCGAACCCGAGTTGAACCTGTTACTGTAGCAACCGAACCCGATCTGCGTCCGACTGAAAACGACCCGAACCCGAATCTGACCTGTTAATTTTGACCTGAAACCCGACATGCATCCGACTGAAACGAACCCCGAGACCGACCTGACAAATTACCTAATATTACCCGACTAAATTGACCCGAGATCTGATTTTACCCGACCTATTTTGAACCCGAACTGTTAATTGACCCGACCTATTTTGAACCCGAACTGTTGTTGACCTGAACTAATATTGACCCGAAATCCATGACTTAATGAATTAAAAAAGTTCATAAATATACATATGATATGATATATATGCACACATGACACATAATACATAAATACACACATAAGTACATATATATTAGTATATATACACAGTAACACATACACATACATGATACATGAATCATGATACATACATATATATAATATATATAACATATATATAAACATAATATATATACCATATACATATACATAATACATAATTATGTATTACATATTATATATAACATATATTACAATATACATATATTACATATTATATACATAATATATATAACATATACATATACATAATACATAATATATATAACATATACATAATACATACAATATACATATATTACAAATTATATACATAATATATATAACATATACAATATACATAAATGTGATATATATTAATTTTTAATTAACTTAAAATATTATACATATTATTACTTGATTTTTAACCAACTTAAAATTTAAATTAATTTTTATTTGACTTAAAATATTATACATATTATTATACTTTCAATGTAACTATTTTCTCACCAACTTAAAATATAAACTTAGTTTTTAAAAAACTTAAAATATTGTACATATTTATACTTCAAGTTGTTTACAAGTTGTGCAAAAAAATTGTTAAGATAAAAAAAAATTTATAAGTTGTGCTAAATTATTGATTTCTGTTACCTGCTCATTAGATATTTGTGCTTGCGTATTTGAACACTTGACAATAAACTTAAAGCTTAGTTTTATTTTCAATTTCGTCCTTAATTCAGTTTTAAGGTTTAGGGTTGGGCTTTAATTTAGGGTTTGAGGTTTTATTTTAGGATTTTATTTTTAAATGTTTTAAAATAACGGTTTATTGATTTGTTTAGGGTGAAATAATTTATTTTTAGGTTTTAGGGATTAGCAGTTTATTTTAGGGTTTATGAGTTTCATTTATTAATTAATATGGTTTAGGGTTTATGGATTTGGATTAGGGTTTTGTTTTAAATGTTTAGGGTTAAAAGTTTTTAAGGTTTACTATCTAATTTTAAGGATTTATAGTTTTAGTGTTTTAGGGTTTAGATTTATAAGGTTAGAGATTTATGGTTTTGAATTAGGGTTTAGTGTTTAATGAACTAAGGTTACTGTGAGGGTTTAGGATTTAAGGTTTAGGGTTTAAGGTTTATTGTTAGGGTTTAGGTATATGGTTTAGGGTTTAATGTTTATTGTTAGGGTTTAAGGTTTATCATTAGGGTTTAGGATTTTATATTTTATAATATATCTTCGTATATATGTATGTATACAACCCTAAACCCTAAACCCTAAACCCTAAAACCTAAACCCTAAAAGCTAAAGCTTAAACCCTAAACTCTAAACCATAAACAATAATGATAACTCATAAACCCTAATGCAACATCTTAAACACTAAACCCTAGAATATAAATCATAAACCCTCAAATATAAACCTTAACTCTTAAATCATAAATCATAAACCCTAAACCTTAAACACGAAACTCTAAACCATAAACAATAATGATAACTCATAAACCCTAATGCAACACCCTAAACTCTAAACACTCTAATATGAACCATAAACCCTCAAATATAAACTCTAACTCTTAAATCATAAATCATAAACCAAAACCATAAACCCTTAAACTCTAAACCATAAACAATAATGATGACTCATAAACCCTAATACAACACCCTAAACCATAACTCTAAAACCCTAAACCCTAAACCCTCGAATATAAATAATAAGCCCTCGAATATAAACCATAACTCTTAAATCATAAACCCTAAACATTAAACCATAAATTCTAAACCATAAACAATAATGATAACTCATACCCCTAATACAACACACTAAACACTAAACCCTAAAAACTCTAATATGAACACTAAACCCTAAACCTTAAACCCTAAACCATAAACAATAATGATAACTCATAAACCATAATGCAAAACCCTAAACCCTAAACACTCTAATATGAACCACAAACCCTCGAATACAAACCATACCTCTTAAACCATAAACCCTAAACCATAAATAATTAAACTTTAAACCATAAACAATAATGATAACTCGTAAACCCTAATGCAACACCCTAAACCCTTGAATATAAACCTCCACTCTCAAACACTAAACACTAAACCCCAAACCTTAAACAATGATGATAACTCATAAACCCTAATGCAATACCCTATACCATAAACACTCTAATATGAACCATAAACCCTCAAATATAAACCATAACTCTTAAATCATAAACCATAAACCCTAAACCCTAATAACTTAAAGTTTAAACCATAAAAATAATGATAACTTATACACCCTAATACAACACCCTAAACCATAAACCCTCAAATATAAACCCTAACTCTTAAATCATAAACCCTAAACCCTAAACTTTAAACAATAATGATAACTCGTAAACCCTAATACAACACCCTAAACCCTAAACACTCTAATATGAACCATAAACCCTAAACTCTAAACCATAAACAATAATGATAACTCATAAACCCAAATGCAACACCCTAAATCCTAAACAATCTAATATGAACCATAAATCCTAAACCCTAAACCCTAAACCATAAACAATAATGATAACTCATAAACCATAATGCAACACCCTAAACCCTAAACACTCTAATATGAACCACAAACCATTAAATACAAACTATAACTCTTAAACTATAAACCCTAAACCCTAAACATTAAACCCTTAAACTCTAAACCATAAACAATAATGATAACTCATAAACCCTAATGCAACACCCTAAACCCTTGAAAATAAACCTTAACTCTCAAACACTAAACCCTAAACTCTAAACCATAAACAATGATGATAACTCATAAACCCTAAACACTCTAATATGAATCATAAACCCTCGAATATAAACCTTAACTCTTAAATCATAAACCATAAACAATAAACCCTAAACATTTAAACTCTAAACCATAAACAATAATGATAACTTGTAAACCCTAATGTAACAGCCTAAACCCTAAACCCTCAAATATAAACACTAACTCTCAAACCCTAAACCCTAAACCCTAAACCATATACCATAAACAATAATGATAACTCATAAACCATAATGCAACACCCTAAACCCTAAACACTCTAATATGAACTTATAATATAACATATAAATATATACATATATATTATATGCATACGTACATAATAATTAATATAACATATAATACATATATATATTAAAACTTATAATATAACATATAAATATAATTAATATACATATATATATATATATTAAAACTTATAAGTTATATAATGTATATATAATATGATAATTAATAATAAATAATAATTATTAAAAGTTTGGGGCTTTGGGCTCATATCTCACCACCCATTCATTTTAGATGGGCTAAATATTTTGTAGCCCTTTAAATTTTAGATGTTTTTCATTTAAGTCCTTTAAGTTTTAGTTCAATTCAATTAAGTCCTTAAGACTTTATTTTTAGTCCAAATTGACTCTTATTTATTATTTGTTGTTCATTATAGTCCTTAAAACTTTGTTTTTATTCGAAATTGACCTTATTTCAAGTTTTTAATTTACTTTATTATTTTAGATATGAATCATTTATGATATGTTTATTCATTTCTAGTGCCAAAATTTTATTTTTAATGTGATTTCATGAAAGATGTTAAATAATTAACTCGAAATAAATATCGACTACTTGTACAATTGTACCAAACTAGAAAATAATAAGAATTCAAAACCCGAATTAACCCAACCTGAAATGAAACCGACCTGAAATTACCCGACCTGAAATGAACCCGGACTGAAATGAACCCGACCTGAAGTTTACCCGAGCCCGAATTAACCTGCCAATTACCTGGTTCGGACCCGGTCTGTTTGAATCCGACCTGAAATGGACCCGAACTGAAATGGACCCGACCTAAAATGGACCCGACCTGCTACTGACCCGCACTCGACCCGAGTCGAGTCAAAAATTTTTTTGACCTGAATTGACTTGTATCTGATTTGAACCGACCTGAAACCCATCCGATTATCTATTTTTACAACCCTACTTATAATCACCTTTAAACTATTAAAAAATCAAGTCAATTAGAATAGGGCAATCTTCATTCGTAGTCCTTTTTGTTTAGGTTTTGTTCTATTTTGGTCACCCAAATTAAAAAAAAGACTATTGTGAAACCAAAATTGATTTTGATATAACACCTAGACTTATGGAATAATTTGCAAAACAATAAATTTTTAAGTACTCTTCAAAGTCTCACTATTGATAAGTCTTTTTGAACCAAACTATGCTTCAAGACAAAACTCTCTTAAATGTTCAAAATCTACTAAGTCTTTTTATGTATTTTCAAGCCAAACTTCAGTAAAATGCCCAAGCGTATCGATACCCTTAGGCGTATCGATACGATTTTTAGCCACTGAAATTTTAATAGACCATAGCGTACCGATACGGTATTACCCCGTACCGATATGATATTCATCTGGGCAAGACTTTAAACGATACCGTATCGATACGCATTGCAACCGTATCGATAAAATTTGCTTATCTTTGTAAAATCTTTTCATTTAATTTTCGACTGTTGGCTTGTCAGTTAGTTGGTATCCAAAAATTTAAATGACTGTTATACCGTACCGATACGCTAAGTACTCGTACCGATACACTTTTTTATCAAAACCAAAGTTGGGATTCCAGTGAGTAAATTTCGTATCGATACGCCTTTCTGTATCGATACGCCCCTTAAAAACCATACCGATACGCCCTCTAAGCGTATTGATATGCGATGTTTTCAGTCACAACAACTCTTTCTTCTTTGATACAGGTACCGATACGCCCCCGAGCCGTACCGATATGGTAGGCAGCTGAATTGCATTTATTGCGAGAAATTGCATCCCAACGGCTCTATTGATGATCCCAACTACCCAAACGGCTAGAATTGAATGCAAGGGTATAAAAACAAGTCTTAATTTAACTAGCAATAACTATTTGAACCTACAAGCAACATCAAAGCACTCAAATCCAAACTTTGTACCTTTAGAGTCAAATTCTTGTACCCAACTCTTATATTCTCATTGTAATCTTTTATTGTGAGTTTGGGGAGTGTGAAATTGTAATTGGGTAAACAATCATCCTTTGAGAGGAACTTTTAGAGTTTACCAATTACTTCTCTTTGTAAAAGTGAATGGATTAAGCTTTGGATAGAAAGCTTAATCAAATCGTAAGGTTCCCTCCTTATCCAAGAAAAGGGGAAGAATTCAAGTAGTGAATTGGTTGAAAATCCTCAGTGGGAACTAAGGTAGTGGATGTAGAGTTCGTTTGGAGAACTTGAACCACTCTAATTGCCTTGTGTCACATTTTAATTTTTCATATTTTCACCCACCAAAATTTTTATTGCCAATTCACCCATCTCTTTGCCATTTGCAATTGTGTGATCAACTCAACAATTGGTATCAGAGCTACACTCATTGGAAGGATTACAACCCTCTTGAGTCGATTCTAGGAGAGTTTGATCAACAACTAGTCAAGCAATGACATCCACCTCCAATTCCAACCTCTACGAGTCTCAATCTACCACCAAGCCACCATTCTTCAGTGGGGATAACTATCTATATTGGAAGAATAGGATGAGGCTCTTCATCAAGTCTACCGACTACATGGTGTGGGATGTTGTTGAAGAAGGTCCATTCATACCGATGAAGAGAGAAGGTGAAGGAAGACTTGTTCCAAAGGTCAAGGCCGAAATGACCGAAGATGATCGAAGAAGGATGCAAGTAAATGATAAAGCTCTTCATGTCATCTTTTGTGCGCTTGGTCCAGATATCTACTCTAAGGTGTCTTCGATCGAGAATGCCAAGGAAGTTTGGGACACCCTCGAGACAACATATGAGGGAACTAGTGACGTTAAGGAAACAAAAATCGGGCTACTCAATCTAAGCTACAGAAATTTCAAAATGGATCCCGGTGAGAGTGTTTCCAAGATGTTTGATCGATTCTCGGTCATCTTCAATGGATTTAAGAGTTTCGGTGAGATCATCCCCGAAGACAAGCTAGTGAGGAAATTGTTGTACTCTCTTCCGGAATCATGGGATAGCAAGAGAACGACTATTATTGAAGCTCAAGATTTGAAGACTCTCAAGCTAGATGTTCTTGTTGGATCTCTACTCACCCATGAAATCATGAAGAAGGGAAGAGAAGAAGAAAAGAAAATGGAGGAGAAGAAGGTTGAGAAGAAGAAGATTGGAATCGCTCTTAAAGCTTCATATCATGAAAGCGATTCTAGTGAAGATGAAGATGAGGAGATGGCCATGTTGGCCAAACAATTCACTCGCTTTATAAAGTCCAACCGTGGAAGAAAGTTCATTAGAAAAGGAGACTTCAAGAGCAAGAGTAAAGAAGAGAAGAAGGACCAAATCATTTACTATGAGTGCAAAAAATCTGGCCATATCCGTTCCGAGTGTCCTCAATTGAAGAGGAAGAGCTTTGGGAAGAAGAACAAGCTCAAAGCTCAAGTAGCAACTTGGAGTGACGAGGAGTCATCCGATGAGGATGAGGAAGTGGTTAATATTTGTCTCATGACCATTGATGATGAACCAAAGGTAAACCTTAACTCATCTAATTTTGATTTTCCTATGATGAACTTCAAGATGCTTATGATGAATTACAAGAGGTTTACGATGAGTTAGTTGAATAATATAAGGAGTCTATTTTGAGAAACAAGAAAAACATTTTCGATTTAAAAACTCAAAATGAATCTATTTCAAAAACTAACTCGGAATTGGAAAAGAAGGTTTTGTACTTAGTAAATCTTTCAAATGATCTTAAAAAGAAAAACGTTGATCTTGAAAAACTTCTTTCCGATTTTCAAGATTATCATACAAAGGAAGTGGATAATCTTAAAACATCTATTGCTATTGGGAAAAACCATTTTGAAAAGGGAAAGCCTTCTAAATCCCAATATGTAAGAAGAAAAACTTTTGTTCCTAAACAAAAAAATTTCCTAAGCAATCTAGAGGTCAAAGGATTAGGAATGTTTGGGTTCCTAAGGAACTCATTATTTCTAATAACATGAATACTATTGCTTCTTGGATTCCTAAGGGAACCAAGGTTTTGAGGGCTAACACACATGGACCCAAAATGATTTGGGTACCAAAAATCAAGGCCTAATTTCTTTATTTGTAGGGGGAGCATTGCTACAAGGCCAAAGCTTCAAGTCAAAACTCATGGTACCTTGATAGTGGATGCTCAAGACATATGACCAGTGACAAGAGTAGATTCGTGGAACTAAAGCCAAAGAGTGGTGGAGTGGTAACTTTCGGTGACAACTCCAAAGGCCACATTGAAGGAATAGGCTCCATTGGTAATCACTCTTCTATTTTCATTGAAAATGTTTTGTATGTCAACGGTCTTAAACACAATTTATTGAGCATTAGTCAATTGTGCGATAAGGGTTTTAATGTTTTATTTGATAAAAGTGGTTGCAAAATTGTGAACATTAAAACAAATCAATCGATGCTCATAGGGCATCGAATAGGCAATATTTACATGGTGCATTTAGATGACATCCGTACATCTCATACATGTTTAGTTGCACATGATGAACATGACTCATGGCTTTGGCATAGAAAATTAGAACATGCTAGCATGAGTGTTTTAGAAAAATTGATTTCCCTTAATCTAGTTAGTGGTTTACCCAAACTTAAGTTCTCTAATGATAAAATTTGTGATGCATGCTCTAAGGGTAAACAACATAGAACCTCATTTAAATCCATTAATGATGTCTCTACTAGTAGATGTTTACAATTGATTCATATGGATCTTTTTGGACCTATTAGAACTATGAGCTTGGGTGGTAAATCCTATGCTTTTGTACTTGTTGATGACTATTCTAGGTTTACTTGGGTTCTATTATTAAGTACAAAAGATGAGGCTTTATAAAAATTCATCACATTTTCTAAAATAACTCAAAATGATCTTGAACTTAAAATTTCTCACATTAGAAGTGATCATGGAACTGAGTTTCAAAATCTAGGTTTTGAATAGTTTTTAAATGAAAATGGGATTAGCCATAATTTTTCCGCACCTCGCACTCCTCAAGAAAATGGGGTAGTTGAGAGGAAAAATCAAACTTTAGAAGAAATGGCTAGAACCATGCTTTGTGAAAATAATTTACCTAAATATTTTTGGGCAGAAGCCACAAATATCGCTTGCTACATTATAAATCAAGTAATGATTAGGCCAATTTTGAAGAAAACATCATATGATATTTTAAAATCTAAAAATCCCAACATTAGCTATTTTCATACATTTGGTTGCAAGTGTTTTGTTTTAAATAATGGAAAAGACAACTTAGGTAAATTTGATGCTAAAAGTGATGAAGCTATTTTCTTGGGGTATTCTTTAAACTCTAAAGCCTGTCGTGTATTTAATAAAAGAACTTTAGTAGTAGAAGAGTCTATACATGTTGTTTTCGATGATAACCTCATTCTGAGGAAGGAATCTTGTGATGATGGTGATATTGGGATTCTTGATGCTATTGATGGAGGACAAACGTCAAAGGTGGATGAGATTCCAATTAAAGATGGAGATGCACAAGATCCACCTCTTGAAGCCTTGAAGGATTTGGCTCTTGAGGAAAATGAGGTATCTTAACCAAGGGAGTTCAACTATGTCAAAGGTGGTGAAATCTTGGGTGATCCATCCAAGGGGGTAACTACTAGATCCTCTCTCAAATTAATGAACCATGTTGCATTTCTTTCATACATTGAGCCTAAAAATATCAAAGAAGCATTAAAAGATGATTTTTGGATTTTGGCCATGAAAGAGGAATTAAATCAATTTGAGAGAAGTAAAGTTTGGACATTAGTTGAAAGGCCTGGTAATCAATCTACTATAGGAACTAAATAGGTCTTTAGGAATAAACTAGATGAAAATGTTAATATAGTGAGAAACAAGGCTAGACTTGTTGCTCAAGGTTACACTCAAGAAGAGAGAATTGATTTTGATGAAACATATGCACTCGTAGCTAGGATGGAAATCATTAGGATGCTTTTGGCATTTGCATGTTACCATGATTTCAAGCTTTTTCAAATGGATGTGAAAAGTGCTTTTCTAAACAGTTTTATAAATGAAGAAGTGTATGTTGAACAACCACCGGGTTTTGAGGATTCAAAATTTCCAAATCATGTGTTCAAACTAACTAAAGCACTTTATGGTTTAAAATAAGCTCCTAGAGCTTGGTATGAAAGAGTTTCAAACTTTTTAATTGAAAAGGATTTTGAAAAAGGTAAGGTGGACACTACACTTTTCATAAAAAAAGATATAATAATGACATCTTAGTAGTGCAAATTTATGTTGATGATATCATTTTTGGTTCTACTAATGAATGTTATTGCAAAGAATTTTCTAAGCTAATGCAATGTGAGTTAGAGATGAGCATGATGGGGGAGCTCTCATTCTTTTTGGGACTCCAAATCAAACAAAGGAAATATGGCACCTTCATAAATCAAGCTAAGTACGTGAACGATATGCTCAAAAAGTTCGGCTTGGAGAATGTAAAGCCTCAAGCCACACCTATGAGCTCTTCCATAAAGCTTGACAAAGATGAAGGAGGTAAGTGTGTTGATTCTAAGCTTTATAGATCCATGATAGGTTTTTTGGTTTACCTTACGCAAATAGACCAGATATCATGTTTAGTGTTTGCTTGTGTGCTATGTTTCAAGATAGTCCTAGAGAATCACACTTAGTTTCCATTAAGAGAATTTTTAGATACCTTAGAGACACACCTAACTTAGGCCTTTGGTATCCTAAGGATTCTTCCTTTAGCCTTCATTCTTATTCGAATGTGGATTATGGGGGGTGTAAGATAGATAGGAAAAGTACCTTCGGGACATGCCAATTCTTAGGTAGTAAGCTCGTATCTTGGTTCTCTAAGAAACAAAATAGCATAGCCTTATTGTAGAACTAATGTTTTGATATAATAATTGAAAAATGGTTTGGACTGATTTAAAAAGTATTTAAAACATTTCCAAAGTCCAAACAACTTGAAACTATGTTTAGGGAAGTTTTTATAAAGGGTTTTTATGTTTTTCAAAGCCAAACTTCACAAAACTGTCCATGCGTTTCGAAACACCTTAGGGCGTTTCGATACGGAGGATTCCAGTAGCAAAATCGTTTCGAAACTTGTTTCGAAACATGCATTCCATGGATAAGATTTTTGCCCAGCGTTTCGAAACAGGCTATGCCGTTTCGATACGCCTACGTGGCATTCGATACGGATGCCCTGACAGACTGCAACGACTCTTTCTACTTAAAGAGCGTTTCGAAACGAGTTCGAGCGTTTCGAAACGGGAAGCTACAGAACTGTATTTATGGTGGGAATTAAAGTCCTCAACGGCTCAAATTTGATCCCAACGGCTATTAACGGCTACAAACTCAATTGGGAGTATAAAAGGGACCTCCAAGCATCAAGTAAAGGCTAATGCTCATATTGTCAAACATCAAATGATCGAGAATTGTCTTAGAGCTTAAATTGTCATTTATTGTATAGACAAACACTAGTGAGCCAAAATTGTCAAATTTGCTCAAGTGTTTTGGGTTTTGGGTGAGTGCTTAATTGTGCAAACAAACACCTATTAGAGGGTTTTAAGTTTGCTTCTTGTTTCTCTTTGTAAGAGAGGGTTTCAATCAAGGCTTTGGGTAGAAAGCTTGATTGTGTATAAGGGTTACCTCCTAAGCCTAGAAAAGGGGACGAATCAATAATGGATTGATTGAGAAATCCTTAGTGGGGAGCTAAGGTAGTGGATGTAGACCTTGATTAGAAGGTTGAACCACTATAATTTATTGTGTGTATCTTCTTTTTAGCTTCCTAAACCCTAACACCCAAATATCCAGCTCTCCACCACTTGGTGAGCAACATTGGTTGATCGAATCGAGCCCCACACAACTCAACACTTATTTACCACCGAAGTGGAGTACATATCCTTAGAAAGTTGTTGTGCTCAAGTCCTTTGGATGAAACAACAACTCTTAGATTATGATGTTGAAGTAGAAACTATACCCCTTAGGTGTGACAACACTAGTGCCATTTGTCTCACTAAGAATCCCATCCAACACTCTAGAACCAAACACATAGAAATTAGACATCATTTCATTAGAGACCATGTGTTGAAAAATGATGTTATTGTAGAACTAATGTTTTGATATAATAATTGAAAAATGTTTTGGACTGATTTAAAAAGAATTCAAAACTATTTCCAAAGTCCAAATAACTTGAAACTATGTTTAGAGATGTTTTAAAAGGGTTTAACATGTTTTTCAAAGTCAAATTTCACAAAACCTTCTAGGCGTTTCGAAACACCTTAGGGCGTTTCGATACAGTGTATTCCAGTAGCAAAAACGTTTCGATACTGGTATCGAAACGGGCTTTCCCTGGATGAGGATTTTGCCCAGCGTTTCGAAACGGGCTATGCCGTTTCGATACGCCTACGTGGCATCGACCACAACAGTCATAAACCCCAACGACTATTTCCCAACTAACATTTAAATACAGATCGTTTCGATACGGAGGCAGGCGTTTCGATACGGGTGTTTCGAAACGGCCAAAGGCGTTTCGATACGGGTACTGCATCAGACTGCAACGACTCTTTCAACTTAAAGGGCGTTTCGAAACGGTGAGCAGCAGAACTGCATTTATGGTGGGAAATAAAGTCCTCAATGGCTCTAATTCAACCCCAACGGCTAGTAACGGCTACAAACTCATCAAGGAGTATAAAAGGGACCTCCAAGCATCAAGATATGGTTAATGCTCATATTGTCAATCAACAAATGATCAAATATTGTCTTAGTGCTTAAATTGTCAAATGATCAAATTGGCAATTCTTGTATAGACAAACACTAGTGAGCCAAAATTGTCAAATTTGCTCAAGTGTTTTAGGTTTTGGGTGAGTGCTTTAATTGTGCAAACAAACACCTATTAGAGGGATTTGTGTTTGCTTTTTTTACTCTTTGTAAAAGAGGGTTTGATCAAGGCTTTGGGTAGAAAGCTTGATCGGTGTATAAGGGTTTCCTCCTAAGCCTAGAAAAGGGGACGGATCAATAGTGGATTGATTGGAATTCCTTAGTGGGGAGCTAAGGTAGTGGATGTAGACCTTGGTTAGAAGGTTGAACCACTCTAAAATCATTGTGTCATCTTTGTTTTAGCTTCCACACCACCTCTACCCAAAAATCCACCTCTCCACCACTTGGTGAGCCATATAGGTTGAACGAATCGAGCTCCTCACAACTCAACAGTTATTCTATAGTATGTTGATACCTTGAACCAATTAGCGGATATATTCACAAAGCCTTTAGATAAAGAGCGTTTTTGGACCCTTAGGAGAGAGTTAGGTTTAACTAGCCTTTCTTGACCCTTTTTAGGTCCCAAATGGTCAAAAATTGCTTGAAATTGATTGATATTCATGCTTATGTTGAATTGTTTCTTTTTGCTTCTATGCATGTTGCTAGGGGGAGAATGCATTAATTATAGCCATTGAAACTTGTTCTCATGTCATATACATGCATTTAGGAACGTTTGAAGTTGGATTTTTGATCTTAACATTGTAAAAAATGCCTCATCTAGTAAAGGCGTATCGGTACGGCTGAAGCGTATCGATACAGGTTCATCAAAGGGAAATCTTAAAAGCTAAATGTGTATCGGTACGACACCGCGTATCAATACAGATAAGTCTAGGGAAGTAATCCAGGTCAAAACGTACCGATACGGTCCCGCGTATTAATACGATAATAATGTCGAATTAAAAAATAGGGCAAAACGCGTATCGATACGCTCTAAAAGCGTACCAATACGGTCTCGACGGAGAGTTTATTTAGGGCTGCTTTTACAAAACACTTCAAAAATTAAAACCCCCTCTTTTTCTCTACAAACCCTAGCCGCACCTCTCTATAAAAATCCCCTCAATCCTTCAATTTTTTCCATCAAACTTAAAAATTCGTTGAGGGTTTTTTTTATCTCCACATCAAAGCTAAGCTTTGTCAACAATCTAAGTGCATTCATATCAACACATTCATCCAATCTAACAATTCAAGGTATAAACTTTTTCTCTTTTATTTTTTTTATTTTCGTTTGATTTTTACAATTTTTTAAACTTAGTTTTTGTACAAAACATATTTTTATAACATGGGTTTCAAACTTTTTACCAAAATTTTTCAAAATCAATTTTTTTATTCGAATATATTTTCTTATCGTATTTTTAATCTGTTTTTCCAAAAAAATTTAAAATCCTTTCTAGCATATGTATATATTTTTTAACAATAGAATTGTCTTTTAAAATTACCTTGAACGATTAGAATTTATTGGTTTGGATAAGATGTTAATTGCATACATACTCAAATCATTTTGATGTGTTTTCAGGGCTATGGCACCGAAAAAGAGAGTTAGACATCACCTTGCCACTTCCGATCCTATTGATGACGAAGAGGGTAACCCTAAACCAAATCTCCCTTATATTCTCCAATGTAGTTTTTCTAACCCTTCGGATATGTCTCGTTACAAACTCTTTCAAGGTTTTAGAACGTATTGTGTCTCTACCGTTTTTAAACTCTGCCCGTTTTAAATTTCATTACCTTCCTTTGATTATGCAATAGAAATTTATCAACTTTTTAAATCTTCCTCCCATTCTCTATAGGAACTTGGTCATCTTCTTCTTTTCAAATGCTACATGTATTCATGATTAGGCTAGAGAACATGTCATTGCAATCGAGTCATATGTAATGGGCAAAACCATTAAAATTGATCAAGATGTTCTTTGCAAGGCTTTTGGTTTTGAAAACGTAGTAATTGATGATGAAAGGTCCTTAGGTCAAGGTCCGTTAGGTTCCGTCAAAGTCTTAAATGCTCATGATCATATCCTTCATCTTATCATTACTTGGTTTTTGCGTCCATCGGGAGGGAAATTTTCCACAATTCGTCAAGTCGATATTTTTGGCTTAGATGCTTTAGGGAGGGTCACCGTCCAAACCTTTGTCAAATTATGTTTGCCGACCTTGTCTATCTCGTTCAACACCGTCACACCGACCAAGTCAAATCCTTTTACTATTTTACGATGTTGAGTTCCCTATTCCATTCCCTTGAAATTGATTGTTCACATGATTTTCCCGAACCCCTTGCCCAACCTATCGATGAACATTCCCTATCTCGTGCTCATTTCTCCTATGTTAACAATAAATGGGTTCGTGTCCCTCATGCTCCTCAACAAGATGCTCCGGTTGATGCTCCACATTCTCCTTCAAGTTCTCAACGAGCTCCGATTGTGTCTTCCTCTATGGACAACCTAATGACATTCCTCAATGAGAAGTTCACAAACATCGAAGCTGGGTTTGCCGCCATTAACACTCGGTTCACCTCTTTGGAAGATCAAGTCAAGAGCTTTGACACTCGTTTCACATCGTTGGAGGATCAAATGAAAGCCACCGCTCTTCAACAAAACTCCATGGATGTCTCTCTCACCGCCTTCCATGGTGCTTGGCTTAACCAAAATAGGAAGAATCAACCTACTCGAGACGATGAGGATGAAGAGGGCGAAGAAGATGATGATGATGCGGACAAGTAGCTTTTTGCATATCATCTCATGTCATTTAGTTTCTTTAGCTTTTGCACCTATGTTTAATACTTTATGCCTTTTATTTATGTTTTAGGATCTAAGTTTGGACTACTATGTTGCTTTTCCTTTTGAAGATTGCTTTGAATTATTAAGTTGCTTTTAATTTGAAGTTTGCTTTATTATTGTTGCTATCATCCTTGTGCTTATGTTTGATCTAACAAAAAGAGGGAGAAGGATTATAGAGCCAATTTTTCGAAAACTTAAAATTGATTTAGAAAATCCATATTAAATTAAGGGGGAGAAAGCTTTTCAAAAGTTTCAAAAACTTAAAAATTTATATGTGGTTCTGTTATATCAAAAAGGGGGAGATTGTGAAACCAAAATTGATTTTGATATAACACCTAGACTTATGGACTAATTTGCAAAACAATAAATTTTTAAGTACTCTTTAAAGTCTCACTATTGACAAGTCTTTTTGAACCAAACTATACTTTAAGACAAAACTCTCTTAAATGTTCAAAATCTACTAAGTCTTTTTATGTATTTTCAAGCCAAACTTCAACAAAACGCTCAGGCGTATCGATACAGTTTTTAGTCACTAGAATTTTAATAGACCATAGCGTACCGATACGGTATTACCCCGTACCGATACAATATTCATCTAGGCAAGACTTTAAAAGATACCGTACTGATACGCATTACAATCGTATCGATACGATTTGCTTATCTTTGCATTTAATTTTCGACCGTTGGCTTGTTAGTTAGTTAGTATCCCAAAATTTAAATGACCGTTATACCGTACCAATACGCTAAGTACCCGTACCGATACGCTTTTTATCAAAACCAAAGTTGGGATTCCAGTGAGCAAATTATGTATCGATACGCCCTTCCGTATCGATACGCCCTTTAAAAACCGTACCGATACGCCATCTAAGCGTATCGATACACGATGTTTTCAGTCACAACAACTCTTTCTTCTTTGATATAGGTACCGATACGCCCCCGAGCCAAACCGATACGGTAGGCAGCTGAGCTGCATTTATTGCAGAAAATTGCATCCCAACGGCTCTATTGATGATCCCAACTATCCAAACGGCTAGAATTCAATGCAAGGGTATAAAAAAAGTCTCAATTGAACTAGCAACAACTATTTGAACCTACAAGCAACATCAAAGCACTCAAATCCAAACTTTGTACCTTTAGAGTCAAATTCTTGTACCCAACTCTTGTATTCTCATTGTAATATTTTATTGTGAGTTTGGGGAGTGTGAAATTGTAATTGGGTAAACAATCATCCTTTGAGAGGAACTTTTAGAGTTTATGTAAAACCGAAATTGATTTTGATATAACACATAAACCTAAGGACCAATTTGCAAAACGATAAATTTTTAAGTACTCTTTAAAGTCTAACAAATTGACAAGTATTTTTTAACAAAATAATATTGGAAGACTGGCTCTTAAACATATATAATTTCCTAAGTCTTTTCCTAACCCAGGCGTATCGATACCCCTATGCGTATCGATACCCCATTTTGCCACTGGAATTTTGATAAACATACCGTACCGATACGCCTTGCAACCGTATCGATACGATATTCATCTGCGCAACTGTTTTCATGAAACTGTACCGATACGCCTTGCAACCGTATCGATACGATAAGCATATCTTTGAAAAATCTGAGCATTTAATTATTTGACCGTTACTTGTCAGTTGGTTGGTTTCCCAATTTCCAAAAGGTCGTTATACCGTACCGATACGCTTGGTATGCGTATCGATACGCTTTTTATGTAAAATTGGTATGGGATTCCAGTGAGCAAAAACAGTATCGATACGACCTTCCGTATCGATACGCTCCTTAAAACCGTACCGGTACGCCTTCTATGCGTATCGATACGCCCTGTTTTCAGGCACAACGGCTCTTTCCCCTTTGATGCAGGTATCGATACGTTCTTCCCGAGTACCGATACGGTAGGCTGCAGAGCTGCATTTAATGCAAAAAAAATTGCTCCCAACGGCTCTATTGATGATTCCAACTACCCAAACGGCTAGAAATCAATGCAAGGATATAAAAACAAGCTTCATTTGACCAGACAACAACTATTGAACCCACAAGCAACATCAAAGCAAAAATCCAAACCCTTGAGCTATTCAAAGTCAAATTCTTGTACTCAACTCTAGTGTCTTTCAATTGTCTATTTGTATTGTGAGTTTGGGGTTATTGAAATTGTAATTGGGTAGACTATCATCCTTTGAGAGGAATCATTTGAGTTTACCACAACCTTTCTTTGTAATTTGAGTGGATTAAGCTTTGGGTATAAAGCTTAATCGAATTTGTAAGGTTACCTCCTCATCCAAGAAAAGGGGAAGAATTCAAGTCGTGAATTGGTTGAAAATCCTTAGTGGAACTAAGGTAGTGGATGTAGAGTTCATTTGGAGAACTTGAACCACTCTAACTACTTGTGTCAATTTTATTTTTCACTCATTTCTTTCCACCAAAATTTTAATTGTCAATTCACCCCCTCTTGGCCATTTGCAATTGTTCAATCAACTCAACATTTGGTATCAGAGCTACACTCATTGGAAGGATTACAACCCTCTTGAGTTGATTCTAGGAGAGTTTGATCAACAACAAGTCAAGCAATGGCATCCACATCCAACTATGAGTCCCAATCCACCACCAAGCCACCATTCTTCAATGGGGATAACTATCCTTATTGGAAGAATAGGATGAGGCTTTTCATCAAGTCTACCGACTATATGGTGTGGGATGTAGTTGAATAAGGTCCATACATTCCCATGAAGAGAGATTGAGAAAGACTTGTCCCGAAAGTTAAAGCCGAAATGACGGATGATGAGAGAAGAAGGATGCAAGTGAATGACAAAGCTCTACATGTGATATTTTGTGCACTTGGTCCGGATATCTACTCCAAGGTGTCTTCAATCGAAAGTGCCAAGGAGGTTTGCGACACCCTTGAGACAACATATGAGGGAACTAGTGATGTCAAGGAGACAAAGATTGGGCTACTCAATCTAAGCTATGAGAACTTCAAGATGGATCCCGAAGAAAGTGTCTCCAAGATGTTTGATCGGTTCTCGGTCATTGTTAACGGTTTGAAGGGTTTCGGCGAAATCATTCCCAAAGACAAGCTAGTGAGAAAGTTGGTGTACTCTCTTCCGGAGTCATGGGATGGCAAGAGAACGGCCATTATTGAAGCTAGAGATTTGAAGACTCTCAAGCTTGATGCTCTTGTTGGATCTCTACTCACACATGAAATTATGAGGAAGGGAAGAGAACAAGAGAAGAAGATAGTGGAGAAGAAGGAAGTTGAGAAGAAGAAAGTGGGAATCGCACTAAAAGCTTCATATCAAGAAAGCGATTCTAGTGAGGATGAAGATGAGGAGATGGTTGTGTTGGCCAAACGTTTTACTCGGTTCATGAAGTCAAATCGTGGAAGAAAATTCATTAGAAAGGGAGACTTCAAGAGTAAAAGCAAGGAAGAGGAGAAGGACCAAATTACTTGTTATGAATGCAAGAAACCGGGTCACATCCGTTCCGAGTGTCCTCAATTGAAAAAGAAAAGCTTTGGGAAGAAGAACAAGCTCAAAGCACAAATAGCTACTTGGAGTGACGAGGAGTCATCCGAGGAAGAGGAGGAAGTGGCCAATCTATGTCTCATGGCCATTGATGATGAACCTAAGGTAAACTCTAACTTATCCAATTTCGATTTTACTATTGATGAACTTCAAGATGCTTATGATGAATTGCAAGAAGTGTATGATGAGTTAGTAGAAAAATACAAAGAATCCATTTTTAAAAACAAGAAAATCATTTCCGATTTGAAAAATCAAAATGAGACATTTTCTAAAGCTAACTCTGAATTGGAAAAGAAGGTTTTGTTTTTAGTAAATCTTTCAAATGATCTTAAAACAAAAAATCTTGAACTTGAAAAACTTCTTTTCGATTTTCAAGATTATCACACAAAGGAAGTGGATAATCTTAAAACATCTATTGCTATTGGGAAAAATAACTTTGAAAAAGGAAATCCCAATATGTAAAAAGAAAACCTTTTGTACCTAAACAAAGAACTTTTAATAAGCAATCTAGAGGTAAAAAAGTTAGGAGTGTTTGGATTCCTAAAGAACTCATTATTTCTAATGATATAAATGCTATTGCTTCTTGGATTCCTAAGAGAACCAAAATGTTGAAGGCTAACACTCATGGACCCAAAATGATTTGGGTACCAAAAATCAAGGCCTAATTTCTTTGTTTGTAGGGGGAGCATTGCTACAAGGCTAAAGCTTCAAGAAAAAATTCTTGGTACCTTGATAGTGGATGCTCAAGACACATGACCGGTGACAAGAGTCGATTTGTGGAACTAAAGTCTAAAGGTGGTGAAGTGGTAACGTTTGGTGACAACTCCAAAGGCCACATTGAAGGAATAGGCTCCATTGGTAATCACTCTTCTATTTTCATTGAAAATGTTTTGTATGTCAACGGTCTTAAGCATAATTTGTTGAGTATTAGTCAATTGTGTGACAAGGGTTTTAATGTTCTATTTGATAAAAGTGGTTGCAAAATTGTAAACATTAAAACAAATCAACTAATGCTCATAGGACATAGAATAGGCAACATTTACATGGTGCATTTAGATGACATCAATGCATCTCATACATGCTTAGTTGCACATGATGAACATGACTCATGGCTTTGGCATAGAAAATTAGGACATGCTAGCATGAGTGTCTTAGAGAAATTAATTTCCCTTAATCTAGTTAGAGGTTTACCCAAACTTAAATTTTCTAATGATAAAATTTGTGATGCATGTTCAAAGGGTAAACAACATAGAAGTTCTTTTAAATTCATTAATGATGTCTCCACTAGTAGATGTTTACAATTGATTCATATGGATCTTTTTGGGCCTATTAGAACAATGAGCTTGGGTGGAAAATCATATGCTTTTGTGCTTGTAGATGACTACTCTAGGTATACTTGGGTTCTATTCTTAAGTACAAAGGATGAGGCTTTAGAAAAATTCATCACATTTTCTAAGATAACTCAAAATGATCTCGAACTTAAAATTTCTCACATTAGAAGTGATCATGGAACCGGATTTCAAAATCTAGGTTTCGATGAGTTTTTAAATGAAAATGGGATTAGCCACAATTTTTCCGCACCTCGCACTCCTCAACAAAATGGGGTAGTTGAGAGGAAAAATCGAACTTTAGAAGAAATAGCTAGAACCATGCTTTGCGAAAATAATTTACCTAAATATTTTTGGGCGGAAGCCACAAATACCGCTTGCTATATTATAAATCGAGTAATGATTAGGCCAATTTTGAAGAAAACACCTTATGAGATTTTAAAATCTAAGAAGCCTAACATTAGCTATTTTCATCCTTTTGGTTGCAAGTGTTTTGTTTTGAATAATGGTAAAGAAAACTTAGGTAAATTTGATGCTAAAAGTGATGAAGCTATTTTCTTAGGGTATTCTTTAAACTCTAAAGCCTATCGTGTATTTAATAAAAGAACTCTAGTTGTTGAAGAGTCAATACATGTTGTTTTCGATGATAACCTCCTTCCGAGGAAGGAATCTTGTGACGATGATGATGTAGGAACTCTTGATGCCATTGTTGGAGGACAAACGTCAAAGGTGGATGAGGTTCCAACTAAAGATGACGATACACAAGATCCACCTCTTGAAGCCTTGAAGGACTTGGCTCTTGAGGAAAAGGAGGTGTCTTACCCAAGGGAGTTAAACTATGTCAAAGGTGGTGAAATCTTGGGTGATCCATCCAAGGGGGTAACTACTAGATCCTCTCTTAAATTAATGAATCATGTTGCATTTCTTTCATGCATTGAGCCTAAAAATATTAAAGAAGCTTTAAAAGATGATTTTTGGATTTTGGCTATGCAAGAGGAATTAAACCAATTTGAGAGAAGTAAAGTTTGGACATTAGTTGAAAGGCCTAGTAATCAATCTACTATAGGAACTAAATGGGTTTTTAGGAATAAACTAGATGAAAGTGGTAATATAGTGAGAAACAAGGCTAGGCTTGTTGCTCAAGGCTATACACAAGAAGAGGGAATTGATTTTGATGAGACATATGCACCCGTAGCTAGGATGGAAGCAATTAGGATGCTTTTAGCATTTGCATGTTATAATAATTTCAAGCTTTTTCAAATGGATGTGAAAAGTGACTTTTTAAATGGTTTTATAAATGAAGAGGTGTATGTTGAACAACCACCGGGTTTTGAGGATTCAAAATTTCCAAACCATGTGATTAAACTAACAAAAGCTCTCTATGGTTTAAAACAAGCTCCTAGAGCTTGGTATGAGAGACTTTCAAATTTCTTAATTGAAAAGGATTTTGAAAAAGGAAAGGTGGATACAACACTCTTCATAAAAAGGTATAACAATGACATCTTAGTAGTTCAAATTTATGTTGATGACATCATTTTTGGTTATACTAATGAGTGTTATTGTAAAGAATTTTCTAAGCTAATGCAAGGTGAGTTCGAGATGAGCATGATGGGGAGCTCTCATTCTTTTTGGGACTCCAAATCAAACAAAGGAGAGATGGCACCTTCATAAATCAAGCTAAGTACGTGAATGATATGCTGAAAAAGTTTGGCTTGGAGAATGCAAAGCCTCAAGCCACTCCTATGAGTTCTTCCATAAAGCTTGACAAAGATGAAGGAGGTAAGTGTGTTGATTCTAAGCTTTATAGATCCATGATAGGCTCTTTGCTTTACCTTACCGCAAGTAGACCAGATATCATGTTTAGTGTTTGCTTGTGTGCTAGGTTTCAAGCTAGTCCTAGAGAATCACACCTAGTTGTCATTAAGAGAATTTTTAGATACCTTAGAGACACACCTACTTTAGGCCTTTGGTATCCTAAAGACTCTTCCTTTAGCCTTCATGCTTTTTCGGATGCGGATTATGGGGGGTGTAAGATTGATAGGAAAAGTACTTCCGGGACATGCCAATTCTTAGGTAGTATGCTCGTATCTTGGTTCTCTAAGAAACAAAATAGCGTAGCCTTATCTACCACCGAAGCGGAGTACATATCCTTAGGGAGTTGTTGTGCACAAGTCCTTTGGATGAAGCAACAACTCTTAGATTATGGTGTTAAAATAGAAACCATACCCCTTAGGTGTGACAACACTAGTGCCATTTGTCTCACTAAGAATCCCATCCAACACTCTAGAACTAAACACATAGAAATTAGACATCATTTCATTAGAGATCATGTTTTGAAAAATGATGTTGTTATAGAGTTTGTTGACACCTTGAACCAATTAGCGGATATATTTACAAAACCTTTAGATAAAGAGCGCTTTTGGACCCTTAGGAGAGAGTTAGGTTTAACTAGCCTTTCTTGACCCTTTTAGGTCCCAAAATGTCTAAATTTTGCTTGAAATTGTTTGTGAATCATGCTTGTGTTAATTTTGTTGTTTTTTCTTCTATGCATGTTGCTAGGGGGAGTATGTATTGAGTTTAGCCATTAAAACTTGTTCATATAAAATGTACATGCATTTAGGAACGTTTCAAATTGGATTTTTGGACTTAAATCTGTCAAAACTGCATAATATGGTAAAGGTGTATCGATACGGCTTCAAAGCGTATCGATACGGGTTGATAACTGGGAATTTTTTGAGGATGAACGAGTATCGATACGACCCCGCGTATCGATACGGTACCAGTCAAGGGAAATAGTCAAAGCCAAGCGTACCGATACGGCCCCTCGTATCGATACGATAGTATCAACGAATATAAAATTAGGGTTAACGAGTATCGATACACGTGTATAGCGTATCGATACGGCCTCGACGGAGAGGCTATTTAGGGCTGCTATTGTTAAAAATCTTTAAAACTCAAAACCCCTTTTTCTCTCAAAAAACCCTAGCCGCGAAACCCTATATAATCCCCCTCAATCCTTCAAATTTCAACATCAATATTCACAATTCTTTGAGGGTTTTTACTCTACACATCAAGGCAAAGCTTTGGCATTAAATCTTGTGCATTCACATCCCCTCTTTCATCCATTCTAAGATTCAAGGTATAACTCTTCTCTTTTCTTTTTCTTTTTAATTTTCGTTTGTTTTTAATTGTTATTTCAACTGATTTTTTGTACAAACCTTGTTTGATTGTTATGGGTTTCAACTTTTTCATAAAAAATTTTCCAAAAATTAAAATTTTTCATTCGAATATATTTTATATCCGATATTTTTTTAAACTGTTTTTTATTTTATTGTGAATATCTCTTTAAAAATTAATTTTTTTTTAACAAATTACCTTGAATTATTAGACTTTATTGGATTAAATAGGATGTTAATCGCATACATATTCGAATCCTTTTTGATGAATTTTCAGGATTATGGCTCCGAAAAAGGGAACTAAGCGTCATCGTTCTTCTTCCAATCCTATTGAGGATGTTGAAGGTAATCCTACACCTAACCTTCCTTACATTATCCAATCTAGTTTTCCCGAGGATGGTGATAGAGAACGATATAAACTTTTTCAAGGAATGAACCTTAGGGAAGAGCGAGTTGTGTCAATCCCCTTTTTTAAATTCTGCCCGTTTCAAGTTTCAATACCTATCTTTGATTAAGCAATGAAAATTCTTAACCTTTTTTAGCATTCCTCCTATCCTATATAGGAACCTAGTCATTGTATTCTTTTCTAATGCCATATGCATACATGATGAAACTAGGGAGAATGTCATTGCCATTGAATCTTCTATTATGGGCAAAACTTTTCAAATTGATCAAAAGGTTTTATGTAATGTCTTTGGTTTTGAAGATGTTGGTATTGATGATGAACATTCTTTGGGTACGGGTTTTTTAGGCTCAGCAAAGGTTTTAAATGCTCATGACCGTATCCTTCACCTTCTTATTTCTTGGTTTATCCGTCCATCGGGTGGGAAATATTCAACTATTCGTCAAACAGATGATTTTTGGCTTAAGTGTTTTAGAGAAGGTAAACGTCCAAATTTGTGTCAAATCATGTTTGCCGACCTTGTCTTTTTAGTTCAACACGCTCATACCAAACAAGTCTCATCCTTTTACTACTCCACGGCTTTGAGTTTTCTATTTCATTCCCTTGGCATTGATTGTTCACATGATTTTCCCGAAACCCTTGGCCTACCCATCGATGAGCGTTCCCTAGCTCGTTCCGGTTTCACTTATGTTGATAATGATTGGGTTCGCAATGCTCAAGATCCTCCGCCTGTTGCTCCGGTCGATACCTCTCGTGCTTCTTCGAGCTCTCACCGTGCTCCTCTTGATTCCTCCTCCATGGATACTCTCATGACCTTCCTAAATGAGAAGTTCACCGCGATGGATAATCGTTTCACATCCTTAGAGGATCGCGTCCAAGGCATGGAAAAGAAGATAGACACCGTGGCCGCTCGCCAAAACTCCATGGATATTTCTCTTATCGCCTTCCATGGTGCTTGGATCAATCAAACCCGAAGGAATCAACCCTCTCAAGAAGATGAAGAAGAAGATGACGAGGACGATAATGATGACGAAGGGGACGAGTAGATCATGCATCTCATCTTAGGACATTTAGTCTTTTATTATTGTTATTGCACTTTCATTTTAGGATTTAAAGTTTATGCCTATTTTCTATGTTTTTAGGATTTTAAAAGTTTGGATTATGATGGTTGCTTTGATATTTATGCATTTGAACCTTTATGTTTATTTTGAAGTTTATGCATTTGAACTCTTATGCTTTAAGTTTAATGAATTATTGTTGCTTTATATTGCTATTATCCTTGTATTCTATTTTGATCTAACAAAAAGGGGGAGAAGGATCATAGAGTCAATTTTTTTTTTTAGTTTTGAAAATCTATCTTAAAGTAAGGGGGAGAAAGCTTTTTAAAGTTTCAAAAACTTAAAAATTTATTTATGGTTTTGTTATATCAAAAAGGGGAGATTGTAAAACCGAAATTGATTTTGATATAACACATAAACCTAAGGACCAATTTGCAAAACGATAAATTTTTAAGTACTCTTTAAAGTCTAACAAATTGACAAGTATTTTTTAACAAAATAATATTGGAAGACTGGCTCTTAAACATATATAATTTCCTAAGTCTTTTCCTATGTTTTTTTCAAGCTTAAGTATGCAAAAACGCCCAGGCGTATCGATACCCCTATGCGTATCGATACCCTATTTTGCCACTGGAATTTTAATAAACATACCGTACCGATACGCCTTGCAACCGTATCGATACGATATTCATCTGGGCAACTTTTTTCATGAAACCGTACCGATACGCCTTGCAACCGTATCGATACGATAAGCATATCTTTGAAAAATTTGAGCATTTAATTATTTGACCGTTGCTTGTCAGTTGGTTGGTTTCCCAATTTCTAAAAGGTCGTTATACCGTACCAATACGCTTGGTATGTGTATCGATACGCTTTTTATGTAAAATTGGTATGGGATTCCAGTGAGCAAAAACAGTATCGACACGGAAGGCCGTATCGATACGCTCCTTAAAACTGTACCGGTACGCCTTCTATGCGTATCGATACGCCCTGTTTTCAGGCACAACGACTCTTTCCCCTTTGATGCAGGTATCGATACGTTCTTCCCGAGTACCGATACGGTAGGCTGCAGAGCTGCATTTAATGCTGAAAAATTGCTCCCAACTGCTCTATTGATGATTCCAACTACCCAAACGGCTAGAAATCAATGCAAGGATATAAAAACAAGCTTCATTTGACCAGTCAACAACTATTGAACCCACAAGCAACATCAAAGCAAAAATCCAAACCCTTGAGCTATTCAAAGTCAAATTCTTGTACCCAACTCTAGTGTCTTTCAATTGTCTATTTGTATTGTGAGTTTGGGGTTATTGAAATTGTAATTGGGTAGACTATCATCCTTTGAGAGGAATCATTTGAGTTTACCACAACCTTTCTTTGTAATTTGAGTGGATTAAGCTTTGGGTATAAAGCTTAATCGAATTTGTAAGGTTACCTCCTCATCCAAGAAAAAGGGAAGAATTCAAGTAGTGAATTGGTTGAAAATCCTTAGTGGAACTAAGGTAGTGGATGTAGAGTTCATTTGGAGAACTTGAACCACTCTAACTACTTGTGTCAATTTTATTTTTCACTCATTTCTTTCCACCAAAATTTTAATTGCCAATTCACCCCCCTCTTGGCCATTTGCAATTGTTCGATCAACTCAACAGTTTACCAAATACTTCTCTTTGTAAAAGTGAGTGGATTAAGCTTTAGGTAGAAAGCTTAACCAAATTGTAAGGTTCCCTCCTCATCCAAGAAAAGGGGAAGAATTCAAGTAGTGAATTGGTTGAAAATCCTTAGTGGGAACTAAGGTAGTGGATGTAGAGTTCGTTTGGAGAACTTAAACCATTATAATTGTCTTGTGTCACATTTTAATTTTTCATATTTTCACCCACCAAAATTTTTATCGCCAATTCACTAGGGGTGTTCAAATCCGGGTACCCGGGTTTTCGGGTACCCGAAAAACCGGGTACCCGGACCTTCGGGTATTAGGTTTTTCGGCCCGTGTCCCGACCCGTAAATACCGGGTACCCGATAATCGGGTACCGGGTACCCGGTTCTTTTTTTATTTTAAAATTAAAAAAAAACCTTAAAAGTTTATAACACATGATCCAAACAAAAAAAATAATAATGATTTGAAGTTTATAACCATAAGAAAGACATTAAAAATATTAATCTCGATCGTGATTTTTTTTAATCTCATTTTTTTTTAAAGAAACCTACTAATGCATAAATGCAATAAAGAAACCTTGTTGTTTGTTTCATATCGAATCTTACATATTCACAAATTAATATTTTTTTGTTGAAAAATTTAAAACATGGAAGCATATAATACAAATATATAATGAATTTAGAGATTTAAATATAGTTCTAAAGTAAAAATATTAAGTAATCTAATAAAATAAAAAATAAAAAAATAGTAACCGGGTACCCGAAAGTAATCGGGTACCCGAAAAAATCATATTTTTTGACCCGGGCCCGACCCGGGTAAAAAAAATTTCCGGGTAAATACCCGATTATTTGTGTTCGGGTAGTCGGGTCGGGTAGTTCGGGTCGGGTAATTTTGAACACCCATACAGTTCACCACCTCTTGGCCATTTGCAATTGTGTGATCAACTCAACAACTATTCTTGCCACTTACGTTTGAAAACGCTTCTGTTTTGGTCATTGAACCGTTAGTCTCCGTTACTTTTTGTTTTCGGTCTATTTCGTTTTGGTCACCGATTTTAATTTTTTTTGTTTAGATCACTTACGTTACCGTTCTGTTATATTTTGGTCATTGGGCCATTAATCTCCGTTAATTTGTTGATGTGTCACATTAAGAAAATGGATAATTTCTAATTTAATCCCTACACTTTTAAATTTGTATTTTTTACCATCTTCAAACAAAAAGATTCTACAAACCTTTTTGTCTTCCAAAATTTATCCCCTCCACCAACATGGCTTGTTAACTTTGGGTTCCAATAGAACCACGCAAAACGTTTTGTTTGTCTTCAATTGTTTGAATGGTTTTTTTTTTCGTTTTCTTCGATTTCTTGAAAGGGGTATGGTGTGCATTCTATTAATTTGGTTAACCGACCGAACCGAATTACCCAAAGTCCATTAACCGAATTTTGTTTTTCCTTTTAACCATTAACCGAACCGATTTTTTTTTCGAGAATTTTTATCCGAACCGAAAAAATTCAGTTAATTCGACCAGTTTTCAAATTAACCGAAATTTGTTATAAAATTTTGGATAAATTACGCAATTGGTCACTAAATTATGCTAAAATGATCTTTTTAGTCACCAAGCTTTCATTTTATGCTAATTTGATAAAATTTTAATGACCATTTTATAATATATCAAAAAGTTTAATGATCATTTTACAATTCTTAAAAGTTTAAGGACCATAAATAAATATTTTTAATGTACATAATATTTAATATATAATAATTTCGGTTAATTTAGTTAATTAACATGTTTCGAATCGAATTAACCGATAACCGAATTTTAAAAAACTCTTAATTGTTAACTGATTTTACCTTAAATTAACCAATCGATTAATCGAAAAAAATTCAGTTCCGTCGATCAATAACCGAATAATGAACACCCCTAGAAATGAGTAATCGCATAAGTAGGGATGGGCACGGGTCGGGTCGGGTCGGGTTTTTGGCCTACCCGAACCCGACCCGAAACTAATTATCCTAAAACTGAACCCGACCCGATCCAATTCTTTAAAAAACCCGACCCGACCCGAAAATAAATATTCTAAACTCGACCCCGACCCGACCCATAGAAAAAAAAATTAATTTTAGGGACCTAATTGTAAAAAAATAATTTTAAGAGGCATAATTATAAAAAATAATAATTTTAAGGACTAAAATGTAAATAAAAAATTAATTTTAAGGACCTAATTATAAAAAAATATATAAAGAGGGGGTATTATTACAAATATCCCTAAAATATTTAGGGAAAAATTACACTATTAGTCCCAAGACGGGTCGGGTCGGATTTTTTCACCCTAAAACCCGAACCCGACTCGACCGACCTCACCCTACACAGAAATCCGACTCGACCCGATCCGAACCCGATTTTTTCATAAAAATACCCGACTCGATCGGGCCGGGTCGGGTCGAAACCCGTCGGGTCCGGGTGTCGTGCCCATCCCTACGCATAAGCGAACGAGAATAACAAAATTATTCTAAATGTCTTCTTTGGTTAGTTTTTTATCAGAGTTAACATCAGTTGTGTTTCACTATTTCAGTAGACGTTTGTAGCTGAAGGTAGCTAAGGCAGCAACAACGGTTGACGGCGATGTCATCAGTAAAAATGAAGGTTAAGGTTGGAGAGGAGAAATTTTTTAGGGTTTTTTGTTTAAAGATGGTGAAAAAAATAAAAATTTAAAAATTCAAGGATTAAATTAGAAATTACTTATTTTTATTAACGTGACACGCCATCAAATTAACGGGAATTAATGGCCCAGTGATCAAATGGCCCGTTCACACATTTTTAGGCTCTCATTGCTTCATTTGATCAACTTTACAAATTTTCTTCTTCTTCATCTATGCTCCTTATTAAATAATTTGTATTTGTTGAATTCTAGTTTGTTTCCGTTTTATAAAAGGGATATTTTAATACGGAAAATATTCTATGTATTGACAGTGGAAAACTTGTTTTTCACAAACGTTTAGATTTTAAGATTTAAAAGTTGAAGTTTTAGTATTTGTGGTTATGTTTTAAAGTTTGGAAATATAATTTATGGTTTAGAGTTTAAAATTTAAGGGATTAGGATTTAGAGCCCCTAAAATGAATGCATGGCAACTTTAGAAGTCCGCTTGTAAAAAAAAACTTTCCACTAATGGTGCATCAATTAATTGCCCTTTAAAATATTACGTATGAGATTGATATTCCTATTTTACAAATGGTGCACAGAATAGTCATTTTTTGGTTGCCCTCTTGGTTCTCAATTTTTTTTGACTAATTCGGACCGACTCGCGTCGCACACCTGACATGTAACACCCGTGTTTTGGGGCTAGAAGTTAGTCGGGTTAGTTGGTTCGAGTCGGTAAAATTTATTTTAATCAAATTGACCTTAGTGTGAGCAAATTGAGTTTAGAAAGAAAGGGAGGGATCATTTTGGTAATTTAACCAAAATAAAAATAATGACAACCTTATCATAAGATAAAGCTATCATCTTTCTCATTTCCTCCCCTCCCCACCGTGTAAAACATCCCAAACTCTCCCAAACCCAAATTTGATAATTCATCAAATTTCTTCATCAATTCAAGGGGTTTTTGAAAGGTAATTATGTTTTCTTAATCTCCTCTTCATCCTCTATCTATCTATAGTCTTAGATTTCAAAGTTATGGAGTTTTGAAAATTAGGGTTCATATCAAAGTTTGGGTTTTTAAGGGGGTTTTCATCTTGTTTTGATAAATTGAGTTGGGGCTTTGTTTAATCATGTTAAAATACACATAATATGTTAAAATGAGTAATTTTGGGTAAAAATCCGAAATTAGGTTTTGGTGGATTTTTAGGAAGGTTTTTAGATGAGTTTGGGTATGATTAATGTTGGAATTTGAGGGTTGATGTTAGAGTAATAGTTGGGGGTTGTTTTGGAAGTGTTTGAATGTGTTAAAAATGTTGAAATCACAAGTTTTGGACTGTTTTTCATGGCTGCTCGGATTTGGTGATTTTGGGGATTGTTCATGGCTTAAATTGTGTGTTTGATGTTGGAAATTGGGGGTTGATGGTTATACTATAGTTGGGCAGTGTTTTGAACATGTTTAAGAGTGTTTTGGATGACTACAATTCTGATTTTTGACGGGTTTTAGTGGAAGTACGAAAATGAGAAATTGAAGAATGAACTTGACTTTGAATTGTGAGAATTGAAGTGGATTTGTGTGTTGATGCTAAACTTTGGGTTTGTGACTGATTTTGAGGTTAATATATTGTTTTTGAATGGTTAGAAGCAAGAGAAATCAATGGTGAAGCTTCGGGCTCGAATCCGGAAACTTGGATGCTTGGTAGGCTTGTCGGCTTGTGCTAATGAAGTAGTCGGTGAGTGGTTAAAATATTTTAAATGGTTTTGAGCAATTGGTTCGAGCATGTGGACTAGGTTGAGATTGGTAGACTCACCTAGAGTTAGGATTAGGGTGGTAGCCTAATCCTAAGCTTTAGTTAGAGACATTTGATGATCTCTTTAATTGATGTTATGCCTCATGATGATTTGTGTTATGATGATTATGTATAATGTGTTATACATGTTGTTGAGGCATGGTTTGATGCATTGCTATGCATGTGGGTTGGATTGTAAATTGTGCATGATGATGTTGAGCTTAATATGATGTAAGATGCCATATTATGACTCTTGAAAATAACATTATGATATTATGTTGTTGAGATATTTGATGTTGAGCTTAATATGATGTAAGATGCCATATTATGACTCTTGAACATCAAAGGTTGTGAAATTTGATTATTATTGGCACTAGTATGCTTGGGTACAATGATCGATCATTAGGATGAGTGTGCACACAAATTGAGTCAAAACGTACGTGGCCTTGGTGGCGTTAAGGCACCAAGGAGGAGTACGGTGATGTAATATTCCACCGGAAATTTATATATATTCTACGTGATGATGAGTGGAATCCCATCCGTAGGGCATGTGGAAATGCGTTCCACATGCAAGGCCGGTGATGAGTGTAATCCCACCGAGGTAAGGTTGATGTTGGAAAATGCGTTCCAACATGTTATCCGCGTATTCGAGTCATAGCTAGGTGCCAATATGAGAAAGTATGTTTATGCCAATATGAGATTATGCATACATGCTAATATGAATTGATATGTGTATCAATGTGATATGAAATGTGAATTTCAAATGCGAAGCTATATATGTTTTGGTTAATGCATTGAGATATATATGTATCATTGTAAGTTGAGCTTATGAGATGTTGAGCATGACATAATGTTGATTATATGTTCATGCATCATGTTCATTTTGGTTCATGTGGATCGAAGATAAAGTCATGTATTTCATCATGATAATTGCTCGAGCTTGGACCCTGTATTGTCGAAGGTTTGTTTTATGAGCTTACCCTCACTAAGCTTTTATGCTTACGCTCTCTTTTGTTCGACAATGCAGATAAATAGCTTGTGGGTGGCATGGGAAAGGAAAGGTCTTCAAGTGTTGCTTTGGTGAGCTCAATGTATGATTTATAAATTAAAGATTTGTAATAGAAAAGCAATGGGATATGTGTTGTTGTTTTTGATGCTTTGAGGTGTGTTGTTTTGGTTTGGCAATTAGATGCCTTGTTTGATTTATAAATATCACTTATGATGCATGCCTTGATGAATGCTTGAGTGATGTATGTCTGGTAGATGTTTAAATTGTTTATCATGTGTGTTGGTCATATGCCTTGTGAGAATGCCTAAGAGTATGGATGTTGAAGCATGAGACCTTATGTGCTTGTTTGCCTTCTTTGATCGAATGCATGATTTTCCTTAGTTGACTAAGGTATGCTCATGTTGAGTTTCATGTATGAAAGGTTTTAATGTATATTTTACCATGTATGTATGAGGGTTCATATTCATGTTTCGAGTATGTTGGAGTACGTTTAATCTAGGACGTATGCCTCTAGACTTGGGTGGTTGGTGTTGTGTGCTTTTAGCGTTTTAAGCTCTTATGTATGGTTGTATATGAACATGAGGTGTTTTTATCATTGAAAGACATTAGAATGAAGCAAAATATGCTCCCCTGCACCTAGGTTTCGAAACTAGGGGTAAAGTTTCGAAACCTTTGCAAATTTTTGGATTCCAGAGGCCACTGCCAGCCAAAGTTTCGAAACTTTTGGGCAAAGTTTCGAAACTATGGTCAATTGAGGGTTGCAAGCTTTACATTTTAGTCCTGATTCTCGTATGTGCAATTGCTTGAGTTTGAGATGTCCGTTTGAGTGAAATTTGGCAGAGAGGCATGAAACATGATTAATTTCATAATGGTAACTTAAAATTTGGTAAAGTCCTCTTAATTTCCAGAATTTACAAATTGGTCCCTAAATTCGTATTTTGTGCAATTGAGTCCCTTATTGTTTTCCGATTGCTGTGATTTTTGAGTATGCTTATCTCAAGAGTATGCCTAGGTTAATGTGCATCTAGACAAGTTTAAAAAGAGAAAAAAAGGGTCGTTAATCAAGGTTGACTTTCGGGTTGACTTTGGTTTTCCCCGTGTAATCTTCGTAGTTCGGGTCAGCCGTCTAGGCCGGGCTACGGGGGTTACATTTGTTGGCATCAGAGCTTAAGGTTTCCGAGACCTTGGGCAGGTAAGTGAAGTAAGTTATGTTTTATGATTGATATGCACGGTGTTTGCTTATCATGTAAGCATGTTGCTTGTTATTCGAGTATGCTGAAATGAATGATTGCTTGCTTTGTAAGTATGATTGCTTGTGTGACAAGTATGTTGATTGTTTGTTTAAAAGCATGTTGCTCGTTACCCGTGTATGCGGTGATGTGTGATTGTTTGATGGAGAAGATATGTTGTTTGATAGTACGCATATGTTTGCTTGTTTAGCAAGTATGCCTTGTAATATGCATGATTGAGCATGTATGTGTGTTGAGTTGCTTGAAGTATGTTGAGTAGAGTCCCATTGCTTCTATTACCTCAGAAAAAGAGATTTTAAGTGAGGAAATCATACTTGAGCCACTTGGACCTTTTCCTTTGCTAACCCAGTTTGTATGTTAATGTGTTGTTGTTGTTAGTTTATTGCTTTTTGGTAAGTTGAGGCCAAAGCGCGGATTGTGAATCGGTAAGTGGAAACTGTGGGTTCTGAAAATGTGAATGATGTTGAGGGAGTTCATCGCTTTAGTCAGAGAGGTATGGTTGTACCGGAATTGAGGTGCAAATTGGTTGACTGAGTTAGTGTGTGTATGTGGGTTGGTCCCTGTTGATGAGGAACGGTGTGATCGGTTCTGGTGTTAGTGATGAAAGAGGTGACGACCTATGAGTGGGAGTCAGAGTGGCATCGATGAAATAGTAGGTAAGCCTTGGTACAGTTTTGAGCTTGTTCCCTTTTGATTGATTCTGAATCTACACTTCTATATATTGTTAGCAAGCATGCAAATTTGAATGTGCCGATGAGGTGTTAGAGGTAGGTATGAGTACCTTAGTACTTTGGGGCGAGATCAGGGTAAGGGTCTCGTTTGTGTAATCTGAAAATTCAGAAGTGTTAGTTGGTGACCGTTGGGGTTCAACTTATGATTTTAATACAAGATAGCCAGTTAGTGTTCGCGAGTGGGAGCTAGTTTGTGTGGTTGGGTCGGTGCACGTTGAGTCGTGTTTCAACAAGCGAAAGAGATGAAGTCACTTCCGATATAGTTGAGTTGAGAAGGGAGTCTTGAGTTTTGACTCTAGTTTGTTTGTTAGAGGTAGAGCAAGACCAGCATGACTGTTTGCGGGTGTTCAGAATTGAATCTTGAGGTTACGAAAAGCTTAAGGAACAGTTTAGAAGAGTCAGATTTTGTTGAAGAACCAGTTTGTAAACAAGAGGGTCGAAGACTATCAGCTGTGCACAGGTGTATTTACAATGTCTTCGGATTTGTCCGTTTCGTGTGAGCATGCGGAAAAAAAAATTATGTACGTGTTGAGACCTGGGAAGTAGGGACACATGTGACTAGACCTTGTGGTGAGATAGTGGTGGTCAGAAAATGTGCAGAAGATGTTTGTTGATGGTTCAGAGTTATGTGTATGCAGTATATGTAAAGTGATCATCTTCCTACAGTTTTGATGAACCTTCTGGCAAGGTTTGGCTTGAAGAGCACACAATTAGTGTATACGTCGAGACAAAGAGAGAATTGCCTTAAAGTTGCAGATTTCTGTGTGACTGTAGTAGTAGGTGAGGAGGTGAACTTATTGTTGAATGTTGATCCAGCTGTGGAGGTCGAAGATTTATTGAGTTTAGATGGCAGGCTTGCTTACCAAGTGTAATGAATTTGATTTTGAATGAAGATTAGACCGCAGAAGGTTAAAATGGTTTGTGATTCTTCCTAGAAGTGTTTAGAAGAAATGCCCAGTTTGTCTCTTGACAGAGAAGAAGAGTTTATTATTGATGTCGTCTCCGAGTTTGCTCGTGTTTTAGTTTGCTCTGTATCATATGGTTTCTGACAGAATTGAGAATGTTGAAGAATTAAATACGAGAATTGTTAGGCCTTAAATTCATTAGGCCTAGTGCATCATCTCAGAGTTCTACAACATAATTTGTGAAGAAGTGAGAGTGGCAGTACGAGGATGTATTTAGATTCAGACAGTTGAAACCAGTGGCAGTGAATGATTAGTATCCACTTCCAAGTGTCAGCGATTTGTTGATCAGTTAGTGGGTGCTTCAGTCTTTCCGAAGATTAATTCGAGATCCGTTTACTACCAGTTGAAAGTGAGAAAAGTTGAAGTATCGAAGAAGGCCATGACGAGTTTTGAAGTTAGTGTGGTAGCACCTTTTAGAAAATCAGCTGGATGTCAAGTTACACAACGTGAACTTCGAGTTAATGAAGATGTTCTCCTAGGACATGCAGATCAGCCGAGTGCATTAGAGTAAATCCTAACTATGCAGAAGATGATGTAAGTTGAAAGAAACTTTAATGGAAGCTTCGACCTTGATCCGAAAAAAAAAACCATAGTGATGTGTTACATGTAGGGTTAGGTTGTGTTCTTATGCAAGACGGAAGATTTGTGGCTTGTTCATCGAGATAGTTGGAAGACCGTGAAAAGAGTTATCCGGTATGAGACGTAGAGTTAATTACAGTTTTGTTTGCTTCGAAGACTTGAAGACTATGATCTCAAGATTGAGTACCATCCGAAGAGAGCCAACGTAGTAATCGATGATTCGAGTTGTGTTTGTTGGTAGATTAGTAGTTGAGTTGCGAGATGTAATTGTCGAATTCAGTTTACCAAATGATAGTGGTTTTGTGGCCAAGTTTCATGTGAAGCCTACTTTGAATCAGATATTTAAAGAGAAACAGTTGCAAGACAGGTTCTGGGCACCTCACGTGCAAGATATAGCGAAAAGAAGACCTTCAGAATACAGTTAAGAGATGATAGAGTTTGTATTGTTAGAGACAGAATAGTTGTGCCGATTGACATAATGTTTCGAGATGCATTGTTTTGGCCGAAGCACGCGGCAGTTCATTTGTATTGCATCAAAGTAGTATGAAGACATATTGTGGGTTGAAGATGAGTACTTTTGAATTGAGTTAATGGATGATGTGGTTCAGTATGAAAGTAAGTGTGTAAATTACCAGTGTGTCAAGATCAAACATCAATCTTCTTTTAGTTTATTACATCCGCGAGAGATTCGTATTGGAAGTGAGTAATAGATTCAGGAGATCTTGTGTCTGATTCGCCTCCGATTTCCTCAGTGAAAACTTAGTTGAGTAATCAATGTTAGCTGCACTGTATGTGATCCTTTATACAAGTTCACGTTACTTGTACCGTGGATAAGATAACAGAGTTGTGCCTTTGCAAGAGTGTGAGTTGTACAGAGTCTTGAGATCGATAGTGACCGATAGAGATTCGAGTTTTCGACTAGATTTTTGAAGTTGTCTGTATAGTGTTTGGTTACCTGTTGAAGTCTGATGGTCAGTTAGAGAAGGTTATGGGTCAAGAATTCAAGCAGTGTTGTATGAGTTTGTGAATCGGGCTAGTTCTGTTGTTTATCTATTGCAGTTACCACCAGGGTTAAAAGAAGTTATGATGTGTCTTGTGTATCTGTGATTTGGAAGTGTGAGTCAGATCTGTCCCGTGCTATGTTTGTTGAAGAGATTGAGTTGAGTTTAAATTTGACATGCCTTGAAGAACCAGATGAGATCTCAGTAACGGATAGCAAATGTTGTGTGGCGAGTCTACCGAGTTGGTTAGTATGTTGTGGTGAGAGAGGAATGTGTGGAGGAGCATGTTTCAGTGACTCTTCCTGTTCGATGAATTTCGAGGACGAAATTTCCTTAAGTGGGGGAGAGTTGTAACACCCGTGTTTTGGGGCTAGAAGTTAGTCGGGTTAGTTGGTTCGAGTCGGTAAAATTTATTTTAATCAAATTGACCTTAGTGTGAGCAAATTGAGTTTAGAAAGAAAGGGAGGGATCATTTTGGTAATTTAACCAAAATAAAAATAATGACAACCTTATCATAAGATAAAGCTATCATCTTTCTCATTTCCTCCCCTCCCCACCGTGTAAAACATCCCAAACTCTCCCAAACCCAAATTTGATAATTCATCAAATTTCTTCATCAATTCAAGGGGTTTTTGAAAGGTAATTATGTTTTCTTAATCTCCTCTTCATCCTCTATCTATCTATAGTCTTAGATTTCAAAGTTATGGAGTTTTGAAAATTAGGGTTCATATCAAAGTTTGGGTTTTTAAGGGGTTTTTCATCTTGTTTTGATAAACTGAGTTGGGGCTTTGTTTAATCATGTTAAAATACACATAATATGTTAAAATGAGTAATTTTGGGTAAAAATCCGAAATTGGGTTTTGGTGGATTTTTAGGAAGGTTTTTAGATGAGTTTGGGTATGATTAATGTTGGAATTTGAGGGTTGATGTTAGAGTAATAGTTGGGGTTGTTTTGGAAGTGTTTGAATGTGTTAAAAATGTTGAAATCACAAGTTTTGGACTGTTTTTCATGGCTGCTCGGATTTGGTGATTTTGGGGATTGTTCATGGCTTAAATTGTGTGTTTGATGTTGGAAATTGGGGGTTGATGGTTATACTATAGTTGGGCAGTGTTTTGAACATGTTTAAGAGTGTTTTGGATGACTACAATTCTGATTTTTTACGGGTTTTAGTGGAAGTACGAAAATGAGAAATTGAAGAATGAACTTGACTTTGAATTGTGAGAATTGAAGTGGATTTGTGTGTTGATGCTAAACTTTGGGTTTGTGACTGATTTTGAGGTTAATATATTGTTTTTGAATGGTTAGAAGCAAGAGAAATCAATGGTGAAGCTTCGGGCTCGAATCCGGAAACTTGGATGCTTGGTAGGCTTGTCGGCTTGTGCTAATGAAGTAGTCGGTGAGTGGTTAAAATATTTTAAATGGTTTTGAGCAATTGGTTCGAGCATGTGGACTAGGTTGAGATTGGTAGACTCACCTAGAGTTAGGATTAGGGTGGTAGCCTAATCCTAAGCTTTAGTTAGAGACATTTGATGATCTCTTTAATTGATGTTATGCCTCATGATGATTTGTGTTATGATGATTATGTATAATGTGTTATACATGTTGTTGAGGCATGGTTTGATGCATTGCTATGCATGTGGGTTGGATTGTAAATTGTGCATGATGATGTTGAGCTTAATATGATGTAAGATGCCATATTATGACTCTTGAAAATAACATTATGATATTATGTTGTTGAGATATTTGATGTTGAGCTTAATATGATGTAAGATGCCATATTATGACTCTTGAACATCAAAGGTTGTGAAATTTGATTATTATTGGCACTAGTATGCTTGGGTACAATGATCGATCATTAGGATGAGTGTGCACACAAATTGAGTCAAAACGTACGTGGCCTTGGTGGCGTTAAGGCACCAAGGAGGAGTACGGTGATGTAATATTCCACCGGAAATTTATATATATTCTACGTGATGATGAGTGGAATCCCATCCGTAGGGCATGTGGAAATGCGTTCCACATGCAAGGCCGGTGATGAGTGTAATCCCACCGAGGTAAGGTTGATGTTGGAAAATGTGTTCCAACATGTTATCCGCGTATTCGAGTCATAGCTAGGTGCCAATATGAGAAAGTATGTTTATGCCAATATGAGATTATGCATACATGCTAATATGAATTGATATGTGTATCAATGTGATATGAAATGTGAATTTCAAATGCGAAGCTATATATGTTTTGGTTAATGCATTGAGATATATATGTATCATTGTAAGTTGAGCTTATGAGATGTTGAGCATGACATAATGTTGATTATATGTTCATGCATCATGTTCATTTTGGTTCATGTGGATCGAAGATAAAGTCATGTATTTCATCATGATAATTGCTCGAGCTTGGACCCTGTATTGTCGAAGGTTTGTTTTATGAGCTTACCCTCACTAAGCTTTTATGCTTACGCTCTCTTTTGTTCGACAATGCAGATAAATAGCTTGTGGGTGGCATGGGAAAGGAAAGGTCTTCAAGTGTTGCTTTGGTGAGCTCAATGTATGATTTATAAATTAAAGATTTGTAATAGAAAAGCAATGGGATAGGTGTTGTTGTTTTTGATGCTTTGAGGTGTGTTGTTTTGGTTTGGCAATTAGATGCCTTGCTGGATTTATAAATATCACTTATGATGCATGCCTTGATGAATGCTTGAGTGATGTATGTCTGGTAGATGTTTAAATTGTTTATCATGTGTGTTGGTCATATGCCTTGTGAGAATGCCTAAGAGTATGGATGTTGAAGCATGAGACCTTATGTGCTTGTTTGCCTTCTTTGATCGAATGCATGATTTTCCTTAGTTGACTAAGGTATGCTCATGTTGAGTTTCATGTATGAAAGGTTTTAATGTATATTTTACCATGTATGTATGAGGGTTCATATTCATGTTTCGAGTATGTTGGAGTACGTTTAATCTAGGATGTATGCCTCTAGACTTGGGTGGTTGGTGTTGTGTGCTTTTAGCGTTTTTAAGCTCTTATGTATGGTTGTATATGAACATGAGGTGTTTTTATCATTGAAAGACATTAGAATGAAGCAAAATATGCTCCCCTGCACCTAGGTTTCGAAACTAGGGGTAAAGTTTCGAAACCTTTGCAAATTTTTGGATTCCAGAGGCCACTGCCAGCCAAAGTTTCGAAACTTTTGGGCAAAGTTTCGAAACTATGGTCAATTGAGGTTTGCAAGCTTTACGTTTTAGTCCTGATTCTCGTATGTGCAATTGCTTGAGTTTGAGATGTCCGTTTGAGTGAAATTTGGCAGAGAGGCATGAAACATGATTAATTTCATAATGGTAACTTAAAATTTGGTAAAGTCCTCTTAATTTCCAGAATTTACAAATTGGTCCCTAAATTCGTATTTTGTGCAATTGAGTCCCTTATTGTTTTCCGATTGCTGTGATTTTTGAGTATGCTTATCTCAAGAGTATGCCTAGGTTTAATGTGCATCTAGACAAGTTTAAAAAGAGAAAAAAAGGGTCGTTAATCAAGGTTGACTTTCGGGTTGACTTTGGTTTTCCCCGTGTAATCTTCGTAGTTCGGGTCAGCCGTCTAGGCCGGGCTACGGGGGTTACATGACAAAACATTCAATTTAATAATATTCTAAATGTCTTACCAATTATATGTCTATACATGTTTTTTTAAATTAATAATAATTCTTAATTTTATTGAATAAAAAAGAAAAATATTCTAAAACTACAAGAAGAATTTACAAATAAAAAATAAACTAATATACACATTTCACTTACACAAACTATCCACTTAAAAAATTAGGACCAAATAAGAAAAAGTACTAAAAATCCAACTAAAAAACTCGGACAAATGATAGATACAAACAAATATATTGCCGGCGATAAAAAAATTACACCATCAATACAATATAACAATAATGACTCGTTGAAAAATTGATATTAACACATTTAACTGCAACCTATCTTCGATGATTACAGACATCTATCAAATAGTCAACATGAGATTCTAAAGTAAGAATAAATTAACAAGACACCATAATAAACGTCATTTGGAGAAACAACACCAAATCTAACCTTAATAATAGAAAAGAAAAAAAAACGTGCTAATTGAATAGATAAAGAATGTGTCACAACAACAAACAAATCTATTCATTATTTTCATAAAAAAGAAAAAATTAATTAAACAAAATAAAATAACCTAGATCTTAAGGAGATGGATAAAAAGAAGAAAGAAAAGAAAAATGAAAAGTCACACTAATATATGTACTCTTTTTTCATCTAAAATTAAAAAAAGTTTTTTAATAAGAAACGTGTTAGTTTTTTTATGGCCCTGTTTGGCAATTAGCGGATAGCTGATAGCAGATTGTATTAGCTGATAGTTGATAGTTGATTGCATTAGCTGATTTGACTAGCGGATTGTATTAACTGATTGTATAAAAGTGTTTGGTAAAATTAACTGATAGCTGATAGCTGTTAGATTATTTAAACAAGCAAAATGACATATAAGGATATATTTATATTCAATACTTGTTTGAATAGTTTATTAGTTATCAATATTTTGTATCTAACTATTATTAATTAGATTTATAAAATTATTTTTAATATAACTTTTCTAAACATATTCAAATGATTTATATATTAATTTATTATTTATATAATTATTTTAATATAATATAATTTAATTAATAAATTTAAATACACATATAAATATGTGATAATAAAAAAAGTAAATATGATTAGCTTATAAATAGGGTGAGAAAAATATTTAATTTTGGTTATTTTGAGATTTTTGGTAACTGGTAAGGGTAAAATAGTCTTTACAACTCTAATATCAAACCTCTAATCTCAAAAAGCTCATATTATGAGCTTTTTCAAAATTAGCGGTTTCACCCCAATCCGCTTTTTCAATCCGCTATTTATCAAACAACAATATTAGCGGATTTGACTGATCAAACCTCTAATTATGCCTCAAACCTCTAATTTTTTTCCAAACCTCTCTTTACCATACATGGGCTATAAAAAAAATCAGATTAGTCCAAAGTTTTTGCTGTTGCCGGTGATGAAAAATTATAGAAAATTAAGAAAAGAGCGAGGAAAGAGAGAAAAGGTATTTACGGATTCTACATAATTAATTTTTAGTGATTTAATAATACAAATTTTTGTGTAGAATATTTGAACAATGCTCTAACTAGGGAAGCAGTCATTCTACTTTCTCCTTGTTTTCCTTTTGACACCTTAGTTTGTACTTTACCTTTTAGTTTTAAATTTTCATAGTTTCACATTTCAGTCACTAAACAATTTCAACACACTTTATAATTTAGTACACATTTATTTAATCATATTTTTCGAAATCCCAAACACCGTAATGTTCCCCGAAAAAGTATTTTTGATCACCAGAAGTTAAGATTTTAGATTAGTTTTTTGGTGTTGCAACTCTTCCCTTTAAAAAAATTTCATCCTCGAATTTACCTAATTTGAATAGGTGAGAATATTGCTTTTTCATTCGGCTTTCGGTTTCCCGCATGACTTCCTCAAATTTGTGATTTCCCTAGGGAACTTTAACCAATGAGATCTTTTGTTTTACGGTTCTTTAGTTTTATAAGCCTAAATCTGAACAAGCTCTTTCTCACAGATTAAATCTGGTCAAATCTCAACAGATTCAGACAGTAGAATATGATCTCGGTATTTACGGAGCATCAAGACATAAAACACATCATGAACTTAACTTAAATTGGGAGGTAGAGCCCGTCGATAGACCATTGATCTGGCTTTTTCGATTATTTTGTACGAACTAATGAACCTCAAATTGGGTTTTCCTTTCTGTCCAAACATGAGAGTTTTCTTCCACGAAGATAAATTGAGGAATATGTTCTCTCTAATCCCGTACTCAATATTCGTACGCCTTTCGTCTACGTAGAATTTTTGTCTGTCAAAAAATAACTTTTAGACGATCATGAACTAAAGTAACTTTGTCTCCGGCCTCACGAATTAGTTCGAGACCCGTGGGTTTGTTTTCTCCCAATTCAAACCAACACAACAAAGTGTGACACTTATGATCATACAATGCCTCAAATGATTCCATTTGAATCGAAGACCGATAATTATTATTGTATGTAAATTCGATTAGTGGTAGGTATTTCTCTTGATCACCCTCGAAGTCGATTACACATGCTTGAAGCATCTTCCAATATCTACAAAGAATTAAAACTTATTGGCAACATAACTCAAAATGAGGATTGTTAAATCTTCAATAGAATGATTACCTGAATAATTCTTTCGGATTGTTCATTCGTTTGCAGATGAAAATCGATATTGAGATATACTCGCGTACATAAGGCTTATTGTAAGAATTTCCAGAAGCAAGATGCGAAACGAGGATCTCGATTTTGTTAGTTTATTCACATTGAAATTAACTCATGAAATATGGTCCAGTGCGGCCTGAGAGTCCGTATAGTATCTGGTTTCTTATTACTGCAAAGAAAGAAAAAATGTGTATTTTTAGTTGTATACTGAAAGCTCCATTATGATTTTAAGTTGTAGAAATGTCGGGAGAAGGAAGGATGATCTGTCTGAATCCAAGCCACATTTTTTTATTTCCTAAGGTATCCACTAAAACGAGCTCAATAACTTATTATTGCGTGATCTGTTTGACTGAGTCCAACCTGCATTTTATGCATTTCTGTATGTTGTTGTTCATACTTTTTGTATCAATATGTTATAATTGGATTGATTCTTGCATTTTACTTTATCTGACATCTTCGTTCAACTAATAATTGTAATTATTTATATTCAAAATTTTTACTTCTCCTACAGTATCTGTTTTGTACAAATCCACATAATCCTTATATAAGTAAAAATTTGAGCATACATATACAAATATTCAATATTTATATATATATATATATATATATATATATACATAATTATATATATATATATATAAATTTATAATTTTTGGGACCCCTTCTCTTATGGGGCCCTGTGCGATCGCTCCTATCGCGCATGTCCATAACCCCACTGCTGACAACCGAGTGGCATTTTATTTTATTTTTATTATATTTTAAAATGATGTGTTATTTTTATTTTAAAATGACGTGGAAGTGTTTGGTGTGGTGGACAGTCAGTCAACACACCTTTAGAGAATTAACGGTGTTTAACGAGGAGCGGTAATATTGAAGCAAAACATAAGGTTTAATGGTAACATTAAAATAATTGAAAGTTTGCTTACCAAATTGAATAATTTATTAAAGTTTGGTGACCATTTGTGAACTTTACCCTTATTTTCATGATAAATTAAAAAAAAATTTAGTAGTCTAAAGATGATTAAGACACTAATTTTTATTTTCATTTTATTTATATATTTTTTCAGTTATGTCAGTTCATATCACATGATAATAATTTATTTTAAAGAGAATTATTATATGGTATGTTGTGAGTGATGTAAATGTAGTTTCTCACGTCACGAGCATGGAAATTTAATTTATTTATTTGAACCTAGGAAGTGTCCCAGTGAAAAAGCGAATGATGTTTATCTTAAGAGATATAGGTTCAAAACGCTTTGTCTACAAGATGTACGTGCATTATCAAAGGGTTAAGAATATATATAGATAGATGCTACTTTATAATCACTTTTAGACTATTAAAAAATTATTTATTTGTCGATAGGCCACCAAACTTTTATTCTGAACAATCTTTTGCGGTAGGCATGCTGACTTTCTCACTAGACAATGCAATACACATAAATGACCAAACACTACTAGCCAGTAGGGAGACAATAAATTTATATAATTTTTTTTACAACATAATAAATATAAGGTAAATTCCACCGGTAGTCACTCAACTATTTCGTTTTTCTATTTTGGTCACCAAACTATTTTTTTGGCAAAACCGTAACAATGTTACATATATTTTCTTTTTTAGTCAATGGCCGTTAAGTTTCCGTTAATTTTTAATGGAGATGGTGATGTAGCCCCTTCACTGCTGATCATACAATCGTGGAAATAAAACCCGTTAGATTGGTTGATTTTGATCCCTAAAGTACCACAGCTTATCGATTTGGATCGTAGCATTGTTAAGCGATGAAAATGCTAGAAGAGATGAATAAAAGAAAGAGAAAGCTTAAATGAAATTCAAATGAAAACAACAAATGAAATTGTAAATTTTGGTCCTTTTTAATTGTATAATTTTTGTTTGGTTGAAATTATAAAGGGATAAATTAACTTTTGAGATATGCATATCATTGGGGTTCTACCTTGTTTGTTCTCTCTAGCCATTGTCTCAACTATCCTATCATTCATAATTTAACAAGTCTTTGCTCATGTAATTGTGTGTGTAAGATTCAAAGTACATTGCGAATTAGCAGTCCCACCCATGGGACATGGATCAAAGTGAATGGAAAATTTGGGGATTTTCTTCTTTTTCCACTTTTAAAGTATAATCCCATTGCTGTAGAGGAAGAAGAAAGTGAATGAGAAATTTGAGGTTTGGCCCAAAAATTGTTATTATCCCATGCACATCATCATCTTCGTTAAAACTTAATAGACGATGACCAAAATAAAAAATATATGTAACGTTAGTGACGATTTTGTCAAAAAATTAGTTTGATGAACAAAATAGAAAAATGATAATAGTTAGATGACTATGGATGTAGTTTACCCTAAATATAAAAATAAGGTACAAATTAAATTTTACAGCTCGAGGTCAAATTATATAGAAAGTTATTGTGTTATCGTTTTTAATAGTATACAAGTGATTATAAGGTAGTATATGTTTATACATATTAGGTTGATAGTTAGAATTTAAGGTGTAGGTATAAACCCAATATGTATAAACATATACTACATGAGAGTTATTCAATTTTACAGCTCGAGCTGAAAGTTATTGTATTATCCTTTTGAAAGTTGTGTAATTCTAGCAATGCAAACAGAAATAGCTTAGGGTGTAGGTTTTAGGGGTTTAAAATTTAGGTTTATAGTTAGAATTTAAAGTTTGGAGGTTAGAGTTCAATTTTAGGTTAATATGGTGAGTGATTTAGGTTTTAACCTATAAACCCTAAATTCTAATCTTATAATCTAAATTCTTATCAAACCCCTATACATAAAGCTCTAAACCCTCCACCATAAATTGAAACTTTAAACCCTACAACTACAACTAATATGTTTATAGAACGTTTCAATTTTTACTGCTAGTGCGTGGAATAATTACTCAAAAAACATTAAGGTGTATATTGTTAGAAATGCTGGTGGAGAAAATTCAGAAGATTTTTCACTCATTTACTGCGGATTTAAGATGACAGTTACATGATTTAAATCACTCATTTATTGCATATTTAATACGGCAGTTACATGGTTTAATAACCTATTTTAATGCATATTAATATGAAATTTACGTGATTTAAATCATACTTAATATGATAGTTACAAACAAATTAATTTGTTTGTCATTATTGATGTGAGTGATTTGTCGATTTTACCCTCAAATTTCAGCCTATAAATAGAATGCTTAAAAATCACTTTTAGTGTATCTCAAAAACATTCTCATGTGTTTCATGCTATCGAGAAGAGAGTGACAATACCACTTTGTCCAACTTCAAAATTCGGGTGTATGAATTTTGAAGGCGTTGTTTTAACCTCGGGGGGCATTGTCCAGTGTAGCCATTACACCAATCGGGGCAAATTTGCTTCTAAGGTAGTGGTCATACCACGACACAACAAATGGTTCGATCTCCTTCAATTTGCTTTATTTCATCCAATCGTGCTGACAGTTTCATTTTGTAGTTATATTTCCAACAATTTAGAAGCAAATTCTACTACTATTGAAACATGGTTAAAATTTAAAGCAAATTCAACTTTTGAGAAAGCTCTTCTCAATAATATGCACACCATAAATCGTCAGTGTGAATGTGACGTGGTTGCATAAATTGTGTTTTGAGATGGTTGAGACGATTAAATTTTCGGATGCATTACTGAATAAATTTTTGATTGTCTTACCGAATAAATTTTGGGTTGCCTTATTGAATAAATTTTCGATTACCTTATTGAATTAATTTTTGATTGCCTCATCGAATAAAATATTGGATGACTTATCAAATTAAATCTAGCTGAGCGGGGTAACGTCTGCTTGTAACCTATGTGGGGGCAACAAAGTGGATCGATTATGATTCAACCTTTTCGATCAGATTATTGGTGTCTTGTTTCTGGCTAATAAATATTTTGTGGTTTATGACTTTCAAAGCATTTGAGACGGATAATTAAATTACATTTAAGGGTGTTAATAATCTCTTTTAATAAGATTAATGAAATTTATAATTCCTTGCGACAGTTAAGATTTTTTTATGTTTAGCAAAAATTCGATGGAGGAAAAGAAAAAAAAAGCCATGAATAAATAGCACATTTATTTTAATATCGAGGTTTTGACAATCGATAAGAGAATGGTTGAATAATCAGTTGAAAATTACAATTTTTGATTAAAGTCAAACAATTTTTTCATGGCTTTGAGAATCTATGATGAGTTTGTTTTATGATGGTTTTTGAATCTCGATTTTGCGAATGAAAAATTTTAGATTGAGAGAGATGTCTCATATTGGACTTTGGCAGTACCTTATCCAGATTAGTCGAAAATATGTCATGATAATAAATGCAAATGTAACCTATAAAAATGAGTTTTATATACTTTGTAGATGAGTATTTTTTTTAATACTCAATAAGTGACGTTTTAATTGTAACACCCTAATAAAATAAAATAGGTAAAGAAAAAAATGAAATGAAAATGAAAAATGAGATTATTACTGTCATGGAGTTTTAAACCTATGGCCTATGATTAGCTTCAACCAACCAAACTAAGGCAATCCTTGGCTTAGTTTACATCATTTTGATCTTAAACTATGTTTTTAGGTCTGACCCAATATTAAATAAAAGTATGAATTTTCCCAACTGCCTCAATTAATGCCCTTCTAACCCAAAAATACCTGCATTCTTGAATATTCTAAAAGCCTCTCACCAAACCTATGCCCGATTGACTTCTCCTATCTCATCCATCACTCACTTGTGGCTATCACTGCCACCATCGGCGTGTTCATGTTTGCACCCCAAATCCAACCTCGTCCGCCACTCGCCGAGAACCCAATTTCACCATCCTCTGTTTTCCGCGATTTCTGACACCGTTTGCCATTCACTCGAGACGCGAATGCCATCGTCGTCTTCCTCGTGTCAAGGCGAACAAAACCCTGTCACCGTTCGTCGTTTCCACCACATTTTGTGGGTCATCAGAAAAATCGAGAAAACCTTTCAGTTTCTCCATTTTCGGCCAGATCCTACCGTTCTAAGGTTGTGGTAAGCTTTGATTTCTATTAAAATCGAATTGTCTCGCCGTTTTCTTCATTTTGGAGTTGTTTCCAGCCATTTGGGCCGTGCATGGCGACCTTGCGCCGCCGGATGTGATTTCTAACCACCATGTCAAGTTCACCCTTGAACCGAGCTGGTTCAGTGTTGAGCTAGTCTAGCCCAAACCGGTCTGGCCTTTTGGACCGCTAGTAAGGGTTATTATAATCCAATGGGCTGACCTATTAAGGCACATTAGCATTTAGTCTCAAGCCCGTCTGGTTCAAGCCTAAAACTAGACCCAAGTCTGACCCGACCCGTTTACCCGAACTGATTCTATCCGACATGTCATGTCTGAGTCAACCCGAACCGAGTCAACTCATCTGAATTAACCCGTTCAACTCAAACTCGTATGAGTCAACTAAGTTGACTTTGACTCATTGCTTTGATCGTTGACTTTGACCAAAAAGTCAATTTTTTCTTCCGAAAACCTATATTTTATGTTTTTCGACGTGCGACCGCGTGATCTCGTTGTCACTCATATGTATAGATACATTGTGAATAATCATAGAAAAAATTTATCCCATATTAATTTAAAATTCGTTGTGCCTTAGGTTCCAAAACAACATCGGAGCGTAACACTGGTGCTCAGTAGGCCATCTGACTGACCAGATCTTTTGAGGTGTGTTCCTTGCGTGCTATATAAATGTTTAAAATGTTTCGTTTGAACTGATCATGTGCACATGACTGGCCTTTTCTAATATTTGTTTGATTTATGCCTAAGCACCTGATTTGATAGCATGCTCTATGGTTATTGTTTCCCTGAAAATAATTGTTTGCTTTATATCTGCTGCTACTACTGCTTATTACTGAATACTGTTAATACCACTTAAATTTTTTTACTTGGGTACTTGGGATAGTATATGAAGTTTTTGTAGGTTCAGCCCTAATTCGGCTGGTAATTTCTTTTGTATTAGGTTCCTATGCTTCGGCTAAGGTGATTCCTCATGGACCTAAGGTATCCCTCTAGGATGGCACCTATGCTCAATGGGCCTGGGTTAACGCCTCTATTGATGCAGTTCTAGGGAATTGCATACTGGAGTTCGATTGGAGGGTAGCTAGGTTTTACATTAAAACTTTGGTTGCCCTTATAACATGTTTTACTGATATGATTCATATATATATATATATATATATATATATATATATATATATATATATATATATATATATATATATATAAACTATTTGAATGTTTTAGCATGCACTTAATGGAACACACTGAGCTCCCTAGCTCACTCCCTAATTTTTTTCCTTTTTAGATATTTTGGATAAACTACCTTGTACCTGACTTTCAGAAGATCGACAGATTCAATACTCTATCTAGATTGTAATGTTTCTATCCATCATTTTGTTCTTTCATGGTGGTATATATTTTGCCATGTATGGAGTTTTATGTTATGAGTATTTTGCTGCTATATTCGATATAGCTTATTTTGTAACTATTATCTGATATATTATTATATATAGTTTGTAACATATATTATTATATGTAGTTTGATCATTAATAGCTTTTAAATATGAATAAAGTGGGATGCTAAGAAGTTGATTGGCTCATGGATTTGTTGGCATAAATTCTATTATGGGTAACCAACAATGATAAGGTAAGTTCTACGAATGAGTATGAGCAAATACCATTGAATTAAAAGTTCTCCAATTAAATATCCTTATCAAGGAGTTGATTTCAATTCCCACAACCTGCGAAAAATCCTAAATGAATTATTGGAAAGTATTACGATAGTACAAAATGTGCATGTCTTGGATTGGTTCTATGATATACCTGGTATTTAAGCGTGCCTAGTGCACCACCTCTCTTTCCTAGATACCTACATGGTGCATTATTCATTACTATGTTCACTATTCCAATTTATAAAATACTATGACTAAATGTCGCTCTTTAACTTAATGTAGATGTTAAGAGTAATATTTGACAAATCTTATTAAGATAAATTCATTTGGTTAAAGGAGATGAAAATATTTTGTGGTCTCTTTAAGTCAATTTTTTTTGACTAAGACACTTTGAAAATGTGGGGTTTCTGAAAATGATGTATCATAAGAATACATGAACTTATAAAGATTGATCACTCATTTTAGATTTCGAGATACTTATGAGAATCTAGCTAATCCACTAACCAAGAGGTTAAGTAAGAGATTAGTTCTGGACTCGTCGAGGGTATGGATCTCAAGCCCATTGATTGAAGAATTCATGATGAATGCCCAACTTAGTATTCAAAGTTTGATGTGATCACAGCGAAACCATGGAAACATGGTAGATACCCAACTTAGCATTTTAAGTTCAATGTAGACTAAACCTTGAAGAGACTCATAGTGTACATATTAATCTATCCCTATGGCGAACATTGTACACATAAAGGTTGAGCTTTTGCTCTTAATAAATTCATATCTCTTTTGGCGGTCTTAGTGAGAAAGACTTGACGAATGTGCAAACATGGATGAATATCTACTCTTAATGAGTTCATAACCTAGTGTTTGGGTGGTCCTATTGAGAAGGCCTATATGAACTCACCGTTAAGAAGGATGAGTTCTATACTCTTATTGAGAAGGACATATTGAATTCACTGATAAAAAGTTTGAATTTTTATTCTTAATGAATTCTTATCTTAGAGTTTGGGTGGTTCATTTAAAATATACTTGAATTCACCTATTTTATTGTGAGGTTGAGTTTACAGAAAAATTCTTAACGATTTCATAACACTACTTCGGGTGATTTATGTTGAGATACACCTTATGAAATTACCTACGTAAGTGAGAAGGAATTGCCACCTTTTATGAAAGACATTGGGATGTCTTTCTAGTATACTTATTAAAATTCTGAGGGGTGGCTATATAATTGTTGATTTATCGCGGATATAATGGATGAATGAGGTTAGTCGTGTGTCATGAGTTTACCTCTATCTTTACACGTTCAAGATTCACTCACTTGTCAAAGAGAAGGATCGCTTATCGTCACTACGTATTAGTTTCAGATACGTTCACTAGAACTTAAGCGACTAATTTCGTTATTGCTCTTCTCATGGTTTTTCTCCTCAAAAATCATTTTATCTGCGCATTTGTGGGAGAATGTTAGAAATGCTGGTGGAGAAAATTCGGAAAGTTTTTCACTCATTTACTACAGATTTAAGATGGCAATTACATTTAAATTACTCATCTACTGCATATTTAATATGACAGTTAATGGTTTAATCACCTATTTTAATGCATATTAATATGGTAGTTGTGTGATTTAAATCATACTTAATATGATAGTTACAATTAAATTAATTTGTTTGTCATTATTGATGTGAGTGATTTGTCGATTTTATCCCATCTTTCAGTCTATAAATAGTATGCTTCAGATTCACTCTTAGTGTATCTCAAAAACATTCTCATGTATTTCATGCCATCGAGAAGAGAGGGGCAATACCACTTTGTCCAGCTTCAAAATTCAGGCGTATAAATTTTGAAGGCGCTGTGTTAACCTTGGGGCATCGTCCAGTGTAGCAATTACACCAATCGAGACGAATTTACTTCTAAGGCAGCGGTCATACCACGACACAACAAATGATTCAATCTCTTTCAATTTGTTTTATTTCATCCAATCAATACTATCGGTTTCATTTCGCGGTTACATTTCCAACATATATATCATGTTATCACAATTAAAAAGCAAGTCTCCTAAAATTATTTGATGGAATGAGTAAATAAAATTAGCCTTAAATCACATTTCGAAAAATAAAAAGATAAAATATTGAAAGTACATAATGTCAATTAAATTTGTGGGTACTGACAATAGACATCAATTTAAGCTCAGTTGACACTAAACTTGAATTTTATTAGAGACAATCCCTCCTTATAAAAGAAAACACACACGCATGTACATGAAATTCTAGAATTTGACCTAAACCAAATCTCGTGAATCTCAGAAAATATCTACATCTAATTCCGAAATCATTGTAGAGAAACCAATACTAGATTATGGGTTACATAATTAGGGTTCGTTAGTGGTGTTTGTCATCAGCAATCTTAAGACAACTTAAACCTTTTTTATATTTACTACTATTATTTTCCTTTTCAAATTGTTATAATTACATGTTCGGTATATGAACACTGTAATTAACGTGAGTTTTATTTTAATTTTAAGCTTAATTAATGGAGCATATTCATTAGGGTTGATGGTAGTGGAATGTCCACCGAAAACGATTTCACCATGGAAGCATTCTTTTCCAACCTATGGAAATGGAACTTGGTTCTCCCCATGCTTTGCACGAGGGGCTGTTTCAATGAGATTCAACGTATTTGCTTCCTAATTGCTAATTGCTGACAATAATATATTTATCCGATTTAATAAGGGTGTCGAATATGATCGTTTGTCAATAAACTTTAGTTTTTTTTATCGATTTTGTTACTAAACTTTAAATTGTTAACATGATCGTTTCTTCCCCATTTTTTTGGGTAGAAAAATGTTAACTCGAGCTGCGACTGTTAGTCAATTGCCGTACATTACTAATCACCATTCACAACAAGATCGGTATCAAAACGCTCACATTTCTCCCTTTTTCCTTCTCCTCGGATTGTTTTTTCACGAAACCCACTCAAAATCGGTAAAAATTCATCTAAATGTTCGACGTTTTAATGCTTCAATCTCCTCCAACAGTTGTTCGATGATGGTAGTTTCGAGATATGGTGTTTATCTTCTCGAAGAAATACTTCTCATTGTTTAGATTTTTCAAATAAACACCACAAACCTCTCAAATTTAAGAAATCTCTCAAACCCCTAAAAGTTGTGGGTTTTTTTAAAATTTTGTGTGTTTTAAAGAGAATTGAAAAAAAAATTAATTCAATCAAGTGATAAAAGACAATGAGACGATTTCATTAGTGTCTAGAGTGACTTTAACAAAGGTTAGAGAATGATTTCCGACGATGGCTGAAAATGGATAAACCCTTAATTTTAACGAAGTAAATGATGATGTGAATAAAAAAACTTTTTCGCTTCCACATCAATACCAAATTATCACATCATCTATTAATAGACGAGTGGTTTTAAGCATGTGCAATATGTGGGACCGCATAAAGTCCTCAAAAAAAAACCTAGAATGAGTATAATCTAAGTATTTACAAAGAAACAACAAAAGATTAGTTTTGTATTCTCTTTGTTTGTATCGACTAGGAATTTGTTACGACATCAGTGACGAGTTGAATTTCGACATGTGTTCAGGGAAGGTAACCGGGTTGGTGATGCATTGGCAAGGTTGGGGTCGCAGAATAGTTTTCAGGCTAGTATTTATATGTATCCTCCGGATGAGGTTTTAAATATCCTGCATGATGACTATTGTAGTTAGTTCTTGTTTGTTTGTTTGTCGATTTCGGGTTTATCCCGTCTTGTTTCTGTAATATTATCATAGGTACTCTTTTCCTCAACCTAGGTTAGGAATGTTTTTAACGAGGCCTATGGTAGTATCCCTTTCCCTATTAATAAAAAATAGTTTTGTATTAGTACTAAAGCACATGAAAAAAATGTCGTTATACTTAATAAATTTTGAGTCATGTTATACTCATTTTTTACTCAAAATTCAATATACCATACACACAAGTCAAAAAAACATTTATTTATTTTTTAATTTGAGGGGCCCCTTTTAGTAAATTGTATAGACCCTCTAAATCTTTGAATCACCTCTGAGTTTAACGGCCCAATAACCTAATTGAATTCCAAACTAAAATTTAGTGCTAAAATTAAGGTGTTCTAAAGTTCAGTTACAAAATTTATAAATAAAGTTTAGTAAATAAGGGTGTGCGTTACCTAAAAAATTTGTTAATGGAGGCAAAATCAACGGTTCTTTTGACAGTTTTTTGTTTCTTAATGGGAGCACTTGCCAGCATGAAAGTCTTCAAAAACTGGCCCCGGGACCCTCTCCCATACTTTAACTTTTCTGGTTAGCTTCAAACTTTTAACTTTCTCCCCTTACCAGTGAAAATTAGTGCTTACTTTTTCAGTCCTCCTTTTAAAACCAAATTGTTTATATAATCATGTGTTTGTTGACACCCTGCAAAGGCTGCAACTTTTCCTGTGAGTCTTGGACCCAACTGCTGATACCATTTCCCTCAAACTCTCCCCACTTAACAGACAAATTTTCTTTGAAAAGATTGTTTATTTTGCAAAAAGGGATTGTTGGGAGAATAGCATAGACTGGCTTGAACATTATAATTAGTTATACTTTGTAAAAATCAGCATGCCAAGTGTTTGTGGTTTTGTTCAAACATTTTTAGGCCTCTATGCAGCCATAAGTCAGTATGAAGGTTTTGGTTATGGGATGTCTTGGTAAACTGTAATTTGCTCAGATTTCAATATGCAGCCATAGCCATAGGATTCGGATTTCATTTCAACTCTTAACGATGGCCATGGTTGCATAATGTAAATGAACTAACAGAGTCGCGGTCGACGGTCTACGGCAAGTTGTGCTTAGTGTTCACTACTTTTGAACTACGCCTGCAAGCATTGTCAGCCTTTACCTCACATCATATGTCATGTGAATGTGTAATGTGGAATCTGCTTTGGTGTTAGCAACTGTGTCATTTCAGCTTAGAAGTCATCCATCACAACTTGCTATAGACACCTATAGAAATAAACATAAATATGAAGTTAAATATACATTCATATCAAAATCATTGTGTGTGGGCTCTCCTGTCTTTGCCACTAATAAAAAAAGATACTCTTTTTCCCTTGAAGAATGGAAGACCCCATGGTGTTTGTTAGATTTGTTGCTTGGTTCCTTCATAACTATGATTGCCATGTTTCGTTGCTCATTAGGAATCTGATGAGAGAAAACAGTAAAAGTGGCATTTTTGCCTGCTTTAGTTATTAGGTCTGTTTTCCGTAATTTGACCCCGAATTATACACTTTTTAGCAGGTATTTGAACTTGTATTCCATTAGTAGAGATTACTCTAGTGGACTAAAATTGTTACACAAAATGTTGTGACAGTTTATCGATCACTAATCCGTTCGATTAAACTGAAATAAAGTTCGGATATTTCGTTCTTTAGATACCAAAGTCATTATTATTTTTGAACAAGTTGTGTAGACAAAAACACATGCACAATGTGACCAGAAAGCTTTGAAAGCAAAGACCCTACAAGCTTACATTAACGGACATGCACATGAGAGAAACTTTGTTACAGAAGAAACAGTCTAATAGGGAAAAGAAGTAGTGATCTAAGTGGGAGAGACCAAAGTGGAGCCCTTGTTAATTTGAGGTATTCAATTGGATCTTTGCAAACTCCAGGGTTCTTTTGCCTTGCAACTTGTTGGTTACATAATGTTTACTGTACTCTCCATGATTGTATCTTCTGTATCTGCATGGATTCTTCTCATCCACCAGTTCTGGCATCGGACCGAGTTCGATTTCGTAGCTCGGAGCGTAGAATGTGACAATTGAAAGGCGGTCTTTTTCTTTGTGGGTTACCGCTCTATGCTCCACACTCTTGTATTTTCCATTTGTAAGAACCTGTACAACAAGAAATTTCAAAACTGAGATTTGAACATTGTTCTTAACAGGGTAAAAATGAGCTGAAACCGCAATCTGGGTTCCGGGTTTCTTACTTCTAAAGTGTCACCGATGTTGATCACGAGCGCATTCGGAATAGGCTGAACAGGCAACCATGTTTGGTCCTTGAGGATTTGAAGACCAACTGAGCTATCTTTTCCCTGCTGCAACACTGTAAGGGCACTTCCATCTGAATGTGGACTAAGGCCTAAAACAAGGTCTGGTCTCGAACATGGAGGGTAGTAGTTCATCCTTACTGCTTGAACAGCTACTCTGAACATTTCTTCAAAAACCTCCCCTTTTAATCCAAGGCTCACTGCTATATACTTCAGAAGAATCTTGCAAAGTTTCCTGATTTCTTTTGAATAAATTTCTAAAATTTCACTGAAAGAAAATAAAATAAAAAAGGGTTACATCTTTACTTCAAGGTTCATATATGGTGTTATTTGTGATTACCTGAAGTTAGTTGGATTCGATGGCCAGAGTTTTGGATTCCTTATACAAGGTGGCTCAACACCAAGAGCAAACATGTTGCACCAATCCAACTTCTGGTTCTCCGAGAACACGAAAGCTTGACCATAGCCCTGAACTGTCCCCGGAGCCATCGGATACTTCTGTTTCTCATGTAAAGGTAACATGAAGAAATCTTTGGCTACTTTTTCCATGGTTTCAAGAACATTCAGATCAATCCCATGATTCAGCACCTGAAATGCATTCCAACATTAGCTTCCATAATCATTTTTTTTACAAAGACATCTAACATGAAAACTATGCATTTTTAGTACCTGAAAAAATCCCCATTCTTCACAGGCAGTTTTGAGCTGCATAACTTCACTAAAGTGTTCATCTTTGTCTCCTTTCATGAGCTTAGAAAGATCAATGATGGGAATGTCACTAGATGATGCTATATTTGCAGTAAGTTTCGGCCTATCAGCCATGTCTTGCACGAATCTTTCAGGAACTGTGGTTGGTTTAGCCTTGTTTAGTTCTTGGACATCATCAATATGTCCGACATTAATCGGAAAAGTAGGCACGGGAGCCATGAAACAGAATTGAAATACTGATATAAAAGAAGCTGATATGTAATCAGATTTACTTGGAAGCTCTTCTCTTAGACAGACCCTGTATTTATAGATGGAGAAATGTAACTGTGCATTACATTATTGCAGTGTTAAGGTCAGTTGTGGGGCTAACAGTTGCATGAACCAACTCGGTTAGCCTGAGGTTCAAGATTTTGTAGATGGATAAAATCAGCAATTGTGCACAATGTTACAGTGTTAATGTGGGGCTGATTTTGATACACTTGGCTAGATTTAACCTCTTACAATTGTTGCATGAACCAACTCGGTTAAGCCCGAGGTTCAACAAAGTTAGATACTGAAATCCGAATTCGCCAAACCCGTCTCCGTCGAACAAGACTTGAAATCTTCTTTTATTAAGATAAGATTGAGACCAACCCTTATCTAAAAATACTCAGACTCGAGCCACCACATGAACCATCAATGGTCCCTGTCTTTGCTTTGCTTCATTTTCATTTTAAAATGTGGACCTTACTTTCCCGTTCTGTTAATAGTTCACTATCTGTATTTTCTTTCAAAGAAACAAGCGTGAAGTACAACAGTTTACGCTCCAAATCACAAGTTATCTTTTTGTGTGACTAATTGGTCACTCTTGACTTGGCCTTCCCCAATAATGTGACCTGGTTCAATGCCTGAGATATCATTCTTTTCTTTACATACATACATACATACATACAATATGCATGTTTATGTAAATTTGTTTAATTGTATGTTTGCATAGGATTATGAGTGTATGAAAATGAAACATGTGAAGAAAAGGGAAATTGTTAAAAAGGGGCAGGCAATCTAGTAGTGGGTAAATGGTACATCTAAACTTGTGTATTATTGCAGTTCTGGCAGACTTTGTATGTGGCAGCAGCACGGGGGCATCTTTATTTGTGTTTTAGTTAAGACGTAACATTTAGATGAATAGTCAATTTTGTCTTTATTTTTTAATCATTTTAATTTTTAAAGTTTATTTTGGGTTAAAATGGACTTTTCGAAAGTGAAAATCATTAGTCAAACGCATTGAAATGACCAAACAAACCTACAGGCGTTGTACACTAATGTGGCAGTGTCATATAGATAGAAGTGATTAGTTGACAGAATGACACGTCAATCAATAAATAATTATATAAAATATATAATCTTTTCTTCTGACTGACGTGTTATTTTGCCAAGTCATTTTAAGGAACTGGTTGTTAGTTGACTAACAGTTTCAATTCTTAGAGGATCATTTTGACTGAAAATAAAATGTTAAGAACTAAAATGCTTCAAAAAAAAAATTCGGGCTAAAGTGACTATTTAACCAGACGTAAGGAGGATTTTTTAATACTATCCCTTTAGTTAACTGGTCCTCATCTCTAAAGACCAAATCTAGTGAAGTTTTTGTCAATTTGCCTTTGTTCATCTCCTCTACTACCCTCCCACCACTCTCATCCTCCTTTTCTTGGGTACCTAAGATCTTCCTAACTTAACCTTTTAGGCACTAAATGATCATTTGTGAGTGTTTATATATTATGTTATTCGGACAATCGTACTTATATGCGAACATTATATTCGATATCTAAATATATATTCGATGACATATTTTAAGAAAAACGAAGACTCAAATAACATATTGCTCTTGAAAAACTGCTATAGGACCACTTCTTCTTGCATGTTGGTCATATTTACATAGGAGCACCAAATAACAACTATGACAGGATACAATATTAAGATAGATTGCACTCTCAAAGATAGATAAATTAAGTATTTTTAGCCCCAAATGGAGATTCTTTTGTCTATAAATTCAACCATTGGAATTGGAAAACTTTCCAAAAGGAAAGAAATTTGTTTTGAAAGAAATAAAAGAAGAAGGTGATAGTGGAGGTAGGCTAGGTTTTATCAGTCTAAAAAGTGATTTAGAAAAAGTGGATCCTATGCCCTAGGGAGTACCAATGCAAGGTACTAAATTCAGTGCCAATGAACTGTCTGCCTATAAAGTTAGAGAAAACTTCACTTTTTGAATCTTCCATCAAGAGATTACAAACAAGATTTGTATGTTCCTCTTTATAGTACAAATTGCTTCTTTTTGAAATAAAAGAAGTTGCAATCTGAAAATAAACCAATAAGGTAAAGAACTATAGATATTCTAGATTTATTAAATATTATTATTTTATGTCTGTCATTTTAGGAATTTAGTATGCAGTAAAAATCAAAGTAATAACAAAATAAAAAAATACATGCACAAGAGACGATGTTTAACGTGATTCAGTCTTCTCTACTTTTATTGATGAGAGAATCGAATAATTCACTATTAATGTAAAGAACACAAATAGTACAAATATATTATTTTCCATGTAATCCTATTATCCTGTATAAATATCCCAACGTCACTCTAGTACCCATCTCTACAACAAAATCAACCGTTAAAATTACAGTCTGTTACAATATTTTAAAGGTTGTGAGTTTCTTTTTTGGTAATATATACAGTTCATGTTCGGGGTGCGAGGCTGCCCCTCTCAACAATATTGTCTCTAAAATTTAAACTCATATTTTCTTCTTGAGAGTGTAATATGTCTTACCAATGCACCCAACCCTAGTTAGTTTAAAGGTGGTGAATTTGAGTACACACTTAAACACAATTGTCTTCAATTTTTGAGTTTAAATTAAAACATTAACCAATATAATAGCAATTTTGAGCACCAAAGAAGCCCATGATTATGTGTCAAAGTAGGGTGGTCCAATACTAGATGAGATAAAGACCAACCCCTTTAAATCCTAATGACTTGTATTGTTGACAAAATTATGATGCTTTTTCCTCTCTCTCTATATATATATAGTCCCCACCCCTTTTCACACTTTCTCTGTTATATGTAGATTCACTTTACCATTAATTATTTAAGCTTAAAACTAGGTCTAAAATGTCATATCATATACATCCAAAGCATAGCTCATTATCCATACACGCATATTTACGGTAGGCTCGGACCTATTTTTCTTTTAACATGAGTTCTCATTTAATAGAAATTAAAGTTTTACAAGCAAAAGGGCTAAAATTGGGAGATAGAACCAGAGCTAACACTCAAAACTAGACTGAAGTTCCGAAGAGTTTAGTGCAAGTGACAAGAAAGGTTTGGTATTTCTTGTAACAAATAGTTTCTTTAGTGACTATAATGGTATTCAGTGGCAGATCCAGAAATATTTTTGAGGGTGGGCACACATAAAATCTCAAAAATTTCAGGGTAAGCACAACTCATAAAGATTTTCTAAAAATTAAGGACTACTTCATAAAAATTAAGAAAATTAAAGCCAAATATGTAAAATTTAAAAAGTTCAGGGTGGGCCCGTGCCCACCCTAGAGTACATTTACATCCGCCACTGATGGTATCTTTACTCTTGGATAGAACTTTTATCCGTAAAAAAATAGTCTACAAATGATTTGTTAGACTTATTTTGATTTTGATATAACCAAGATAAATTTCAAGAACTAATTTGTAAAATTTTGTAAATTAATGTATTCGATTCAAATTTGTTGAAAATATATTTTTTCTTGTAAAAATGATTTAAAAAGGTTTAACTCTGCTCTTATGTCGAATATATCTTTAAAAGTCAAATTTTAGTCGGTTTTACAAGTATTTCAACTCCATGTGATGTTTTTCCTTCAAAAAAAATAATTTTTTTTTTCTTTTTACTTGTGTGCTTGTTAGGAAGATGAAAAAAATGAAAGATGTTGCATTTTATTTCCATCGTTGCTTCGTAGAGTTAAAAATTAAAAGTAAAGAAAATTAAGCTTTGAAAAATTCATATTTTAAATTAATTTGCGTCTCTCTTTACCGGCTGATGCGTATTTTAGTCTATTTGGGCTTTTTTGTGTCGAATAAAAATCTTGTGTCCCTTTTCGATACTCTTTTTTATGTGCTACACTAAAAAATTAAATTTAAGATTTAAGTTAAGGTTTAAGGTTAAAGTTTATGGTTGGTGTTTAGGAAATTAGGAGTATAGTGTATTTTTAGGGTTTATAATTTAAAATTTAGAATTTAATTTTTTGTATTAGAACATAAAAATGAGACAGAAGATTTTTGTCCCTTTGCTTCGCAAAAGCTAAGCGTGATGCCCGAGAAGATGGTTATGTACAGATCAACGCTTCTCGTCTCTTACTCAAGGATGATCCCTTAAGCATGGCACCTCTGGTGGAATATTTGCTGGATCCTATGACAACAAGGGCTTTGCATTTTCTAGGCACCTGGTTCGAAAATAATGACCGTACTCCATTTGATACTACTGCATATAGGAAAGCATTCTGGGACTATATTTCCGTGACACAAAGCTGGAAAAAGTTTTGAAGGAACGCTCGCGATTCTCGATTCATTGCTAGTGTTTTGATCGACAAGTGTAGGGGGGTGTTCGAGGGTTGAATTCGTTGGTCGATGTCGGAGGTAGCACAAGAACAATGGGCAGGGCAATTGCTGATGCATTTCCACACTTGGAGTGCACTGTGTTTGATCTTCCTCAAACTGTTGCTGGCCTACAGGATAGCTGCAGATGCAGTTTTACTAAAGGTTTCAATTCTACTAGTTTCTTTACAAGGTCTTGCTTGTTCTAAATTTAATACCACTCATGCTTGAAGACTTATTAATTTGGTTCTTGTAATTTTTCATTTGATTTGATTGAACATTGACCCTGGATAATAGGACTAAAATAAAAAGAATTAAAATTAGAAGGAAAAATTGAAAAGTTTAAAAAATGGACACAAATTTACTATAAATCATGTAACTATACTGCATTCAGAAATCGTGTAATCTTATTATATTATGGAATATTTCATTTATTTGGTCTTATGGTAACCTATGAAAATCGACAACCGTTGATGACGACTCCCTAGTGGCGGAGTCACATATAAAAGTGTGGGTGGGAGGGGGTCAATTGAACCCATTTAATTTATTGGGGTGAGATTTTCAATGAGATAAATGAGATTTTTAAGGAGTTATTATAAAATTTTTCATAGGATATAATAAAATTAATCTCACTTGATTTATTGGGTATGAGGTCAACAATACTTATTGTAGTGGTATAAAAATCCTCGTAGCTCACACTTTACTCTCACCCTACTAAATGATAATTCTGGCCCTGCCGCTGTTACTCCCCTTTGGAACTGTAAATTTGAACCATTTTTCTAAATAATTTTTCAAATGTACCATTTTCTATTTTTTTAAAAGAAAATAGTATTTTCCTAATTTAACCTAAAGTTAATGTGTCTAAGTATAGGTGTAAATGAACCGAGCTTGAATGAACAAGGTTATGTTTGTGTTCATTTATTTATTTTTGAAGATATTCATGTTTGGTTCATGTTTGTTTAAAATTTTTAATATCGTGTTCGTTTATTTAAGTTTTGAAGATGTTCATGTTCAGTTTGTGTACGTTTAAATTTTTATTATCGTGTTCGTTTATTTATTTTTGAAGGTGTTCGTGTTCGTTCGTTTAGCGTTTACGAACATGTTCATTAAAGAAAATGGTGAAATTATTCCACTAGTCTTAATCTCCTTAGGCTTTAGAGTTTGAACTCCAAATCTTGATATTTTTTTAGTATAAACTACACCACATATCACTCAACTATGGTTGTTGACTAGAAAATGACACCAAACTTTAAAAAAAGTTTAAAACTAACATTGAACTTTAATTTGTGACTCGAAGATACCACTTCGCCGTTAACTCTTAACATATCCGTTAAGTCAAAACGTTTTGCTGGAGCAAAAATACTAAAAACATAAAATTAAAGGGTTTTGAACCAAAGACCTTCAAATATAAGGGCTAAGCCTTAACCACTAAACGAACATGATATTATAAAAAATTTTACTAGAAATATTATATATCTCAAACTACTTTAGATTAATTCAAATTATTTTATAAAATAAATAATATAAACGATATTAATAAATAAAAATATAAAATATATTAATTTATATTTTTATATATTATTAATAATATAAATATATTATTTTAAAACCCCTAAAATATTTATAAAAATAATATATTTATATTATTAATAATATATTAAAAAACCTTAAATTGTTAACCCACAAATCATCAACCCTCAAACGTAAACCCCTAAACTTTAGAGTTTAAGATTTAAGGTTTAAGGGTTTTTATATATTAATGTTATGGATATTTTGGGTTTTTAAAAATAATACATTTCTATTATAAATAATATATAAAAAATATAAAAATATATATTTTTATTATATAAACTTATCCATTTGGTTCCATCAAATTATTTTATGAAAAATAATACAATAAATAATATTAATATATAAATAATATAAAATATATTATTTACATATATATATATATCAATAAAAATATATTATTTTTTATGATTTTTTATATATTATTTTTAAAAAATATTCATTAAAATAATATATTTATATTGTAAATAATATATTATAAATATTATATAAAAAATAAAAACAATACACTTTTATTTATACATTTTGATATGTATACAAATAATATATTTTATATTATTTATATATTAATATTTTATTTCATAAAACAATTTGAATTAATCTCAAGTAATTTGAGATATATAATATTTGTGGTAAACCATTAATAATTTTAAGTTGGTTCAGTGGTTAAGGTTTAACTTCTTTATTTGAAGGTCTTGTGTTTAAACCCCACCAAGCACATGGTTTTAATATTTTTTTCTCCAGTAAAACCATGTCGTTTTGAGCTAAACTAGGCTTCAAAACAACCGCACCAAAACAACGTCGTTTTTATTTAATGAGGGTGTTAAGAGTTAACGGCAGAGTGATATTTTTTAGTCACAAACTAAAGTTCAGGTTAATTTTGAAATTTTTTAAAGTTTGGTGATATTTTCGAATCAACGACCATAGTTAAGTGGTATGTGGTGTAATTTAGCCTATTTTTATTACACGTTTAGGAAATTTAGAAGTGGGCAATCGCTACAACTTCGGGTAAGCCAATGTGGAATGAAAAGCGTATAGATTTAGTTTACACTGCTTCTTTGTGTAACTTGGCCATTTTATAATTACATTGAGATGAATTTGATTTTTTTGTTTGTCTTTTCAATCTTGTCGTGTATTATGCTTTATGTTCAGGTTTTACTGAATCAAATTGCAGTAATGCAATTAGTGAAATGATATAGAAACATGGATTAATGAAGAAATTTAAATATTTAATATCATTTTCAATTATAAATAGACCAAATTAAAATAATGTGTAAATAATGAGGGTTATATTTATTAATTTTTTATTAAGAGTATATTGATTGAATGTATACATATGAAAGACTAAATATGCTATTATACAAAATTTCATGATAGTCACGTTACGTATTTAACGACCGAATTATCATTATGTTACAAAATATGAAGTTTAATTGTCATTTTGTAACCTTTGAAATTTTGGTTACCATTTTATTTTTTTTAACAAAGTTCAGTGGCTTACTTTACCGTTGTATCATTCTATGTTAAATCAAGCAAGATTCTTTTTAGTGCCATTCACATGTCATGTTTTAATTTTTTTTCTCTAAACTGACAATTTTTATATTAATATTATCATCGAGACCATATCCGAACATGTCATCTAATCAATAGACAATTCACAAAAACACAAAATTAACGACCCATATGCAACTGACAAAATCAACCCAACTATTGCTATATTTACCGCCCAAAATCGAATCCCACTCCAATATCACACAAGTTGCCCCCAACAACTCTTGTTGATAAAATACTGCAGAACTAAGGGTGTTAGCATTGACTGAGTACGAATAAAAATGAACTGAATAAAATGTATATAATGTTGGAAACCCGACGGACCCAACACACCCACTAAAGAGGACCTAAGACTGAACACTAACACTATACCAACTCCCTGAGTCGGTTAGCCTTTCTATCTTTAATTTCTTAGTGCACAATTTAGGCGGCAGTGCCGACCATACATTAATTAGGCGGTAGAACCGACCATATACTATTCAGGCGGCAGAGCCGACCATATAACTTAGGCGGCATAGCCGACCATTAAAATAACCAATTCAGGTGCACCAAAGAAATACATAAATTAAGGCTTAACCGAGAAACTTCTAATTACAAAGAAATAACACTTTTATTAATATACCACAAATATTACAAACATACCTCACTACAATATTTCTCTCGACCCTTACCCAAATATCTTTCTCACTTGCACCTGCTTTCCATTTCTCACGCCACTCTCTTCTTTTTCAACTTGCACATCTTGCACCTAATGGCATAGCCTATTTATAGGCAAATGAGGCGGTGGACTTCAAGATTTTTACAACATTATTATTATTATAATATGCTACTTTAGACTTCTCTAGAAAATTAGAGAAAGGGAGAGAGAGAGAGAAGTTGGTGGGCTGGGCTTCAACACTCCCCCTCAACGACTTCTCTCTATAGATGGCTTGTAGGTCATACCGAGTGCTTCTCTGAATTTCTCGAACTTTGGTTTACTTAGACTCTTCGTGAATATGTCTGCAACTTGTTCATCTGTCTTTGTTGGCTCCATTCTGATCTCCCCTTCAAGGACTTTCTCGCGAATGTAGTGATGGTGCACTTCTATATGTTTTGTCCTTGCATGAAAGACTGGATTTTCTGCTAGACGTATGGTTGATAAATTATCGCAGAAAAGTCTTACTTGATAGTCCGTTGGCTGATGTAGATCTTCCATTAATTGCTTTAGCCAAGTACTCTCTTGTGCCGCTGACGCTGCTGATCGATATTCGGCTTCGGTGCTTGATAATGATATTGTTGGTTGTCTCTTACTACACCACGATATTGCTCCTGAACCAAGGTTGAAGATGTATCCAGTTGTAGATCGTCGTGTACTATGATCTCCAGCATAGTCGGCATCACAATATCCAATCATCTGGCATTCTTTTTCTTTCTTGTATAGGATGCCAAAATTGATGGTGCCTTTAACATACCTTAGAATACGTCTTACTGCATCAAGATGAGGTTTCTTCGGATTACTCATGTATCGACTAGCCACACCAACTGCGTAAGTAATGTCTGGTCGGCTTAGAGTAAGATAAATGAGGCTTCCAACTAGCTGTCGATACATGGTTGTATCTTCTAGATCTTTCCCTTCATCTTTTTGTAGCTTTATATTGGGATCCATGGGAGTAGAGATAGGCTTGCAGTCAATCATCCCATACCTCTGTAGAAGATCCTTTGCATATTTTTGTTGACCAAGAAATATTCCTTCTTTCATATGCTCAACTTCTAGCCCAAGAAAGTGTTTGAGTTCTCCGAGTTCCTTCATATGAAATCTGATAGACAGATTTTTCCTTGTTTGCTCTATTTCCTCGTAATAATCTCCTGTGATAATTAAGTCATCTACGTATACTAGCACTATGGCTAGTTTTCCTTGATTTTCTTTCACGAATAAGCTAGAATCTGAAGGGGCAACTGTAAAACCACTTTTTATTAAGAACTCGCCAATCTTTCCGTACCATGCTCTCGGTGCCTGCTTCAAGCCGTAGAGTGCCTTTTTCAATTTGCAGACATGCTCAGGGTGACTTTTGCTCTCGAAGCCTCTTGGTTGCTCCATATAAATGTCTTTATCAAGCTCTCCATGTAAGAAAGCATTCTTGACATCCATCTGCCACAACTTCCAAGATTTGTTGGCTGCCAATGCCAGTAAGACTCGAACGGTTGTAATCTTTGCCACCGGGCTGAATGTTTCTTCATAGTCTATCCCATATTGTTGAGAAAAACCTCGAGCAACCAGTCTGGCTTTATACCTTTCAATTGAGTTATCTGGTCGAGTCTTCACCTTGTATACCCACTTGCAAGATATTGGCTTCACATCTTTCGGCTTTGGCACTAAATCCCATGTTTGGTTATTGTTTAATGCCTCAATCTCTTCCTCCATAGCTTTCTTCCACTTAGGACTTCGTGCTGCTTCTTCATAATTGGTTGGTTCGATCGGTATGGACTCACCTACTAGAGCAGTGTTGGCATACCTTGGATTAGGTTGCCTTTGTCTTGTTGATTTTCGTATTTCTTGTACAGGCTCGTCGGCTTCTATTTGACTTGGACGAAGCTCCTCAGATGTAAACTGGTGTACGCCCGTCTTCCATGGACTTTTGTCTTTAGAGGTTGAGCTATCTCTTTCTTTACTTGGATCCGGTGCTGGCGCTTCACCTTCTTTATTGTCTTCTGAAACCTCTTCTAGGTCACGAGGTTCAGAAGACTCGATCTTTTGAGGCGACCACCATGAAGAAGCTTCATCAAACACCACATTTCTTGAAGTGTGGCACTTGCCAGTGGTTGGATCACAACATTTCCAACCTTTTCGTGCATCATCATAGCCCATGAAGATGCATCGAATTGCCTTTTTATCAAATTTACTTCTTAGATGATCTGGCACGAAAACGTAGCATACACAACCAAATATCTTGAGATGGCTGACTGTTGGCTTAATTTTCCTTAACTTTTCATGTGGTGAAATAAATCCCAACTTAGCTTGTGGTAGCCTATTAATCACGTAGGCTGTTGTCCTCATACACTCGGCCCAAAATCTTCCTGGTACATTCTTTGCATGAAGCATGCTTCGACATGTTTCAGCAAGATGACGATTCTTCCGCTCCGCCACTCCATTTTGTTGTGGAGTATTGGGGCAAGTTAATTGTCGTCTGATCTTATGCTCTTGAAGATAGGTAGTGAACTCCGTAGATAGATATTCCTTCCCATTATCAGTGCGTAGACACTGAATTTTCTCATTGAGTTCACTTTCTATCTTTTCCTTAAACTCCTTAAACTTCGTAAAAGTCTCTGACTTTTCTTTCATGAAGTAAACCCACACGTACCTTGAGAAGTCATCAATAAATGTCACCATGTACTTCATACCTCCAAGTGATATTTGCTTCACTGGGCCAAAGACGTCTGAGTGTATGAGCTCCAATGGTGTCTGGGACTGATGCTCCGACTCCTTGAATGGCAACTGATGAGCCTTACCAAACTGACATCCAGCACAAACTGTATCTGTTCGGATGTCTACTTGAGGAAGTCCCCTTAATATCTGTTTCTTCATCATTACCTTCAATTTGTTATAGCTTACATGTCCAAGGCGCTCATGCCAAAGATCGGCTGTCTCATTCTTCCGGGTCTTGTCCACATATGCTGACTCCGCGGAGAGCACATAAACTGATTCTGTTCTTCTTCCTTTCACAATAGGAGTGCCGATCACCTCTACTTGCTGAAATATAGACACATCTTCAGGCCCAAAGAGCACATAATTTCCTGATGCTGTCAGTTGGGGCACTGACAACAAATTCTTCTTTAAGCCAGGAACAAGGTAGACCTTCTCGAGTTGAAGCTTCTGAGAGTCATTCCTTGGAAGTGTTGTATTCCCAATGTGAGAAATAGGCAACCTTGAATTGTTGGTTGTCAGCACCACTCTTTTTCCTTTGTACTCGTCTATGTCTTGCAGTTTCTTCTCGTCATTGGTCATGTGATTGGAGCACCCAGAATCAACGATCCAATCTTCTTTGTAGTCAATTTTTGACCTTATGGTTGTTGCAAGAGCTGGTTTCTCTATGTCTTCTTCCACCTCTTCTTCATCCTTGTAGTCTGTTTTTGAATATGTGGTTGCTACTAAGGATGTCTCTTCCATGTCTTCTATTAACTCTTCTTGTTCTACTCCAATAGAGAATCCAGCTTCTGCATCCCATTCTTCTTCGCTGATGGAAGTTTCCAACATGGCTTCTTTCTTCTCCTCTTTTGTGGTGGCCACGTTTCCTTGGAAAGTTTGTCTCCTGGGGAATCTGCAATCTTGGGCAAAGTGGCCCTTCTTGCCACAATTGAAGCATTCACGACTCTCCCTCATGGGTAATCTACAATCTCGAGCAAAGTGACCCTTTCTTCCACAGTTGAAGCAATAACCACTTTGTCTTCTATCGTTCTCCACGTATTGTTGGTGATAGTCTTCGTTTCTACGTCGAGCTCCCCCTGAAATGTTACTTCTATCTCTTGGATAGAGTTTGCCTCCTTCCGTCACTCCTCGTCTTCGTGACGTACCTTTCTTCTTGTTGGTGAAGAGTGCCTCCTCTTCGTCTTTTATGGTTACGCCACTCATCTGTTTGGCTAATTCCTCCTGGTTAGCCAACAGGTTCTCCAGCTCGACTAAGGAAGGTTGAGTAGGCCATCCCCTCACAGCAGCGATAAACCCATTGTACTCGGGTCTTAGGCCATGGATGATAATTCTTTTCATCCTTGCCTCGCTAACCTTCTCATCTGGTGCAAGTTGAGATATCTCGCGACAAATAGATTTCACCTTGGTGAAATACTGAGCAATAGATAAGCTTCCTTGTGAGATGCCCGCGAGCTCATTTTCCAAGAGTTGGAGGCGTGCTTCATTCTTCTTTGAAAATAATTTCGCCAAAGTTTCCCAGGCTGCCTTTGGTGTCTTCTCATCACGAATATGCTCCAATAGGTCCTCCTCGATTGTGGTCTTCAATATATATAAAGCCCTCCCAGCCTTGATGTTCCATTTTCTCAAGGCTTCGGCATTCTCTTTCGGTGGAGGAGTTGTGTCGGTGCCTGCGACTATTTCCCACAAGTCCTGACCTTGTAGGTAGGACTCTATGCATGTCTCCCAATAACCGTAGTTGTGGTTATTGAGCTTCCTAATCCCGTTGCTTGTGCTTCCAAAGTCTACCATGCTGACTGACGCCCGGCGTCCACTAAGCTTGGTTCCAAACCAATAGCTTCACAGTCCCTGACTGTATTCCGGCAGAATCTCCCCTTAGCACCTTGATGCAACGTCGACTAATGTAAGCGTCCAACGCTTACCGAAACTTTACAGTCCCTGACTGTATTTCGACAGAATCTTCCCTCAACGAACTGATGCACCGACCAATGTAAGCGTCCAACGCTTACCGAAGATTTCTCCACTAGTAACGGTCCCGGACCGCCCTCTCTGATACCAATTGTTGGAAACCCGACGGACCCAACACACCCACTAAAGAGGACCTAAGACTGAACACTAACACTATACCAACTCCCTGAGTCGGTTAGCCTTTCTATCTTTAATTTCTTAGTGCACAATTTAGGCGGCAGTGCCGACCATACATTAATTAGGCGGTAGAACCGACCATATACTATTCAGGCGGCAGAGCCGACCATATAACTTAGGCGGCATAGCCGACCATTAAAATAACCAATTCAGGTGCACCAAAGAAATACATAAATTAAGGCTTAACCGGGAAACTTCTAATTACAAAGAAATAACACTTTTATTAATATACCACAAATATTACAAACATACCTCACTACAATATTTCTCTCGACCCTTACCCAAATATCTTTCTCACTTGCACCTGCTTTCCATTTCTCACGCCACTCTCTTCTTTTTCAACTTGCACATCTTGCACCTAATGGCATAGCCTATTTATAGGCAAATGAGGCGGTGGACTTCAAGATTTTTACAACATTATTATTATTATAATATGCTACTTTAGACTTCTCTAGAAAATTAGAGAAAGGGAGAGAGAGAGAGAAGTTGGTGGGCTGGGCTTCAACATATAACCGTGTCGTGGTTAGAACTATTGCCTTAGAAACAGATTCTCCCCAACTGGTGTAGTTGTTGCTACAGGCGGATCGTCCCCCGAGATTAGCACGAACTCTCCGAGAGTTTGTACACCCAAACTTTAGAGTGGAAACCTGTGGGATTGCTCTTCTCTTCCAAAAAACTTAGGAAGAACTCAGATAGCTTCGCTTGAAAATTAATAAGTAAAAACTGTTTTGGAAAACCTTGTGTTGTTCGGTTTTTTATAATGAAAAGAAATGAAAATAAACCTCCATTTATAGTGAAAGATACATGGGTTTTTTCATCCAAAAGCAAATCAACATTAAACCGGGTAATAAAATCAAGTTTAAAAAACGTGTAACATCCAAATAATTTCCTTGATATATGCTCAAATTACGTTATTTACAGCTTTGAATATAGGAGTGAAAACAATTCAGATTCATCCCTTAAATAGCTGAAATATTTGATGTTTCAATTTTGTCAATTAATCAGCAAATTAATAATATTAATAATTGAAAACTATCGACACGTTTTTTTGAATAGTACACATTCGATTACAGGTTGTTTACCAGTCTAAAAAAGCTGAGTTCGCGGACATGCCAAAGACAAATCTTACGAACACGAGCCGAGCCGAGCCGGCCGGACGGCAACGGCGGCGCGCATGTGCGGGGGCATGGTCCACTACTCTTTAACAAATGAGGCTTCAAAGGTTCCTTTATAAACCAAGCCAACAAAGTTTTCCAACCCAATGTGGGATGAGGATTCTCCAACAATCTCCCACAAATGCGAAAGAAATCTCTAGAAAAATAGAGTGATAAAATTTTGAGTTTAAAACCACAAGAAGAGCAATAGTGAGATTAGTTGCTTAAGAACTAGTGAACGTATCTGGAACTAGTACATAACGATATGAGTGATCCTTCTCTTAAATAAGTGAACGAATCTGGAACTTTCTATGATAGGGGTGAACTCATAACACACAACTAATCCCTTCATCCACTGAAATCTCGATGTGTCAGAAAATATACAAATGTATCAAAATATAGCCATCTGACCTCATGATTCTAGTAAGTGTACTAGAAAAACAGGCCAATGTTTTTCATAGAAGGTGGCTAATCCTTCTTACTTACATAGGTTATTTCATCAAGTTTATCTCAACATAAACCACTCAAATAAGAGCTATGAAATAATTAAGAGATTTTCCTCAAGCTCACCGTCTCATATAAATAGGTGAATTCTTCAAGTTCATTTATAAAATGAACCACCCAAACTCTGGGATAAGAATTCATTAAGACTAAAAACCCAACCTCTTTAATCGGTGAATTCAATAAGTTCTTCTTAATAGAACAACCCAAACTCTTGGGATTGAATTCATTAAGAGTTTAAGAAAACTCATCCTTTCTAACGACAAGTTCATTCAGTCCTTCGCGATAGGACTACCCACTCAATACTGAGCTATGAACTTATTAAGAGTAGTTATTCAACCAAAGTCGGTAAATTCATCAAGTCTTTCTCACTAAGACCACCCAAAGCCCGGGATATGAATTTATTAAGAGTAATAAAACTCAACCTGGGCATATACATTATTCATCATAGTGATAGGTAATAAAAATGTACACTATGAGTGCTCTTCATGGTTTCGTTTGATAACATTGAACTTAGATAACTAAGTTGGGTATCCACCATGATATCCTCAACCAATGGGCTTTAGACCCATCCCCCTCGACAAATCTAGAACCAATTTCTGACTTAACCCTTTGGTAAGCGGATCATGTAGGTTCCTTTTCGACTTCACATACTCTAAAGAGAGTACCATGTTCCTTATTAAGTGTCTCATTGATTCATGTCTTATGTGAATATGTCTCTTCTTACCATGTAAGCTTGGCTTTTAGCCACACATATCGCTACTTGTGAATCACACAACAAGGACACCAGAGGAGTCGATTTTCCCCACAAAGGACTTTCTACTAACAAATTTCTAAGCCATTCGGCTTCTTGCTTAGCTAGGTCAAGAGCAATAAACTCTTACTCCATGGTAGATCGAGCGATACAAGTCTGTTTAGCATACTTCTATGAAATCGCTATACCACCTAAGGTAAAGACATACCCACTCGTAGAGCTTACCTCATCATTATCGGTAAGCCAGTTAGCATCACAATATCTCTCTAAGACTGAAAGAAAGCCAACAAAATTGAGTTGCCAATCAATAATACCTTTAAGATACTTAAGTAAACGTCTAAGTGCAATCCAGTGCTCGTTGCTAGGATTATGAGTATATTTGCTTAACCTGCTTACTTCATAGGCAATATCAGGCCGAGTATAGTTCATTAAGAACATAAGGCTTCCAATAATTTTAGCATACTCTTCTTCGGAAACACTACTTCCTTTATTCTTAAAAATATGGATACTAGAGTCAAAATGAGTTCTATTTAAAGAAAAACCCTATTCAGTTTTGGTAACTTTTACTCCTAAGATCACATCAACATCTCCCAAATCAATCATCTCAAATTTAGTAGACAAAAATTTTTTCGTTTTGTTAATGGATTCAATGTTAGTATTGAATATCAACATATCATCCACATATAAGCTTATAACGACACAATCAGTCTCAAACATTTTCGAATACACGCATGCATCCGCTCCATTCAAAAATGCAGTCTTTACATCCATTTGATGTACATGCAACTTATGAATGGATGCGATCGCAAACAAGGCACGAATCATTGAGATTTTTGTCACTAGAGAGTACGTATCAAAGAAGTCAATACTAAACTTCTGAGCGAACCCTTTGACTACTAGTCTTACCTTATACTTCTGGATTGACCCGTTTGGTCTAAGTTTCCTTCTAAAGACCCATTTATTACTGATAGGTTTAAATCCTCTAGGCAAGTCAACCAACTCCCATGTGTGATTAGATATTGTAGAAATAATGTTTTGATATAATAATTGAAAATTGTTTTGGACTAATTTGAAAAGAATTTTAAACTTGGTTTTAAGTCCAAACAACTTGAATATATATTTGAGGTGTTTAAAAAGGTTTTTGGCAATGTTTTTATTGATTTTAAAAAGCCAAACTTTACTTTTCAAGCTGCTCGTACCGATACGGTCCAACCCGTATCGATACCTTTTTGCCCAAGTTTGGTCACTGCCAAAACCCATATCGAAACAGGCTTGGCCGTTTCGATACGATAAGGGATCGTTTTGATACGCCTAGTAAGCGTACTGATCCCCATTTAACAACCCAAACGGTCATATTTCCCAACGGTCTTTTAAACGTCATACCGTACCGATATGCCCTCAAGCGTATCGATACGCCTAGGCTGGCAGGAGCCCAACAGCTAGTTTCAGATGAAGGTCGTATCGATACGGAAGGCTGCAGAACAGCATTAATGGTGGGAAATAAAGTCTCCAACGGCTCCAATTCATCCCTAACGGCTAGTAATGGCTACAAATTCATTAAGGAGTATAAAAGAGATCTCCAAGCATCAAGTAATGGTTAATGCTTCAATTGTCAACAACAAATGATCAAGAAATTGTCTTAGTACCTAATTGTCATTTATTTGTATAGACAAACACTAGTGAGCCAAAATTGTTAAATTTGCTCAAGTGTTTTAGGTTTTGGGTGAGAGCTAAATTGTGCAAACAAATACCTATTAGAGGGATTTGAGTTTGCTTATCTTTTCTCTTGTAAAGAGGGTTTGATCAAGGCTTTGGGTAGAAAGCTTGATCGGTGAATAAGGGTTTCCTCCTAAGCCTAGAAAAGGGGATGAATCAATAGTGGATTGATTAGAAATCCTTAGTGGGAAGCTAAGGTAGTGGATGTAGAGTTCGATTGGAACTTGAACCACTCTAAATTCTCTTGTCCATCAATTTTAATTTTCCACTCCACCACCAAAATTTCAAAAAATCCAATTCACCCCTCTTGGCTTATATCATATCATTGATCCACTCAACAATTGGTATCAGAGCTTGGCTCAATTGAAGAGGATTAACATCCTATTGAGAAGATCCGGCAAGTTCGATCATCATTTCAAACAACCGGTTCAATGGCGCAATCCATCGACAAACCGCCCTTCTTCGATGGAACTCACTATGCCCATTGAAAGACAAAGATGAAGTTCTTCATAAAGTCAAGGGACTAGAAGCTATGAGATATAATTGAAGATGGTCCGTTCGTGCCTCAACAAAGTAAAGCGGAATGGAGTGCCAAAGATCGCAAGAAGATGAAGCTTAATTGTAAAGCCTTACACATCCTATTTTGTGCTTTTGACCCAACCATCTATGAGAAGACGTCTTCTTGTGAGAGTGCCAAGGAGGTAAGGGACAAGCTTGAAGTCACATACGAAGGAACCGATGAAGTAAAGGAGACCAAGATTGGCCTTCTTAATCTAGCGTATGAGAACTTCAAGATGGATCCGGAAGAGAATATCGAGAAGATGTTTGATAGGTTCTCTACTATCACCAATGGTCTCAAAGGCTATGGAGAAACCATCTCAGAAGAGAAACTTGTCCGAAAGCTCATCTACTCACTTCCCGAGTCATGGGACTCAAAGAGGACCGCCATCATCGTAGCCAAGAATTTGAAGACCTTAAAGCTTGATGAACTCATGGGGTCACTTTACACTCACCAAATCATGAAGAAAAACAAAGAAGATGAGAAGAAGAGGGAATAAATTAGAGCTATGAGAGAGAATAAGCTCAAAGGGCTTGGCATTAACACCAATGTCATTGCTCTCAAATCCTTCACATGCCATCATGTAGATTCAAGTGAGGAGGAGAGTGAAGATGAAGAGATGACCTATCTCTTCAACAAATTTACCCGGTTCATGAAGAGAGAAATTGAAAAATCCAAGCATGAATCGAGGAAGAAGATGAAGGAATCCCACAAGTCTAACAAGACGAGATCATCTTCAAAGCAAGCATATGTGACTACATGGAGCGATGAAGACTCCACCGATGATGAAGTAACTCACCTATGCTTGATGGCCCTCAATGAGGGGGAGGTAACTTCTAACTCATCTATTTCAAATTCATATACATTTCATGAGTTGCAAGATGCCTATGATGATTTGCTTTTGGAATTCAAGGCATCATTTTCCAAGAACAAAAAGTTGATTTCAAAAATAAAAAATGAGAATGATTTGCTTTCCAAAACAAATCTTGAACTTGAAGCAAAATTGAAAGATTTTGAACAAAAATGTTTTGATTTACAAAATTTGCTTCTTAAAGTTCAAAAAGAAAAAGATTTGTTTTCCAATGAACTTCAAAAGAAAAATGATTTTGAAAAATCAAATTTTTATGTAAGACAATCTAGTGCCTCTAGATTTGTAAAAGGTAAATGTTTTAGAAGTGTTTGGGTCCCAAAAGGACTAACCACTTCAACTAAAAATGATGAAATTGAAAAATGGATTCTTAAGGGGACTAAATTTTGTGCTACTAATGTCTATGGATCCAAAGCAATTTGGATACCAAAAATCACTTGATTGTCTTTTGCTAGGTGTGATGGAGATTGTTCAACAAGTCCAATCAATGGGGGGGAACTTCATGCACACAAGGAAGAACACTTGAAGAAGGAAGGCTTCACATCCTCCCTTGGGTTCAAGTGTGGTAAAATCTAGTTGTTTTTGGTTTTATGTGTTTTATTTTTCATTTAATTCAACTAGATGATCATATATGTTGGACTAACATTTTTATGATGTTTTGAGTAAGGGGAGCCATTTTAAAACCAAATTCTTATTTTTGTCAATTTTTTTACCTCTAATTGTTATTTTGAACTAAAATGTTTTTTTTTTGAATTCTTTTTGATATAACAAAAAGGGGGAGATCCCAAACAATTTTTCAAGTTGGTTTTATTATATCAAAAAGGGGGAGATTGTAGAACTAATGTTTTGATATAATAATTGAAAAATGTTTTGGACTAATTTGAAAAGAATTTAAAACTTGGTTTTAAGTCCAAACAACTTGAATATATGTTTGAGGTATTTAAAAAGGTTTTTGGCAGTGTTTTTATTGATTTTAAAAAGTCAAACTTGACTTTTCAAGCTGCCCGTACCGATACGGTCCAACCTGTATCGATACATTTTTGCCCAAGTTTGGTCACTGCCAAAACCCGATCGAAACAGGCTTGGCCGTTTCGATACGGTAAGGGATCGTTTCGATACGCCTAGTAAGTGTACCGATCCCCATTTAATAACCTCAACGGTCATATTTCCCAACGGTCTTTTAAACGTCATATCGTACTGATACGCCCTCAAGCGTATCAATACGCCTAGGCTGGCAAGAGCCCAACAACTAGTTTCTGATGAAGGCCGTACCGATATGGGTCCACGCGTATCGATACGGAAGGCTGTAGAACAGCATTAATGGTGGGAAATAAAGTCTCCAACGGCTCCAATTCATCCCCAACGGCTAGTAACGGCTACAAACTCATTAAGGAGTATAAAATGGACCTCCAAGCATCAAGTAATGGTTAATGCTTCAATTGTCAACAACAAATGATCAAGAAATTGTCTTAGTACCTAATTGTCATTTATTTGTATAGACAAACACTAGTGAGCCAAAATTGTTAAATTTGCTCAAGTGTTTTAGGTTTTGGGTGAGAGCTAAATTGTGCAAACAAATACCTATTAGAGAGATTGGAGTTTGCTTATCTTTTCTCTTGTAAAGCGGGTTTGATCAAGGCTTTGGGTAGAAAGCTTGATCGGTGTATAAGGGTTTCCTCCTAAGCCTAGAAAAGGGGACGAATCAATAGTGGATTGATTGGAAATCCTTAGTGGGAAGCTAAGGTAGTGGATGTAGAGTTCGATTGGAACTTGAACCACTCTAAATTCTCTTGTCCATCAATTTTAATTTTCCACTCCACCACCAAAAGTTCAAAAAATCCAATTCACCCCCTCTTAGCTTATATCATATCATTGATCCACTCAATAGACATTATTGATTCTAGTTCATCAATAATAGCATTTGTCCAGAAACTAGCATCAATTGAACTTATAGCTTCATTATATGTCTTCGGATCCTCATCTAATAGGAAAGATTGAGCTATAGGTTCAGTTATAGAATCTAAATCACTAATTTTTGTAATAAAGGAAGTTATAAAATCCGGTCCAAAGGTAGTAGCTACCTTTTGTCTTTTACTTTTTCTAGGCTCTAATTCAAACTCTAGAGTTTCTTTGACAGAAATACTAGAAGAAGCAAGAGTATACTTTCTCGTTGTGTTTCAATATTTAATCTAGGTTTCTTAAGAGGAAATGAGTCTTCAAAGAACACAACATCCATAGATTCACAAATTGAGAAGTCATGTAAAGACATAAACTTGGATGTGACACTATTTGTAGCATACCATATAAAAATTGCATCAACGGTTTTAAGACCGATAATGGTTTTCTTAAAGTCAAACAAACCTACTTTTGCCAGACACCCCCACACTTTCAGGTAATGCAAATTTGGTGCATAAACTTTCCACAATTCTTATGGAGTAGGTCTAATTTTTTATAAGGTACTCAGTTTAATATATGATTGGCCGAGAGAATGGCTTCCTCCCGCATGTTATCAGACAACCCAGAACTTATAACCAAAGAGTTCATCATCTCTTTTAAATTTTTGTTTTTCCTCTCGACAATTCTATTCTGTTGAGGAAAATATGGAGCAGAGGTATCATATATTATTTCATTCTTCTCACACATATCTTTAAGGAAATTAGACCCATGTTCACCACCCCTATCGGATCTAACACGTTTTATTCTCCTATCAAGCTAATTCTCAACTCCTGCCTTATAAATAAAAAAAGAAGTTCTTAGCTTCATCTTTAATTCTAAGGAGATAAACCTTTGTATATTTGGAGTAATCATCTACAAAGATGATGTAATAGTGTTTTCCTCCCTTACTCTCACTGTTCCTAAAGTCTGCTAGATTAGTATGTATAAGTTTTAAAAGTTCATATCTGCGTTTAGAAACTGTCTTAAAAGAATGTTTAGTTTGCTTAGCTTCTACACAAATTTCACATTTATTAAAGCTATTATCTTCTAGATTAGATATTAACTTCATTTTTATGAGTTTTTGAAGTGATTGTATATTCACATGTCCTAATCTAGCATGCCACATATCAAGAGTCTCAATAGTATAAGTAGAAGTAGTGGCTTCATCTTTTTCATTAAACTAGCTTTTGATTACAAATAAACCATCTTGTAAAAAACTTTTCCCTACATAATCTTTGTTTCGGGAAAGTATTAGTTTATCTGCTTCGAAAACTAGTTTAACTCCCGCCATATTCAATAATCTACCACTAAATAAATTTTTATGCAAGGTGGGTACATACAAATAAACCATCTTGTAAAAAACTTTTCCCTACATAATCTATTTTGTGATATTATTCTATCCAACCAAACAATGTGACATTGTTATATGTCTATTCCATTCAACCAATCAAATAATATAATATCTATTACATCCCTATTCATTCCCACCAAATATCCATTCAAGGGATTGCTTAAAGTGGTGGGATTGCTTAAAGGGATGCTTTAGAGAAACCGAGGACGGAGTTAGAATAAAAAATCAGGAAGGACTAAGGATCAATAAGTATTTAAATTTAAAAGCCAAATGCTTATGTTTCAAGTAGCTTGAAGTTTAATGTCGTCGGGCGGTCGGGGCATTTAAATGCGACTCTAATCGAGCAAATTGTGTAGGTGCTCTAAAAAGATGAATTTCATTAGGAGAATATTTCACTAGGACATGTTAGATGTGAGGAGGAAAACCCTCTCAAAAATTATTATTATCGAGATCAATTAATTGGTTGAGTGGCCAAAAATACTCATATTATATCATCTTATATGGGTTTGAATCACGATAATTGTTGTGAAAATATAATAAATTTCTATTTAATCAAAAAAATATATGAGTTCCATCTCAAAGCAGACTAATTTAAAAACATATCCCTCCCCAATATTGAATTTTTTTGGTAATATGAATATCCGTCTTACTGTCCATATTTGGGGAGTGAGGCTGCCCCTCCCAATAATGATGTTTCCAGGGGCGGTTCAAAGAATCTAGGGGCCCTGTGCAATTATTAAAAAGGGGCCCTTATTTTTTAATAGTGAGAGATAAGTTTTTCCCAAAATTTTTTATCTCAATACAAAAAATATTGTTAGATTACACTTTTGAACAACAAAAAATTAACTTATAAACATCTATTAATCTAACATTTCACTTAAAAAGTGTTGTTCTTTTTGCATGTTATGAAGCAAAATCATCTACAATGCTTTCATTATCATCTTCTTCCAAAAGATCCCTCTCGATTGCCATCAAAGCAAGACCATTTAATCTTTCTTGCGACATAGTTGTTCGTAAGTATGACTTCAACAACTTCAACTTTGAAAAACTTCGTTCTACAGAAGCAACAATAATAGGAATAGTTAATAAGATTCTATAAGCAATTGTCGCATTTGGGAAACAATTAAAACGTTTTAAAAATCTTCATAAATCCACTGCTCCCATTTTTCCTCATGTAAAAAATTTCTAAGTAATTTCATCTCAATAAATAACACATTTCCATCAACATCAGATAACTTACCTTTCCTAAGAGCATTTTCCAAATTATTACATTGAGTTTTGAGATTAATATCATCTAATGAATGTGATTTATCAAAATGAAAGAAGAAGCCAAAAACATTTTCATATAATTGATATTATTCAAATCTCTTATCCAAAGAAATTATTACAATGAGTTGTTAATTCCGAACATAAAATCTATAATCTATTAGTTACTTACTTTAAGTTGAATTAAAAAAATTTGGGGCCCTTGTTTTTAGGGCCCTGTGCGATCGCTCATATTGTGCCTGTCCAGAATTGCCATTGGTTGTTTATAAGGTTTGAACTTGTGTCCTCTCCTTGGAAGTGCAATGTGTCTTACCAATGCACCCAACACTTGTTGGTCCAATATTGATATATTTCAAAATAAGAAATATTAAATATTCTTTTGTGAGGAGGGATATGCTTCAAAATTAAGTCCACTTTAAGCTTAGTTTCAATCAGGTTTCTTTGGCTCAATAGTAAAAAAGTACCCAACCTATACATTTTTATCCAGTTTGGTGCCTAACGTTTTTTTCGGGCCACTTTGGTGCCTAACGTTTCATTCTATAACTCAAATAAGATTTTTCCGTGACATACGTTAAAAATATTCTGTTATCCAACAAAAACATGACACGTGGCATATTTATTGTATTTTCTTTGATTTTTAATTATTAAAAATGTGAAAATCTTTAAATTTATAAAAAAACCTCAAAATATTTAATTTCTCTACAACTCCCAAATCCAAATCCTAAATCCCTAAATTCCCCCCTCCCACCACCGATTCAACCACCACCGGCCACCTTTGCCTTCTTCGCCCCCACAACTAAAACCCCCATCATCCCATCGTCAAAAACCGGTGAATGAATCGTTGATTGCTCCGTCAACGAACATCCACCAATGATGAAAAAAGAGATGGATTGGGCTTCTAACCAAAAGCTACAGGGTGGGGGATGCTGAACGGTGAGGTACGCGACGCTTGGGTGGTGAACGGTGAACCGTCGGTGTGTGGGGGATGCCGGATGGTGAGGGAGATGTGATTTGAGGGCTTGAGCGAAAAAAAATTAAAACTTTGGGGTTATTTAAGTTCACATTTTTAAATAAATTTGAAAACTAAATAAATAAAAATTCAAACCACGTGTAATCCCCTAAACCGACCTATGTATTATATCTAATTCTGGGAGGTCACATTCCATACCAAAAACTTCCCACATAACATATACATTTTAAGTGCAATCAATAATGATTGTATACCATAAGATTTAACATAAAAGGCTCAGTCTAAAACCATATTAGAATTTAGTTACAAAATAAGCTACATCGACAATGAGTAAATTATGTAATAACAAAATATAGGCTCATGTTACCCAAATAAAGACGGTATGGTGGATAGAAACATTACAACAAAATATAAGTACGAATGTGTCGATCCTCCAAGTGCCAAGTCTCAGGGAGGCCGATCCAAAAGTATCTGAAAGGAAGGAGATTTTTTTTTTGGGGGTATGAGCTAGGGAGCTCAGTGTGTTCCAACAAGTGCATATAAAACATTTAATTAGTTCAGATGTGCATAAACATTTAAGTAAGATATGATTCAAGAGCAACCAAAGTTTTACTTATACTCTACTATCTTCCAATCGTACACCGATATACAGTTCCCCAGAACTACATCCATAAAGACTTATCCTAGGGCCAATGAGCATATGTGCCAACCTAAGGGGCTGCCTTAAGTCCATAATGAATTACCCGTGCCGAAGCATTGGAACCTACCCAAGGGGCGACCTTGAGTCCATAAGGAATTACCATAAGGATCAGGGCTGAACCTGCAGAGACTTCATAACATATCTCAATAGTATACCCCCAAATATAAATCAGAGTTGTACAACAAACATTAATATCCACAACCATATGCAGACATGTTTATATCTATAAACGGTAACCAGTAATCATGCTTTCAAATCTGACATATAGATATACTATTTAGTAGATAAAGTAGTCATACATTTAAATTAGATAACTAAATCATGTTCCCAAAACAGAGATATGTTTCCAAAGCAAATAAGGTGTTCAAATCATATGAAAATATTCATGCTTCCAATCAGGGAAAAATATTCATGTGCACATGATCATTTCAAAAAAATATAATTTAAAACCGTAATTTAGCACACCAGGAACACACCTCAAAAGCTGGTCAAAAGGGGCTACTGGACACCCGCCTTGCTACGCTCTGCAACGGTGCTAGATCCTATATCATAAAGGTATAAGGTTACTGTAAAGTGTCCACAAGTTCTACATTGCATGCACATTCCATCTCATAATATTGCTGTTTTTGAGTATATCTTAGGCAAAATTAGGACCATGCATTGCATTTTACAGTATTTCTTTACTTTGCCATGTTTTTATAGACTATCTTTTATTTGGTGAAGAAAATGTATTGTTATAGTGTACTTTTGGCTGTAGGTACTAAAGGTTGACTGAAGGAACGAGGAGCTAAGGATGCGATGCTGAGGCAGCGAACGTGGGAGCTGTACGATGCAGTTCCAAATAGAAACAACAGTTGCCGAGTGCAGCCGCCACCGACCCTGCTGCCCAAGGCAACAAAGTATGGAGTTGGAGAATCGGAGAGCGATTTGTATAGCAGAAAATCCTGAGTCTACCGATGTTGCCCACTCAATTTTCCGACATCTGTAGCAGCGTGCAGAGCCGTTAAAGCGAAATCTCGAGATTGCTTGCAGGACAAGGCAACGTGATAAAGTCCACATTCAACTCAAAGAAGTCAGAGTTTAAAGTCACATTTAATGTGGAAAGCTACTTTGAAGACTTCTACTTCAAGAAGGACTGGACCTAGCTAATGTCTATAAATACTCATTATAATTCTAATTCAAAACATCTTAGGTTTTCTTTAGGCATAGTTTAGGTTTTCTTGTCGCCGACATCTTCTAATTCTCTCTTGGGTTTCGAGTTATGTTGTAATTAGTTGTGAGAACGGTTATTTAGGTGTTTAAGTTCATTTTTGCAATAAAATACTCTCAAGTTTGCTTAATTCATGTACTTCACTTCTTCAATTAGTTCCAAAAGTCCAGTTGAAGAAATCCATTTGTCGGGCACGAGATTGTCAAACTAACGAAAGAATTAAGCACGGTCTCATCATGACGAGGTGTTGACTAATTCGGCATAGACATAAGTTAGAATTTCAATGGCAGTGACAGAATCCTAGCCTAGACATAGGTAGGATCACTTCAGAATTGCTTCGCCGAACTTGGAGTACCTGTCAGACTTGCCGCCGGGTCTTCCCTCCATCTCACCTACCAGGACAACGAAAGTTGCAAGAGCAGAGTTCCGTCGTGGCAGCGAAAGTTTCCGCAGCCTCAATTCGCCATTACCCGCCAAGGCAGCAGATCGTAGCAGCGCAAAACAACTTGGCCTATTCAACGCAGTTTCACACTAAGCAGCAGCATAACCCTGCCCTCTCTATCAATCTGATTACTTCCTTTTATTATTTGTGTTTTATTTTACTTTTCTTCTCAAACAACCATCTTACTTGTGCATTTACTTTACTTGTGCAAGAAAAACAATTCAAACCAAGCTGTCCAATCTATATGGGAGACGATGTCTTATATACTATAACTTGACAAGAGTGTGCACTTGCGCTCATAAATAGAGTACACCCAAACACTCTACAAGTTTTTGGCGCCGTTGCAGAGGATTGGTAACGGCGAATATCGTCTTAAATTTCTGCACTTTTTATTTCTTTACTTTTTATTGTTGTTTTTAATCGGAAAAAATTTACAGTTTCCTTTGCTAGTGTATGATCAGGGTGAATACAAAAGGAGAAATTCTCTTTTACGATGATATCGAACGTAGAGCAAGAGAGCTCAAGAAGAAGATCAGAGTAACCCTAGGGAAAAACAAAGAAGAAAAGGAAAAAGCAAAGGTAAACATGGACCCACCCAACGATGCGGCAAACGGTAGAGAAGGACATCACGATTTGCCGCTCATAGATCAGCAAGATCCACTAAGGCAGCAACCCCCTCTTCCACCCAGGCCGCCCCAAAATATTCGAACCACTAGAGATTATCTGGAACATGACTTCAGAGGATTTGATCCGACAATGACAGAACCTGAAATTGAGGCAGGCCACTTTGAGCTAAAGCTCGTTATGTTTAACATGATCAACACGCTAGGGCAATTTGGAGTGACTGCCACAGAAGATGCTCGGCAGCACTTGAGAGGATTCTTGGACATCTGCAAAGCTTTTAAAATACACGGGGTCCATCAAGACGTACTAAGGATGAGACTATTTCCCTATTCACTGAGGGATATGGCAAAACAATGGTTAAACAACCAGCCAGCAGGGTCGTTCAACACATGGACAGAGCTGTGTAAAGATTTTCTGGACCGATTCAGCTCGTCCAATGTAACAGACAGACTATGAAACGAGATAACAACCTTCAGACAAGGAGAAGATGAGCCAATGTATGAATCATGGGAGCGGTACCAACAGATGTTGAACAACTGCCCGCTACATGGTCTTTCGGCTTAGACACATGTATCAATATTCTACAACGGGGTGAACTACCCAACACAGATGATGATTGATGCCTCAGCCAATGGAATCATCCTTGAAAGACCACCAAAGAAGGCACTACGGATTCTGAACCAAGCCGCCAAGAATGACTACAAGTATCCGACAGCCCGCCGAGGCGGCCAGCCACGGTGAACGAGGTAGAAGCCTCAGAATCTGTCAATGCAAACCTTGACAAGCTGACAAAGTTGGTCATGAGCATCGTAAAACCTGCTGGGAAAGTCTTTGAGGCAAAGGCTGTAGAGCCGATCTGTGATGAGTGTGGGGGCAACCATGATTCCTCTGACTGCACCGCATCTGCCAACTTTATGGGAGGATACGAGAGGAACAACAGACCTGCCCAGAACACCTATAACCCTGGATGGAAGAACCATCCTAACTTCTCCAGGAGCAACCGAAAGACTGCTACAAACCCTGTAACCCCCTTAACCCGGCCTAGACGGTTGACCCGAATTAAGAAAGTCACACGGGGAAAACCAAAGTCAACCCGAAAGTCAACCTTGATTAACGACCCTTTTTTTTTTCTTTTTAATCTTATCTAGATGCACATTACACCTATGTGTGATCATACAAACAACATACTCAAAGATCACAAACATCAAAGGTCAAACAGGGACCCAATTGAACAAATTACAACTTTAGGGACCAAATTGTAATTTCTGATAAATATAAGGACTTAACCAAATTTGAAGTTACCATCTTGAAATTAAATAGATTTCATGCTTCTCTGTGAAATTTCAGCTCAAAAGGACTTCCCAAACTCATACAATTGAACAAACAAGATTCAGGACCAAAACGTAAACAAAACAAAACATTTAAAGATACTTTTAACCAGATTAACGGTCGTGTATCGATACGCCTGGAGTCGTATCGATACACGGGGAAAACAGAAACTTGGACGAGTATCGATACCCAACCCGTATCGATACGCATGGCCAGAAATCTGCAGATTTGGCTCTTGCGTATCGATACGCAAGCTCGAGTATCGATACTCCTGCCAGAAATCGACATAAAACAGCAACAATCATGCTTCAAACTTCAATTAAACAACACCAAATCATACCACAAAGTCTACCAACATGCAAGGACCATAAATGCAGCACCAATTCAACATATAACCAACACATATGAAAAGCCCCAAATTCTAATGGCATGCTTCCTAACAAGCTAGCTATTCAACACCAAACTTCCAAAACAAGCATATATGGTTCCAATGCAAAAACCAGCAAACACATCAACATTCAACATACTTAGGGAGCCTCAAACACCTCCCAAAACATACACATTGGTCCCCCATTGCCAAAACATACAAAAGCTAAATTGCACTTATAAAACCTTCATACTTTGAGCTTCACTTGAACTTGATTGCTTGCCTTTTCTTGCTGCCCTTAAGGTACTCTAACGATCTGCATTATTGAATTAAGAAAACGTAGAGAGCGTAAGCAAAAGCTTAGTGAGGCATGCTTATTAAAAACAATTCAATAATGCAATTAAAACCATTTATAAATCATGCTTAAAGTCAACCTTTGCACATGCTCAAAGCACACTTTAAAACAAGCAATCTCATGCTTCATATCATATATCAAAACAAGCATCTCATGCTTCTTACATACTTAACATGTCATATTGGCTCAAGTGACAATTTCCATTTCATAAAACAAGTTCAACAACTTCCCAAGGACTTTTAAACACCTTGGCCCCAAGGACTTTTAAACACCTTGGCCTATGGACTTTTAAACACCATAGAAAGTATCTCATCAAGGACTTTTAAACACCTTGATCCCAAGGACTTTTAAACACCTTGGCCATGGACTTTTAAACACCATGAATTGAATCTCATCAAGGACTTTTAAACACCTTGATCCCAAGGACTTTTAAACACCTTGGCCTATGGACTTTTAAACACCATAGAAAGGATCACCTAAGGACTTTTAAACACCTTAGTGTCCGCAACATGAACCATCCAAGGACTTTTAACCACCTTGATGTTCATAAGTAACAAGGCTCACTCAAGGACTTTTAACCACCTTAGTGACCTTAACATTTTAAAAACATCACTTGCCAATATACATCATTTTCATCATTTAATCCACTGTTTTAAAGCATTAAATCAAGCCATTTCATCATGCATTTCAAAGCATCAAACCACATCATTTCAATGTACAAAATCAAGGAACTCCTACCTAGAGTTACCTTCAACATATGGCTTACATCATCAGCAAAAACCATGCTAAAACATGCTTTCAAAACAGTAATTAAAACATGCAAATCATCATTTTTCATCACATCAAAATCATGGCCACCACTAGAGAGAAAATCCGAAAACTTACACTTGAGCTTAGCAAAGTTGTTTAGACTTAAACTAAGCTCCCACAACCTTCAAACCTTGGTTTAAAAAGCTGAAAATCCAATTTCCACAATTGCACTCACCGATTTCCACTTCGCCACTTGCCGAAGCACGAAATCAAGCTTCCGGATCAACCAAACTTGGATCCAAAGATGCCTCCCCTGTTTCAACACATCAAAGCAGTAAATTAATGCATCACCATGCATCAATTACTTCAATGAAAGCACCTAAACTCGCTGCTCTCATCCAACCTCCATTTTCGGCCACCAAACACAACCGAAAATGCATCAAAACCACTTCTAAACAAAGCCCAGCCATAACCCAGCAAAACCTAACATCCATCATCACCATTTAACATCTAAAAACAACCTACAACCATCCTTATACCTCCAGCAACATCAGATCACCAAGATCACCTCAAAAACCACCTTAAAACACAAGCTAAACTTAGGAAACTCAACCTATCCGGGATTGCATTGATCAAAACTCATTTCCTTATCAATTTAGAGTTCATTTAACATCAAAAACACCTCTTAAAACCCAGATTACTCAGATCTAACGAAAATCAAGTGAAAACATCAAAATCTTGCATAATTAGCCAAGATCCACAAATCTACTTGAAAACCTTTAATTAAACATAAATTTAGGATTGAAAACTTTAGGAATTTCATTAAAGAACTTAAAGTTCAGAGGAGAAATCGTTCATACCTCCAAACTTGTGATTCTCCACTTTTTGGAATGAAAACCTTGTTGAAACTTGTAGCAATTGAGTAGGTTTTGATGACACAATGATTTGCTATCAATTGTGAGTTGAAAGGATGATTTTAGATGAAGAAATCAGATCAAAATCTCTGGAAAAAGAAATGTTTGGTTGGAGAGAAAATGAGAGAAGAAAATAGGAAGTTAGGAAAGAAAATAGTAAAAATGAGTTTCCCTCCTTTTATGAAACCTTTAAAATCAGAATTTAGGATTAAAATATCTTAGAAAAATCTGGAGAATTCACTTTTGGGCAAATAGCTCCTTAAAGATTCAAAGTTTCAATCCTTTTTAAAACAGCCACCAAATTTGCGAAAATTACATTTTGGTCACTAGCCAAAATGTCAACCTTCCAAACCTCATTTTCCAAAATTGTTTTCACAGTTCATCTAATTATATTAAAATATGATTTTAGAACATTTTTCCATATTTTTAATGCAACCCGAACTAGGCTTTCCTAATTTAACCTCTTAAGATTCGAACAGGACTTTGACCAAACCGGTCAACGCCCAAAACTTCTAAGCCCAAAACCGGGGCGTTACAACTCTCCCCCCCTTAAGAAATTTCGTCCTCGAAATTTACCTGAAGGAAAGAGATAAGGAAACTGCTTCAGCATGTCTTCCTTTCGCTCCCACGTGGCTTCCTCAACACCTCGATGCTTCCACAGCACCTTCACCAACTCAATGGTCTTGCCACGAAGAACCTTGCTATCTGAATCCAGAACCTTCACCGGTTCCTCATCATAGGTCAAATCCGGATTCAAAACCACATCCTCAACAGGCATCACATGTGAAGGATCAGATCTATACTTCCGGAGCATAGAAACATGGAACACATCATGAATCTTCTCCAACTCCTGAGGTAACCTCAACCGATACGCAACAGGACCCACACGCTCAACCACCTCATACGGTCCAATGTATCTAGGGCTCAGCTTACCCTTCCAGCCAAACCTCATCACCTTCTTCCAAGGCGAAACCTTCAAGAACACACGGTCACCCACCGCATACTCTATCTCTTTACGCTTCAAATCCGCGTAAGACTTCTGCCGATCAGAGGCAGCCTTCAACCGCTCACAAATGAGCTTCACCTTCTCGGTGGTCCCTTTCAACAAAGCAGGCATCGAAACCAACCTTTGACCAGTTTCAGCCCAACAAAGAGGAGTCCTACACTTCCTCCCATACAGAGCCTCATAAGGTGCCATCTGTATACTCGCCTGATAACTATTGTTATAAGCGAACTCAACCAAAGGCAGATGCTTCTCCCAAGAACCTTGGAACTCAATCACACAGCATCTCAACATATCCTCCAAAATCTGAATAACTCGCTCAGACTGACCATCCGACTGAGGATGATAGGATGTACTGAAATGCAACCTTGTACCCAAAGCTTGATGCAAACACTGCCAAAAACGCGATGTGAACCTCGGATCCCGATCCGACACAATCGACTTAGGCACACCATGCAGCCTCACCACCTCAGCAAGGTACAGCTCTGCCAGCTTATCCAAAGAAAACGTAGTATGCACAGGCAAGAAATGCGCACACTTCGTCAGGCGATCCACAATCACCCAGACCGAATTCTTCTTTGATGGAGACAAAGGTAAACCAGATACAAAATCCATGGTAACCCTCTCCCACTTCCATTCAGGGATTTTCAACGGTTGCAACAACCCAGAAGGAAACTGATGCTCAGCCTTAACTCGCTGACACACCAAACACTTGCTCACAAACTCTGCAACGTCCTTCTTCAAACCAACCCAATAGTACTCATCACGAAGATCACGATACATCTTAGTACTACCAGGGTGCATAGCAAAAGGACTACTATGACCTTCAGTCAGAATAGCACGCCTCAACTCAGCATCAGCAGGCACTACTATTCGACTCCCAAAACACAGCACACCATCATCATTGAAACAGAAATTCGAAGGTCTACCCTCCGCGATATCCTGAACATGAGACACCAAGGAATCATCCAACAACTGCTTATCCTTGATCAACTGAACCAAAGATGGCTTCACTTGCAACTCAGCCACAAGACCACCATCTCGCGATATGCTCAAGCTAGCAAACATCGCCCTCAGCTCAACAGCTACCTTCCTACTCAAGGCATCCGCAACAACATTGGCCTTTCCAGGATGATACTCAATCGTCAGATCATAATCCTTGAGCAACTCCAACCAACGACGCTGCCTTAGATTCAACTCCTTCTGAGACATCAGATACCTCAAACTCTTGTGATCTGTGTACACAGTACACTTCTCGCCATACAGATAATGTCTCCAGATCTTCAGAGCAAAAACCACTGCAGCCAGCTCAATATCATGCGTAGGATAATTGCGCTCATGCACCTTCAACTGCCGTGACGCATAAGCCACAACCTTACCCTCCTGCATCAGCACACACCCCAAACCAACATAGGATGCATCACTGTAGACCACAAACTCTTTCCCTGATTCAGGCTGAATCAAGATAGGAGCTTGCGTCAAAGCCAACTTCAGCTTCTCAAAAGCTTGCTGCCTCGCTTCTGTCCACTCATACTTCACATCCTTCTGCAACAACTTCGTCAAAGGAGCAGCAATCTTGGAAAAACCATCCACAAACCTCCGGTAGTATCCCGCCAAACCAAGGAAACTACGGACCTCATGAACAGACTTAGGAACCTTCCAGCTCATCACCGCCTCAATCTTCTGAGGATCAACACGAATCCCCTCAGCTGAAACAACATGCCCAAGAAACACCACCTCCCTAAGCCAGAACTCACACTTACTCAACTTAGCATAAAGCTGATTTTCCAACAAAGCTTGCAAAACCACCCTCAAATGCTCTTCGTGCTCCTCCTCAGTACGCGAGTACACGAGGATATCATCAATGAACACCACAACGAACTTGTCCAGGTATTCATGAAAAACACGATTCATCATGTCCATGAAAGCAGCAGGAGCATTTGTCAACCCAAACGGCATCACAAGGAACTCATAATGCCCATACCTTGTCCTGAAAGCTGTCTTAGGCACATCCACATCTTTCACCTTCAACTGGTAATACCCTGACCTCAAGTCAATCTTAGAGAACACAGCTGCTCCCCGAAATTGATCAAAGAGATCATCAATCCTCGGCAAAGGATACCGATTCTTGATAGTCAACTTGTTCAGCTGACGGTAATCAATGCACATTCTCATAGTGCCATCCTTCTTCTTCACAAACAAGACAGGAGCACCCCAAGGCGATACACTCGGCCGGATAAAACCACGATCAAGCAGCTCTTGCAACTGCGTCTTCAGCTCCTTCAGCTCCTTAGGTGCCATTCTATAGGGAGTAATGGACACAGGAGTTGTATTCTCATACAGCTCAATTCCAAACTCCACCTCGCGGTTAGGAGGTAAACCAGGCAACTCCTCAGGAAAAACACCAGGAAACTCCTTTACAACCCTGATATCTTGCACCCTCAACTCCTTAGAGCTAGGATTCATCACAAAAGCTAGATAGGCTTCACAACCTTGCCTCAGCATCCTGCTCGCCTCCAAAGAAGATACCACATTGGCAAGAAACTTCACATTCTCACCAACCACCACAACTTCATAATCATCCGCAAGCTTAAGCGAAACACGCTTATTCTCACAATCCACAACAGCACGATGCTCAGCAAGCCAATCCATACCAAGGATCACATCAAAACCATAGAAGGGCAACTCCATAAGATCAACATGAAAGACATGTTCTTGAACAACCAAAGGGCACCTTCTAAACAACTTTCGAGTCACAACAGTCTCACCAAAAGAACTAGTGACCCGAACACCAACATCCAAAGACTCAACAGGCAAACCAAGCAATTCAGCATGCTCACGAAGAATATATGAATGCGTAAATCCAGAATCAATCAAAGAAAGCAATGACAAGGACTGCAAAGTAAAGGTACTTGCAATCACATCAGCATCATTCCTGCCCTCTCTCTGAGCATACACCCTCGCTTGGCCTCCACCTTCAGGCTGAATAGCTACAACATGAGCTACCCCTCGGCCACCTTCCTCTCTCCTCTGGAAATTACCACGGCCGCGCCCACGACCTCTCTGTGCTGCTGCAACAACAGGAGCACGCTCTTGGCCACCAGCCAACCTCGGACAATCTCGCCTTATGTGGTCTACAGAACCACAATTCCAGCATCCATTTCCACCAGCATTACCAGCTGCCACAACAGGAGCTTGTGCTACTCTCTCAGCACGAGGACAGTCACGCTTCAAGTGACCACGTGAACCACAGATCCAACAAGCACTAGGATCAGCTCTAGCATAACCTCCTCTAGCAGGTGCACCGCCACCTCTCTTGGCTGAGGACTGATACTTCTGATCGCGTCCCCTCTTGTTCCGTCCACCTCCGGAACTATACTCAGCTGGTCTCTTTCCAGCACTTGCTCCAGCACCTCTAGCAGACAAACTCAGGTTCATCTCAATGTCCTTGGATCGACTCACCAACACATCAAAATCCTCATACTCAGCAGCCAACATGTATGTCTTTACATCCGTCACAAGACCGTAACGAAACCTCTCACACCTCGCCCGCTCATCGGGTATCAGCTCCGGTGCATACTGACTGAGCCGTACAAACTGTACCTCGTACTCAGCTACACTCATGCTCCCTTGAGTAAGAGACATGAATTCCCGCTTTTTCTCATCCAGATATCTCACTCCCAGATATCTTCTCTTAAACACATTCTGAAAGAATGTCCAGGTAACATCAGCTTCAGCCATTCCAACTATGGTGGTCGTCCACCATGTATAAGCATCGTCCTGCAGCAAGGACACAACACAGCCCAGCTTTTGCACATCCGTGCAACTCATCTGACCCAAGATACGCTTGGTACTCTCAAGCCAAGCCTCAGAACTCTCAGCTGATAAACCTCTAAACTCAGTCCCTCCAAGACTGCGCAGACGCTCCAAAGGCAATCTGACTCCAGCATCCCCTTGATGCCCAGCTCCCTGAGCTCCAGCTACTGCTGCTCGAAAAGCACCCGCAATAGCTTGTACCAAAGCAGACATATCAGGCATCGCTTGCCCCTGACCAACCTCTGGTCCTGCAGCTCCAGCACCAGCATCAGCTGCAGCTTCAGCTCTCGCACCTCCACCACCACCAGGCGGAGGAGGGGGTAACACAGCACTACCAGTGGGCTCTTCATTCTCATTCTCGTTAGGAGCCGCAGCTCTCGCATTACCTCTTAACTCTCTACGTGGTGCCATACTTTTACCATGCAACAATAATGCAAAATAAAACAAGTCAGGCCCAGCAAGGTAAGCAATCCAAGTATTCAAGCTCCATTTCAATCAAAATCAATTTCATTTCATTAGCTTTTGTTTGGCAATGGGTACCCTCAGCATGCAACATCACAACATACAACTCAGTTGCATCAACATCTCAAGCCACTGAACATGCTTTCAAACAACAAGCATACAAAGCAACATGCTTCAATCATGCATACATACATTCCCAATTACTCGAGAACTCAGCTCTGATACCACCAAATGTAACCCCCTTAACCCGGCCTAGACGGTTGACCCGAATTAAGAAAGTCACACGGGGAAAACCAAAGTCAACCCGAAAGTCAACCTTGATTAACGACCCTTTTTTTTTCTTTTTAATCTTATCTAGATGCACATTACACCTATGTGTGATCATACAAACAACATACTCAAAGATCACAAACATCAAAGGTCAAACAGGGACCCAATTGAACAAATTACAACTTTAGGGACCAAATTGTAATTTCTGATAAATATAAGGACTTAACCAAATTTGAAGTTACCATCTTGAAAATAAATAGATTTCATGCTTCTCTGTGAAATTTCAGCTCAAAAGGACTTCCCAAACTCATACAATTGAACAAACAAGATTCAGGACCAAAACGTAAACAAAACAAAACATTTAAAGATACTTTTAACCAGATTAACGGTCGTGTATCGATACGCCTGGAGTCGTATCGATACACGGGGAAAACAGAAACTTGGACGAGTATCGATACCCAACCCGTATCGATACGCATGGCCAGAAATCTGTAGATTTGGCTCTTGCGTATCGATACGCAAGCTCGAGTATCGATACTCCTGCCAGAAATCGACATAAAACAGCAACAATCATGCTTCAAACTTCAATTAAACAACACCAAATCATACCACAAAGTCTACCAACATGCAAGGACCATAAATGCAGCACCAATTCAACATATAACCAACACATATGAAAAGCCCCAAATTCTAATGGCATGCTTCCTAACAAGCTAGCTATTCAACACCAAACTTCCAAAACAAGCATATATGGTTCCAATGCAAAAACCAGCAAACACATCAACATTCAACATACTTAGGGAGCCTCAAACACCTCCCAAAACATACACATTGGTCCCCCATTGCCAAAACATACAAAAGCTAAATTGCACTTATAAAACCTTCATACTTTGAGCTTCACTTGAACTTGATTGCTTGCCTTTTCTTGCTGCCCTTAAGGTACTCTAACGATCTGCATTATTGAATTAAGAAAACGTAGAGAGCGTAAGCAAAAGCTTAGTGAGGCATGCTTATTAAAAACAATTCAATAATGCAATTAAAACCATTTATAAATCATGCTTAAAGTCAACCTTTGCACATGCTCAAAGCACACTTTAAAACAAGCAATCTCATGCTTCATATCATATATCAAAACAAGCATCTCATGCTTCTTACATACTTAACATGTCATATTGGCTCAAGTGACAATTTCCATTTCATAAAACAAGTTCAACAACTTCCCAAGGACTTTTAAACACCTTGGCCCCAAGGACTTTTAAACACCTTGGCCTATGGACTTTTAAACACCATAGAAAGTATCTCATCAAGGACTTTTAAACACCTTGATCCCAAGGACTTTTAAACACCTTGGCCATGGACTTTTAAACACCATGAATTGAATCTCATCAAGGACTTTTAAACACCTTGATCCCAAGGACTTTTAAACACCTTGGCCTATGGACTTTTAAACACCATAGAAAGGATCACCTAAGGACTTTTAAACACCTTAGTGTCCGCAACATGAACCATCCAAGGACTTTTAACCACCTTGATGTTCATAAGTAACAAGGCTCACTCAAGGACTTTTAACCACCTTAGTGACCTTAACATTTTAAAAACATCACTTGCCAATATACATCATTTTCATCATTTAATCCACTGTTTTAAAGCATTAAATCAAGCCATTTCATCATGCATTTCAAAGCATCAAACCACATCATTTCAATGTACAAAATCAAGGAACTCCTACCTAGAGTTACCTTCAACATATGGCTTACATCATCAGCAAAAACCATGCTAAAACATGCTTTCAAAACAGTAATTAAAACATGCAAATCATCATTTTTCATCACATCAAAATCATGGCCACCACTAGAGAGAAAATCCGAAAACTTACACTTGAGCTTAGCAAAGTTGTTTAGACTTAAACTAAGCTCCCACAACCTTCAAACCTTGGTTTAAAAAGCTGAAAATCCAATTTCCACAATTGCACTCACCGATTTCCACTTCGCCACTTGCCGAAGCACGAAATCAAGCTTCCGGATCAACCAAACTTGGATCCAAAGATGCCTCCCCTGTTTCAACACATCAAAGCAGTAAATTAATGCATCACCATGCATCAATTACTTCAATGAAAGCACCTAAACTCGCTGCTCTCATCCAACCTCCATTTTCGGCCACCAAACACAACCGAAAATGCATCAAAACCACTTCTAAACAAAGCCCAGCCATAACCCAGCAAAACCTAACATCCATCATCACCATTTAACATCTAAAAACAACCTACAACCATCCTTATACCTCCAGCAACATCAGATCACCAAGATCACCTCAAAAACCACCTTAAAACACAAGCTAAACTTAGGAAACTCAACCTATCCGGGATTGCATTGATCAAAACTCATTTCCTTATCAATTTAGAGTTCATTTAACATCAAAAACACCTCTTAAAACCCAGATTACTCAGATCTAACGAAAATCAAGTGAAAACATCAAAATCTTGCATAATTAGCCAAGATCCACAAATCTACTTGAAAACCTTTAATTAAACATAAATTTAGGATTGAAAACTTTAGGAATTTCATTAAAGAACTTAAAGTTCAGAGGAGAAATCGTTCATACCTCCAAACTTGTGATTCTCCACTTTTTGGAATGAAAACCTTGTTGAAACTTGTAGCAATTGAGTAGGTTTTGATGACACAATGATTTGCTATCAATTGTGAGTTGAAAGGATGATTTTAGATGAAGAAATCAGATCAAAATCTCTGGAAAAAGAAATGTTTGGTTGGAGAGAAAATGAGAGAAGAAAATAGGAAGTTAGGAAAGAAAATAGTAAAAATGAGTTTCCCTCCTTTTATGAAACCTTTAAAATCAGAATTTAGGATTAAAATATCTTAGAAAAATCTGGAGAATTCACTTTTGGGCAAATAGCTCCTTAAAGATTCAAAGTTTCAATCCTTTTTAAAACAGCCACCAAATTTGCGAAAATTACATTTTGGTCACTAGCCAAAATGTCAACCTTCCAAACCTCATTTTCCAAAATTGTTTTCACAGTTCATCTAATTATATTAAAATATGATTTTAGAACATTTTTCCATATTTTTAATGCAACCCGAACTAGGCTTTCCTAATTTAACCTCTTAAGATTCGAACAGGACTTTGACCAAACCGGTCAACGCCCAAAACTTCTAAGCCCAAAACCGGGGCGTTACAAACCCACAACAGCAACTGGGAGGCTACCAACAAAACCTGTCCAGACAGCAGGCTCAGCAGCCGCAAAACAATAATTTATTAGAAGAAACTCTTCATACTTTTATGTCTAGAACTAGTGATTTTATTGTTCGCACTAATAAATTCATTGAAAAAACCGAGTCTTTCATGGACAGGACGGAGATGAAGATGAACAATCACGAGGCTGCTATAAAAAGCCTAGAGATCCAATTTGGGCAGTTCACAGAGATCTTCTGCAGTCGAACAATAGGAGCAGCATCCAGCAGCTCATAGGCAACAACCAAACCCACTTACGAGCAGTGCAAAGCTATATCTACCATAAGTGGGAAGCAGTTGGATAAACCCAGGATAGAGAAACAGCCAGAAACTTAGCCATACTAGAAGGAACAACCTGCCGTGGCAGCACCAGCACCAGCCGCCCCGGCAGCTGAACAAGACAGTGGTCCTGAAACAGATGATCCTCCCCAGATTAAGTTCCCATGCAAGGAACGTATAGAGGACATCCGTCTGCCAGCACCTTTCCCCCAAAGGCTTAAGCAACAGAAGCAAGAGCACCAATTTAGAAGATTCCTAGATATTCTAAAGCAGGTGCACATCAATATACCTCTAATAGAAGTCATTCAAAATATGCCCAACTATGCCAAATATCTCAGGGACATGGTTTCTAGAAGGAAGCAGATTGGGGAGTTCGAAACAGTTGCTGTAACGGAAGAGTGCATGGCAATGTTACACAACAAACTGCTGCCCAAGAACACAGACTCGGGCAGCTTTGTTATCTCACGCAGGATAGGCAGCAAACATGAAACAAAAGCCCTGTGCGACTTGGGAGCCAGCATCAACCTAATGCCCAAAGCAGTCTTCGATAAGTTAGGAATTGGGCCAGCCAAACCTACCTTCGTCATGCTAAAACTTGCCGATCATTCGTTTGTACAACCGGAGGGTAAAATCGAAGACATACTAGTGAAGGTGGGCAACCTAATTCTTCCAGCTGATTTCCTCATCCTTGACTGTGAGGCTGATGAAAAAGCCCCAATCATCCTTGGGCGACTATTCTTGGCCATAGGCAGAACGTTAATAGATGTGGAACATGGGGAGCTGTCCATGAGGGTAGACAACCATAGTATAAAGTTAAATGTGTTACAACCCTCAGGAAAAGAAGAAGGATGCCCAAATGCAAAAAGCTTCCAGAATCAGCATAGAAACATGCCAGGGCAGCAGCTGTCGCGACAGACCAAGGGGCAGGTTGAAGGAACAAGAGGACCCCTAAGAGGGAAGGACAAGCCAAATTACCTCAGGAAGTGGTTATGTCTGGGAGATGCACCCAAATGCACTCCCAACATAACTTAATTTTTATTTTATTCTCTTTATTTTTATGTTTATGCATTAGGATTAGATTTTAATTTATTTTAGGATTAAATTAGTTTTCAGAATTTTATTTTTCAAAAGTTATTTAATTACTTATATTTTATTTTAGTTTTAAGTTTAGGAATAAAAGAGCCGGATCAAGAAGGAGGCCCAGCAAGGAGCCCGCCCACCATCCCATCGAGACAACCCAAGGCAGCCCAGCGCAGAAACACGTAACAACTAGTTGACCGCTAACAACTAGCTGCCAACGGCTCTGAAAATAACGGGCAGAAATCTCGTAGCGTGCGCGAGATAACTGGACCGTTAGACATTTAATGCCGCCACGACACCTCTTGGCAACCTCTATTTAAACCCTTCTCACTTCATTCATTTTCTTTACTTTCACCTCCTTGCTATCTATTTCTTGCATCCACAGCTCTTACCTATTTTTCTTTTAGAATTTCAGTTAATTACAACCGTCTCACATGGCTTCATCATCAACACCCAAACCCACCTTCCAGCGCTTCTTCTCCCGCGCAGCTGAAACGAGATACTGAACTCAGTTCGCAAAACAGAATATATGGGAGGAGCAAGGCTTCCACTATACGAAGCAGACGGGAGACCTTGGCTTAGAGCCTGCTCTGTTCGAGACCATCCACAACAAGGGATAGGAGATGTTCGCACGACAACCAGAGATAGCCAACAACACCATGGTCAGGGAGTTCTATGCCCACCATCCCCGCCCAGAGATGTCGTTCATGTACGTCCGAGGGGAGCCTGTCAAGTTGAACGCTGCCATCATCAACAACTTCTATGGCCTGGATATGCACGACAACCCTCATGAGGAGTGAAGGTAGTCACTAACGACTGCCGATTATGAGAAAACCAAGGCCAAACTCTGCAAGCCCAACACGTCGTGGTTAGCAGGCAAGCATGTAGGATCTGTCCAACACCGCCACCTGCTGCCCGAGGAAATGATGTGGAATACATTCGTCAAGAGGCGCCTGCTGCCCACCTCCCACAACTCTACCGTAGATCGGTCGTGCCTTGCCCTAATCCACAACATCATGATGAACCGGCCCATCAATATTGGGGAAATTATCTACAAGGAGATCCACACCTACTTCCGGAAGACGAAGGGCATGTTGTACTTCCCGTCCCTCATCATAGGCCTTTACGCCAACTTTGGAGTGCCGACAGACCCAAAAGACAAGATGACAATAGCCAAAGAAGGGTGGACCAGAAAAGTCCGCCTACAGATGATGCAGGCCTCAAAGACAGAGCCTATAACGCCCAGCCAGTTGTCTGCCACCCAACCTGACACTCCAGCCGCCCCCGACAATACTGAAGCTGCCCCAAACAACGAGGTCCTCAGGCTACTGCACACCCTTATCGACAACAACAAGCACATCGAGTAGCAGTAGCTGACCTTCATGAAATACGTGGGGGAAGTCCAAGAAGCCTTTGTGGCTTATCTCCTGTAGAAATTCCCTAATGACGGACCCATCTTGCCTTCATATCTTGCAGAACTTGCAGCAGCAGCCCCAGCACAAGGAACTCCATCCGCCGCCGCTGCCCGCCATGCCAATTTTTCTTTCTCAACCTTCAGCCAATTTTTAGTTCTTTTTCTTTCTCTTTTCTTCATTTTATTTTTTTGTTTTCTTTATATCTTGTAATTATTTATCTGTTTTCTGTTTTATTTTGTACATTGAGGGCAATGCCCATCTCGAGTTTGGGGGGGGGGGGATAGCTCTCGCATCTTTTGTCTAGGCGTACTTAGTAGCATATAGGTTGCATTTTACTTGCCTTAGTAATAATCGGAAAAGGAAAATTTGGTATATAACTTGTGCCTATGATAGTTAGCCGATTACTTATTTCGCACCAATAATAAATTGAACGTAAATATGGGAAAAGCATGAAAAAAGACAGAATTTTTTAATGGCAAAAACTATCAAACACTACTGTTACCTGCTGGATTTGTTAGAATATCTAATGAACACTGCCTGCTTGTTTTTAGAATTCTTTGCAAAGTTCTAACAAGGGTTGCAGGTAGAAGCCGAGATAGGCAAGGGAAACAAAAAAATACAGCACTGCCACGGCAACAGAAGTAAAAACAAAGAACATTTCTATTTTACCCTAGAGGTGCCCACAACGGGCTCTAGGAAGAATCATGTGCAAGGACACTCTGCGACTATCAAAGTCTATGAATCTGAAAGTTTTGAAGTGACGGACAAATTAGCACGAGTGAATAAAAGTTTTCACGGGATGACTCTACTCTATGGGTTCGGGGTTTTGTAGTTTGCTCCTATCTTAATTTCAGACCTAGAAGAGTAGTTGTGATAAGTTGAAGCCCTCATTGTCATGATTAAAATATTGTGCTTAACTGTGCTGCCTCGGCAGCAACCTTATATATCGTTACAGCATCTTTGTTTATTTAGTTATTCTGCATATTCAGCTTGTACACAGTCCTGCACACACTACACTGGCATTAGAAATTAATTCCGAGTTATTTTCTTGCTAAATTCCCTTCACTAATTTAATATAGGTGCCACTTCCTTGAGGTATGAAATCAAGTTGAAAACATGTTTTTCTTTCTGGTTATTATAAGGGCAAGTATGATAGGTTGCATTGCTTGAGGACAAACAATAGTTCGAGTTTGGGGTGTGTAAAGTGTCCACAAGTTCTACATTTCATGCACATTCCATCTCATAATATTGCTGTTTTTGAGTACATCTTAGGCAAAATTAGGACCATGCATTTCATTTTACAGTATTTCTTTACTTTGCCATGTTTTTATAGACTATCTTTTATTTGGTGAAGAAAAGGTATGGTTATAGTGTACTTTTGGTTGTAGGTACTAAAGGCTGACAGAAGGAAAGAGGAGATGAGGATGCGATGCTGAGGCAGCGAACCTGGGAGCTGTACTGATGTAGTTCCAAATAGAAACAACAGCTGCCAAGTGTTGCCGCCACCGACCCTACTGCCCAAGGCAGCAAACTATAGAGTTGGAGAACCGAAGCGCGATTTGTAGAGCAGAAAATCTTGAGTCTATCGATGTTGTCCACTCGATTTTCCGACATCTATAGCAGCGTGCAGAGCCGTTAAAGCGAAATCTCGAGATTGCTTGCGGGACAAGGCAATTTGATAAAGTCCACATTCAACTCAAAGAAGTCTGAGTTTAAAGTCACATTTAATGTGGAATGCTACTTTGAAGACTTCTACTTCAAGAAGGACTAGACCTAGCTAATGTCTATAAATACTCATTGTAATTCTAATTCAAAACATCTTAGGTTTTCTTTAGGCATAGCTTAGGTTTTCTTGTCGCCGACATGTTCTAATTCTCTCTTGGGTTTGGGGTTATGTTGTAATTAGTTGTGAGAACGATTGTTTAGGTGTTTAAGTTTGTTTTTGCAATAAAATACTCTCAAGTTTGCTTAATTCACGTGCTTCACTTCTTCAATTAGTTCCAAAAGTCCAGTTGAAGAAATCCATTTGTCGGGCACGAGAGTGTCAAACTCACGAAAGAATTAAGCACGGTCTCATCATGACGAGGTGTTCACTAGTTCGGCTTAGACATATGTTAAAATTTCAACGGCTAAAAGGAGCAACCAAACGTCGACTGCCTGTGTTAGGTTTACGCTGAGATTGTTAGGTACTGTATACATCACGCAGACAGAATCCTAGCTTAGACATAGGTAGGATCACTTCAGAATTGCTTCGTCGAACTTGGAGTATCTGCCAGACTTGCCGCCGGGTCTTCCCTCCATCTCACCTGTCGGGACATCGAAAGTTGCTAGAGCAGAGTTCCGTCGTGGCAGCAAAAGTTTCCGCAGCCTCAATCCGCCATTACCCGCCAAGGTAGCAGATCGTGGCAACACAAAACAACTTGGCCTATTCAACTCAGTTTCACACTAAGCAGCAGCATAACCATGCCCTCTCTATCAATCTGATTACTTCCTTTTATTATTTGTGTTTTATTTTACTTTTCTTCTCAAACAACCATCTTACTTGTGCATTTACTTTACTTGTGCAGGAACAACAATTCGAACCAATCTGTCCAATCCCTGTGGAAGACAATATCTTATATACTATAACTTGACAAGAGTGTGCATTTGCACTCATAAATAGAGTATACACAAACGCTCTACAGTTACTACAAGAGAATAATTCTAACTTTATAATTTCACAGAGTTATAAGATCATACGAGTAACTACAGGTGCGCGGGGGTGAGCGAAATGGGAGGAGCTTGGTTGAGCAAACGATCGGTCGGGGGAGTCTCTATAACACCCGGGTTCGGGGGTCAGGTGAAAATAATATTAAATTAAAGTTTCGGGTTTCGGTCTCACAATTTAAAATAATAAAATATTATTTTGGGCTCGGGTTTTCAAACAAATAAATTATATTGGGCATGTTTTGGTTTTAAAGCCCAATTCAATGGCATTAGGAAATTTAAATGGCTACCCTCATTAATGGCAAAAGGGTAAATAAATGGACTTCTAATTTAAATCCCCCTTTTTATTAAAATATCACTTTTGTCATCTTCTTCACTCATCCATTTTCATTTTCAACGACAATGGAGTTCCATTTCTCCATTTTTCTATTCCACCACCATTCTTCTTCATCTTGGGTGATTTTTGAAAGGTAAAACCATATTTGACTTGTCCTTACCTCCCTCTTCATGTTGGTACCATTAGTTTTCATTATTGTTCATTATTTTGAAATTTGAAGTTTTGGGGTTTTGTTTAAAAATGAGAACTTTATTGTCTTTAACCTAAGCTTTTGATTATTTGAGGTTAGATAAATTGTTTAAAACCTAAAAGGTTCAACATATGTGAATTTTAAAGAGTTTTACAATGATTCCCGAATTTGGGTTTTAATGGGGTTTTTGAAGGGTTTAAAGGTTGGTTTGGGTGTGTTTGATGTTGGAAATCGTTGGCTGATGGTTATACTATGTTTTGGTAGTGTTTTGAACATGTTTAAGAGTGCTTTGGATGACTACATTGCTGATTTTTGATGGGTTTTTGTGGAAGTACGAAAATGAGAATTTGGAAATTAAACTTGGCTTGAATTGTGAGAAATTGTAGTGTATTTGTGTGTTGGTGTTAAACTTTGGGTTTGTGGCTGATTTTGAGGTTAATATATTGTTTTTGAATGGTTAGAAGCAAGGGAAATAAACGGGGAAGCTTCGGGCTCGAATCCGGAAACTTGGATGCTTGGTAGGCTAGTCGGCTTGTGCTAATAGAGTGGTCGGTGAGTGGTTATTGTTTTTAAATGGTTTTTTTAAATGTTGGTTCAAGCATGTTGATATGAACCCGATAATGTGACCCGAGTCATATAGATGTGCCCGATCGTGATTCTAGTAAGAATTATTCTTTGCTACGCTTTGAACTCTGAGATATCACAAAACATACATGTGAGATGAATATCAATATAATAAAAAAATAATGAAGAAAGGAATTGGATAGGTAATTTGGATAGTATGGTGGCTAAGGATGGAGGATGATAATCATGGATAGGTGTAAATCAAAGAAGGAGTGATGTGAGATGCTAAAGGCGGTGTGGATTTGTAGGGTTGCAAGGTTAGCGAATTGTGACCCGCTAGCTATAACGAGCTAGGAACCAACAATATACTTTGATGGAGTCGATGTGGAGGAGTGTAGAACGTGACCCACAAGCTATAAGAGAGCTTGGAACCAACGCTATATTAAAATGAAATGGATATAAGACTACAAGCACAACTTGAAGCCGATAAAGTTCTCGCAAGAACAAGATGAAAGCAATCTTTCAAAGATTTATGTTCTCTAAAAAAAGTCCCTACAAATGAATCTAAGGTGCCTATTTATAGTGTGGCTAGGCACCATATGAAAAGTCACACAAAAGAGAGATGAATGCTCATCTAAATGCTATTGACTACAAATAAATGAAATGTTTCTTTCTTATCCTTTTGATGGATGAATTTTGCTTTAAATTGAGATGAATTTAGCCTTAAATTCGTCCAAAAGGAGTGGTGACTCTTGGGCTGCTTCATTTTGCTTGCAAATGGATAAAAGAGAATGAATGTGAACATAGGATGAATGTAGACATCCCACACATCCAAATCAGCTTGTCTCTTTGAATTCCTTGATGATTTTATCACTTAATTTGATGATTAAATGATATTAAACCAGCCTTCATTGCTTGCCCATTTGTGGAATATGATCAACCTTCAAAAATGATAAATAAAGGCCTTGAATGCATAATTTGAATGCTGATTATTGCATGTCCCATCTCTTGAACGTGAATGGCCTTCATTGGTTCATAATTTCAACCTTGAATAGGTGAATTATGAAGCTTAAATGCTTTGTTACTCTAAGAAGATGAACAGCCTTGAAAAGATGAAAAGAATTCAGCCTTGAATTGCCTTCAATTGCCTTGTTTGGATGAGTAAAGATGGTCATCAATGACTTGTTTCCAAGTTGAAGTTGAAAAGTCTCTTCTTTAATCCACATGTCACATGAACCTAGACACACACAAAGGATTTATTCAAACTTAAAATAATATATGCATGAAACAATTAAAAAGTTAGTTAATTGAGTGAACTAGTTAAATGAATGAACTAGTTTAATTAAAGAACTAACTTTATTGAATTTAACTAAATGCATGAATGAAGTTTGAAATACTTAAATTCTCATGCAAATGCATGCATGAGCAAGGTAAGGCATTCCTCCCTTATTATTTCTTCTTTCTCACGTTCATGGCTTGTTGTAAACAAGCTTTCCATGGCTGATTGAAACTCCTTGGCCCGTGCACGTGTAATGGGGCCACTTGGGTACTTCTCCGGGTCCTTGTTCTTGATGGTCATATCATTCCCTCCCTCTTTAAAGCGATTTGTCCCCAAATCATCACCTACATCAAAAGGAGATAAATCAGCAACATTAAAGGTTGCACTAACATTAAACTCACCTGGGAGGTCTAGTTGATAAGCATTATCATTGATCCTCTTAACTACTTGAAATGGCCCATCTCCTCGAGGCATCAATTTAGATTTCCGTTGGGCTGGAAACCTTTCTTTTCTCATGTGCAACCATACCCAATCTCCAGCTCAAAGACAACTCTCCTTCGACCCTTGTTTGCTTGCTGCTCATATTGCTTGGTTTTCTTTTCAATATTATCCCGCACTTGTTGATGAAGTTTCTTAACAAATTCAGCTTTGTTAAGTCCATCTTTATTCACAATTTGATCAGCGGGTAATGGCAATAAGTCCATCGGAGTTAATGGATTGAACCCATACACAACTTCAAAAGGAGTGTGTCCCGAGGTGGTATGGACTGATCGGTTATATGCAAACTCCACATGTGGTAAGCACTCTTCCCATGTCTTTAGATTCTTCTTAATAATGATCCTAAGCAACGTGGAGAGTACTCGATTCACCACTTCGGTTTGGCCATCTGTTTGAGGGTGACAAGTGGTGGAAAATAGCAGCTTAGTTCCAATCTTACTCCATAAGGCTCTCCAGAAGTGGCTTAAGAACTTCACGTCTCGATCGGAAACGATAGTTCTTGGCACACCATGTAATCTCAAGACTTCCCTGAAAAACAAGTTAGCAATATGTAAGGCATCATTAGTCTTGTTGCAAGGAATAAAATGAGCCATTTTGGAAAATCTATCCACTACTACAAAGATGGAGTCTTTGTTATTCTTTGTGCGTGGAAGCCTTAGCACAAAATCCATTGAAATGTCCATCCATGGTGCTTCTGGAATAGGTAGTGGTGTGTAGAGTCCATGTGGCATGGATTTAGACTTAGCCTTCTTGCAAGTGATGCAACGTTCACATAACCTCTCTACATCTCGTCTCATCTTTGGCCAATATAAATGCTCTTGAAGTATGGCCAAAGTCTTTGCTATTCCAAAATGTCCCATTAAGCCTCCTCCATGGGCTTCTTTGATAAGTAATTCACATGTGGAACCTTGTGGAATACAAAGTCTTCCTTCCTTGAATAGGAACCCATTGTCCCTATAATAGTTTTCAAACGTGCTTTTCTCACAAGCTTTGTAAATTTTTTCAAAATCAGAATCAGATTCGTATAAATCCTTAATGAAAACAAAACCCAACAACTTAGATTCTAAGGTGTTTAGAAGAGCGTACCTCCGAGACAATGCATCGGCAACTATATTCTCCTTACCTTTCTTATATTTGATGACATAGGGAAAAGATTCAAGAAACTCCACCCATTTGGCATGTCGTTTGTTGAGTTTATGTTGCCCCCGAATGTGCTTCAATGCCTCATGATCGGTGTGAATAATGAACTCCTTAGGCCATAGATAGTGTTGCCATGTTTCCATTGCGCGAACAAGGGCATACATCTCCTTATCATATGTTGGATAATTCAACGCAGCTCCACTTAATTTCTCACTAAAATATGCTATAGGACGTCCACCTTGAGATAATACCGCTCCAATTCCCACACCTGATGCATCACATTCAATTTCAAACGTTTTGTTAAAATTAGGTAAGGTAAGCAAAGGGGCATGAATTAAACATTCTTTAATGTCATTAAAAGATTTCTCTTGGTCTCCCCCCCAGAAAAAGTTAGCATTCTTCTTGATGACACTAGTTAAAGGGGCTGCAATGGTGCTGAAGTTTGGCACAAATCTCCGGTAAAAGCTTGCAAGTCCATGGAAACTCCTAACTTGGGAAATGCTTGCTGGTCGTGGCCATTCTTCAATGGCTTTAACCTTCTCTTTGTCAACCTCTAAGCCTTTAGAACTGACAACAAAACCAAGAAAGAAAACTTTGTCAGTACAAAATGTACACTTGTCTAAATTAGCATATAACTTCTCCTTTCTTAAAACCAACAAAACTGACCTCAAGTGTTGAACATGTTCTTCCATTGATTTACTATAGATTAGGATGTCATCAAAATAAACCACACAAAATTTACCCAAAAACGGTCTAAGAACATGGTTCCTTAACCTCATGAAAGTACTTGGTGCATTAGTTAAGCCAAAAGGCATAACCAACCATTCATAGAGTCCTTGCTTTGTTTTAAATGCTGTTTTCCATTCATCACCTTCCCGCATCCTTATTTGGTGATAACCACTCTTAAGATCAATCTTAGAGAAAAGGTTAGAACCACTAAGCTCATCTAACATATCATCTAAACGAGGAATAGGGTGACGATACTTTACCGTAATTTTGTTTACCGCTCGACAATCTACACACATGCGCCAAGTTCCATCCTTCTTTGGCACAAGTAATACCAGAACGGAACATGGGCTAAAGCTCTCCCTCACGTAGCCTTTGGCCATTAGTTCAGCCACTTGCCTTTGTAACTCCTTGGTTTCCTCGGGATTGCTTCGGTAAGCTGGACGGTTAGGAATGACGGCACCGGGAATGAAATCTATTTGATGTTCAATGCCACGGATTGGTGGCAGCCCACTTGGTATCTCCTCTAGAAATAATTCGTCAAATTCCTGCAACAAAGACACAATAGAAGAAGGCAAAGTGTGATCAAGTTGGTTAGTGTTCAATAAACTTTCCATGTACACAAGTACAAGTAATTCCTTTCCCGACAGCAAACACTTTCTCAACTCTCTTTCTTTGGTAAACACACTCATTTTCGCACCCTCACTTTGCTCACTCTCACTTGCTTTTACCTCCATTTTTGACTCTCTCTCTTTGGCTCTTTCAATACTTTCTCTCAAATGTATTTGGTCTTTGTGAATTTGTTTTGGTGAAAGAGGGGCTAAGGTAATCTTTCTTACTCCATGGGTGAGTGTATACCGATTGGTATATCCATCATGTATGACTCGTTTATCGAATTGCCATGGCCTCCCAAGTAGTAAATGGCCAGCGTGCATCGGAACAACATCGCAAAGAACTTCATCCTTATACTTTCCAATGGAGAAAGCAACAAGAACTTGCTTGGTAACCTTGAGTTCTCCTCCGTCATTAAGCCACTGCAGCTTGTAGGGATGTGGATGCTTTGTGGTTGCTAATCCAAGTTTTTCTACCATAAGAGTACTAGCAACATTAGTACAACTACATCCATCAATAATGACAAAGCATACCTTTCCATTAACATGGCAGCGAGTATGAAAGATATTCTCGCGTTGCTCATTCCCTTCACTCGCTTGCACACTTAGGCTCCTTTTCACAATAAGGGCCTCTCCTTCTGCTGCATACTCTATATCATCACCTTCATCTTCTTGTATGGCAGCAATTTCATCTTCCTCCTCTTGTTCTGATTCAACCTCTCCATCATCACGAAGAAGCATGGTGTTGCGATTTGGGCATTGGCTTGCAATATGCCCTCTTCCCAAGCACTTGAAGCATTGTATATCTCGGGAACGGTTTGGAACATTCGGAGCCTTACCTTTGCTAGTTTCGGCATTGGCCTTGCTTCCTTTGGGTGGTGCGCCTCTTTCATTGGGTGGTATTGGAGGACTCCGTTTGTAAGAACTTTGCCCCGATCTTGATGATGCTCCCCCATAGGTTCGTGTGGAACCCTTCCGTTTAAGTTGCTTTTCCACTTTTATGGCCATATGCACCATGTCTTCGATCTCCACATAATGTTGCAACTCAATGACGACCGCAATATTTGGGTCAAGGCCGGATAGAAATCTTGCCATGGTGGCTTCTCGATCCTCATCAATGTTAGCTCGGATCATGGCTACTTCCATCTCTTTAAAGTAGTCCTCAACACTACGGTTGCCTTGGGTGAGATTTTGAAGCTTGTTGAACAACTCCCTATGATAGTGAGTTGGAACGAACCTCCTACGCATAACGGCCTTCATCTCATTCCAAGTAGAAATTGGATGTTCGCCATTGCGTCTCCTGATAGATGTCAACTGATCCCACCATATTAGTGCATAGTCGGTAAATTCAATGGCTGCAAGTTTTACCTTCTTAATCTCGGAGTAGTTGTGGCACTCAAAGATGTGCTCAACTTTTTTTTCCATGCAAGATAGGCTTCAGGATCCGTTCTTCCTTGGAAATGAGGAATGGTTATTTTGATGTTGCTAAGATTATCATCAACTCTTGCCCGAGCTCTTTGGTACCTAGGTTCTTGACGCCTCAAACTTTGCTGGGAGGCTCGCTCGTCTATGAGTTCTTCGTCCACCTCTCCCTCATACTCTTCCTCATGATCTGAATTATGCCTTCGTTGAGATCTTTCCTCCAAATGATCTAATCATTCTTGCATCGGCCCCAACCTTTGTTGCAACAACCTGTCCATCTCTCGGATAATATCTTGAAGATTGGAGTTAGTTGCATCTACGTTAACATTATTACTTCCTCCAACAGAGTTTCTCACGGAATTTTGAGACATTATTAGTAACAAAAATAAAAAAATTAAAACCTCACAAACACAAAACCTCACCTATTCCACTCTAAGAAAATGCACTAACACTCGTGTTTCACTCGGGATGGCTTTTACCCTTGATGTGCACTCTTGCCTTTTTCCACTCTTGCTCTCAATCAAGTCCTTTTAAGAACTTCCTCAAGGCTTGCAAATGACATGTAGAATTCGGCTGAAAAAAACAAAACTTGGCGAAAGGAATTTGGAAGGTGGGATAAGAAAAAGTGGCAACAACAAAAAAAAGGTAAATTGTGAGAGTTGGTAAAGATGACAAAATAGTAGCAAAAGAAAAAAATGATGTAAGATTTTTTTAAAGAAGAATAGAGAATACGATGCCCCCTCCCTCTTTAACTTTCTCTAAATTTTTTTCGATTTTTTTTCTTTTCTTTTCTTTTTCTTTTTTTTTCAGAAGAGAGACAACGACTATCTTACTGAATCAACCTTGCTCTGATGCCAATTGATATGAACCCGATAATGTGACCCGAGTCATATAGATGTGCCCGATCGTGATTCTAGTAAGAAATATTCTTTGCTACGCTTTGAACTCTGAGATATCACAAAACATACATGTGAGATGAATATCAATATAATAAAAAATAATAAAGAAAGGAATTGGATAGGTAATTTGGATAGTATGGTGGCTAAGGATGGAGGATGATAATCATGGAAAGGTGTAAATCAAAGAAGGAGTGATGTGAGATGCTAAAGGCGGCGTGGATTTGTAGGGTTGCAAGGTTAGCGAATTGTGACCCGCTAGCTATAACGAGCTGGGAACCAACAATATACTTTGATGGAGTCGATGTGGAGGAGTGTGGAACGTGACCCACAAGCTATAAGAGAGCTTGGAACCAACGCTATATTAAAATGAAATGGATAGAAGACTACAAGCACAACTTGAAGCCGATAAAGTTCTCGCAAGAACAAGATGAAAGCAATCTTTCAAAGATTTATGTTCTCTAAAAAAAAGTCCCTACAAATGAATCTAAGGTGCCTATTTATAGTGTGGCTAGGCACCATATGAAAAGTCACACAAAAGAGAGATGAATGCTCATCTAAATGCTATTGACTACAAATAAATGAAATGTTTCTTTCTTATCCTTTTGATGGATGAATTTTGCTTTAAATTGAGATGAATTTAGCCTTAAATTCGTCCAAAAGGAGTGGTGACTCTTGGGCTGCTTCATTTTGCTTGCAAATGGATAAAAGAGAATGAATGTGGACATAGGATGAATGTAGACATCCCACACATCCAAATCAGCTTGTCTCTTTGAATTCCTTGATGATTTTATCACTTAATTTGATGATTAAATGATATTAAACCAGCCTTCATTGCTTGCCCATTTGTGGAATATGATCAACCTTCAAAAATGACAAATAAAGGCCTTGAATGCATAATTTGAATGCTGATTATTGCATGTCCCTTCTCTTGAACGTGAATGGCCTTCATTGGTTCATACTTTCAACCTTGAATAGGTGAATTATGAAGCTTAAATGCTTTGTTACTCTAAGAAGATGAACAGCCTTGAAAAGATGAAAAGAATTCAGCCTTGAATTGCCTTCAATTGCCTTGTTTGGATGAGTAAAGATGGTCATCAATGACTTGTTTCCAAGTTGAAGTTGAAAAGTCTCTTCTTTAATCCACATGTCACATGAACCTAGACACACACAAAGGATTTATTCAAACTTAAAATAATATATGCATGAAACAATTAAAGAGTTAGTTAATTGAGTGAACTAGTTAAATGAATGAACTAGTTTAATTAAAGAACTAACTTTATTGAATTTAACTAAATGCATGAATGAAGTTTGAAATACTTAAATTCTCATGCAAATGCATGCATGAGCAAGGTAAGGCATTCCTCCCTTATTATTTCTTCTTTCTCACGTTCATGGCTTGTTGTAAACAAGCTTTCTATGGCTGATTGAAACTCCTTGGCCCGTGCACGTGTAATGGGGCCACTTGGGTACTTCTCCGGGTCCTTGTTCTTGATGGTCATATCACATGTGGACCTAGGTTGGGCTTGGTAAACCCACCTAGAGTTGAGATTAGAGTGGTAGCCTAATCTCAAGCTTAGTTTAGGAAACTTTTGGTTGAACTCCTAATTGCTCATTATGCCTCTTGTTATTTGTGTTTGTGGAAATTATGTATATTGTGTTATACATGTTGTTGAGGCATGGTTTGATGCATTGTTATGCATGTGGTTTGGATTGTAAATTGTGCATGATAGTGATCATGGTGAGTACGTGCTAAGCACGAAAGTTGATATGAAATGATGTTGTGAAAGGTTATGGATTGTGTTTAATATTGGCACTAGTATGCTTGGGTACAATGATCGATCATTAGGATGTTTAGTGTGCACACGAGAGTCAAAGTCGCGCGTGGCCTTGGTGGCGTTAAGTCATCAAGGAGGAGTACGGTGATGTAATTTTCCACCGGAAATGTTTATATTAGTCGGTGATGAGTGGAATCCCATCGACGGGGCGTGAGGATGAGTGGAATCCCCTCCGCTAGAACCGGTGATGAGTGTAATCCCACCGAAGGTAATGGTTATGTTGGAAGTGAGTTCCAACGTGTTATCTGCGTATTCGAGTCATAGCTAGGTGCCAATATGAGACTATATATGTGCCAATATGATATGAAATGTGATTCCAATATGAATTGATATATGTTGTTGTTAATACATTGATTTATGTATTTTCGTGTGTTGGGCTTATGAATTGTTGATTATGGCATAGTGTTGATTATATGTTCATGCATCATATATATTTTTGGCTCATGTGGATCGGAGGTAAGAGCATGCATTCTATCTTGGTAGTTGCTCGTGCTTGGACCCTGCATTGTCGAGGTTTGTTTTACGAGCTTACCCTCACTAAGCTTTTATGCTTACGCTCCTTTTTGTTTGACAATGAAGATCGGTAGCTTGTGGGTGGCAAGGGCAAGGAAAGGTCTCCAAGTGTCGCTTTTGGTTAGCTCAAGTATGAACTTTAAATTATAGATTGTAATAGTCAAGCAATGGGATAGGTGTTGTTTATTTGAATGCCTTGATGTATGTTGATTTGGTTTGGCTCTTGGATGCCTTGTTTGAATTGTAAATCTTGCTTATGTTGCATGTCTTGAATGCCTATATGTTTTGTTCCTAAGGCATGAACCTCTAAGTGCTAAGTATGTCCTTTTTATGGTAAATGTATGAATCCTTTAGATGAATGATCCTTATTCATTTTGAATGTCTTGTATGTTGGTATCTTGGTAGTTAAAGGTTGTATGTATGTTGTTTGTGGCTAGGGGAGTCGTAAATCGCATCTAGAGTCGAGTCTTAAGTCGTTTTGCTGTAAATTTGGGTATTGCAGTGCAGGGCGTACCGATACGCCTAAGGGCCGTATCGATACGGTCCTACACTCTGAGACTCAAATTTGGCCTATCGTATCGATACGCGGGGGTGTATCGATACGCCAAATCTTTTCTGGAAATCTGATATTTTGATGAGTTTTTGGCGTATCGATACAGGCTCTAGGTTTATCGGTACGGTCTAATATCGTTGACCGCGAGATGTTGACCGAGGAGGGTGTATCGATACGCCCAAGGGCTGTATCGATACGGTCTTCCTAGTTTGACTTGAGGCAGTTGACTTGGTCAAGGCGTATCGATACCCTCTGTAGGTGTATCGATACGGCCTGCTTAAAAAGGAAAATTGGGTTGTTTTGAAGTGTTGTTTTGGATGGTCGTTGTTTTATTGTTTGTGTTTCCGTTGCCGTGTTTCACATAAGATTTAATAATGCCTATAGACAAGATAAAGATAAAAGAAATTTTATAGGGTTGCTAACCGAGGTTGGACCTTAACGGGTTTCACATCAGTTTTCCCCGTGTAGCCTACTCAGACCGGTCAGCCGACCAGACCGGGATGAGAGGGTTACTTTTGTTTGGTATCAGAGCTTAAGGTTACCGAGACCTTGGGCAGGTAAGTGAGGTAAGTTAAATTCTTGTATTGTAATTGCACGATGTTTGTTTGCCATGTAAGCATGTTGCTTATTTATCGAGTATGCTGTGATGTGTGATTGTTTGATTGTGAATGTATGTTTCTTGAAGCATGTTGAGTAGAGTCTCATTGCTTCTATTACATCGGAAAAAGAGATTTTTAAGTGAGGGAATCATACTTGAGCCACTTGGACCCTTTCCTTTGCTAACCCAGTTTGTATGTAAATTGTTGTTGTTGTTGATTTATTGCTTTTTGGTAAGTTTGAGGCCAAGGAGTGGGTCGTGAATCGGTAAGAGGGAGCTGTGGTTTCTGAAAATGTGGATGATGTTGAGGGAGTTCATCGCTATAGTTAGGGAGGTATGGTTGTACCGGAGTTGAGGTACAATTTGTTTGTTTGAGTCAGTGTGTATGTGGGTTGATTCTTGTTGATAAGGAACGATGAGACCGATTCTGGTATTAGTTGGTAAAAAGAGGTGAAGACCTATGAGTGGGATTCAGAGTGGTATCGATGTTACAATAGATAAGCCCTTGGTACAGTTTTGTGTTTGTTTTCTCCGATTGATTCCGAATCTGTACTTCCGTATATTGTTAGCGAGCATGCAAAGTTTGGATGTGCCGGTGAGGTGTCAGAGGTAGGTATGAGTGCCTTAGTTCTTTTGGCGAGATCAAGGTAGGGGTCTCGTGTGAGTAATCTGAAATTTAGAAATGTTAGTTGGTGATCGTTGGGGTTCGGCCTATGGTTTTAATACAAGACAGTCGGTCAGTATCCGTGAGTGGAAATCAATTTGTGTGATTGGGCCAGTGCGCGTCTGAGTTGTCTTCCAGCAAGAAGGAGAGATGAAGTCGCTTTCGATATAGTTGAGCCGAGAAGGAAGTCTTGAGCTTTAACTCCAGATTGTTTGGTAGTGTGATGTTTTGAGTCGTCGGGACCGATGTTATAGAACAAGTCCAAGCATGATTGTTTGTGTGTGATCAGAATTGAATTTTGAGGTTTCGAGATGCTCTAAGAACGATTTTGAAGAGTTAGGTTATGTTGAAGGACCAGCCTGAAAACAAGAGAACCGAAAGCTATCAGCTGTGTACATGTGAAGTTGCAATTTCTGCAGATTCGTCCTTTTGTGTTAGCATGCAAAGAAATTTGATATACCTGTTGAGATCTTAGACGTAGGGACGCATGTGACTAAACCTTTTGGTGAGATAGTGGTGGTCAGGAAAATGTAAGGAAGATGTTTGTTGATGGTTCAGGGTTACGTGTTTCCAGTAGATGTAAAGTAATTGTCCTTTTACGGTTTCGATGTAACATTTGGCATGGTTTGGCTTGTAGAACACAAAGCTAGGGTATACCTTGAGACAAAGAGAGAGTTGCCTTGAAGTTGCAGATTTCTGTGAGACTGTAGTGGTAGGTGAGGATGTGAACTTCTTATCGAATGTTGATCCAGCTTTAGAGGTTAAAGATTGATTGAGTTTGGTTGACAGGCTTGTCTAGCAAATGTGATGGATTCGATTTTTGAATGAAGATTAGACCGCAGAATGTTAGAATAGTTTGTGTTTTTCCTAAAAGTGTTGGTAAGAATTACCCGGTTTGTCTCTTGATAGGGAAGAAGAGTTTGTTATTGATACCGTCTCTGAGTTTGCTCTTGTTTTGATTGCTCAGTATCCTATGGTTTCCGTAAGAATTGAGAGTGTTGAAGAATCAACTACGAGATTTGTTAGACCTTAGATTCATTAGGCCTAGTACATCATCTTAGAGTATGACAGTACAATTTGTGAAGAAGAAAGATGACAATACGAGGATGTGTTTAGATTTCAGGTAGTTGAAACAAGTGACAGTGAATAATTAGTATCCATTTCTGAGTGTTAGAGAATTGTTGATCAGTTGGGGTGTGCTCCAGTCTTTTCGAAGATTAATTTGAGATCCGATTACTACCAGTTGAAAGTGAGGGAAGTTGATGTACCGAAGACAGCTTTCGGGGCAAGATATGGTCACTTTGAGTTCTGGGTTATGTCGTTTTGTTTGACTAGTATGTTAGCTACTTTTATAGAGATGTTGAGCAAAATACTTCCTGAGCTCCTTGATCAGTTTGTAGTAGTCCTCATAGATGATACATGGGTATACTTACGTGCCGAAGAAGACCATGACAAGCTTTAGAGCTAGTGTTGTAGATACTATTAGAGAATCAGTTGTATGCCAAGTTGAGCAAACGTGAACTCCGAGTCAAGGAAGACGTTCTCCTAGGACATGTAGATCAGCCGAGTGTATTAGAGTAAATCCCAAGTAGGCAGAAGAAGATGTGAGTTGGAAGAAACCGAAGACAGTGACGGGTATCTATAGTTCCTAGGTCTAGCATGGGTACTTTCGGAGAATTGTAAATAGTCTTTCGAAAGTAGCTGCTCCATTGACAGATTGCTACAGAAGAATGTTCAGTTTGTGGGGTTAGATGCGAGACAACGAGCCCTTGATAAACCGAAAGAAACTTTGAAGAGAGCTTCGACCTTGATCCAGCCTATATCAGAGAAAGAATTTGTGAACCATAGTGATGTGTTACATGTAGGGTTAAGTTGTGTGCTTATGCAAGACAGAAGATTTGTGACTTAGTCGTCGAGACAGTAGAAAGTACATGAAAAGAATTATCTGACACGAGACGTAGAGTTAACTGCAGTTGTAATTGCTTCGAAGACTTAGAGACAAAGCATGTATAGTAAGAAATGCACAGTATATACTTATCATCAGAGCTTGACAATATTTGACGACTTAGGAAGGGTTGAAACTTGAACAACATAAGTTGTTAGAATTGCTTGAAGACCGTAATCTCAAGATTGAGTACTATCCGAAGAGAGTCAACGTAGTAACCTATGTTCCGAGTTATATTTGTTGTTAGATTAGTAGTTGAGTTGCGAGCTATGTTTGCTGGATTCAGTTTATCGAATGATAGTGGTTTTGTGGCCGAGTTTCGGGTTAAACCTACATTGAGTCAGAATACTTGAAGAGAAACAGTTGCAAGACAGGTTCTTGGCACCTCACGTACAAGACATAGCATAAGGAAGACCTTCATAATACAGTTTCGAAGATGATAGAGTTTGTATTTTCAGAGACAGAATAGTTGTGCCGAATGACATAGTGTTCTGAGACGTATTGTTTTGGCCGAAGCACACGACAGTTCATTTGTAATGCATCTGAGTAGTATGAAGACGTGTTGTGGGTTGAAGATGAGTACTTCTGGATTGAGTTGATGGATGATATGGTTCAGTATGAGAGTAAGTGTGTAATTTGCCAGCGTGTCAAGGCCGAGCATCAGTTTTCTTCTAGTTTGTTACAGCCGTAGAAGATTCGTAATGAACGTGGGTAGTAGGTTCGAGGGACTTTGTGCCTGGTTCGCCTTTGATTTCCTACGTGAGAGCTTAGCTGAGTAAACGATGATAGTTGCATCGAGTGTGCCCATTTTATACATGTTCACGTTACTTGTACCTTGTGTAAGATGGCGGAGTCGCGCCTTAGCGAGAGTGAGAGTTGCACAGTGTTTTGAAATCGATAGTGGCCGACAGGGATTCGAGATTTCAACTAGATTTTTGAAGACGTCTACATAGTGGTTGGTTACCTGTTGAAGTCAGATGGTCAGTCATAGAAAGTTATCGATCAAGTTTTCAAACGGTGTCGTATGAGTTTGTGAATTGGGCTAGTTCTGTTGTTTATCTGTTGCGGTTACCACCAGGGTTAGAAAGGGGTTCGTGATGTATTCTGTGTATCTACGATTCGAAAGTGTGAGTCAGATTTGTCCCGTGCTATGTTGTTGAAGAGATTGAGTTGAGTTTAAAATTGACATGCATTGAAGAACCCGTTGAGATCTTAGCATCAGATAGCTAATGTTGTGTGGTAAGTCTATCGAGCTGGTTAAAATGTTGTGGTGAGAAGGAAAGAGAAGTTTCATGGCTCTTCCCATCCGATAAATTTCGGGGACGAAATTCTCTTAAGTGGGGGAGAGTTGTAACACCCGGGTTTGGGGGTCAGGTGAAAATAATATTAAATTAAAGTTTCGGGTTTCGGTCTCACAATTTAAAATAATAAAATATTATTTTGGGCTCGAGTTTTCAAACAAATAAATTATGTTGGGCATGTTTTGGTTTTAAAGCCCAATTTCATGGCATTGGGAAATTTAAATGGCTATCCTCATTAATGGCAAAAGGGTAAATAAATGGACTTCTAATTTAAATCCTTCTTTTTATTAAAATATCACTTTTGTCATCTTCTTCACTCATCCATTTTCATTTTCAACGACAATGGAGTTCTCTTTCTCCATTTTTCTATTCCCCCACCATTCTTCTTCATCTTGGGTGATTTTTGAAAGGTAAAACCATATTTGACTTGTCCTTACCTTCCTCTTCATGTTGGTACCATTAGTTTTCATTATTGTTCATTATTTTGAAATTTGAAATTTTGGGGTTTTGTTTAAAAATGAGAACTTTATTGTCTTTAACCTAAGCTTTTGATTATTTGAGGTTAGATAAATTGTTTACAACCTAAAAGGTTCAACATATGTGAATTTTAAAGAGTTTTACAATGATTCCCGAATTTGGGTTTTAATGGGGTTTTTGAAGGGTTTAAAGGTTGGTTTTGGGTGTGTTTGATGTTGGAAATCGTTGGCTGATGGTTATAATATGTTTGGGTAGTGTTTTGAACATGTTTAAGAGTGCTTTGGATGACTACATTGGTGATTTATTATGGGTTTTTGTGGAAGTACGAAAATGAGAATTTGGAGATTGAACTTGGCTTGAATTGTGAGACATTGTAGTGGATTTGTGTGTTGGTGTTAAACTTTGGGTTTGTGGCTGATTTTGAGGTTAATATATTGTTTTTGAATGGTTAGAAGCAAGGGAAATCAATGGGGAAGCTTCGGGCTCGAATCCGGAAACTTGGATGCTTGGTAGGCTAGTCGGCTTGTGCTAATGGAGTGGTCGGTGAGTGGTTATTGTTTTTAAATGGTTTTTTTTAAATGTTGGTTCAAGCATGTGGACCTAGGTTGGGCTTGGTAAACCCACCTAGAGTTAAGATTAGAGTGGTAGCATAATCTCAAGCTTAGTTTAGGAAACTTTTGGTTGAACTCATAATTGCTCATTATGCCTCTTGTTAATTGTGTTTGTGGAAATTATGTATATTGTGTTATACATGTTGTTGAGGCATGGTTTGATGCATTGTTATGCATGTGGTTTGGATTGTAAATTGTGCATGATAGTGATCATGGTGAGTACGTGTTAAGCACGAAAGTTGATATGAAATGATGTTGTGAAAGGTTATGGATTGTGTTTAATATTGACACTAGTATGCTTGGGTACAATGATCGATCATTAGGATGTTTAGTGTGCACATGAGAGTCAAAGTCGCGCGTGGCCTTGGTGGCGTTAAGTCATCAAGGAGGAGTACGGTGATGTAATATTCCACCGGAAATGTTTATATTAGTCGGTGATGAGTGGAATCCCATCGACGGGGCGTGAGGATGAGTGGAATCCCCTCCGCGAGAATCGGTGATGAGTGTAATCCCACTGAAGGTAATGGTTGTGTTGGAAGTGAGTTCCAACATGTTATCCGCGTATTCGAGTCATAGCTAGGTGCCAATATGAGACTATATATGTGCCAATATGATATGAAATGTGATTCCAATATGAATTGATATATGTTGTTGTTAATACATTGATATATGTATTTTTGTGTGTTGGGCTTATGAATTGTTGATTATGGCATAGTGTTGATTATATGTTCATGTATCATATATATTTTTGGCTCATGTGGATCGGAGGTAAGAGCATGCATTCTATCTTGGTAGTTGCTCGTGCTTGGACCCTGCATTGTCGAGGTTTGTTTTACGAGCTTACCCTCACTAAGCTTTTATGCTTACGCTCCTTTTTGTTCGACAATGCAGATCAGTAGCTTGTGGGTGGCAAGGGCAAGGAAAGGTCTCCAAGTGTCACTTTTGGTTAGCTCAAGTATGAACTTTAAATTGTAGATTGTAATAGTCAAGCAATGGGATATGTGTTGTTTATTTGAATGCCTTGATGTTTGTTGATTTGGTTTGGCTCTTGGATGCCTTGTTTGAATTGTAAATCTTGCTTATGTTGCATGTCTTAAATGCCTATATGTTTTGTTCCTAAGGCATGAACCTCTAAGTGCTAAGTATGTCCTTTTTATGGTAAATGTATGAATCCTTTAGAGGCATGATCCTTATTCGTTTTGAATGTCTTGTATGTTGGTATCTTGGTAGTTAAAGGTTGTATGTATGTTGTTTGTGGCTAGAGGAGTCGTAAATCGCATCTAGAGTCGAGTCTTAAGTCGCTTTGCTGCAAATTTGGGTATTTGCAGTACAGGGCGTATTGATACGCCTAAGGGCCGTATCGATACGGTCCTACACTCTGAGACTCAAATTTGGCCTATCGTATCGATACGCGGGGGTGTATCGACACGCCAAATCTTTTCTGGAAATCTGATATTTTGACAAGTTTTTGGCGTATCGATACGGGCTCTAGGTGTATCGGTACGGTCTAATATCGTTGACTGCGAGATGTTGACTGAGGAGGGTGTACCGATACGCCCAAGGGCTGTATCGATACGGTCTTCCTAGTTTGACTTGAGGCAGTTGACTTGGTCAAGGCGTATCGATACCCTCTATAGGTGTATCGATACGACCTGCTTAAAAAGGAAAAATAGGATGTTTTGAAGTGTTGTTTTGGATGGTCGTTGTTTTATTGTTTGTGTTTCCGCTATCGTGTTTCACATAGGATTTAATAATGCCTATAGACAAGATAAAGATAAAAGAAATTTTCTAGGATTGCTAACCGAGGTGGGACCTTAACGGGTTTCACATCGGTTTTCCCCGTGTAGCCTACTCGGACTGGTCAACCGACCAGACCGGGACGAGAGGGTTACAGTCTTGAGTACCTTTAAACATATAATAGTTTACATCAGTCTTTTATTCTATATAACCCTTTTATTGTAACAACTTAATATATATGCATGTTCAGGTTTAAGGTTAGATTCGGAGGCTTTCGGGTTAGAATTTTGGGAAACAGACTTCAAAAACGGACCCAGGACGTCGAAAAACATAAAACTAGAATTTTCGGGAAAAAAATGACTTTTGTTCAAAGTCAACGGTCAACGGGTCCACGGTCAACGCTGAAGCCAACATTGATTGCTGACGTCAACAGTCAGCAGGTCAATCGGGCTGACTCACTGAGTTAACTTCGTCAGACGGGTTGGTCGAAATGGGTCAAATCCGGGTCGGGTTTGATAACTCGGGCTTGGGCTTGTGTGCGACTGGGCTCAGACCGGTTAGCCGATTCAGGCTTTTGGGCTCACCTGAACCGGTCCACTTACCCAACTGATGGAACCTTGCCGGCCGATCACAGGAATTGGTCGTCGGAGACATCTTTGGCACCGATTCTGCCGAAAAACAAAATGCATCAACGCCACAATTCAACAACAACACTTAAACAATCGAAAAGTGGTCGGAATCACACCGATCTTTACCTGAAATGCAAAAAGGGGTGGTCGAAAATACGCAGCTCCGATGAGGGTTCTCTGTGTTTCGGAGAAGCGATTGGCTAGAGGGGTTTTGATTGCACCGACGTAAAGATTTCAACGGTGTATGCGGTGCGACGAACGGTTGATGAGGGCGTTCAGAACTATCAAAAACGAAATGGCACGACCTTGGGCTTTCTTGTCGAACCCTTAAGCTGCTCTCTACGGCGAACGGTGGATAACTAGGGTGAGTGACTCACCGAGTTTTGGTCGCAGGGTGGCAAGGAAGCCAGCGGTGCACGCCACGATGTGGCAGTGACAGAGATCAGAAGGGTGACCGGTGAAGGGAGATGAAAGGTTGGGAGAGATTAGGAGGATGGTTCTGGATAATTTCGATCCGAGGCATTCCTTGGGTAGGTGGAAAGGCAGATCGAGTAATTAATTTTGCTTGGTATACTAGACAAGTAAGACTCAAAAGAAACACGGGGAGACTTAGATAACAAGAGTTACTTAGCTCAGTTTACTGGGTCATTAGCTTTTCTACCCTTAGGTTGTGGGTTCAATTCTCACAATCAACAACTCTAAATATTTTTTTATTCGGGGTGTTACACCACGTGTCATGTTATAATTGGATAACGGTATTTTTTTAACGGTCGTTGACGAAAAAATCTGATTTAAGTTACGGAATAAAACGTCATGCACTAAATTAGCTCGGAAAAAAATGTTAGACACCAAAATGAAAAAAATACATATTAGGCACATTTTTAACTTTTAAACAGGTTTCTTTCAATAATAACATAATTAAAACATGAGAAGATACGGTCAATCTTGCTTGATTTAACATATAATGATATGATAGAAACATTTTTTCCCAAGGTGTGTTGGCCTTTTCCTTTTTAATGAAAATCATGTTTTACACGCACACACAAAAAAATCCCTTTATTTTAATTTTATCTCACTTTGGAGAGTAATCCAAAACAAGATGAATAATAGATTATCATTTTGATAATTTACCTGCTCCTTTTCCATTTTGATATATAAAATATATTAACATATGAGCCATTGACATCATGTTCACAACTTACAAAATTAATAATAATTTTATAATGTAAATTATCATGTTATTAAAAGATTAACTTGATGCTTGTTTGATAATCATTGAAAAATTAATTTATTAAAAAATAACATTTTAAGTTGATAAAATTTTTAATGTGTTTTATATTAAATATTAATTAAACATTTGATAGAATCCTTTAAAAAAACCATAAAAATAAAAAAATCATTTATCAATAGAGAGAATACATTTATGACCATGTTTTTCATTGTTTTTAAAATCAGTTTCTCGAGATCAAAGTATTTTTCATATTAAAAAGTAGTAGAGAATAAGAAAAAAAATAGTTTTTAGAAGCTTTACTTGGCAAAAAAGAGAGAAAATTGGATGGATGGAAAATTGAAGTGATGAAAAAAATGGAATGATAAAAATTTTTTTTTTCTTTTTATCAGTGTGCTTGGTTGAGAGGATAGAAAATTAGAAGGAAAATAAGTTGCTTTCTCCCATTGCTTCGTACTAAGGGTGATAATGAGCCTGACCGGCTCGCGAGCTACTCGGGCTTGGCTCGGTCAAAGCTCGGCTCGAGTGAGCTTGATTCGGGCTCGAGCTCGGCTCAAGACCTTAACAATCCGAACTGAGTCGACCCAAGCTCAGCTAGAAAAGCGTGCGTGCGTGTGATGAAGTTGAAGATGATTCAACACCACTTGAACTAGTCACACGAAAGGAAGCATTGAATGCGGCAACAACTTTTCACAACCTTTTATTGCAGTTGGAGACCTCAACGCCGGAACTTGTGGGTGCAATTAGAAAAGTTAGAGATGAAATTGAATTAGATTTGAATTTTAAAAAGAAACAGATTACAATAGATTCATATTTTAGCATGTTACCAAAGTAGTAATTGTAATATTTATGAATTATTAATTTATAGTTTTGATGGGACCTTTATATTTATAAAGGGGATCTCCAAAAAATTATTATATTATTATCTTATCGAATTTGATAATTTTTTACATTGGCTCAAGTCGGGACCAGAAAAATTTATTATTTAATAGAATTTATTAATTTAAAGAGTATTAATTTATAAAGGTTTTACTGTATATCAATAGCGACAGAGATTTGTTTGTCGTAAAAATATCTCTTTAGATTGAAAGGAAATGTAAAAGAGAGAAACGAGGGAGGAGGGATTGAATATTTTTTAAAAATTAAATAAAATAAAAATATTAGATGAAATTATAAAAATTAATAATATATAGAATAAAAATAAAAAAAAAATTTAAATGTATTTTGATAATCTTATTATTAAAGTATAATAACTTTTCCTTTCTTTCTTCCCTCCCACTGTTTGGCTAACCACGTCATCTATGATACCTTCCAAGTTCTAATAATATTTTTTATGTCATTTTTTTTTCAAAATAAATCACCTATTTCCTACATGTCACTAAATAGTAGATAGTTATTTGAAAATTACACTGAAATGAATGAATGTTATTGGATGGATGGACCATTGATCACATTGTGAGTCGAGTCCATATAATAATTTCTCCACTTTTCCACTCAATCTAAGTAAAACCTAAAAAAACATTTTTGCGACAAGCAAATTTCTGTCGCTTAAGATATATTTCCGTCACCTGATATTTTGGCATCAACCAATGTAGTTTGTACCTTTTCCGATGGACTGAATGGAAATTGCAACGCTAAAGAAAAGTTTTAGCAACAAATATTACATCCCAAAAAAAATTTAACTCTAGAAATACAAAGGAACTTCCAAAAAAAGAGTATTTACCATTCCAAAATTGTGAAGAGAACAATGAGGCATAAATTGACAAGAGTCTTTCATCAACACTACATCAGTATGCAGCCTCCTCAAAATGGTTGCCTAATCATCTCTATGTATTCTTTTCCTGGGCCCCCAAAATAAATGGAGCAAAAAAATAGTACTATATGGATTTCTCATCTTACATAAAACTCAGAATCTCCATCCTCTTTTTCCACCCAGAAAACTTATGGGTGACCGTGCTTAAAAATGCTATTAAGGTCAAAAAAATATACATTACCAAAATTTGCAGATTAGTCTCACTTTGTACACATGTACAGAGGCAACATGCTATTGGTGACCAGGTCTTTGCGTGTTTCGAAATGCCTAAGCAGGCATCTTTTTCCCCTTCCTTCTCCAATGGACATTGGGATTATCAACCGAAAAAAGACGGTATATACATGGGTAATTTATTCTCTAGCACCACCTAAACCCGAACGACTAATGGCCTCCATAGCCTGCTGAACCAAGCGTATAAGTCCGTCCACGTCCTCGAAGCTGAAATCAATCACCTTTCTAACAGAAATAATACACTCCGTGTTTTGTGTTTTTTCCAGGGATGCATTTGCGGCTGTAAAAGCATTTTGGGATTTTCTTGAAGCCTCCATAGCAAAAACTACGTCCTGTGTCTGCAGAACAGGAACATATTAATGGATTTACCCACTTGAACCGCCACCTTATTAGCTTAACATGACATTGACTGATATTCATTTTCCATCGTAAATCAGAGCATGGCAATAAAGAAGGAAAACAAATACACCTATGAAGTCTACAACCAGTAGGTTCAGACTGCAGACATCAACCGACTGCACGGTCGAGACAAACAAGCTTAACTCCCTCCCTTCACCATTCAAGACCCTTCAAGCAATAAAAAATTTGATTTCCAACAGCAGGTCAGGAAAGAACCTAAATCACCAAGTACCCAAGTCGGATAATGCAAATTGTACTGCAGGGGGCAGTGATTAGGCTTATACCCATTAGCCTTTTTGACACCTCTTCATTCAAATTATCATTCTTATTTCCACCAAAATCACATATATCCAAGTCCAACTACCTCATAAGAACTTAAGGGGTTGTCCATAGCAGATAGTGTTCATCTACCTAGGAACATTCTAGGAGCAAAGCATAGCTTATAGACAGTTTTTAATAATTACTGAACTAAATACTCGGTGTAAATCATTACCTAATAAAACATATAAATTAGATGACTTAAATAAAAAAAAAAAGCAGGAGAGAGAAAAGGGAAAAATTGGCAATCTGAATCAACTTACAAAGTCAAGCAGCCGAACAAAACTTGGGCGGTTTCTAGCAACAATGACATGGGTCCCACCAACATGTGAAACTAAACCCTTGGCTAATGGAGCCTTTTCCAAGGTTTGTTGATTATTTAAGTTATTATCAACATCTGATGCAGAAGATGATGGAGATTCACCTGGAAGAAGCCATCCAAAAAAAAAACTAAGGTTGCATCTTAATCCAAAGAAAAAATAGTACGTGTTTTGTTTTTTGAGAAAAAAATAGTATCTGTAGGATAGTACGTGTAAGTATGGGAATATATTATGTATCTTGTACTTATGGAAAGTTAACTTTTAGTAGGATATCTTTAGAGATTATATATGGGGTGGTATCTTGTAAATTTACAATAGAATATTTAGTTACCTAGAATATTAAGTCAGTCTTTGTATATATTCCTACTCTTCCTATGAATAAAATTAAGAGAGAATTTCCTACAATTCTACATGGTATCAGTTTAGGTCGATCCTTTCCTTTTATTCCTTTTTCCTTCTTCGATCGATTTTCTTTCTTCTCGATGGACCAAGAAAACTCAGAAGTTAGTTCTCCAACCATCACTCGTTCTTCTGATTCCACTTTGTCCGATACCTCTCTTTCCCCAATCACATCCTATAAACTCAATGGCAACAACTACCTTCCTTGGTCTCAATCAGTTAGGCTATATATTACTGGAAGAAGAAAAGCTTCCTATCTCTCAGACTCAGAATCTATTCCTGCTACGTCTGATCCTGCCTACTCCAATTGGTTGAAAACACTATGATTATGTCTTGGTTGATTAACTCCATGGTCCCTGAGATTGGAGAAAATTTTATGCTCTACAAAACTGCAGCTGAGATCTGGAGTGCAGCCCGCGATACCTACTCTAGTGTTGATAACACATGTGAACTGTTTGGCGTTGAGAATCAGATCAAGGATCTCAGACAAGGAGAGATGAATGTTGCTCAGTACTTTGGAGTTCTCACTAAGTGCTGGCAACAACCCAATCTATATGAAGCAAATGAATGGAGATGCAATGATGATATCAGTTTCTACAACAAGCTTAAGAATCAAAGAAGGCTCTTTCAGTTTCTGTCTAGTTTGAATGGAGAATTTGATAGTACCGGGGGAAGAACCTTGGCTACTAAGCCTCTTCCACTGGTTCGGGAGGCCTTTTCAGAAGTTAGGAGGGAGGAAAGCAGGCGATCCTTAATGGTGCCACCAGCGGTTCAAGCAGATGCTTCTGCTCTTCTTACACATTCCACCTTTGGAAGTGTGCAGAAAAAGGGAAGACCTTGGTGTACCCACTGCAAAAAGGCTGGTCATGTGTTGGAGACATGTTGGAAGCTGCATGGGAAACCAGCAGATTGGAAACCCTCTCCATCCAGATTTCAAAAGGCAGACAATCTTGTTTCTACTGAGACTTCGACCAGCAGCTTTAGCAAACAGCAAATTGAGGAACTCCAACAACTCTTTAGTCGCCTCTCATCTACCCCTCCATCAACAGCCTTGATAACCACTGAAGGTAAAATTTCCTCCTTGCAACCTGTCCATTCCTTCCAGTGGATAGTCGATTCTGGTGCCTCTGACCATATGACAGGGAATCCAAAGCTCTTTCAGTCTTTCTACAGCAACAATCCTCCTTGCTCCATTAAGATTGCTGATGGTTCCCTCTCTAAAGTACTAGGAAGAGGTTCAGTTTGAATCAGTGACAAAATAGTTCTTCCTAGGGGTGATAACGAGCCGAGCTGAGCCCGAGCCTGGCCAGGCTCGACTCGAGCTCGAGGCTCGCCGGGCTCGAATTTTAGGCTCGAGCTCGGCTCGAAAACAATACTATTGGGCTCAGCTCGGGCTCGAAGCTCGTAAAGCTCGGTTTGGGCTCGTCAGGCTCGGCTCGAAATGAAAAATTTTGCTATAGTTTTTTTATATAAAAGATTCGTTAAAAATCTTTTTCATAACCAACACTAAAACGAAATTCAATGACCGAAAAGGGGAAAAAAGTGCCAAAAATTAGATTAATCCAAATAATCAATAAATATTCTTATAATACAAACACATAATTAAAGAAAATACAGAATCAAACAACCAACTAAAGAAAGAAAATACAAACACATAATTTATTTTAGTGCATATGTAGATTCGGAGCCTGTTCACGAGCTTTTCGAGTCAAGCCTGGATAGGCTCGGCTCGGCTTGTTAAGGTTTCGAGCCGAGCCCGAGTAGCTCGCGAGCCGGTTAGGTTCATTATCACCCCTAGTTCTTCCTAATGTTCTCTATGTCCCTAGTCTGACTTGCAATTTGTTATCTGTCAGTGCATTGGTTAAAGATGTTAACTGTGATGTTAATTTTGGAGTTGCTGGTTGTGTTTTTCAGGAACAGAGCTCGAAAGTGGTGACTGGCAATGCTAGGTTGTGTAATGGACTCTATATCCTTGATGCTTTACCCGTTTCCAGTTCTTCTTGCTCCAGTGGCCTTCATACCTTTGTTTTATCTTCTAGTTTACTTTCCAATAATGTGCTGATGTGGCATTTTAGATTGAGACATCCCAATTTCCATTATCTCAAAAAGTTGTTTCCCAAGCTATTTATCAATAAAAATCCTTCTTCTTTTTACATGTGATGTGTGTCAAATGGCTAAAACATACTCGACATACTTATGTTTCTTAACCCTTTAAACCTACTTCACCCTTTCTGACTATACATAGTGACATTTGGGGCCCTTCTAAGGTCAAGAGTCTTTCCGGATCTAGATGGTTTGTGTCCTTCATAGATGATTACTCTAGGACCACTTGGACATTCTTAATGAAAGAGAAATATGACATTGCACACATCTTTAAGACTTTTTATGCAATGGTCCAGACTCAATTTGCTACCCTAATTAAAATTGTAAGGAGTGATAATGGGAGTGAGTATCTTAGCAAGTCTTTTGGGTATTTTTTTAGGGGAAAAAGGCATTTTTCATCTTACTTCTTGTGTCAACACACCTCAACAAAATGGTGTCGCTAAAAGAAAAAATAGACATCTTCTAGAAGTCACTCGGTCTCTCTTATTTTCTGCTAATGCTCCTAAGTATCTTTGGGGGGATGCACTTCTTACAGCAACCTATCTCATCAATAGAATGCCCAACAAAACTCTAGGGTTTAAGGTTCCTTCACAAATCCTTCAGCAACATTTTCCTCACTTTAAACCTTTTTTCTCTGACCTTCCTCTTCGAGTTTTTGGATGCACAGCCTTTGTTCATGTGCACAGCCAACATAGAGGTAAACTTGATCCTAGGTCCTTAAGATGCGTCTTTCTAGGGTACTCATCAACATAGGGTACTCTCCCACTACTAGGAAAACTGTCAGAGATCCGAGATATGTTTCCTTGTTATTTGTTTCCTTAATTAAGAGATTTGTAAATATTTTATTTAATTAGGATCCCTTGCTCTAAGGGTTTGTATTCTATTGCTAAAATTAGTTCCTTACCTAGTTTAGAAGTTACCTAAGATAGGCCCTAGGTTTGTGTATTTATTTGTAACCTTTTCTCTGTTGAAACTAATAAGAAATTAAGTCTTTTCGACATCGTATCAGAGCCACTCTTTTCTTAGGCCTTACTGTTCTTGTTGGACAGTATTTTTTACCCTTTTTTTCTCTTGAGAGAATATGGTCGATACGACTGATTCAAGCAGTACTGAAACTGCTCAAGTAGACACTATGAGTGAAGGAAGTCACTCTAATTCGACGAGTGATTTACAAAACATACAAGCCCCCTATAGATTGAATGGTAAAAATTACCGTAAGTGGTCTCAATTGGTGCAAACTTCCCTCAAAGGAAGGGGTAAACTCAGTCACCTTCTTGGAACTGGCCCTAAGGAAGGAGATCCCAGATTTGAGGCTTGGGATGAACAAGATTCATTAGTCATGACTTGGTTGTGGAATTCAATGGTGCCCGAAATCAGTGACACTTGCATGTTCCTTAGTACAGCAAGGGAAATATGGGAGGCTGTGAAACACACTTATTCAAAAGTTAGAGATGCTGCCCAGATTTATGAAATCAAGAGCAAGATTTCAGCCACCAAACAAGGAAACAAATCCATTACGGAATATTCTAATCTGCTGCAGAATCTCTGGCAGGAAATGGACCACTACCAATGCATTCAGATGAAATGCAGCGAGGATGCAGCAACTCTAAAGAGGTTTGTCGAAAAAGAGAATTTATGATTTCCTTGCTGGACTAAATATTGAATTCGATGAAGTGAGAGTTCAGATTTTGGGGAAGGAAGATCTGCCTTCATTAAATGAGGTTATTGCTACTATTCGTGCTGAAGAAGGAAGAAGAGGAGTGATGATGGTTGGAAATATTCAAGTTGAGAGCTCAGCCTTGGTTACCAAAATTGTTCCTGAGGGTCTGGAAAATATTGAAGACAGACCAGAAATGAAAAGGGCAGTGAACAAGGACTCCTTATGGTGTACTTACTGCAAAAAGCCTCGTCACACCAAAGAGAAATGCTGGAGGCTACATGGGAAGCCTCCATCAACAAATAGAAATTTTACAGAAAGAGGAGGCCCAACAAGGGGACAGAACAGGGCTTTTGCAACCAGACAAGTGACTAAAGAATCAGATGAACAATCTGTTGAGTTCAACCGAGAAGAAGTGGAAAAATTGAAAAGTCTTCTGGAATAATTAGAGAAACCATCCTCTACAGGTACATGCAATCTAGTCTTCTCAGGTATATCCTCTTCCTCTTCTCAGAATTCTAATGCCTTGAAAGCATCCACTCACATACCTACCCAAAACTCCTGGGTAATAGACTCAGGAGCTACTGATCATATGACCAATTCCTCTCTAAATTTCATCACCTATAAACCCTGTCCTAGCAACAAGAAAATTACAGTTGCAGATGGTACTATGGTAACAGTTGCTGGTCAAGGAGATATTGCTATTAGTGAAACTCTTCTACTTAAAAATGTTTTACATGTGCCCAAGCTGTTTACTAGTCTTGTCTCTATACCGAAGCTTGTTAAAGATACTAATTGCAATGTTCTGTTTTACCCAACACATTGTATTTTTCAGGAGCAAGAAACGAAGAGGATGATTGGGCGTGCTAGGGAAATAAAAGGCCTATACTACCTTGAGGTTCTTGGTGGACCAGCTAGTGTTTTGAATACTCAATCTTTGTCTTTTTTGTCCAATTCTACAGCCAATAAAGACCAGATATGGCTACATCACTTTCGCCTTGGTCATCCACCTTTTAGACTTTTGAAAACCATGTTTCCTTCTTTATGTAAAACAATAAATTTAGATGAATTTCATTGTGAAATTTGTGAGCTTGCAAAACATAAACGTGCCTCTTTTCCAGCAAGTAATAAAAGAACTAGCCATCCTTTTAATCTTATTCACAGTGATGTTTGGGGGCCCTCTACCATTCCTAACATAACTGGGGCTAGGTGGTTTGTATCTTTTATAGATGATTGCAGTAGGGTTACTTGGATTTATCTTCTGAAACAAAAGTCAGATGTTGCCTCTACCTTTAAAACTTTCTATACCATGATTAAGACTCAATTTGGGGCTGAAATTAAGAAAGTCAGATCTGACAATGCTAGAGATTACTTTAATCAATTCTTGTCACCTTATTTCCTAGACAAAGGTATTATACATGAGTCATCTTGTGTACATACTCCCCAACAGAATGGGGTAGCAGAAAGAAAGAATGGACACCTCCTTGCTATGACTAGAGCACTTTTGTTTCAAAACAATGTTCCTAAAAAATATTGGGGGGAAGCTGCCTTAACTGCTACTTCACTGATAAACAGAATGCCTTCTCAAACCCTTTCATCCCAAAGTCCTCTTCAAATCCTTGTCAAATTCTTTCCCAACTTCAATCCATCCCTTCATCTACAACCAAGGGTATTCGGGTGTGTTGCTTTTGTTCACATCCACTCTCCAAACCGAGGTAAACTTGACCCAAGGGCTGTGAAATGTATATTCATTGGCTATTCCTCCTCTCAAAAAGGCTACAAATGTTATCACCCACCTACCAAAAAATTTTATACCTCTGCTGATGTTACTTTTGTTGGAAAGGAGAGTTATTTTACTATTCCTTATCTTCAGGGGGAGATATCTTTTAGGGAAGATAAGGAAGCGGACGACCTTTTTTTACTTCAGCCCCTTCCTACAAATATACATTCTAGTCAGTCATCTATTCCTACTACAGAAATACATCCAAGACAGCCACCTATTCCTACTCCATCTTCTCCTCACACTCCTCAAACAGCCATTAACATATCACAGCCCAATATTCAAGACACTACTTGTCCCCTGAAGACCTATTCAAGAAGGAAGGCGCCTATGCAGATTCAATCATCCCCTTCTCCTGCTCCTACTCCTATTCCTATACAATTTGAGGTACATTCTGAAACTTCTTCTGAACATAATGATAATGACAGTGCTATATCTGATTCTGAACATGGTAACACTGTTTCTAATTTTGAATTTCCCATTGCCATTAGAAAAGGAAAAAGAACCTGCACCACTAAACATCCCTCCTATTTGTTTATGACCTACAAAAACCTTTCACCAAGTCACAGAGCATTCCTTACTAGCCTAAATGATATCACTATTCCTAAAACAGCTTTAGAGGTATTAGAAAATGAGAACTGGAAAATGGCTATGAAGGAAGAAATGGATGCACTAGAAAAAACAAAACTTGGGACTTAGTGAGATTGCCAGAAGGGAAGAAAACAGTAGGATGCAGGTGGGTTTTTACTGTAAAATACAAGTCAGATGGCACTTTGGAAAGGTACAAAGCAAGATTGGTGGCAAAAGGGTACTCTCAAACCTATGGGATTGACTATCTTGAAACATTTGCACCTGTTGCAAAGATGAACACAGTAAGGGTCCTACTTTCCTTATCAGCTATCCAAGGATGGAATCTACAGCAATTTGACATAAAAAATGCCTTCTTACATGGAGACCTTGAAGAAGAAGTGTACATGGATATTCCACCTGGATTTGCTTCGAATACTACTGGACAGAATGTTTGTAGATTGAGGAAAGCTCTATATGGACTAAAACAGTCCCCAAGAGCTTGGTTTGGGAGATTTACCAAGGTAATGCTGGGACAAGGCTTCAAACAGAGCCAAGGCGATCATACTCTGTTTGTGAAACACTTTCTTCAAGGGGAGTAACTATATTGTTGGTGTATGTAGATGATATCATTGTTACAGGTAATGATTCAGAAGGAATTGATGATTTGAAAAAATGCCTGGTAAAAGAGTTTGAAGTGAAAGAACTTGGCAGATTGAAATACTTTCTTGGTATTGAGGTGGCACACTCACAGCAAGGGATTTTTATATCTCAACAGAAGTATACCTTGGATTTGTTGAAGGAAACTGGAAAAATGGGATGTAAACCAGCAACAACACCCATAGAAATCAATCACAAGCTTGGAGACTCAAAGGAGGATGATATGGCAGTTGACAAAAATTCATTTCAGAGACTGGTAGGAAGACTCATCTATTTGTCACATACCAGACCTGATATAGCATATGATGTTGGGGTTGTGAGTCAATTCATGCATAACCCTAAGGAATATCATCTAAGGGCTGTAGTTCAAATTTTGCAATACTTGAAGGGTACACCAGGCAAAAGGATTATGTTTAAAAGAGGGGAGAAATTAACTCTGGAAGCATACACAGATGCAGACTATGCAGGATCAATAGTTGATAGAAGATCAACCTCAGGCTACTGCACCTTTTTTGGAGGAAACTTGGTTACTTGGAGAAGTAAAAAACAGAATGTGGTAGCTAGATCCAGTGCAGAAGCTGAATTTCGAGCCATGGCACTGGGAATTTGTGAGTTGTTATGGCTGAAAATTATTTTAGAAGACCTAAAGGTGAAATTGGATGGACCAATGAAGCTATACTGTGATAACAAGTCTGCAATCAACATAGCTCATAATCCAGTTCAACATGACAGAACAAAGCATGTTGAAGTGGATAGACATTTCATAAAAGAGAAACTTGATAGTGGTTTAATTTGTACTCCCTATGTAACCACTGGAAATCAAGTTGCAGACATACTTACCAAGGGACTACCTAGTAAAGACTTTCAGAAGTTAGTAGGCAAGTTGAGAATGGAGGACATCCATGCACCAGCTTGAGGAGGAGTGTCAGAGATCCGAGATATGTTTCCTTGTTATTTGTTTCCTTAATTAAGAGATTTGTAAATATTTTATTTGATTAGGATCCCTTGCTCTAAGGGTTTGTATTCTATTGCTAAAATTAGTTCCTTACCTAGTTTAGAAGTTACCTAAGATAGGCCCTAGGTTTGTGTATTTATTTGTAACCTTTTCTCTGTTGAAACTAATAAGAAATTAAGTCTTTTCGACAAAAACCTATGTCTCTTTTGATGTTACCTTTTTCGAACACCAACCTTATTTTGACAGGACTGCTATTCAGGGGAGACTTACAGGGAATTTCAGTCCTTGTGTGATCTACAATCTTTTCCTATCTTGCCTATCCTTGATGGTGAAACCACTAGTACTCCAACACAATCTTCACAACAGCCTGGTCCCTCGAATGAAGTTGTTGTTGTTGTCCCTAATAATCCAGTAGATACACCTTCCCCACAACAGCCTAGTCCTTCAAAAAATTCCAGCCCTCATACAACACCTCCTCCAACTCTTAAAGCTATATCACATTTATCCCCAAATTCTTTTACTCCTCAAACAGTAGACAAACAACTCAGTGTTTATACCATAAAGAAAAGAACTCCCTGAGGCTATTATTCAAGCTAATACTTGCCAAGAGCTAGTTTTGAGCCCTGCTACTGTTGAAACAGGAGATAATGGTATTACTCAAGACTCTACTACAGTTGGTTTAGATGATTTTCCCAATGCTATTAGAAAGGGAGTAAAGAAATGCACTGCTCATCCTATTAACAGATTTGTGGCCTATGGAAAACTGTTATCTGGTTTTAAAGCCTTTACAGCTAGTCTTGACAGTGTACAAATTCCCAAGACAGTAGAAGAAGCTCTCGAAAGTCCTGAGTGGAGGAAGGCAGTAGAAGAGGAGATCAAAGCACTGCGAAAGAACAATACTTGGAGCCTAACTAATCTACCAGAAGGGAAGAGAGTTGTTGGGTGCAAATGGGTGTTTACAGTGAAGTATCACTAAGATGGAAGTGTTGACAGATACAAGGCAAGGCTTGTAGCTAAGGGATTTACTCAATCTTACGGAGTTGACTATCAAGAAACCTTTGCACCAGTGGCCAAGTTAAATACCATCAGAGTATTGCTTTCAGTTGTTGTTAATAAAGACTGGAAATTGCACCAATTGGACATTAAGAATGCATTTCTTAATGGAAACCTTGAGGAGGACGTATACATGGAGATTCCACCAGGTTTGAAGGAAAGATCAACAAAGAGGACAATATGCAAGTTAAATAAATCCTTATATGGATTAAAGCAATCCCCTAGAGCTTGGTTTGATCGATTTGCTAGGGCTATGGTTCAGAATGGATTCCAACAAAGTCAGGCAGACCATACCTTATTCAAAAAGGTAGCACCAAATGGTAGGATAACCCTTCTAATAATTTATGTTGATGATATAATTATTATTGGGGATTTTGTGGAAGAGAGAGAAACTGAAGACTGCTCTCGCAAAGGAGTGCGAAACAAAGGTCTAATGAAGGGTTAGTCATTAACCAGAGGAAATACATTTTGGATTTACTGACAGAAGCCAGAATGCTCGAGTGTAGGCCAGCTAAGACTCCAATGGAACCAGGATTGAATTTCAGTAAAGATGGAATGCGAAATCCTGTGAACAAAGAGTCCTATCAAAGGCTGGTAGGAAAACTAATTTATTTATCACTTACTCGACCTGACCTCGCATACGCAATGAGTATAGTAAGTCAACATATGAGTGATACTCGAGAAGAGCATATGGAGGCAATAAACATGATTATAAGGTACTTAAAATTTACACCAGGATCTAGGCTTACTTTCAGGAAAAGTCAAGACAGAACAGTTAAAATCTACACAGACTCAAGCTGGGCAGGTGAATTGATAGAAAGAAGATCTGTAAGTGGCTATTGTACATTTGTATGGGGTAACTTAGTCACTTGGAGAAGCAAAAAATAAGCAGTGATATCTAGAAGCAGTGCAAAAGCAGAGTTTAGAGCCATGGCTCTTGGTATATGTGAGGGAATATGGATTAAAAAGCTCATTACTGAACTAGAACTGAATGAAAAAGCAGAGTTTGAAGTTCACAGTGACAGTTAATCAGCAATGAGCATAGCAATGAATCCAGTTCAGCATGACAGAACGAAAAATATTGAAATAGATTGACATTTTATCTATGAAAAAGTCAACAGTGGGACTGTGAAGCTTAACTAGATTCCTACCACGAGTCAAATTGCTAATGTTTTCACCAAGGCACTTCCAAGAGTGAACTTTGATGGTTTTTATTCCAAACTGGGTGTATACAACATATACACACCAGTTTGAGGGGGAGGTGTAGGATAGTACGTGTAAGTATGGGAATATATTATGTATCTTGTACTTATGGAAAGTTAACTTTTAGTAGGATATCTTTAGAGATTATATCTAGGGTGGTATCTTGTAAATTTACTATGGAATATTTAGTTACCTAGAATACTAAGTCAGTCTTTGTATATATTCCTACTCTTCCTATGAATAAAATTAAGAGAGAGTTTCCTACAATTCTACAGTATCTATTACAGTGTATTTTATGTTAGACCCACTAAAGCATGATATGCAACAAGAATTAGAGCTCTAGCCCCATCAGGGAATATCCACACGCCACAAGCTTCAATGGGACCTAAGCCAACAACATGCACTGCTGACTGCCCTTAAATATAAAACCAAAGCCCTGGCGGTCCTCCACCGGGGGAGAGAGAGAACCACGTTCATGATGTAGTTTACTTTCTGAAGTTATACAATTAGGTGAATCTTCTAATTAAACTGATAAGACATGGCATTCTCTAGAAGATGAGACAAACAATTATTGCCTATGATTCAAACATTAAAAGTAGATATTATCGAGTGGAACCAGATGTGCAATCAATCACACAGAGAAAAACAAGCCTGGCTAACCTTGAGGAAGCATCTGTAGAGTTGCTTGCAACTCATTCCGGTCACGGCAGCTAGTAGAATTTTTGCAGTAAACAACCCTCGTGTATGCTACTTCCATGCATTTATAGGCCAAAGCAGCAGCAGCCATTTCTCCACTTTTTTCAAATTCTTGGGCACACATACTAGAAACTTGAAAAGTCAGCATTGAGCAAGATATAGGAATCTATAAACATTCCTAATGTAAATATGAACAAACAAATCTAATGAAGTTCACGAAACAACTGTTTCCTATCACTTCTGAAGCATTTACATACTCGCAAAGTTTTAAGGCAGTGCTATAAACTTGCATTTGGTTTGTGTCGCCATGTCTACCACTCTCACTATTGCTAGTCTCTAGACGGGCAGCAACGCCAAGAAACTTGAGAGCAGCTTTGAAGTAAATCTCATTGCTTTCAAAAACAAAACCAGAACTCTGAAAGAAGACAATGAAATGGTAGTAAACAGTTAGAATATGAAAAACCTTATTAAATAACTTTTAGAAAGTGACATACCCATGTCAGAAAATACCCGGAAAACAAACCTTAAGATGATCAGCATAATTTCTAAGCTTCTCAGCATCATTCAAGGAATTATTTGCTGTCTGGTTGGAGGAATTTACTCTTACTGGACTGTGAGCCATACACAGGTCAGGTATGTGCTTCTCTGAACTGTGGTTAGATCCATTCTTGCTGCCAGCTTTTCCAGGCTGTTTTATAGCCTTAGACAAATCAACATTACCAGAGCCATTAACCGGAAACCTGTCAGAAACAACTCCCTGTCCAGCTTCGGGTGCTGTTTGATGGCCCTTTATTTCTTGCTGATTTTTTACTTCACAATGCAAGGATGGTTTTGAGATTCTACTGCTTGTCTCCACTTGTATTACTTTAGTTTGACCATCAATATCCTGGATCAGGTTTTTCTCAGGGGCAGTCTTCCCCTTTGTGCTGCATGCAGCAGCAGATTTTGCATCAACATCATACTTTTTATTTGATCGGGCTTCCTTTCTACTGTCGCTTGACCAATGTCCTGAAGGGTCTCTCCTTTCAACATTCTTCTCACCCTTGCTAGGTTTTGGCAAATTGAGTTTGCAATCAGAAACTGTTTCTTGAAGACATCCATGACCCTTGGGCCCGACATCTGAGTGATACTTCATGTTCTTTCTAGAACACAAATCTTCCCGTTGATCTGCTGGATCATTAACCTTCATCTTATGAGCAGAACTTCCACTGTTCCTTGTCTGTGAACCCTTGTCAGATTTCTGAGAAAATGCGTTGACCTCGCATTCCCTGTTCACTCTATCCTCACCATGGGGCCATTCTAGAGCATGCTGCCCATTTTCTGAAAAACGAGTATCACCATTGCACAAATGGCTATTCCCCAATCTAGAAGGTTTAGTTTTAATGCTGATTTTGCAAATAGAATATCTATCCTGACAATCCGCGGTAGAAGATTTATGTGATTTAGGATTAAAGTCACCTGACACTTTCTCTTTCATTTCTGGAACTGATTGAACAAGCTCAACAGTACCTTTTCCATCCCAACATCTTCCAGAATTGCCACTTGGGGGAATGCCAGTATTTACAGCAGCATCCTTCTCCGAATGCTCCCCTTTGGTTGATGCAAGCTTTTCTGGATATGAGGTCCTCATGGGAGATGAAGAAACCGACTCGGCTGGTGAACCCCTTGCTTCTTCAAAATTTACTCTTGTTTTATAAGAACCCGAAACCTTTGAAGAGCTAGACATTGCTGCCTTCGAAATTTGTCCAGTTTCAGAATCCCTTCTCAATGAATCGAGCCCATCCAAAGATTTTTGGGAAGAGGACTTTTTCTTGTGTTTTCTAAGTTGCTGGTTCCTATCAATGCTTCTGACTTCTTCAGTGCCACCATCCAAATGATCCATGCTTTTCCTGTTTGATGTGCCATCACCATCATTTCTAAGGGACTGCTTCCCCTCAATCTTTGAAACTCGTGATTTCTTTTCATTCCTAAATCCACTCTCACTACTTTCTTCCTTCATATATAACTTGTGCCCGTTTTGATTGTCCTCCTGGTCCTCCAATTTCCTTTTCTTCACAGGAGCCATTTCATCACTTCTTTTCACATCTAATGACATGCCATCTGATGAGGCTTGAGATTTATCCACAACTTTCTTGACAGAAACCACCGATCTTTCTTTCAAATCATGCCTTACATCCCCAGAATTAGAGCACCTGTTATAATTCTGCATACTTTTTCCATTTGTCTGAGTTGGCAAGCCAATGCTTGTATTAAGGCCCACTGTTCTGATGTCCAAGTTAGAACTCTGATGTTTATCAGTAGTGTATACAACTTCTGTTTTGGCTTTCTTTGATCCTTCATTCATATACAGACCAGACTCCCTCTTGTTTTTCATCTTTGCTTGCATAGTCACTCCTACAATCAAACAAATGCCCAAGAAATAAACTAGTTTCTCAATATAAAAGTTTGACTGATAGTAAAATTTAGGCTCTCAAGTGGATTAAACCTGAAACTGGATTCTTTTCACTTTGCTGAAAGCTAGTTTTCTTTGTGAGATTTGATTCAACGGGAACCTGGGTCATGTTCTTTAAGCTCCTACTTTTCAAAGATTCCTGCTGCTGGTTCTTTTTAGAGTTTGACATCTGACTCAGGCCACCGCTACCTGCTGCTTTGCGCACCTCCTTTGTGCCATGGTTCTTGCCTTGCATTGATGGTATCTGAGAATTGAAACTAGAGCTTTTTTTATCAAGATGCTGAACATGAGCTGACAAGGTTCCATTTGCATGATTTTGTGGGTTATTTTGATTCTCAGCAACCGGGATCTGGTACAATGCATTGAGAGCTTTTGTTGTGGCATCCTCACTAATGTCACACCGGTTCATTCCAGGCCTATACAACAATTTCAACAACAAAAATCAGCAAAAGCAAAATTACAAGCATACGTTTACGGTTCACAGAAATACACAACACATCTATGAATGCACCCATCATTCACCAGGTGTTTCTACTTATTTGCTTGTCAAAAAGCATCAGGTGCACTAGCAGATAAATGCACATAGGGTGTACTCAAATAAAAGGAAAAGCATATGCAACGAAAACGTTATTTCATACTCATCTAATGAACTTACAGCCAATTAAGCATGCTACACAACCACTTCTCAGGGAGTTGTTCAGGTCTAGTATCAAAAGGCAAAAGTCGCCACTTGTGACAACGATCACACTGAACCCAGTTTTCTTCTATGACAACAGGAGCAGCTGCTGCCGATGCTGTTGTCTGCGAGGCAAGTGTCATATCAGTGAGGTGAGGAGCCACAGCTGGAGCATCCATTTCCACCAGCTGGTTATCAACTGTTCTATCACTAAATATTTCTTTTGACTTGTCCAAATAGCCATTCTGCTCCCTCTCAAAATCCATTGGACCAGAACCATTTGGCCTATTGTGAACAAGCCTTGTTGATGGATCCCTTTTGTCACGTTTTTGTTTGAAATTGGTGTCCGATGCATCTCTATGATTATCTGGGACCTTATCCTTCAGCAACTTCAACTTATGCATCTTACTTTTACTTGAAGAAAAATTCTGACTAGAACTGGTGGTATCTTTAGGTGTTGCACCCGCATCGAGTCTCAAACTTTCTTTCATTGTATCAACAATTTGTCCGGTATTTTTGCTACCTTTTGACTTCTTCTTGCCCACAAACAAGGTGTTGTCCATTTCAGAGGGAATATTTATTTCATTCTGAACATGAAATGTAGCTACCTGATCAAACCTAGCTTTTGAATCTTCCTTACGCTTTAAAGGGGGAGTATTTTGGTTGCATTTACTGCCACCGTATTCCCCAAGGTCAAGTGAAGCGTTCTTACCAGAACTTACTACACTCTGTTCCCGAACCTTTTCAACTGAACTGCGCTGAATATCCCATTTTTTCTTCTTGCCCCTAGATCTACTCCTTCCGGATATTGACTCCAAAGAATCCTTCTTTGATGAGTCAGAGGAAAATAATCCACCTCTTGATCCATCCTGATTGGCCTCCGCAGAAAGATCACATACCCTAGGCATGGCCTCCATAGAGTCAACAACATTCACTGAATTAGATAGAGCTGTGTGTTTCAAGTCATTGGCCAGCAACTCCTTCCCTCCTGCAATCTCGTTTTCGGACTTCTTTCTAATTAGCAACTTCTTATCATTCTCAACCGTCACACAATTCCCATGCTTTGATTCCAGCACCCTTTTGCTTTTCCCAATTAAAAATTTTGTTTTCTTCTCACTGGGGTCTTTTCCATTATCTAAAATAGACTCATCTCTAAACCCATAAGAATTTTCATGACATCCCTTAAGCATGGGGGTAGTTGTACTATCTCTAGAAGGTTCTTCCTTCTCCTTTCCTAATAAGCATAGCAGGCTGTCATTAAGAGGAGATATGAGTACACCACCAGGGACATGGTAGGAAGTCATAACCTGTATAAAGGCATAAAATATTAACACATCCTTCTTAGTTCAAAAGCAAACATAGTAACAACCAAGAGAACCTATACCTGAAGAATTTTAGTAGGTGATTCATTTGTAGTTCCTGGAGAAGCCGTCACTGTTCCTCCACTTTCCTCAGGACTGTTCCCCAACGACGAAGATGGAGAATCATCAAGCCCAAGACCGCTATAGATTGCAGAGTTCTTTTGAACTTTGGTATCAGATCCCACCTTAAGTCGGACCTTCAGTGTCTTCTGGTCAGTGGGAATCTCTGCTCTGTTAAAACTCCCATCCTTTAAGGCAGGCTTCGCAGCAACATGATTAAAAGACAAATGAGAATCATGTTTAGCTGCAATAATGCCACTTGGGCGGGGAGCAGTCCCAGGTCTCGCATTTAGGGGTGCACTTGGAGGAGCTTTCAAATTCTGGAATGCAACCTGTTTCATATCAGAATCCACAGCAACCAAGTAAACAAGAATTTCAGATGCTGTCTAGGCAAAAGCTAAGTACATCATCTTCCAAAGAAATGATCAAATATAGAACGGATATTGATCATATACCTCCATGGATAAATTGTTTGTAGACCTTGGTGTGCTGGAGTTCCCCTGTGGTGTCTTTGGATGTGATAATCTTGAAGGAGAGCGTTCATAGGTAGGTAAAAATGAGCCATACCCACCAAATTTTGCCCCTGTTAAGAAATTTTATTGTTCATCATCAACTTCAAACATCAACTTTGCAATAGTATTTCAAGTTTGTAAAACAGTGATCAAACACTTACCCAAGTTTTCTGCAGAAACACCACCTTCAAAATCTTTTTGAAAATGCCCCAAAACGTTTTTAATCTTCTCATCCTTTAAGAAATGAAATCTGACATTACTAATGGAATAGCACAGAGAATGTTGAAAACAGTATGTTAAAGCTGATATATATTGAATTATAACGGGCATAAGTACTAGTATGAAGTATCGTCTCAAAGTCCAATCTTTTCAGAAAATATTGCCTTAATATTGCAAATATGAATTAGATCGAATAAATTACGAGAATTAATAAAGTTAAATCACATCTTGCATTCAAACAAAAAATATCATCCACATAAATAAAATTCTGAATGTGGAGGAAGTTTCAAAGATAATCCAGGCAAAGAAATTTCTATCATGCATCAAATTGTTGCTGAGAAACTGGACAACATTTTTACACTATCCCATTGCATAACTGTGGATTGTAACCGTGTAATTAGAGTTTATTCCTAAGTCAGTAACTAGTAGTTTAGATTTGCTAGAAGTCTTATTTAAATTAGAGATAAGTCTTACTTAAATTAGAGATAAAATGATAGTTTTAGTTATACTGAAACACTATATCAGCCTATTTAAAGGCTCACTCTGTATACATTTATGAATGAGAAAATACAGAGAAACACATTGTTCTCTGTTGAAAACACCTTGGTCTTGGCTGGAAATACATATTTTCAACAATAACCAACTATAAAACTGGACAAAGACACAAAATGGGACATTAAAACATATTCTTCTAGTACTATTACATTGCTAGTGACGAAAAATTAACCTTGCTAAACTAAGCATTTAACTACAAAAAACACTTGTCTATTGAGTCTGCAAAGAACATAATAACCTCATCCTCAAAAGTTGACTTCAACTGTTCAACACTTCGGTAAAATAATGATCACGCATGACGCACCACAAAACTTAAAGCCTAGTGGGATTCTAGTTCATATAAGGTGGCATAACTTATTCTAGTTAGCAGTTCTAAGCCCTTTATGTCTAATAAACCGAAATTAATCATAATTTCAAATTAACCATCCCCTCCAAAAACGCTTAATAGAACTGCATTGCCTACAAAGTAGCATAAGAAGCTTATATATTGACCAGATTCAATCAAAATGGGTACAAGAAGCCAACTATTATTATCATCTCAGAGCCGATTCTTTTGAGGGGCTCAATAATAACATATGAAACTAATTATAGCTTAATATTGCAAACGTGAATTAGATCAAATAAATTAAGAGAACGGGCATAGTTAAGAGCACAAAACAACTTTTTAGTGCCAACACATTGCATAACAAAATACAAAACTGAAGACACAAAATGGGGCTTTAAACCATAGTTACCCGGAACGCAATACGATACGAAACGGGAAACGAAAACGGAAACGTGGAACGTTAATTTACCGAATCCGGTACGATGAGATGATAAACAGAACTTATTATACTAATAAATATAATAATAATAATAATATAACAATAAACAAAAAATATTATATATATATAACCTGCTTGAAACATGCTTAATTATATATAAATAAAATAAATTGAAGATTGGGTTAATAAATTATATTAAGTAGGTGTATGTAGTAAACAAGCCCAATTTATATATAAATAAATTAGGGTAAATAGGTGTTTATACAGGCCCAATTCATATATTAATAAACAAGTTTTTCATATTTTGTTTGTAACTAGGGTTTTTTTCCAGCCGCTTTGGCTTCTCATTAGTCAAAATGGCTTCTTCTTTTTTACGCCATTTTGGCTTCTCTCTTTCCTTTGATGCCGCCATTCCGTTCTCAGGTGAATGTGGTAGAAAAAGAGGCGGTCTGATGGCCTATTGCCGGTAGGCGGTAACCCACCTTTCTTCGAGGCACGTTCCGAGTCGCATTCGGTGCGCCGTACCGCGCCGTTTCGTTTTCCGTTTGGGATCGAAGTTCCGGGAACGCAGTCCGGTGGGACGTTTGGCGTTCCTGGTAACTATGCTTTAAACCATATTCTTATGGTTGTGCTATTAAATTCCTAGTGGTGATAGGTGAAAATGAACCTAGCTTAACCCAGCATTTATCTACGAAAGCTCGTCAAAATAACACTTTTGTCTACTAAGTTTGCAAAGAACAGAATAATCACATCCTCACAAGGCGACTTCAATACATAGGTGAATCAATGGTAATACACCACAAAACTTAAAGCCTAGTAGGATAGTAAATCATATAAAGAAGCACAACTTATTTTAGCTGGTAATTAAGCATAATTACGCATCATTTCAAATTAATCATTCCTTCCATCAAAGCTTAATGGAAATTTCATTGCCTTCAAAGTGGCATAAGAGGCTTATGAATTGACCGGATAAAATCACAATGGGATATAATCATCTCAAAGTCCATTCTTTTGAGCTCAATAATAACATATGAAACTAGTTACGGCTCAACATTACAAAGCTGAATCAGCTCAAATAAATTAAGAGAACTGATAAAGTTAATCACATCGCACATTAAACAAACACTATCATCAGCATAACATATTCAAAATGTTGAAGAATTTCAAAGATCATCCACTCAAAGAACTTTTAACATGCACCAAACTGTTGCAGAGAAACAGGACGACATTTTTAATATCATCGCACCATAACTACAAAACTGAAGAAAGACAAAAAATGGGGCTTTAAAATATATTCTTCTAGTTCTCTTTCATTCCTACCCATAGAAAATTAACCTACCAAAACCAAGTTGTTACCTACAAAAGTATTTAAAAGTAACACTTTTGTCTACAAAATTTGCAAAAGAACTGAATGATCTCATCCTCTAAAGTCGACTTCAACACTTAGGTGAATCCATGGTCAAACACCACAAACTTAAAGCTTCATAAGATTCTAATTCATATAAAGAGGCACAACAAATTTATTTAGTAATTAAGCCTCATTTCAAACTAACCATACTAATGGAAACTCCATTGCCTACAAAGTAGCATAAGAGGCTTATGTATTGACTAGATACAATTACAATGGGCTATTATCATCTCGAAGTCCATTCTTTTGAGCTCAATAATAACATATGAAAATAATTACAGCTCAATATTACAAAGTTGAATCAGCTCAAATAAATTAAGAGAACTCATAAGTTTATATCACACATTAAACAAACACTATCATTAACATAACACATTCAAAATGTTGAAGAATTTCAAAGATCATCCGCTTGAACTTTTATCATGCACCAAACTGTTGCAGAGAAACAGGACAGCATTTTTAATACCATCACATCCCATAACTACAAAACTGAACAAAGACACAAAATGGGGCTTTAAAATATATTCTCCTAGTTCTCTTTCATTCCTACCGATGGAAAATTAACCAACCAAAACCAAGCTGTTACCTACAAAAATATTTAAAGATAACACTTTTCTCTACTAAATTTGCAATGAACTGAATGATCACATCCTCTAAAGTCGACTTCAACACTTAGGTGAATCCATGGTCAAACACCACAAACTTAAAGATTTGTAGGATTCTAATTCATAACAAGAGCCAGAAGTTATTCTCGTTAGCAATTAGTTAATGCCCCCTTTATGTCTAATAAACCCAAAATTAAGCATAACTTCAAACTAATCATTCCCTGCAATAAAGCTTGATAGAACAGCATTGCCTACAAAGTGGCATAAATGCTTAACCAAACTTAAACTTCAGCATAATTCCAATCAAAAAACCCAAATTGCATCAACTAAAGCATAATGTCAAGTTTTAAACATAAAAACGGATGTAAAATCTATAGAATTTTCATTTAAAAAATAACAAAAATTGAACCCTTACAAGGTAAGAGAAAGCTGTATCGGGGTTAATGTTGTCGTCATCATCTCTGTAATAGCACGCTTCTCCTTCTTCAGGCTCAGAATTTTCATCCATCTCCAAACCCACCCGCAAAAACCCTAATCCCTAACCCACCAAAACCTTTAGCCCCTCACCCCTCATTCCCGAAAATCCAACATCACCAAAATTTAAAAAAAAAACAATGAAATATATTCTAAAACTAAAAACCCACAACGAAAATCTCTGAAAACCGCCTTAAATCCTACCAAATTAAGGGGGAAAGTAAATAAACAAAGCCGTTTTTAATAAATCAAATTGATAAAAATGTTGGATTATTGTTTCATTTTCTTCTTTTTATAAACTCACTATCAGGGATATAGATGATCAGATGATGAAGATTGAAATCGATCGAAGAGTACCGAAGAATTGACTCGTTCCGCGTCACGGTGCCGAGTTCTCTTATTTTTTCCCCCCTCTTTTGGGGTTCCAGAAATTTGTTTACACTTTTTCTTCTGAACAAAACTGCAGAGACAAAGAACTGTTGTGGTTCTTGTGGGTCTCCTTTTTGGGTTTCTATTTTTTATACATACATATGTTAATTAATTTTATTTTTTAAGGAATTTATTTATTCTATTTCAAATATATATAAAAAACCTTAATGGTTAAATATGTGCCCAAATTATATTTGTGACTATTATTTTGTGCCTAAACTAATTTAAATAAGTGTCTAAAATTTTATTTCAGTCATTTTAGGTACCTGACGGTTAACTAATGTTATTTTTTTTATTAAAACTATATATATATATATATATTATTTATTTTCTAATTTAATTTGTTTTTTAACTTAACTTTTTATAAAAAAAAAGGGAAAACTACCCAAATCATCACTCAACTTTGGTCATTAGACCTATTTTCATCACTCAACTTTAAAAACGCTCATTTTCATCACTCAACTTTCAACTTTGTGATGTTTTCATCATTCCACCGTTAACTCAGTTAACACCACACTGACATGGCTTATTTTAATAATTTTTTATGCCATGTTGGATTAATAAAATATTTTCTTATGCCATGTTGGATTAATAAAATATTTTCTTGTGCCATGTTGGATTAATAAAATAAATAAATAAAACATTTGGGGTACTTAAAGGGGGAAAACACGTGAAATCCTTTCTAACCCTAAATTTACAACACTTGAAGAAAAAAGGGGAAAACTACCGAACCGATGGGCAAGTCTGAGAAGCCGGTTGAAGTTGAAGACATGGAGTCATCTGAAGGGAATGAAATTCCGATCTGCTGGTGTGACAAGCCATCGACGTTGAAGAGTTCTTGGATAAACAACAATCCAGGAAGGCGATTTTTTGGGTGTAGTAACTATGGTAAAAAATTTCGCAAATCTTGTGGTTTTTTCCAGTGGTATGATCCACCGATGAATCCACGCATGAAAGTTCTTATTAATGGTCTCCTAAAGAAGATCAGAACTAATGAGAGGAGAAGAAGAAATGAGAGGATTGCTTGGATTCTTGCTTTAATATGTATTGCTTTAGTGAGTTATTTATTTCATAACTGTTAGGGATGATTAAGAAGCTGAAAATTGTGTTAGGGATGATTAAGAAGCTGAAAATTGTGTTAGTGATGATTTCGAAGCTGAAAATTGTGTTAATGTATGTTGGAGTTTGTTGTAATGGAATGTTATTCAATGAAAAAAATGTTTGTTGTTAATTATGCCCAAGTGTTATGCTCAAGTGATCATTTAAGATGTTTGTTGTTCTTATGCTCAATTGAAACTGTTATTCAATGAAAAGTGTTTGTTGTTAATTATGCCCAAATGTTTGTTGTTAAGTATGCCCAAGTGTTATGCTCAAGTGATCATTTAAGCTGAAAAAAATGTTATTCAATGAAAAGTGTTATGCTCAATTGAAACAAATTATGTCCAAGTGTGATGATTTAAGATGTTTTCAACCAATCATTGTTCATAAGCTAATCCAAGAATTAAAAACTGTTTGACTAAAGGTAAAAACTGTAAATTCAGTTTCCATTAATATTATCCCAAATGGGAGAGGCTACAAATGTTGAACAATGACATTTTGACAATAATGATCATATCACTGTTTTTTGTCAATTTTGTCACTAAAGGTGTACAAAAGATGAACAAAATACCACAAAAGGTATACAAAATGATGAACAAAAGACTAGCCTAGAACAGTTTCCACAAGGCTATTTGTGCCTCTTTGATAAAATAACTAAACAGTCTCAAAATGACATCCATAAGTCTCCTTTCAAGTAGACTTCTGCCTGTTAGACACATTTTCTTGTGTTTGAGATCCTTGAACACTGCTCTGCTGTGATGGCATCCATCTTACAGTCATTACTGGTCCCATTGTTCTTTGACTCCCTTGTTCATGATGTTGGTTGTTAGTAGGCTGAGTAGAAGTTACTGAATTGGAACATGTTGGTCTCCTAACCTGCATTGATAGATAAGAATTAATTAGAATTTTAGGTTTAAAAACAAATGATATTAATGAAGTTAACCAAACTTACAGGTAGTTTGGAAGGTCTAGCACTTCCAGTAGGCATCCTTGATGTTGAAGCCACCCTTGCATGACCAGTAGGCATAGTTGAAGCCACCCTTGCATGAGCAGTAGGCATTGGTTCAGAGGCCACCCTTGCATTTCTTCTTGGAGCCATCCTTGCACTCCTTGCATTGCCACCAACTTGTCCCCTACAAGATCTTTTGTTGTGGCCTTTACTTCCACATTTTGAACAAGTCATATGGACTCCAAGCTTACTCATTTTTCCAGTTTTTTTGACTTGCTCATCAGGCTCTTTTCTTCTTTTTGTTTGAGGCCTGCCAACAGGCCTTCGAATTACAGGGGGTAGGAGTGGTTCATCTGTCTGATGATGAACCCATTGTTTTGGACCTCGAACTGGTTTAACCATATGAGAATAGATTTCCAGTTGAGTGTCCTTTCTGTAGCAAGAATTGACAAAGTCTTCTGGTCTAGCTCCAATATGCAAAATTACAGATGCAACATGTATACAAAGAATCCCTACAAGATAGAATGGCATTTTAAAATCACTTAAGAATCACTAAAACAGACCATTTTATAAACAGTCCACATATTATATATATCCAAGCAAAACATCACATTTTATAAACAGTCCACATGTTATATATATCCAAGCAAAACACCACATTTTATAAACAGTCCACATGTTATAAACAGACCACAAATAGAGTTTGTCCTATATAAAACTACCACAAACAGACCACACAAATAACCCTAAACCAAGCAAACACTTAAGAATCACAAAACTTCCACACAAATAATACAGAATGGCAGAAACTACCAAAATTTGCAAAAACTTTGCAGTCCACTACATTATCTAAACCAAAACTATGAAAAATATACCTGTAAGGTCCCATTTTCTGCAACTGCATGTTTGAGCTTCTAAGTCTACAGCATGTTGATCTTCAAATCCTGCAGAAACCTCCCACCTTTGTCCACCTGCATTCCTAGGCCAACACCTGTCAGCATTGATCAAAAAATCAATTAATTTTTGGAAAGTTGAAATAATAATTATTTAAAGTAAATAAATAATCAAAACTAAAATAATTAATTAAAGTTCAAAATGCCTTATAGACTGTTCAATAATCTTCTCAAGCTTTTTTTGAATTTTTGGACAAAGTGTCCCAATTATTTTTTCAGCAGCTTCCTTCTTAGATGCAATTCTTGTCATGATTTTGCATCTGATCATCTCCATCATAGTGAGTATTGGCTTGTCCCTTGATTCCAAAATCATCTGTCAATAAATATGTTAGGTTAGTAAACTTATTTAAAGCAAATTTCAATTTAAACAAGTTAGGTTAGTAAACATATTTACCTTATTAAAGCTCTCACACAAGTTATTTAAGAGCATGTCAGACTTGCAGTTAGTTGAGAAATGAGCCTTTGACCAATTCTTAGGGTCTTTAGCCACCAACCAGTTGAATGCAGGTTCTGACATGGCCTTCAGTTCATTCATTGCATCAGTCCACTCTTTCATGTATGTTGCCCTTGCTGCCTTCCATAAAGCATCTTTTAATGTCTTGCCTTGGTTTTGACTTTGCAGCTTGAAATTGTTGTACAAATGTCTCACACAAGTTCGACTGCTGGAATTAGGAAACAACTCTAAAATTGAATCTATTAGACCCTGTAAAAAACAATAAAATATCAGTCAAACACTATAATACAATGAAGAAAAATATCTAAAATAAAAAAGTAAATTATTTACCTTTTGCTTGTCTGACATGAATGTATAATGGAAAGAGTTTGTGAGCCCCAAGTCAGTCTCTAAAATCTGTAAAAACCAAGTCCAGGACTCTCTATGTTCACTCTCAACTACAGCATAAGCCAAAGGATAGATGCAGTCATTTGCATCTATTCCAATTGCTGCCAGAAGCCATCCTTGGTAATAGCCTTTTAAAAAACATCCATCTAAGCAAATCAGTGGCCTACATCCAGCCCTAAATCCATCTTTACAAGCTTCTAGACATACATACATTCTGACAAACAACCTATTATCTAAATGAAGTATGGTTGTTGTCCCAGGATTTGTTCCTCTCAATTCTCCAAGGTAATCATAGATTCTTGCATATTGTTCTTCTTGATTCCCAAGAATCATCTCCAAGGCCAGTTTTTTTGCCCTAATACATTTAGACCTTTCAACTACAAGCATGTGGTCTTTCATCACATCATGTTTTAGGGACTTGGCAGAATAGTTTGGGTCAACTCTGAATTTCTCTAAGTACTCTGTAGCCAACCACCTAAAAGTACAGTTCCTATTCTTTGCATCTCTAACACATTTATGCTCTCCAATATATGTCTTAATCTGCCATGTACTGTTAGTCTTATCTTTAGGGTGCATTTTAGATGCCCAAACCATCCATGGGCACCCATCCTTGCACACAGCTTGCACTCTTGCAGTGTCATTAACCTTTAGCCTTAAATTAAACCTATTTTCACTGCATATTGTTTTAAAGCTGCTTTGAAAATTTTCTGATCAGAAAACAATAAACCTTTTCTAAACTTGGGATTTTTCATGTCTAAAGTACTGTCAAACTCAGGGAACCTTTTCTTTTCAGTTTCTGTTTCAGAATCAGATGGACTGTGCAGTGATTCAGTTTCATCCTCACTATCATCACTATCTTCAGTTGAACCTGCCCTAAATCCAGGTATATCCCTCCCAACACCAACATTTTCCTCACAAACTAAATCATCATCAACTAAATCATTTTTACTATCTTCAAAGGGGCTGTCAAATTGCTCACTCTCAGAACCAACATAGTCAGTATCTTCATCATCCTCACTATCAGAAAAATCAAGCCTCCTAACAGTATTTTTAACAGTTTCAGCATCAGTAGGTATATTTGTTTCTACATTCCTAACAGTGTCCACATGTTCAAAAATTCCAGCATCATTAACAGTGTCCACATGTTCAGAAATTCCAGCATCATTAACATTGTTCAAATGTTCAAAAATTTCAGCATCATTAACAGTTTCAGAATCAGGCATGTGTTCCTCTACTATTTCTTGTAAGTAAACATATGCATACTTGTTCCTAGGCATACTAGCAAGCATAGATAACATATCAGAATCAGTTTTCAATGCATTGACACTTAAAACACCACCTGGTGATTGCCAAAAAATTTCCAGTGGCCTATCATATCCTAACTCCTTAACCATGTCATAAACCTCAAGCATAGACATAGAGTCAATGTGACACATATCAAAGAAAGATATCTTTTTACCAGTATATGTCACAGTAGGATGATTTACAATAAATCCCCCATGATGAAAAGCTATAGTACAATGCTCTGATGTTTGACCTGTAAAAAATAAACAAATATATATTAGGATGATTTAATTTCGAACACTGCACTAACAGCTTTTTACTTTAACAATATGGGGTTCATTATTGTAATAGTTAATGGTCCCCAACTAACACATTAACTGATAAAAAACACTTATCCCCACTGGTCCCCCACCAACATATAAAAACCCCACTGGTCCCCCACCAACATATAAAAAACACATGAACCTATTTAGTATACATATATCCACTAACATGTGCACAATTTGGGATAAAAAAAACACATACATTTTTGTCATATTCTACTCGTCCCCCACCAACATATAAAAACATTAAAAAAAACACATTCCCATATCCCCACATGTTTCCTATATCCCCACAATACACATTCACAGAATAGGAATATGATATATATATATATATGTATACAAGCAGCCCTATTATTCAAAGACATTACCCAATTTTCAAAACTGCATTACTGCATTATCGAGACATGTTGGTCTACATTACCAAAACTGATCAAGACTTAGTTCATTATTCTCATTTCTATCTTTAGAAGACACTCCTGCCAATCAATACAAAAACACCTAATATACAAGCTTTAATCGAAACAAATTTTACTCATCAAAACAAAAACACCTAATTATTATCACCCCTATTTCGAACTGCCTGAAATCACAACAAATTTGCCAAACCCTAAACTCATCAGTACCCACTAAACAATTTTACTTTATTCAATAAACTCTAAATTTACAAGCTTTAATCGAAAAGATAAAAAAACTTACTATATGACATGCTTTTCATACCCCTCGCACGCAATACACGACAATCCATTACTCCGATTTACAGCCACGTTGTTGAATCAGTAGTTCCCTCAACTACGATTTTCAAATTATCACTCGCACCCAAATGTTCCCCAAATCTCTAACACAATATCAAGCCCTAATTTTCTCAACGTTCAGAAAAAAAATCGCAGAGAACAACTTTGATTTTCAAAAGTTCAGACTAATGGGGAATAGGAACGGTTTAATTTTGGTTAATCGGTATGATTAACCCAATGTTCAAAACACTGTCGTTTTAACCCAATCTTCAAAACACTGTCGTTTTGTTCATTTTCTTTTAAATGACGTGTAATTTTATAAGCCATGTCATAACGGTGTTAACTGAGTTAACGGTGAAATGATGAAAATATCACAAAGTTGAAAGTTGAGTGATGAAAATGGGCGTTTTTAAAGTTGAGTGATGAAAATAGGTCTAATGACCAAAGTTGAGTGATGATTTGGGTAGTTTTCCCTAAAAAAATCCTAAATTTCCTAAAATGATCCCAAATTCGAAATCCCTAACTTCCCCAGCCGATTCCGCCATCTCCGCTCACCCATATATGTCGTCGGACCACTACGACCTTTCCCCCAACTACCCATCATCGGTAACTGACGGTAGGTGCGCCGATCGGCTTCCTAACGTCGAAGGAAGCCAAACTCGCAAAAAGAAAGTCGGTCGGCACACCTACCATTGATTAACAGTGATGGGTGGTTGGGAAAAATGGTCCTAGTGGTCTAGCAGCGGTAGTGGTGGTATCCGGCGAGGCATTCAACGACAATATTGACGATAATTTGGAGATTTTGGGTTAGGGATTTAGGATTATTTTGTAAAAATTTAAAATTGTTAATTTTTTAAAAAAATAAAAATTATTTAAAAATTAATTAAAAGAAATTAAGATCAAGTATCGGCGGATGTTCTAGCAATGGCTTGGGAGATTTGAACTCAGCATAATCCAAAGGTTCAATCGACATACCTGGCCTGGTAAGCACATCATTGGATTGTTCAATCTCTACGTTACCTTCTTCCTCAGCTTCTTGCATGGCCTTGTAGAAGTCAGATTGCTCTGCAACGCTAAGCACATTGCTACAACATATCTTTAAAAGACTTTCTTTAACTAGGGCTTCTTCATCTTGCACAAGTTGGCATTCTTCATAGTCATCAGCATGCTTGAGAGTGCTGAAGACATTAAGTGTGATCTTTTGGTCATTCATCTTCATAATAAATTCACCATTCTCACAATCGATCACAATACGCCCGGTAGCAAGGAATGATCCTCCAAGGATGATGGGAACATTCTCATCAGCTTCACAATCAAGGAAGTTAAAATCTGCTGGGAAGAAGAACCTATCTACCTTAACTAAGACATCTTCAATTTTACCCTCGGGTCGAATTTGAAAACGATCGACTGATTGAAGGATCACCAATGAAAGCTTAGCTTTTCCCATACCTAGTCTTGCAAACACAAATTTTGGCATCAAGTTGACACTTGCACCGAGATCACATAAGGCACAACCAGAGTAGTTATGGCCTATGGAGCATGGAATGGTAAAAATGTAGGGTCCTTCATCTTGGGTGGTAAATTGCTTAGCACAACCACACATTCGCCTGCAGTAGCAACAGTTTCAACTTCACCCGCCATCATTTTCTTGTTCATGATCTTTTTTGAAAACTTCACATATATTGGTATTTGATCAATGGCTTTAAAGAATGAGACATTGATGTGCAACTGTTTGAGCACATCCAGAAACTTCTAAAATTGAACATCTTTTTTCTGAGCCTTCAATCGTTGTGGAAACGGAGGTGGTGGTATGGGCTCATCGTGTGGTTTACTGGATGCAGTAACATCCTTGGCTTTGTCATCCTTGCCATCATTAGCAAGGTTTCTCATTGTATCATGCACAAGAGTTGTATATTTAGATGCATGGGCATCGGTGGATGACTTGCTTGGAGTGGAATCAATAAGGGAACCTCCCCCAAACTTGTCATCTTTCGTCAATTGAGTGTTACTAGGAAATGTGATGGCATTGCATTGCTCTGCGCTGAAAGCTTTAGTAACTTCAGTATCACTAGGTAAATAGTCTTGTGGCCGCATCTTCAAGACTTAGGCAATCTGCCCAACCTATGTTTCCAAGGACCGTAAGGAAGCGATGTGGTTTTGCATGATCGATTGTTGATTTTGTAACATAGTGTCATGCGTTGTGAGCATGTCACTATGATTCTTTAAATGCGTTGACTGATCCTGCATAATAACTCGGGCAGTTTCCATAAAATTTTGATAAGTAGAATCAAAAGAATTAGAATTGGAGTTAGAAGCTCTCTGGTTCTGCCTCTGAGTCTTTTGTTGGAATCCAGGAGGTTCTGTTGTGGCATTCTATTACGCTCCTGAATTACTTGTATTCTCCTGCGCCAAAATTTGGATGTTGCTGCCACCTTGGGTTGTAGGTATTCGAGTAGGGATTGTTGTTGTGGTTGGCGTCCCTACGGAGCATCCAGATTCTTGTTGCTGGGAGCATTCATGTGACTGGTGTTCCAATCACAATGCTCACATGTATATTGGATTTGTAACCCCCTAAACCCAGCCCAGAAGAAATGGGTCGAATCTAGAAAGTATCGTTTGAAAACTTAGCCCTCAAGTTATAAGTCTTAAATTTAAATACTTTAAAATACAATATTATTATCAAAAGTAAATAAACTCAATAACATATTATTTATTATAAAACGTAGTCGTATAACATTGTTCAGATAATTTGATTAAAGATCTAAAAATAACTTAATAAATGCATGCATTTGATAAAACCCAAATTATAAACAGTCCCAAAATCCATATTACATAAATATTCCAAATAATATTAAAATAGTAATCCGAAGTAAACAAAAGAGTTCATACTGATTAATAAAATATCTGGAAAAAAATATGAGATACTCCAAGTACCGAGTCGCCTAAAGAGTCTGAGCATCTGAGAGAGAAACTAAGGGAGTGTAAGCTAAAGAGCTTATTGTGTCTCTAAAGTGCAAACAAACACAAAATCAAAACATTATTTTATTTTCCGATAAAGTTTCTCAAAAACACATAAAATCTGATAAATCAAAATCATAATGATGTGATGTCCGATGCATGACTCAATACCCGAATATCTGATATTATACAGAGTGGAGGTTGCCCTCGCCAGAGTTGAGGTTTCCCTCTCCAGAGTGGAGGTTGCCCTCGCCAGAGTGGAGGTTTCCCTCTCTAGAGTGGAGGTTGCCCTCACTTTTTCCGAACACATTTCCGATCCCATGAGTCGTGATATGATTTGTAAAATCATAAATTCGAAAGTGTCATATTTTTCGAAAATCATATGCTTGATTTAAAAACACATTTCATTATGCTATGCATGATGTTTCAAATTATTATCAAACCACAATAAGATAATAAATCAAGAAAATATGTAAAACAATATTTATTTGTTTAAAACACCCCAAGAAACGCACATTTAGCAAAAAAATAGCTCTAATCTCGAGAAGGGCGAGCCTCACGCACGGATCTCACTGAATCAAGACCTACGAGGTATGAATTCTATATTAGCATTTATTACTAACACTAAGCCACCGACTAAAACACTAAGAAATGAACTGAAGATATACTCACTTGAAGATCTCGAAGAACGTGCCTGATCGGTTAGAACAACTTGAGGTAACTCAATGGCCTGAGAGGCGACACCTGAACATGAGAATATTTTGAATCAGATTCCATAAAACTTAACTCTTTTGATATTAAGTACAAGATAATTGTAAATAGCAAAACAGAGCTTTCATGTTTGAATTTGACAAAAACGGGTAGCGAATTCAAACTCAAAACGTTGAAAAAGGCCAAGATGAAGGTTCTTTGAAAAAGTCAACTTTGGTCAAAGGTCAAATCAACTATGGTCAAATTCAAAGTCAACTTTGTCAGTTAAAGGTCAATTGGTCAACTACTGGTCAAACAGTTAAGGTCCAATTCGGTCAACGATCAAACGGTCTGGTCAAAAGTCAACAACTGGTTCATGGTCAAAACCAGGTTTGGTCCAGTTCACGGTATGGTTCTGATCACAAGTTTAGTTCGGTCCAACACATAGGTTCGATTCAACCATCGGTTCTCATCCAGTTTGGGTCACATACTAGTTTGGGCTTAAATGAAACTAACAATGGCAGATGGCTCCACGGTTTTGGCCACACACATATGAATTGGGTTCAATCAAACCTATACACTCATCACACACAGCCCAACTCTCCTTAGTCCTTTCATCACAATGAGACTAGGGTTTCCAACACCCAAAATAGTGGTCGCACTATTGCAAGAACAACGACGACGCGACTTGCCAGAGACGATGCGACAACAGCAGTACTTCTCCGATAAGGATGGTAGAACCAAGTGGCGGCAACGGTGGCTCATTGCGGTGCACAAGACGATAACCACGACCACAACATGAAAAGAAATCCAAAATCAAAAGCACAAGCCATAACTCAAAATTTAGCAAGCCCAACTCTATTGATCTGTTTACTACAACAAATTAGGGTTCATGGAACCCTTGACGGCGCGGCTACTCGACGAGGCAAGGTAGCGGCAACGACTCAACAACATAGCGGTGACACGACAATGAACCGACGAAGACAACAACAACAATAAAAAACCAAAAATTAAACAATAACTTAGAAACATTAATTTAACCAAAAACATGGGTTCAAAACTTACCCACACTTACCCAAACCAAATGAACAAAGGAGAAGGGCGGAGAGGATGGCGACGCAACCGAAGGGTAAGATGAAAACCGAATGGTTTCTTTCAGATTCCAAGCAAACGACGTGAAACAGTGTTGAACGGACGGGTGGGTTTTGCTTGGGATGAGATGGGGAACCGAATGGTGGTACCAGATCGAAAATGAACGACACTAGGCCAATGGCCGGAGCACGATCGGAGCAAAAAGGAGAGGGGGCGAGTTGTCGAGAGAGTTGGCGAAAGGTGCGGCTGCCGCAAACTCAAAATTGCTTAACCACATTTTTGAAGCTGAATAAAGGAATTAAATACCCAAATTAATGGGTAAATCACACCTTAGGTCACCAAGCATTCTAGGGTTTATGAAACGTCACCAAAACTTTACTCACATTACAAAACGACCCCAAATTTATGTATTAAGCCACAAAATTCTAATTTTGTTCAATTTAACCCCTTAATAAAATTAGGATTTCAAAATTAAAATTCCTAAATTATTAGGGTTTTAAAATATGAATTTTCACAGTAGTGATTTTTTGAATAAGGGGAAATTTAGGGTGTTACAAGATTACCTTAGCCTCTCGTGTGTTGGATATCGGTTGCATGTTCTTGAGCATGTTTGTAATGGTGGAGAGTTGAATCGCCATAGTCTGAGAATCGTCCAACTGGACTGTACCAGAAGATTTAAGGCCATTCTTGAATATCCCCCTTGGGAACTGTTAGTCGTTATTGGCTATCTGGTCGAGTATTTTGAAAGCCTCTTCAGGATCTTTGTTAAGCAAAATTCCATTGGCTGAAGAGTCAATCATCATCCTTGTAGGTGCATTGACGCCATTATAGAACATCATTATTTGTAGCCAGTCATGAAATCCAAGAATCGAGCACTTGCGTAGCATGTCTTTGTATATGTCACATCATTCATACAAAGATTCATCATCTCATTACGTGAATGCAATGATCTTGCTTCGCTTCTGATTGTGCACTTTCGGTGGATCATATCTGTGTAAAAAGTTCCTGAACAAGTCATCCCAGGATGTACTAGATCCTGAGAAACTAGTCTTCAACCATGCTCTAGCTCGATCTCGCAAAGAGTAATAAAATAGTTTAGTTGCAACACATTACCAGGAACTCCCAGTTATTTAAAGCAACCACAAACTTCCAGGAAAGCTTGAATGTGTTCTCGAGCATCCTCTCTTGCTGATCCTCCAAATTTTCCAATGGATTTGAGCATGTTGAACATAATAAGCTTCAACTCGAAGTGAGTTATCCCTAGATTAGGCACAACGATTGATGGGTTAAGGTTGTTGATAACATGCTCCATGGTATCTCTAATGGGTCTTCTAGGTCTAGCAGGTGGCAGAGCCTCCTGTCTTGCATGTCCTCTATTCTGGGTTGCATTATTAACAATTTCTTGTGCATCTAACAGTGGTACCTCTTTGTTACATTTTCTTAGGTCGTACATGCCAATCCCATCGTCCTCGTTCACCATATTTATTCGTCCTCTGCGTATATCCTATAAAGTTTTCGCAATCTCTGGATTAAATGGAAGAATAGGTTCTAAGTTTGATCGTCTGGCCATGCACTGGAACGTACCTGAAAAATAAATTAAAAACAAAAAAATTAAATGCAAATAAAATAAAATCTTAAGCGCAATTACAACATAATTATCAATTGCCAATCCTCGGCAACAACGCAAAAAAACTTGATGCTTGTGGAATAGTGATGCACTTTAGAGCAAGTATACTCGTCGAATCAAGTAATAAAATGATAGAGTAGAGTATTTAACCCACAAGGATTGGATCAATAACTATGAAGGTACTTGATGGCCATATTCTCCGATATGGTAGAGGACTTCCTTGAGATATTTATGGATGATTTTTCCGTCTTTGGAGACGATTTTGAGAGCTGCCTTGGCAACTTACAAAAGGTACTTGAAAGATGCAAAAAAGCAAATCTTGTTTTGAATTGGGAAAAATGCTACTTTATGGTGGATGAGGGGATAGTCCTTGGCCATAAGATTAGCTGCCGTGGGATAGAAGTCGACAGGGCTAAAATAGAAGTAATTGAGAAGCTGCCGCCACCAACCACAGTCAAGGGCATTAGGAGTTTTTTAGGGCATGCTGGTTTTTATCGAAGGTTTATTGCAAATTTCTCAAAAATCACCAAGCCCCTATGTCATCTCTTAGAGCAGAACCGACCCTTTGACTTTAATGAAGAATGTACTGAAGCATTCAAGGTTCTGAAGGAAAAACTGGTAACAGCCCCCATAGTACAGCCACCAGACTGGACACAGCTATTTGAGATTATGTGTGATGCTAGTGACTATGCTGTCGGGGCAGCACTTGGGCAGCGCAGAGATAAGCTATTTCATGTCATATATTATGCCAGCAAGACATTGAATGACGCCCAAGTAAACTACACCACCACAGAAAAGGAGCTATTAGCTGTGGTGTTCTCCATTGACAAGTTTCGTTCTTACATACTTGGGACGAAAGTGATAGTGCACACAGACCATTCTGCCCTCAAATATCTGTTCGCGAAAAAGGATGCAAAGCCTCGATTGATACAGTGGATCCTGCTATTGCAAGAGTTCGACCTTGAGATCAAGGACAAAAAAGGGACAGAAAATCAGGTGGCAGATCACTTGTCAAGGTTGGAGAAGGGACAGAGTCTACCAATCGATGAGACAAACATACTGGAGACCTTCCCAGATGAGCAGCTCTTCGCTGCCGCAATTGCTGCCGCGACAGCCATGGCGGCATGTAAGTCTTCTGAACTCCCCTGGTATGCTGATTTCGTTAATTTTATAGTTAGCGGAATACTACCTTCTGATCTTAATTATCAAGCCAGGAAGAGGTTCCAAAATGATGTTAAGCATTATTATTGGGACGAACCTCTTCTTTTCAAACTATGCGCAGATCAGGTTATAAGGAGGTGTGTACCACAAGAAGAACAAGAAGACATTCTCCATCACTGCCATGCTTCACAATATGGAGGTCACTTAGGAGGCAATAAAACTGCTGCCAAGGTGCTGCAGTCAGGGTTCTACTGGCCGACACTGTATAAAGATGCACAGAACTTCTACAAGAACTGTGACAGGTGCCAGCGGACAGGTAACATCTCGAGGAGAAACGAGATGCCACTGTAGAACATTCTGGAAGTCGAGATCTTCGACGTTTGGGGGATTGATTTTATGGGACCTTTTCCATCTTCATGTGGAAATCTATACATCCTCTTAGCAGTGGATTATGTCTCTAAGTAGGTTGAAGCCATCGCCACTCAAAAGAATGATGCCAAGACAGTTCAAAAGTTTTTGCACAAAAACATTTTTTCTAGATTTGGCATCCCTAAGGCGATTATCAGTGATGAAGGGAGACATTTTGACAATAGGGTTATTGCTGCCGCCTTGAAGAAATATGGTGTCAAGCACAGGATCGCGACAGCCTACCACCCACAGACCAATGGACAAGCTGAGATATCCAATAGGGAAGTTAAGAACATTCTTGAGAAGATGGTTAAGCCGACTAGGAAAGATTGGTCTTTACTCCTTAATGATGCATTATGGGCATATAGGACAGCCTTTAAGACTCCATTGGGCATGTCTCCATACCGATTGATCTATAGGAAAACCTGTCACTTGCCTGTCGAGATAGAGCACAAAGCATATTGGGCAATCAAGGCCGTGAATATGGACTTGGACAAGGCAGGCCAGAAAAGGCTGTTAGATCTGAACGAGCTTGAGGAAATACGAACAATGGCCTACGACAATGCAAGAATCTACAAGGAGAAAACTAAGAAGTGGCATGACAGGAAGTTGCTTCCACGACAGTTCTGCCCAGGGCAGCTTGTGTTGTTGTTCAATTCTAGACTGAAACTCTTTCCAGGAAAGCTAAAGTCTAGATGGTCTGGCCCGTTCCAAGTGGTACAAGTTTTTCCCCATGGTGCCATCACAATCCGATCATTAAAAGACGGACACCACTTCAAAGTCAACGGACAGCGCCTCAAGCATTATCAGGGGACTGAAGCCCCAGGAATACAGGAAGTGGTTACTTTAGGAGATGCCCCACAAGGCATCCCTAATTTAACCTAAATTTTATTTTCATTTATTTTATTATTTAGTATTATTTATTAGGAAATTAGGTTTATTTTATTCGAATAATATTTTTATATTTTCTGTTTTCAGCAAATAAAGGAGTCAAGAAGAAAAGAAGAAGTGACCCAAGCCCACCATCCATCCATCAGCCCAACAGAGCCCATTTATTGAAGCCTGTCGTTCCAGCTGCCGCCGTAGACACGGATAAGACAGGCTGTCAACAGACTGACACGGCAGACGCAGAAGCGTGTGACAGACGCGTAACAGACGCATAATTACGTGACAGACGCGTCAGACACGCCAAACTCAACAGTCGCCCCGTTATTCCCGCCTGCCGTTACAGCATTAAACGAGCAGCAACTCTACCGCTATAAAACCCCGTTCTCATTTCCATTTTCATCACTTTTGCTTATTCTTACTTGCTTTCTCCTCTCGTTTTTATTTGTTTTCTTTACTTTCACAACCCTTGCAACTAAAATGTCTTCCAGACAGACCCGCCGCGGTGCTGCTTCAGCCTCTTCATCAGCAGCACCCACACCGTCGGCCTTCGCAACCAAGGAAATATGGGAAGAAAGAGGTTTCATCTACATCCGAAAGGCTCCGAACATGGGGCTCCGACCATTCATCGTGAGGGCAATAAAGGCTCAACTATGGGAGCAGTTCGCAAAACAACCAGCAGAATTAAATGACACACTGGTGAGGGAGTTCTATGCTGCCATCGACAGCAGGACAGCAACATCAGTGACTGTCCGAGGGGTAGAGGTACCATTCACAGCCGATAGTATCAACCATATGTATGGCCTCTATTTTGGTCCCAACGACGATGCCCATCAACAATTTTTGGACACCCTCGACTCTGCCGCCTACGGTGCTGTCATGGCAGAGGTGACGGAGGAAGGGACGGAGTGGACTACGAGCAAGAAGAACCCCAACTCTGTAAAAAGGGGGCAGCTGCTTCCAGAAGCCAAGCTATGGAACGCTTTCATCAAGAAGCGCATCCTGCCGTCCTCCCATCACACGACAGTGGATCAGCAGAGGCTAGCCCTCATCCATTCGATCATGAACAACCGGGCCATCAACGTGGGCTGTTATATGAGGGATAGCGTCTTGGACTGCACATATCGATCAACCTCCCGCCTCTGCCTACCATTCATGATCACATCTCTCTGCCGCTGCGCTGCTGTCCCAGAGGCCACCACCGATAAACTGGTCCAAGGACGAGGCTGGACCGATAACAACATTACCAGCCTCATGGAGCTGATAGTCGCAACCCCCCTCTCCTCCTTCAACCCGGCTGCCTCCCCAGCAGAATCATCCGAGGAACCTGCCCCTGAACATGAAGCAGCAGTCGCCCAGATAGACCAATCTGCTCAAATCCTTGCTGCCATATAGCGGGTGGAAGACAGGCAGATGGGGCTGATGACGTTCATCCGGGATTTCGCCAACTCAACGGTAAATTTCATTACCAACACTTTACATTATCCCGATGTTGTTTTCCCCACTTTCACTGCCCACTATTTCCACATCCCCACCCCTGTCCACACACCTACACCACCTACCTCCCCACACACACATTCTGCTGCTTCCACCCCATCACCTACCCAGCCGGCAGCTGGCAGCCCTCCGGCAGACACCTCTGCCCGAGGAACGAAGTGACCAGCCTCAAATGAGAACGAGGCAGAACCCCCTATTAGGAGGAATTTGGCGCAGGACTTCACGCCTGTCAAGAGGCAGAAACATGTGGCCGACAGACAGCTAATGCCCAAATCCAGCACCACCACTAGCAGCACTTGGGATAGCGGCAGCAGCTCAGACATCCAGGTCGTGGAACAGCCTACCCAGCCTGCCCCACAACCCAGACGCTGCCGCCAAATCGGTGTCAGCAGCAGCAGTGAAGACAACGATTAAAATCTAAGTCTTTTATTTTCTTTTTCTTGCTGCCTGCATATCTATATTTTGTGATGTACCTGCCTTCATTTTATCTGTCATTTGCATTGAGGGCAATGCAACCCTCGAGTTTGGGGGTGGCAACCCTCCATTTTAATGGAGTCTTAGTACATCTCTTTAATTAATTATTGTGTCTTTTATTTATTTCTCTTAAAAAAAACAGAAAAGATTAAACTGTTGGCTTAAAACTGTGAAGTAAACTTACCTGTCATGACAGCTCTGCCATGACAGCATCTTTAGGACAGATTAAGGAGAAGTTTAGAGCCTTTCCATAGTTCTGAAAATCTTAAACACCATTGTGATTGTTATACTGCTTAGATTTCTTTTAGCCAAACTAGAATAGGAAGCTTAGCACTTGAATAGCCCCTAGAGGTGCTTAACACTGGCTCTAGGAAAGAAGTTTAGCAAAATAGACTCCACAACCCTAGAGGTGCCCTAAACCGGCTCTAGGAAGTTAGCTAGAGGTGCCCGAAACCGGCTCTAGTGAAACTTTAGCTTGAAAAATAAAAATCAAGTCAAAACAGAAAATCAAAGAAGCATGAAAATGTGCCTTCAAAAAGATAAACTTTGGCATAAAAATTCAAGTTAAGAGTTGAATATTCTAGTGAAACTAAGAGAGTCTTGGCATATAACTGTTCACAAGCATGCACACACTGCACGAGAACTATAGTGAGATTCCGGACAGATCCTAATCTTTCCGACAGGTTGCTGCCGCCACAGAGAATGAGCGACGGGTAAGGGACAGTCACTGTTTGAAGGCCAACACAAAAATATTCATTTTTCTTTTAGGTCTTAATTTCTTGAGGGCAAGCAAAAACTTGAGTTTGGGGGTGTGTTGAGTGTGTAAAAGTTCTATTATTTACACCCTTTTTAACCCATATTTCTGCTGCATTCAAGCATCATTGCATTGCATTTAGGTTAGTTTACAGCAAAACATCACAAAATTAGTAAAAGCACGGATTCTACTGAAATACTGTTGATTTTGCAGGTTGCTGCCATAGCTGACGAAGAAGGCGGGCGCAGGGCAGAGAAGCAGAAGAGCTGAACTGGACAAGCAGATGATAAGGACGATGCTGCCATGGATCTGCCGTGACAGCAGAGGACGACAGCAAGTTAGCGGAGGAAAAGCAAAGTGGACCTCGATAGATAGAAAAAATTATGCTCGTCTGTCGTGTGAAAACCATATATTTTTCCAAGCCCCGGATCAAAAGATATGTCAAGCCAAAGCTCAAGGAGAGGAAATCCCATGAAACAAGGAGGCGGCTGAAAAGTAGGATACTTGAAGATTAAAGTCTTTATTAGAATCTTACTTTTAATTAAAGTTGTAATCCTTGTTATCTTAGAATACTTGAGCCCAAAGCTTATATAAGGGCATAGATTTTAACCTAGGAGAGATGATACCCCATAACCGATAACCAAACCCCTCCGCCGTTTACCCGTCGTCGACATGTTCTAAAAAACCCCTAGGGCCACGGGTTGATTTGTAAAGTAGTTGCAAGGGTTGTTTTGTTTTAGGATTTTCCAAGTTCAATAAAATAAACTTCAAGTTCTCTTATTTTGGTTTTAATATCTTGCAAGAGCATCGAGAGAGAATTGTGAGGTTATCTATTTACTTAGCATCGGGAGAGTTAAGTATACGAAAGAAATAAGAGCGAGTTCTCTAGTTTATAATTGAACTATCTTGTGCCTAGGGATAGGGCAAGGTTAAGTGGCTAAGGAAGAATTCATACATATCGGTGTTCATCCTTCGATTCACGCCGGGAGGTATAATCAAAGACGTGATCATCGACAGACTTGGACCTAGGGATAGGCCAAGGCAGATCTGGGATTCTTGCCAAACTTGAAGTACTGAGTTGGTGTGTTTGCTGCCGCGACGACCAACGGACAGCTGCCGCGACAGGTGCTGCCAGCGACATGCGCGACGACAGAACTGGAGTTCCTAAGCAATACAATACCTGCACTACTGAGCAATTCAATACCAGCCCATTCTCTCTATCTTGATATTCCTACTCTTTTATTTACGTTTTCTTCAATATTTTCGTGACAACTTTCTAAACTATTTTCTTTACTTCGTGCAGTGAAATAAGGTAAAGCTATTAGCCCAATCCCTGTGGAGACGATATCCGATACTTCGTATCACTTTACTACTTGCGTCGTGTATACTTGCACTACAATTGCGATAGACTCTTTTACACGCAACAGAATCCTTGCCTAGACATATGAAGGATCATATTAGAATTGCTCTATCAAACTTGGAGTATCTGCCAGACTTGTCGCTAGGACTTCTCCCCATCTCACTTGCCGAGACAGCGAAAGTTGCAAGTGCAGAGATCCGCTGCGGCAGCGAAAGGGTCACAGCCTCAACCCATCGAGGCAGCATATCGTGGCAGCGCAAAGCAACTTAGCCTATTCAACGTAGTTTCACACTAAGCGGAAGTATAACCCTGCCCTCTTTATCAACCCGAATCACCTCTTTTATTACTTGTGTTTTTATTTTATTTTACTTTTCATCTCAACAATCACCTTACTTGTGTTTTTACTTTACCGTGTGCAGGAACTACAAATCGAACCAAGCTGACCAATCCTCGTGGGATTCGACATCTTTTATACTATAACTTGGCAGGAGTGTGCACTTGCGCTCTCACAAAAAGGGAACACCTACACGCCCTACAAGTTTTTGGCACCGTTTCCGGGGATTGGTAACAACGAATTTTGTTTTTAATTTCTGCACCTTTTATTTATTTTTATTTTATCTTTATTTTCAATCGAAAAAAAAATTTACAGTGTCCGTTGCTAGTGCATGACCAGGGCAAACCCAAAAGGAGAACTCCTCTTTTACGACGATATCGAGCGTCAAGCAAGAGAACTTAAGAAGGAGCTCAGGGAAGTCCTAGCGAAAAACAAAGAAGACAAAGGAAAAGCAAAGGTAAACATGGTAAACGAGGACCCACCCAACGGTGGCGCACACGGCAGGGATGGGCAGCAAGACTTGCCGCCCAGAGGTCCATGAGATCCACCACGGCAGGATCCCCCACTTCCGCCCCAGATTCGAACCACTAGGGATTATCTCGAACATGACTTCTGAGGGTTCGATCCCACAGTAACAGAACCTGATATAGAGGGGGACCACTTCGAGCTGAAGCCTGTCATGTTCAACATGATAAACACACTAGGGCACTTTGGAGGGACTGTCACAGAAGATGCTCGGCAGCATTTAAGAGGATTCCTGGACATCTGCAGAGCATTTAAAATACACGGGGTCCACCAGGATGTACCGAGGCTGAGATTATTTCCCTATTCACTAAGGGATAGGGCTAAACAATGGTTAAATAATTAGCCGGCGGGATCCTTCAACACATGGACGGAACTATGTAAAGACTTCCCAGATCGATTCAGCCCGTCTAACGTCACTGATAGACTGCGGAATGAGATCACAGCTTTTAGACAAGGGGATGACGAGCCGATGTATGAAGCATGGGAGCGGTACCAACAGATGCTAAATAACTGCCCGCTACATGGTCTTTCGGCTTGGACGCATGTATTAATATTCTACAATGGGGTGAACTACCCAACTCGAATGATGATAGATGCCTCAGCCAATGAAATCATCCTTGACAGACCACCAGAAGAGGCACTACGACTACTGAATCAAGCCGCCAAAAATGACTACAAGTATCCGATAGCCCGTCAAGGCGACATAAGGCGGCCAACCACTGTAAAGGAGGTAGAAGCCCTAAGACTCTATTAATGCCCGCCTTGACACACTGACGGAACTAGTCATGAGCATCGTGAAACCCGCTGGGAAGGTCCATGAGGTAAAGCATATGGAACCTTTCTGTGGCGAGTGTGGGGGCAACCATGCTTCCTCTAACTACACTGCATCTACAAACTATATGGGAGGATATGAGAGGAACAACAAACCTTGTAACCCCCTTAGCCCGGCCTAGACGGTTGACCCGAACTACGAAGATTACACGGGGAAAACCAAAGTCAACCCGAAAGTCAACCTTGATTAACGACCCTTTTTTTATTTTTAATCTTGTCTAAATGCATAATAACCCTAGGTGTATTCTTGGAAAGAACATACTCAAAAATCACAGCAATCGGAAAACATTTAGGGACTCAATTGCACAACATACAAATTTAGGGACCAAATTGAAAATTCTGAAAATTATAAGGACTTAACCAATTTTAAAGTTACCATCATGAAATTAATCATATTTCATGCTTCTCTGTCAAATTTCATCTAATTCGGACATCTCAAACTCAACCTATTGCATGTACAAACATTGGGACCAAAACGTGAGAGTTTCAAAACATTTAACCATCAGATTCAGTGCCCAACGGTCGAGTGTTCCGAAACGGGGAAGATCCGTTCCGAAACGTGGGACCGTTCCGAAACCTATTGCGGAACAAGGCTTGGCAGTGGCAAATCCGTTTCGGAACAGCTCTTACCTGTTTCGAAACGCCATGGCCATTTCAAGCCACATGTTCCGAAACAGTAGCACCCGTTTCGATACGAGCTGCCCAGAATTGCAGAATTTTGCTGGTTTATTACACTTTCAACCCATCAAACACATCCATATGACCTCCATATCATACACACAAGTCATCAAGCACTTAAGGAACATATTAGAACCATCTAATCTCAAATATGGCATCATTCAAAGAAAATCCCAATTCTATAGGCATGCATCCTATATTGAAATTCATGCAACCATCAATTCACCAAAACCAAATACCAAAAGGCCATTTACATGTTCCAACATCATCAAAGGCATTAACCAAACTTAGGGAGTCCAAAACATCTCCCAAAAACACAAACTAGGTTCCCATTGCCAAATGCCAAATGCTAATAGTGTTAGGAAAACATTCACCATACATGAGCTTAGTCTCTCACTTGGATCCTTGACCTCCTTGCTGCCCTTTAAGCACTTCAATGCTCTGCATTATTGGTTTAAGAAAAAGAGAGCGTAAGCACATAGCTTAGTGAGGAATGCTCAATTAAAACATCACAATAATGCATTTGTAAAAACACCTTTTCAAGGCCTTTAGTTTCAAAACAACATTTATCATGCAATTATGCATACAAACCAAGCATCTCATGCTTCAATCCATCATCATGTCATATTGGCTTACAAGTGATAATCCATAACCATTTTACAACTCAAAACACAATCGGATACGCGGATTACAAGCGTTGTCCCATACGCTTCATACACACTACCAATATCAAGGTGGAGAATATGGTACAATCACAACCCCTCAACACCCGTGATGGAGTATACGGTACAATCACAACCCCTCCACATCACTCATTGGTAGTTGTATAACATCACTAACGAGAACACGGGACACACAACACAAGATCCACACATGGACTTTTAACCACCATTGTGATCTTAACACAAGATCCACTCATGGACTTTTAACCACCATGGTGATCTTAACCATCTCGTTAGTGTACTTGGATGGAGTTTACGGTACAATCACAACCCCTCAACATCCAAGGCGACTTTATTCACGGTGCACCCAATCCTATAGCCGACTAACTATATCCGATTCAAGTACTTTTAAACCAACACATCACTTGCCAATATACATCATTTACCATCATTAATCCACTGTTTTAAAGCATTTAACAAAGCCATTAAATAGACATGCATGACAATGCATCAAACCACATTTATCAATGTTCAAAACAAGGATCTCTTACCTTGAGCATCCTTCAACATATGGCTTTCAAAACCAGCATTTAACATGCTAAAATATGCTTTCAAAACAGAATTTAAAACATGCAAAATAAACACATTGTATACAACCATCTCATGGTTCATCAACAAGAAAGTTTCTCTGAAAACTTACTCTTGAGCTTAGCTAAGTTGTTTAGACTTAAACTAAGCTCCCATAACCTTCAAACATTGGTTTCAAAGCTGAAAACCAAACTTCACTCACCGATTCCGTTTCGCAAGCTTGCCAAAACACCAATCAAGCTTCCGGATCAACACCACAAGGATCCGAAGATGTCTCCCATGTTTTAAACACATCAAAGCAGAAGATTAATGCATCATCATGCATTAATACCTTCAACCAAGACACCTAAACTCGCTGCTCTCAACAACACTCACATTTCGGCTACCAAACACAACCGAAATCACATCCAAACACCTCTACAACACTACCCAGCCAAGATCCATCAATTCCAACCATACTTATACATCAATTAACATCCAAAAAGGATCTAATCACGTCCTTATACCTCCAGCTATAGCAGGGCATCAAAAACACCTAAAAAACCACCATTAACTCAAGCAAAACTTAGGAAAAACAACCTATCCGGGATTGCATTGATTAAACCTCAATTACACATCATTTATACATCCAATAATCATCAAAAAGACATCTCAAAACACAGCCCAATCATTTAGTACGAATTTAATTAAAATTAAATCCAAATCTTGCATTTTAAGCCAAAATCAAGAACACAACATTAAAACCTTTAATAAAACTCAAATCAAGGATTGAGAACTTGGGAATTTTAGTAAAGAACTGAGTATTTAGAGGAGAAGGACGTTCATACCTCTAAATGTGAGTTTCTCCTTGTTTAAAGCCAAGATTCTTGAAAATTCAATAAGCAAATGATAAGGATTTGGTGTAGGAATGATTAGAGATCAATTAGAGATTGAAATCTCATCTTTAGATGTTAAAATCAGAGGAAAAATGGCTGGGAAAATGTGTTTGGCTGAGAGAAAATGGAGAGAAAATGAAGTGGGAAATTTTTTAACAAAAGTTAGTTATGAAAACCAAAATATCCATTTCCCTCTTTTTCCTTTTATTAAATATCATTTAATAAATGTTTAATATTAAGAAAAATCTGGAGAAAACTCTTCTTGGGTAAATTAGCTCCTTAAAGATTCAAAGTTTCAATCCTTTTAAAACAGTCACCAACTTTTCAAAAATTACATTTTAGTCACTAACTTGAAATGTCACATTTCGAAACCTCATTTTGTAAAATTGATTTCACCACTCTCTTATATATAATAAAAGAGGATTTTTAGATATTTTTCCATATTTTTAATGCATCCCGAACTAGGCTTTCCCTAAAACCACCTTTTATATTCGAACCGAAATCCGACCGGTCCGATTCAAACCCAAAACCTCTAAGCCCAAAATTGGGGTGTTACAAACCTGCCCAGAACACCTACAACCCTTGATGGAAGAACCATCCTAACTTCCCTTGGAGCAACCCAATGACTGCTGCAAACCCACCACAGCAACATGACACAAACACTTCTTCCTTAGAATATACCCTGCATACTTTCATGTCCCGTACTAATGATTTTATTTTTAATACAAATAAATTCATTGATAAAACTGAATCTTTTATGTACATGATGGAAAGCATGATGAACAACCAAGAGGCAGCTATAAAAAATCTGGAGACTCAGTTCGGGAAATTTGCTCAGATTATCAGTACCAGGCCAATGGGTGGATTACCGTGTGACACTGAAATAGCAAAAGGGAAATCCAATGAGCAGTGCAAAGCTGTAACAACTAGAAGCAAGATAACACTATAGGACCCATCCACGCCTGTTGTAAGAGAAACAACACCTGGCGAACCAGCTCAAGCCACCGAACAACCTGCCGTAGCAGCACTGGATGAAAGCAACAAGGAACCAGATCAGGACTTGGCACATAACACCAGGAATGAACGATCAGATCCTGAACCAATCACCTATCCCCAGGAAAGGATGCCCAACAAAGCAAAAACTATTAACCATGTACCTCCACCACCATTTCCACAACGATTGAAGAAACAGAAACCTGAGATGTAGTATAAAAAATTCCTGGATGTTCTCAAACAAGTCAAAATCAACCTTCCACTGATAGAGTTGATTGAACAAATGCCCAACTATGCCAAGTTCTTAAAAGATATGGTATCAAAGAGAACAAGGATCGGGGAATTTGAAACAGTGGCAGTAACGGAAGGATGCATGGCTATGCTACACAATAAGGCGCCGCCCAAGCAGAAAGATCCGGGCAGCTTCATAATCCACTGTAAAATAGGCAGAAACCACTCCGTACGAGCACTATGTGACTTAGGGGAGAGCATAAACTTAATGCCCAAATCTGTTTTTCTAGAAACTAGGAATAGGAGATGCCCGCCCAATAACAGTGATGCTCCAGCTGGCTGACAGAATATATGTACAACCAGAAGGAAAAAATTAAGGACATCCTGGTAAAGGTGGGCAATTTTATTTTTCCTGCTGATTTTTTGGTACTAGACAGTGAAGCATATGAAAAGGCACCAATAATCCCAGGGCATACATTCCTTGCTACAGGCAGAACACTGATCGATGTGGAAAAAGGTGAACTTACGATGAGGGTAGACGATCAACAAGTGAAACTGAACGTCTTCCAATCCATGAGACAAGCTGATGATCCAGAAGAATGCCAGCTAATGGATGCCATCTCAGAGTTCAACCTTGAAGTTAACAGACCCTGCCTACAACAAGACTGCTCGGGCAGCAACCTCGGCAGCTGCCTCGGCATCCATTTAGAAACCTGCCCAGAAGATGAACAACACGATAATTGGACAAAGCATGAACTGGAAGAGCAGGAAGAGGCATACTGGATAACAAATAGGCCAGGTAAGTACTTTTTACCACTGAATTACACAGAAAAGGGGGGCAAGATGTTCAAACCATCCACTGAACAACCTCCCACTCTTGAGTTAAAAGCCTTACCTGCACAACTTAAGTATGTTTTCCTGGGACCTAAGGATACACTGCTAGTAATAATTTCTTCCAAGTTGTAGCCTAAACAGGAACAGAAATTGACAGCGCAGTAGCAGCAGCATAAGAAGGCAATAGGCTGGACCATTGCAGATATAAAGAGAATAAGCCATGTCATTTGCATGCATAAAATCCAGCTTGAGCAGGACGAAAAACTAACTGTAGATGCCCAGAGGAGATTAAATGAGGCCATGAGAGAAGTTGTCAAAAAGGAGATCATCAAGTGGTTAGATGCTGGTATCATATATCCAATCTCGGACAACGAATAGGTAAGCCCGGTACAACGTGTACCAAAGAAAGGTGGCATAAATGTGGTAAGCAATGATAATAACGAGTTAATACCAACTAGAACACTAACTGGTTGGTGAATATGCATAGATTATCGTAAGTTAAATAAAGCAACAAAAAAGGATAATTTTCCATTACCTTTTATTGATCAAATGCTTGACCGTCTTGCTGGTAAACCCTTCTATTGATTTTTGGATGGATATTCAGGTTATAACCAAATCGCCATCGCACTAGAGGACCAGGCCAAAACAAATCTTCACTTGCCCATATGTCATCTATGCTTTTCGAAGAATGCCTTTCGGTTTATGCAACGCCCCGACCACATTCCAGCGATGCATGATGGCTATCTTCTCCGACAGGATAGAAGATTTCTTAGAAATCTTCATGGATGACTTCTCTGTCTTCGGCATCAGCTTCGACAGCTGCCTCGACAACCTTGAAAAAGTACTGACCAGATGTGAGGAAACAGACCTGGTGCTTAACTGGGAAAAATGCCACTTTAAGGTCTATGAAGGCATAGTTTTGGGGCATAAAATTTCCGCACAGGGAATAGAAGTAGACAAAGCCAAGATTTAAGTAATAACCAACTTGTCGCCGCCGACCGCTGTCAAGGGCATTCGGAGTTTCCTAGGACACGTATGTTTTTATCGCAGATTCATTGAATTTTTTTCTAAAATCTCTAAACTGATGTGTACTTTGCTGGAACAGGACAAACCGTTCATCTTCGATGAAGCATGCCAGGAGGCATTCAAAACCTTAAAGGAAAATCTAGTCACAACACCTGTGGTAGTTCCCCTTGACTGGAGTTAACCCTTCTAGCTTATTGTGATGCTAGTGATATTGCTGTTGGCGCCGCCCTAGGACAACACAAAGATAAGATCTTCCATGTAATATACTACGCTAGCAAAACACTAAATCATGCACAAACCAACTACACCACTACGAAAAAAGAGCTGCTGGCAGTAGTATTCGCCTTCGATAAGTTTTAGCCCTACCTAATTGGCACAAAAGTGATAGTCCACACAGACCATTCTACCTTAAGGTACCTGTTCGCAAAGCCCCGCATGATCCGGTGGATCCTACTGCTTCAAGAGTTTGACGTAGAAATTCGAGACATAAAGGGCATAAAAAATCAAGTGGCATACCATCTCTCTCGGCTTGAAAATAGACAAGAGAAAACCTCTCACAGCAAAATTCAGGATGCATTCCCTGATGATCAGCTGCTACTAGCCACTGCTCTGGTAGCCGCACTGGAAGCTAAAGACATCTCACTTGCCACCCACGTAGAAGCCGCGACAGCAACATCAATAGACACACCCTGGTACGCAGATATTGTAAATTATTTAGTATCTGGTGTTTTGCCCTACGAACTTAACTTTCAAGGAAAGAACCGATTCCAACATGATGCAAAGCATTATTTTTGGGAAGAGCCTTTCTTGTTTAAGAACTGTGCAGACTAGGTTAATAGACGGTGTGTCCCAGAGGATGAACAACATGCCATACTCTCGCAATGCCACACAGCACCATATAGAGGCCATTTTGGAGGGCAGCACACAACAACAAAAGTGCTGCAATCAGGGTTCTTTTGGCCGACACTACATAAAGACGATCAAGCTTTCTACAAACAGTGTGACATCTGCCAAAGAACAAGAAACATATCAAGAAGGAACGAAATGCCCCTACAAACAATCTTGGAGGTCGAGTTATTCGATGTTTGGGGGATAGATTTTATGGGACCATTCCTATCTTCGTGTGGAAATATGTATATCCTTCTAGCAGTTGACTATGTTTCCACGTGGGTAGAAGCCATTGCCACCCCTCACAATGACGCAAAGACCATCTATAGGTTCTTACGAAAGAACATATTCACAAGGTTCGGAGTTCCAAGAGCAATCATTAGTGACGAGGGCACCCATTTCGACAATAAACTAATTGCCAAGGTACTCTAGAAAGTGGGGGTCAAGCACAAGATTGTCGCGGCCTATCATCCACAAACAAATGGGCATGCAGAAATTTCGAACAGGGAAGTCAAAACCATCTTGGAGAAAGTTGTAAACCATAATAGAAAGGATTGGTAATTAAAACTAGACGACGCTCTTGGGCATACCAGACATCATACAAAACACCACTAGGAATGTCCCCATATCGTCTAGTATACGGAAAGGCCTGCCACCTCCTTGTCGAAATAGAACACAAAGCGTATTGGGCAGTCAAGGAAGTTAACATGGACTGGAAACAGGCTGGGGAAAAGAGACTTTTGAATCTGAAAAAAATGGAAGAATTCCGGCGGGAGGCATACGAGAACGCCAAGCTGTACAAAGAAAAAGTCAAAAAATGGCACGACAATAAGATCCAGCAGCAGCAGTTCCTGCCCGGGCAACAAGTGCTGCTATTCAATTCCTGCCTCAGACTGTTTCTTGGAAAGCTAAAATCCAGATGGTTAGGACCGTTCGAAGTAGTACAAGCCTTCCCACATGGTGTCGTTGTTGCGTGTAAAAGTGTCTATCGCAATGTAGTGCAAGTGTACACGACGCAAGTAGTAAAGTGATACTGAAGTATCGGATATCGTCTCTACAGGGACTGGGCTAATAGCTTCACCTTAGATTACTGCACGAAAGTAAAGAGAATAGTTTAAGATGTTTGTCACGAAAATAATAAAGAATACTGGAAAATAGGATTAAAATAATCAAGATAGAGAGAATGGGCTGGTATTGAATTGCTCAGTAGTGCAGGTATTGCTAAGTCTAGGAAAATCTGCTCTGTCGATGTCCCCATCGCGGCGGCAGTCTATTGTTTGTCGCGACAGCGATCACACAACTCTATACTTCAAGTTTGGCAAGAATCCCTGATGTGCCTTGGCCTATCCCTAGGTCCAAGTCTGTCGATGAACACGTCTTTGATGATACCTCCCGGCGTGAATCGAAGGATGAACACCGATGTTGTTGAATTCTTCTTTAGCCACTTAACCTCGTCCTATCCCTAGGTCCGAGATAGTTCAACTATAAACTAGAGAACTCGCACTTATTCCTTTCGTATACTTAACTCTCCCGATATTAAGTAAATAGATAACCTCACAATGCTCTCCCGATGCTCTTGCAAGATGTTAATAACCAGAATAAGAGAACTTGAAGTTTATTTTATTGAACAAAGAAAATCCTAAAACAAAAGCAACCCTTGCAACTACTTTACAAATCAACCCGTGGCCCTAGGGGGAATTTAGAACATGTTTGAGAAAGGGAAAATGGCTAGGGTTTGGGAAGAAGGCTAGAGATAGGTGATATCCTCTCCTAGGTCGAATTACATGCCTTTATATAGGCCTTGGGTTCAAGTTTTCTAATATGGCAAGAATACAACTTTAAATTAAAGTACAACTCTAATAAAGACTAAATCTTCAAAACAACAGTCTTTAATTCGTCCCTGCTTCTTGCTTGGGATTTCTTCCTTGAACCTTGGGCTTGGCCTTCATTCTGATCTAGGGCTCGGAAAAATATAAGGGTACTTCACGACAGACGTGCTTAATTTTCTCTTTTTGTCAAGGCCCACTTTGCTTCTTCTCCTCAAAACTGCTGTCGTCCTTGGCTGCCACGACGGCAACCATGGCAGCATCGTCCTCCTCGTCTGCTCATCCAGTTCCAGCTTTTCTGCATCACTGCCCAGCTCCTGCTTCTCCATCTGCTACAACAGCAACCTGCAAAAATAACCAATTTCAGTAGAAACTGTGCCATTTAATATATTTGTGATGTGAAACTGAAATGTAACCTAAATGCAATGAATTATGCTTGAATGCAGCAGAAATATGGGTTAAATCGGGGGTAAAATATAGAACTTTTACACACTCAACAGTCGTGACAATAATACCAGTAAATGGAGGGGCAGAGTTCAAAGTCAACGGGCAACGAATAAAGCACTATACATGGGACTCTTCCCCAAAAGAACAGGAAGTATTCACGTTAGGGGATGCCCACCCCACTGTGACATGACCTTATCTTTTCATCTCTTTATTGCTTTAGTAGGAGTAGTTTTTAGGACTAGGTTTTATTTGTTTTAATTTTTTCTTTATTCCCGTCTCAAAATTAATTTTGCAGGTCCAAGCCCAAAACTATCAAAGACTGCAAAGCACAAGGCAGCAATACCAAACCCGCTACCGTAGCCTGCTAATGACAGCAACCCATGTCTTCTTCCCTTTTTTCTCGCCTTTATTTTCCTTTTGTTTAATTTTGCTATTTTGTGCATTGAGGGCAATGCCCATCTCGAGTTTGGGGGGGGGGGATAGCTCTTGCATCTTTTGTCTAGGCATACTTAGTTGCATATAGGTTGCATTGTACTTGCCTTAGTAATAATCGGAAAAGAAAAATTTGTTATATAACTTGTGCCTATGATAGGATAGCCGATTAATTTATTTTCACACCAACTTAAAAGAAAGCCTTAATTTTGGAAAAGGATGAAAAATGATTTAGAATTTTTTCCTTTTTGCCTAAAACTGTCTTAGTGTATTCTTGGTTTTAGGTACTAAAAAAGATACTGTTTTAGTGTATTCTTGGTTTTAGGTACTAAAAGCTGAAAGAGGGAAAGAGGCGTTGAGGATGCACTGCTGAGGCAACAAACCAAGGAGCTGTACTGACACAGCTCCAGCTGAAGACAGTTGTTGCCAAGTAGTTGTCGAGTAATGTTGCCGTCGACCTTGCTGCCCATGGCAGCAAACTATGGAGTTGGAGAACTAGAGTGGGATTTGTAGAGCTAAAAATCCTGCGTCTATCGCCACCATCCATTCTATTTTTTGACATCCGTAGCAGCGGGCAGAGCTGCCAAAGTGAAATCTCAAGATTACTTGCGGGCTAAGGCAAACGAGATAAAGTTCACATTCAACTCAAAGAAGTCAGAGTTTAAAGTCACATTAAATGTGGAAAGCTACTTTTGAGGACTTCTACTTAAAGGAGGACTTAACCTAGTTATTTGTCTATAAATACTCATTATACTCCTAGTTCAAAGGGGTGTGAGGTTTTCTATAGACATATCAGAGTGTTCTTTGCCGCCGCCATGTTCTAAACTTCTATTGGGTTAAGGGTTATGTTGTAAATTAGTTGTGAGATGGTTTTTATTAGGTTTTGAGTTGTTTCAATAAAATATTCCAAGTTTACTTAATTTATGATCTTCATTTTTTCAATTAGTTCCAAAAGTTCAGTTGAAGAAATCCATTTGCCGGGCACGAAAGTGTAAGACCCACGAAAGAATTAAGTACGGTCTCATCATGTCGAGGTGTTGACTAATTCAGCTTAGACATAAGTTCGAGTTTAAGCAGCTAATAGGAGCAACCAAACGTCGACTGTCTGTGTTAGGTTTACGCTGAGATTACTAGGTATTGCCTACATCACGTGGTGACAGAATCCTTGCCTAGACATAGGAAGGATCATATTAGAATTGCTTTGTCGAACTTGGAGTATCTGCCAGACTTGCCGCCATGACTTCTCCCCATCTCACCTGTCGAGACAGCTAAAGTTGCAAGTGCAGAGATCCATTGCGGCAGTGAAAGGGTCGCATCCTCATTCCGCCAGTACCCACCGAGGCAGCATATCGTGGCAGCACAAAACAACTTAGCCTATTCAACGCAGTTTCACACTAAGCGGCAACATAACCCTGCCCTCTTTATCAACATGAATCACCTCTTTTATTACTTGTGTTTTATTTTATTTTACTTTTCATCTCAACAATCACCTTACTTGTGTTTTTACTTTACCTTGTGGAGGAACTACAAATCGAACCAAGCTGACCAATCCTCGTGGGATTCGACATCTTTTATACTATAACTTGGCAAGAGTGTGCATTTACGCTCTCACAAAAAGGGAACACCTACATGCCCTTCATCCACATATAGGACTTATCATGAGTTAACGGAGTCGCCTTCGCATATACTGAATCAGATTGAACACACATGAATTTTGAAGTCACCATTACTAATGAGGCAAAATGACCGAAGGGAGAATTCTAGGAGGAGGTGCAAGTTTCACAGGGATCAAGGCCATTATACGGATGACTGCGCATATTTGAAGAATGCAATCGAGTCTCCAATAAGGAGAGGCCAGCTAGAAAGGTTTTTTGTTTCTCGCAACAGGCAAGTCAAAAATGATAGGAAGACTCAGCGGCCGAGGGAACATAATGATAGAAGAAACAATCAGGACGATAGGGTCACTATACACATGATAATTGGAGCAGATGAGGGGTGGAACCAATCAAGCTCCAAACGTAAAACACACATGCATGGTATAATGTCGGTTTCATCAGGGCTGATGAAAAAGGCAAAGGAGGAGAGCAGCATTCTAGATCAAGACATCAATGACCCCATCATCGTTACAACCATGGTACAAGGTTTTAATGTGAAGAGAATTTTGGTAGATACAGGTAGCGCAGTGGATGTGTTAAGCTAGAGTGTGTTTGGGCATATGGGAATTCCATGTTCAGAGTTAAAACCAGCAAACCTAGTGTACAGATTTAGCAATCAACCCATCAAAGTGAAGGGTTCTATCCAGCTGCCCGTAACTATGGGCGATAATGATCACAAACTTACGCAGATGGCCAATTTCTTGGCCATTGATAACCCATATACGTATAACACCATTTTCGGTAGGCCCTTGATGAGGAAGACCAGAATGATCACAACTCCGTTTTGTCTGCAGGTCAAGTTTCCTATACCCTTTGAGGAAGGTGTAATGTAAGCCGATAAGAAGATCGTGAGGCAGTGTGATGTGATCCGATTCAAGGACTTTCCACAACCTTAATAAAGGATTTCTACAAGGATCAATTGACCTTTAATTCAGGGAGTTCCTTCATCACCTTACTTTAATATTAGTTTTATGATAATAGCATTTAACATATGAGTTCACAATTCTAACTTAACTAATTTTCATTATTTTAAGTTATATTCCTTAGTTAAATTCATGATTAACTGCCTATATTATGAAGCACATTTCACTTACCATTGTTTATTATTTTGCAAGAACAAAAATTCATTCGACGGATGGATATATGAAGATGAGAACCAAGCTTTTGGATGGACAAAATACCAGTCATGCACGTAGAATAAAATCATAGAAGATGCCTACTTGGATTCGGCTACAAGGAAGAAAGCAAAATATTCAAAGTGAAGCATTGTGTTCTTTAGACTCCAACGTTTAAATTAATGCAAGCAACATGAAATTGATCAACAATATAATTATATCATATGATATAATTATAAAATAAGCAAGAATTCAAGCCCAATTATGAAGAAACTATTCGACAGCCTAATGAGACTCTTCATTCTAGTCGAACCAATACAACCATTCAAGAGCCATTGGTTCATTTTCAATTTAGAACCTTTCATGGCCGAATAAATTCATGTCTTTTTGTAACGCCCTGGTTTTGGGCCTAGATGTTTTAGACATCGGATCGGACCGTCCGAAAACGGTTCGAACCGCGTTAGGATATTTAGGGAAATCAAGGATCGGGATAGGCTAAAAATTTGGGAAAAATTTCTAAAATCCTCTAAAATTATGTTTAAGAGGTTGGTCAAATCAATTTTACAAAAAGAGTTTCGGAGGTAGTACATTTTGGGTAGTGACCAAAATGTAAAGTTTCAAAATTGTGAAAATTGCAATTTTTAAAAGTGAGAGTCTAAGTCTTAGAATCTTTAGGGAGATTTATGGCAATTAAGCCTTTCTTTAATATGACATGTGTTTAAAATGGTTTTTAATTAATTGAATTAAAAAGGTTTTATTTATTTTATTAATTAAATAGTTAATTTGAGAGATTTTAGTTACGTAACTACTTTTCTCTTCTGATTTTCAGCCAAACATCATTCTAAATCATTTTCTCCCAAACTTTCTCTTCTTGATTTCTCTTTCATTTCAAAGAATCCTTTTCAATTTCTTCAAGATTTGTGAAGCAAAAACTTGTCATTCATTGAGGAAAGCAAGGATTGGAGGTAAATCCCATTCTCAACCTCTAATCAAGGTTCTTTATTGAAATTCCCAAGATTATTGACTCTCAATTGATGTTTTTAACTGAGTTTTGATAATAGTTATGGTTTAAGATCAAAATCTTGCAAAATTGTGATTTAATTCTTGATTTTCGGATTTGTTTTGATGAGCTCTGTTTTAGATGGATTCTAATTGAGTTTTGAGATGATTACGTTGTTGAGAAAGTGTATTAGTGATATAGATCCCAAAATCCTTGAGATCCTTGAGTTTTATGATAGTTTTAGTTGAGTTTTTGAGGTGATATTGTGAAGTTGTGTTGCTGGAGGTATAAGGATGGGTTTAGGTTGATTTTGGATGTATTTTGATGTTTATAATTGAGTGAAAGTGATGTATGTTGGTTGGGCATGGTTTAGGAAGCAATCGATTGAGTTTTCGGTTGTTTCGGATGGGTAAATTGGTGTGGTTTGGGTGAGCAACGAGTTTGTATTTAGTTGTTGGTGTTGAAATGCATTTTAATGCATTTGGATCTCTATTTTGATGTTGTGAAAACAAGGGATCTTGATCTGGAAGCAAACGAGACATTTTTGGAGGCTCCGGAAGAGTGATTTTCGTGTCGGCGAGCAAGGTTTCACGTTGTCGGTGAGTGGACATGTTGTTAAAGCTTTGTAAGTTTGGATACGATGTATTGGGAGGTTAGTGTAAGCTTGAAAGGCTTAGCTAATCTCGGGAGTAAGTATGGTTTCTTGTTCTCTCGGTTTCCGGTTTTGAAGTGGACTCCATGGTATATCATGCTCATGTTTTGATGATGATTGTTACTCAATGTTATGCATGATTTTAAGCATGGTTTTTCTTGTGTTTATCCCATAAAAAGGTTTGGTTCGAATACAAGATGGTACGATCTTATATGTAATGGTTTTTGTTGTTTAAAGGCATGTTTAATTTGGGATATGTGATGATTTTTGGTGATGCATTGAAAGCAGTGAGTTAACATGGTTTTTAAGGATATATTGGCATGGGTTTGATCTATTTTTAATACTCGGATATGTTGGCCGACCAATAGGATGTGAGTGCACTATAATCTATAAATCGTACGTGTGTCTAGCTACGTGACGTAATATGGGGTGAGCCTATTATGGGTGATAGAGGTGAGCCTATTGCAGGTGATAGAGGTGAGCCTATCACTATGGGTTAGGGGTGAGCCTAATTCCATTCATAGCCATTAAGATGGGGTGAGCCATCATTGAGTTTAGGGGTGAGCCTATGTGAGTTCGTGTATCTGATATTGTGTATGAAAGTGATAGAGGCAAGTCTATCACAACGGATAGGGGTGAGCCTATGCCGAATGCTATATGCCTATATATGTTCTATTGATGTTACCCATGTATTATATTTTAAATGAATTTATAATGGTTTATTGTGCATGAGATGCATGATGTTGAGATGTTGCATAGGATGACTCTATGCATGTGAATTAAGCAAGTGAGGCTTAATGTGGATTTGCATTGAGAGCAATGCATGTGGTTAGTGATACATGTGGTACATGGTTAAAGAATGGTTTGCTTTGGTTTTAAAAGCATGAAAGGAGATTGAGCATGATATGGTTTAAACTTGTGTTTTAAAAACTGCTTGTTGGTGTGTTCTTGAGCTTACCCTCACTAAGCAAGTGTGCTTACGCTCCTCTTTTTCCAACAATGCAGATAACTAAGCTTGAGGGCCGAGGAGTAGCAAGTGAAGGCACCTAAGTTTTCACTCGAACTCAAGTATGAACTTTGGAGAATTTAAATAAGTAGATTTGGCAATGGGGGTTTAGTCCTTGGTTTGGAAGATTAATATTGGTATTTCTTAGCTGAGATATGATGGTTTTCCTATTTGGTTTTGTATGTGGCTTCTATATGGTTTATATTTTTGCTTATGGTGTTTTTAGCTATGCTATGACTTATGTTTAAAGGCATGCTTGAGTAGCTAATGTTTCACTTTGAATTGCCATGGTTGAAGCTTGTGATATGGTTGATGTTTGATGCATATTGGTTTGCAACATTGATTATTACTTGTATGGATGTTTAGAACATGTTTAGGCTTGGTTAAATGTGTTTCAGTGGTTGTTGTAAGTGATTATCTGGTATGTGTATCGATACACGAGGAAGTGTATCAATACATTAAGGCAAATTTCAAGCTTTTCGGTACAGGGGTATCGGTACGATTTACCCGCGTATCGATACGCCCAAGCCAAGTTTGAAGGCCGTACCGATACGCGGGGAAGTGTATCGATACGCTCTTCCCATATTTTTCTACTGTCTTCCCGTGTATCGATACATGGACAAGTGTATCGATACGAGTTAGTTATTTTCAGTTAAAAGTATCTTTTTAAGTCTTGTAATATTAAGTTTTGGTCCTTGAATGTTGTTTGATCAATTGGATGAGTTTGGATGATCGATTTGAGCTGAAATTTGACGTGATGGCATGTTACATGATTAATTAAGGATAGGCAACTTTAAAATCTGAGAAGTCCCTATATTTTCTGTACTTTGCAAAATGGTCCCTAAAAGTCATAAGTATGCAATTGAACCCCTAATTGAACTCCGATCGCTATGCTGTTTCTTTCTAATGGTCTTGCCGGACACATAGGTTAATATTGTGCATATAGAGAAGATAAAAAGAAAAAAAGGATCATCAATCGAGGTTGACTTTTACGAGTTGATTTTGATTTTCCCCGTGTAATCTTCTTAGTTCGGGTCAGACGTTTAGGCCAGACTAAGGGGGTTACACTTTTCGGCCAAATGAGCATTCTAGCATTATAAATAGCCTTGTAACTTCAATTGAAAAACATCTTTTGTCATACTCTTGAATTATTGAAATCAAATTTCATTTGTGAGGTTTTTCCTTCACTTTGTTCTTTGGGAACATATCACTTTTAAGGCAGCATTGTTTACTTTGGTGTCTTCGATTCCATCCATTGATACTTGTGGTTCCTAGATTGCTATCTAGAGGGTCCAATTCCACCCCAACCAGCCAAATAAGTGTCACAAGATTCGAGTCTTAAGTCTCAAATACTTAAGGTTCGTCTTACCTTTGAAAGCCACCCTTCTTTCCTTATACTTTCATCGATTTAATTCTCCATCTACCATCACCCCTTCTTGCATTTATTTTATTCATTTTAAACTTCCATATTTCAATTTGAGATATTGAAATTTTCATCTCATTCTATCTTTTCTAGCCTCTTCAATTTCACCCATCTTTCACCCTACTTCATCACCAAAACACCAAAACAGTCCATTCTTCCTATCCTTTAAAATCCTTTAATTCTCAACTAAATTCTTCAATTCTTTCGACCAATCTCTTCATTTATATTCCAATTGAAAATCTGGAGAGTTTCATAATTTTCCAATTTCGTTTGGTTGGTTAATTGAAGACTTTTTTTCCAACCTACCCTTAAAGATTACCCTTCCAGCCTGTTTCGACCATCCTACTTTCCAGCCCTATAACTTTCTCATTCCTAATCCCTTTTCCAAAATTCTTGACCCTAAACTGTAGCCCTACATCCCATATACAACATACCAGAACTCATCCCTTTCCAAAACCGTTAACCCTTCCAATCGAACCCTCAAAGTACTCTACCTGAAGAATGTCCAACCAGCCTTATTCGACCCTACCACCCTTCCTAGTCAAAATTCTCTCAATTGCTTCCACTATTCTATATACTAACCTGTACCAATATTGTACTTTGTTGTATCAAGTATTTTTTATGCAGGAATACTTGCATTCAGAGGGAGATTTGCTTGCCTTCTAGGTCTGGGAACAATCATAGATCGAGTTGTCCCTTCAAGTGAAGACATCACAAATTCGGTCCTTGGTTGCAACAATCGGACCCCCCAAAGGGGTTCGTATCACAATTTCATGTTCTTTCTCTCTAGCTTGCCCAGAAAGAGGGAGCTTACGACCATGCTATTGATTGAGCCTCCACGCAGCAAAAGAGACTCGAGGTTAACATTTTGAGCAAGACGATGATGACTCTTGAGAGCCTAGATCTCAAGGAGAATGATAAGTTAGCTAAACCGGAGCCTATAGAGGTGATGGAGACACTAGAAATCTACCCAGGTGAACCTAAAAAGTTTACCAAGATTGTGGTAGGACTAGATAAACGTTGTAGAAGAAAGCTGGTAAAGTTACCGAGGGACAACACAAACGTTTTTGCGTGGTCGGCGACAGACATGATAGGAATAGATCTGAGTGTGATAAAACATTCCCTGTAGGTGGATCCAATAGCAAAATCTGTCAGGCAGAAGAGGAGAAAGTTTTTAGAAGAGAAGGTGCAAGCCATCAAGAAAAAGACAAAGAAGTTGATCGCAGTGGGCTTTCGAGGAAGCAAGGTACCCATAGTGGCTAACCAATGTTGTAATGATCAAAAAGTCAAGTTGCAAATGGCAAATGTTCGTAGACTTCACCGACCTTAATATGACGTTTCCCAAGGATAGATTCCCACTCATGTCATTGGATAGATTGATGGATGCTTCCGCAAGCCATAAATTTATGAGTTTCATAGATGCGTTCTCTGGGTACAATCAGATCGCAATGGCAGAGGAGAACAAAGAAAAGACGACATTCGCTATAAAGGATGACGTTTATTGTTATAAGGTGATGCCTTTTGGATTGAAGAACGCATGGGCAACTTATCAAAGGTTGGTCAACAAGATCTTTTGCCATTAGATCGGGAGTAATATGAAGGTCTAAGTGGATGATATGCTAGCTAAGAGCACTTCTTTTGAGCAGCACCTGGTTGATTTATAAGAGATTTTGATATCCTCTGTCTGTATAAAATGCATTTGAATCCTGAGAACTGTGTTTTTTGCAGTCATTACCAATATGGGGGAGGAATTGAGGCGAACCCAGAAAAAATAAAAGTCATTACCAATATGGGCCCCCGTGAACATAAAATAAATACATAAGCTAAATGGGAAAGTGGTTGCACTAAATCGATTTGTTTCTCGGTTGACGGATAAATTCCTTCCTTTCTTCATGGCATTAAAGGGTCTCTTTAAGTGGACAAATGAATGCTAAAAAGCCTTCTATAAACTCAAACAATATTTAGCCAGCCTCCCATGCTTGTAGTGCCTAAGGAAGGAGAAGTTCTAGTGACGAAACAATTGAGATAGTTCTAGTGAAACAGGAGGAAGCAATCCAGAGAATGATTTGCTATATCAATAGGGTCCTTCAGCCAATGGAACAAAGGTACACTAGAGCAGAAAAAATAGTGTTCGCTCTGGTCACAACAGCTAGGAGACTTCGCCACTACTTCTAGGTGATCGTGTGATTGTTTTGACAGATCAACCATTCAAGTATGTGTTGGGGAAGGTGGATGTATAAGGATGAATGTTGAAGTGGGGAATGAAGCTTAGTGAATTCAGGATTGAATACCAACCGCAAAGAGTAGTCAAGGCACAAGTTCTACCTAATTTCATAGTAGAGTGCATGTTTAGCGGGCATGCGACGAGTTCACATGCAAGCAGTTCAATGATGAGCAATGAAGATCAACAGTCACAACAAGAACCTCCTCAGACCACAAGCAAGCAGGTTCAGAACCCACAGTCCTAGACCCTCCACGTAGACGGATTGGTAGCTTTTAATGGAGCAGGAGTGGGAATGCTATTAAGTGGACCTGGGGCAAAAGAGGAATGGCAGTATGTGCCCAGCTACGTATTCACCCTTTCCAACAACGTAGCCGAGTATAAGGCTTTGACAGTGGGACTGAAGCATGCAGCCAGACTCAAGGTGGATGCATCATAAATCTTCACAGATTTTCAACTGTTGGCGAAACAGCTATCTGGAGAATATGAGGTCCACGATGAAACACTCATCTAGTACCATCTGAGGGTGAAAGGTTACAATGAATGCATACACTCAAATTGTACTTTATAAATAAGTACTTTATTACTCACATGGGAAATTCCTATTAGACTAATTCTCTATAATACAAGATTGTTAGCAAAATTTACCTAGTATTCTATAATTCAAATCCTTAGAGGAGACAATGCTAGGGAGAACGCTTTAGCAAGACTAGCAGTAGCGCTCGAAATCCAAAGACGAGGCAGATTCTTAATTGAGTGCCGAGGGTACCCCGCGTTCGCAGTGGAACATCAAGTATGCCAATTCGATATAGATAAAACTTGGATGACGTATATCGCTACATATATCAAGTCAGAGGTATTATCTGAAGATAAAGCTCAACGACTCAAGATAATGTGGCGGGCAGCTCAATACACCCTTATAGACGATGTCTTATATAAGAGAGGCTTCACACAACACCTATTCCGATACTTGTGTAACCCTCTCAACCCAGCCTAGACGTCAGACCGAACCGAGTGAACTACATTAGGTTTACCAAAGCAAACCAGAAAGAATTTACTTGAAACACGACCCTTTTTTTCTTTCTTTTATCTTGTCTAGATGCAAAATATTAACCTATGATGTATATGTTGGCAGCGGTTCGAATCTCACTTAAAACGAGCATCAGTAAGGCATTCCATTGCGATTAGAAGAATTAAGGGACCAAATTACAAATATGGAAAGTTATAAGGACTTTGCCCAATTTTAAGTTACCAAACTTTAATTAACCAAGTTTCATGCATTCATGTCAAATATCAACTCATTTCGGTCATCCAAACTCATGTAATTGCATCCAAAACATTCAAGGACTAAAATGTAAGAAATCAAAACTTCAGATTAAACCATTCAACCGAAATAACGACCATCCGTATCAGTACACCTTGGCCCGTATCGGTACGCTATGCTTGAATTAAAATCCCCAAATTCCAGTAGCCAAAACTCGTACCGATACGCCCTCGAGTACAAAAACACCCAAGCATTTACACAAGACTCGTACCAAAATAGTACCCCGCGTACTGAAACACCATGCTTGGAAAAGCTTACCCGTACCGAAACACTAAGCATAAAATGGCTTACCTAAACCGATACGAGAGCACACGTACCGATACACCTGGGCCTGTAATGCCCAATTTTGTTGGTTAAACATGCATTTGAGGATACCAAAACACCATAACATGCTTCTAACAACTTTCCAACATATCATGGGATCGAACCTTAGCTAACTAAACACATCAAACATAACATCAATTCACATATTCATGCTTCAATTGGTAATCTATAGGCATGCTTCCTATAAACCAAGCCAAGCAAAGTTCAAAAACCAAACCCAAGCAATTACAAACCATTAGCGGCCAATTAAAAGTCTAAATCAACAACATAAACTTGCTCAAACATACTCCTAAAATAACAATGGAACCCCCATTGCCCTTATTACTAAAAGTCTAGTTTGAAACCATACTTTCAAGAACGAAGTTCTCGGATCCTCCTTGCTCACTTGCTTCCTCAACTCCATTAATTCTCTGCATTGATGAACAAAGAGAGCGTAAGCATACTAGGCTTAGTGAGGAGTGCTCAAACCAAAACACCATCAATGCAATTTAAAACTAATTTCTTAAAACCATTAAAATCATCATTTCAATCCATTTGCAAAACATCATGCCTTGAAAACCATACACTTAAACCTTTCCAAAACTAGCATATTAAACCATATGCATCATGTATCATAATTAAACAACAAATCTCATTGCTAAACCTCAATTTAAGCCTTCCCATGCATAACAACCACATGCAAAGCTTAAAGAGTAAGCATGTATAAATCACATTATACAACATAAACCTTTACATGATACATCAATTATTATACTTGTTTTCAAGTGATCATTAACCAAGTTCCATTTCTAAAATAGTTCATCAGATACACTAATTCAACAAGTGTTCACACAACACTTCAAGTGTAACGCCCCGGTTTTGGGCTCAGAAGTTTTGGGCGTTGACCGGTTTGGTCAAAGTGCTGATCGAATATATAAGAGTGAATTTAGGAAAGCCTAGTTCGGGTTGCATTAAAAATATGGAAAAATGTTCTAAAATCATCTTTTAATATATAAAAGTGAACTGTGAAATAAATTTTGGAAAGTGAGGTTTGGAAGGGTGACATTTTGGGTTAGTGACCAAAATGTAATTTTTGAAAACTGCGTGACTGTTTTAAAAAGGATTGAAACTTTGAATCTTTAAGGAGCTATTTACCCAATGGGAGTTTCTCCAGATTTTCTAAATATATTAAATGATTAATTAAATGTTTTTAAACTAAAGAAAAGTGGAGGGAAGATATTTTCCTAATTCTAACTAACTTTTCTCTCAACCATTTTCTCTCATCTTTTCTCTCAAACCAAACACATTCTCTCCAGATCTTTTCTCTCTGATTTTGTCACTCAAATCACTCATTTCAACTCTCATTTGATTCCTAATCATCTCATCATCAAAACCTCTCAATTTGCAAGTTGTTTCATCAAGCTTTTTGGCTCTAAAAAGGAGAAACTCAAGTTTGGAGGTAAGAACGTCCTTCTCCTCTGAACTTCAAGTTCTTTATTGAAATTCCCAAGTTCTCAATCCTTGATTTGTGTTTTGTTAAAGGCTTTTCAATTGAAATCTTGATTTTGGCTTAAAATGCAAGATTTGGCGATTTTGGTGAAATTTTCGTGTGATCTGTTTGGGCAGTGTTTTGAAGTGTCAAAATAATGTTAAATGAATGCTAAATTGATTAGAAGTTGAGGTTTAATTAATGCAATCCCGGATAGGTTGAATTTCCTAAGTTTGGCTTGAGTTTTTGGTTGTTTTTGGAGTGTTTTTGGTGATCTGTTGTACCTGGAAGTATAAGGACGTGTTTGTGATCATTTTGGATGTTAATTGATGTTTAAAAATGGTTAGAAGTGATGGATCTTGGCTGGGTTAAGTTTTGGAAATGTTTGGAGGTGATTTCGGTTGTGTTTGGTAGCCGAATTGTTGGTTGTGTGTTGAGCAGCGAGTTTGGTTGTGTGGCTGCTGTTCTTAATGCATAATGATGCATTAATGTGCTGTTTTTGTGTGCTTGAAACATGGGAGTTTGATCCGTGAGCTTTTGAGGTGTTGCGGAAGGTTTCGGATGCTTGGAAGGCTTGGTGGCTAGCCTTGTTTTGGTTATCGGTGAGTGAAGTTGGGTTTTCAGCTTTTGAACCAAGGTTTGAAGGTTTTTGGGAGCTTAGTGTAAGTCTAAACAACTTTGCTAAGCTCAAGAGTAAGTGAATGGTTTTTCGCTCTTGAATTATGATTGTGAAATTGGCTTTTAAGCAATTGTGGTTGATGATTGAAATGCATGTGTTTTGCATGGTTTAAATCTGTTTTGTAAGCATATTTAGCATGGTTTAATGCTGGTTTTGAAAGCCATATGTGAAGGATGCTCAAGGTAAGAGATCCTTGGTTTTATACATTGAAAATGTGGTTTTGATGCATGGTGTTGCATGTTGTTCAATGGCTTTGTTTAATGCTTTAAAATAGTGAATTAATGTTGGTAAATGATGGTTTTCGCATTATGGTTATGCATGTGAAACATTGGACTAATGTGGTAAGGTGATTATATTGGCAAGTGATGTAAGTGGTTCTTGGTTCTTTGATCGGATATAGTTAGCCGGCTATAGGATTGGGTGCACCGTGAATTAAGTCGCCTTGGAGGTGGAGTGGTCAAGAGTGGACCGGTAAACTCCCTTCAAGTATCCTAACGAGATGGTTGAGGTCATAATGGAGGTGTTGCCCATTCGAGGACCTTGGTTGAGAAAAGGTTATATGGTGTTTAAAAGTCCATATGTGAGAACCTTGTGCTTGTTGAGATCACAATGGCGGGGTTAAGTCCATGTGTGGATCTTGTGTAGGGTGTCCCGGATCTCGTTAGTGATGTTATACAACTACCAATCGGTGAATGCAAAGGTTGTATGGTGTTTGAAAGTCCATACATGGGAACCTTGTGCATGTCAAGGTTGTATGGTGTTTGAAAGTCCATACATGGGAACCTTGGGGAAAAGTTGAGGTTGTATGGTGTTTGAAAGTCCATACATGGGAACCTCGGGAAAGTTGAGGTTGTATGGTGTTTGAAAGTCCATACATGGGAACCTCGGGAAAGCTAAGGTTGTATGGTGTTTAAAAGTCCATACATGGGAACCTTAGGATGTTGAGGTCAAATGGTGTTTAAAAGTCCATTTGGGAGACCTTGGATTGGTAGGGTGTATGGAGCGTAGGGACAACGCTCGGAATCCGCGTATCCGATTGGGTGTTGAGTTGAAAAGTGAATGTGGTTGATCACTTGAAGGCCAATATGATATTCTTGATTGTGATGAAGCATGGGATGCTTGAATTGATGCATAATTGCATGTGAAGCATGAGATGCTTGAAAAGATGCATGGTTGCATGGAAAGTGTATAATGCTTGTGAATGCATGTTTACTTGTTAAGTTGAACAAGTGTTGATTATCATTTGGAAAATGATGCATGTGAGCATGAAATATCTTTAGTGCATTGGAGTTTTGTTAAGACTTGTTTTTAAAGGCATGTGATGATGATGTTGTGGTTCATATATGTTGCCTTTGGTTTAACGCATGTGTTGGTTGGTTTGTGAAATGGTTTTAAAAGATTCTTGCTTGAATTGGCTTTCAAGTTTAAGAAAGGTATGTTGTGAAATGGGAGTGTTTTCCAAGGTTTTGTTTTAGCTTGCATATGGTGTTTATGCATGGTTTGGCTAAATGGATGATTTTGTAAGTTGTGCTTTGAAAAGGTTTTCTTAGCATGCTAAGCTAAGGGTTGGTTTTCATGTATGTGCAATGCATGGTTTTGAGCTTGTTGTTGAAAAGGGGTTTTCAAACATGGCTTTGGTAAACAAATCGAGTTTGTTTTAAAAGTGATTTATGGCTCGCTGCATTGATGGTGTTTTGGTTTTGAGCATTCCTCACTAAGCATTATGTGCTTACGCTCCTTTTTTGTCCGTCAATGCAGATTCTTGAAGTTTGGACAGCGAGGAGCAAGGGATTCAAGAAGGACTCCACTTGAGATGTATGTATCGGTTAATAGCTATAGTTAATAAAGGCAATGGGGTAGAATCTCTTGGGTTGATGTATGTGTTTGTTTATGTTCGGACAAGTATGGTTTTGTGTTGTTGATGTTGTTGGAACATGGTTTGGCTTATGAGTTTGAATTGGAAGTATGTTGTTTAAATGGTTGCTTGTGTTGGAAGCTTAACCTTGAAATTGGGGTTTTTCGTGTATGTTGACATGTTGTTGAATTGTTGATGCAAGTATGCCTCTTTTATGTTGAATTGCATGTTGGCAAAGTTTGGTGGCTTTTGGAGCATGATTGGATGTTTAATTGCATGTTTAAGAATGCATTTTGAGGCTTGCTGTGCAGGGCGTTTCGGAACAGCCAATACCGTTTCGGAACGGGTGCCTTAAACAAGCCCAGGCGTCCGAAACGGGAGGGACCGTTCCGAAATGGAAAGGCTACTGCCAGACCCCCGTTTCGGTACACGTTGCGAAACGGCCCCGCATTTCGGAACGGGCTAAGCCTGTTTCGGAACGGGTGACCGTTGGGGGCTGACATTGGCAGTTAAATGTTTTGAAAAGTTTGCATTTTGGTCCTGAATCTTGTTTGTGCAATTGTATGAGTTTGGGATGTCCGTTTGAGCTGAAATTTGGCAGTGAAGCATGAAACCTGACTAATTGCAATATGGTAACTTTAATTTGGGTTAAGTCCTCATATTTAACAGAAATTACAATTTGGTCCCTAAAATTGTAATTTGTTCAATTGGGTCCCCGTTTGATCTCTGATGTTTGTGATCTTTGAGTATGGTGTTTGAGTGATCACATATAGGACTAAGGTGCATCTAGACAAGATTAAAAAGGAAAAAAAGGGTCGTTAATCAAGGTTGACTTTCGGGTTGACTTTTGTTTTCCCCGTGTAATCTTCGTAGTTCGGGTCAACCGTCTAGGCCGGGCTACGGGGGTTACATTTGGTGGTATCAGAGCTGAGTTGCGAATGCTTGGGGAAAACGGTAAGTTGTTGTGATGTGTGTTGATGTTTACCTTGTTGTGTGGATAAAAGTTGGTTGAATGTTGGTTGAAACACGTGTTTCTGGGCATGATGCTGATGTTTCTGAGCAAATTGTTGATGCTTCTGATCAAGTTGCTGATGTTTTCGAGCATGTTTTGTGTTTATGAATCATTGTTGAATTAATGTGGATATGTGCTGATGTTGTGAGCTGGTGTTATGCTTGATGATTGTGTAATGAGTATGTTATGTTGATAATATGCTGATGCAAATGGATGTTGTTGGATGTAGGCATGATCGAGTATGTAGATTGATATGCTTGATGTTGTGATATCCATGTTGTGTTGACTGTTATATCATGTAAAGGGGAGGATTCGGGATACCCATTGCCTTATTAATATAGCTATTGTGTTATTTTGGAGTTGGAGTTTGAATCCTTGCTTAATGCTGGTCTAACTGGTTTGTTTGTTTGTTGTGATTGTATGTTTGTTGTTGTTAGTAGTATGGCTAAGTCGATGAAAGAATAGCAGTTGGGTGAGATGGTTGCTGCCTTGGGGCAGGTTGTTAAGGCGTGGAATTCACCCTTTGGTGGAGGTGTTTTGTCTCAGCTTTCTGTGCCTGGGGTTGAGGTGATAAGGCGAGGGAAAAAAGCTGGTTCTGTGGTGAAGAGTTCATCATCTGATGTTCAGGAGGTGTTGGGAACATCTCAGGCTGTGGTAAAGGTAAAGTCAGTGGATGTGCTGGCTGTGGGATGTGTGGGTTTGCCGAAGCAGCGTTTGCTTGATTTGGGTGCTGTGGAATATCGTGGTTCTACACCGGAGATGTTTGAGGCCTGGTTGGCCAGTGTGGTTCTGATCTTGGATCAAGAAGGCTGTGATCTTGCTTGTAAGTTGGGGAGTGTTGTTTCTCTGATGTTGGAGGATGCATGCGTCTGGTGGACATCAGTGGCTGTGGCGTCACATATTCCTGATATTGATTGGGATTTCTTTGTATCTGCCTTTTATGAAAGGTATCTTGGAGGGAAGTTTCCAAGGGTTGAGCAATGTGACGGTGGTGTTGTTGTAGAGCAAGTGTTGCTTGGGCAAGGAGTGGAAGTTCAGCCACCGGTGTGTGACCGTTGTGAAAGGCGCCATGTTGGAGGTTGTTGGGGCGCGGGTGCTTGCTGGAACTGTGGTTCCAAAGTGCATGTTAAGCGTGATTGTCCTCTTGAGTGAAGTCAGTTTTGGTGTTAGCCAAAGGGTCTCAGAAAGGTCGTGGGCACGGCCGAGGCAAGGTTCAGAAGTGGCAGAAAGAGCAGAAAGTTGTGAAGAGTGTGGGAAAGGAGAATTGCTGGAAATGTGGGTCTGCTGGACACATGAGACGTGATTGTTTGATGTTGGCTCGGAACAGCCAAGGTCCCTTACTGCAAGGAGTTGGTGGTGACCCTGGTGTGTTAGCTGGTGCTGCAGTGGTGCGGCAGGAGGATGATGGTTCCGCGAGGAAAAGAGTTCGTCTGATGAAGCTTCAGGGTGGTGTTGTGCTTTCAAGTAACCTTGTTTAGTAATCTTTGCTCTAGTTACCTTGGTTGGTTTCTGTTGGTTTTCCTTGCGTGGTAAGTTTAGTCTTGTTGCTAGTTGTTGGGGTAATAGTTGTAGTTCGGAAACATCTTTGGTGTGAAGAAGGCTTATGTGAGAATCTTGTGGTTAATAATTGTTGGTATGATGGAGTTAGATAAGTTAGAAGTGAGGTAGGAGGTTGTTCTTAGACGGATTCTGAGGATGTTATTGGAGGGTGTGAACTGGCATTCATGCATAGATAAAATCATTGTTATATGCTATATTATATATGTTGGTCCATGCATACATGTGGCATGACATTAGAGGTTTTGCATACATGTACATCAGGCATTGATAGGGCATGTTGGTGATCATGCATATGATGTTCACACTCGCTAATAATTAATCGAATCTGTTAGTGTGGTGGTTGGGTTAGGTTGGATGATGGGTTCTTAGAGGTTGTTTTGGTGCTGAGTGAGGGTTAGAAGTAATATTAAGCTAGTTGCTTGTAATGGCGAGGGTGGCATAGCATGTTGGTGGAAGGATAGTGTTTGTTGTTTAAGGAGTTTAGTGGTTTGGTGGTGAGGAGTACCGGTTGAAGTAGGATCGGTCAAGTGGTTTGAATAGCTAAGTGGGAGCGGTAGTTCCTTCGTGTTAAGTGTTGTTGCAGGTTAGCGGTTGTGTTTTCAGGTGCTGAGGTAGCTTAGCATTTAGGTTGTTGTGGAAGGGTTGTGTTTGCAAGTGCTGGTTCTTAGCAACCTTTGAGGAGTTGAGGGGTTGATATGTATGTTTAGGTTGGGCAATGTTCTGGCAAGGCAAGTGTTGCGGTCAAGCTTGTGGTGGTTAAGCAATGAAAGGTCGAGGGTCAGTGTTGTTTGAAAGGATTCTTGTGAGAAGTGGTTGGCTGGTTGTGAGTAAGTGAATTCTTGTTGGAGATCAGCTGGTGGTGTGTGGAACAGCTGGCGGAGTCGAGTTGGGGTTGTGTTGTAAATTTTGGTTTGTGGGTGAGTAGACCTGGAGAGTCGTTTTGGTAATGTTGGCAATAGTTGTGAGGGTTTATCAGCATTCGTTGAGGAGTTTGGGTAAGCAGTTGATGTTTAAGGATTTTTGCTTGTTGGGAAATTCTTGGAAGAGTTTTGGGAGTTTGCAAGAGTTTTAGAAGCAGAGAAGGTTGAATAGTGGCTGAATTGGATTGGTTGTTGTCTCTGTGTAAACAGGTCTTGGGAGTTGTGTGTTGCAGTGATGTGTGCTGTAAGAGCTGAAGTTCTTCAGGTTGATATTGGGGCTGTGTACAGTCCGGTTATGTGAAAGGTTAAGTTGTGGCTATCTTTGAGTGTTCTGGGTTTGTGAACAGCATGTGGTGGTGTTGGGTTCAGTGGAGTTTTGTGTGGAAAGTGTTCAGTGTTGGTTGAGGTTTTTGTGTTGCCTTGTGTGTGTTTTGAGAAAGTTGTTGTTCTTTTTTTTTCGCCGGTTAAATTTCGAGGACGAAATTTCCTAAGGGGGGAGAGTTGTAACGCCCCGGTTTTGGGCTCAGAAGTTTTGGGCGTTGACCGGTTTGGTCAAAGTGCTGATCGAATATATAAGAGTGAATTTAGGAAAGCCTAGTTCGGGTTGCATTAAAAATATGGAAAAATGTTCTAAAATCATCTTTTAATATATAAAAGTGAACTGTGAAATAAATTTTGGAAAGTGAGGTTTGGAAGGGTGACATTTTGGGTTAGTGACCAAAATGTAATTTTTGAAAACTGCGTGACTGTTTTAAAAAGGATTGAAACTTTGAATCTTTAAGGAGCTATTTACCCAATGGGAGTTTCTCCAGATTTTCTAAATATATTAAATGATTAATTAAATGTTTTTAAACTAAAGAAAAGTGGAGGGAAGATATTTTCCTAATTCTAACTAACTTTTCTCTCAACCATTTTCTCTCATCTTTTCTCTCAAACCAAACACATTCTCTCCAGATCTTTTCTCTCTGATTTTGTCACTCAAATCACTCATTTCAACTCTCATTTGATTCCTAATCATCTCATCATCAAAACCTCTCAATTTGCAAGTTGTTTCATCAAGCTTTTTGGCTCTAAAAAGGAGAAACTCAAGTTTGGAGGTAAGAACGTCCTTCTCCTCTGAACTTCAAGTTCTTTATTGAAATTCCCAAGTTCTCAATCCTTGATTTGTGTTTTGTTAAAGGCTTTTCAATTGAAATCTTGATTTTGGCTTAAAATGCAAGATTTGGCGATTTTGGTGAAATTTTCGTGTGATCTGTTTGGGCAGTGTTTTGAAGTGTCAAAATAATGTTAAATGAATGCTAAATTGATTAGAAGTTGAGGTTTAATTAATGCAATCCCGGATAGGTTGAATTTCCTAAGTTTGGCTTGAGTTTTTGGTTGTTTTTGGAGTGTTTTTGGTGATCTGTTGTACCTGGAAGTATAAGGACGTGTTTGTGATCATTTTGGATGTTAATTGATGTTTAAAAATGGTTAGAAGTGATGGATCTTGGCTGGGTTAAGTTTTGGAAATGTTTGGAGGTGATTTCGGTTGTGTTTGGTAGCCGAATTGTTGGTTGTGTGTTGAGCAGCGAGTTTGGTTGTGTGGCTGCTGTTCTTAATGCATAATGATGCATTAATGTGCTGTTTTTGTGTGCTTGAAACATGGGAGTTTGATCCGTGAGCTTTTGAGGTGTTGCGGAAGGTTTCGGATGCTTGGAAGGCTTGGTGGCTAGCCTTGTTTTGGTTATCGGTGAGTGAAGTTGGGTTTTCAGCTTTTGAACCAAGGTTTGAAGGTTTTTGGGAGCTTAGTGTAAGTCTAAACAACTTTGCTAAGCTCAAGAGTAAGTGAATGATTTTTCGCTCTTGAATTATGATTGTGAAATTGGCTTTTAAGCAATTGTGGTTGATGATTGAAATGCATGTGTTTTGCATGGTTTAAATCTGTTTTGTAAGCATATTTAGCATGGTTTAATGCTGGTTTTGAAAGCCATATGTGAAGGATGCTCAAGGTAAGAGATCCTTGGTTTTATACATTGAAAATGTGGTTTTGATGCATGGTGTTGCATGTTGTTCAATGGATTTGTTTAATGCTTTAAAATAGTGAATTAATGTTGGTAAATGATGGTTTTTGCATTATGGTTATGCATGTGAAACATTGGACTAATGTGGTAAGGTGATTATATTGGCAAGTGATGTAAGTGGTTCTTGGTTCTTTGATCGGATATAGTTAGCCGGCTATAGGATTGGGTGCACCGTGAATTAAGTTGCCTTGGAGGTGGAGTGGTCAAGAGTGGACCGGTAAACTCCCTTCAAGTATCCTAACGAGATGGTTGAGGTCATAATGGAGGTGTTGCCCATTCGAGGACCTTGGTTGAGCAAAGGTTATATGGTGTTTAAAAGTCCATATGTGAGAACCTTGTGCTTGTTGAGATCACAATGGCGGGGTTAAGTCCATGTGTGGATCTTGTGTAGGGTGTCCCGGATCTCGTTAGTGATGTTATACAACTACCAATCGGTGAATGCAAAGGTTGTATGGTGTTTGAAAGTCCATACATGGGAACCTTGTGCATGTCAAGGTTGTATGGTGTTTGAAAGTCCATACATGGGAACCTTGGGGAAAAGTTGAGGTTGTATGGTGTTTGAAAGTCCATACATGGGAACCTCGGGAAAGTTGAGGTTGTATGGTGTTTGAAAGTCCATACATGGGAACCTCGGGAAAGCTAAGGTTGTATGGTGTTTAAAAGTCCATACATGGGAACCTTAGGATGTTGAGGTCAAATGGTGTTTAAAAGTCCATTTGGGAGACCTTGGATTGGTAGGGTGTATGGAGCGTAGGGACAACGCTCGGAATCCGCGTATCCGATTGGGTGTTGAGTTGAAAAGTGAATGTGGTTGATCACTTGAAGGCCAATATGATGTTCTTGATTGTGATGAAGCATGGGATGCTTGAATTGATGCATAATTGCATGTGAAGCATGAGATGCTTGAAAAGATGCATGGTTGCATGGAAAGTGTATAATGCTTGTGAATGCATGTTTACTTGTTAAGTTGAACAAGTGTTGATTATCATTTGGAAAATGATGCATGTGAGCATGAAATATCTTTAGTGCATTGGAGTTTTGTTAAGACTTGTTTTTAAAGGCATGTGATGATGATGTTGTGGTTCATATATGTTGCCTTTGGTTTAACGCATGTGTTGGTTGGTTTGTGAAATGGTTTTAAAAGATTCTTGCTTGAATTGGCTTTCAAGTTTAAGAAATGTATGTTGTGAAATGGGAGTGTTTTCCAAGGTTTTGTTTTAGCTTGCATATGATGTTTATGCATGGTTTGGCTAAATGGATGATTTTGTAAGTTGTGCTTTGAAAAGGTTTTCTTAGCATGCTAAGCTAAGGGTTGGTTTTCATGTATGTGCAATGCATGGTTTTGAGCTTGTTGTTGAAAAGGGGTTTTCAAACATGGCTTTGGTAAACAAATCGAGTTTGTTTTAAAAGTGATTTATGGCTCGCTGCATTGATGGTGTTTTGGTTTTGAGCATTCCTCACTAAGCATTATGTGCTTACGCTCCTTTTTTGTCCGTCAATGCAGATTCTTGAAGTTTGGACAGCGAGGAGCAAGGGATTCAAGAAGGACTCCACTTGAGATGTATGTCTCGGTTAATAGCTATAGTTAATAAAGGCAATGGGGTAGAATCTCTTGGGTTGATGTATGTGTTTGTTTATGTTCGGACAAGTATGGTTTTGTGTTGTTGATGTTGTTGGAACATGGTTTGGCTTATGAGTTTGAATTGGAAGTATGTTGTTTAAATGGTTGCTTGTGTTGGAAGCTTAACCTTGAAATTGGGGTTTTTCGTGTATGTTGACATGTTGTTGAATTGTTGATGCAAGTATGCCTCTTTTATGTTGAATTGCATGTTGGCAAAGTTTGGTGGCTTTTGGAGCATGATTGGATGTTTAATTGCATGTTTAAGAATGCATTTTGAGGCTTGCTGTGCAGGGCGTTTCGGAACAGCCAATACTGTTTCGGAACGGGTGCCTTAAACAAGCCCAGGCGTCCGAAACGGGAGGGACCGTTCCAAAACGGAAAGGCTACTGCCAGACCCCCGTTTCGGTACGCGTTGCGAAACGGCCCCGCGTTTCGGAACGGGCTAAGCCTGTTTCGGAACGGGTGACCGTTGGGGGCTGACATTGGCAGTTAAATGTTTTGAAAAGTTTGCATTTTGGTCCTGAATCTTGTTTGTGCAATTGTATGAGTTTGGGATGTCCGTTTGAGCTGAAATTTGGCAGTGAAGCATGAAACCTGACTAATTGCAATATGGTAACTTTAATTTGGGTTAAGTCCTCATATTTAACAGAAATTACAATTTGGTCCCTAAAATTGTAATTTGTTCAATTGGGTCCCCGTTTGATCTCTGATGTTTGTGATCTTTGAGTATGGTGTTTGAGTGATCACATATAGGACTAAGGTGCATCTAGACAAGATTAAAAAGGAAAAAAAAGGGTCGTTAATCAAGGTTGACTTTCGGGTTGACTTTGGTTTTCCCCGTGTAATCTTCGTAGTTCGGGTCAACCGTCTAGGCCGGGCTACGGGGGTTACATCAAGTCATCTCAACCGGATTAGAGATACAGTTACAATCGCGGTACATTAACAATCAGGTACAATTTCAACCCACGGGGACACCAACCCAACCATCAATTAGATGCTTAACCCACCAACATGAGCTCACGGGACACCAACCCCTCAACCGTTAGGGTGCTTGGATGGAGTTACGGGACACCAACCCCTCGACATCCAAGGTGACTTATTTATAGTGCACTCAATCCTATGGAAAGCCAACTATATTTGATACATTTTAAACCACATCACTTGCCAATATAATTCATTATAACCACATACCTCACTGTTTTCATATGCATCAACACAAAACCATTTTCTCAAAGCAATAACCATGCTTTAAACACAAGTATAAATCACATACTTACATGGATCACTTACCATGTGCATCAATCATCATCTCATGATTAAAAACAGTATAAAAAATACTTTCATTCATGCATAAACAATAGGTAACATATAATCAAAACCAAGTGCATAAAATCATTTCACAAAAGCACGACCGAGAGAGAAAATCCACTTATACTTACTTCCAAACTTAGACAAGCGTTTCAAGCTCAAATCTAAGTTCACAAACCACCTTCAAACCTTTTAAAAGCTGTAGGTTTCGTTCTCACTCACCGACATGCAAAAATTCAATTCGCCGACGCGAATTCAAGCGTCTGAAGCCTCCAAACCTTCACTGATAGCTACGGAATCAACCTCCCTTATTTTTACCACACAAAAACAGAGGCACAATGCATTCATAAACCAAACAACAACAATTCTAAGAAAAACCTCAAGAAACACAAGTCGAACCCCTTTCACAACAACCAAAATCAACCTCAAACTTAATCTAATCAAAGCCCAGCCACAAACTCTCAAATCTAAAATCTTATCAACATAAAATAACATTCAAAATTCATCCAAAAACAACCTTATACCTCCAGCATACATAAAACCACCACAATTCCTCAAAAACTCATAACTAGAAACCTAGATAATTAGATATTCAACTAGTTTCGGGATCCCAATGTTAAAATCAACTTATTAACATTATAAAACATCATACTCATGTTCTAATCTGATCAAGAACCCATCAAAACAGATCTAAAACGAATCTCAATAAATTTAATCAATTAAATCTCCATTAAACCAAATTTCCACAATTAAAACATCAAAACCCATTAGACAACATATATTAAGGATCAATAACTTGGGAATTCCAGTAAAGAACCATTCATTAAAGGAGAAGAACAAAACTCACATTCAATGATTGAAATTCCTCTCAATTGGATGATTTTACTTCTTGAAAAGCAAAGGAAATCAATGAGATTTTATAGAAACAAGTTAGGAAATCTAATAAGAATCATTAGTTTAAGAAAATAAGGTCATTACCTCAAATATTTGCTGGAAAATAGATGTTTGGCTGAAGATATTTTGAGAGAAAAGTTTGGAGAATAGAAAATCACGTCAAATTGGTTTTTGTAAAAATAACTACCTTACTTTAATTAATTCCTTTTAACCCTTTAATTAAAACATTTTAAAACTAATCTAATTGAGAGAAAAATATGATAAAACACATAGGTATATTAGCACCTTAAAGATTCAAAGTTTTGACCTTTTTATAAAACAGTTAGTAAAACAGTTTTACACTTTCACATTTTCGTCACTAGTCCCAAAATGTCAAATTTCCAAAACTCATTTTCCAAAATTGATTTCACCAAAATCATTAACATTATAAATAAGGACTTTTAACCATTTTCCATATTTTTATCTCGTGCAAAAATGTCCAATCCCGAATTCGACTCGAATCTCTAACCTAGTCTTCCAGACCGTCTAATTAAACCATAAATTGCTAGGCCCAAAACCGGGGCGTTACTACTCTCTCCAACTTAGGAAATTTCGTCCTCGAAATTTTACCTGGAGGAAAAAGGTGCGAAAACTGCTTCAACATGTCTACCTTGCTTTCCCACGTGGCCTCCTCAACCCCCATTGTAGCCACAACACCTTCACAAGTTCAATCGTCTTACCACGAAGAACTTCCTGCTGGTATCCAGAACCTTTACCAGTTCCTCATCATAAGACAAATCCGATCGCAACTCAATATCCTCCATTGGCATAACATGCGACAGATCTGACCTATACATCCGCAACATCGATACATGAAACACATCATGAATTTTCTCCAACTTAGGACGTAACTTCAAACGATACACAACAGGACCAACACTCTCCACAACCTCACATGTTCCAATAAACCTTGGACTAAACTTACCCTTACCCTTACGTCCAAATCTCGTCACCTTCTTCCAAGGTGACACTTTCAAAAACACACAATCACCCACCGCATACTCAATCTCCCTACGCTTCAAACCCGCATAGGATTTTTGACGATCTGAGGTAGCTCTTAGACGATCACAAATAAGCTTAACTTCCTCATTTGTGCTTTTCAACACATCAGGCAAGGAAACATGCTTTCCCCCAACCTCATCCCAACACAAAGGCGTACGACACCTCCTACCATACGAGGCCTCATACGGTGCCATTTGTATACTAGCTTGGTAAATATTATTATACGCAAACTCTATCAAAGGCAACTATTTCTCCCAGGTTCCTTGGAACTCAATGATACAACATATCAACATATCCTCCAAGACTTGGATCACACGTTCAGACTGACCATCCAACTGAGAATTATACAAAGCACTAAAATTCAACCGTGTACCCAAAGCTTGATGTAAACACTCCCAAAACCTCATTGTAAACTGTGGATCTCTATCCGAAACTATAGACTTGGGCACCCCATGCAAACACACAATCTCAATATTCAATAATATACAAATATGCCAACTTATCCAAAGTATACGTCGTATGCACAAGCATAAAATGTGCACACTTTGTAAACCGATCAACAATCACCCAAATGGAATCCTTCTTAGTTGGCATTAATGACAACCTAGGTACAAGATCCATGGTGATTTTCTCCCATTTTCGTTCCGATATCTTCAATGGTTGCAACAACTCGGAAGGAAATTGATGTTCCGCCTTAACACGCTAACACACCATACACTTAGCAACAAAATCAGCCACATCTTTCTTTAGAACAGCCCAATACTATTCTTATTTCGAGCCTCGATATATCTTAGTACTACCAGGATGCATAGGAAAAGGGACTAATATGCGCTTTGGTCAAGATGGTACGCCTCAACTCATCATCACTAGGCACCACTATCCGATCTTTGAAACACAACACTTCATCATCATTAAAATGAAAATCTGTCGAATTTCCATCCATGATATCCTTAACATGGGACACTAACTCCTCATCATAGGGTTGTTTATCATTTATCAACTCTGACAAAGATGGCTTCACTTGCAATTCGGCCAAGAGACCACCATCTTGCGTCACACTCAACCGTGCAAACATTGCTCTTAATTCCACTGCAACCTTTCTATTCAAAGCATCCACCACAACATTAACCTTACCCGGATGATACTCAATAGTCAAATCATAATTCTTAAGCAACTCCAACCATCTATGTTGCCTAAGATTCAAATCCTTTTGTGTCATCAAATATTTCAAACTCTTGTGATTAATGTACACAATACACTTCTCACTATAAAGATAATGCCTCCAAATCTTTAAGGCAAACACTATCGCGACAAGCTTAAGATCATAGGTAGGATAATTGTGCTCGTGCACCTTCAACTGACGAGATGCATAAGCCGCAACCTTCCCTCCTTGCATCAACACACAACCCAAACTAACATATGATGCATCACTATACAAGACAAACTCTTTACTTGAATCAGGTTGAATCAAGATAGGAGCTTGCGTCAAAGCTTCCTTCAACTTCTCGAAAGCTCGTTGTCTATCCCCTGTCCACTCAAAATGAACATTCTTTTGCAACAACTTGGTCAAAGGAGCAACAATTCTCGAAAAGCCATCCACGAACCTACGATAATAACTAGCCAACCCAAGGAAACTAAGAACCTCATGCACCGACTTAGGTGACTTCCAACTCGTCACCGCCTCAATCTTATGTAGATCAACCCGAATCCTTTTAGCTGACACCACATGTCCAAGGAAAATAACTTTCTTAGGCCAAAAACTCACATTTTCTCAACTTAGCGTACAACTGGTTATCCAACAAAGCCTGAAGCACAATTCGCAAATATCTATCATGATCCTCCTCGGTACGATAGTACATAAGGATATCATTAATAAACCCAACCAAAAACTGATCCAAAAACTCATGGAATACTCGGTTCATCATATCCATGAACGTAACAGGGGTATTAGTCAAACCAAACGGCATCACCAAGAATTTATAATGCTCGTACCTCGTACAGAAAGCAGTTTTAGGCACATTCACATCCTTTACCTTCAACTGATAGTACCCGAATCTCAAACAAATCTTAGAAAACACCGAAGCACCTCGAAATTGATCAAACAAATCATCAATCCTCACCAAAGGATACTTATTCTTAATCTTCAACTTGTTTAGTTGTCGATAATCAATGCACATCTGCATCGTGACATCCTTCTTTTTCACAAACAACACCGGCGCACCCTATGGCGAAACACTAGGCCTAATAAACCCTCGATCAAGCAACTACTGAAGTTGTGTCTTCAACTCCTTTAACTCTTTCGTTGCCATTTGATAGGGAGCAATAGACACTGAGGCTGTATTTTCATATAACTCAATGCCAAACTCAACCTCTCTATTCGGTGGAAAATCAGGCACTTCCTTCGTACGTATATCCTAAATAGGCACTTCCTTCGATCCCGGATTCATAACATAGGCTAAGAAAGCCTCACAACCCAATTCCATCAAATGACCCGCTTCTAGAGCCGAAACAACATTGGATAAGAATTTAACATTCTCACCCACGATTACCACTTCGTAATCATTAACAAGTTTCAAGGTAACTCCCTTGGTTTCAAAATCAACCACAACTCTATGTTCCAACAACCAATCCATACCCAAGATTACATCAAAATCGTGAAACGACAACTCCATCAAATCAATCGCAAACACATGACCTTGGACAGTCAAAGGACATCTCCTAAATAACCTTCTTGTAACAACCGTTTCACCAAAAGAACTAGTTACTTGCATTCCCACATTTAATACCTCAACCAACATATCAAGCAAATGTGCTTGCTCACGCAAGATATATGAATGCATAGAACAAGAATCAATCAAAGATAACAATGTCAAAGAATACAAAGTGAATGTACCTGCAATCACATCGGTGTCATTGCATCCCTCGCAATGTGTGTACACCCTCGCAGGACCACCACCCTCAGGTTGAACCCCCACTACATGAGCCATAGTCCTCTGACCATCCTCTCTACGCTGGAAGTTACCATGATCGCACCCACACCCTCTTAATGGTGCAACAACAAGTACCCTAGCCTGGCCACAACCAGCCGACAACAGACAATTGCGCCTCAAATACTCATGCGATCCGCACACCCAATAGGTGTTAAAAGCCGGTCGGGTCTGAGCATCCTGACCCTGCGATCCACACGCAACACTACCTCCACCATGCATCGCATCAGAACGATATTCTTGTCACGTTGCCTCTTATACTGACCACCACTATAGCTGGAGTCCGCAACTTTCTTACCAGAGCTAGAACCTCCCACACAAGAAGATAAACCCAAATTCTGCTCAATATCTATCGCTCGTGTATCTAACACGTCAAAATCAGTATAGTCAGCATCCAACGTAAAAGTCTTAACATCCTATACCAATCCGTAACGAAATCGATCACAACGATGCCTCTTGTCCGACACAAACTCAAGAGCATACTGGCTCAGCTGAACAAATTGTACCTCGTACTTAGCCACAAACATACTGCCTTGCACTAGAGCCATAAACTCACGCTTCCTTTCATCCAAGTATCTAACTCCAGATACTTCTTCTTAAAGGCAGCTTGGAAGAATTCCCAAGTTACATCACCAGGTTTCATGCTAGCTATCACCGTAGTCCACCAACTATACGCGTCTCCTTGCAAAAGGGATACATCACATCCCAACTTACGAGTATCGTTGCACACCATTTGATCCAAAATCCGATTCGTGCTAGCCATCCATTCCTCGGATGCTACATATGCCAACCCTCGAAATTCAACTCCTCCAAGACTATACATATGCTCTAACGGAAAACCCATTTGTCCAGTAGCAAGCGCAGGCACTTGCACTTCGGCAACAACAGCTTGAAAAGCTCCAGTCATAGCTTGAACTAAAGGCGTCAAATCACCCAACACTGGCCCCGCTGGCGCATGTGGTACTTGCTCCACATTCTTAGGTGGGTAAGGTGGATGAGCTGGCAAACCTTCATGAGGTACATCGTTCTCCTGATTTCCCTACCCTTTGGCAGCAGCAATCGTGCCAGATCGCAACTCTCTCCTCGGTCCCATTGTGCTAATATGTCTAAGGCATGATAATTTCAACAAAACAATCAGGCCAGCTTTAAGCAACGATCGAAGACTTCCATTTCAAATCAAAACATTTCAGACTATAGTAATAAGGCAATGGTGTCCCCAAAACAAGCCCCATATAGCATATCACAACCAACATACATATAACAATCACCATTCACAACAAACAACAATACTCAACCAATATCAATATCCCATTTTATCACAAACTTGGTTTAAGCAATCAACAACAACACTAGTCAATCACCACTTACCTCCCAATTATTGCAAACCTAGCTTTAATACCACCAAATGTAACCCCTTCGACCCGGCCTAGACGCTAGACCAAATCGAGTGAATTACATTAGGTTTGCCAAATCAAACCGGAAAGAATTAACTTGAAAATGTCTCTTTTCTTCTTCTTTTATCTTGTCTAGATGCAAATATTAACCTATGATGTGCATGCTGGAAGCAATTTGAATCTGACTCAAAACAAGCATTAATAAGGCATTTAATTACAATTAGAAACATTAAGGGACCAAATTACAAATATAGAAAGTTATAAAAACTTTGCCCAATTTTAAGTTACAAACCTTTAATTAACCAAGTTTCATGCATTCATGTCAAATATCAACTCATTTCGGTCATCCAAGCTCATGTAATTGCATCCTCAACATTCAAGGACTAAGGCGTAAGAAATTAGAACTTTAAATTAAACTATTCAACCAAAATAACGACCATCCGTATCGGTACACCTTGACTCGTATCAGTACGCTATACTTGAATTAAAATCCCCAAATTTCAATAGCTAAAACTCGTATCGATACACCCTCGTATATCAAAACACCCAAACATTTAAACAAGACTCGTACTGAAACAGTACCCCACGTACCGAAACTCCATTCTTGGAAAAGCTTACCCGTACCGATACACTCATCCCACGTACCAAAACTCTAACCCTGAAATGGCTTACCCATACCGATATGAGAGCACGCGTACCAATACGCCTGGGCATGTAATACCCAATTTTACTGGTTAAACATGCATTTGAGGATACCAAAGCACCCTAACATGCTTCTAACAACTTTCCAACATATCATTTGATCGAACCTTAGCTAAACACATCAAACATAACATCAATTCACATATTCACGCTTCAATTGGTAATCTATATGCATGCTTCCTATAAACCAAGCCAAGCAAAGTTCAAAAACCAAACCCAAGCAATTACAAACCATTAGTGGCCAATTAAAAGTCTAAATCAACAACATATACTTTCTCAAACATACTCCTAAAATAACAATGGAACCCCCATTGCCCTTATTACTAAAAGTCTAGTTTGAAACCATACTTTCAAGAACGAAGTTCTCGGATCCTCCTTGCTCACTTGCTTCCTCAACTCAATTAATTCTTTGCATTGATGAACAAAGAGAGCGTAAGCATACTAGGCTTAGTGAGGAGTGCTCAAACCAAAACACCATCAATGCAATTTAAAACTAATTTCTTAAAACCATTAAAATCATCATTTCAATCCATTTGCAAAACATCGTGCCTTGAAAACCATACACTTAAACCTTTCCAAAACTAGCATATTAAACCATATGCATCATGTATCATAATTAAACAACAAATCTCATTGCTAATCCTCAATTTAAGCCTTCCCATGCATAACAACCATATGCAAAGCTTAAAGAGTAAACATGTATAAATCACATTATACAACATAAATCTTTACATGATACGTCACAAATTATATTGGCTTTCAAGTAATCATTGACCAAGTTCCATTTCCAAAATAGTTCATCGGATACATGGATTCAACAATTGTTCACACAACACTTCAATCTATTTCAACCGGATTAGCGATACAATTACATTCACGGTACATTAACAATCGGGTACAATTACATCCCACGGGGACACCAACCCCAACCATCAATTAGATGCTTAATCCACTAATGGGAGCTCATGGGACACCAACCCCTCAACCGTTAGGGTACTTGGATGGAGTTACGGGACACGAACCCCTCAACATCCATGGTGACTTATTTTTAGTGCACTCAATCCTATGGTCGGCCAACTATATCTGATACATTTTAAACCACATCACTTGCCAATATTATTCATTATAAACACATACCTCATTGTTTTCATATACATCAACACAAAACCATTTTCTCAAAACAATAACCATACTTTAAACACAAGTATAAACCACATACTTATATGGACCACTTACCACATGCATCCATCATCATCTCATGATTAAAAAAAATTATAAAACATACTTTCATTCATGCATAAACAATAGGTAACATATAATCAAAACCAAGTGCATAAAATCATTTCGTAAAAGCACGTCCGAGAGAGAAAATCCACTTATACTTACTTCCGAACTTAGACAAGCATTTCAAGCTCAAATATAAGTTCCCCAAACACCTTCAAACCTTTTAAAATCTGTAAGTTTTGTTCTCACTCACTGACACGCGAAACTTCAATTTACCAATGTGAATTCAAGCATTCGAAGCCTCCAAAGCTTCACCGATAGCTACGGAATCAACCTCCCTCGTTTTTACCATAAAAAACAGAGGCACAATGCATCACAATGCTTTTATACACCCAACAACAACAATCCTTACCAAAACCTCAAGACACACAAGTCGAAACCCTTCCACAACAACCGAAATCAACCTCAAACTCAAGCAAATCAAAGCCCAAACACAAACTCTCAAATCTAACATATAATCAACATCAAATAACATCCAAAATTCATCCAAAACAACCTTATACCTACAACATACATAAAACCACCAAAACTCCTCAAAAACTCATCACCAGAAACCTAGATAATTAGAGATTCAACTAGTTTTGGGATCTCAACGTTAAAATTAACTTATTAACATTATAAAACACCATAATCATGTTCTAATCTGATCAAGAACCCAACAAAACAGATCCAAAACGAATCTCAATCAATTCCATCAATTAAATCTCCATTAAACCAAATTTTCACAATTAAAACATCAAAACCCATTAGACAACATATATAAAGGATTAAGAACTTGAGAATTCCAGTAAAGAACCATTCATTAAAGGAGAAGAAAGAAACTCACCTTCAATGATTGAATTTCCTCTCAATTGGATGATTTTACGTCTTGAAAAGCAAAGAAAGTCAATAAGATTTTGTAGAAACAAGTTAGGAAATCTAATAGGAATCATTAGTTTAAGAAAATAAGATCATTACCTCAAATCTTTGTTGGAAAATAGATGTTTATCTGAAGAGATTTTGAGAGAAAAGTTTGGAGAATAGAAAATCACGATAAATTTGTATTTGTGAAAATAACTACCTTCCTTTAATTAATTCCTTTTAATCCTTTAATTAAAATATTTTAAAACTAATCCAACTGAGTGAAAAATCTGATAAAACACTTAGGTATGTTAGCTCCTTAAAGATTCAAAGTTTTGACCTTTTAAAAAACAGTTAGTAAAATATTTTTACACTTTCACATTTTGGTTACAAGTCCCAAAATGTCAACTTTCCAAAACTCATTTTCCAAATTTGATTTCACCAAAATCATTAACATAATAAATAAAGATTTTTAACCATTTCCATATTTTTATCTCATGCAAAAATATCTAATCCCAAATTCGAATTGAATCTCTAACCCGATCCACCGGACCGTCTAATTAACCCATAAACCGCTAGGCCTAAAACCGATGCGTTACAACTTGGGACTCGAGCAAGCTAGTTACTTGTTGAGGGAAATCCACAAGGGAATAGGTGGACACCACCCCGGCTCACATTCGTTGGCGCAAAAATCCATAAGGCAAGGTTTCTATTGGCCTACGATGTGAAAGGATGCTAAGGAGTTGGTAACTATGTGTGTACCATATCAAGAGTTCTCCTCAATCCCAAGGCAACCGAAAGAGATCCTCAAATCCATCATGAGCCCGTGGCCGTTCACAATCTGGGGCATCGACATCCTAGGCCCATTCCAATGGCAATTGGTTAGAGGAAATATATGGTATTCGTTGTGGACTACTTTACAAAGTGTATAGAAGCGGAACCACTAGCTACGATCACGGAGAAACAAATGGAGTGCTTCTTGTAGAAGTCCATGATCTGCAGGTTTTGCATTCCTAAAACTTTCATCGCGGAAAATGGAACTCAATTCCAGAAGCGATTTAGAAAATTCTTCGAAGACCTCTACATCGCGTTGGCCCAAAGTTTCGTTAAATACTCGTAGCTGAACATTTATTTTGAAGCGGTTAACAAGAAGATACTATCCACACTTAAAAGAAGGTCGAAGATGCAAAGAGAGCCTGGGTAGACGAGCTGCCATGAATATTGTGGGCATTGCAGACAACCTCCCACACTAGTACATGTATAATACATTTTAAGATAATTTTGTATTATCGTCATACTATATAAATTTCTTTAAAGGGTAAACTATCGCAATGGTCACTTATATTTTTCTCGTGTACACTTTTGGTCACTAATTTTGAAAATTGACCGTTACGGTCACTTGCATTTTCAATTTTTGAACGGTTGGTCACTTGGGTGTTAATTTTCGTTAGACACAATGATGTGCTGACTTGGCACAATAAAAAGATGGATAAATTACCTAGATAGTCCATAAACTATTACTTCACTCCTATTTTGACCACGAAAATAATAAATTGTATAGTTACACATTTAATCCTCCATATTTATCATTTTTTATTTCTTCTCCCCTCCACCATCTTCCATATTCTTCTTCATCTAACCCAATCCCTAATTTTCTACAATATCAATCCCCTATTTGTATAATTCCACATTTAATCCTCCTGATAATCATTCTGATCTTTAAATGCTTGTCCTAGACTATTTTGTTTTCCTCAGTACCGATCTTTATGTTATGGTTCAAATTTACATATTTTACTTATCCAGCTTCAAATAGGAATCCTTGACATTAAGATTCCTTACACTACATTAATCCTTAAGGCCGATTGAGTTGTTACCAATGTGTAAGGGGATAACACTTTATAAGGCATTGCAATTTAGTTTAGATATGTTCTCCATGAGATACCACATGATTTTTTCTTGTTTGAATTTTCTAGAATGGTTGCTGACTTACTAATGACATCATTAACAGGATATAATGGGGGTTGGGGAGGTTATACAATTTTATGATTCTGATATGAGGTTTCCAGCTTGGGGATTTGGAGGAAGGACAAATAATAGCAGTTTGTCCCATTGTTTTAACATGAACAGTACAAATGTGTATGAGGTAAGAGAATCAATGTTTATTTTTTTCACCAAGATACTTCACCTCAAAAGTTATGAGTTTTTCTAAGACTAGTTATTTACTTCCATTAAAAGGTTGAAGGAGTTCAAGGTATCATGGATGTTTATGCTAGCGCGCTGCACAATGTTACTCTGGTTGGTCGTACTTTTTTTTGGCAATGTAATCAACATGATTACACAAATGGCTTCCTAGGTTGCCTCAAATGATATTACCAAATATTTGGTGTTGCTTATTATAACGGTAAAAATGAATGAACTCTATGTATGTTAAGAATTTTTGTTCATTGAATGAATTGAAAAAGATATGTGGTCTTATGTAGGATGGAGTGGTGACAGATATTCAAGAAACAATAGATGCTTTGGTTAGGGCATATGATCTATCTTTATCCATTTTTATAGTTGGAGTGGGGAATGCAGACTTTAAACAAATGGAGGTGACGAGTTTGTAAATAACCTATTTTGCATACCCCTTTAACTTGGTGCGGGACCTGCAACAACAGTTAGAAAGATTGGAGGAGATCGTCGAGAACGCTTGACCCTTTTCTATCCATTGCTTGATAAATGCCATGTTAATTTCTATTATTGATGTTATAGGCTCACGCATGAGCTAAATACTTTTAGTTGGGTTTATTGCTTTATATGATTTTATGTTTTGAATACTTTGTTTTAATGTATAGTTCTTTTCCTTTATCTATTATGTTCATTGTTCTTCATGCGTAGTTACTATAAGAGCTACCGAGAGAGGCTTTAACTATTGATTTGTGGCTTAATATCGAGAGAGTTAGGTTAAACAAATGTGAACCGTGAGGCTAAGATGTTATTTACCGCAGTTGTTCCTCTTATTCACAACTATCTTTAGTTTTTATTGTTTTAGTTTTAATAATTCAACAATCACCATTACTTGAAAACACACTCTTAAGCTTGATAACTACGTAGTTATTAATCCAATCCTTGTGGGTTCGACATTCTACTCATCACTTTATTACTTGATTCAATGAGTATACTTTCTCTAAAGTGCACCACTATTTGACAAGCATCAAAATTTTGGCGCCGTTGCCAGGAAATGACAATTGATAATTATGTTGTAATTGCCCTTATGACTTTATTTTATTTGCATTTAGTTTTTGTTTTTTGTTTTCTCGGGTACATTCCACTACATGACTAGAAGGTCCACATCGGATCCTATTCTTCCACTCAATCCAGAAATCGAAAGAACTTTGAGGAATTTACGCAGAGAGAGAAAGAATATGGTGAATGGAAACACATGGGATGATGATGAGGAAGAGCTTAATCACGACATACCACCAGTTGATGGACAAGGAGTTGTTGACGCGGTCCTGAATAATGGTTAGAAACGATAGGAGGATCCACTATCAGCCAAACCTAGAAGGCCCATTTGAATGAACATTGGGCTCGTTATCAACAATCTTAATCCACAAATTATTCTGCATGATCTAGGGACAAATCACTTTGAGCTAAAGTTCATTATGTTCAACAACATTGGACAATTTGGTGGACCAGCAATATAGGATGCTTGGGAACATATTCAAGCTTTCTTGGAAGTTTGTGACTGTTTTCGACAACCAGGGATTCTTGATAATGCTTTAGGACTCAAATTATTCCCCTACTCATTGCGAGATCGAGCAAGGGCATGGTTGAAGATTTGTTCCTCAGGATCTATTACATCCTTGGATGACTTGTGCAACAAGTTTCTGCACAAATATGATCCACCAAACATGCACAACAAAAAGCAAAGTGACATCATTTCTTTCCAACAATATGATGATAAATCCATGTATGAATGTTGGGATAAATACAAAGACATGAAACACAAGTGCTCGATCCTTGGATTCCATGATTGGCTACAAGTCATGACGTTTTATAATGGCATTAATGCTCCAACAAGGATGATGATTGACTCATTGGCCAATGGAACTTTACTTAACAAAGAACCTGAAGAGGCCTTCAACATATTGGATCAGATAGCCAACACCGACTACCAGTTCTCAAGGGGGAGATTGAAGCTAGGACCTAAAGCCTTTATAACACTCTAGATGGAAGATTCTCAGACCACATCGGCTCAGCTCTCTACCATCACAAACCTGCTCAAGAACATGCAAGCACCATCCAACGTCCGAGAGGCTAAGGTAGTGTAATACACCTGTGAACATTGTGATGGGGAACACCAGTCGAGTGATTGCCCCTAACAACAAGAATCTGGATGTTACGTAGGGAACACCAACTGCAACAACAATCCCCACTGCAACACCTACAACCCAGGTTGGTGGCAACATCCATATTTTGGTTGGGGAGGCAACAAGGGAAATTCAGAAGTACAACAGAATGCCATAAATGAACCTCCTAGTTTCCAACAAAAGACTCGGAGTTAGAACCAGGGAGCTTCTAACTCCAATTCTATTTTTTATTATTATTATCAAAATTTTATGGAAACTACCCGAGTTATTTTGCAGGATCAAGCAACCCATTTGAAGAACCACAATGACATGCTCACAACGCAGGTTGCCATGTTGCAAATCCAACAGTCGACCATGCAAAATAACACTGCCTCTATACGGTCTTTGAAGACACAAGTTGGGTAGATTGCGTAGATGAGAAAGCGCGACCACCATGCAGATTACCTAGTGATACTGAAGTCACTAAAGCCTTTAATGCAGAACAATTCAATGCCATCACACTACAGAGTGGCACGCAACTGAGGACAGAAGCCAAGTTTGGGGGAGATTCTCATATAACTCCCACTCCAAGCAAGCTATCCATCGACGCTCTTGCACCTAAGTAACCAAATCATGTGTCTGATATAGTGAGTGATCTTGCTACTGAAGGCAAGGAAGACAAATCTAAGGATGCTTCTTCATCTAGTAAACCACACAATGAGCCCAGACCACCACCTCCATTCCTACAACGATTGAAAGCTCAGAAGCGGGATGTCTAGTACCAGAAGTTTTTGGATATGCTCAAACAGTTGCACACCAATGTCCCACTCCTGGAGGCCATTGATCAGATGCCAATCTATGCTAAGTTTCTAAAAGAGATCGTGACAAAGAAAAGAATGGTAGGTTAAGTTGAAACTGTTGCTACTACGGAAGAATGTGTGGATATGCTAAGTGATTTTCTAGCCAAGATGAAAGATCCTGTCAGTTTTACCATTCCATGCTCCATATGCCATAACTATTCTGGCCGTGCTTTTATGTGATCTCGGTGCAAGTGTTAATTTGATGCTGAAATCTGTGTTTAAAAGACTAGGGATGAGAAAAGCAAAGCCTACATCGGTGATCCTTCAATTGGCCGACCGATCTCAAATCTGACCCGGGGGCAGAATTGAAGATGTCCTGGTAAAGGTAGATAGGTTTATTTTCCTGGTAGACTTTATCATCCTTGACTATGAAGCTGATGATAATGATCCTATTATTTTGGGTATACCATTCTTGGTCGCCGGGCGTATTGTGATTGATTGTGAAAAGGGTAAATTCACCATGAAGATGAACGGCCAAAAGATCATATTTAACGTCTTTATCACACTCAAGTACGCTGATGACTATGAAGAATGCCAGCTAGTGGACACTGAAGAAGCCTTAATTGAAGATAGATTGCCCGAGATATGTTGCAGCATTGTGATTACCGCTAGGGAGCAAGTTGACTTTGATGAGGCAATGTAAGAGGCTAAGCTAGAAGGTAAGGTTGAGATTGAACAATCTAATATTGTGCTTAACCGACCAGGTATGACTTTTGAACCTTTGGATTATGATGAGTTTAAATCTCCCAAACCATCACTTAAGCATCAACCGATACTTGACCTTAAACCTCTCCCTCTTTAATTAAATTATGCATTTTTAGGGGATAATAATACATTGCATGTTGTTAGATATTCTTGCTTAACACCTAACCAAGAAGCTAGACTGTTGCATGTTTCATCTCATCCTTAGTTGGAATATTGCCGACTTGAAGGATATAAGTCCTACTTTGTGTATGTATGAGGTTTTGCTTGTATATGACTAGAGTAAATCAAAAGAGCCACAAGAGAAACTAAACCCAATTATGAAAACTATGGAAGAGACGAAGATCATCAAATGGCACGATGGACTTATTCAACTCATTTCAAATGGTTCATGTGATCATTACCTAGTGCCATTCCAGGATCAATGCCTAGGCAAGCTCACCGAGGTGTTGCAATGGTTGAAGATTTAGAAGGAAGCACCAGTCCACCGTGATAAACACTTCGTCTCATTACTGGATGCTTAACACATCCAAATTCTATCCATTTCCCTTTTCTGAATTTACTTTCCTACAAATTTTATATTTCTGCTATTTTCAATTTCTGTAATTTAGTTATTTTTGTTTCCTACTAGGATTAGGTTTGTTTTAATCTGGTTTATTTATTTTGGCAGTTATCAAGCATTTACCAGACAGGGAACGAGCATTGGGCCCATTAGAAGATTGTGCATAAGGATTTCTTGGCATATTGGGCTATCTCTCAGAAAAAGGGAAACATATTATTGGCTTCTAAAACATTAACTTTCCCCATAATCATTATACCAACTTTCTCTTCCCTACTTTACCCCCACACACTATTTCCCTACAGTCACACGTTGTTCCATCAATCCCACACAATTAAAACCCTATTTCCCTCCTTAACCAAGCCATTTAGAAACTCTGCAACCCCTTAAAAACCAGAGAAAACTATGTTCCCCTTTCTTCTTGCATTCTTGACATCTACTCAAACCCTACAACCTTTCTTCCTTGCATTCTTCTTCCCTTCGACATGGCTGATAAGTGCCTAAAAGTCCTATATTTTTACCCCTTTTACATGGCAATTATGGCTTAACCTACACCCATTCAAGTGGCATTATGGCCTTATATGCATTATTTACACTGCATTTACCTTTGATCCTTATATTTGATTTATTTAATGAAATGGTACTATTTTAATGCACGTTTGGTACTTGCGCATATTTACTCACTGCTGAGGGCAGGTGATGCCGAGCGGGCAATAAAGAAAAGGAGAGATGGTGCAGAATGAGCTCGAGACTGATCCAGATCAAGCCAAGCCATAGATGACAACTTTTACTTACGAAAGCTAAATTATGAAGAGGAAGCCTTACGAAGTAGATCTAGTGACAGACCCCTGCCAAGGCAGTGCACATGCCAACCTACTGGAGGGCAATGCATGCAAAGTGATAGTCAATTTGAAGAGCATAAAATGCTGGATTTTTCTACACACTTTGCATGACAATCGGAGAACTGGAAGATGACGAAAACATGAAAGGAATGTTAAAGATGGAATTTGGCCAAAGTGGATAAAGGCATTAAAGTTAAAGAGATTCACCTCTTTAATGAAGACAAGTCCAAGTCCAACTTAACTTCCTATCCAAGAAAGATCATCATCGAGAGAAGAGTCAAGAGCTTGAGATTAAGGTTTAGTCGTGTGTTCTCCATGTCCATTATGTTCTAAACTTTTTAGGGTTAGGATAATTTTGCTTAGTAGTTGTGAGAAAACAATTGTACTTTGTTTAAGTTTTTAATGCAATATTAGTTCAAGGTTTGCTTATTCTTGGCAATGAATTCATTCTTGCAATCTCATCGAGAGAGAGCTTGTGAGGTTATCTATTTGTCTAGCATTGAGAGAGTTAGACTCATGAAACGAATAAGCATGGTTTTCATCCCGATCGATGGAAGCTAACTCGACTTAGAGATAAGTTAGAGTTTCAACGGCTAAAAGAAGCGTGAGATTGGTTGGTGTTTAACTTTAGTTTACGCTGAGAGGTATTATCAAGGCCCATTCATCAGCACGATTTCGACCTTAGAGATAAGGATGAGCTATGGAAGGACGTTTTGCGGAACCTTGACATCACTACCGACTAGCAAGAGATTACCGAGGCAACACATCTTATTGCCGCAGCAGGAAGGAAGGACACTGCCAAGGTAGTTTGGTGATCATTGCAATTAAAGACCAAGACAAGTCAATTGGATTCCACACTACGATGCAATCTAATCTGGCCCATTCTATCATCTTGATCTCTCAATCTTTACTTATTTGCTTTAGTTTATGTTCTTTAGTTAGTTAAAATCCAAATTCCCTTTCACTTGTGTTTTTACTTTTACTTTTTCCATTTCAGTGCAAGAAGGTAGTTGAAGGAGGCCATCCCAATCCCTATGGATATGATACTCTAATACTTATCACTTTATTACTTGAGACGTGTACACTAGCACTAATTGCGGAGCACCTTTTATACGCAACAAGTTTTTGGCGCCATTGTTGGGGATTGGCAATAGAGACTTTCAATTTATTTTCTTGCACTTTTATTTATCTATTTTCAAGCACTAATAAATCTTGGTTTTGCATTGGTGTATGACCAGGGCGAACCCGAAGTATCCACTCTATGACCTTGATCTAGAAATTGATCGAAGTTGTCAGAGACTCAAGCGACAAATAAGGCAACATCTGCGACCAAAGATGGCACACGTAGTTGGCGGCAACGATGCCAACAACAACCAGAATGCCAATGGGCAGCAACCTATCGACGGGCAGCCAGTTGCCGATGGGTAGCAGAATGTCTCTATAGGACATGGAGAAAATCCGCGAATTTAATTCACGCTAGTACGAAACTTAAATGCCTGAAACTACCTTGAAGAGGATCTGAACGGACTAAATCTTGGAGTTGTTACACCAAAAATAGGGCCGCCCACTTTGAACTGAAGCCCGTGATGTTCAATATGATCAATACTATGGGGAAATTTTACGGCTCAGCGACTGAAGATGCCAACCAACACCTCAAATCCTTCCTGCAGATTTGTAATTCGTTTAAAATACAAGGGGTACATGAGGATATTCTGAGATTAAAATTGTTCCACTATTCACTAAGGGATAGGGAAAAAACATGGCTAAATAGTATTCCAGCAGGATCAATTGGATCCTGGAGTGATTTACGTCGTGATTTCTTAGCACATTTTAATCCTACGAATTTAACTAATAAATTGCGTAACGAAATCACTTCTTTTCGACAGACTGATGACGAATCCATGCACGAGGCTTGGGAGCGATACAGAGAGCTGTTACACAAATGCCCCTTATACGGATTCCCATTGTGGACGCAAGTAACCATGTTCTATAACGCTGTCAACACGGCAACTAGGATGATGCTCGATGCCTCGGCAAAAGGCATACTCCTAGACAAAGAATGGAAGAAGCAATGGATATTCTGAATAGGACGGCCAAGAACGACTATCAGTTCCCAACAGCCAGACAAGGAGGAATACGACTCAAATTCATCCCAAATTGTCACCTTGACAAAGCTGGTCATGAACATGCAATCACAGAACAATCATCAGGAGGTCAAGGTAATGGATTTATTTTGTGAAAATTGTGGGGGTAACCATGTTTCATCTAAATGTATGCAGAATACAAAATCGAGTTGTTTTGTTGGAAATTACAACAAGAACAACAATATGATGTCCAACAAATACAACCCGGCCTGGAAGAAACACCTGAATTTCTCTTGAAGCAACCCTAACAACGCACTCAACCTGAACAATCAGAACACTCCAACTGCAGGATTTCAGCAAAACAATGCCCCTCGGCAGACCATGCCGCAACAGAAGCCTATGCTAACTAGTTCTTTAGAAAACATTCTTAATGCTTTTATGTCTCAAACTAGTGCACATATGGCTAATACTGATAAGTTCATAAAGAAAACTATTGCTTTTATAGACATGACCGAGACGTGGCTGCAGAATCATGAGGCAACCATTCAAGTCGGGCAGTTTGTACAGATTCTCAACTCCAGACCGAGGGGAGGATTCCCTAGCGATAGTGAAGTCGATAAGGGATCGAGTCATGAACAGTGCAAGGCAATCAGGACAAGGAGTGGCAAACAACTGAAAGAACCCCAAGCTAGTGAAAAAGAAGAGGCCAAGGGAAAAGAAGCCTCTACCGCAGCAGAACTAGCCTCGGCATTGCGCGATCCCCTTGCCCCGGCAGAACCTGATCAAGCCGCGACAGAAGATAAAAATACTGAGGGAAATCAGTAGGACAAAACAGATTCGATGCCCCAAATTAGATTTCCATGTAAAGAATGGATCGAAGATATTCGACCCCCACCACCATTCTCATAAAGGCTTAAAAGGCAGAAGCATGAGTACCAGTTCAATAAGTTCTTACACATCCTGAAGCAGGTTCACATTAACATACCCTTTGTGGAAGCAATAGAGCATATGCCGAATTATGCCAAGTTTCTAAAAGACATGGTGTCAAAGCGGACAAGAATATGGGAGTTCGAAACAGTTGCCGCGACATAGGGGTGTATGGCCATGTTACACAACTGAACACCACCTAAGCTTCAAGATCCTGTAATCTTCACAATAACATATGTAATCGGGAATCATTATGTTGGGAGGGCACTCTATGACCTAGGAGCAAGCATAAACCTGATGCCCAAATCGATTTTCCAGAAGTTAGGAATTGGAAAGGCAAGACCAACTACAATCATGCTTCAGCTGGCCGATCGCTCTTATGTGCAACCAGAGGGAAAATTGAGGATATACTAGTAAGAGTTGATAAGTTTATTTTTCCCGCTGACTTCCTTGTTCTTGATTGTGAAGCAGATGAAAATGCACCCATCATACTTGGGCGACCATTCTTAGCCACCGAGAGGACATTGATCGATGTAGAAAAAGGTGAGCTCACAATGAGGGTAAATGACCAACAAGTCAAGATCAATGTATTCCAAACCCTCAAACGTGCAGATGATTAAGAAGAATGTCAAATGATGCAAGCCACCGTCAAATTCAACTTTGACATCAATGCACCCTGCCTCAGCAGACACTGCCTCGACAACGAGAATGGCCACTGCCTCGGTATGAACTCTGATGACTGCATCGGCAGTATACTACACAAATTTCCCAACATTGAAGAAACTGAAGAGGTAGAAATTGAGGAAGCTCACTGGATAGTATCTCGTCCAGGTAAGTATTTCGAACCCCTCAATTATTCTAGAGAGGAACAAAAGGTTGAAAACCCTCAATCAAGCAACCACTGATTATTAAATTAAAACAATTGCCTAACAAGTTAAAATATGTCTATTTGGGACCCAACGACACATTGCCCGTAATTATTTCTTCTAAGCTGCAGCCAATACAAGAATAAAGTTTGATCAGCATGCTGCGGCGGCATAAGCGGGCATTGAGGTGGACAATTGCCGATTTAAAGGGGATAAGCCCAGCGGTATTTATGCACAAGATCCTTTTGGAAGATGAGCATAAACCTACCATTGAGGCCCAAAGAAGGCTTAACCATGCCATGAAGGAGGTGGTAAGAAAGGAAATCATTAAATGGCTTAATGATGGAATTAAGTATCCCATCTCTGATAGCACATGGGTAAGCCCAGTACAATGCGTACCCAAGAAAGGTGGAATAATAATGGTAACTAACAAGAACAATGAGTTAATCCCAACCAGGACTATGACCGGTTGGAGGGTTTGTATGGATTATCGCAAGCTAAATAAAGCTACTAAAAAAGATCACTTCCCTTTGCCATTTATTGATCAAATGCTTGATAGACTTGCTGATAAACCATTTTACTGTTTTCTTGATGGTTACTCATGTTATAATCAGATTGCCATAGTACCAGACGATCAGGCAATAACCACCTTCACATGTTCATATGGCATATATGCATTTAGAAGGATGTCGTTCGGTCTTTGCAATGCCCCGACAACATTCCAACGATGCATGATGGCAATCTTCCCCGACATGGTAGAAGACTTTTTGGAGATCTTCATGGATGATTTCTTAGTATTTGGCGACAACTTCGACAATTACCTCAACAATTTAGAGAGGGTACTCGAACGATGTGAGGAATCCAATATAGTTTTAAATTGGGAGAAGTGCCACTTCATGGTGGATGAGGGCATCGTGCTCGGGCAGAAGATCTCATCAAAAGGAATTGAAGTATATAAAGTCAAAATAGATGTGATCAAGAAGCTACCCCCACCAACCACCGTCAAAGGAATCCAGAGTTTTCTAGGATACGCAGGTTTTTATAGAAGATTTATTGTAAAATTTTCTAAGATTACTAAACACTTGTGTTCTCTGCTTGAACAACATATGACCTTTGACTTCAATAACGAATGTACTGAAGCATTCGAAATTCTGAAACCAAGGCTTGTGACCGCACCAATAGTAGCCCCACCAGATTGGACGATGATCTTTGAGCTTATGTGCGACGCAAGCGACTATGCCGTCGGGGTAGTCCTTGAACAGAGGAAAGAAAAAATGTTCCACGTGATTTATTTTGCTAGCAAAACACTAAACGAGGCCTAAATCAACTACACTACCACTGAGAAAGAATTGCTAGCGGTAGTCTTTGCCTTTGACAAATTTTGATCGTACCTAATCAGAACCAAGGTGACTGTCTACACAGATCATTCGACGATCAAATACTTGTTCTCCAAGAAAGATGCAAAGCCTCGGTTGATTCGATGGATTCTTTTACTACAAGAGTCTTGACAAAAAAAAGAACGGAGAACCAAGTGGCTGATCACCTATCGAGATTGGAACAACTAGAAGAAGACATCACATGCTCAGACATACAAGATGCATTCCTAGATGAGCAGATCTTAGTCGCTGCGACAGTGTCAGCCGCAACAGTGACAGATACCCTTGCCTCGACATTGTCAGACTGCATTGCTGTGGCATTGCCTTTGACAATATTTTCTGCCGAAACAACATCCTGGTATGCAGATGTTGTTAATTTTTTAGTTAGTGGTTTTTTTCCTTATAACCCTAACCATCAAGGAAAGAAGAGGTTCCTACATGATGCGAAGCATTATTTCTAGGACGAACCTCTTTTGTTTAGACAATGTGTAGATCATATTATAAAGAGATGTGTCCCGGAAGAAGAGCAAAATGAAGTACTCCACTAGTGCCATTCTTCACTATATGGAGGGCATTTTGGAGGAACTAGGACCGCTGCTAAAGTACTACAGTCGGGCTTATATTGGCCTACACTCTACAAATATGCCCAAGAATACTATAAGCAGTGTGACCGATGTCAACAGACGGGCAACATATCAAAGAGACACGAGATTCCCTTGCAAAACATCCTCGAGGTTGAACTGTTCGATAATTGGTGAATAGACTTCATGGGGCCCTTTCCATCCTCGTGTGGAAATCTCTACATACTCCTTGCCATTAACTATGTGTCCAAATGGGTCGAAGCCATTGCCACACCAAATTGTGACTCCAAAACCGTGCATTGATTTCTAAAAAAACATATTTATACGATTCAGGGTACCTATGGCCATTATTAGTGATGAGGGCAAACACTTCGACAACAGACTCATTGCCACGGTATTGAAGAAATTCGGTGTTACACACAAGATTGCCATGACATATCACCCGTAGAGCAACGGGCAGGCTGAGATATCCAACATGGAGCTTAAGAACATCCTCGAAAAAGTGGTCAACCCATCCCGAAATGATTGGTCACTTCGACTTGATGATACCTTGTGAGCGTACAGAACAACCTACAAAACTCCACTAGGAGCGTCCCCATATAGACTTGTGAAAGGAAAATCTTGTCATCTACCAGTTGAAATCGAGCACAAGGCATATTGGCCATAAAAAAGTGAACATAGATTGGGAAAATGCATGACAGAAAAGACTCATGGACATGAATAAACTAGAAGAATTTCGAACCCTGGCATACGACAATTCGAGAATATACAAGGAGAAAACCAAACGATGGCACGACAACAAACTGTTGCCAGGGAAACTACTGTTGAGTGTGTAAAAGTTCTATATTTTACCCCCTATTTAACCCATATTTCTTCTGCATTCAAGCATAATACATTGCATTTAGGTTAGATTTCAGTTATACATCACAAATATATCAAATGGCACAGTTTCTGCTGAAATTGGTTACTTTTGCAGGTAGCTGCTGTAGCAAATGGAGGGCAGTAGAGAAGTAGACGCTGGGCAGTGAAGAAGAAGAGCTGGAACTGGATGTGCAAACGAAGAGGACGATGCTGCCATGGCCGCTGCCGTGGCAGCCTAGGACGACAGCGATAGTGAAGGGAAGAAGTGAAGTGGGCCTCGACAGAAAGAAAAAATTAAGCCCATCTGTCGTGGAGCACCCTTATAGTTTTCAAGCCCTAGATCAGCATGAAGGCCAAGCCCAAAGTTCAAGGAAGAAACTCCAAGCAAGAAGGAAGGACGAATTAAAGACTTATGCTCTGAAGATTTAGTCTTTAATAGAGTTGTACTTTAATTTAAACTTCTATTCTTGCCATATTAGAAAACTTAACCCAAGGCCTATATAAAGGCATGTAATTCGACCTAGGGAAGGATATCTTACTCTCGAGCCTTCTCTTCTAAACCCTAGTCGTTTTCCCCTTCTCATCATGTTCTAAACTTCCCCTAGGGCTAAGGGTTGATTTGTAAAGTAGTTGCAAGGATTGCATTTGTTTTAGGAATTTTTCTATTCAATAAAATAGACTTCAAGTTTGCTTATTCTGGTTTTCAACATCTTGCAAGAGTATCGGGAGAGCATTGTGAGATTACATATTTACTTAATATCGGGAGAGTTAAGTATACGAAAGGAATAAGTACGGGTTCTTCAGTTTATGGTTGAACTATCTCGGACCTAGGGATATGACGAGGTTAAGTGGCTAAAGAAGAATTCAACAACATCAGTGTGCATCCTCCGATTCACGCCGAGAGGTATCATCAAAGACGTGTTCATCGACAGACTTGGACCTAGGGATAGGCCAAAACACATCAAGGATTCTTACCAAGCTTGAAGTACAGAGTTGTGTGATCGCTGCCGCGACTAACAACAGACCGCTGCCGCGACAGGTGCTACCGCGACAGGCGTAACGACAGAACAGATATTCCTAGACGTTGCAACACCTACACTACTGAGCAATTCAATACCGGCCCATTCTCTCTATTCTGATTTCATCACTCTTTTATTTAAGTATTCTTTATTATCTCGTGACAACAATTAAACTATTTCTTTTCTCTCTTGTGCAGCAATATAAGGTGAAGCTATTAGCCTAGTCCATGTGGAGAGGATATCCGATACTTACGTATCACTTTACTACTTGCGTCGTGTACGCTTGCACTACATTGCGATAGACACTTTTACACGCAACAAGTTTTTGGCGCCGTAGCCGGGGACTGGCAACATATCTTTACCCTATTTTTACTGCACTTCTTTTATTTTTCTGTTTTACTTGGATTGTTCAGCATGTACCTTTCACAAGGTCTTTTGTTTGCGTATGCGCAGATCTCAACAAGGAAAAGAACCTGAGCACTAGTTAGATCCTGAAATCGAACGAACGTGCAATCTCAGAAAAAGAGTCTGCCTCCTCATAGAAAGAAACGAATACCTGGAGGAACAATTAGAAGCAATGGTGAACGAAAGGCACGAAGAAAGAAGGAACAACCAAGGGAATCCCCAGAATGCTGAAAATCCTGCCAGAGATGGAGGGAACGGTCAACCTGTCGATCCTCCTGTCGCTGCCGCACGCCGGTCATGCCGAGACTACATGCTCAATGATCATGTAGAACTAGAAACAACCTTGCCAGACGTAGAAGTTGACAACTTTGAGTTGAAACTTGTTATGTTCAGCATGATTAACAACGCTGGCCAATTTAGTGGTGCTGCTACTGAGGATGCTAGGGAGCATCTGAAAACATTCCAGGAAATTTGTGGTTCGTTTAGACTACCAGGAGTTAATCACAAGATACTAAGGCTTCGGTTATTTCCTCATTCATTGAGGGACAGGGCAAAAACTTGGTGGAATAAACTAACGCCGGGTTCAATACGAACTTGGGCAGATTTAACTCGTGAATTCTCGTCTCGTTTTAATCCTTCACATTTATCTGAGCGATTACGTAACGAAATTGCTACTTTTCAACAGGAAGATGACGAGCCAATGCACGAGGCCTGGGACAGATTTACCACTCTTTTGAGGAACTACCCGATGCATGGATTCCCCGTTTAGAATCAGGTAACTAAATTTTATAATGCTGCCAATTTACAGACTCGTATGAGAATTGATTCAACAGCGAATGGATTGCTGCTGGACAAAGATCCAGAAGACGCAATGGCAGTATTGAAAAATCTGGCGAAGAACGAGGAACAGTTTCCTACATCAAGAAGAGGGGGTAAAAGAGTACTAGTTGTAAAAGATTATGAGGCCGATAGTTCTCTAAAATCACAGGTGGCATATCTCACTAAGACAATGAAAAAGCTTTTGAAAGAAGATTCACAACCTGCCTACTCTGCTGAAGAGGTATGCGAGACTTGCGATGGGAATCACAGTTCGAAAGATTGTCCGCTACAGTTAGAAGAAGGGATGCATGTTGGGAACTACAATAAACAGAACTATAATTCCAACAACTACAATCCCAACTAGAGAAAGGATCCCAAGTTCTCTTGGACCAACCCTAATAATGCCCTGAATCCTCAAGCACAGAACACAAATCAGGGAGGACCTAGACTACTAACTCGGCAGCAACCGCAGCAGCAGCAGCAACAGCCACCAGCTGCCACGACTAGTTTACTGGAACAGATATTGGCTACGTTTATGTCTCAAACAGGAACTTACATTGAGAACATGAATCACTTCATCAAGAAGACTGAGACATTCATGTATAAAACAGAGATGCGGATGACCAATCATGAAGCTACTCTGAAATCACTGGAGACACAGATGGGTCAGGTTTCCCAGCATATTAAACCGAGGCAGAATGGAGGATTTCCTAGCGATACTGAAAACGCTAGACAACCCACACATGAGCAGTGTAAAGCCATCACTACTAGGAGTGGGAAGAAATTACCAGGGCCAGAGAAGGAAGCTGAATCAGTTAAGGAACCAGCCTTGGAGTCTGCTGCCGAGAAAGCTGCCCCGGTAGTGGACAAACAGCATGCTACCGATGAACCTGTCACGACAGCAGAAGGGACAGAGGAGAAAGATGAAGAACCTAAACCTCCTCAGATCCGAATGCAGTGGGAAGGACGTATTGCTGATTATCGTCCCCCACCTCCTTTTCCTCAGCGGTTACAGAAGTTGAAACATGAATCCCAGCTTAAGAAGATCTATGATATTTTTAAGCAGGTGCACATCAATATTCCACTATTAGATGCCGTTAGGGAAATGCCTAGTTATGCCAAATTTCTCAAGGACGCCATGTCGAAGAAATCCAGACTTGGGGAATTTGAAACGGTCAAAATGACATAGGGATGCATAAGTATTCTGCACAAGCATCCACCCTAGAAAAAGAAGGATCCTGGGAGTTTCGTCATACCGTGCATAATCAGAGATAAATTTGTGGGTAAGGCACTTTGTGATCTTGGTGCTAGTATAAATTTAATGCCCAAATATGTTTTTTAGAAATTAGGTATTGGAAAAGCTGGGCCCACAATAGTAGTACTGCAGCTGACAGACCGCTCTTACGTGCATCCAGAAGGGAAAATTGAAGATATTCTGGTAAGAGTGGATAAATTTATTTTTCCTGCTGACTTTCTTGTCTTAGATTGTGAAGCAGATGAGAATGCACCAATCATCCTGGGGCGACCCTTCTTAGCCACAGGAAGATCACTGATTGATGTGGAAAAAGGAGAACTCACTATGAGAGTGAACGATCAAGAGATCAAGCTGAACGTTCTCCAGGCAATAAAACATGCTGATGCAGAAGAAGAATGCAAGGCTATCACTGAAGTTACCCTTGACCAACCCTGCATCAGGTCGGGCTGCCACGACATAAAAATTGGCCACTGCCCCAGCAGCCATTTAGAAGATTGTCACGACAGCGACGACGACAGCAGCTCCTCAGAATTTGATACATCTGATACTGAAGATCAAGAAGAGGTAAATTGGATAGGCAATCGTCCAGGTAAGTTATTCGAGCCCTTAAACTATACCTCGGATTAACATATAGTCCAAAAGCCATCAACTGTAGAACCACTTGTTCTAGATCTTAAGCCCCTGCCAAGGCAGCTAAAATATGTTTTCCTTGGTTTAAATGATACGTTGCCCGTAATCATCTCTTCCAAGTTGATGCAGGAACAGGAACAACAACTGATAGGGATGCTGCAGCAGCACAAAAAGGCTATTGGATGGACGATAGCTGATATCCAAGGCATCAGTGCGGCATTATGTATGCATAAAATCCTCTTAGAGGACGATCATAAGCCGACCATTGATGCATAGAGACGTTTGAACGATGCTATGCGAGAGGTGGTGCGTAAAGAGATCATAAAATGGCTAGATGCTGGAATAATCTATGCCATCTCGGATAGAAAGTGGGTGAGCCCGGTGCAGTGCGTTCCCAAGAAAGGAGGAATAACAGTGGTAACCAACGAAGAAAACGAGTTAATCCCAACCAGGACTGTGACCAGTTGGAGGGTTTGTATGGACTACCGGAAGCTTAACAAAGCTACCCGGAATGACCACTTTCCCCTGCCCTTTATTGATCAAATGCTTGATAGATTAGCGGGAAAGCCTTACTATTGTTTTCTTGATGGATACTCAGTTTATAATCAAATAGCCATCGCACCAGAAGATCAAGAGAAGACGACGTTCACATGCCCATACGGTACTTATGCTTTTCGGAGGATGCCATTTGGACTTTGTAATGCACCAGCAACCTTTCAAAGGTGCATGATGGTAATATTCTCCGATATGGTGGAGGATTTCCTGGAGATATTCATGGATGATTTTTCTGTCTTTGGAGACAATTTTGAAAGCTGCCTTGGCAACCTACAGAAAGTGCTCGAAAGATGTGAGAAAGCAAACTTGGTATTGAACTGGGAGAAATGTCACTTCATGGTGGATGAAGGGATAGTCCTCGGCCATAAAATAAGTTGCCGCGACATAGAAGTCGACAGAGCTAAGATCGAGGTAATCAAAAAGCTGCCGCCACCCACCACAGTCAAGGGAATCAGGAGTTTCTTAGGGCATGCTGGTTTCTATTGGAGGTTTACCGCGAACTTTTCGAAGATCACAAAACCCTTATGCCATCTTCTAGAGCAGAACCGTCCCTTCGACTTCAACGCTGAATGTACTGAGGCATTCAAGGTTCTAAAAGAAAAGCTGGTAACAGCCCGAATAGTACAGCCACCGGATTAGAAACTACCATTTGAGATTATGTGTGATGCTAGTGACTATGCTGTCGGGGCAGCACTTGGGCAAAGGAAAGACAAGTTCTTTCATGTTATATACTATGCCAGCAAAACACTGAATGACGCCCAAGTAAATTACACCACAACAGAGAAGGAACTGTTAGCTGTGGTGTTCTCTATTGACAAGTTCCGTTCATATATACTTGGAACGAAGGTCATTATCCACACAGACCACTCTGCATTAAAGTATCTGTTCACCAAAAAGGATGCAAAGCCTAGATTGATACGTTGGATTCTGCTACTGCAAGAGTTCGACCTTGAAATCAAGGACAAAAAGGGGACAAAGAATCAAGTTGCAGATCACTTGTCAAGGTTAGAAAATGAAAAGAGTCTCCCAGCAGACGAAACACACATACTGGAGACCTTCCCTGACGAGCAGCTGTCCGCTGCCACAAGCACTGCCGCGACAGCCATGGCGGCAGGTCAGTATTCTGAACTCCCCTGGTATGTTGATTTCGTTAATTATTTAGTTAGAGGAATAACTCCTTCTGACCTTAACTATCAAGCTAGGAAGAGGTTCCAAAATGATGTTAAGCATTATTATTGGGACGAACCTCCTCTTTTCAAATATTGTGCAGATTAGGTTATCAGGAGATGTGTACCACAGGATGAACATGAAGCTATACTACATCACTGCCATGCTTCACAATACGGAGGACATTTAGGTGGTAACAAAACTGCTGCCAAGGTTTTGCAGTCGGGATTTTATTGGTCGTCACTGTTCAAGGTTGCCCAAACATTCTACAAAAACTGTGACAAGTGTCAACGGACTGGAAACATCTCAAGGAGACATGAGATGCCACTGCAAAACATTCTAGAAGTCGAGATCTTCGACGTTTGGGGGATTGATTTTATGGGACCATTCCCAACTTCATGTGGGAACTTATACATCCTCCTGGCAGTAGAATATGTGTCCAAATGGGTTGAAGCGGTCGCTACTCAAAAGAACGATGCCAAGACGGTTCAGAGGTTTTTGCATAAAAACATTTTTTCCAGATTCGGCATCCCCAAGGCGATCATCAGTGATGAAGGGAGGCATTTCGATAATAGGGTTATAGTTGTTGCCTTGAAAAAGTATGGTGTCAAACATCGGATCGCAACAGCATACCACTCTTAGACCAATGGACAAACTGAAATATCGAACAGAGAGGTTAAGAACATTCTTGAAAAGATGGTTAAGCCTACTCGGAAGGACTGGTCTCTACACCTCAACGATGCATTATGGGCCTACAAAACAGCATTGAAAATTCCATTGGGAATGTCACCCTACCGGCTGATTTATGGGAAAACATGCCATCTACCTGTCGAGATTGAGCACAGAGCATACTGGGCCATCAAAGCGGTGAATATGGACTTGGAAAAAGCAGGACAGAAAAGGCTACTTGATCTGAATGAGATAGAAGAAATTCGAGCAATGGCCTATGACAACGCAAGAATCTATAAAGACAGGACAAAGAAGTGGCATGACAAGAAGTTGCTGCCACGACAGTTCTGCCAAGGGCAGCTTGTGTTGTTATTCAACTCTAGGTTGAAACTCTTCCCAGGGAAGCTGAAATCTAGATGGTCTGGCCCATTCCAAGTGGTGCAGGTTTTTCCCCATGGTGCCATCACAATAAGATCTTTAAAAGACGAGCACCAATTCAAAGTCAATGGACAAAGATTGAAGTATTATCAGGGGACTGAAGCCCCAAGAATGCAGGAAGTGGTTACTTTAGGAGATTCCCCTCATGGCATCCCTAATTTAACCTAATTTTTATTTTTATTATTTATATATATATATATATATATATTAGGTAATTAGAATTATTTTATTTTTTAGGAACTAAAGTTTTTATTTTTATTATTTTCAGGAAATAAAGGAGACAAGGAGAAGAGGAGAAGTGAATTCAGCCCACCATCTTATCATCAGCCCAAAAAGCCCAAACTTTGGAGCCTGTCGTTACAGCTGCCGTGACAGACGCGTAAAATCCAGCCTGTCAACACGCTGTCGCGGCAGACACAGAAATGCGCAACAGACACGGAAACGCGTGACAGACGCGTCAGAAATCGCGTAACAGCTGGCCCTATTATTCGCGCCTACCGTTACAGCTCCAACGGGCAGCAAACTCCCCCTCTGTATAAACCCCATTTTACTATTCATTTTTCACTTACTTTCACTCTCTCTACTTGTTTCCTCTAGAATTTTACTTGCTTTCATTTTCTTTCCACAGTCCTTGCAACATGAGTACTAGAAATACCCGCACAAGCTCTACCTCAGGATCTGCTCCAGCAGCATCCACTCCAAGCTCCTTCCAGATCTGTGATATGTGGGAGGAGAAAGGCTTCAGTTACACTTCCAGAACGGAGAACCTGGGGCTGCAGCCGTTCATAGCCCGCAAAATCAGAGCCCTACAGTGGTAGATATTCGCTGAACAGCTAGAGGAAATGAACGTGACTCTCGTCCGGGAATTTTATGCTGCCATCGGCAGCATGGACGTAACAACAGTTACTGTTCGAGGGAAAGAGGTACCTTTCGAACCCGAATACATCAACACACTCTACGGGTTCTATGTGGGGAGAAAGGAAGATGGCCACCAAAGATTTCTCAAGAGTTTAGAGCCTGTCGACTACGATGCTGTGATGGCAGAACTAACAGACGAGGGTACCGAGTGAAATACCGATCCGAAACATCCGAGGACGGTGAAAAAAGTCCAGCTCACCCCGGAGGCAAAACTTTGGAATGCGTTTATCAAGAAACGTCAGGGAGGGTTTACTGGACTGTGCTTACCGGCCGTCAGGACCACACTTCTACCTTTATCTCATCACTACCCTCTGTCGCGACCACAATGTACCGGAAGCTGCCGAGGATTTAAGAGTTCGAGGGAAAGGCTGGACTGACAGGAACATACTCAGCCTGATGGAACTCAAAGCGGCCACGCCCCTGCCATCTTTTACTCCTACTGCCACGGCAGCTGAGCCAACAGAGCCCACCGACACCGAGCCTGCTACCACAGAACCCAGGCAGCCTACCGCAGCAGCTCCTCCAGCAGACACCTCCACACAAATACTTGCGGCCATACAAAAAATGGAGGAACGGCAGCTCGGCCTCATGAGTTTCATCCGAGACTTCACCACCGCCATGGTACATTTCATCCACACTTCTCTTAATTTCCCCGATGTACTATTCCCTACTTTCCCCAATCATTACTTTGCTGCCCCCACCCCTGCCCATACCCCTACCCCTGCTGCCACACCAAAAATGCCATATGCCGCGTCCACTCCAACCCCTGCCACAACAGCTGCAGGCGACAGCCGCACAGCCGACACATCTGCCCGGGGAACCAAGAGAAAGGAGCCTGAGTCCGACCTCGATAGGTATATTCCTGGATTCTCCTCCTTTGAAATCTGGGCGGCGTCCGATAACGAGCCCTCTGTCAAGAGGAACTTGTCCAAGGAGTTCACCCCGGAGAAACGACAAAAAACAGGAGCCGATAAAGAAAAATCTGATAGCGGCAGTAGCAGCAGCAGCAATAGCGGCAGCGGCAGCAGCAACGAGAGCAGCAACAAATTCGAGATTCAGGTAGTGGAGAAACTACCACATATCTCCCCTACTCGCATCCAACCTCCACGGGAAGCCAAAACCAAGAACACTTCTGCCTCTCCCATCCGTCTTCCAGCACCAGCAAAGAAAGTCACTGCCCGTCGGCAGATTCAACTCAGCAGCAGCAGTAGCAGCGGCGATGACAGCGCCTGAAAATTTTAAGTTTCTTATCTTATATTGCTATCTGCCTTTTGTCATATTTTGTGATGTTGTTTTCATTTTTCTTTTTCTTATCTATCATTTACATTGAGAGCAATGCAACCCTCGAGTTTAGGGGTGGCATCCCTCCATTAATGGAGTCTTTTTAAGTTAAAAAATTGTGTCTTTTACTTAGTTTTTTTTTTTGCTTAAAAAAATTAAAATTTGGCTTAAGTCTTTCATCTGAACTTACCTGCCGTGACAGCTTCTATCGTGGCAGTGCCTTTAGCATAGTTTTAGGAGCAGTTTAGAGCCTCACTATAGTTCTAAATCTCAAACACCATTTGTGACTTTTATACTGCCTAGAACTCTGCTAATAAACTATATTAGAAAGCTTAACACTTGAGTTGCCCCTAGAGGTGCCTAACACTGGCTCTAGGAAAAGAAGTTAAGAAAAATAGACTCTTACACCTAGAGGTGCCCGAAACCGGCTCTAGGAAGTTAGCTAGAGGTGCCTGAAACCGGCTCTAGTCAAACTTAAGCCTGAGAAAATAGAATCGAGTCTGAATAAAAACTAAAGGAGCCTAAGAATTGCCTCCAAAAAGATGCAAATTGGCATAAAAATTCAAGTTAGAAGCTTAACTATTCTAGTAAACTAAGGGAGTCTTGGCATATAATTGTTCACAAGCATGCACACACCACACAAGAATTATAGCAAGGTTCCGGATGAATCCTGAATTACCCGACAAGGTGTTGCTCACAATAGGGAATGAATGGTAGGTAAGGGAAGGTTCACTGTTTTAAGCCAAACAAATTTTTTTTATTTCTTTCTTAGGTCTAAATTGCTCGAGGGCAAGCAAAAACTTGAGTTTGGGGGTGCGTTGAGTGTGTAAAAGTTCTATATTTTACCCCCTATTTAACCCATATTTCTGCTGCATTCAAGCATAATTCATTGCATTTAGGTTAGATTTCAGTTATACATCACAAATATATCAAATGGCACAGTTTCTGCTGAAATTGGTTACTTTTGCAGGTAGCTGCTGTAGCAGATGGAGGGAAGTAGAGAAGCAGACGCTGGGCAGTGAAGAAGCAGAGCTGGAACTAGATGTGCAAACGAAGAGGACGATGTTGCCATGACCGCTGCCATGGCAGCCAAAAACGACATCGATAGTGAAGGGAAGAAGTGAAGTGAGCCTCGACAAAAAGAAAAAATTAAGCCCATCTGTCGTGGAGCACCCTTATATTTTTCCAAGCCCTAGATCAACATGAAGGCCAAGCCCAAAGTTCAAGGAAGAAACTCCAAGCAAGAAGGAAGGACGAATTAAAGACTTATGATTTGAAGATTTAGTCTTTAATAGAGTTGTACTTTAATTTAAACTTGTATTCTTGTCATATTAGAAAACTTGAACCCAAGGCCTATATAAAGGCATGTAATTCGACCCAGGGAAGGATATCTTACTCTCGAGCTTTCTCTTCTAAACCCTAGTCGTTTTCCCCTTCTTATCATGTTCTAAACTTCCCCTAGGGCTAAGGGTTGATTTGTAAAGTAGTTGCAAGGATTGCATTTGTTTTAGGAATTTTTCTGTTCAATAAAATAGACTTCAAGTTTGCTTATTCTGGTTTTCAACATCTTGCAAGAGTATCGGGAGAGCATTGTGAGATTACATATTTACTTAATATCGTGATAGTTAAGTATGCGAAAGGAATAAGTACGGGTTCTCCAGTTTATGGTTGAACTATCTTGGACCTAGGGATAGGACGAGGTTAAGTGGCTAAAGAAGAATTCAACAACATCGGTGTTCATCCTCCGATTCACGCCGGGAGGTATCATTAAAGACGTGTTCATCGGCAGACTTGGACCTAGGGATAGGCCAAAGCACAGTAGGGATTCTTGCCAAGCTTGAAGTACAGAGTTGTGTGATCGCTGCCGCGACTAACAACAGACCGCTGCCGCGACAGGCGCAACTACAGAACATATATTCCTAGACGTTGCAACACCTACACTACTGAGCAATTCAGTACCTGCCCATTCTCTATATTCTGATTCCATCACTCTTTTATTTAAGTATTCTTTATTATCTCGTGACAACAATTAAACTATTTCTTTTCTCTCTTGTGCAGCAATCTAAGGTGAAGCTATTAGCCCAGTCTCTATGGAGACGATATCCGATACTTACGTATCACTTTACTACTTGCGTCGTGTACACTTGCACTACATTGCGATAGACACTTTTACACGCAACAACTACAATCACGATGGTCTTGGCCATTCAAATTTGTTAAAGCATTCCCCCATAGAGCTATGACAATCAAATCACCTAAGGATGAGAGTGAATTCAAAGTAAATGGACAGCGGCTGAAGCACTACAATGGCACACATGTCGATAGGGACATAGAAGTGCTCACTTTAGGAGATGCATCTGATGCGTGTGATAAGTGCTACGATTTTGTGCAAGTATACACGTCGCAAGTAATAAAGTGATATGAGTATTGTCTCCACGGGGATTGGGCATTGGGCCACTTGCTTAAGTTATTGCACTGTAGAAAATAAAAATACAAATAAGTGATAGAAAGAGTTTTATCTAACTAATAAACTAAAGAACAATAAAAATAAAAGATAGATAGGTCGAATAAGAGAGAAGAGTTTGCCGGGTTAGGTTGCATCGTAGTGTGGAAACTAGTTGATTTGCCTCAGTCTTTAATGCAACAACACAAAACTGTCGTGGCAGTAACCTAAGTCCTTGTCGCGACTATCTCTTGCTCTTGGGTAGATGCTGCTAAGGCTCGGCAAAGCATCATTGAATGGCTCCTCCTTATCTCTAAGCTCGAAACACTGTTGATGGCTGAACTCTGACCATACCTCTCGACGTAAACCAAAGACAAACACCAACCAATCACACACTTCTCTTAGCCGCTAAAATTTTTAACCTATCTCTAGGCCGAATTAGTCAACACCATTTGGATGAAAACCGTGCTTAGTCATTTTGTGAATTCAACTCTCTCGACATTGAATAAATGGATAATCTCACAAACTCTCTCTCGACAAGAATGCAAGAATGATTGAAACCAAGAATAAGCAACCTTAACTTATTTGCATTAAAAACTTAAACAAAATACAATTGTTTTCCCGCAACTACTAAACAAAATAACCCTAGCCTAAGAAAAGAACTGGAAAATGGTAAGCCTTTCAAACTCTCAATACTCGACAATTTCAATTTGGTGTCTTGACCTTCTTTAAATAAGAGGAGGCTTGGGGCAAAGTCTTTCTTAGATAGGAAGTTAAGTTGGAGTTGGATTTGTCTTCATTAAAGAGGTGAATCTCTTTAATTTAATGCCTTTATCCACTTTGGCCGAATTTCATCTTTAACTTTTCTTTCATGCTTTTTTCGTCTTCCCAAACTCCGATTGCCATGCAAAGTGTGTAGAAAAATTAAGTGTTTTATGCTCTTCAAATTGCCTATCACTTTGCATATACCGGCAAGTTTGGTTGTACAATTCCTTGGCATTAGATGCCGCTGAGGCAATGAGCTGCCGCGACATAGAATTCTGGTGCCTTGGCATGGGTCTAAAACTGGATATACTCCGCAAGGCTTTATCTTCATAAATCAACTTTCTTCAGTAGAAGTTGTCATCTTTGGCTCAGCTCGGTCTGGACCTGTCGAGAGCTCGTTCCGCACCATCCTCCCTTTTCTTCATTGCCCTGGTGGCATCACATGCCCTAGCGGCATCACCTGCCAGGGCATTCCCTGCCGTGATAGTGAGTAAATCTGCACAAGCACCAAAATGTATCAAAACAATACCTTTTTCATTAAATAAATCAAATGTAAGGATCAAGGATAGAAACAATCTAATTAATGCATAGAGGGTCATAATGCAGCTCAATTGGGTGTAGTTTGAGCAATAATTTCCATGTGAAAAGGGTGAAAATATAGACCTTTTAGACACTTATCACACCCCAAACTCGAACTATTACTTGTCCTCAAGCAATGCAAACCATCAATTGTCAAACCTTAATTTTTATAGACCGTCTCTTTGGTCTTACTTTTCCTTCTCTCTTCAAACCATGGCCATGACTATTCTTGGTCCTTAATGCTTCGGATGCCTTAGGAATTCCCTAGGATCAAGCTATAAGAAATAGTGAGCAAATTATGACAAGATGATTATATGGGTTCTAGATAAACACTTACGCATTAAACTACTTAACTCAGGTATTTTCTTTTCTCTTTTTTTCTTTTTCTCTTTCTTTTTTATAAGCATCCTAACCTACTAGAGCCAGTTCGGGCACCTCTAACTTTTTACCCAAAATTTTCTTTCTAAGCAAGTCTATGCCCTAAGTGTACTAGAACTCCTTAAATCATACAATTCATGAAAGTCTCAAAAGTTCTAATAGCAATTTCCTAAGTTATATTCCTTAAGCATCCTAGAATTAAAGGCTCTAAACAATTCAAAACAATGGTAGTGGAGGGAATTAAATTGGAATTTGGCTCTTTAAACATATTTCATGTAACTACCTTTTCTCACAATCATTTTCTCTCAAATTGTCTCCTACCAAACATTAGTTTCTTCTTCAAAGATTTGAGGTAAACACTTGATTTGATTAATCTTTTTAACAATAAATGATTTCCTGGCGTTTTCCTATCAAAATCTTATGGTTTTATCTTTGTTTACTCATGTAAATCTTTACAATTGAAGGGAAAATTCATCATTAGAGGTAAGCTTTCGTTTTTCTCCTATAATGAAAGGTTCTTCATTGGAATTCTCAAGTTCTTGATCTTTTATGAATGTTTTCTAATGGGTTTTGATGTTACAGTTATGGAAAATTGGTTTAGGTGATGTTTAATGGAGGTTTAATTGATTAAATCAAGAGATCTTTGTTTCATATCTATTTTGTTGGGTTTATAATGAGATTATATCATGATTATGATGTATTGAAATGTTGATTAAGTGATTTAAACATAGGAAACCTGAAACTAGGTGAGTTGGTTGATTTCTAGGTTGAAATCTTTGAGTTTTTGGCTTGATTATGTGGTTAATTGGTTGCTGGTGATTCTTTGGTATAGAGAAGTTGTTTTTAGATGTAAATTGATATTGCTTTGGTGCTAATTTCACTGGGTAATGGCTGGAGATTAGTTAGAAAAGTTTCGACGGTGTTTTTGGTAGGTGAAGGCTTTGTTGTTGATGGAGGATGATGTAGTTTCGTGTTGCTGGGAAATTTGATGCAAGGTTAAGCATTAATCCTATGTTTTGCTTTGGTTAGAAGTAGGGGATGTTTATGCGTTAGTTTCGGAGAAAGTTTCGGTTTATCCGGAGGCTTGATTTCGCTTTGGGAAGGCAAGCGAGGCGTTATTGGTGAGTGGAACTGGTTTTAAAGCTTTTAAAAGGTTTGAAAGCAAGGGTTGAGGTTTTATCTTAAGCTTGAAACACTAATCAAAACTTGGAAGTAATTATTATTAGTTTCGCCCTCGGTTCTCGGCTTTTCCCATTGTTTTGGAATATCATGCTCATGTTTTGATGAAAGTTTTTTTACCTATTTTTGTGCATGTTTTTATGAATTGTGAAATGATTCATGGGATCACATGTGGTTGATTTATGCTTTTGAAAAGAATATGTCTTGTTGAGAAAATGCTATGCATTGAGTATGCTTTAAAATGGTATGAGATATGGATTGTGTTTATGTATTGAAAATAATAGGGTAACATGGTTTTAAGGAGTATAATGGCAAGTGATGATGCTTATTATAACTAGATATTATTGGTCCACCAATAGGATGAGAGTGCATAGTAAAATGTAAGAAAAATTCGTACATACGTGAGATAAAACATGATGAGTGCAGCCACGTCATGTCAGCCGTAAAGTGGGAGCGGCCGCACTTTACGAACATTAAGGTGGGAGTAGCCACACCTTGTGAACACTTTGGTTGGAGCAGCCACACCATGTGTTCTGCCATTCTTATGGTGGGAGCAACCAGACCATGAGGTGTATCCGTATATACGAGTAAATTTATGGTGGGAACAACCACACCATGTATTTTGGGATGGAGTGTAGCCATCAAGATCACTTGAATGCCAATATATGAGATTCACATGTATCATGGTTTATAAATGTTTTGCGTAATGTGTTTTACACATGGGATTTCTATTTGAGAAATGTTTTTTAAAATGCATTATTGTTGGTTTTAATTTGAGCATCCCTCACTAAGCAATTGTGCTTACGCTCAAGTTGAGGGCAGCAAGGAAGCAAGTTGAAATCCAAGAGAAGACTCATATCTCAAGTATGGATTTTGGTTTACTTAATAGTAATAATTGGCAATAGGAGGATCCCTTTATGTTTTGGGAGAGTGTTTTGAAACTCCCTGGTTCGTGGCAAGTTTTATATGCCTATTATGAATTGTAAATGGCCTTTAATCACTGTCATTTGGTTCGGTTTGCATTTTTGTACTTGAATGACTACTTTGCTTAGGATGCATGCCTATAGATTGATAAACACGTTGTGTTGATGTTGAAAGCATGCTTTGGTGTTATTTGCCTTTAGATTCATGATCTAAGAGATTACTTATGCTTTGATAACATGTTGGATTGATATCCGATGTGTTTTGACATGTAAAACCAACAAAATATGACATTACAGGCCCAAGCGTATCGATAAGCGGGATACTGTATCGGTACAGTATAACCAAATCAGGCATATCGTATCGGTACGAGGTAGACCGTATCGATACAGCTAAAAGGCAAAATAAGGAATCTTATTGGTACACTGAACCATATCGATTGTGCCACTGGAAATCTGAGAAATTGACGAGATAATGGCGTATCGATACGGGCACAAGTGTATCGATACGCTTAGCTGTTAAGTTGGTTATTTGATGCTTTTTGATGTTCTGTTTTCTTACGGTTTGGTCACTGAATATTTGGATGTTCAATTGAATGAGTTTGGATGATTGAAATGAGCTGAAAATTGACATGTGAGCATGAAACCTGACTAATTGAATTTCAGTAACTTTAATTTCGTATGAGGTCCCTGAATTTTCTAAGTGTTACAAAATGGTCACTAATACATGTTCAGTCTTAACCGAATGATCAATTGGTCTCGTCCGAGTTGTAACTTTATCTGTTGTGAGCATGATTACCTTAGGATTCGTAAGAGAATCTAGACAAGATAAAAGAAAAAAATAGGGTCGTTTATTGAGGTAAAACTTTACCAGTTTACTTCAATATTCCTTGTGTAACTCGCTCGAGTCGGTAAACAGTTAGACCGAGTCAAGTGGGTTACATTTGTTGATATTAGAGCCAGATTTACGAAAAATTAGGAGGTAAGTTCGTTGTAATAATATTGTTTGAGTGATTTCTTGATGTTTGCTATGCACGGTGGTTGCTTATGGTATGTTTTAATTGTTGATTGATTGTGTGCTATGTACGGTGTTTGATAACATGTTGTATGCCATTGCCAAATAATACTATTGATGTAAAATATTTTGTTTTAAATGTGAGCGTCTTGGATTCTTGCTTCTGGTTGGCCTAACTATTCTTTATTGTTGCATTTATATGCTGAAGGTTATTATTGTTTTCATAATGGGACCAAGACAAGAGCTTAGAATCAATGTGTGTAATGTTGTGGAGAATATGGAGAACGAGGGTAATGAGGAATTGACACATCCTCCTCCTCCTCCTGGTGGTGGTGGAGTTGAAACTAGAGGTGGTGCGAGAGGTGTTGGACCTCAGGCAGTAAAGGTTCAGGCTGTCGGAGATATGAAACCGTTGATTCAAGCCATAGTTAGAGCTTTTTAGGCTGCGGTAGCGGGATGCGTGTGGTTGTGCCACAACCTGCGGTTAATGCTTGTTTACTTTTGGAGCGTTTGTGCAGTATGGGTGGTACCGAGTTTAGAGGTTTTTCTCCAGAAGGTTTTGAGGCATGGTTTGAGAGCACTCAGAGGATTCTTGGTCAGATGGAGTACACAGATGTGCGTAAGCTGGGTTGTACGATATCTTTTCTTCAGGGAGATGCTTATTCGTGGTGGACTGCCACTATTGCGGGGATGGAACCTACAGAGGTGACATAGGAGTTCTTTGGGAATGCTTTCTGGAAGAAATATTTGGGTGCTCATTATCAAGATAAGAAGAAGCGAGAGTTTATGGCCTTAGTGTAAGGAAACATGTCTGTTTCGGAGTATGATGTTCAGTTTGTCCGATTGAGCCAGTATGCCCCTAAGTTGTTTCCCAACGAACAGAAGAGATGTGATCACTTCTGATACGGTTTGGTGAAGGATGTAATGACTTATATGCTAGCTTCAAAGTATACGGATTTCGACATCTTGGTCGCTCGTGCTAAGGACATTGAGAAGAGTTTGGGTTTGTCTTCTCGTGCGGGGAATTCTAGTTTCTGAAAAGAGAGTTGTTGGTTTGATGGAGGAAGGGATCGTTACAAGAGGCAGCGTGATAAGAAGTTTTATCCGGGTCAGAGGCGTGTTGTTGGTGGTAATGTAGGCCGCGGGCAGCAGGGCCAAAATGCGGTGGTTCAATTGCATGAGTGTAACCGTTGTGGGAGGCGACATCCTAGAGAGTGCTAGGGTAATCTTAGTGTTTGTTGGGGTTGTGGTTCTCAGGGTCATATGAAGTGTGATTGTCCTCAGCAAGCTAGACAGGCATTGGTGTGTGCTGTTAAGCCTCAGAGTGGTCGTGGGCGTGACCGAGGTAACTTTCAGCGTAGAGAGGATGGTCAGAGGAATGTTGCTCATGTTGTGGCAGTTCAGCCTGAGGGAGGTGGACCGGCTAGGGTGTATGCACACCGAGAGGGAAAGAATGACACGAATGTGATCACATGTACCTTTACTTTGCAATCCTGGTCATTAATATCCTTGATTGAATATGGTTCCACACATTCATATATATTAAGTGATCATGCAAATTTGCTTGACTTACCGGTTGAGTTGTTAGATGTGGGTATGCAAGTGACGAGTTCTTTAGGTGAGACAGTTGTTGTTATGAAGTTGTATAGGTGATGTCCGTTGACAATTCTAGGACATGTGTTTGCAGTTGATATGATGGAGTTACCTTTCTATGGTTTCAATGTTATTCTTGGTATGGATTGGTTAACAGAGCATACGGCTGTGGTAGATTGTGAAACCAAGCATGTTTCGTTGAAGCTTACCGAAGATTCTGAGGTTGTGGTGGTAGGCAAGAATGTTAAGTTCTGGTCCAATGTTGTTTCGACAATGGGATCGCAAAAGTTGATGTATGGAGGATGTCAAGCATACTTGGCGTAGGTTATGAATTTGAATATGAAGGAGGTACGTCCCAAAGATATCCAAACTATTTGTGATTTTCTAGGGGTATTTCTGAAAGAGTTGCTTGGATTGCCGCCAGATAGGGAGGTAGAGTTTTTTATCGAGACATATGTGGATACGGCTCCAGTGTCTATTGCTATGTATCGCATAGTGCCTAAGGAGTTGAAAGAGTTGAAGATGCAACATCAGGATTTGTTAGACCGTGGGTTTATTCGGCCTAGTGTGTCGCTATGGGGAGCGTCAGTGTTGTTTGTGAAACAGAAAGATGGCACTATGAGAATGTGCATTGATTATCGGCAACTGAAAAAGCTAACGATAAAGAACAAGTATCCTTTACCGCAAATTGTCGACCTATTCGATAAATTCTGTGGTGCAACGGTGTTTTCCAAGATTAATTTGAGATCGAGATACTATCAGTTGAAGGTGAAGGATAAAGATGTGCCGAAGATGGCCTTTCGTACCCGTTACGGGCATTATGAGTTCTTGGTGATGTCGTTTGGGTTGACGAATGCGCTTGCAGCTTTCATGGATATGATGAACTGTGTGTTCCATGAGTTTTTGGATCAGTTTGTGGTGGTGTTTATTGATGATATCCTTGTGTATTCACGTACCGAGGAGGATCATGATAGACATTTGAGAATTGTGTTGCAAGTTTTGTTGGATAATCAACTATATGCTAAGCTAAGTAAGTTTGAGTTTTGGATTAAGGAAGTGGTGTTCGTTGGTCATGTTATGTCGACGGAAGGAATTCGTGTGGATCCGCAGAAGGTTGAGGCAGTTGTGAATTAGAAACAGCCTAAATCGGTGTCAAAGGTTTGTATTTTCTTGGGCTTAGCGGGTTATTATCTTCGTTTTGTGGATGGTTTTTCTAAGATTGATGCGCCTCTAATGAAGTTGTTGCAAAAGGATGTTAAGTTTAGTGGACGGAGATACAACAACAAGCTTTTGAGAAGTTGAAGGAAGCTTTGATACGAGCTCCGATCTTTATTCAACCTGAATCGGGTAAAGAGTTTTTGATTTATAGTGATGTATCCTATATGGGATTAGGGTGTATGTTGATGCAAGACAGGAGAGTTGTGGCGTATGCATCTAGGCAATTGAAGGTGCATGAGCGCAATTATCCTACGTATGATATTGAGTTGCCTGCAATGGTGTTTGCATTGAAAATTTGGAGACATTACCTTTATAGAGAAAAGTGTGTGGTGTATAAGGATCATAAAAGTTAAGTATTTGATGTCTCAAAAAGAGTTGAATCTTAGGCAACGGAGATGGTTGGGGTTGCTTAAATATTATGATTTGTTGATTGAGTAACATCTTGATAAAGCTAATGTGGTGGTCGATGCTTTGAGTAGGAAGGTAGATATGGAGTTGAGAGCCATGTTTGCGTGATTGAGTGTGTCACGGGATGGTGGATTGATAGTTGAGTTGCAAGTAAAACCTTCCTTGGTTCAGTTGATTAAGGAGAAGCAATTGTTTGATGATTCGTTGGTACCACATGTTCAGGATATAGCGGATGGTAATCCGACGGACTTTTGTTTTAATGATGATGGTGTTTTATGTTTTAAGAGTCCAATAGTTGTGCCAGATGATGTTGAGTTGAGGCGCACTATTCTAACTTAGACGCATAGTAGTCCTTTTGTTATGCATCCTAGTAGTACTAAGATGTATTGTGGGTTAAAGAATGAGTACTATTGGGTTGGGTTGAAGAAGGATGTTTTCGATTTTGTGAGTAAGTGTATGGCTTGTCAGCGCATGAAAGTTGAGCATCAGTTTCCTTGCGGAAGTTGTGAGGTTGCACGGTGTACCTAAATCCATAGTTTCGGATAGAGATCCAAGGTTTACAAGAAGGTTTTGGGAGTGTTTGTATGGAGCTTTGGGTACACGACTCAATTTCAGTACCTTGTATTATCCTCAGACGGATGGTCAGTCTAAGCGAGTTATCCAAGTGCTTGAGGATATGTTACAGTGTTGTGTTATAGATTTCTAAGGTTCTTGGGAGAAATAGTTGTCTTTGGTGGAGTTTTCTTATAATAATAGCTATCAACTGAGTATACAAATGGCTCCATATGAAGCTTTGTATGGTAGGAAGTGTAGGACGCCTCTTTGTTGGGCTAAAGCGGGGGAGAATTTTGTTTCCTTGACGGCTTTGCTTAAGGGAACGATGGAAAAAGTAAGGCTCATTAGTGATCGTTTGAAAGAGGCTTCAGATCGACAAAAGTCTTACGCGAATTTGAAGCATAAAGAGATTGAATATGAAGTTGGTGATAAGGTGTTTTTGAAAGTTTTGCCTTGGAAAAAGGTGAAGAGGTTTGGTCGGAAGGGCAAGTTGAGTCTGAGGTTTATAGGACCATATGAAGTGCTTGAGTGTGTTGGACCGGTGGCTTACAGGTTAAGGTTTCCGCTTAAGATAAAGAAGATACATGATGTTTTCCATGTATCCATGCTTCAGAGATATAGATCGAATTCGTTGCATGTTATGCCTATTGAGGAAGTTGAGTTGAATCCAGATTTGACTTATGATGAGGAACAAGTTGAAATCTTGGATTCGGATAGTAAAGTTCTTCGTGGTAAGACCATAGAGTTGGTCAAAGTGTTGTGGCGACACCAAGGTGTCGAGGAAGCTACATGGGAAAGGAAGGATGACATGAAGAAGCAGTTTCCTTATCTTTTTCCACCAAGTAAATTTCTTAAGTGGGGGAGAGTTGTAATGCCTCGATTTTAGGCTTAGGAGTTAGCCGAGTTTAGGCTAGATGGTTCGGGAGAACCAGTTCAAACAATTTAGACTAGTTTCAGGAATTAATTATTTTAAAGGGTTTTTAGGGTTGGTAAAATATGGGAAAATGTTTTAAAATCAATAATATATATATGATTTTGGTGGGATTAATTTTGGAAAATGGATTTTGGAGGTTAGACATTTTGGAAATTGGCAACCAAAATGTAAAGATCCTAAAACCGTTTTTAGTGACTAATTTGTAAAAGATCGGGACTTTGAATCTTTAAGGAGCTATTGATCCAAAGTCTAATTCATACTTTTACCCTTTTAATTGGTCAATTTTAAAGTGGTTTTAATAAATAAACAAGGTGGAGGGAATTAAATTGGCATTTGTCTCAAATTCTCTCAATCGTTTTCTCTCAAATTCTCTCCAGCCAAACATTAGTTTCTTCTTCAAAGATTTGAGGTAAACACTTCATTTGATTAATCTTTTTTAACACTAAATGATTTCCTAATGTTTTCCTATTAAAATCTTATGGTTTTATCTTGGTTTTCTCATGAAAATTTTTACAATTGAAGGGAAAAGTCATCATTAGAGGTAAGGTTTCATTCTTCTCCTCTAATGAAATGTTTTTTATTGAAATTCTCAAGTTCTTGATCTTTTATAATTTTTTTCTAATTGGTTTTGATTTTACAGTTATGGAAAATTGGTTTAGGTGATGTTTAATGGAGGTTTAATTGATTAAATCAAGAGATATTTGTTTTGAATCTGTTTTGTTGGGTTTATAATAAGATTATATCATGATTATGATGTATTGAAATGTTGATTAAGTGATTTAAACATATGAAACCCGAAACTAGGTGAGTTGGTTGATTTCTAGGTTGAAATTTTTGAGTTTTTGGCTTGATTATGTGGTTGATTGGTTGTTGGTGGTTCTTCGATATTGAGAAGGTATTTTTAGATGTAAATTGATGTTGCTTTGGTGCTAATTTCGTTGGGTAATGGCTGGAGATTATTTAGAAAGGTTTCACCGGTGTTTTTGGTAGGCGAAAGATTGGTTGTTGATGGAGGATGATGTAGTTTTGTGTTGCTGGGAAATTTGATGCAAGGTTATGCATTAATCCTATGTTTTTCTTTGGATAGAAGCAGGGGATGTTGATCCAGTAGTTTCAGTTGACCCGGAGGCTTGATTTCGCTTCAGAAAGGCAAGCGAGGTGTTATTGGTCAGTGGAGCTGGTTTTAAAGCTTTTCAAATGTTTGAAAGGAAGGTTTGTGGTTTAGATTAGGCTTGAAACGCTAATCTAAGCTCAGAAGTAAGTATTATTGGTTTAGCTCCCGATTCTTGGCTTTTCCCATTGTTTTGGATTATCATGCTCATGTTTTGATGAAAGATTTGTTACCTATTGTTGTGCATGTTTTTATGAATTGTGAAATGATTCATGGGATCCCATGTGGTTGATTTATGCTTTTGAAAAGACTATGTCTTGTTGAGAAAATGTTATGCATTGAGTATGCTTTAAAATGGGATAAGATATGGTTTGTGTTTATGCATTGAAAACAGTATGGTAACATTGTTTTAAGGAGTATATTGTCAACTGATGATGCTTATTATAATCGAATATAATTGGTCGACCAATAGGATGAGAGTGCACTATAAAATGTAAGCAAAATTCGTATCTACGTGAGATAAAAACATGATGAGTGCAGTCGCGTAATGTGAGTCGTAAAGTGGGAGCAGCCACACTTTACAAGCATTAAGGTGGGAGTAGCCACCTTGTGAACACTTTGGTGGGAGCAGCCACACCATGTGTTCTACCGTTCTTATGGTGAGAGCAGCCACACCTTAAGGTGTATCCGCACATCCGAGTTAATTTACAGTGGGAACAACTACACCATGTGTTTTTGGATGGAGTGTAGCCATTCGGATCACTTGAATGCCAATATATGAGATTCACATGTATCATGGTTTATAAATGTTTTGCATAATGTGTTTTACACATGAGACTTCTATTTGAGAAATGTTTTTTTAAAATGCATTATTGTTGGTTTTAATTTGAGCATCCATCACTAAGCAATTGTGCTTACGTCATCTTTTTACAACAATGCAGAGAATTAGCATTTGCGGGCAACAAGGAAGCAAGTTGAAATCCAAGAGAAGACTCACAGCTCAAGTATGGATTTTGGTTTACTTAATAGTAATAATATGCAATTGGAGGATGCCTTTATATTTTTGGAGAGTGTGTTTTGAAACTCACTGGTTCGTGGCAAGTTTTATATGCCTATTATGACTTGTAAATGACCTTTAATTGCTGGGATTTGGTTCGGTTTGCATTTTGGTACTAGAATGGCAACTTTGCTTAGGATGCATTCCTATAGATTGATAAACACGTTGTGTTGATGTTGAAAGCATGCTTTGGTGTTATTTGCCTTTAGAATCATGATCTAAGAGATTACTTATGCTTTGATTACATGTTGGATTGATATCGGATGTGTTTTGACATGTAAAACCAGCAAAATATGACATTACAGGCCCAAGCATATCGATACGCAGGATACTGTATCGGTACAGTATAGCCAAATCAGGCATATTGTATCGGTACGGGGTAGACCGTATCGATACGGCTAAAGGGCAAAATGAGGAACCGTATCGGTACACAGGACCGTATCGATACCCTTTTGTCCCACTGGAAATTTGAGTAATTGATGAGATAATGGCGTATCGATACAGGCACAAGTCTATCGATATGCTTAGCTGTTAAGTTGGTTATTTGAAGCTTTTGGATGTTCTGTTTTCTTACGTTTTGGTCACTAATTATTTGGATATTCAATTGAATGAGTTTGGCTTATCGAAATGAGTAGAAAATTGACATGTGAGCATGAAACCTAAATAATTAAATTTTGGTAACTTTAATTTCGTATTAGGTCCCTGAATTTTTTAAGTGTTACAAAATGGTCCCTAAAGCATATTCAGTCATAACCGAATGATCAGTTGGTCTCGTCCGAGTTGTAACTTTATCTGTTGTGAGCATGATCACCTTAGGATTCATAAGAGCATCTAGACAAGATAAAAGAAAAAAATAGGGTCGTTTATTGAGGTAGAACTTCACAAGTTTACTTTAATATTCCCTGTGTAACTCGCTCAAGTCGGTAAACGGTTAGACCGTGTCAAGGGGGTTACATTTTTTTCCGAATGAAACAAGTGGTTGAACTTGTGATGTACTATGAAATAAGCCTTGGTGGCAATGTTAATAAGAACATGGAGCAATGCTCATCTGTAATGAGAAATTCACATGCGGTGAACATATGCCTAATATGAAAGGCAATAAGCTTTGTTGATCTGATATTTGATAAGGAGTTATGCTCAATTTGTCTCTAATAAGATAAGATAAATGTGAAAGCCTTGGTCTTGAGTCAGTCTTAGGTATAGTTGTCATGCCATAGAGTCTATAGAGCTCGTGTTTGGGGTGGACTACGGTCCTGGAATACATTCCTTATTTGGAGACAGTAGGAGAGAAGTTTTGTGGTCACTTGGTGACAGTAGGACAGATTGACCGGTACTGCGAGTACCATTTTATTTCGCGACAGTTGGTTGGGGATTCTTGTACCTAGGCTGAAATTCGATTCTCAAGGCTATGATAAAAAGACAAGTAATGAAATTTCCATATTAAATTAAGAACTTATCTTAATATCTTATATTAAGAAAAAGATAATTACGATATGCTATGATTGATGTCTTATGTACAAAGAAAACTAGTGTTTATGATATGATAAATTTGATAACTTGAATAACAAGAAATACATGTGTATGATAAGCAATGTATGCTCTCGAAAGGCTATGTTAAAGTGTAATAATGAAAAGTTATAAGTTAAAGTAATGAATCCTTGCAATAACTTGCATAACAAGTAAAATGTGCCTATGTGGTTTTTTATCATTCTTTTAGTTTAAGTTATATGCTTGATGCTATGTTAAATATCTATTATGATAAGTAAATTATGTTTAAGTTATGCCATGCTTGATAACTTACTTTACAAGTAGCATATATATATATATATATATATATATATATATATATATATATATATATATATATATATATATATATATATATATATAATGCAATGTTCAAACGGTAATGGAAATTGTTCTGCTTGATTTGAAGTCTTAATGGATTGATTTGTACATGAAATGGAATATGTATTGCTTGAACTTGAGTCTTAATGGACTATTTGAACTTGTAATTGTGTGTACATGTAAATGAGACCGTTTTTCATAAACATGAACCTAAGTGGACTCTTTTGGATTGCCTATATGTATATATATGGATATTGGCCTGTTTTGAAGTTATTTGAACATAAGTGGACTGTTTTGAATCTATAAATGTATATATATGTTTTATGGACAGATTTTAATAAGATACAAGTATGTATGGACTGTTTCGAACCTATGTATAGATAAACATGATTTAAGGACTGTTTTGAGAGACATACAAGTATGTATGGACTGTTTTGAACCTATGTATATATAAACATGATTTAAGGACAGTTTTGAGAGACATGCAAGTATGTATGGACTGTTTTGAACCTATGTATATATAAACATGATTTAAGGATTGTTTTGAGAGACATACAAGTATGTATGGACTGTGTTGTACCTATGTATATATAAACATGATTTATGGACTATTTTGAAAGACATACAAGTATGTATGGACTGTTTTGAACCTATGTATATAAAAACATGATTTAAGGACTGTTTTGAGAGACATACAAGTATGTATGGACTGTTTTGAACCTATGTATATATAAACATGATTTAAGGACTGGTTTGAGAGACATACAAGTATGTATGGACTATTTTGAACCTATGTATATATGAACATTATTTAAGGACTGTTTTGAGAGACATACAAGTATGTATGGACTGTTTTGAACCTATGTATATATAAACATGATTTAAGGACTGTTTTGAGAGACATACAAGTACGTATGGACTGTGTTGTACCTATGTATATATAAACATGATTTAAGGACTGTTTTGAGAGACATACGAGTATGTATGGACTGTTTTGAACCTATCTATATATAAACATGATTTAAGGACTGGTTTGAGAGACATACAAGTATGTATGGACTATTTTGAACCTATGTATATATAAACATGATTTAAGGATTGTTTTGAGAGACATACAAGTATGTATGTACTGTTTTGAACCTATGTTTATATAAACATGATTTAAGGGCTGTTTTGAGAGACATACAAGTATGTGTGGACTGTTTTGAACCTATGTATATATAAACAAGAGGTAAGGACTGTTTTGAGAGACATACAAGTATGTATGGAATGTTTTGTACCTATGTATATATAAACATGATTTATGGACTGTTTTGAAAGACATACAAGTATGTATGGACTGTTTTGAACTTATGTAAAACTATATACATGATTTTATGGACAGATTCGGATAGAATATATAAATATTTATACAAGTACATTTTGGACCGTTTTGTATACATAAAAATGTATGCTCATGGATAAATGGTACCACAGATGATTTAAATAAGAGACGTACAAGTGAAAAAGGTTGTTCGAATCACAAGGTTATGATAAAAGAAACCAAGAAAGTTTATAAGTTAGATAATGAACCATGATAATGACTTGCATAGCAAGTAATGCTTTAAATGAGTATCTAATTGGGTGAATAGATATGCTTAATTCGAATACCTCTATGTATTTATAAACATGCCTAGTTCGAATACCTCACTAAGTAATCATACATATGCATCTATTCACCGTGTTTCAGGTTAAGTTCATTTTGGTTAGCTATGAGCTTAGACAAGATCTCCGAAAGTCAAGATTGTATGTCTTGAATTTCCTTAAAGAACTCCTAGATGGTGGCATACAGCTGTTAAGTTGCATAATGCATTTAGATTTCATTTAGCTATACATGTATATAAGTTTCATAAGTATTCAGTATTATTTGTAATAGCCCTTAATAAGATTTAGGGTTGCTCCTTTGAATGTGTTATGGTTGCTAAGTTGTTTGATAAGTAGAATGCCTATGATTATATGCACATATATGAGTTAGGAACTCATGATGCTTTATATGATTGAAAGTTTAGAAGCATTTATCATTGTGTAGGATCCTACTGTGTGTTAAGTTGTTTGATTGATTGGCTTGATAATTGTGATAGTTAAATGATAGTAGTACCTTAGATATGTTTATGAATCCTATATGTGAATGTGATAAGAATGAAATTGGATAATTTGAGAATTTAGACAAACTTGAATCTTTATAATTTGCCTTATAAAAGATAGTACAATTTGTATGTTCAACTTGTTTGATATTAGGCTTTTGTGAACAAATAAAATACAAGAAGTACGATTAGGCCAATAAGGGGCTTATATAAGTTACCTACTTTTAAAAGATAAGGGCTTTCATCTAGCTATATAAATGATGACTGGTTTTAAACTGAATCTTAAAGATTAAGTTAAGTGCTTAAATTATGTTTGATTGAGTTTGTTTGGTCACATGTATGTTATGAAGAAATGGGTAATCCTTATATAGCTCAAATTGTTGGTTAAATGGTTTCAATGATTAATTAGTAGCATATTTATGAATATCCATATGATATTTCCATGTGAATGTGATTGGATTCAAATGAGACTAGTGTGCGTGATTATATGCTTGTCGTGTTTTTGAGTTGGTTGCTCATATGTTTACTTATATGGAAATCCTTTCTATGCATAATTCGAGAATCACATAGTTTAATTAACCTTTAAAAGAGACTTTTGATATAGTCTTTTCTCTCTTACCCGTTCGAATGGTAATCATGAACTGGATTAGACCTAAAACTTGATTAGCTAAAACTTCTTATTTCAACTTTTATGAATAGCCTTAACCTTTCTTGATTTTATTTATAAGTGAGCTTTGTATATCGAAAGTTTATCTAATAAAGTATAAGTTATGAACTATTAAATGGATTGTTATGTCTAATGTGTAAGCATACTTGATTAAACATGAAATGTATTGGGGATCTTGATCTTTGGAAATTACTAAAAAGTTTTAAATCACCCTGATTCTAGATGCATACTTTGTTGAGAAGTGCTAAGACATTGTATGTTTTGTTTGGATTCTTATTCAGTAACACTCCTTAAACCAGTTTCCTCCTAGACCGGGTAAGGAGTGTTATAGTTTATTTGGGAAAGGATAACACCTTGCCCGTAATCATTTCTTCTAAGTTGTAGCCTGAATAGGAAAATAGATTGATTGACATGTTGGCGCTGCATAAAAAGGCAATAGGTTGGACATTAGCCTGAATTAGATCCTGTTGGAGGAAGGCCACATCAATTCCATTGAGTCTCAAAGGAGGCTTAACCCTTGCATGAAGCAAGTCGTGATGAAAGAAATCATAAAGTGGCTTGATGTCGGTATCATATATCCAATTTCCGAAAGCTCATGGGTAAGTCTGGTACAATGTGTACTGAAAAAAGGGAGGTATGACTGTGGTAAGTAATGAAAACAATGAACCCATTCCAACTAGAACTTTCACCAGTTGTAGAGTCTACATAGATTACCGTAAATTGAATAAGGCTACTAGGAAAGATCATTTTCCTTTACCATTTTATTGACCAAATGCTTCACCATCTTGTAGGAAAATCTTTTTATTGTTTTCTTGATGGATACTCAGGTTATAACCAAATTTTCATAGCACCAGAGACAAGGAAAAGACCATATTCACGTGTCATTTTGGTACATATGCATTTAGAGGGATGTCGTTCAGATTGTACAATGCTTCAGCAACCTTCCAAAGGTGTATGATGGTGATTTTCTCCGATATGGTGGAAGATTTCCTCAAAATCTTCATGAAAGACTTCTCGGTATTCTGAGACAATTTCGACAATGGCCTCAACAATTTGGAAAAGGTGTTAGCATGTTGTGAAGAAACTGACCTAGTTTTAAATTGGAAGAAATGCCACATTATGGTGGATGAAGGTATCGTGCTAGGACACAAGATTTCATCTAAGGTAATTGAAGTAGACAAGGCCAAGGTGGGCGTGATTGAGAAATTGCCACCACCGAATTCAGTCAAAATGACCCAAACTTTTCTCAGAGATGTAGGTTTTTATAGAAGGTTTATTCATATTTTTTCTAAGATTTCTAAACCATTGTGTAATTTGTTTGAAATGACAAGGCCTTTAATTTTTGATGATTCTTGTGCCACGGCATTTGAAGACTTGAAGAAGCAACTTGCCGCGACACCTATTGTTGTACCCCCTGATTGGTCCCTGCCTTTCGAGCTCATGTGCCATGCGAGCGACTTTGCGGTAGGAGCCATCTTAGGCCAGCGAAAAGGTAAAATTTTCCATGTGATATATTATGCTAGCAAATACTTAATGGTGCTCAATTGAATTACACCACGACTGAAAAGGAATTGCCAGCGGTAGTGTTCTCATTTGACAAGTTTTGTCTTTACTTGATTGGTACTAAGGTAATTGTTCACACTGACCATTCGGCAATAAAGTATTTAATTGCTAAGAAAGATGCCAAACCTCGTTAGTTCGTTGGATATTACTTTTACAAGAGTTTGATACTTTTCGAATAGTGATGCACTTTAGAGCAAGTATACTCGTTGTATCAAGTAATAAAGTGATGAGTAGAGAGTCGAACCCACAAGGATTGGATCAATAACTACGAAGTTATTATGCCTAAGAATGTGTTTGCAAGTATTGGTGATTGTAGATTTGATTAAAACTAAGTTAACTAATCTAAAGATAGCTATGATTAAGAAAAACAGTTGGAATGACGTAACAGATAATTATGGAGGTTGGGAGTATAGTTAAGGATATATGCTTGATTACCTATGTCAATGCTATATCGACTGGCAATACATGTCTGCAAAAACCATTAAGTTCTTTATCTACTCGATAAGATTTTCTAATGAACTTCTGACTCTCTCGATGCCTAGAGGTTAATAACATTGAACTTAAGGTAATACATGTCTGCATGAACCCTAACAACCCTATTATTTGTTTAACAATTCTCTTTTAGTGGTTGAAACCCTAAACTTGTGTCTAAGCCAGATTAAGACTAAGTTAACAGCTTAGCCCCACTGTTCACATTTGTATAATCTAACTCTCTCGATATTAAGCCATAGATCAATAGTTAAGAGGCCTCTCTCGATAGCTTTTACAATTAAACATGCATGAAGAACAATTAACATAATAGATAAAGAGGAAACGACTAAAGCATTTAATTAGAATAATCAAAACAAAAATCCTGGGACGAAATAGTCCCAACTAAAATATTTAGCTCATGTCTGAGCATAAAACACTCATAATTAAAAGTATAAAGTATGACAATTTATCAAGCAAGAAAAATAAAAGAGCTGAGCGTCCTCGACAAAACTCCCTCCGTGCCGTCTAACAGTGCTGAAGGTCCCCTCTCCATCAGCCTCTCTCGATGACGTCGTTCGTTGAGGAGAATCGTCTAGCTTCGCCCCAGTGGTTCTCCGCAAGCTTTGGACCAGGACTGTCGTCTAAAATTGCGCTCTCTTGAAGTAGCATCCAAGTCTTCCTTATATAGGTGGTGAAACTAGGGTTTCAATACCCTAAAGTGCGCGCGGCTTCAATAAAGAAAGCCTTTAGTTTCCCGCTTCATTAAATGTTGCGTATCTGGGAGAAAGTCCACGTGGCAGAAGCATATTCATCTCCAACTCTTCATGCCTTGTCAGCTCTAGCCATGTGATTTTCTCCTCTCTTGCTCCAGCATTCCTCCTGCATCCTGGACATGCACCACAAAGCACCACCTTTCCCGTGAAAAGCACCAATATATATGACAATTAAAGCACATGCGGTGTAACTCCCTATCTACATGCAAATAGATACAATATAACCTAAATGCAACCTATATGATCTTGAAAACATGCAAAAGACAAAATAAGGGCATATAAAATAGATCAATTTTGCCCTCGTCAAATACCCCCAAACTTGAACTATTGCTTGTCCTCAAGCGATGCAAAATGGAAGCAAGAAAAATAAAAATACAAAATAAGAACAGTAAACAGCCTATAAGTCCTCATTTTCCACTAAGCTATGATTACAATGAATCCAATTTATGCTGCAACAATAATTCATTCCTCAACCATGTTGATGATGATTAAATTTATTAAAGCTTACAATTTTGTTCAAAAGATCAGACCAACTGTAAGTACAGTGTGTGCTCAGTTACATGCATTCATCACTTATAGCCTTAGAAAAGCTTAAGGGTTGTCTTCTTTTTCTGCCTCGACATATTGTTTTCCTTTTTAGCACATTTTTACTCCATGTTCTTTTTAGGTTTGAAAAATGTATCTTCAGGGCTTCAGCTTATCACACTAACTTTTCAATACCTGAAGATGGAGTAGAGCAAACAACCCATCCCCGAGCCCTACAAGCATTGTCATCCTGTGAAGACTTCCATTCACTATTTGTCAGTACTATCATTCCTACCAGGGAAAGTTAAATGGAGCAAACAAAACTCACCTAGTGTACTAATATAGCGAGAAGCATAGAAGAGTGTCCCCCAATAGTTTTGTTTAAATTATCAAGTCTTAATTTATTTTCTTGATTTTTCAGGGAGTTTTTTTTAACCTTTTTTTATAAATTGAGCATTTTAAGTTAATTCACTTTGATTCATGCTTTGGCATCAGAAAGTCAACCTAGAGCATCCCTAAGGTTTCTTAAATGTTCAGATTGCATGCAACAGGTGATTTTTTATGGGCTACAACAAATTCATCATTAAGTTCAAAACCTAAATCTCTTACCACCTTGCAAAGCATCAACATAGATTCATCATAGGAAGTCATGATCAATGTAGCAGCAGATTCATAATCAAAAGGAATCATAGCAAAGGGAACCTATTGGACATGTTAGGCTAATTACAGTTCTAAAAAATTTAATTTTTACCTAAATTTAACCTAATATATATAAGGGTATGTACTCCCTCAAACTTGAGAAGAGCATTGTCCCCAAAGAAAAAAGAAAATAAAAGAGAAAGTAAAACAAATCAAGGAAAAGAAATTTATGAAAATGAAAAAAATATAAAACTAAACTAAACCAAAAAGAAAAAGAAAAACTAACCTAGGGAGTCATTGGGTGGTGGTTCCTAGATGATGATGCTCTTACCTTTGTCCCAGGCGGACGCTTGTTTCTTGGCAAGCCGAGAGGAGGCGCCAGCACCGGTATCTGGTTGTTGTCTCTGATGGTTGGTGGTGGTGGTAGGTGCTTATATCGACTCATTGGGGTCGTCTTAAGCATCTGGCAGAAGCTTGTTGACCAAGGTTTTCTCCATTGCTGCCATTTGGTGGATTTAGAATGCTTCGCAATTGGTGCAAGTGTACACGTCGTAACTTATAATATAGATATAGATATCGTGTCCATAGGGATTGGCTGTAACTCTAGATTCTAATTACTCGCGCTGAAAAGAAAAGTAAATGGTGATGATAATAGGAGTTGAATTAACAAGTAAATAAAAGAGCAAGTAAATAAAGATATTGAAATCGAATATGAGAGAGTAGGCGGGTTATCGTGAGTTGTGGTGTGATGCTTGAATGGATCGTCGTGGTAATTGGTTGCTGAAGCAACGCAACTGTCTTGGGAAATAAAACCAATTGAATTACCTGGGCAATTAGGCGGCTTCCTTCAAACCTCAGCGAAGCATTCTTCAATTGCTTCTCGTTATCCCTAACTTGAAACACTAGTCATTTGTTCATACCTTGGTGATACATCCCTGCGTTAACCATGGGTGAACAATAACCGATCTTACGCTCCTCTTAGCCATTGAAATCTGAAACTTATTCCTAAGTCGGATTAGTCTTCACCATCGACTAATTGAATAAAGACCATGTTCATTCTTTTCTTGAATCTGACTCTTCTGAGTCTAGATAAATGGATAACACTCAAGATCCTCTCCCGGTTCTCTCAAGATAAAAATAGAAAAACCAAGAATGAACACATTGTGAATCAAATTGCAATCAAGAACCTAAACAATCCAAATGTTTATCAAATCCACAAACCCAAATAACTCAAGCCAATATGGTTTAGTTCATGGATGGGTTCAAAAGAAATACAAAGAAAAAATTCCCAAGCATGAATCACATGAACTAAAGAAGAAGAAGAAAAAGACGATTTTTGCTCTCCCCCTTTTCTCAGTTTTCTGCCTCTTTTTTCTTCTCACCTTTGTGCAGCTGAAAATTTTCCTTATATATGTACGGGTTGGGCCCTAATTAGGGTTAGGAAAAGGTTGGTCTTTTGGTGCATCATCCTTGTCTTTTGTGGGTTGACTGGGCACCTGAATTGCCACAGCAATTTGCACTTGTCACGACAATTCTAACCTGCACATAATAAAGCGCACCAACATCAGATTTTTCCACGAAAAATAATCCAAATGTAATATCAAGCTCAATAAGGAAAGAAACTAGGAAATTATGCATGAATGCCTAATCAATGCAACTAAAATGTGCCTAAGTCTAACAATAATGTTAGAAAAAAGGGCAAGAAAACAGAACTTTTATACACTCATCACACCCCCAAATCCCGAATTATTTCTTGTCCTAAAGCAATGCAAAAACTAACAATTATTTGCCAATGCCTTAACCATAAAAAACAATCTCTTTTACTGGCTTCAACCCTCATAACCATGGCATAAAAATTCCATTACCCTTCAACCATCGGTAAGTATAGATAATCACTCCAAAAACAATATTGTAATATCGGTGTAAGTGTGTGAACATAGTTGTGAACAAGTTAATCAAAAGGATTTAAAGATGATATATATATATATTGATTTTTATTATGCCGAAGCAATAATTTTTCTTCTTTTTCTTCGTTTTTTCTATTTTTTAACAAACCATGGCATTTTAGGGCTTCAACTCATCACAACTACTTTCCTAGGCTTGAAGATAAGACAGAGCAAACAACGAACCCCCTATCCTATTGAGCAGAGTCATCTTGTGAAGTCTTTCATTCACTCATGCTAATTTGTCTTTCCTACTTGGTTACCAAAGCATACTGGACTAATCATAGCAGCTGAGTGTTCTAAAGCACATGGTATTTATTTAACTAGATCCAGAAAGGCACCTCTAGCATAAATAGCATATTATATATATATGATTTTTTCCGATAAATCCTAAGATCAACAAGTTACAACCTTGTGATTTTAAAACAGCATTATAGCAAGTTTCGAAGTGAAATTTGCACTAAACCGGAAGCCGAAGGTTCTTTCATTTATATGCCAAGGCAACAATTCACATGGAGTATCATAGTAGGTTAAGATAGTTAAATTCGGTAAAAGATACGCCAAGTAACATGTGCAAACTATAACAGAAGAATGCAACTAATGCAACTATCTAAGAAACAAATAAGAATAAACCCCCCAAACTCGAGAGAAGTATTGTCCTCGATGCATGAAACAAACTAAAACAAAGAAAGAAAACAAAAGATACTGGAATGTGTTAGTCGAAGAGGTCGTTACCTCAAATGACTAGCTTCTTTCGAGCCACTTTCTTGGTTTTTTTCGGCTCATGGTGGTTGTTGACGCAAATTTGGTGGTACGTCAAGTGAGAGGAGTTGCAAACTGATGAGAAAAAGGTTCGATTTATCTTGAGGAACTCTCCTTGGGCATAGTCTTGAGATTCTTGGCCATGGTGGTTTGGTTCTTGAAAGAAAAGAAAAACAATCAAATAAGAAAATATAGACCGAAAAATTTATAAGCTAAAAAATTTTAACCCGTAGAAAGAGCATTTTCATGCATCTTCTAAGGATATAGCCTCTGTATCGCGAGTCACATGGGCACCGTTATAATGCTTCAACCATTGTTCGTTAACCTCGAACTTGTGTCCATCCACTGTTGATTTCACCACAACAGCCCCATGAGAATAAGGTTTGACAACCTCAAACGACCCAGACCATCTTGACTTCAATTTTCCTGAAAAAAGTTTCAATCGGGAATTGAAGAGTAAATCTAGTTGCCCTAGCAAGAATTTCCACGACAACAGCTTTTTGTCATGCCAACGCTTTGTTTTCTCTTTATAAATCCTAGCATTATCATAAGCTACAACATGGAATTCTTTTATCTCGTTAAGGTCCAATATACGCTTCTGCCTTGAACTTTCCCAGTCCATATCAATGGTCTTGATAACCCAATAAGCCTTATGCTCGATCTCTACTGGTAGGTCGCAAGTCTTGCCGTAGACAAGTCTATAAGGAGACATGCCTAAGGGAGTCTTGAATGTTGTTCGATAGGCCCAAAGTGCTTCATCGATTCTCACAGACCAATCCTTTCGAGAGGGATTAACAACCTTCTCAAGTATATTCTTCAATTCACGATTAGCAATTTCAGCATGCCCATTAGTTTGTGGGTGATATGTCGTGGAAACTTTATCGGTCACTCCAAAACGATGTAACATCTTGGTAATAATTTTATTGTCAAAATGTATTCCTTCATCGTTGATAATTGCCCTTGGCATTCCGAATCGTGTGAATATATTCTTTTGCAGGAATCGTTGTACCATCTTGGAATCATTTTTGGGAACTGCAACTGCTTCAGCCCACTTAGACACATAGTCTACAGCAAGCAATATGTAGAGGTTGTTGAACGAGGATGGGAAAGGCCTTATAAAATCGATGCCCCATACATCAAACAATTCCACCTCGAGTATGTTCTTCAATGGCATCTCATGTCGCCTTGATATGTTCCCCGTTCGTTGACAACGGTCACATCCCTTGTAGAAATCATGTGAATCCTTGTAAAGGGTAGGCCAGAAAAATTTGGACTGTAGAACTTTGGCCGATGTGCAAGTTCCTCTAAAGAGTGGCATTGGCGTAGCATATTTTGATGCTTCTCTTTGGGGATACAACGTCAAATTACCTTATATGCACATTGTTTAAACAAAATAGGCTCGTCCCAATAATAATGCTTAGCTTCTTATCGGAACCGATTCTTTCCTTGGTGCGTAAGACCATAAGGGAAAATACCGCTAACCAAGAAATTAACTAAATCAGCATACCAGGGAATTGTCGTGGCAACTAATATCTGCTCATCCGGGAATGTGTCGTGGCTCTCCAAGGAATCTAATTCCTCATCTCCATTTTCCAGCCTTGACAAGTGATCAACAACTTGGTTCTCCGATCCTTTCATGTCCTTAATTTCAATGTCAAACTATTGTAAAAGCAATATCCAATGAATTAAACGAGGTTCGACATCTTTTTTAGCAAATAAATACTTAATTTTAGAATGGTCAGTATGTACAATTACTTTTGTACCAATCAAATAGGAACGGAACTTGTCAAATGTGAAAACTGCCGCTAGTAATTCTTTTTCTACCGTGGTGTAGTTCAATTAAGCACCAATAAGGGTTTTACTAGCATAATATATCACATGGAAAATTTTACCTTTATGCTGACCTAAAACAGCCCCTACCGCAAAATTGCTCGCGTCGCACATGAGTTTGAAAGGTGGAGACCAATCAGGTAGAACGACGATGGGTGTCGTGGCAAGTTGTTTCTTTAAGGTTTCAAATGCCTGGGCGCAAGAATCATCAAAATCGAAAGCTTTGTCCTGTTCAAGCAAGGTACACAAGGGTTTAGTAATCTTAGAAAAATTATGAATAAACCTTCTTTAAAAACATGCATATCCAAGGAAGCTTCGAATCCCTTTGACTAAATTTGGTGGCGGCAATTTCTCAATTACTTCTACCTTGGCTCTATCTACTTCGATTCCCTTGGATGATATCTTATGACCGAGCATGATACCTTCGTTCGCCATAAAATGGCCCTTTTCCCAGTTTAAAACTAGATCGGATTCTTCACATTGTGCTAACACATTTTCCAAATTGCTGAGGCAATTGTCAAAGCTATCTCCGAATACCGAGAAGTCGTCCATGAAGATTTCAAGGAAATCTTCTACCATGTAGGAGAAAATCGCCATCATACACCTTTGGAAGGTTGCCGGAGTATTGCATAATCTAAATGGCATCCTTCGAAATACATATTTACCATACGAGCATGTGAAGGTGGTTTTTTCCTAATCCTCCAGTGTTATGGCGATCTGGTTATAACCTGAATAGCCATCAAGAAAACAATAAAAGTATTTTCCTGCAAGTCGGTCAAGCATTTGGCCAATAAAGGGTAAGAGAAAATGATATTTCCTAGTAGCTTTATTTAACTTACAGTAATCCATACAAACCCTCCAACCGGTGACATTCCTAGTTGGAATAAGTTCATTGTTTTCTTTACTTACCACAGTTATACCTCCCTTTTTTGGTACACATTGGACCGAACTTACCCATGCATTATCGGAGATAGGATATATGATACCGGCATCAAGCCACTTTATGATTTCCTTCATCACGACTCCCTTCATGACATGGTTAAGTCTCTGTTGGACTAATTCCTTTCAAGTCTGCAATTGTCCACCCTATTTCCTTTTTGTGCAGTGCCAACATGTCAATCAACCTATTTTCTTCTTCAGGCTGCAACTTAGAAGAAATTATTACGGGCAATGTGTCATTCGTTCCTAAATAAGCATATTTTAATTTCCCGGCAATTGTTTCAATTCGAGAATGAGAGGTTGCTCAATATAAGGTTTTCTAAGTTTACCTTCCCTACCTAAGTAATCCAATGGTTTGAAATATTTACTCGGTCGACTTACTACCCAATTTGCTTTATTTTGTTCCTCGTCATCCGATTCCTCAAGTTCCTCGTGTTCGGCAATGCAATTGCCGAGGCAATTCTCCTCCATGTCAAAATTGAATTCGTTGGTGGCTTGAATGACTTGGCATTCTTCAGGATCGTCAGCATGCTTCAGGGTTTGGAAAACACTTAGCTTGATTTGCTAGTCATTCACCCGCATATGAGTTCTCCCCTCTCGACATCAATCAAGGTCCTTCCCGTTGCTAAGAACGGTCTCCCAAGAATAATAGGTGCAAACTCATCTGCTTCATAATCCAAAACAAAGAAATCAATGGGAAAAATAAATTTATCAACTCTTACCAAAATATCTTCAATTTTTCCCTCTAGATGCACATAAGATCTGTCCACAAGCTGCAACATAACTATCGTAGGTCTCACCTTTCTTATGCCCAATCTCTGAAAAACAGATTCCGGCATAAGATTTATGCTCGCTCCAAGATCACATAACACCGTCCCGACATAGTGATTCCCTATTGCACATGGTATTGTAAAACTGATTGGATCTTAAAGTTTGGGTGGCATTCGGTTGTGCAACATTGACATACATCCTTCCGTCACAGCAACTGTCTCAAACTCTCCTAACCTAGTCCTCTTAGTTTAAATATCTTTAAGGAACTTAGCATAGTTCAGCACTTGTTCTATTACTTCAACCAAAGGCAAGTTAATGTGGGATTGCTTCAAGATGTCAAGTGTTGATGCAGTAGGTTTATCAAGAAGGACCGGTGCTCCATTGTACATCTGTAACCATTGAAGTGTCATTTTAGTGTGGCTGAAATGTTGATCTAACATTAGTATCATGTTCATCGGTTAAGGTGAGAGACGTATGTCAGCATCATTCAGCAATCTGATGAAATCCTATATTGGTGGATTGCTTAGGTTAGGATTCGTAACATGCCACTCTGTGATAGGAGGAAGAATCTCAGCTTCACACCATTTAATAACTTCATGCATAAGCATGGTTTTCATGGTTGGAGTGAGCCTTGGCTTGACCGAGTTGCTAAAGTCATGAGCAATTAGCGCCTTGTATCTGCACAATCGTGAGCTTACACTCATGGAGTGAGCCAAATGCCAATTTATGGAATGTTCTTCCCCTTCGTCGGCTGCATGCATGTCCTCATCAAACTCATTTTACTTCTTACTAGGAAGTATGCTGCTACAACATATCTTGGGCAAACTCTCTTCAAGCAGGGCTTCTTCACTTTCCACGAGCTGACATTCTTCATGATCATCCATGTACTTGAGTAGGCTGAAGACATTGAATGTGATTTGTTGGCCGTTCATATTTATGGTCAATTCACCCTTTTCACAATCTATCACGATGCGCCCGGTGGCTAAAAATGGTCTCCCAGAACGATGGAAGCGTTCTCATCAGCTTTGCAATCAAGCATGATAAAGTCTGTCGGAAAGATAAACTTATCTACCTTAACTAGCACATCTTCAATTCTACCCTCGGGTCAGATTTGTGATCGATCGACCAATTGAAGGATCACTGATGTATGATTTTCTTTTCCCATCCCCAATCTTTTAAACACAGATTTCGGCATTAAGTTCACACTTGCACCGAGATCATATAAGGCACGGCCAGAGTAGTTGTGACCTATCAAGCATGGAATGGTGAAGCAACCATGGTCCTTCATCTTGGGTGGCAAATCACTCAGCACATCCACTAACTCGCATATTATGATAACAGTTTCAACTTCACTCACCTTTCTCTTATTTGTTACTATCTCTTTCAGAAACTTCGTATAGATAGATATCTGATCAATGGCTTCCAGCAGTGGGACAATGATGTGCAACTATTTGATCATCTCAAGAAATTTCTGATACTGGACATCTTGTTTTTGAGCCTTCAATCACTGTGGGAATAGAGGTGGTGGTTTGGGCTCGTCTGTAGCTTACTGGATGCAAGTGCATCCTCGATTTTATCTTTCTTGCTTTCAGTAGCAAGGTCACTCACTGTATCAGACACAGAAGCTGGGGCCTTAGGTGCATGAATATCAATGGATGGCTTGCTTTGAGTAGACTCCACTGGAGAGCTTCCCCCAAACTTGGCTTCTGTCCTCAATTGCGTGCCACTACGTAGAGTGATAGCATTGCATTGCTCCAGATTAAAGGCCTTAGTGACTTCAGTATCACTAGGCAAACCGTCGGGTGGTCTTGTTTTCAGCATCTGGGCAATCTGCCCAACTTGCGTCTCTAAAGATCGTATGGAGGCAGTGTTGTTTTGCATGATTGATTGATGGTTTTGCAACATTGCAGCCTTTATTGTGAGCATGTCATTGTGATTCTTCAAATGGGTTGCTTGATCTTGCATACTGAAACGGGCAATTCCCATAAAATTTTGATAACAATTATCAAAGGAATTAGAGTTGGAGTTAGAAGTTCCCTGGTTCTGCCTCTGAGTCTTTTGTTGAAATCTATGAGGTTCAGTTGATGCAGTTTGTTGTGCTTCTGAATTCCCCTTGATACCTCCCCAACCAAAATTTGGATGTTGTCGCCACCCTAGGTTGTAGACGTTGAAGTAGGGGTTGTTGTTGTGATTGGTGTTCCTTACATAGCATCCAAATTCTTGTGATTGAGGGCACTCACTCAACTGATGTTCCCCACCACAGTGCTCACAAGTGTATTGCACCACCTTAGACTCTCGGTCATTGGGTAGTCCTTTCATGTTCTCAAGCAGATTAGTGATGGTAGTGAGCTGGGCTGCTACAGTCTAGAAATCATCCAATTGGGGTATTCTAGTTGCTTTGGGTCCTGGCCTCAACCTCCCTCTTGGGAACTAGTAGTCAGTGTTGGATGTCTGGTTAAGTATCTTGAAGGCCTCGTCTGATTCTCTATCAAGCAAGGTAGCATTAGCTAATGAGTCGATCACCATTCTTGTTAGTGCATTGACGCCATTGTAAAACTTCATGACTTGTAGCCAATCTGTGAACCCAAGGATCGAGCACTTGCGAAGCAGGTCTTTGTATCTATCGTATGCTTCATACACGGATTCATCATCATGTTGTTGGAAAGAGCTGATGTTGCTTAGCTTTTGGTTGTGCATATTCGATGGGTCATATCGGTGCAGACACTTGTTGCACAAGTCATTCCAAGATGTAATAGATCCTGAGGAACAAGTCTTCAACCATGCTCTGGCTCGATCTCGTAAAGAGAAGGGAATAGCTTGAGTCACAAGGCATCGTAGGAATATTTGGTTGCCTAAAACAATCAAAAACTTCCAAGAAATCTTAAAAGTGTTCTCGAGCATCCTCTCTTGTTGACCCTCTAAATTGTCCAATGTTGTTGAGCATGTTGAACATAACGGGCTTTAGGTCAAAGTGGGTTGTCCCTAGGTCAGGCACAATAATGTCCCTATCGTATTTGCCCATCAGCTCCCACTCCAACAACTCACTACCCATCGGCTAGGGTTTGATACTTGTTAAATAGTGATGCACTTTAGAGCAAGTATACTCGTCCTATCAAGTAATAAAGTGATGAGTAAAGTGTTGAACCCACGAGGATTGAATCAATAACTACGAAGTTATTATGCTTAAGAATGTGTTTGCAAGTATTGATGATTGTAGATTTGATTAAAACTAAGTTAATTAATCTAAAGATAGTTGTGATTAAGACAAACAGCTGCAACGGCTTAACAGATAATTATGAAGGTTGGGATTGTTGCTAAGGATATATGCATGATTACCTATGTCAAAGCTATAGCGACTGACAATACATGTCTGCGTAAACCATTAAGTTTTTTATCTACTCGATATGATTTTCTAATGAACTTCTGACTCTCTCAATGCTTAGAGGTTAATAACATTGAAGTTAAGGTAATACATGTTTGCGTGAACCCTAACAACCCTATTATTTGTTTAACAACTTTGTTTTAGTCATTGAAACCCTAAACTTATGTCTAAGCCGGATTAAGACTAAGTTAACAGCTTAGCCCCATTGTTCACGTTTGTAAAACCTAACTCTCTCGATATTAAGCCACAGATCAATAGTTGACAATCCTCTCTCGATAGCTCTTACAATTAACTATGCATGAAGAACAATGAACAAAGTAGATAAAGAGGAAACGACTAAAGCATTGAAATAGAATAATCAAAACATAAAATCATGGGACGCAATAATCCCAACTAAAATATTTAGCTCATGTCTGAGCCTAAAACATCCATAATTAAAAGTATAAAGTATGGAAGTTTATCAAGCAAGGAAAAGAAAAGAGTCGAGCGTCCTCGACAAAACTCCCTCTGTGTCGTCTAACTGTGCTGCAGGTCCCCTCTCCGCCAGCCTCTCTCAATGGCATTGTTCGTTGAGAAGAATCATCTACCTTCACCCTAGTGGTTCTCCGTAAGCTTTGGACTAGAACTATCGTCTAAAATTGTGCTCTCTTGATGTAGCGTCAAAGTTTGTCTTATATATACTGTGAAACTAGGGTTTCAGTACCCTAAACTGTGCGCAACTTCAATAAAGAAAGCCTTTGGTTTCCCATTTCATTAAATGTTGTGTATCTGGGAGAAAGTCCACGTGGGCAGAAGTAGATTCATCTCCAACTCTTCATGCCTCGTGAGCCCTAGTCATGCGATATGCTCCTCACCTACTCCAGCAATCCTCCAGAATCCATCACAAAGCACCACCTTTCCCGTGAAAATCACCAATATATATGACAATTAAAGCACATGCGGTGTAACTCCCTATCTACATGCAAATATGTACAATTTAACCTAAATGCAACCTATATAAGCTTGAAAACATGCAAAAGACAAAGAATAAGGGTATACAAAATAGATCAATTAAGCACTCGTCAGAGTTTGACATTTAAATTAAGGACATGAAAGGACCGACGAACCAGGTGGACGGTCACTTGTCATGGCTAGAAGTGGGCGGTATAGATGATGATCATTTGGAGATCCATGACGTATTCCCATATGAGCATTTGTTGGTTGCCACGACAACTCCCTATTATGCCGATATAGTAAATTTTCTTGTGGGTGGTATTTTATCTCATGACCTTACTTATCAGGGTAAGAAGCGGTTCCTACATGATGCTAAGCATTATTGTTGGGACGAGCCTCTTTTGTTTAAACAATGTGCAGATCATGTCATACGATGATATGTTCCCGAGGAGGAAAAACAAAATGTGCTCTTACAATGTCATTCATCACCCTATGGAGGTCATTTTGGAGGTACTCGCACAGCGGCCAAAGTCTTACATACATACTTTTATTGGCCAGCTCTCTATAAAGTTGCCCATGAATTCTATAAGAGGTGTGATAGATGCCAGCGAACGGGGAATATTTCAAGGCAGCATGAGATTCCATTGCAGAACATCCTCGAGGTAGAATTGTTCGACGTATGGGGCATCGATTTCATGGGACCTTTACCATCGTCATTTGGCAATTTATAAATCTTACTTGTCGTGGACTATCTATCCAAATAGGTTGAAGCAATTGTAGTTCCCAGAAATGATTCCAAGACTATGTTGTGATTCTTGCAGAAAAACATATCCTCGCGGTTCGGAATGTCGAAGGCAATTATCAGGATGAAGGCAAATATTTTGATAATAAGCTCACTGCCAAGATGTTATTGCGCTTTGGAGTGACTCACAAAGTTGCCACAGAATTTCACCCACAAACCAACGGGCAAGCCAAAATTTCTAACCGTGAGTTGAAAATTATCCTCGAGAAGGTTGTTAATCCTTCTCGAAAGGATTGGTCTGCAAGAATTGATGATGCACTTTGGGCCTACAGAACAAAATTTAAGAATCCCCTAAGCATGTCTCCTTACAGACTTATCTACGGCAAGACTTGCCTCCTGTCGGTGGAGATCGAGCATAAGGCCTATTGGGCAATCAAGACCATGAACATGGACTGGGAGAAAGTAGGTCAAAAATGCTTACTTGACTTGAACGAGATGGAAGAATTTCGTGCACTAGCTTACGACAATGTCAAGCTCATAAAGAGAAGACGAAATGATGGCATGACAAGAAGCTATTGTTGCAGCAATTATTTCCAGGGAAATTGGTGCTTCTCTATAATTATAGACTCGGTCTTTTTCCAGAAAAACTAAATTCAAGATGGTTTAGACCATTCGAGGTAGTTAAAACCTATTCTTATGGGGCTGTTGTGATCAATTCAACTACAGATGGACGTGAGTTTAAGGTCAATGGACATATATTGAAGCACTATGTTGGTACTCATTTTGAGCATGATAAGAGAGCAGTATCCTTAGAAGATGCATGAGAATGCTCTTTCTAAGTGTTTTTAATTTTCTTTTTCAGTTATTTTCATTTTCATTTTATATGTTTTTGGTTATTTTATTTTTCTTTGAATTTTGTCTTTTATTTTTTTTCTTTTTATTTTTGATTTAGTTTTTATCTTTATGTTTGATTTCTTTTATTAATTTATATCTTGTTGTTTTTGTTTTCTTTTTGAATTTTAGGATAAGAGTATCAAAAGAAATGGAGATTGTACTTTGAGATAGAATTTCATTTGAATGAAATTTTATCCCCAAGAAAGATAAAAGGACGATAGTTTCAAGGGGATTTAAATGCCCTTTGAAAAATTTCACCCAAAATTTTCTTTCCCTCCCTTTATTTCCAACCCTAGCCGCACATCACATCTACCTCCCACCATCATTATTTTTCTTATCACTTATTGGTGATACATCCATCCATCTTTTTTACCAACCTTGCAATCCACCATTACATCCCCATTACTACCCATCTTCTTCATTTACTCTTTTTCCTTTTCTTGAAACTCTTAAGCTTTTCTTGCTTTTCTTTTTCAATTTTTACCAAACACCTTGGCCAAGAACTTGAAAATCATGCCCGAAGCAAGTTCCTCACAAGCAATTGCGCCAAGTTTCCATCGTTTCGCAACATCGGCTATTCAGAAAAGATTTGAGAAGAAGTTTGCCACGCAAATGGTTTGGGAAGAGCAAGGGTTCACCTATGATATTACCAAGCCGAATTATGGTCTTGAAGATTCCGTTTACACCATTGTTGTGGATCACAAGTGGCCGATCTTTTGCGAACAACCAGCACCGTTTAACATCTCATGGGTAAGAGAATTTTATTCACATGTTTCTAATCCAGATAATTTGTGTGTTTATGTGTGTGGTAGAGCTATTCTTCTTGATGCCTCTTCCATCAATACACATTTTGGGTTGTTTGTGACTCGTGATGAGCACATTGAGTTTTTGGATAGTATTACCCTGGAAGAGGCAGACCAAGTCCTCAAGGACTTCACCAACGATGGAGACGAGTGGAATGATGGAGATTTGAAAGGCATAGTGAATCGGGTCATGTTGAAACCCACAGAAAAGTTGTGGAATAACTTACTAAAAACTTGTTTGATACCCATAACTCATAACACTATTATTTCTTAATCTTGTTTATTGTTGCTACACTCTATTTTGTATAATCGTACTATTGATATTGGACAGATTATTGTCGATGAGATTTATGCTTGTAGCAAGAAGGATGTGAGTGCGCTTTATTTCCCTACTAAGATTTCGATCTTGTGTGCAAAGGATAAAGTATCATCCGAATATACGGATGAGAGGCTACCAATGAAGAATGGGTGGACAAAGACTCAATATATGTGGATGATGCAAGACGGAACATCAAAAGTAGCAGCGGTTGTGAAAGCACCATATGTTTCAGATTATGCCTCGGCAAGTGTACAAGCCACGACAAATGCTCCATAGTTGGCAGATCTCCTTCGTCCTTTACTGCAACGTTTGGATTGGATGGAGGCGAAAGAGCTACTTCTTAGGTGATATATGAAGGAACGAGATATTTCCTTGGAAGGAGTTATCCTGGAGAACTATCCTAATAGCATTATACCATTTCCGATGTTCCCTGTCGAGTTACTTGCCTCGGCAATCGATGCTGAGCCGGCTACAAGTGACATTATCGCGGCAACCACTGCCCCACACAAAGGTAAGGGACCTGTTAATGAACCGATATTTACTAAATCTTGCCATGGTTTTTTTTTAGATTTTGAAAACACCACTTCTTCACCGTTGAAGTCCCCACCTCCGGCTACAACATCAAAGCAAGTGTCGAAGCGTAAAGCTTCCACAACTAAGGAGGCTTAGAAGGAGGGTGAGCCGGTTGAGGAGATCGAGGAAATTGAATCTCATGGCCCTGCGCCAGCTTCATGACAGCAACCACCGCGAGCCGGCAAACGCACTAAGCACATGGCCAAGAGGAGACTAGAACTTCAAGATGACGACCTCTCTGATTAGTTCATTTGCATTTTGTTTATTTTATTTTGTTTTTTTCCATGCATTGATGACAATGCTTCTCTCGAGTTTAGGGGGTTTTGTTTTGTCGTCTCATGTTCATTTGCATTCATTTTGCATGTCTCATGTTAATTTGTATATGTTACTTGCCATGACAATTGCCTGATAAAATTGCCAAACCTGTAGTGATATCCTATGATGAGTTTTGCCACTGCACTTAGAGGAGAAAATCTTAGATTTTAGGATTGGCATGGAATTTACTTAAAATTTTGCTATGATGCTGCTTATATTCCCATTGTTGTGACTTGTTGATCGAGGGAGACTTAGTAAACTTTAGGTTGATTAAAAATTGGAACAATGTGCTAGAGGTCTTATATGGCTCTAGCCAAAACAATATAATAATAAATGATGATAATTTATTACTAGAGGCGCCCATCTGGCTCTAGTGTTTAATTTTTGAGAATTGCTAGAGGTGCCCATCTGGCTCTAGCTAAATTAATTGGAAGAAATCGCTAGAGGTGCCTAGCTTCTCTAGCTGAATCAATTACCTCGGCAAGCTAATAAATAAACCTAAGGTTTGCATGGATCCCATTGATTGACTTGTACACAACTCTGCACGCACTTGCACCAGCATTATGGTTTAATTTTGAGTAATTTTTATGTGCTTTCCAACGATCGAAAGGTAATCAACTTTTTTTGCCATGGTTCTGAGGATTGAAGTCAGGTAAGAAGCACATTTTATGTGGTCAATGCCTTGGCAGGTAATTGATTCAGTGTTTGTATTGCTTGAGGAAAAACAATAGTTCAAGTTTGGGGGTATGTTAAGTGTGTAAAATACTATATTTTCTACCCTTTTTACTCATATTAGTGTTAGACTTAGGCCCATTTTAGTTCAAGTTTGGGGTATGTTAAGTGTTTGTATTGCTTGAGGAAAAACAATAGTTCAAGTTTGGGAGTATGTTAAGTGTTTGTATTGCTTGAGGAAAAACAATAGTTCAAGTTTGGGGGTATGTTAAATGTTTGTATTACTTGAGGAAAAACAATAGTTCCAACTTTTTTTGCCACGGTTCTAAGGATTGAAGTCGGGTAAGAAGCACGTTTTTGGTGGTCAATGCCTTGGCAGGTAATTGATTCAGTGTCTGTATTTCTTGAGGAAAAATAATAGTTCAAGTTTGGGGGTATGTTAAGTGTGTAAAAGTACTATATTTTCTACCCTTTTACTCATATTAGTGTTAGACTTAGGCCCGTTTTAGTTGCATTCTTAGCCATTCATGCATAGTTTCGTATTTTCTCTGTCTATTGGGCTTGACCTTATGTGTTGATAGTTTTGTGGAGAAATCATTGTTGTTTTTGCTTTATTTTGTGTATGATGACTTGCCGAAGGACGCCCTGGCAACTCATGATAAAGCCTTATCTCCAAGAATTAATTTAAACGTGATGGATAAGTATCCCAAATTCAAATTTAAAATCAAGATAAGATAGAGATTTGATCCTCATGAATTCTACACGCATTCAAACTCTTTCCCCTCATCTATTTAAGGAGATTGCAACAAAACATCAAGGGGGTTGATTGGGAGAGTGAGATCGGATCAAAAAAGGGGATTCACGCACAGCCCTTAGCATAGATTGGAAGAGTTCATCTTCTCTATTTCTTCTTATCTTGTATCGTGCGATCCACCCATGTTTGGGTTTTATTCATTTGTGTTTCTTTTTACTTAGTCATGAACTAGATTAAATTGGCTTGGGTTATCGGGTTTTATGGTGTGTAGAGACGAATGATTTGTATTGTTTTTTAATTCTATAAAATTCAGTGTTTATCTATTCTTGGTTTTTCATTTCGCTTCAAGGAAACTTGGGAAAGGAACTTGAATGAATTTATTTATCTAGGCTCGGGAGAGCTAGATTCACGAAACGAGTGGATATTGTTTCCATTTAAACAATCGTTGGTGGAAACTAATTCGCCTTAGGAATAAGGAATGTATTTCAGCGGCTAAGAAGAGTGAAAAGATCGATGTTGTCCTCCCAAGTTTAACGTAGGGATGTATCACCAAGGCTTGCACAATCATCAGTTCTTCGGTTAGGGATAACACGAAGGTATTGAAGAACACTCCGCCAAACATTGAAAGGGCAATTTACTTGCCTCGGCAGTTTACTTGCCACAACAATCTACTTGCCAAAGCAATTACTTGCCACAACAATTACTAGCCACAACAATTCATCCAACAATCACACCACTACTCTCGATAACCCGGCCTATTCTCTCATATCGATTACCTTTTTTCTATTTACTTTGTTTACTTGGTTTATTTTACTTGTTATTTATCACCATTTATCACCTTCAATATTATTTCATTTCCATATGAGAAGCTAAGAATCAAAGTTTCACCAATCCCCGTGGAGAGGATTTTAATCTATATTATTACTTGCGAAGTGTTCACTTGCACCATTTACGTTGCACTTAAATCATGCAACACCCTACCTTTTCAAGCAATGCATCAATCAGATGATTCGAAGATGCGTACCTGAGGAAGAACAAGAGACACCATCTGCCATTGCCATTCCACTCCATGTGGAGGACATTTTGGAGGCCAAAGGACTACTGCAAAGGTCCTACAGTCTAGATTCTATTGGCCAACCTTGTTCAAATATGCTCGTGCATACTACAAGGCTTGTGATAGATGTCAAAGAACGGGGAACATCTCTCGACGTAATGAGGTGCCCATGCAAGTCATCCTTGAAGTTAAACTCTTTGATGTTTGGGGCATTGACTTCATGGGACCACTCCCATCCTCCAATGGAAAATTATACATTTTGCTCATGGTTAATTATGTGTCCAAGTGGGTGGAAGCCATTTCTACGACCAAGAATGATGTAAATATCGTCCGAAGGTTTTTGCACAATAATGTCTTCACTCATTTTGGAGTACCTCGTGCTATTATTAGTGATGAGGGAAGTCACTTGGACAATAAGTTGATTGCCAAGAAGTTGCGTCGATATGGAGTCCACTATAAGATCGCCACGGCATATCACTCGCGGACCAATGGACAAGCAGAAGTTCCCAACCAAGAGATTAAGCAGATCCTTGAGAAAGTGGTCAAGCCAAACCGCAAGGATTGGTCCTTGAAACTGGATGAAGCCTTATGGGCCTATCGAACCACGTTCAAAACACTGTTGGGCATGTCACCCGATAGACTTATCTATGGCCAAACATGTCACTTACCGGTTGACCTTGAGTGCAAAGCCTTATGGGCTATCTAGAAGATTAACATAGACTGTCAACTAGCTGGAGAACGAAGATTGCTCGAGTTGAATGACTTAGACAAGCATCATTTGGATGCTTATGAGAATGCCAAGATTTACAAGGAGAAGACCAAAAGATGGCACGATGCTAAATTGATGCCTCAATATTTCTTTGAAGGCTAACAAGTCTTACTATATAACTCTCGCTTGAAGCTTTTCCCGGGCAAGTTGAAGTAATGTTGGTCTGGCCCATTCTAAGTCGTCAAGGTGTATCCACATGGTGTTGTGGAAATCAAAGATCTCAAAGAAGGCCCAATCCTCAAAGTCAACAGACAATGATTGAAGGCCTACAAAGGAGCACCAGTTTATCTTGACAAATCTTCGGTCACGTAACTAGATGCCTAGACATCCAGTTCTATTATGCACATTTTATTTTTACGCATTTTAATTTTCCGCAATTTATTTTACCACAGTTTTTATTGTTTTCTATTAGGATTAGGTTTTATTTAATGTTTTGTTTTATTTTGGCAGTTTTCACAAAGGGAATACTTTACGAGTCCACCATAGGATTGTGAACAAGGACTTCTTGAAAGATTGGGTTTATTCTCATAAGAAGGGAGAAAACATTTGTTTCGAAAACATTAACTTTCCCCTTATATTCATTATACTGACTTTCTCTTTCATACTTTACCCTACACACTTTCTCATGCCGCCACACGTCCTTTTTATCAATTCCACGCCACTACACCATTCTTTCCCTACATAATAAAGCCATTCAAAAACCTTTCCATCTTCATGTCATTCTACCTTATAAACTAAAGAGAAAGGTGCATTTTCCCTTTCTTCTTAATCCTTAACCTAACCATAGAACTCTCTTTCTCTCATACCCTCTTCTCATTCAACAACTATGGCAAGAACAACAATCGCCGCTCGCACTAGTGCAAGTGCTTCGCCCGCTTCACCAAAACCAATCGGTACCACTCCGTCCATAAAGCCCTCCTCTTCAACATCCTGTCACACTACTATGACATAGGAGGAACTTGAACCTCATAGGAACTTTTACAATGCAGAGATGGTGAAATTTTTTGGAGTGCACAAACTCCAGTTCGACCACAATATTCATTTAATCATTGAAACCCACAACTGGAAGGAGTTTTCCCGGCAACCGGGGAGGATTAATGTTTCTTGGGTTCATGAGTTCTACATCCACATCACCAAAGCCCATGACATAATGATATTTGTTCGTGGAAAGATGGTGAATTTCTCTGCTGCAACAATCAACAATTTCTTTGGCCTAAATAATGCAGAAGATGAGCATGCGAACTTCGCGAAGACAATGACCAACAATACCTATGATGAGGTGCTTTGCGACCTGTGCGTTCTTGGAACAGAATGGGTATGGAAATCATCAACTTCTAGGGTTGTCAGACGGGTCAATTTGAAGCCAGACCCCAAATATTAGATTCACTTCATGAACACTCGACTTAGGTCAACAGGACACAACTCCACAATTTCCTCTGACAGGATGTTGTTGTTGCACTCATTGATGACGGGTCGATAGATTAATATCAAAAAGATGGCATACCAATCTATTGTGGGGAAGGCCATACCTAGAGGTACAAAGAGCCCTTTAATATTTTTCGAGCCTGATAACTACTTTATGTGAAAACACATAGGTTCGTGATGACCCCAATGACCTGGTGATAGAAGCCCAAACAGGGACATTCCCAAAGGAGATACCAAGGCTCAAATGACTCGTGGCTGGTGCTACACCATTTAGCGCCATAGCTACGAGTACATTGCGTGCAACCCTTCTCAGTGCCATGATAGAGTTATTACAATCCTTCTTTTCATATTCTAAAGAAAATGACATGGCCATAAGAGCTTCATTAAACATATTGTTGCATGTGTCCATTGATGCATTCCCCTATTCCCGGAACACTATTTCGTCGAGCCTGGTGCTGCCCTTACTAACAAACCATAGCCAGGAGAAGAGAAGGAAGAAGAAGAGGAAGAAAGAAGAAGAAGAAGAAGAAGAAGAAGAGATTTACCCTAGCCTTCCGGTTGTTGCTGTAAAGACAAGGAAGAGAAAGAAGAAGGAAATGATTTCCACCCTTGTGCCTCGCCGCCCTGCGAAGAGAATGAGAGCCATGGATAAGGGCAAGGCCCCCATGCACCCTACAAAATCAACTCCCACTAGCCCTATATAGTTGGCTAGTAATGATAGTATTGAGGTGCAACAATCAGTGGGACATGACACTTCTTATCCTGCTAAGACATCACTCGTTCCTACTTCATCTGCTGCCACTTACAGGACTCGGACCAAGATTACTGTCGGTTGGGTCCTCAATCTTCTTGACGAGCTGCAAGAACATCTGAGGCACCTTCCTACTACGTTTGACTCCTCTGATTCATCTACCTCCACCACGGCTCCTCCACCATAGGATGCACTTGCATCCCCTGTACCACCCCAGGCCCAACAAGAGCATGCTCCTTCTGCGCCCCGTACTGGACAAAGACCCAAGAGCCAGGCGCGACATTTTGAACCTTCTCCCCAGTAACTCCCTGGGTTAGTTTTCTTTTCTTTTGTTTCTTTTATTTTTTAGTTTTTCATAGTGCATATGCATGTTTTTCTTTTTATGTTTTATCTTGTTTCCATTTTGCATTGGGGACAATGCTCTTCTCAAGTTTGGGGGATTACTATCCCATGTATATATTAGATTAAATTTAGGTAAAAAAAATTAAAAAAAATATAGCATGTAAATAGTCTGATTTGTTTTTGATGGTTCCCTTTGCTATGATTCCATTGATTTTGAAATTGATGATGATTTGATCATGATTTCCTATGATGAATCTATGCTTAATGTTTTGCAATGTGTTAAGAGCTTCTGTGTTTTGGACTTAGTGTTGAAACTGTTGTAGCTTTTAAATCACATGTTGCATGCCTTCTAAAAGCTTAAGAAGCCTTAGGGAAATTCTAGGTCGATTCCCTAATGCAAATGCATGAAGTAATGTAATTGAAATGAATTCTCAATGTAGTAATTAAAGGCTTAATTTAACTCTAAGAAAAATCGAGAAAATAATGAAAATCAATTGAAAACTTGATGCCATAGGCAAAACTGTTGAGGGACACTCTTCTATGCATCTTGCTACCTTAGTACACTAGGTGAGTTGTGTTTGCTCAATTTAACTTTCCCATGTAGGAATGGTAGTATTGGCATAAGAGTGAATAAAAGTCTTTACAGGATGACTCTGCTCGTAGGGCTCGGGGATAGGATGTTTGCTCCACTCCATCTTCAGGTCGGAAGAGTAGTTGTGATAAGATAAAGCCCCACTGATACAGTTCTTAAAACTTAAAAAGAATGAATTGAGTACAATATTTTTTCTTAAAAAGAAAAAGAAAATGTTGAGTCAATAATAGAGAGCAATCCTTAAATTTTTCTAAGGCCATTAAATGATGAATGCATGTGACACAACACCCATTGCACCTACAGTAAAATTGATCCTTAGAACAAAATTGTGAGCTCTAATGCATTGCATTTGTTGACCTTGTAAAAGGATACATTTCATGCCTTTTTACTTAGGTTATTGTTTGGTTTTAAGCTCATTTCATTGCATATAGTTGCATTTAGTTCATATAGTTATATATGGTAGTGTTTGCTAGGTTTATTTTATATATTTGTGAATTTCGTGCTGCTTTGAGAGAAAGGTTTGTTTTGGTGTGGTAATGTGCAGGTGAGTTAAGGAGCGATGTTGGGAAAGGAAAATATGTTGCGGCATTTTGGACGACATTTCTAGGTGCACAAAAAGACAAAGAATGAAGATATTTTGCAACCCACATGTGAATCTCACCAGCCAGCTGTGCCCCTACACATGAAGGGAATATTCCCTAAGGCACACACAGAATTAAGGGCACAAAACCCTTAGAACCCCCACTATATAAAGGATAGGACACCCACGTTTATGGGGAGAGGCTTTTATGAGATAAGAAAGAGAAAAGGTAGAGGCAATCACTCTTCTTCTTCTCCTTCATCATGCCATCCATTATTGGAGCTCCAAGGGGACGATCTTGCTGGCCTTTGAGAGAAGCAGCAAGCTTGAGGTGGTCCACGACAGTCCATAGAGGCTCGGGAGTTTCCTTTTACTCTTAGTTGCTCTTAATTTGCTTTTTGAAACTTTTTTGAAATGGGTTATATTAAATGAATGATTTTGGATATTATTTGCCCCGCCATGAACTAACTTTAAGTGGCTTGGGTTTATTGACGGGTGATTATGTTTTTGTTTGAATAAATATTGCATCATTTTCCAGTGTTATATATGTTTTGTTCACTGTTTTATTGCCTTAGGTTTGTAAGAGCTTTCGAGAGTTGGCCTTTACCTTTGTTTGATGCTTAATGGTCGAGAGAGTTAATCGTAGATCTACATAGACAATAGGGTTGACCTGAGAGGCTAAACCCTAACTCACCTTAGAGATAAGGATAGAGTTTCAACGACTAAAAGGAGTAGAACTTTAAGAATAGTAGCATGATAAGGTTTACGTTGAGAGGTATTGATGTAACATTCTTATTGTCAGTTTCTTGCTTGAGATAGTTTAGAAACACATATTAAAGCTCTGTCGAGCATCGTATAATCTGGAAAGTGTTTTTCATTCAAGAGAACAATTCATAAGATTCCTTAATAAACTCGGCATGTTATCCTAGTAGAGAGTTTCCACACGTGTGAGGACGTTCGTAGTCTTATCTTGTAACTCTAGTTTTTAATAGTTTTTGCTATAGCATTTCTCTTAATTGTTCCTACCAACTCTTTCATGCAATATTCAGTCTTTATTTTGAGTGCTTAAACTTTACTTGAATTCCCTCCAATCCATGTGGAGTTGATCTCACTTATCAACATCTCATTAAAATAGCTGAGGAATGAATTAATGTTGCAGCATGTCATGGAATCCTTGTTATCATAGCTTGGTTGGAACCTTGGAAACGATGGGTTGTTTATATCTTTGTTTTTCGTTTTTGTATTTCATGTTTAGATAACATTGCTTGAGGACAAGCAACAATTCAAGTTTGGGGGTATTTGACGAGTGTGTACATAATCTATTTTGCATAACCTTTTTACTTGGCTTTTGCGTGTGTTTAAGCTCATTTAGTTGCATGTAGGAGTAGTTTGCATGTAGTTAGGGAGTTACACTACTTGTGCTTAATTGTTATATAATTTGGTGCTTTCAATGGGAAATGTAGTGTTTTGTGGTGCATACGCGGGATCTATTGGAGCTGGAGGAATGCCAGAGAGGAAGGATTACAGGTCTCTCGTTGAAGCTGACAAGGTAAGAAGAGTTGGAGAAAAATCTAACTTTGACCCACGTGGACTCTCCTTAGATACGGAAATCATTAAAGATAATATGAAAGCAAGATCCTCTTTATGGAGGTCGTGCGCTTTAGGGTTATGAAACCCTATCTTTTCCACCTATATAAAGAAGACTTGGACAACAATTAAAGGAAGCTCGGTCATAGATGGTAGTCTGAAGTCTTCAGCTATCGGAGAACCATCAGAGTTGAAGTTCTAGAAGAGTCTCTACACAACAGAAGCCATCGAGAGAGGCTGAAGGAGTGCGGGACCTGCAACAACAATTAGAAAGCTTGGAGAAGATCATTGGGGATGTTTGACCCTTTTCTATCTCATGCTTGATAAATTGCCATGTTTTTAATTTCTATAATAATTTTTTAGGCTCAGATACGAGCTAAATACTTTTAGTTGGGTTTATTGTTTTATAGGATTTTATGTTTTCAATAATTTGTTTTAATGCTATAGTTCTTTTCCTTTATCTATTATGTTCATTGTTCTTCAAGCATAATTATTGTAAGAGCTATTGAGAGAGGCCTTTTAACTATTGATTTTTGGCTTAATATCGAGAGAGGCCTTTTAACTAAGATGTTAACTTAGTCTTAATACAGCTTAGACATAAGTTTAGGGTTTCAATGAATAATAAGGAGAACTTGAATAGATAATAAAGTTGTTAGTGTTCGCGTATACATGTATTACCTTAGCTTCAATGTTATCAACTTCTAGGCATCGAAAGAGTTAGAAGTTCATTAGAAAATCTTGTTGAGTAGATAAAGATCCTAATTGGTTTGCGCAGACATGTATTGCCAAGTGCTATAGCATTGAAATAAGTAATCAAGAAAATTCCTAGGCAATAAACTCAGCTTCCATAATTATTTGTTATTTGTTGCAGCATTTGTTTGTCTTGATCATAGCTACTTTACTTTATTTGCATATAGTTTTGATAAATCACCATCAAACCAATATTTTCTCAACCATTCTTAAGTATGATCACTTAGTATTTATTAATCCAATCCTCGTGGGTTTGACACTCTACTCTATCACTTTATTACTTGATCAATGAGTATACTTGCTCTAAAGTGCATCACTATTCGAAAAGCATTAGGAGGTATGCCATTTTATTCTAGAACAATATTTTGAATAGACACTTATTGCGTTACTAGCTTGCTATAGTTGTGCAATTTTTCTACTGAAAGTATAAGAAAATTGTTTTCAGACAAAGCATTATGCCAACATGCTTATAACTAAGAATTGTTTTTAAGGGGGACTGGAGTTGGAGCCAAGATTTGTAGAAAAAAAAAGAAAGTAGAAAAAAATATATGGTGTGAATTAGGGATTAATATAGTAGAAAATTAGTAATTGGGTTAGATGATGAAGAATATGAAAGATGGCAGAGAGGAGAAGAAATAAAAAAATTGTAAATATGTAATTATAAAAATTATTTTTATTTTGGTGGTCAAAATAAAAGTGAAGTAATAGTTTATGGACTATCTAGGTAATTTATCCATCTTTTATTGTGCCAAGTCAACACACTGTTAGTGTTTAAGGGAAATTAACACCCGAGTGACCAAATGTTTTGTTGAGTGGATCAATGTAACAATGTAAGCCAAGAGGGGGTGAATTGGTTTTTAGAACTTTGGTGGTGGAATGGAAAAATAAAAATGATGGACAAAAGGATTTAGAGTGGTTCAAGTTCCAATCAAACTCTACATCCACTACCTTAGCTTCACTAAGGATTTTCCAGCAATCCACTCATTATTCTTTCCCTTTTCTAGGCTAAGGAGGTAACCGTTACAATATCGGTCAAATTTTCTACCCAAAATTTAACCCAATCCTCACACAAGAATTACAAAGAAGATGATGGCTAAAACAAGTATCTCTCAATACAAAATGTATCCCTTTTACAAGCACTCAACCCAATTGAAAAGATAAAAATGGAAATTACAATCTCACAATTGGGGTTTACAAGAAATATTGGGATTTTTGCACAAATGCTTGGCTTTGATGTTTGGATGTTTCTTTTGAGATCAATAGTTGTTGTTGAAGCTTTTAGAGGTCTCTTTTATACCTTCTCATTGAATTCTAGCCGTTGGGGTTGTTGCATTCATCAATAGAGTCGTTGGGATGTTATCTTCCCGCTATAAATGTAGTCTGCAACCACCCGTTTCGAAATGCCCGATCCTGTTTCGAAACATACCAAAAAAGAAAGAGTCGTTGGGGTGTATTAAATAGGCCGTACCGAAACGGGCACGATCGTTTCGATACACTAAGAGCCCGTTTCAAAACTCGTTTCGAAACACTTTGCCACTGTCAAAGCATGTATCAAAATGGCTTGGAAGCGTTTCGATACGCCTTAACAACAAGTTTAAAATCAGTTAAAAACTTCAACGGTCATATTTTTAAAACCAGGTTTGAATTTCGTTTCGAAACGTTTGATGTTGTTTCGATACTACCGTATCGAAACGGGTCAAACCTTTTCGATTTTCTTCATCCGTTTTGAAACCCGTTTTGAAACAGAGGTTAACATTTTCAAAAGTGTTTCGGAACGCCTAATGGTCGTTCCGAAACGGTGACTCGAAAATCACTGTTTTGGCTTGAAAAACACTTAGAAAACTTTTGACAAGTTGAGTTTTTAACTTAACCATTTTTCTTTAAATATATAGAGAGGTTTGAGGACTTAAAAAATTGTTTTCTCCTTTTCAATTCAGTCCTTAAATTCATTAGTTATATCGAAATCAATTTATCGGTTTCACAATCTCCCCATTTTTGATATAACAAAACTGAGTTAGAATTTTTAAGAGTTTTGAATTTTTGAAGACGTTCTAACTCCCCCTCAATTTAAGATGGGTTTTTAAGTTTTTAAAAAGATTTAAAGTTCAAGTTTTAAAACTCAAAACCGACTTAAAACAAATTTTGGCTCTTATGTTTTCTCCCCCTTTTTGTTAGATCAAAAAGAATAATAAACAAGGCTCAAGGAGAAGAAACAAGGTTAAAAGCAATAAGCAACATAATATAGATTCATAGAATTCAAATATCCAAACATAAAACTTAAACAATAAGGTTCAAAGCTCAATCCCAAACAAAGTAATCAAATTATAGGTTCATAAAAACATAAATAAAATAGAGGTGCAAACTTAGTCCTAATATGATAAGCTAATATGCGATGCAATAAAGACCCTAAGCCTCGTCATCGTCACCATCAACATCCGAGGAATCATCATCATTCTTAGCTTGAGAGCGATGAAAGGTCATCCATTGACCATAGAAGGTAGAGAATGACAAGTCCATTGATTGATGTTAATTCTCAAGGGAAGTGAGACGATTCTCCACAGATTGCAAACGATTTTTAATAGCACCAAGACCCGACTCTATTGTGTTGAATCGCTCGGTGGGGAAAGCCATAAGAGCTTCACTGTTGGGACCCGGAGCTTGAGGTTGTGGTTCAACTTGAGGTGGAGGGGCATGCCTATCAACTCGTTCCCATTGGCCAAGAGTGTAATGGAACCCAGACTTTTGGAGAGAAGATTCACCAATCTTTTGCTTACGGGGTTCTGGAGAGTCATATGAGCAATCAAAATTGAGCATGCCAAAGATATAGCTCAAAACAGTCTCATAAGTGAAGGATTTTAGAGCATCGGTTTCACGAAGCTTCAAATTATTGACCATCACGGCGAATATGATCTTGACAAGATTTGGGCATTCTCCTCGGCGAAAGCACTCAAGCCAGAAAAAATCAACTTGACAAATATGAGAGAATTTACCTCCGGGGGGGCAAATAAACCATGAAATCATCAAGTGAAGGAAACGATCATGAGCATCCGAAGAAAGCACGGAATCGGTGTGAGCACCAAAATGGGTTTCATCCTCAATACCTTCGTTCTTGATCCCAAGACAATTCTCTAAAAAGGAGATGTTGATAACAAAACTCTTCCCCAAGAGATATGACTCAATGCCAATGACTTCGGAGTGATCTTCATTATCAATAAGCTGGGCATTTGAGTAGAAGATGAGAACCATGTGCTTGTAGATAATGTCTGGTATGTTCAAGAAAGCCATGAAGTTCGATTCTTGTAGACGCTCTAGATAACGGAAGGCGAAACGCTCCAAATCAAGGAATGGGACATCAACAACACGCTCGCGACGAACGACAATATTCTTGACATAAGTGAAGCGATCCCTCATCTCTGGAGTCCGAAGACTTTTGAGAAAAAGCTGGGTGAGATTAGGAGGGATAGAGGATTGACTAGCAGCTTCACTCGCTTGACCCGTCTTACGTTTCTTGTTAGCGTTTTCCATTGAAAAAAATCCTATAAACATAAAGCAAGCAATTTTAAAATTAAAGTCTATGCATGAATATCCTCAATTCAATCCAATAACAAATCTCATTTAGGTTTAAAAAGATTTCTAGAAAAATACTTAACAGAAAACAACTTTTGAAAATTGAAAAAAAATACGAGTGAAAAATAATATATTCGAACCAAAAAATTTAAGAGTTTGAAATTTTTTTACAAGTTTTGAAAAACCCAAGAGGTAAAACATATAAACTATACAAAATTGAGATTTTCTAACCTAAAAATCGAATAAAATCAAGGAAAAAGAAAAAAAATAAAAAATATACCTTAGATGGGGATTTTGGATGAATGAATGAAAAATCTTGCACAAGATTGATAAGGCTTGCTTAGACTTGAGTTTGTGTGTAAAAGCCCTCAAGATTTGATGAAAAACAATGAGGTTTAGAGGGTTTTTATAGGGAAAATCGGGTTAGGGTTTTTAGGGTTTTTTAAGAGTTTTAAGTTAAAGTGAATTTTATTATTAAAATCCCTCTTTAAAGTTGTCCGCATACCCATTTTGGAACAGGCACGGTCATTCTGAAACGTGGGTACCGAAATGTTGACTGACGTTTCGAGTCTAGTTGACCGTTTCGATACAGCTTTGACCGTATCGAATCCTACGTGTTGACCCATATCGAAACTCGTTTCGATACACTCCTTGGCAGTGGCAAAATCGTTTCGAAACCCTTTTAAGGCGTTTTGAAACACCCTTCTCATAGATCACTCTTTTAAGCACCCATATCAAAACAGTTGGACCCGTTTCGATACACCTAGGCCTGGAAGTGCAGATGAGGCTCTAATATTGCAGAAAAATAGATTTCATGAAGTCTTATATGCATAAATGTCATGAATGAGCAGGAAAGACATGTATAAACAAAAACATACTCCCCCTAACTATTAGCATGGATGAGATTAGGAGTAAAAACACATAAGCATGGCATTTTCAAGAATTCAAGCAATTTAAGCACAAAAAGGGCCCTAAAAGGTCGAGAAAGGCTAGTTAGACCTAACTCTCTCCAAGGGACCAAAAACGCTCCTTATCCAAAGGCTTTGTAAAAATGTCCACTAGTTGGTTTAAGGTGTCAACGTACTCTATAACAACATCTTCCTTAAGGACATGATCTCTAATGAAATGATGCCTTATCTCTATATGTTTGGTTCTAGAGTGTTGGATGAGATTTTTAGTTAAGCATGTGGCACTAGTGTTATCACACTTAAGGGGTATGGTTTCAACTTTAATACCATGATCTAAGAGTTGTTGCTTCATCCAAAGGACTTGAGCATAACAACTCCCTAAGGATGTGTACTCGGCTTCGGTGGTAGATAGAGCTACACTATTTTGTTTCTTAGAGAACCAAGATATGAGCATACTACCTAAGAATTGACATGTTCCCGAAGTACTCTTCCTATCGATTTTACACCCCCCATAATCCGCATCCGAATAATCATGAAGATTGAGTCTCTAGGGTACCAAAGACCTAGACAAGGAGTATCTCTAAGGTACCTAAAGATTCTCTTAACGACTATAAGGTGAGACTCTCTAGGACTAGCTTGAAACCTAGCACACAAGCAAACACTAAACAAAATATTCGGTCTACTTGCGGTAAGGCAAAGCAAAGATCCAATCATAGAGCAATAAATCTTAGAGTCAACACACTTACCTCTGTCATCTTTGTCAAGCTTTGTAGATGAGCTCATTGGTGTGGCTTGAGGCTTTGCATTCTCCAAGCCAAACTTCTTGAGCATATCCTTGATGTACTTTGCTTGATTGATGAAGGTGTCATCCTTCCTTTGCTTGATTTGGAGTCCCAAAAAGAATGAGAGCTCCCCCATCATGCTCATCTCGAATTCACCTTACATTAACTTAGCAAACTCTTTGCAATGACACTCATTAGTAGATCCAAAAATAATATCATCAACATATATTTGCACTACTAAGATGTCATTTTTATACCTTTTTATGAAAAGTGTAGTGTCCACCTTACCTTTTTCAAAACCTTTTTCAATTAAAAAGCTTGAAAGTCTTTCATACCAAACTCTAGGAGCTTGTTTTAAACCATAAAGTGCTTTAGTTAGTTTAAAACATGATTTGGAAATTTTGAATCTTCAAAACTCGGTGGTTGTTTCATATACACTTCCTCATTTATAAAACCATTTAAAAATGCACTTTTAACATCCATTTGAAAAAGCTTGAAATCATGATAACATGAATATGCAAGCAACATCCTAATAGCCTCCATTCTAGCTACGGGTGCATAGGTTTCATCAAAATCTATTCCCTCTTCTTGAGTGTAACCTTTTGCAACTAATCTAGCTTTATTTCTCACAATGTTACCACTCTCATCTAGTTTGTTCCTAAATACCCATTTAGTTACTATAGTAGATTGATTACTAGGTCTTTCAACTAATGTCCAAACATTACTTCTCTCAGATTGATTTAACTATTCTTGCATAGCCATAATCCAAAAGTCATCTTTTAATGCTTCTTTAATGTTCTTAGGCTCTATGCATGAGATAAAAGCAACATGATTCATGAGTTTAAGAGATCTAGTAGTTACCCCCTTGGATGGATCACCCAAGATTTCACCACCTTTGACATAGTTGTACTCCCTTGGGTAGCTCACTTCCTTTTCCTCAAGAGCCAAGTCCTTCAAGACTTCAAGAGGTGGATCTTGTGTATCCTCTTCTTTTGTTGGAATCTCATCCTCCTTTGAAGTTTGTCCTCCATCAAAGGCATCAAGATTCCTACATCATCATCATCACAAGAATCTTTCCTCGGAAGGAGGTTATCATCGAATACAACATGGGTAGACTCTTCTACTACTAAAGTTCTCTTATTAAATACACAATAGGCTTTAGAGTTTAAGGAATAACCTAAGAAAATAGCTTCATCACTTTTAGCATCAAATTTACCTAAGTTATCTTTTCCATTGTTTAAAACAAAACACTTGCAACCAAATTGATGAAAATAGCTAATGTTAGGCTTTTTGGATTTTAAAATCTCATATGGTGTTTTCTTTAAAAGTGGCATAATCATTACTCGGTTTACAATGTAGCAAGCGGTGTTTGTTGCTTCCGCCCAAAAATATTTAGGCAAATTGTTTTCACAAAGCATGGTTCTAGCCATTTCTTGTAAAGTCCTATTTTTCCTCTCAACTACCCCATTTTGTTGAGGAGTTCAAGGAGCCGAAAAATTGTGGCTAATACCATTTTCATTTAAAAACTCTTCAAAACCAAGATTTTGAAATTCGGTTCCATGATCACTTCTAATATGAGAAATTTTAAGTTCAAGATCATTTTGAGTCAATTTTGAAAACGTGATGAATTTTTCTAAAGCCTTATCTTTAGTACTTAAGAATAGAACCCAAGTAAATCTAGAATAGTCATCAACAAGTACAAATGCATAAGATTTACCACCCAAACTCATAGTTCTAATAGGCCCAAATAAATCCATGTGAATAAGTTGTAAACACCTACTTGTAGGAACATCATTAATGGATTTAAATGATGATTTATGTTGTTTACCCTTAGAGCATGCATCACAAATTTTGTCATTTGAGAACTTAATTTTGGGTAAACCTCTAACTAGATCTAGGGAAACTAATTTTTCTAAAACACTAATGCTAGCATATCCTAGTTTCCTATGCCATAGCCATGCATCATTTTCATTTTGTGCAACAAAGCATGCATGTGATGTATGAATGTCATCTAAATGCACTAAGTATATATTACCTATGCAATGACCAATGAGCATTATATTATTTGATTTAATGTCAACAATTTTGCACCAATTTTTATCAAATAAGACATTAAACCCTTTGTCACATAATTGACTAATGCTCAATAAGTTATGTTTTAGACCATCGACATATAAAACATTTTCAATGAGAATAGTATAGTGATTACCTATGGATCCAATACATTTAATGTGGCCTTTGGAGTTGTCACCAAATGTCACTACTCCTCCACTTTTTGGCTTTAAGTCCATGAATCGACTCTTGTCTCCGGTCATGTGCCTCGAGCATCCACTATTAAGGTACCATGAATTTTGACTTTGTGCTTTGGCCTTGTAGCAATGCTCCCCCTACAAACAAAGATATTAAACTTTGGTTTTTGGTACCCAAATCATTTTGGGTCCACGAGTGTTAGCTCCCAAAAGCTTGGTTCCCTTAGGAATCCAAGGTGACATAGCAACAACATTATTAGATTTGACGAGTTCCTTAGGAACCCATACACTTCTAATCTTTTTAGTTCTATTATGTCTATGGAAACCACTTTGTTTATAGTTATAAGTCTTTCTCCTAGGTTGGTTTGTTTTAGATGATTCACCTTTTTCATGTTTCACATTACCAACATTTTTGAAAGACTCCTTGAGCTTGTGAAACACATCTAACACCTTTTGGTGTTCACTATTGCATTGAGAAATAAGATTATTTAGGTCTACGTTTTCATCTTGAAAGAATTTAAGCTCATCTTGTAAACCTAAGATCTTTTTATCAAATTTTAAGTTAGCTTGAGAAAGTGGGTCATTTTTAGCATTTAATTCGGAAATAATCTTTTTATTTCTAATGATCGACTCTTTGTACTTCTTAACTAACTCATCATATACCTCTTGTAACTCATCATAAGCATCATGCAATTCATCAAATGTAAAATCAAAAGATGATGAGTTAGAGGTTACCATGGAGGAATCCTCCTCAAGTGTCATGAGGCAAAGGTTGGCCACTTCGTGTTCATCATCCTTGGATGACTCCTCGTCACTCCAAGTAGCAAGCTTAGCTTTGAGCTTCTTCTTCTTCTCAAAGCCCGTCTTCTTGAGTCGAAGGCATCCAGAATGAATGTGACCGGGTTTTTGCACTCAAATCAAATGATTTGATCCTTCTCTTCTTCTTTGTTCTTGGTTTTGAAGTCCATTTTTCGTTGAATCTTCATTCCTCGATTGGACCTCATAAACCGTGAGAACCTTTTGGCTATCATAGCCAATTCTTCTAGGTCATCCTCCTCACTAGAAGTGCTCTCCTCATGTAGTGAAGCTTTGAGAGCAACTCCTATCTTCTTCTTCTTTTCTACCTCTAGCTTCTCCACTCTTCTCTCTTCTTTTTTCTTTTCATCTTCCCTTCCTTGCTTCATTATCTCATGAGATAGGAGGGAACCCACTAGCTCATCAAGCTTGAGTGTCTTCAAACTTTTGGCCTCAATGATGGCGGTTCTCTTCCCATCCCAAGACTCGGGAAGTGAGTAAAGTAGCTTCCGGACAAGTTTGTCTTCCGAGATTATCTCTCCAAAACGCTTAAACTCATTGACGATTGTTGAGAAGCGATCGAACATCTTGGACACAGTTTCTTCGGGCTTTATTTTGAAATTCTCATAGCTAAGATTGAGAATTCCAATCTTGGTCTCCTTCACATCACTTGTTCCTTCATAAGTGGTCTCTAGTGTATCTCACACTTCCTTGGCACTTTCAATGGAGGAAACTTTGGAGTAGATGTCGGGACCGAAAGAGCAAAACAACATGTGAAGAGCTTTATCATTGATTTGAATCTTCTTTCTCTCTTCTTCACTCATCTCAATTTTCTTCTTTAGCACCAATCTTCCTTCTTCATCTCTCTTCATTGGAACATAGGGACCATCTTCAATGGCATCCCAAACTAGATAATTGTTGGATTTGATGAAGAGGCGCATCTGGTTCTTCCAAAATGGATAGTTATCACCGTTGAAGAAAGGTGGTTTTGTGGTTGATTGAGACTCGTACATGCTTGACCCGGAGGTAGATGTCATGGCTTGATTTTTGGATGATCACACTCTTCCTATGAACTCCTCTTGTGGTTGTTAATCCTTCAAAGAGGTAGGCTCTGATATCAATTGTTGAGTGGATCAATGTAACAATGTAAGCCAAGAGGGGGTGAATTAGATTTTTAGAAATTTGGTGGTGAAATGGAAAAATAAAAATGATGGACAAGAGGATTTAGAGTGGTTCAAGTTCCAATCAAACTCTACATCCAATACCTTAGCTTCACTAAGGATTTTCCAACAATCCACTAATTGTTCTTCCCATTTTCTAGGCTAAGAAGGTAACCGTTACAATACCGGTCAAATTTTCTACCCAAAATTTGACTCAATCCTCACACAAGAATTACAAAGAAGGTGATGGCTAAAACAAGTATCTCTCAATACAAAATGTAGCCCTTTTACAAGCACTCAACCCAATTGAAAAGATAAGAATGGAAATTACAATTTCACAATTGGGGTTTACAAGAAATATTGGGATTTTTGCACAAATGCTTGGTTTTGATGTTTGGATGTTTCTTTTGAGATCAATAGTTGTTGTTGAAGCTTTTAGAGGTCCCTTTTATACCTTCTCATTGAATTCTAGCCGTTGGGGTTGTTGCATTCATCAATAGAGCTGTTGGGATGTTATCTTCCCTCCATAAATGCATTATGCAACCACCCGTTTCGAAACACCCGATCCTGTTTCGAAACAGACCAAAAAAGAAAGAGCCGTTGGGGTGTATTAAATAGATCGTACCAAAACGGGCACGATCATTTCGATACGCTAAGATCTCGTTTCGAAACTCGTTTCGAAACACTTTGCCACTGTCAAATCCTGTATCGAAATGGCTTGGAAGCGTTTTGATACGGCGTTTCGATACGCCTTAACGATAAGTTTAAAATCAGTTAAGAACTTCAATGGTCATATTTTTAAAACCAGGTTTGAATGTCGTTTCGATATTACCATGTCGAAACGGGTCAAACCGTTTCGATGTTCTTCATACGTTTCGAAACCTGTTTCGAAACAGAGGTTAACAATTTCAAAAGTGTTCCGGAACGCCCAATGGCCGTTCCAAAATAGTGACTCGAAAATCACTATTTTGGCTTGAAAAACACTTAGAAAACTTTTGACAAGTTGAGTTTTTAACTTAACCATTTTTCTTTAAATATATAGAGAGGTTTGAGGACTTAAAAATTTGTTTTCTCTTTTTCAATTTAGTCCTTAAATTCTTTAGTTATATCAAAATCAATTTATCCGTTTCACATGTTTAAAAAATGAAAACGTGACCGTAACAGTCAATTTTCAAAATCGGTGACAAAAAATGTACACGGGATAAAGATAAGTGACTATTGTAGTAGTTTACCCTTCTTTAAAATACATAAATATACTTGTGTTAAGTCCATAATCATCCCAAAAGCAGAAGAAACACCATTCAATCTGACATACGGTACAGAAGCGGTGATACCGGTAGAAATAGGCATACCAACACACAAAATTGCTCAATATGATGCCCAAACAAACAATGAAGCGTTGCGAATGAATCTAGATATGCATGAGAAAATATAAAATGAATCGGAGGTAGGAGTGGGAGCTAGGAATCAGATAGTTGTCAAGTATTACAACTCCCGCGTAAAGAACAAGTAATTCCAGATATGTGATCTAGTACTAAGGAACATGGAAGCTAGTAAGCCACCGACAGAAAGAGGAAAGATGACCCCAACCTGAGAAGGACCGTATAGAATACAAAAGGTGATTGGATTCGGGGCATACAAGCTCGCAAAATTGGATGGGAAGGAAGTTCATAGGACGTAGAACGCCAGGCATCTGAGAAAGTTCTATATTTAAAATCCATATTTCAAAACAAAGACTGTAAGACTTAAACTATGTTATGTATATGATAAATTTTCGAAAATCTGTGAAAGCAAGGGTTCGCTAACCACTTCTAAGCAAGCGAGCATAGTAAAGCGACTGATCGCTAAAGCAAGGGTTCACTAGTTACTTCCAAGCAGGCATGCATAGTAAAGCGACCGATCGCCAAAGCAAGGGTTCGCTAACCGCTTCCAAGCAAGCGTGCATAGTAAAATGACCGATCGCCAAAACAAGGGTTCTCTAGCCGATTCCAAGAAAGCATGCATAGTAAAGCGACCGATCGTCAAAACAAGGGTTCGCTAGTCGCTTCCAACCAAGCGTTCCACATCCTAGGAACTTCCTTGGAAGCGTGCATAGTAAAGCGACCGATTGCCAAAACAAGGGTTCGCTAGTCGCTTTCCCAACAAGCGTGCATAGTAAAGAAGTCGATCGCCAAAGCAAGGGTTCGCTAGCCGCTTCCAAGCAAGCATGCATGTAAAGCGACTGATCGCCAAAACAAGGTTTCTCTAGCTGTTTCCAAGCAAGCGTGCATAGTAAAGTGACCGATCACCAAAATAAGGGTTTGTTAGCCGCTTCTAAGAAAGCGTACATAGTAAAGCGATCGGTCACCAAAGCAAGGGTTCGCTAGCTGCTTCCAAGTAAGCGTGCATAGTAAAACGACTGATCGCCAAAACAAGGGTTCGCTAGCCCCTTCCAAGCAAGCGTGTATAGTGAAGCGGCTAATCGCCAAAACAAGGGTTCTCTAACTTCTTCTAAGCAAGCGTGCATAGTAAAGCGACCGATCACCAAAATAAGGGTTTGCTGGCCGCTTCCAAGAAAGAATGCATAGTAAAGCGACCGATCGACAAAGAAGGGGTTCGCTAGCCGCTTCCAAGCAAGCGTGCATAGTAAAATGATCGATCTCCAAAATAAGGGTTCGCTAGCCGCTTCCAAGCAAGCGTGTATAGTAAAGCAATTGATGGCAAAGCAAGGGTTTGCTAGCTGCTTCCAAGCTAACGTGCATAGTAATGTGACCAATCACCAAAGCAAGGGTTCGCTAGCCGCTTCTAAGGTAAGAGAGAAAAAGAAAGAAATACATGTTCTCGTTCAAATTTTATCCTTATTCAAGTTGGTTTGTTGCAAAAGGAAGAAAATCAAGTTTTATCATTATTCAAGTTGGTTTGTTGCAAAAGAAAGAAAAAATCAGGTTTTATCCTTATTCAAGATGGTTTGTTGCAAAAGAAAGAAAAAATAGGTTTTATCCTTATTCAAGATGGTTTGTTACAAGTTAACCGGTTATTCCTCCCCACCACTCTCAAAGTTTCCTTAACTAAGGGAGCAATAACCCGTAGTTCATATCCATTCAAAAATCACCGGCGAAATGAACAATCAATACAACATGATCACAAACGTCAAGTGAGCAGCAGTGTCTAGAAAGAAATCCAAAAACAATACAATTTTTCCACATATATCACTTACTCGAGAGTAACAACCAAAAGCACATAGCTTGTAAAGAGCCTAATAATAAAGGAAAGAACCTTCACATTAACCAAGATACAAAGCACAATTACAAACCTCATACAAGCATCCACGCCTTGAAAAGATACTAGGAACAAGTACAACTCTTTTCCAAGGTGTGTCGCTTGTTTGACGTTGGCAACTACGAATACACCAAGACCAGAGAAAACCTTTAAGGAAAGAAGAAAAGACATAAGAAATGAACTACACGATCTTTCAAGTAACAAAATAAAAAGACAAACTTTTACTTCTCCAATGAAGTTCTCAAAACATTGATTACTTTCAAATAAAATAACAATAATAAAAATTGTTCGCCCCTCCAGCGGTGCCCATTACTTCAGTATCATCTACCATATAATCACCAGCAGTATCAGTAAGATCATTCAAGGACATCGGCGTACTCGGTTCAATCATAGGAGGAATCACAACTTCCTTGTAATCTGCAATAAAATTTCCCTAAGAGGACCTAGAAGGATTCCTCGCGTCAAAATCTATAGCCACCTCGCACAGAGCGTTAAAACCCACACGGGTAACATCGAATGGACTGCGTGCCACTTGAAAGCTGAGAATGGCAGCATCCCACGCCTTATCCATACTTGCGATCATCAAAGCAGAGGTCGCGTCCGCAGCTTCCTTAACCTTTTCAGCTACTTCTACTCCATGAGTGGCTTTCAACGCCATCATTTCACTCTCTTGAGACTCATTCAATTCAGTCAACCTCCTTGGGAACCTAGTTATGTTCTCATCTGCCACGTTCTGTGCACGTTTTAGCTCTTCTTTGAACCCTTGGATCTTGGTTCTGAAGCTTTTTTGCACAGTTTAAAATCAATTCTATCCTCCTAAGAGCACGATTAAAGTCATCTTGTAAATTTGCTCATAGTGCCTTTTGTTCAACTCTTCTACCCGCGCCAACATTTTTGCTTCATGTTTTCTTTTTAATTCCTTTAAATTAGCAGCATACTTTCTCGCCTACGAACGCAACTCTCCATTCTCCTCTACAAACGCTCTTGCGATCCTCTCCACATTATACTAAACACTACCCAACTCTTGAAAAAGGCCACAGCTCCCTTCAACATACCTCCTAATGTTAGTACAAGTCATAAGGGAGGTGAAGCTATCCGCATATAGTCCCAATAGCCTCCTAGAAGCAGTTTCAGGATAAAACCAACTTTTTTTGCCCGCAAGCCCCCTCCAAGGATATAACGCACTCCACGAAGCACGAGATCCAAGCCCTTCACCAGAAGAAGGGCCACGAGACGATGGTACCATAAGAACCGTCGTAATAACAAAAAAAGATGAAGTACACGTAGACACGACAATGACAGGCATACTCCCTACGATACAATGTATAACATCAAAATCTACACCAGCGGTTTCTACGAAGACAATAATAAATTAATAAACTTAAAGCCAAAAATAAAACAACTTATTAAAGCAAATGTCATGCTATTAAAAGCAAGCTATCTGAAGGAATCGAAGAAGAGGTAGAGGAGCTTTCAGGATAGTATGGGTAGAAATTGTAGTACCTTCAACCAAACACGCACAATGAGGAACACTAACAGTAGCAGAACTGGACAATCCAATGAAAGAGAGGGGAACGCTCAGAACAAAACCCAACAAAACCGCTGAAACCCCTCAACATCCCCCGTGCTTGATATCAACCTTTTACCAAGCCTCTTATCTTGGCCATCCATCAAACGTCTCCTCTAACTATAAGTTCTTATCTGACTAGCCACACTTTGCCTCACCACCTTCAACGCGTCTAATGAGGTCGAATCTCCGGCTATTGTACTCAGAGCCTCCACAATTGAAACAAAAAAAACACCAGCATAGCTCGTAGAGCAAGAGACAACAACAGTCGTGCTCACTGAAGATATTACAGTGATTGGGGGAGTCAACAAACCTGACGAACTTATGTGTCCGTAAGCAGGGGCCTACGTAGACGTCACATCCTCTAGAGCCTATAAACCCACTTGATCACTAACAAATATAGAAAGGGATACCTCATACAGGTTAGGTGAATCCATCAATCCACCCTCAACAGCCTGCAAAAAGGCCACCACATCCCATGTAAATAAAAGAGAAACATGAGTTCAACAAGTTATAAATAATAAAAGAGAGAGCAATAACATTTTAAGATAAAACGAAAATACTAGCAGTACTAAATTACCTCCAGAAATGCACAACAAAGCACCATTGTTTCCAAACGCCTTTTTGTCCTACGTTCCAAATTAATAGAATTACCCTTCTCTTCTAAAGTAGACAAAATCGGCAAATACGAAGCTACCCATTTTTTTCTCATTACAACTGCCAGCTACAGTAACATTCCCACCTCAGCTAGAGCCATGTGGAATAACACCAATAGAGCCTCTAGGAGCAGCTTCCCCACTAACTCCACCTGGAGGAGCACCTTCTACCCGATATCTCCATGGGCAAGTGCAAACAATGATATAAGTCGAAAAGAGGTTCTCTGGTTCCTTTTCATGAAGAATCCTCGCCATATGATTGTTTCCTTCTCCACTGAAAGGCCAAGCCTTTGCGCGAATATGCACATTTTCCAGAGATCTTTCAGGGAAAGTATTGAAATCTAATTCAAGAGTGCCTACCTCCTCAAACCGCAATGGATGACTCCTTGCTAACCTTTGAAGAAGTTTCAACTCATTAGGCGTTAGCTTATTCAAATCCAGCAACTCGAATCTCTCCTTCGTCGGGCGATGCCAAACGATGGGAAAAGGAAAAATTCTGAATTTACACTCCACCTTAATATACTTATGTCTATCCAAGCAAAAATTAATGGCATAATTGCTCATTGTCGGCTTCCTCCCAATGCGCAGACCAATCGACACAAACCCTTTCGCATTCTTATCATTTCCTACCATAACATTGTAGAAATAACGAAAAACGTTAATAGAAGGTTCATCCCCATGGATTTTGCAATTCAGGAAGTATATTATCAGGGTTCACCAACTCATTTCGATTAAGTAGCCTGGGGCCACATCAAACCAGTTCAACCGCTCCACGAAAAAAGGGTGAAGTGGTAAATAAAACTCGGCCTCTTAAGCAAACATAGGGATGAAACACCACGACTTACCTTTATCAGAACCACACATGCAAATGGTACGTCCCCTTCGGCAAACTAAACTTATAATAGAAATGATTCACAACACGAAGACCCCTACACTCCAGAGCCTTACTCATATCATCAAACTCTAGTTTTGCACTGGTACTCATCACTAACTGCAAGAGATGAACTAGCTATTGAAGAAATTTTCTGGATATGCTACTATGTTTTCCTTGAACTCAAAACTGGAAAAAATAATAAACCAAATGTAAAAGAGAAACACCTTGAAAAGGGCTTATTTATAGCCAAAACATGTGTTTTTCACAAGACGTTTTGCTAAAAAAGAGACTTAATATGTGACATTTCACATACAATAGTCTACTTCCTCACGCGTGGCAGCTGTAATAACCGCGTTAGTACACCCCTTAATAATGGCAATTTTTTCAAAACCTCAAAACTCTTTGCCATAAAAATTCCTGCCTAAGGAATCCCAACCTAAAATTCCCAGGTTCGCCAAGGTCACTTTATAACCTTCCCGCACCTGGGGGCAATTGTTAGTACCTACGAACACTTACCACCATGTGTCAAGGATCGCGGCCCGCGAACGATAATCTGCCCCTCTAAACCCCTATGAAGGCGAACAAGTAGGAGCAACCCGCGAACTAAGAAGTTATCTGGGCAAACAATGCTCAACGACCACGTGTTAGCTAATGGGATCGCTATTGATGATTAAGCAAGCCTACAACGTCAAATCGTAGCTAATCTCATCATAACGCCATGACTTCCCTGTCACGACACTTATCCAGAGGGTATATAGCGCACATGCAGATGAAGACCTAGAGGACCAAAGACCAGACTAATAACAAAAACTACACCCTATCGAAACTCGAACCACCATCAGAACTACTACCGGACCGCCGTCCACGACTCTTGTTCACTTTATCAGTAAACAAATATTATAAGTGTTATATTAGCTAATATTAAGAAACATTAAAAATTTGTTAACAAAACACATTTTATAATAACAATAATCAATATATTCATAATTTTTTTGAGATTAAATTATAAATTTTATAAGGTTAAAAGTAACAAGATTTATGTTAAAATAACATAAGTTGATTCATTAACCGTTAAAAGGAACCAAAATAGTCAACAATCTCCCGAGCAAATAGTTAAAAGCTCTCAGTTGACACCTTCCCCTTCTCCTTGGTTATAGGTTCAACACCCAATAGAAGCAAAATTCTCTTCTCCTTCCCTAAGTAGAAATTGTTCAAAAAAAAAACAAAGTACAAAATTTCCATTTTAACAAGAATTCCATGGCCCTGCTAATGGGCTCCTTAAGAGTCTCCACTTTTCTGCCATTAAATTTTCCACTTTAACTTTTAAGGGCAAACTACATGCTTGGTCACCCAACTTTCTACTTATTTCTATTTTGGTTACCCATTTCTTTACTTGTTTATTTTGTCACCCAACTTTTAAAATATTTTATTTTATCACTGAACTTCTAAATTTTACTCTTTACGTCACGCCACTATTAAGTCTTTAACGCCAATTAAATTATTGGTAAATTTATGAGAAAAACACACTATGAAACTTTTCTCTCAAAAATATATTTTCATACTCCATTTAATTTATCAGTGTCGATGTACTTTCTTTTAAATTTAAACGGTGGAGATGCCAATAATGAGGAAAAAACAATAGATCTCAATCTCATGTTGATTAGATGATGACGATTGCATAGCATAAACAAGATAAAATCAAAGCTTTTATTTAAGTTTTAACGATTTCGAGGATAATCAAACTGAGAAGAAGAAGAAAAAGATGAGTTATTGGAAAGATTTTTGAGATTAGTTAGGTCGCAAAAAATGTCAATAATAATTAAATGTCAATGAGCAAGGGATGCCAGCCATGAGGAAAAAAAGAGAGGTTAAAAATTTAGGCCAATTTCAAAAATAAAAGCCCTTAAAACATGAGTGATCAAAACGACATTAATAATAAATTTTAGGGTAAAGTTCATAAATGATCGCTAAACTATATCAAAATGTTCATTTTGGTAATCAATCTTTTAAATGTTATAAAATTGTCATTAAACTTTAGTTTTTGTTACAAAATGATCACTGGGTAGAAACTATCGTTAAAAGGGTGATGCAATAAGAAAATTTATATAATAACACATTCAATCCCCCATATTTATACATTCAATCAATTTGGTCTTATTAAAAATAAATGTAGCCCTCATTATTTACACATTCTATCAATTTGATCATATTTTTAATTAGAAATAATTTAATATTTTTTCTCCAATCATATGATAACATGTATCACTAAAATGTGTAAATAATGTGGGCTAAGTTTATTTTTTTGAATTATGACTAAATTGATTAAATGTATAAATATAAAGGACTAAATGCGCTACCATACAAATTTTCTTAACTGCTCAATTATCATTTTGTAACAAAAACTAAAGTTTAATGATCGTTTTGTAACGCTTGAAAATTTAATGACAAAAATGAACATTTTAGAATAGTTTAATGGCATTTATGATATTTACCCTAAATAATTAATAGTAAAATGAAAATGAACAATTGGATCTCCTATGAGTAATGGGTCCCACCAAGTAACTGCACGTGTTTAGCAGAACACGAACCAAAAAAGGCTAATCAACCGAAACATTTTACGGTTTGGACAGTTAATAAAAAAACACCGTTAACTTAATTTTACCCTGAAACTCCACAGTAAAAAAAAATTAAATAAGAAAATCCCTCACCTTCGAAATCTCATTATTTTACCCCAACACAAAGCTAATAATTAATGTTCAATGTTCCTTTCGAAGTTTTTATTTATTATTTTCTTGATTTTTTAAATTTTGTCTCAATTAATTTAAATTTATTCGTTCCGCGCACTTGTTATTAGTGAGAGAGGTTAGGCAGTATCTCTTCATAGATATTCGTAACCTTTTGACAATGCACATATATCTTGTAGACAGCGCGATTTGAACTTGTGTTTCATCGGATGAATATTATCCGCTTTTTCCGACAATTGTTGGGTTCACATATAAAATATTTTAAACTTATCTGTCTGAGTGATATTAAATTGATTATCACTTGGATCAATCCAATGATAATTTTTTTATTAGGTTTATCAAAAGTAAAAAGAAATTATAAAAATGAAAGTTCAGATTCGATCATATCGCAAAAACCCTACAATCGTTCTTTAAATTCAAATAATTTAACGATTTTGTGCCCCCTTTTTTCCAATTTCATTTTTAGGGTTTCGACATTTAACTGATTTTTTCCCCACAAAATTCAAAGCTTTCTTTTTTGCCTCCATTGGTGAGTTCCGAATTCGGCTTTGTTTTTGTTTTCAACATGTAAAATCCTTGGAAGTAGTTAGGTTTTCTCCATACAATCAAGTAAAAAGCGAGGGTTTGAGATGATAATGGTTGCTCCGTTTTTTTTTGGGTACTTTTTTGTCACATTTTTGCTGTGATTAAAAGGGAAAAGTTGGAAAAAGAATCTGGTTGCACGAAGTTTTTTTTAATAATTAATTCTATTCAAAAGACGGCTGCCAAATGTTTGCTTCGGATATGAATCCGGTCCGGGATTCTGGCAGAGTAACCACCGCCGGCATGGTACTGTTCCCAATTCAATTTACATGGCCACACGGTGGTAGAAGTGTCTTCATTTCTGGCTCTTTCAATAGGTGACGCTTCAATTTTCTCTTTTTTATGTATTTTTAATTTATAGATGTTATTGATGTGAAAATTGTGTTCTTAGGCTTATGATTAGTATATATTTGGATTAATGATTTGAAAATTAAGGTGGGCCGAGCTCGTGCCAATGTCGCAGGTTGAAGGTGCTCCCAATTACTTTCAAGCTGTTTGTGCCGTATCACACGGTTGCCACGAGGTTAGTTAGTTTGCCCAATATGAATTGGAAATTCAAAACTTTTAGAAATATGGGTAATTCCTAAGTCGTTTGGTGCTTTTTTTCCCCAGTTCTGCATGTCGATTATTACTGTTGTTAAGATTAGGTTAGGAAGGCTTTATTGTCAAGCTCTTATAGAGCATGACGATCCTAATATTTTAGCTTTCTGTTGGTTTGTACTTGCAGTACAAGTTTCTTGTTGATGGTGAATGGCGACACGATGAACGACAACCTCACAAGAATGGCGAATATGGAATAGTTAATACTTTTGACGCCCAACCTGTACCTGCACAGACCCCTCAGTTGCAACCTCGTTTAGATGTACCGAACAACATGGATGTGGATACTGGTCTTGTGGTAAGAGTTACTTACATTCCATTATTTTTATGCATCACTATTTCCTGAAATTATTTTTAGTCCAAGGCCTAGTTTAGCTTTGTGATTGAGTTTAAAAATTGGTATCAGAATTGAACTCATCATAATGGCAGAAGTATATTAAAAAAAAAAATCATAATGGCAGAAGTAGATTGCAAAAGCATGTAGGAACTTGCTTTTCGTGATTGCTAACAATTCATTGCTATCGAGATTCTTTTTTTACCGAAATTTTGACCTTGTTTGAATTTGCATTTGCAGTTAAATGCAGTTCCAATGACAATGCAAATGGAGTCTAATGATTTGGATTCATTTTACATTAGTTTAAGTTGTCGCGACTCACAAATCTAGTTATGTGTGCAAGTTCTGTAGTCTTATATGATTGGTGCTTGCTGCATTTTCATTCTTAATGCATGCTCATCTTGTACCTTGTATATTTTTTCATTCATTAATACCTTTTTCTTTCCTTCTACTTTCTTGTGTAAGTGGATTTTGATACCTTTCTGCAATGCAGCATCGAGTCTCTGCTGTAACACTGAACCAAGCAATGCCAATGCCAAGGATTTCGGAAGAGGACGTACAGGCCTGCCGCTATCGCATCTCTGTATTCTTGGCAGCACATACCGCTTATGAGCTACTACCCGAGTCAGGCAAGGTTTGGATGCATTCCTATTGACCCTTTTCACATTTCTCTGCATGTTTGACTCCGATCAGTGCATGCTAATCCACTTTGCTAATTTAGTCAGATTTGCCTTTCAGGTTGTTGCCTTGGATGTTGATTTGCCTGTAAAACAAGCATTTCATATTCTGTCTGAGCAGGTATCTGTTTAGTTCATTCAGACGAATCGGATTTAGTAACTGGATGTCTGTAGAGGGAATATAGTTATTTCCATTTAATGATTCCTGAGTTGTTGGATGAGATACATGTTCTGCCTAGCGACATACTCTGCCATCATTGAAAAAAATAAAGAAAGAAGTGGAAACCTCTGTAGTTTTTCTTGCTAATGCCTCATAGAGCCTTTTCTAGCTGTTTATGTATTTAGTTTCTCCATGGACATTATGTACGTTTTTGGTAACATTCATGCATATTTTCTTGTTGCTGATAAAGATTTGGGTACATATCTTTTCTGAGTCGAGCCGTTTTCAGGGTATTGCTTTGGCTCCACTTTGGGACTTTTCCAAGGGGAAGTTTGTTGGAGTTCTTAGTGCTTTGGATTTTATATTGATTTTGAGAGAGGTATGTTTCCAGTGTGGAATCTATTTTTTTTATACTAGCAAAGTCTTCCAATGTTTACCACGATATTTCTTTTTGTTCTATTTCCAAATAACTAGAAAGTTTCAAGATATTTACACTAGATAAGATCTTCTGTTCTGTGTATTTCTCTTAATGCTTACACTTTTCTTTATGCAGCTTGGAAATCATGGATCAAATCTGACAGAGGAAGAGCTTGAAACACATACTATTTCTGCTTGGAAAGAGGGAAAGGCATACATGAACCGGCAAGTTGATGGGCATGGGAGACCAATTCCAAAACATCTCTTCTATGTTAGTGCTTTGTGTAGTGGTTTGCCTTGGATGATAAATTACAAAAGATGTTATTTTCATTTTTCATGCAAGTGCACATGCACATGCAGTTTCTGTCTTTCCATCTGCGAGTTTATGTTTTAGTATAGGCATATGCATACATCATCTAGGTGTAGTGTTAGGTACGGATGGTGACCAGGGTAACCAAGACGATTGTTTGCTATGATGTCTTGCCAATTTCTTGTTTTTGGCTCAACTTCCAATGTGGTTGTACTGCATTTTAAGAATTATATTAAGTGAGAAAACAAGTTCATATCATATTCAGGGATTAGGTTTATATAGCTGCAAGAATTTTACTGTCGGGGAAAGCACACATCATTATGAGTTAACTACTCTGGTCAAAAACAACTAAAAAGTGTTCCTTAGAACAATATCAAGCAATCTTGTCAAAAATGAAAATGTTACTGCTGAAAAATGAGGGCGAAGGATGGAGTAATTCCACACCGCAATGCTCCTCTTGAGGCAAACCTTGTTCTATGTAATGATAGCCGTGAATCAATAACCATGTGAGTAATGATTATTCTATGCAATGATGGCAATAGAAAAGAATCAATAATCATGCTTCTAATGAGACAATCATGTTCATGTAGAATGGTTTTCATTAGAAAACATACACCATGTTCAAGTAGAATGGTTTTCATTAAAAAAAAAAAAACACCATGTTCAATGGTTTTCATTAGAAAACGTGCACCCTGTCATTTCCTTTCTTTTGCTCCATCGTGGTACATATTATGCTCTCTTTTGTTTGGTGTTCTGAGAAGGCTGCATCTTTGGATACCTTTCTGTTATATATTCTGATTCATGGCTTTATGCTTTATCTTTTGTTTCCTTTGTTCCGTGCCATTTGAGAATGGCAGCATATCTTTTGATAGTTGTGTTCATGAGTGGTGTTATTTGCCCTTGTTGATGATGCAGGCTGGGTCATGTGATAATTTAAAGGATGTAGCTTTCAAAATTTTGCAAAGTGGAGTAGCTATAGTTCCTGTTATCCATTCATCCTCGGAAGATGGTTCATTTCCCCAATTATTACATCTTGCTTCTCTTTCTGGAATACTAAAATGTGAGCCTTTTAGTAGTTATTTTGATTAAAAATATATATATGTTATGTTACTTATTTGTTAGGAAGGACATGGTTTCCCTAACCAACGGAATTTGATTTTCTAGGCTTATGCAGGTATTTTAAACATTGTTCTGGTTCTTTGCCCATACTACAATTACCAATTGATGCAATCCCTCTGGGTACATGGGTTCCAAGAATTGGAGAATCCAGCAGTCGGCCATTTGCAATGCTGAGACCTACTGCTCCTCTTAGTTCCGCACTAAATATGCTAGTTCAAGGTATGCTTCTTGTTTGCTCAATACTTTTACAGAAGGTATAAGAGAGTATATGGAGGAAAGAAAAGATATTTTGGTTTTGTTGAAGTTACGAACAATGTTAAGCTCAATACCTCGAGATACAACCAGAAAAGATGATAGTTAATCATGTATTTATGTTTTGCATTTTGGTATAAGTTTTTTCCCTTTGTCTTCACAGCTCAAGTAAGTTCAATACCTATAGTTGATGACAATGACTCGTTACTGGACATATATAGTCGGAGGTAAGGTATTATTCTCCATTGATTATCTTTCTAGCTAACAGAACTTAGCGTCAGCTTGGATTGATGGCGGTCATTGTTCAAAAATTTGTCTATTTTTTCAGTGATATAACAGCTTTGGCAAAAGGCAGAGCTTATACACATAATCTAAATGAAATGACTGTTTATCAGGTAACGTTCTGACTTCTGTTCTTCCTTATCTCTGGTTTTTGCATTTGACTGCCTAAACGAGGTTGAATGTATCTGGGAGGTTTTGGTGCCCGATAATTTTAGAGAGGTGGATATTTTAAGATTTTTTCCCTAATTTTTGCTGGTAATCTCAAACAAGAGTCATGCTAACGACTTATGTTCTTCCTTATCTCTGGTTTTTGCATTTGACTGCCTAAACGAGGTTGAATGTATCTGGGAGGTTTTGGTGCCCGATAATTTTGGAGAGGTGGATATTTTAAGATTTCTTTCCCTAATTTTGTTGGTAATCTCAAACAAGAGTAATGCCGACTGTGAACATGATTGATGGCCAAAAACCGCGTGCATAATGTGTGGTTGAATTTGCTAGAAAACTAGATGGATAGAGGGTTGGAAAATGAAAGCGAACGAATTTCGAGTGTGGTATGAGAGAACAATAAGAGGAAGGGGGGGGGGGGGGAACAGTGACCACTTTTACCCTTGTATAAGGAGAGAAAATGGGAGAGGAGTCAAGTGTTGCATATTTTACAAGACTGTACATGTTTAAATTTACTCTTTATTTTTAATCTACAAAGATAATTTTTAGTTTCTTCTTTCTGTTTTTAACCCAATCAAACCGATCGATGGAAACAGAAAATTCAAGTTTTTCATCTTTCCTACCAAGCAAATCAATGGAAAGAAAAAAAATGTTTTCTACCTTTTCATCTTGCCCTTTTTAAGCTTGAGTGCTTCTCTGAGTAAATGAATCCATTTAGTATTCTTACAAAAATGAAAAGAGAATATTTTCATTTCCAAGTAGCATACCCTACATCTACCATCTACTTGGATTCAACTGATCCTATTGCTTGAAAACCAATATCTTCTTATTTTGTGGAAAACTTGTTTCCTATTTTTTCTTCTCTATTTACTCATTAGGCATTGCAATTGGGACAAGATTCCAACACTCCTTATGAGACAAGAAGTCAAAGATGTCAGATGTGCTTGCGCACCGATACATTGCTTAAAGTGATGGAGCAATTGGCGATTCCTGGTGACTTTCTCTGTTTCTTTTTTAAACTCCATTCCTTTTTACATAAGGATAACGATTTTATGGATGGGTCTCTGTCATTGATGTAGCATTGCAATATATTGAGTAGACATGTATTGGCATTTGTTGATAAATCTTGTACTATAATTTTGGAAAATATCAATGTACTAAATTATTTCCCAACCTGATTTCAGGAGTTCGACGGCTTGTCATTGTGGAAGCTGGCAGTAACCGTGTAGAAGGCATTGTCTCGCTTACCGATGTTTTCAGATTCTTGCTTGGTTAGTTCGAAGGAATTGCAGAGAAACCTATCTTGGAGGCGTGTTTTTGCATTGGACTCCCATTTCTTGTGGGCACCATTCCCAGTGCCCGAGTCTCCAAAGAGACTGCAATACTTCACACCGGCGATCATCGACTCTCATTCAACCATTCGATTAACCTCTTGCTTTGTTGCCTGCTTTTTTTTAGAATTTTAGGCCGAAGAAAGAGGGATGTAAGTTAAGAGGATTTCGTTTTCTTCCGAAATTTCTTCACCTCCTCCTCGCCCACGATATTCTTGGTATCAAACGTATTTGTCACCGGTGTAGGTTATCTGCAGGGAGGATGAGACCTATAGTAGTTGATTGTTTGTTGTCTTCAAAATTATAAGTAAAGAGATGGGGAGGAAAAACTCTGCACCATGCCTCTCAATTTATGCTTTCTCTAATGCTACTGATTGAATTTCTTTACACCAATGCTTGGAAACCTGAGTACAAGAACATGTAAGGCTTAATACCTACTTTAGCCCCTTTACTTTATTGAAATTCTCATTTTGGCCCTTTTATTATTTTTTGGTCAGTTTGATTCCTCAACTTTCTATTCATTATCACTTTATCCCCTGGACAGTTTCCATTGAAAAATATGACGGGGCCCAATTAAATTTTGCCACGTGTAAAAAGAATTAAAGATGCTCTCTTTTCCACGCATCCCTTGATTCTACTCCGAACACTGATGAAATTAAAGATGCTCTCTTTTCCATGACTGCTTAATTTTTTTCAAAAGAATTGAGACACAGTGAGATCCTCTGTTTTTTCTATGATTCAGTCTTTCTTTAATGGCGCCAACCTGGATTCCTTTTGGGTTCGGCTCCGGAGTGAATGTTATAGGATCTCCAACTGCTCGTGTTTTTGGAGATCTCTTGCAAATATTTGGGAATGTTTTTATAACAACCTTGGTTGGTCAGTGGTCAACTTCACATTTGGCATCTCCCCAAGTTTCTCATGACTGCAGTCTTGGGCTCAAAGATGTTGTTCTTGATGGCGACTGGAATTGGAATGTTATTAATTCCTTGCTTGATTCGGTTGTCATACCGTACATCCAGGGGATCTTTCCGATGTTTGTTATTGGAGTGATGGACCCAATCGCTTTTTTTTTTTTTGTTAAGAGTGCATATACTCATTGATCCAGTGCGGTTAAAAGTTTAACGGCTCATGATGTGGTAGTTAACAAAAATTGGCATAATAATATATTTAGTTTTTCATATTTACCTATTCAATCAATTTAATTCTAATTCGATACAGACTATGGTGTTTCGATACGAGCTGCTGAATCAGACCTAACAGCTAGTTTCGAAGAAGGGCGTTTCGATACAGGCCTTCGCGTTTTGATACAAAAAGCCCTAGAACAACATTTATGGTGAGAAATAAAGGCTCTAAAGACTCCAATTCAATTCCAACAGTCTCCAAGGCTACAAACTCATTTGAGAGTATAAAAGGGACCTTCAAGCATCTATAGAAGGAAAATGCTTAAAATGTCAACAACTATATGATGAGAAATTGTGTCTTAAGGCTTTAATTGTTCATCTTTTGTATAGACAACACTTGTGAGCCAAAATTGTCATATTTGCTCAAGTGTTTAGGTTGGGGTGAGAGCTTAAAGAGTGCAAACAAATATCTTGTGAGAGAAATTTTAGTTTGCTTATTTTATTTCTCTTGTAAAGAGTGTTTGGTTAATTTTTGGGTAGAAATATTAACCGTTTGTAAAGGTTTCTTCCTAATCCTAGAAAATGAGACGAATCAATTAGTGAATTGGTTGAAAAATTCTTAGTGGGAGCTAAAGTAGTAGATGTAGGTGCTTGTTCGAAGCTCGAACCACTATAAATTTATTGTGTCATTTATTTTTCGGCTTCCACAAATTAATCACCCAAAAATACAATTTTTCCACCACTTGACAAGTATCGATTGAAGATGATTATTAAACTCAACGCATACAATATCAAAACGACGTTGATTTGATAAAGCTAAATTGACACCACATTTTGCAGACTTAATTTAGTGCTAGATGGTTGGGGTGGTTATATTCTTCCGTGGATCGTTGAGATGGTCGGTGCCTACCCTTGGCTCGATCAGCTTAAAAGGATGAAAAAATTCTAAAGTTGTGATGTTTTTTTTCTTGTGAAGGGTTTTCAACAGATGGACTTGCTGCCATTGCTTTTGGTTGCAAGTGGGTTTCATGAACTCTTTTTGTTTCTTTTTCCTTTCATCTGGTTTTGCAACGAGAAAAAAGGGGTACAGAATTGTATTTTTTTGGGTGTTGAAGTTGAGCTTTGCTACAATTCATTTTTGTTTAACTAAATTTTTCATAAATAATCAGTTTTTCAGGCTCAATACTTAGTAGGATTGTAAATTGAGCGGAAGAAATGCTTCTGAATGCTTTACTTGTAGATTTGATGCTTAGCCTTATTTTTTGTGAAATAATATCAATAAAATATTAATTGGAGCTTATGTGGCAGCTCAAAATTTAATAAAAAATATCAAGTCACTACAGTGTTAGAAAAATAAAGGTAGAGTGACTAAAGAAATTCAATTCTCAAAGTTGAATGAGTAAATTAAATTTTTTTAAGTCCAATGATCAAAATAGGAGTGAAGAAAAAGTTGAGTGATGAAATTTATAATTGCCAGATTAGTAGAGGATGCAGGGTAACAAAACTCCAACCAAAGGAAGAATAGTAGCATCCGATTTCAAATTTGAGAAATTTAGGGTTTTTTTGGAGGGAGAAGATAGATTTAATATGCCGTATCAGCATTCTCTAACGGGTGACCTTAATAAAAACAAATTAAAAATTTAATGACTATATCACAAATTTTAAAAGTTGAGAGACTATGTAGTTTATCCACTCGGGTGTGACCCACCATCAGTAGTGTTGTCAATAATCCCTCAATCCTTGAATTCATTGAAGCAAAACCAAAAAGAGAAAGGAGAAACGAAAATGGCTTGTTCAAACACCGGTACGCTGCTTGTCTGTACGGTGAAAACGGCACCGTATTCGAAACCCAGGGCATTCCGTTTCCTTCAACCACGAAAGCCTTGTCCAAATCTCCTTTGCTTGTCGGGAAAATCCCCAAATAGACCTCTTTTCTGCTTACCCAATTCTCCAACTCTTGGTGAACTCTGCCGGAATCACGTGCCCGACCATGTGCTACGCAGGCAAGCTTCTCTTCTACTTTGTTAATTTCTTATGGTTTTAGTTGGGGCCTGGGGGTTCTCATACGGTGTCGTTTCAGACTGGAAGAGGTTGGGTATTTGGTGCCAACAGATGTACAGATGGAAGCTTTGCCTATTCTCTTCTCTCGAAATGATTGCATTCTTCATGCTCAGGTTTCTTTTCTTCCAAATTAGTATCTCTTTTTTTAACAATATATATATTTTTTAATGTTCATTTAAAATACCCGAGTTGATAATGTAATTAATGTTGGCCTCATTAATGGTGCTCTAGACAGGGTCCGGGAAGACGCTCACTTACTTGTTGTTAATATATTCTCTAATAAATCCCAAAAGATCTGCTGTTCAAGCTCTAATTGTGGTTCCTACAAGAGAACTTGGGATGCAAGTAAGGCCTTTCATTTTTACTATTTTAACATCTCAACTTCAATTTCACCTATATTATATGTGATTTCAGACAAATAAGTTGTTTACTATGTTGGATTGTATCAAGTGAATATGGTAGTACTATTATCATGGATGTTTTTGTGTTTGTTGTACGGTAAAGGTTACGAAAGTAGCTCGGATGTTGGCCGTTACGGATCCCAAACTGGAACACAAGTCATGTACTGTTATGGCGCTTTTAGATGGAGGAATGCTCAAGAGACATAAGAGTTGGCTCAAGGTGCTTCATTCTTCTCGTTATGTTGTTTGTTAAAAGTCCATGTAGCTTGCAGGATAGTTGCAAAAAGTTATCGTCTTTCTAAATTAGTTTAAAATGTTGTCAGTAGGAAGCGATTAGTTTTGACAATATGGAACTATTCGATAAGTAATTGATAAAGAATGGAATTCGGGGTTTACCTACTTTTTTTCTTTCGATGTTTTCTAATTTGATTGAACAACAATGAAGTGTCCCTCTGGTAAAGTTTGACGATGTATTTTCTTTAAGGTGTTTCCTTAACATTGAAGTGTTTTTTGAAAGCTCTTATGTCCGCACAAAATTTCATGGCATTCTACATGAAAATGGATGGGCTGGTTGTGTCTTTGGCATATTTAATTTGTTCATTTATTTTCCTCCAATGTTCAAAATTTTCAGGCAGAACCACCTACTATTGTGGTAGCAACAATTGGAAGTTTGAACCAGATGCTTGAAAAGCGGATATTTAATCTTGATTCTATGCAAGTATTGGTGGTTGATGAGGTAATCAAATTACTATAGCTTCTGGCTCTGTTAATTAGTTGTCGACTTATTTATAATCTGTTTTTAAAAAATGAGGTCTCATGCTTTTTTTTTTCCTTTGTTAGGTTGATTTTTTATTCAATTCTTCCAAACAAGTTAGTTCTCTCCGGATGCTTTTAACATCATATTCTTCGTGTAACAACCGTCAAACTGTTTTTGCCAGTGCATCCATCCCACAACATAGACGATTTGTACATGACTGCATTCAGCAGAAGTGGACAAAGGTTAATTTGTTAAAAGTTCTTTTTGCGTCATCTTGCTGAAAACTAGTGTGCTGCTTGTTTTGGTTTTCACACTTGCATTACTATTTCTGTTTTACCTACAGGGGGACGTTGTTCATGTCCATGTCAATCGAATTAAGCCAATGCCAGCATGTCTGCATCATAGATTTGTGGTGAGAAAATTTTGATTGTCCAACTTATATACATTTACTATGATTATTTTTCACCAAATGTTATTTCCGTTTCTAGCATCTTGGTCTTGGTCTATGATGCCCTGATTGATTATGGTCATATGTTTAATAGATATGTGGCAGAAAAGAGAAACATCAACTATTGCTATCTTTATTACAATCTGATCAGCCCGAGTCTGGTATTATTTTTGTTGGTGAGCAGGTATGCATCGCTTATCCTTCTTTAAGTCCTTGGTATGAAGGATGGAAATTTTCCATTTTTAGTCTTTTCCATCCTTCATACCAGGGAAAGCCTAAGTGTTGACTTCTGAGATGATGCAATTATTATATTTTGTTATCCTGGAAATAGGTTTGGGTTTCTGGTCAAAAGAAAGACTAAAAGAAAAGAAAATAGGTTTGGGTTTATGCATTTTTTGTATGAATGCTTTACCTCAACTTGATATTCAATGAAGGACATTTTCTTGATATGATCATGGTACCTGCTGATTACAATCCAAACCTCTAATCTAGAATCTGTGTTTGTGTTTGTGTGTGTAACTTAAACGGTTTTATGTTTTCATGGATGAAAGGTAAAGTAGGAACGTAATCGGCTTTAATGCGAACTTCAACTATCTCTAGGTTCAACTTTCTGGGTTTCTCTAATAATTTCACAAGTATTCATTTCTCCACAATTCAATGCAGTCTGAGAAATCAAAAAAGGCTGGGAATGCTCCCTCAACAACTCTTTTAATTGATTTTTTGAGGACTTCATATGATGGTTCTTTAGAGATCCTTCTTTTGGAGGAAAACATGAATTTCAATTCACGAGCAGCTTCACTCTCCGTAAGTGTTCTCTAATTCTTCTATGATTAGGCGTGGCCTCGCCCATTTCCCCTAAATAAAATAAAGCTGAGTTTGTTTCTAATCAGCTTAGTTGATTTCTCTAGCAGAATTTTATGATTAAGAGAAGAAAAATGACAAAGTGATGTATATATAAAAAAGCACTGTGGTGGTGGCGGAGTATGAAGAATGAAAAGTTTTTAGTTCAACTTTTTTTTCCTCATCTTTCCTCAACATAGTTTCAAACAATTCTCTATTGTTTGATCCTTATGTTTGGTCTGTAGGGAGAATGGAAAGGCTAAAGATTTAAACTTTTTTTCTTTTCGAATTTACAGTTCAAATTCATACCAACATATGCTAGTTGTAGTAGTTCAATTGTTTAATTAAAACGTGTACCCCCTTTCTTTCATTCTTATTCCGAAAAATTGCAGGATATGAGGCAAGGAGATGGGCATCTCCTTGTGTCCACAGATATTGCAGCTAGGGGGATTGATCTGCCAGAAACTACTCACATATACAACTTTGACCTGCCGAAAACTGCTGTCGACTATCTACATCGGGCTGGAAGAACAGGTAGAATGCCATTTTCAGATAAAAAATACACCGTTACCAATATTATAGTGTCGGAAGAGCGTTTTGCTTTGCAAAGATTTGAAAACGAATTGATGTTTATTTGTGAAGAGCTTGCATTGGAGATTCCATGTTAAACTTTGATTTTATACAATTTATCTGCCTGTTTCGTTGGTTTATATATTGGATTTGGTGCATCATAGAAGCTGAAGGTTGGTGGCTGGTAGGGGCATGTCAAAATTAATATATATGTATATGTATATATGCCAGAACCATGAACAGTGCAAAATGAAGTTGTTTACGAGCGAAATATGAACAAAAATATGTTAATTTAAGAGTAAAACACATGCCGTGTAAATTTTATTTCATACGAGCTTTTTAGTTTTGGAGGTTATGGATGTAATTTAGGATTTAGAGTTTAGGGGTTTTAGGGTTTAGAATTTAAGGTTAGTATTTTAGAATTTAGGATATATGGTTTAAGGTTTAGGGTTTAATTTTTTAGTGTTAGGGGTTAGGAATGTAAGATTTGGGCTTTATAGTGTAGGCTTGTGAAAAATTAGTCTTACATAGCATGTGTATCAAAATTTTACCTCGTAACACTTCTCTCAAGTTGTATTTAATTTAATTACAGCTCGTAACACTTCTCTCCAGTTGGAGCATAGATATTAGTCACGAACAAAATAACTCAATTGTCATTCAACGTCTTTGTGAACAAATTCACAATTTGTTTTCTTGTTGTCACATAAAGGAGATTATGTTGTTCAAAATCTTTTCATGAATAAAGTGACAGTCAATGTTTTAGGGTTTAAAGCTCTATCTCTTTATATATATCAAAGAATATATAGTCTTAATAAGGTGAGTCTGGGGTGCAGTTAAGAATGGTAAGTTTCGAAACTTATCCAAGACTCACCCAAGAACGTAAAATTTCAGACTTTTTTTTATAACATTTTAAGTTGGATTTTTTTTTCTATTGTGATTTTTGACAAATTTCGAAGCCTTGTCCAAGAACCTAAAATGTTATAAAAAAAAATTAAGTTTTAAAACTTATTTTTTAAAGTTTTGAAATTTGTCAAAGATCACGAAAAAATTAACCTAAACTGTTATCAATAAGTCTGAATATTTTAGGTTTTGGGTGAGTCTTGAACAAATTTTGAAACTTGTCATTTTTAGTACATGTCGTGTTTTAGACTCCCCCTGTATCTACCATATCAGCACATAGTAGTTTCATAACTTCAGTGGGTGGCTTCATAAATATCACCTAATCTTTCTCATGCTTGTTTCGCAAGCCTTTTTGTTATTCGATTGCCTTTTCTCCGCACATGTTGAAACTTTACCTCTCAATCATGTTCCACTAGTTTTCAAATTAACAAAAGAAGAGTGTGACCTTGTTTCAAATAAAATTCCTTGAAGAAATATAATCTTCCAAAATTAAGATAAAATAGTTGATATTTGTTCTTTTTAGAACAAAAAAAATAGTCAATAGTACATATATTCTAGTTTTGGTGTGATTACATGATAGTACATATGTATCATACTTTTCTAACCTTTTGATAGATATACAAATACATTTTGTAGACAAGGCTGCTCAAACTCAAGTCCCTTAAGAATTAAGATAATCATCATCCTTCTTTTCACTAAAACCACTCGTCAGGTTCGATTATGTATTTTTTAAATTTTGAAATTTCAATTCACTCATATTATCTAGATAATATAACTAAATCATATGACTTAAAATTATCAAATTGAAGAACTAGAACTAAATTTACAAGTAATATATAATATATGAAACATTTTAATTTAATAGATTTTATAATTATTATACAATAAAAATAAAAGTAAAAACATCTTTATTAGATGTAATTAGTGCATAATGTAAAAGAAAAAAACTTATTTAATTAAAGTTATATGACAATAATCTGTGAATGAAGCCGTGGATATATAGAAAAGGAAAGCAGACGAAATTCATTCATATCAGCGTTGCATTTGTCGATGCATCTAAAACGCTGGAATTGGAAAAATCTGTGGGATTCAAATTTGGCGTTGATCGCGAGATTGTACTTCAAAATCTAGTTCGGCTTGAGGAGAAAGATGGTGGGACTTGATAGATAAAAGGTAGGATAATATTTTGGGTGTTAATCTTGGTATTTATATGATTTCAATCAATATGCTCTCTTGAAATATACAGGGTCTCAAAAAAGCGAAGAAGAAAAAAAAGGCTTTGAAAAGTTTGGTAATTTTTTATGGTGCGAAGATCATTAAAGCTTTCTGGAGCAAAGATAGCAATAAGGTTCTATTTAGTCATGCATGCGGTACCGCAAGAGGCATAGTTTGCTGTTGGAATGGTGAATTTTTGCAAAATCTCATCTACCCAAATTACATCATCATCACAAGAAGTGTTTTGAGGTGGGGAAGAAAGTGTAGTTTTGTGAATCTATATGCTATTTACAGTAATTTTTTTTACAAATTCACTAATTTATCTTTTTTCTTTGGCTAAAGGAGTTAATCTCACAAAACTTAGACTTATACTCTAAAATCTAGTGTTCCCTTTCCCTAAATGATGAATACAAAAAAGCAAACTATGAAAAATCTCACAATGTAGTTTGTTTGCACAAATAAAGTTCACTAAACCCCAACACTTGAATGAAAATAAGATACAATGAAGAACACTCAAGTGAGATACAAGAATTTGACAATTTGAGCTCAAAGATGTTGTATATGTACTTAAATGTTTTAGAATAGTTGTTTTTTTGTTGAAGAAGCTTTGGAGACTTGTTTCTATACCCTCTTTATTGATTTCTAGCCGTTTGGGTTATTGAGAAATTGAGTAGAGTCGTTGGGATGCAATTTTCTCGCGTTAAATGCTGTCTGACGAGGGTGGGTATCGGTACACAAGCTTTCGTATCGTAACTGCTCAAAATAGAAATAGTTGTTGCAACAAAGAGGTATCTGTTCGCGGGCAGGCGTATCAGTACGAAGTGAAGAAATTACAAAGGATTCTGGTATGGGTCGTATCGTATCAGTACTCGTTTCACTCACTAGAATCCTTGGAAAACTTTGAGGACAAGACGTATTGGTAAGCGTGTAGCAGTATCGGTACACAGTGTAAAATATTTTACATTTGATTCTAAAAATCTGACAAGGCTTAACGGTCAAAACATTTAAAAATTATTTAATCCTCGTACCTATAAGACATAGGTCGTAGCGGTATCCAATGCACATTTTGGATTACAGTTTCAAAATGTCGCACCGGTACGCGTATAGGCGTACCGATACTCATAAGCCATAAAGAATTAAAACGTTTTTCAGTAGCGAAAACCCGTACCGGTACGCCATAGGCCGTACTGATACTCAATTACCAAAATGATTGGTTTGAATATCAAAATACTTAGAAAAATATATGGATTGAAAATATTGACTTTGAAAATTATTTAAGTTCAAATGCTTGTCAATTTTTGAGCAAATTCAAGTTCCTTAAAAAATTATTTATTTTCAATCACATCCTTGTTATATCAAAATCAAATATAGTTTTAACAATATTTTTCTTTTTGATATAACAAAACAAAATAAATTTTTAGTTCACCCCCTCTATCTTTAAGACTAAAAGGCTATTTGTATTTGAAAAAGATTTTAAAAATTTTATACCTCACTTCTCCTCTTTTTGTTAGATCAAAATCAATAGGCAAAAGAAAAACAAGCATAACAATATAATGTAAAATAACTCCAAAAACATAATATAAAGATCATAATATTATAAAATTCAAAGTATAATATCCAAAGCATAAAATCCAACAATATCCAAAACGTCAAAAACATAAACCAAACATAAAGTTATAGGAAATATCAAAGGAACAAAGGTGCATAAAACTCAAAAAAGTCTAATAGATATGATATGAGATGCAAAAGACTAAGCTTAAGGGACCTCATCATCGTCGTCGTCGACCTCCTTCTCATCGCTATTTCCATAAACATGACCACACAACTCATGATGAAAGACGGTAAGAGAGATGTCCATAGAGGACACACGATGCACAACAGAATTCAATCTCGCTTCTATGGCGGGAACCTATAGTGTCGAACCTTGTATCTATTGCGACAAATTTCCCACCAAGATAGGTCAGAGAGCATCAAGAGAAGGTGGAGCAACCGGAGCCGAGGGAACATCCTCAACCGGAGCAACATCCTCGGGGACTTCATCACGAGCATTTGGATCCCGAACCCATTCACCATTGATGAAGTGAAACTTGGTGTTTCTAAGGGATCTATTATCTATAGGCTCGGTAAGGGAAACCTCTAGATCATAGGAACAATCAATGTTGAGCTTGTGGAAGATGTGGCTTAGGATAGTTTCATAGGTGAAAGACTTCACAAGGGTGGTGTGACGGTTGTTGACGATGTGAACCATCTCGTGAAGATAATTTGGGCTAGGTTAGGGCTTTTACCTTCACGGAAGCAATGAAGCCAAAAATTATCTACCATACGAATTGTTGACCACTTACCACCGGATGGTCAAAACCACAAAGTGAAGGAAATGTTCATGAGCTTCGAGAATAGTAACTAAGACATTATAGGTTTGGGGAAAAGAATTTCATCATCTATACATATTCTCCATACCTAGGAGGTTGGCTATCCTTTGGGCATCAAGAGAAAAAGTTTTACCCATAACATAAGATTCAATAGCAATAGTTTCAGTTTTCTTTTGATTCAAAATAAACCTAACATTAGAGTAAAAGATACGGACAAGGTTTTTGTAAACAATACCAGAAATGTTAAGAAAATTCATGAATTTTCATTCCCTCATCAAATCAAGATATTTAAAACCAAATTCTTCGGAGAACATATAAGCATAGTCAACGATTCGCTCACGACGGATAGTGAAATTTTGAAATTGTTTGTAAAATTTTATTTGGTGAGGATTTCCCGATTCATTAAGACAATGGGTATAAAGATGGGCAAGATTGGGTTTGGTACCATTACCGGGTGTAGAAGAGCTAGCATTTGGATCGTTTCTAGGACGTTTCCTAGGAGGCATGGTATAAAGGTTTGGGATAAATCCTGCAAAAATCCAAACCACAAAACATATGTATGAAAATACATCAAATTTAATCTAATAAATCAACCAAAAATCAAGGTAGTATAAAAATCTATAATTTATAGTTTAAAAATCATACACAAGTATAAAGACATTTTTTGATAAGTTTAAAATTTGAAAACTGTAAAATAATTTATACGAGTATAAATATATATATTTGAATGAAAATATATCAGTTTTGAAAAAGATTTTGTAAAAACCTTTAAACTATGGATTTATACATCCTAAATATACTAAATTTAAACCTAAAAATAAATTCCTTTTCAAAAAATACAAGTATAGAGAAATTTGAAATAGTATAAAAATAGGGTTTTTACCTTGTGTAACGCCCCAATTCTGGGCTTAGATGCTTTGGCGAGTCGGGTTGGGCCGGTAGAATCGGTGTCGGTTGTTCGAACCTTTTTAAAAGGTGGTTTAGGGAAATCAAGGTTCGGAATGGGATAAAAATATGATAAAATTCCTAAAATCCTCTAAAATGATGTTTGAGAGGTTGGTCAAATCAATTTTACAAAAACGGGTTTTCAAAGGTGTACATTTTGGGTAGTGACCAAAATGTAAAGATTTAAAAGTTGGAAAATATGTTTTTCAAGAAGAGTCAAAATCTTAGAATCTTTAGGGAGCTACTTGGCAATTATGCATTTTCCCTAATTTGACATGTGTTTTAAATGTTTATTAAATAATTAAAAAGGTTTTATTTAAATAATTAAGGAAAGTTAGTTAATTGGTTAATAAAATTTTTTACGAGCTTTTCATTTCTCACTTTCACTTCAGCCAAACACCCTTTCTTTTCTCTCAATTTCCAGAAATTCTTTTCTCTCAAATCCTATTTTGGTTTCTATCATTTTCTTATTGATTTCTTCCATTTTCCTTCAAGTTTCTTCAAGCAAATCTTGCCAAATTAGAGGAGAAGCAAGAATTTGAGGTAATTTTCGTGCTAACCCTCTAATCTAGGTTCTTTAATGAAATTCCAAAGATATGTGACTCTTTAATACTGATTTTGATTGAGGTTTTGTTGTTAGATTGTTAAACTATTGAAATCTTGTTGAAAAAGATGTTTTAAAGGGATTTTCGGAGTTATGATGATTTGGCTTGTTTGAGATTATTTCTAAGTGAGTTTTGAAAGGATTTTGGTGTTGAAATGGAGTCTTAATCATGTTGATCCCGAAATCCTTGAGATCCTTGGTTTTTAAGGTGTTTATAGTTGGGTTTTAGGGGTGTAATGTTGGATCCAAGTTGCTGGATGTATAAGGATGGTTTTAGGTTGCTTTTGGATGTTGATTGATGCTTAAAATGTGTTGGATGTGTTGGTAGATGGCTGGACTGAGTTTAGAGATCAATCTATTGAGTTTTCAGTTGTTTCGGATGGGTGATTTGATGCTTTAGAGCAGGGCTGCGGGTTTTCTTTTGAGTGTTGGTGTTTTGGATGCATTATAATGCATTGAACCTCTATTTTAATGTGTTGGAAACATGGGATAGTATTTCGAAATCAAACGAAGTGATTTTAGAGGCTTTAGACGATTGATAGTTGTGTCGGCAAGTGTGGTTTCGCAAGTCGGTGAGTGGAACTTGGTTTTCCAGCGTGGAAATGTTTTAGAAAAGGTTTTGGGAACTTAGTAAGAGCTTGAAACGCTTTACTAAGTTCGAAAGTAAGTAAAGTGAAATTTCTCTCCCGGATTGTGCTTGTTTTAGACCAATGGTTGCACTTGATTTTAATTGCATTAACCTATTGTTTTAAAGCATGTTTTGAATGTATAAAATGTGTATGATGATGCCATGTGGTTTAAGGATGCACCAGGTAAGTGATCATTGTATGCATGTGCTAATGCATGAGATTTGAAGCATGGTTTAATGCTTGAGTTATGACTTATCATGAATGCTTTGTAAAAACAGTGAGGTGTACGTGAAATATGAATTATATTGGCAAGTGATTTTGAATAAAGTGTTTTATATTGAAATCGGATATAGTTAGCCGACTATAGGATTGAGTGCACTATAAACAAGTCGCCTTAGATGTTGAGGGGTTGTGATTGTACCGAATACTCCATCCAAGTACCCTAACGATTAAGGATTGTTTAAGGTTGCAACGGTTGAGGGTAGCTCCCGGGTGCGAACCTTGTGTGTGTCCCGTTTCTCGTTAGTGGATTATACATCTACCGATGAGTGGTGTTGAGGGGTTGTGGTTGTACCGAATACTCCACCACGGGTGTCACAACAACGGAGGGTCGCTCTCGTGTGTGAACCTTGAAATGCGGGTAGAGTGTATGAAGGGTGTGGGACAACCCTTGGTAATCCGTGTATCCGATATATGTTTTTACGATTGTTGTTTATCACTTGTGAGCCAATATAATAAAATGAAACGTTGTGGAAAATGTTGTTAATGCATAATTTTGAAAGATGTATGTTTTGGTTTAAGCTTAGCATAAAGGTGATTATGCTTGTAAGGCTTGTACTATGAGTAACAATGGTTTAATTGATGGACTTATATGTATCATGTTACATGATGCCTATTACAATGGTTTTGTGGATAAAGTGCATATTTTGTCAATGGAAGCTTGATGGTTTTGAAAAAAAGAAAAACAATTTTGTGCATTGATGTTGTTTTTGGCTTGAGCAATCCTCACTAAGCTTGTATGCTTATGCTCTCTTTGTTCATCAATGTAGTCAATTTAAGCTTTGGAGGCAACACTTGCAAGGGGATCGGTGGAAGACTTTGATTGAAGGTAAGCCTTGGTTTTAGACTAGTGTAATAAAGGTAGTGGGGTGTCTAATGTTATGCATGTGATTTGTTTGGTATTTTCTGGTTTTGTGCAAGTTTGAGATGCATTTTTGGACTTGTAAATGGCCTTCGAGTTTGGTTTTATGCTTGCATTTAAATTTTAGCCTTTTGGTGCTTTTAACTTCTATGAAGCATGCCTTTAGTTCCATAGCTTATGAGAACGATGCTATGATGTTGCTTATGCTTCATATATGTGGTCATTGATGTGTAAATAAGTTGCCAATATGTTGGGGCATGTGTCAGAATGGTTTCGGAGGGCATAAAATGATTTAAACCAGCTTTTTAGAACCTTGCAGGCCCAAGTGTTTCGAAACACCCTTTCTTGTTTCGGAACGGAGGCCTGAAATGGCCTTGGTGTTTCGGAACAGTGGGGTCTGTTTCGGAACATTTTGCCTTTGTGAACCATCGTACCGAAACATGTCTTGAGAAGTTTTGAAACAAACCTACGTATCGAAACGATCAACTATGTTTCAAAACGGCCATTCTGATACGGGGCATTCTGTTCCGAAACGTTCGACCATTGAACCTGTTTTTGAATTGCTCTGAGTTTCTGTTTCTTGCGTTTTGGTCCCTGTTTAATTTGTATGCAATTGAATGGGTTCTAGATGTCGTTTTGAGTTGAGATTTGACCGAGAAGCATGTAATGAATCTAATTAGATATTGGAATCCCGAATTTTCCGTTAACCCTTGTAATTTATCAGAATTTACAAAATGGTCCTTAAACCTTAATCGGCTTTAATCGATGGACGATTCTGTTGATGATTTATTCGCTGCTTGTGTACGTACACATAGAAACCTAAGTTGCATCTAGACAAGATAAAAAGAAAAAAGAGGTCGTTTATTGAGGTAAACCTTCCCGATTTATGTCAATATTCCCCGTGTGATCTATTTGGTTCGGTCTATCGGCCAGGCCGGGTCGAGGGGGTTACACCTTGAGATATGAATGAATAGATGAATGAGGAGATGGTTCACACAAATCTTGATGAGTAAAACTTGGCTTTGATGTTTAAAAATGAAAGCCCCCAAAAGATTTGATGAAATTTGATGAAAAATTAAGAGATTTGGAGGATTTTAGGTTTTTTGGCTAGGGATTGAGAGAAAAAGAGATACACTTTGATTTAAAATAGGAAAGCCTATTTAATAGCTCAGACCTACGCGTACCAGTACAACATATACGCGTACCGGAATAACGCATACTAGTACAGAAACAACCCATACCGATTCTCGATGCGTACCGAGATTGATATATTAGCACTGAAACGTTGCCCCCGATAACTTGTACCTGTACAGTAACACTCGTATCGGTACCCTTTGCCCAGAATGTACAATTTTGGTAGCAAATGACCCAAAAATTCAATTTTACTCGAATCAAAATGCATGAATACGATGAATGAGAAACATGTATAGGCAATCAAAGATACATACTCCCCCTAACAATATGAATAGATGCATTCAAGGACAACATCACATAAACATAGATTTTAAACAAATTTAATCAATTTAAGAACAACAAAAGGCTCTAAGGTTCAAGAAAGGCTTGTAAGCCCTAACTCTCTCTTAAGAGTTCAAAAACGCTTATTATCTAAAAGTTTGGTAAAGATATCTGCTACTTGATGCAAGGTATCTACATAATCTAGAATTACATCATCTTTTAAGACATGATCTCTAATGAAACGATGTCTTATCTCTATATGCTTGGTTCTAGAATGTTGGATGAGATTTTTAGTGAGACAAATAGCACTAGTATTGTCACACTTTATGGGAATGATACCTGCATCAATTCCATAATCTAAGAGTTGTTGTTTCATCCATAGGACTTGATCATAACAACTACCAGCCGAAATATATTCTACATCTGTGGTAGATTGTGCAACGCTATTTTGTTTTTTAAAAAACCATGATATGAGCATGTTACCTAGGAATTGACAAGTACAAAAGGTACTCTTTCTATCTATCTTACAACCTCCATAATCTGCATCCGAATAAGCATGCAAACTAAAGATGAGTCTCTAGAATACCAAAGACCTAAACAAAGTGTATCCCTAAGGTATCTAAAGCTTCTGTTAACAGCTTGTAGATGTGATTCTTTAGGACTAGCTTGAAATCTAGCACACAAGCAAACACTAAACATGATATCCAGTCTACTTGTGATAAAATAAAGCAAAGATCCAATCATAGATCTATAAAGCTTAAGATCGACACATTTACCTCCTTCATATTTGTCAAGATTTATAGATGAGCTCATTAGAGTAGCTTGAGGCTTCACATTCTCTAAGACAAACTTCTTGAGCATATCATTGATGTACTTTGCTTGATTGCTGAAGATGCCATCATTCCTTTGTTTGATTTGGAGTCCCAAGAAGAACGAGAACTCCCCATCATGCTCATTTCGAACTCACCTTGCATTAACTTAGCAAATTCTTGGTAAAGAGATTCATTAGTAGAACCAAAAATAATATCATCAATATAAATTTGAACTACTAAAATATCATTGCCTTTTCTTTTAATAAAAAGTGTAGTATTAACCTTCCTTTTGTCAACAACTTTTTTAACTAGAAAATTTGATAATCTTTCATACCAATCTCGAGGAGTTTGTTTCAAACCATATAAAGCTTTTGAAAGTTTGAAAACATGGTTTGAATATTTTGGATCTTCAAAACCGAGAGGTTGTCCTACATACACTTCTTCATTTATAAAACCATTTAGAAAAACACTTTTAACATCCATTTGAAAAAGCTTGAATTCATGAAAACATGCAAATGCAAGCAACATCCTAATAGCTTTCATTCTAGCTACTGGTGCATAGGTTTCATCAAAATCAATACCTTCTTCTTGAGTGCACTACAGCAAAACAAGTCTTTAGCGAAATTTTAGCCATATAGCAGCGTTTTAAAGCGCAACTAAAAACTCTCCCGATGCTAAGAAAAGCGCCGCAAGAAGTGCCACTAAAATCAACGCCGCAATAGTTCACGACATTTGTGTGCAAAAAACGACGCAACATGTCGAGATATATAGCGGCGTTTGATTTCAAAAATGCCGCCAAAAGTTATGGGCTATAGCGGCGCGTGTGGATAAACGTCGTGAAAAAATATTTTCTTTTATGGTGTTTGTGTTTACAAACGCCGCAAATAATTTTTTAGTGGCATTTGTAAACACAAACGATATGAATAACTGTTCTATAGTGGCGTTTGTAAATACAAACAAACGCCACGAATAACACCATGTTCTAAAAAAACTCAAATAAAAAGTATAATATTATATAATAATTTAAAATGCATTCACAAATTTCCACAATTCCAATCCACATTCCTTTTCTCAAATATACAATTAATCGTGAGAACGGTCAGAATTATACATTTAAAATAACTTGCAACATTACAAATACATTTCCCCAAACTCATACTACACCAACATCTATGCAAAGATAACATGAAATAAAATTGGAATGGATGAACCAAACTTAGATGAACCTTGCTTGGTTGGTGCAGCATTATGATCATGCAATCCATGTAGAGTATTTGTTCAAAAACGCAAAAATGAAATGCATACAGTTGTTTACATGAGGGAATGACAAGAGAACAATAAATATAAACATCAGATTAACTGATAGCCTAATTAACACATGACTAATCAATAGCTATTAGGTTTCTTCTAAAAAGAAGTACGGATTGTCAGGGTCAATGCCCTTTTGGTTCTCTTTCTTCATTTCATTTCAAATAACATTCCCATAAGATAAAAATAATTTATGGCCTTTGTTTCTCAGATTAAACTACTAAATTTTGAACAACTTGAAAACAAAAATGAAATCATGTGAAAACAGATTAAAACAAATATTTTTGAGAACATGAGGGCCTGAGAACTATTCTCTTAAAAATAGCTCCAAGGAAAAAGATTTATGGTTTTGAGAATGAAAAATAGTTTCCGGAAACAAGAATCAAACACAAGTCTAACCTGGAAATCATTGGTAACAAGGGATTGTAAGATATTACACATAGAAGCATAAATATTTCAGAACTAAGAATGCATATATTTTCATTTCATAAATATATGAGAATGACTAGTAAAAAATCAAGGAAAATGGATGGAACATCAGCCACTTTTTATCATAAGCTATATTACCGGCTTAAGGAAATTTGCTACTTTTTTTACTTCTGCATTTTCTTGAATTAACTCTCATTTTCTTTGAGTTAGTTGAACTGCAAGACATTCCCAAGTGGGTATCAACCATAATGCAGAAGTAAAATTTACAAATTTATATGGCTTCCCCCACTCTATATTCCTATTTCCTTACTACTCGCTTGGCTTCTGTTGATGTAACATAAATGTTGAAATCAACACACTTTTGAATTGAAACTCAATAATTCATAAATTTGAACACTAACATTAGTGTCTACACATTGTCAAATCTGAAATAAGAAATAAAAAATCTTGATTAGAAAACTAGTCTTCCTAAGTACTACAAATCAACCTAAAATCCAAAGTTAGACAACAACAAACCAAGACCATTCTGATTATACCAAATCTTGATAAGCCAAACTAGTCTTCCTAAGGATTGCAAATCACCTTCTAACACTATCAGCAGAAAATACAACACCACGACCAAATTAGAAAGCTTAATCTGTAAGACCATTATGAAGTTAGTTTAATCCAACAAATAAATAGCACACTTAAAAGAACAACAATTTGGCATGAAAGACTAATCATGTTCAAGCATGCTTATTTTGAAAATCTAACATGCATGAACCAAAATTATCTAAAAAACTATATGAAAGATAGGAAATGCGTCAAATAAAGTAAACTCTATGGATTTTCAAACAATATCATTGAACCAGTACACTAAAAAAGCATTTCAGTTAAGTTTAATAGATATTTCAACTAAAGTCACGAACTTGAGGTAGAAGACTACTAAAGCTAAAAACATATTTGCTTAACGTAAACAAAACGAAACGACCCAGAAAAGATAGAGAAATGAAGAGGCTTAGCTCAAATAAAGTGTTTCGGAAAATGAAAAAAAATATTAAAAACGGAAAGAAATGTAATTAAAGAAGAATGAGTAAACTAAAACCCTTAATTTTGTTTACTATTGAAGGGGAGAGCTTTGTTTTTGGGATTTTTTTTTTGAAATTTAGCTTTTCATTACAAAGACTTGAAAAGAAAGGGAAAACGAAAATGAAGATCGATTTGGAGACTGTGAGGCTGCTAATCGGAATAGGATTTGAATGATTTGGAGGCTGTAAGGCTCCTAATCAAATTGGCATTTGATCGGTTTGGAGCCGTAACAGTTCACAGCTCTTTTCCCCTGAGATTCGATTAAAATAGATTTGATTTGAGGATCAGGGCGAGGGATCTCCAAAACAAAATGGTGAGTTTTATCTCCTATTGAGGCGTTTGTAATAACAAGCACCACTAACGTAATACCTATCGAGGCGTTTTATAAAATAAACCCCACTAAAGAAATACATGTTACGGCGTTTGTTACAAAAACGACACTAATGTACTAGATATGAATCCTATTGCGATGTTTTGTCAACAAACACCACTATATGTTCAAAATTAATGGCGTTTGTGGAGCAAACACCGTAAAAGTTCCGCTATATATCAGGTTTGGTGTAGTAGTCTAACCTTGAACAACAAGTCTAACCTTGTTTCTCACTATGTTACCACTCTCATCTAATTTGTTTCTAAAAACCCATTTAGTACCTATTGTAGATTTATTACTAGGCCTATGAACTAATATTCAAACTTGACTCCTCTCAAATTGATTTAACTCTTCTTGCATAGCCAATATCCAATAATCATCATTTAATGCTTCTTTGATATTTTTTAGGCTCTATGCATGAGATAAATGCAACATAATTACATGTATTTCTAAGAGAGGATCGAGTGGTTACCCCTTTGGATGGATCACCCCAAATCTCACCACATTTGACATAGTTGAACTGAATTGGGTAGGTGACCTCCTTTTCCTCTAAAGACATGTCCTTCAAGGCTTCTAGAGGTGGATCTTGTGGTTCTTCTTTTTATGGAACTTCATCTACCTTTGATGATTGTCCTTCACCATAATTGGCATTCAAAATTCCTACATCATCAACACAAAGTATCCTTCTTCAGAAGGAGGTTATCATCGACAACCACTAAAGTTATTTTATTAAATACACGATAAGCTTTAGAGTTTAAAGAGTAACCAAGAAAAATGCCTTCATCACTTTTTGCATCAAACTTGCCTAAATTGTCTTTTCCATTGTTTAAAACAAAACATTTGCATCCAAAAAGATAAAAATAGCTAATGTTAGACTTTTTATTTTTGAAAAGCTCATAAGGGGTTTTCTTTAAAAGAGGCATAATCATTACTCGATAACAATAAAGCTCATAAGGATAAAAATAGCTAATGTTAGACTTTTATGCACTTTACAGGAAGCTCTCGAGCAGATGCCCAGCTCTGTTAAATTCATGAAGGACATCTTGACCAAAAAAAGGAAACTAGGTGATTTTGAGACTGTAACTCTCATTGAGGGATGCAATGCAATGATACTCAATCGGTTGCAACTGAAGCTGAAAGATCCGAGAAGTTTTACTATTCCATATACCATTGGCAATAGATTCATGTGTAAGGCATTATGTGACCTAGGAGCCAACATTAAATTGATTCCAATGTCAGTTTTCAGAAAGCTCGGCATCGAAGCAAGGCCTACCATAGTAACACTTCAGTTGGTAGACCGATCCTTTGCACATCCTAAGGGTAATATTAAGGATGTGTTGGTAAAGGTAGACATGTATATTCCCAACCAACTTTATTATTTTAGATTATGAGGCAGATGTGAATGTCCCAATTATAATGGGCAGACCATTCCTTGCCAGAGGTAGAGCTTTGATTGATGTTCATAAAGGAGAATTAACTATACGCATGAATGATCAACATGTTACATTTAATGTGTTTCAAGCTCTTAAATGCGTAGATGAATCTGAGGAATGTCAAGCTGATGAAATGATAGAGTCCATTTGTAATGTGGACGTGGCACATCTGTGCTAAGATACTGATAATGATGCCAGCGAGTTGGACAGTAAAGAAGAAATAAGTGAGGAAACTGAAGGAACAACTTTAGAAGCGGTAAGCTATTTCGGACAGCCAGAGCCACTGAAGTTGGCTGGCAGAGAGATCATGGCACCTAAACCATCGATTGAGGAGCCACCTGAATTGGAACTGAAACTGTTGCCAGACTACCTTAGGTCTGCCTACCTAGGTAAATACTCAACCTTGCAAGTGATCATTGCTGCTGATCTAACTAATGATCAGGAAGAAAGATTGCTAGAAATTTTAAGCAATTAAAAGCAAGTGTTGGGATGGACCTTGGCTGATATCCCAAGAATAAGCTCAACCATTTGCATGCACAAAATAATTCTAGAAGAATATCATGGCAAAACAATTGAAGTCCAGAGAAGATTGAACCCGAGCATGAAAGAGGTAGTGAAAAAGGAAATTATCAAGTGGTTGGATACCGAGAAAATCTATCCCATTTCTGATAGCTTATGGGCCATCCCTGTGCAACGTATGCTAAAGAAAGGTGGAATGACCATGGTTCAAAATAGCAAGGATGAGTTAATTCCTTCTAGAACTGTTACCAGATGGATAGTGTGCATGGACTACAAGAAGCTGAACAAGGCCAGCAGGAAAGATCACTTTCCACTACCCTTCAACAATCAGATGTTAGATAGAATGGCAGGTAAGACATTCTATTGTTTCCTAGACGGTTATTCAGGTTATAATCAGATTACCATAGCTTCGGAATATCAAGAGACATTGAATGACACGTTATAATCTAGTTCCCCTAGATTTTTTAAAGGCAAAATGGTTAAGAACATTTGGGTCCCTAGGGAATAATTTGTTCAAACAAAAAGGAAGACATTGAAAAAATGAATTCCTAAGGGGACTAAAATATTTAGGACTAATGCCATTGGATCCAAAGCAATTTGGATACTAAAAATTACTTGATTGTCTATTTGTAGATGTGCTTGAGACATTGATGATCAAAGTTGAAATTTTTAAAGCTCATGGCACCCAAAGGAGGAAGGAAACTTGAAGAAAGAATGCTTAACATCCAACCTTGGTTCAAGTGGTAAAATTTAGTTTCATGCAACTGCTTGATCATGTTTTCCATGTTTATTTTTCTATGATCTAAGCATATTTGTATGACTCCATATTGTGCATAATTTCATATAGTTAGGGGGAGTCTCAATTTCATGAGTTACATGCTTTTGGCCCTTGCTCATTTCTATGTATATGGTCATTACCTTGTAATGTTTGGTTGAATCTTGGTGAAACCATGATTTATATGATTAAATGTTATGTTTTGAGAAACATGTTGTTAATTTGTAGCAAATGTGATCAAAATTTTAATCTAGGATCTCCTCAAGCCTTTGTATGAACTTAAGACTAAGTTATAAGGCTTTTTGGGTTGATTTTGCTGCAATTTTCACTAGTCTCGTGCCTTCGATACTGATAACACCCATACCATACCGATACGGCCTTCAACCACGTACCAATAGAGTCTCCTCTATACCGCTACGCGTAGGAAAAAAAGAGACAAAATTTTCTCCTTTTTGCCATGCCTTGAATGCTTATTGGTTTATTTTCATAAATGGCATGTTTAATTTAATTTCTTCTTTTATTTGATTTATTTATTTAAATTTAATTTATTTATCTTGAATTGTTGGACTAAAAATTTACTTGATTCTTGATTAAGGGGGAGATAATTTTTTTTAAAAATCTTTCATGAAAAATATTTTTGGTCTATTTTTCTTCATTGTTATTTTACACCAACAATTGATATTTCCTATCAATTGGTACAACATTTTCAACGATTGGTTTTAACCTTTCAACATTCGGTGTTTTGAACTTAAATGTGTTTTCAAACTTAGTTTTGAAATTATTTTTGATATAACAAAAGGGGGAAGAGATATGTTTGAATAAATCAATTTTAAAAAGAAAAGGGGAGCTTTAATATTTTCTCAAAATATTCTATTTTCTATACTTATTTTTCTAAGGGGGAGTTTTCACAAAATCAATTTTTAAGTGGTTTCGTTATATCAAAAATTGGGAGATTGTTGAGATATTGATTTTTATATAACTTAAAATGAAAAATATTTTTGGACTTAAAATAATTTGCAAAAATATTTCAAAAGTCCATTAACTTGAAAAATATGTTTAAATGCTTTTAAAATAATCCAAAAGTCAAAAACTGACCTTATGCACCGATATACCTATTAGTGTATCGATACTCAATCACACGTATCGATACGGCCAAGCCTGTATCGATACGCCCCTTTGTTTTTCCAAAACTCCAAATTTCAGTAGCCATTTAGTATACCGATACGGCCTCAGACGTATCGATACACAAAGGGGTGTACCGATACACTTGAATAGTGTACTAATACCCTTTGTAAAAATGCCCAATGGCTCTTTCTATTTTGAGCATGTGTACCGATACACTAACACGTGTACCAATACAGACGAGCCTTGAAGTGCATTTAATGCTGGAAATAAAGTACCCAAAGGCTCGAATCAACCCCCAACGAATAGTAACGATCATGAAGCCATTGGAGGGTTTAAAAGACCTATTTAAGCAGCTACGAAACAACAAGAAATAACTTGCCAACATTCATGTATTAAGAAATCAAGTTTTGTGCTTAAATTTTCATATTTCTTGTAAAAAACACATGTGAGCCAAATTGTCACATTTGCTCAATTGTTTAGGATTTTGGGTGTAAGATTAAAATGCAAACACAGTTGCCTTTAAGGGTTTTCATTGTTTGCTTATTTGTTTTCTCTTTGTAAAAGAGTGTTTTCAAGACTTTTGGGTATAAGTCTTGGTTGTAAGGGTTATCTCCTTGATCCTGGAAAAAAATAAAGACAAATTAGTGAATTTGTGAAAAATTCTTAGTGTGGATAACTAAGGTAATGGAGGTAGACTTGGTTTAGAAGTCGAACCACTATAAGTCATCATGTCACATTTCTATTGCTTAGCCTTTCATCCATCAAAGCAAAAATCCAATTCACCCCCTCTTGGCACATTCGATTGATCGTTCGAGCCTCCCAGCATTATGTATATTTAATTTGATTTAAAAAGTTTAAAGTTATTTTTGTAATTGGAACAACTTAGTGCTTACTCATTCAATTAATCATTCTGCTGAACCCAATAAGTGGTCTCAGTGGAAAAGAGATGATGTTTATCCCTGAAGATTCGAGTTCGAACAGCTTTATCTGCAAGGTGCGTGTGCTTATCAAAAGATTAAGAATTAAGGATTTTGCTAATGAAGAATGTATAGTTGTGGCCGAATGTGAATAAGATTCATCTCGAAGTTTAATATTATCCTCGAATTTAGATTAAGAGGAACTCAAAAAGTTTTAAAAATAATGAAAATTAAATCAAACTAGAACTTGACATAAAAAAAGGGTAAAGTACATAAATAGTCATCGTCCTTTTATGACGCTTTCATTTTCGTCATCAAACTTTTAAAGCTTGGGTTTAGTCATCGAACTTTTAGTCCGCTTTCAGTAAAGAACCTCTCGTTAATTTTCATAAAAAATGTTGACGTGACACATTAATTTTCTTTCTTTGTTAGGCTCGACATCCTTCAACCGAAGTGCTTGCCTAGTAGTGGGGAAGTTTTATTTTGGGGTGTTTGTGGTGGAAGCAAAAATTGAAAGAATATGGACAAAGATTTAGAGTGGTTCGACTTTCTAACCAAAGCCTACATCCACTACCTTAGCTTCTCACTAAGGATTTCCCAAATTCACTCTTGAATTTCTTCCCCTTTTCTAGGCTAATGAGGCAACCTTTACACACTCAAAGCTTTCTAACCCAAAGCTTGAGTAAACCCTCTTGTACAAAGAGAAATTCAAAGCAAACAAGAAATGCCTCTAAAAGGTATGTGTTTGCACCAATTAAGCATTCACCCAATCCTAAAACACCTGAGCAATTATAACAATGTAAGCTCACAAGTGTTGTCTATACAAAGGATGTCAAATTAAGCACTAAGACATGGTCTGATCATAATGTTGTTGACTTGTGGATCATTACTCTTTTATAGATTCTTGGAGCTCCCTTTTAACTCCCAAATGAGCTTCTAGCCGCTGAAGACCGTTGGGATTGAATAGGAGCCGTTGGGGCCTTTATTTTCCATAATAAATATAGTTCTAGGGCAAACTGTATCGATACACGGGTAGTCGTATTGATACAAGTTCTTCAGGAACTAGCTGTTATGCTTTCCTCAGCTGATGCGTATCGATACGCGTTGGAGCGTATAGGTATGGCCTGCAATTCAAATAGCAGTTGGGAAAATGACCGTTGGGAGCAGTTAGGTGTATCGGTACTTGATACAACCGTATCGGTACGAGATACTAACCGTTGGGGCTTTGTAAAACAACTGTATCGAAACACCACGTAGTGTATCAATACAGGTCCTCTTCGTATCAGTACGACCAAGCTGTACCAGTACGGATTTCGGCTACTGAAATTTTCATGTAGCTAAAACCCTAAAGCGTATCGATATGGTGTATATCGTATTGGTACAGTGGCTTGAAAAACAATATTTTGGCTACTTTAAAGACATTTATATCATTCCAAAGCCTTTTAAAATTCATCAAACATATTTTCAAGTTGTTTGGACTTATTAACATTTTGAAACTTTTTCAACTAGTCCAAAATAATTTTTCTATTATTATATCAAAACAAACATCTCATCAATCTCCCACTTTTTGATATAATAAAACCAACTTGAAAAATTATTTGTGATTCTCCCCCTTAGTATTTAAAAATTTGAATAAGAGTTTTTTAAAATTTAGAACTAGTTAAAGCTCCCCCTTATTCACTTGAGAAATCAATTTTTCAAACCATTTCTCCCCCTTTTTGTTATATCAAAAAGAAATTTTGAAATATTAAGTTCAAATAACAAAGAAGGTAAGATAAAATTTTGACAAAATAAAAAAAGTTTGTTTTAAAATGGCACCCTGTTACTCAAGCATCAATAAGTGTTAGTCCAACAATTATGATAAAGTAGTTTGTTGGGTTGTGTGGTGCTCGATTCGTTCAACCGATTACGCTCACCAAGTGGTGGAGAGGTGGATATTTGGGTGGAAGGGTTTAGGAAGCTAGAAAGAATAAAGACACAATGATTTTAGAGTGGTTCGGTCTTCTAACAAGCACCTACATCCACTACCTTAGCTCCCCACTAAGGATTTCACAATCAATCCACTAATTGATTCGTCCCCTTTTCTAGGCTTAGGAGGAAACCCTTTACACCGATCAAGCTTCTACCCAAAGCCTTGATCAAAACCCTCTTTTACAAAGAGAAACAAGAAGCAAACTTAAACCCTCTAATAGGTGTTTGTTTGCACAATTAAGCTCTCACCCAAAACCTAAAACACTTGAGCAAATATGACAATTTTGGCTCACTAGTGTTTGTCTATACAATAATTGACACTTTAGGCTCTAAGACAATTCTTGATCATTTGTTGATTGACAATTGAAGCATTAGCCTTCTCTTGATGCTTGGAGGTCCCTTTTATACTCCCAAATGAGTTTGTAGCCGTTACTAGCCGTTGGGATCAAATTGGAGCCGTTGAGGACTTTATTCCCACCATAAATGCAGTTCTGCAGCTCCCCGTTTCGAAACGCTCGAGGCCGTTTCGAAACACTCTCAATGTAGAAAGAGCCGTTGCAGTCTGTCAGGGTACCCGTTTCGGAACACCCCCTTGCCGTTTCGGAACGCGTATCGAAACGCTATAAGCCCGTATCGAAACGCCTGCATTTAAAAGTTAGTTGGGAAGATAGCCGTTGGGGTTTATGACCGTTGTGGTCATTGCCACGTGGGCGTATTGAAACGGCCTAGCTCGTTTCGAAATGCTGGGCAAAAATCAAGTCCAGGGAAAGCCCGTTTCGAAACAAGTTTCGAAACGAAATCGCTACTGGAATCCCCTGTTTCGAAACGCCTTATGGTGTTTCGAAACACCTGGACAGGTTTGAGAAGTTTGGCTTTGAAACACATTAAAAACCCATTTAGAAACATCCCTAAACATAGTTTCAGAATATTTGGACTTTGGAAATTGTTTTAAATACTTTTTAAATCAGTCCAAAACATTTTTCAATTATTATATCAAAACATTAGTTCTACAATCTCCCCCTTTTTGATATAATAAAACTCTCTTGAAAAATTGTTTGGGATTCTCCCCCTTTAACTTTAAAAATGTGAATAAGAGACTGAAGATATGAAATCAAATAAAGCTCCCCCTTATTCATTTGAAAATTCAATTTTTCAAACCATTTCTCCCCCTTTTTGTTATATCAAAAAGAATTTAAAACATTAAGTTCAAAAATAACAATAGAGGTAAAAATTTTGACAAAAATAAGAATTTGGTTTAAAAATGGTTCCCCCTTACTCAAAGCATCATCAAAATGTTAGTCACAACATATATGATCATCTAGTTGACATAAATAGAAAATAAAACAAATAAACACTAAAGCAACTAGATTTTTACCACACTTGAACTCAAGGGAGGATGTGAAGCCTTCCTTCTTCAAGTGTTCATCCTTGTGTGCATGGAGCTCCCCCTCAATGTTTGACTTGTTGAACATCTCCATCACACCTAACAATAGACAATCAAGTAATTTTTGGTATCCAAATTGCTTTGGATCCATGAACGTTAGTAGCACAAATTTTTGACCCCTTAGGAATCCATTTTTCAATGTCATCCTTTTTAATTGAAGTGGTTAGTCCTTTTGGGACCCAAACACTTCTAAAACATTTACCATTTTTAAATCTAGGGGCACTAGATTGTTTAACATAAAAATTTGATTTTCCAAAATTGTTTTTCTTTTCAAGCTCTTTGGAAATCAAATCTTTTTCTTCTTGAACATTTTGAAGCAATTTTTGTAAATCAAAACATTTTAATTCAAACTCTTCAAGTTTTGCTTCAAGTTCAAGTTTGGTTTTAGAAAGCAAATCATTTTGAATTTTTAACTTTGAAACCAATTTTTTGTTTTTCAAAATATGGCTTTTAAAATCTAAAACCAAATCATCATAGGCATCTTGTAATTCATCAAAGGAATAAGAACATGAAGTAGATGAATTAGAAGTTACCCTTGAATCTTCTTCGATGGCCATAAGGCAAAGGTTGGCTTGTTCATTGTCGGTGGAGTCTTCATCACTCCAAGTAGCCAAATGTGCCTTCTTCTTATGGCTTGAAGTGCTTGCCCTCTCCTTTCTCTTAGGTTCTCGTTCAAGCTCTCTCAAGGCTTTCTTCATGAATGGGGCACACTTCTTGAAGAGATGAACTATCTCTTCATCTTCATCCTCCTCTTCACTTGAATAGACGTGATTGCAAGTGGAGGACTTGAGAGCCATGGCACTAGCATTAATGCCAAGCCCTTTGATTTTCTTCTCTCCCATAGCTCTAATTTCTTCCCTCTTCTTCTCATCCTCTTTGTTCTTCTTCATGATTTGATGAGTAAGGAGTGACCCCATGAGTTCATCAAGCTTCAAAGTCTTTAAATTTTTTGCTTCGATGATGGCGGTCCTCTTTGAGTCCTATGACTCGGGAAGTGAGTAGATGAGCTTTCGGACAAGCTTCTCCTCCGGGATGGCTTCTCCATAACCTTTAAGACCGTTGGTGATGGTGGAGAACCTATCAAACATCTTCTCGATGTTCTCTTCCGGATCCATCTTGAAGTTCTCATACTCTAAGGTTAGGAGCCCAATCTTGGTCTCCTTGACTTCATCGGTTCCCTCGTATGTAACTTCAAGCTTGTCCCATACCTCCTTGGCACTCTCACAAGAAGACATCTTCTCATAGATGGATGGGCCAAAAGCACAAAACAAGATGTGCAAGGCCTTGCAATTGAGCTCCATCTTCTTGCGATCGTCTCCGCTTTGCTTCGTTGAGGCACGAACGGACCATCTTCAACTATGTCCCATAGCTTGTAATCTCTAGACTTGATGAAGAACTTCATCTTTATCTTCCAATGGGCATAGAATGTTCCGTCGAAGAAAGGCGGTTTGTCTATGGATTGCGCCATTTGAGCCGGTTGATGAACTAGTGATCGAGCTTGCCGGATCTTCTCAATAGGATGTTAATCCTCTTCGATTGAGCCAAGCTCTGATACCAATTGTTGGGTTGTGTGGTGCTCGATTCGTTCAACCGATTACGCTCACCAAGTGGTGGAGAGGTGGATATTTGGGTGGAAGGGTTTAGGAAGCTAGAAAGGAAAAAGACACAATGATTTTAGAGTGGTTCGGTCTTCTAACAAGCACCTACATCCACTACCTTAGCTCCCCACTAAGGATTTCACAATCAATCCACTAATTGATTCGTCCCCTTTTCTAGGCTTAGGAGGAAACCCTTTACACCGATCAAGCTTCTACCCAAAGCCTTGATCAAAACCCTCTTTTACAAAGAGAAACAAGAAGCAAACTTAAACCCTCTAATAGGTGTTTGTTTGCACAATTAAGCTCTCACCCAAAACCTAAAACACTTGAGCAAATATGATAATTTTGGCTCACTAGTGTTTGTCTATACAATAATTGACACTTTAGGCTCTAAGACAATTCTTGATCATTTGTTGATTGACAATTGAAGCATTAGCCTTCTCTTGATGCTTGGAGGTCCCTTTTATACTCCCAAATGAGTTTGTAGCCGTTACTAGCCGTTGGGATCAAATTGGAGCCGTTGAGGACTTTATTCCCACCATAAATGCAGTTCTGCAGCTCCCCGTTTCGAAACGCTCGAGGCCGTTTCGAAACACTCTCAATGTAGAAAGAGCCGTTGCAGTCTGTCAGGGTACCCGTTTCAGAACACCCCCTTGCCGTTTCGGAACGCGTATCGAAACGCTATAAGCCCGTATCGAAACGCCTGCATTTAAAAGTTAGTTGGGAAGATAGCCGTTGGGGTTTATGACCGTTGTGGTCATTGCCACGTGGGCGTATCGAAATGGCCTAGCTCGTTTCGAAACGCTGGGCAAAAATCAAGTCCAGGGAAAGCCCGTTTCGAAACAAGTTTCGAAACGAAATCGCTATTGGAATCCCCTGTTTCGAAACGCCTTATGGTGTTTCGAAACACCTGGACAGGTTTGAGAAGTTTGGCTTTGAAACACATTAAAAACCCATTTAGAAACATCCCTAAACATAGTTTCAGAATATTTGGACTTTGGAAATTGTTTTAAATACTTTTTAAATCAGTCCAAAACATTTTTCAATTATTATATCAAAACATTAGTTCTACATAGTTGAATTAAAAATAAATAAATCAAATTAAAAAGAAATTCAACTAATTTTTATCACACTTGAATCAAAGGGACGATGTGAAGCCTTCCTTCTTCAAGTGCTTTCCTTGTGTGTATGGATCTCCCCTCAATATTGTACTTTGTTTATCATTCTCCATCACACGTAAAACAAGACAATCAAGTAATTTTTTGTATCCAAAGTGCTTTGGATCCATAAGCGTTAGTAGCACATAATTTAGTCCTCTTATGAATCCATTTTTCAATTTCATCCTTTTTACTTGAAGTAGTTAGTTCTTTTGGGACCCAAATACATCTAAAACATTTTCCATTAAAGTATCTAGGGGCACTAGATTGTCTTTGGTAAAAATTTGATTTTCCAAAATTGATTTTCTTTTCAAGCTCTTTGGAAACCAAATCTTTTTCTTCTTGGACTTTATGAAGCAAATTTTGTAAATTTACACATTTTTGCTCAAACTCATTGAGTTTTGCTTCAAGTTCATTTTTGATTTTAGAAATCAGGTCATTTTGAATTTTAAAATTTGAAATCACTTTCTTGTTTTTCAAAATGTGATTTTTAAATTCTAAAACCAAATCATCATAGGCATCTTGTAATTCATCAAAAGAATATGAACTAGAAATAGATGAATTAGAAGTTACCTCACCCTCTTGGAGGGCCATAAGGCATATATGGGATACTTCGTCTTCATCGGTGGAGTCTTCATCACTTCATGTAGCCGTATACGCCTTCTTCGAAGATGACCTATTTTTCTTGTATTTATAGTTCTTTCGGGGACCCTTCATCTTCTTTGTCGATTCATGCTTGAATTCTTCTATTTTCTCTTCATGAATCGGGCACACTTCTTGAAGAGATGAAGTATCTCGTCATCTTCACTTTCCTCCTCACTTGATTCTTCATGTTGGCATTTGGAGGAATTGAGAGCAACACCATTAACATCAATACCTTGCTCTTTGATCTTCTTCTCCTTCTCCCTCTTCAAGGGTTGAGACATCATCTCATGGTTGAGCAAAGATCCAACGAGCTCATCAAGCTTGAGCTCCTTCAAGTTGTTTGCTTTTACAATGGTCGTCTTTTTGGACTCCCATGATTCAGGAAGTAAGTAGATCAACTTCCAAACGAGTTTGTCTTCTGAAATCTCCTCTCCAAGACTTTTGAGTTGATTGACGATTGTGGAGAAATGGTCGAACATCCTCTTGATGTCTTCATCTGGGTCCATCTTGAAGTTCTCATACTTTAAGTTGAGAAGACCTATCTTGGTCTCCTTTGCTTCATTTGTTCCTTTTTATGTAGCTTCAAGCTTGTCCCATACCTCTTTAGCAATCTCACAAGAAGACATTTTAGCGTAGATATCCGAGCTAAAAGCACAATAGAGAATATGCAAAGCCTTGCAATTAAGCTCCATCTTCTTGCGATCATCTGCACTCCATTCCGCCTTGCTTCGTTGTGGCATGAACATACCATCCTCAACTATGTCCCAAAGATGGTAATCCTTGGCTCTTATGAAATACACCATCCTATTCTTCCAATATGAGTAGTTGGTCCCGTCAAAGAAATGTGGCCGATCAATGGATTGCGCCATGACTTTGGTTGATATAAGAATGACTTGAGCTCTTCGAGGATCGACTCTTAAGATGTTAATCTGATGAAAGAGACCTCGCTCTGATAGCAATTGTTAGGCTCGATATTCTTCAACCGAAATGCTTGCCAAGTAGTGAAGAAGTTTTATTTTTGGGTGTTTGTGGTGGAAGCAAAAATTGAAAGAATTTGGACAATAATTTAGAGTGGTTCGAATTTCTAACCAAAGCCTACATCCACTACCTTAGCTTCCCACTACAGATTTCCCAAATTCACTCTTAAATTTCTTCCCATTTTCTAGGCTTAGGAGGCAACCTTTACACACTCAAAGCTTGAGTAAACCCTCTTGTACAAAGAGAAATTCAAATAAAACAAGAAATCCATCTAAAAGGTATGTGTTTGCACTAATTAATCACTCACCTAATCCTAAAACACTTGAGAAATTATAACAATGTAAGCTCACAAGTGTTGTCTATACAAAGGATGGAAAATTAAGCACAAAGACATGGTTTGATCATAATGTTGTTGACTTGTGAATCATTAGTCTTCTATAGATGCTTGGAGGTCCCTTTTATACTCCCAAATGAATTTCTAGCCGTTGAAGACCGTTGGGGTTGAAAAGGAGCCGTTGAGGCCTTTATTTCCAGCAATAAATGTAGTTCTAGGCTATTATATCGATACATGGGTAGTTGTATCGATACAGGTTCTTCAGGAACTAGCTCTTATGCTTTCCTCAGCTAATGTGTATCGATAAGCGTTGGAGCGTATTGGTACAGCATGCAATTCAAATAGACATTAGGAAATGATCGTTGGGAGCAGTTAGGCGTATCGGTACTCGATACAACTGTATCGTTATGTGATACTAGCCGTTGTGGGTTTGTAAAACAACCGTTTCGAAATGCCATGTAGCATTTCGATACAGGTCCTCTCTGTATCGGTACAGCCAAGTTGTATCGGTACGAATTTTGGCTACTGGAATTTCTTCCCCTTTTCTAGACTAAGGATGCAACCTTTACACACTCAAAGCTTTCTAACCCAAAGCTTGAGTAAACTTTCTTATACAAAGAGAAATTCAAAGCAAACAAGGAATCCCTCTAAAAGGTATGTGTTTGTACAAAGAGAAATTCAAAGCAATTATAAAAATGTAAGCTCACAAGTGTTGTCTATACAAAGGATGGAAAATTAAGCACTAAGACATGGTTTGATCATAATGTTGTTGACTTGTGGATCATTAGTCTTCTATAGATGCTTGGAGGTCCCTTTTATACTCTCAAATAAGCTTCTAGCCATTGAAGACAGTTGGGGTTGAATAGAAGCCGTTAGGGCCTTTATTTCACGCAATAAATTTAGTTTTGGGGCTAACCGTATCGATACACTTGTAGCTGTATCGATATAGGTTCTTCAGGAACTAGTCATTATGCTTTGCTCAGCTGATGTGTATTGATACGCGTTGGAGCGTATCGGTATGGCCTACAATTCAAATAGTTGTTAGGAAAATAACTGTTGGGAGCAGTTAGGCGTATCGATACCCGATACAACTGTATCGATACGAGATACTAGTTGTTGCTTGCGTGTAGTGTACTATAAATGATACGCAAATACGGTGCAAGTATACACGTCGAACGAGTAATAAAGTGATGAGTGAGTATCGTCTCCACAGGGATTTGAGGTATTCACGGTTTGCTGTAACAATAAAGATTGAACTTTTTGCAGATGACAATGCTATAGTAAACGAGATGATAAAAAATAATGCTGAAGCAAAACGGTGCAGAGAAAGATAGGATAACAATATGATGAACATGTCCCCTTTCGTATGTGAAACTCACTACGGAATGACTAGCTGGGAATGATGGACAACCTAACCTAAACTTCTTAACGATGCTAAGGCTCTTTAGCTATCTTCTATGCTAGGCGGGATTTACTAAAGGTGTTCCTAAACTATCTCTAGCCAGGAAACTGGGAGTCATAAATGCTACAGCCATACCTCTCAGCGTAAACTCTTAACACTCCCCTACCCTTCACGAACTATCCTTTTTAGCCCTTGAAACCTATAACTTATCTCTAAGGTAGGTTAGAGTCTGCCTCTCGACAGCCACTTCATTGCTTATGGGGGTTCTAAGGCTAGCTTTCTCGATTACTAACCTCAACACACACTTAAAGAACGACCAACTCTCGAGGGCTCTTACAACTTTAAGGAAATGAAAACACATAAGCAAAGCGTAGAACATGATAAACACTGAAAAGGCTATAGCATGCATTAAAAAGTATTTAAAATAAAATCATCCATCAAACCCAAGCCACCTAAAACAGTTCGTGGCTGGGCAATATCATCCAACGTATCATTGCGATAACATCACCAAATATAAAGATATGAAAAGGAAATGCTATAGCGACATAAAGAAAGGTGAACTCCCTCTCCGCCATGGACTGCTCGACTGTCTTAGGCCCACCGCCTCTCTCGAGGCCGGTGAGGCCACTCCTTGGATCTTCAACGATGGAGGACACCAAGCTGGAGAAGATGAAGGTGAACGCTTCTCTCTCCTTGTGACTTTCTCTCTCTTCCGCTTCTCTTTTGGTCTCTCTTCTATTGTGTGTTTGTTCCAAGCTTCTCTCTCCTTTATATAGTGAAGGATTCTAGGGTTTTGTGCCCTAAAGAAGCCTTGATAATCCCAAGGAATATCCACCGACAAGGTTTGCCACGAGGGGACAAGGAGGACAGTCTACAAGTGGGTACCGGTTGTTGCACATGTCAGATCGTCCTTTTTTGCATGTTCACGTGTTTCTGTAGCTCACGTGCTGGCCAATATCCACTTCCATTATGCTATAGCAATTCCTGGCACTAACTTTCTCTCCTGACTCCTTTCCTGCGCACCAACAGACCCAAAACCAACCTTCTGAGCAGCATCCCTCAATATGGACCAATAACCAGCAAAGATAAAGATGCACCCAGAAGAAGAAAATACAACCTAAATGCAATCTAAATGCTATGGTATGAACTCAAGAACAGGCAAATGCTATAGCAAAAAGGTATGAAAACAAGGATATTTATGCAGTTATCACACCCCCAAACTTAAGCTATTGCTTGTCCTCAAGTAATGAGTAGAACATAACAAAAGAAATACTATGTCAAAGATTTAACCTAGAGGATTGCTATGACAATATCTCAGTCCTCAGAAATAACATACGCAATTAAATATAAACAATTAGAAGTGAGATCTTTAAGAACATTCCTTAGGACTAAGCTGTGTGTGTGGTTGCCTTCCTCCTATACTTAAGCTAGTGATATAAATTTTCGAGGAAGCTCCCTAGTTATACCCTAACCATGTTCTCTAGTTCTTTTCCAATTTTTAGACTCCCAAAGGTATAGGTTTTCTGCTACGAAGGGTGTCAGCTTATCACACCTACCATCCTTAACTCTAGATGAGTAGGGAGCAAACCTCTCACCCCCGAGCTAGTAGGTAGAGTCATCCCGTGACAACTTTCATTCACTCATATGCTATAGCAAAACTTTATTTCTTCTTCTTCTTCTTCTTCTTCTTCTTCTTCTTCTTTTGATAGTATGATGTAGCAAAGCGGAGTGTCTTTCTACATATATGTCGTAGCATTTATTCGTTTGTTTGAGCACAGGGTCGTCTAGTTTTTCTTAAGTTCCCTAGAGTTTACATATCAGAGTTCACTAGGGTTCTTCCTAAAAAAATTTCTAACGAACTTACTTATAGAAAGAGAGCAGTTGTGTAAATTTTTTTAACAACTAGATCCTAAGGTCAGTTCTACAAATCTCAACTAGTTGTGTTTTTTCTAACTTAGTTCAAGCCTTTAAGATTTCGTCGTCAGACATCATAAATATACTCATAGACTTTCTCTAGACTATACAGAATGCCATAGTAAAAATTTTGTTCTTTCCTACTATGCATATGCTAAAGCTAAATATTGACTATGAACACTAACACCTCCAAACTTAAGAGATGCAGTGTCCTTAATGCATAAACTAATCTACACTATATGCCATGAAAAAAATGATGAAAACAAAATGAAATAAAAAAGTTAGTTACCTCATGGGTGCAGAGGCTATGTGGTGCTGCTGGTGTTGTCCATTGATGTTTCAGACGAGTAGTGGTGGGGAATTTTCGACATTGCCCACACTCTCAGAGGAGACTGACTGAGCACTGGGTGAAGATCTGACACGTCCAGCAATATGTTTGATGCGTGTCATTGGTCGGGATGCTGTAGCATCCGCTGTTTGTGCTTTTTTCGGCTCAGGCGTAGGTGCTGGGGTTGTCTCCTTTTGAGGGGGGTCATCATGATCACAGGATATATGCTCAGGCTCAAGAAGTGGGTTTTCTGGTCGTGGCGGTGTATGATTAGTTGCCTTCCTGGTACATTTCCTTTTCTTGGTCGGGGTAGCCACTGGGTCGGTCTCTTCTACAGTAGGTGGAATCACGGGAGTTTCTTTTTCTTGCTGGGCAGTCAGAGTCGTAGGCGTCTTCTTTCTCGGAGTCTTCTTCTTGGTAGCGGATTGGACAGAGCTAGGGTCACTGGGAGACATTGTACTTGTTGTAGTAGTGGTGGGGACTTGCAATAACTCCATGGGGAATAGTGGAAATGACACGTTCTGGTCCTGTAGAAGTTTATTGAAGCAGGATGCTATTGAACCATCGCGATGATGGGCATACTTGAAGTACGCCCGCTGGTGTGCCTTCATCAGGTTGAGCTCAACGCTCAGTTCTTTCGTTGTTGCCACCAATGCTGCTACTCGTGTTGCAGCAAAACTTTTAGCTCCTCCTTCCACTGTTTTCTAAGGCACATCTTCATTGAACCCTTAGAGTTCCGTGATGAGGGCTGGAGTTAAACCCGTCTTTCCTGAAATAGTTGCATCCACTAGATCGTCTATAAAGACGTCTTTTCTTTTACACAAAGTAGTTATCAGGTTAGGGAAAACAAGGGGACTACGAGGCCTTTTTAGACAAGCATACACTTCATCCACTATAATCTTTCCTATGTCAATGCGTCTACCATGTAATATTGAGTGGAGAAGAAAAAGTCTAGAGATGTGGACTGTGGCAGTGTTTAATGTGGGCATAAGCTTATGTCGCACAAAATGGTTTCATACCTTGGCCTCAGGTTTGAGGTGTCCTCTCTCGACTGACCTGTTGCTGTCCAACACCGTTCCCTCAAAACAAATATCCTCTAGCACCTCTCGTTGTGTCTGCGCGTCCATAGTCGTCACAAAAGTGGTGTGATAGTCTACAATGTGCTTTAGCCCATAGAACTTGTTAATTGTTGCAGCAGTAAACTTTATCTGCTCGCCTCGCACATGAACTGTAGATTGTGTTGAACTTGTGAGGTGTGCGTAGAACTCCTTTACTAATGAGGTGCAAATCTCCTCAGGGTGAGTGGCAAAGTTTTTCCATTCATGCTTGCTAATGACGTCCATGACTGCCTGATCGAACTGGTCATCTTCCTCTGTAGGGTATTTAAACCGTAGCTCCGGAAGAACATTCCTATCTTTGAGTTTTGTCCATCGCTCCTTTCTTGCCTCATCAAAAAATTTAGAGATTTCCAAGACTGGTGGTTTCTTGGGGCGATCGGAAGTTTCATGGGCATTCTTGCAACGAGCCATGGAAGGTTTTGTTGAAAATAAGGGAGGAGTGAATATGTGAGGGGGAAAATGGTGAAGGGTGTTTTGTGTGTTTGGGAGAAAATCGAAGAGATGGAAGGGAAGAAGAAAAGGTTGAGTGTTGAAGAAGAAGAAGAAGTTGAAGGGACGGGTGATGATGAAGGAGATATGGGAAGTTGAAAAAGGTGAGGGGAAACAGATGAATTAATGGAAGAGGGGAGTGATGGGGACGTGTGTCGGCTTTAAGGGAGAGAGAAAAAGTGGGAGTTAATGTGATGGTTGACGGCTGGAGAGAGAATGTGTAGGTTTTTGTGGCTAGGGTTTCACCTTATTAATTAGGTGAATATTCTCTCTCTTGCTTTTTGTTTTTTCTCTCTTTTTTAATTCATCCTCCCCCACTTTTTCGGATAAAACCTCTCCTTATATTTTTCTTTTCCTCTTTTTTGTACTTCCAAAAGTAGATAAAAACAAATTCTATGTCCTTCTCCCTTTTGCTACCAACCCTTGTAGACAGCATGCTCTCCTACCTCTGTACCTGACATCGTACTAGGAAGGAGAAGGCTTGTACGAGGGTCACGTGAAAAGATATGAAATTAAAGACAAAGATAACACAAAAACTACACTAAAAAGAAAAACATTATTTACGAACATGCTATAGCATAAAAGATAGAGTTTAGAGAGTCAAACTTTCAAGAATCATGTAGATCTAGGTGTGACTTGTCTTTGAGGATGGGGGCTCCACTGTACACCTTCAAGCGTTGGCCATTGACTTTAAAGACTTCACCATCGTCCAACTTTTTGATATCAACCGCGCCATGAGGGTACACCTTGTGTATGATGAATGGTCCTGACCACATTGATTTCAGCTTTCCAGGAAAAAGCTTTAGCCTGGAATTGTAGAGAAGCACTTGTTGACCTTCTGAGAAATGCCTTGGCAAAATGTGTTTGTCATGCCACTTCTTGGTTTTCTCCTTGTAAATGCGAGCATTCTCATATGCTTGGGCTCGAAATTCTTCCATCTCATTAAGCTCTAGCAACCTTCTTTCTCCAACTATTTGGGCACCAATGTTGAGTTTCTTGATTGTGCAATAAGCTTTGTGTTCAAGCTCAACGGGTAAATGGCATTCCTTTCCAAATACAACCTTGAAGGGTGACATGCCCAAAGGCATCTTGAAGGCTGTCCTATATGCCCAAAGTGCTTCATCCAACTTGGGGGACCAATCTTTTCTCTTAGGATTAACCACATTCTCCAATATTTGCTTGATTTCACGATTAGAAACTTCAGCCTTTCCATTTGTCTGCGGATGATATGTTGTAGCAATCTTGTGCCTAACTCTATATCTGTGTAATGCTTTAGCAATAAGCTTGTTGTCAAAGTGAGTTCCTTCATCACTAATAATGGCTCTGGGTGCTCCAAACCTCATGAAGATGTTCTTGTGAAGGAACTTCATGATCGTCTTAGAGTTGTTCCTTGGGGTGGCAACAACCTCCACCCATTTTGATACGTAGTCGACTACTAGCAAAATATATAGATCTCCATATGATGCAGGAAACGAACCCATGAAGTTAATTCCCCACACGTCAAAGATTTCAACTTCTAAAATATTTTGCAGTGGCATTTCATTCCGCTTGGAGATGTTCCCTGTTCTTTGGCATCTATCACAATTCTTATAGAACTCGTGTGCATCCTTGAAAAGTGTAGGCATATATAATCCTGCTTGAATAACTTTTGCAGCAGTCCTAGCACCACCAAAATGCCCTCCACACGATGATGAATGATAATGGTACATAATGCTATGGTATTCTTCTGCTGGAACACATCTCCTTATGATCTGATCAGGACATTGCTTGAACATGTAGGGTTCATCCCAATAGTAAAATCTTGTATCATGTCTGAATTTCTTGAGTACCTGGCTAGATAAATCAGGGGCAAAATACCACTAACAAGATAATTAACAATATCAGCATACCACGGAATTGCTGTAGCAGCTAACAGTTTCTCATCAGGGATCTCCTCTTTAATTTCAGTTTCATTATCCTGTGTGATAGCATGCCCTAGGAAGCTTCTCACTCCCTTGACAGTAGTGGGGGGACGTAGTTTTTCAATGACCTCGACCTTTGCTTTGTCAACTTCTATTCTTTGCTTCGAGATCTTTTGGCCTAAGACCGTTCCTTCTGTTACCATAAAATTGTATTTTTCTCAATTGAGCACCAAGTCAGCTTCCTCACATCTTTTTAGGACATTGGCGAGATTGCCCAAGCATGTGTCAAAGTCGTCTCCGGAGACCGAGAAGTCATCCATGAAAATTTCTAAAAAATCCTCGACCATGTCTGAAAAGATAGCCAACATACATCTTTGAAAAGTTGATGGAGCATTGCAGAGACCAAAGGGAATTCTCCGAAAAGCATAAGTTCCATAAGGGCATGTGAAAGTCGTCTTCTCTTGGTCTTCAGGTGCTATAGCAATCTGATTGTACCCATAATACCCATCGAGGAAACAGTAGAATGCCTTGCCCGCTAGTCGATCTAACATCTGATCAATGAATGGGAGGGGAAATGGTCCTTCTTGGTTGCCTTGTTGAACTTCCTATAGTCCATGCAAATCCTCCACCCCGTGACGGTTCTAGTAGGCAATAGCGAATTCTCCTCTTTGCTTACCACGGTCACACATCCCTTCTTCGGTACATATTGCACCGGGCTAACCCATGAGCTATCGAATATCGGATAGATTACTCCAGCATCAAGCCACTTGATTATCTCTTTCATCACCACATTCTTCATGATTGGGTTTAATATCCTCTGGGGCTCAACTGAATTGTTGTGACAATCATCAAGCAAAATTTTGTGCATACATATAGCAGGGCTTATACCCTTCAAATCAGTCATAGTCCACTCTAGCCCATTTTTATGCTGTAACAACATATTTACTAAACTAGTTTCTTGCTTAGGTGTGAGACTAGATGAGATTATCACAGGAAAAGTTTCATTTCTCCCTAAATAAACATATTTAAGATGTGATGGCAAAGGTTTTAGTTCTAGAGTAGGTGCATGCTCAAGGGAAGGTTTAGAAGGTACAAATTCTGAAAAATCAATAGGTTCAAAGTGCGTACCTAGTCTAGCCTCGAGTCGACTAGACTGCCCCAGTTCCCTTGAGAGCTCTTCTAGGTCTGAATCATCATCTTTGTAGAGTGCTTCAAACTCTTCCATTTGCATCTCATTGCTACAACAAAACTCATCAGTCACATTTTGTGCTGTACCATCTATATATTGGCATACTCATGGATTGTCTGCATACTTGAGGGTGTCATGAATATTGGTCATGACCGTCTGATCAGCCACTCACATCGTGAATTCACCCTTCTCACAATCGATCAAAGCTCGCCCGATGGCTAAAAATGGCCTACCCTAGATAATGGGTGTGTTGTTGTCGGCTTCACAGTCGAGGATTAAGAAGTCGACTGGAAAGATAAATATGTCCACTTTTACCACAACATCATCAATTCTTCCTTCTGGGCGAACATGAGAATGATTTGCTAGCTGTAGCACAACCTTGGTGGGTTGTGCCTCTCGAATTCCCAGTTTCAAAAAAATCGACTTAGGCATCAAGTTAACACTTGATCCCAAATCACAAAGTGCTCTTCCAACAAACTTGTTGTTGAGTGTGCAAAAGTTCTATATTTTACCCCCTATTTAACCCATATTTCTGCTGCATTCAAGCATAATTCATTGCATTTAGGTAGATTTCAGTTATACATCACAAATATATCAATTGGCACAGTTTCTACTGAAATTGGTTGCTTTTACAGGTAGCTGTTGTAGCAGATGGAGGGCAGTAGAGAAGCAGACGCTGGGCAGTGAAGAAGTAGAGCTGGAACTGGATGTGCAGACGTGAAGGACGATGCTGCCATGGCCGTTGCCGTGGCAGCTAAGGACGACATCGATAGTGAAGGGAAGAAAGTGAAGTGGACCTCGGCAGAAAGAGAAAATTAAGCCCATCTGTCGTGGAGTACCCTTATATTTTTCTGAGCCCTAGATCAGAGTGAAGGCCAAGCCCAAGGTTCAAGGAAGAAATCCCAAGCAAGAAGGAAGGACAAATTAAAGACTGCTGCTCTGAAGATTTAGTCTTTATTAGAGTTGTACTTTAATTTAAACTTGTATTCTTGCCATATTAGAAAACTTGAACCCAATGCCTATATAAAGGCATGTAATTCGACCTAGGAGAGGATATCACCCATTCTCTAGCCTTCTTCCCAAAACCCTAGCCGTTTTCCCTTCTTCACCATGTTCTAAACTTCCCCTAGGGCTAAGGGTTGATTTGTAAAGTAGTTGCAAGGATTGCATTGTTTTAGGATTTCCTTTGTTCAATAAAATTACTTCAAGTTCGCTTATTCTGGTTTTCAACATCTTGCAAGAGTATCGGGAGAGCATTGTGAGATTATCTATTTACTTAATATCGGGAGAGTTAAGTATACGAAAGGAATAAGTGCGGGTTCTCTAGTTTATAGTTGAACTATCTTGGACCTAGGGATAGGACGAGGTTAAGTGGCTAAGGAAGAATTCAACAACATCGGTGTTCATCCTTCGATTCACGCCGGGAGGTATCATCAAAGACGTATTCATCGACAGACTTGGACCTAGGGATAGGCCAAGGCACAGAAGGGATTCTTGCCAAGCTTGAAGTACTGAGTTGAGTAATCGCTGCCGCGATAACCAACAGACTGCTGCCGCGATAGGTGCTGCCGCAGCAGGCACGACGATAGAACAGAGTTTCCTAGACTTTGCAACACCTACACTACTGAGCAATTCAATACCGGCCCATTCTCTCTATCTTGATTTCTTTACTCTTAATTTCTAGCACTCTTTATTATTTCGTGACAAACATCTTAAACTGTTCTTTTTCCTCTCGTGCAGTAATTCAAGGTGAAGCTATTAGCCCAGTCCCTGTGGAGACGATATCCGATACTTCCGTATCACTTTACTACTTGTGTCGTGTACACTTGTACTACATTGCGATAGACACTTTTACACGCAACAAGTTTTTGGCGCCGTTGCTGGGGACTGGCAACATATCTTTACCCTATCTTTTACTGCACTTCCTTTACTTATCTATTTTTACTTGGATTGTTCAACCTATACCTTTCACAAGGTCTTTTGTTTGCTTATGCGCGGATCTCAACGAGGAAAAGAACTTGAGCACCAGTTAGACCCTGAAATTGAACGTACGTACAATCTCAGAAAAAAGAGTTCGATACCTCGTAGAGAGAAACGAATACTTAGAAGGACAGTTAGACGCAATGGTAAACAGAAGGCACGAAGAAAGAAGGAACGACCAAGACAATCCCCAGGATAATAACAGTCCTATCGGGAATGGAGTGAACGGCCAACTTGTCGATCCTCCTGTCGCTGCCGCACGCCGGTCATGCCGAGACTACATGCTCAATGATCATGTAGAATTAGAAACCACCCTGCCAGATGTAGATGTTGACAACTTTGAGCTGAAACATGTTATGTTCAGCATGATCAACAACGCTGGCCAATTTAGTGGTGCTGCTACAGAGGATGCTAGGGAGCATCTGAAAATGTTCCAGGAAATCTGTGGTTCGTTTAGACTACCAGTAGTTAATCCGGAGATACTGAGGCTTCGGTTATTTCCTCATTCATTGAGGGACAGAGCAAAGACTTGGTGGAATAAACTAACGTCAGGTTCAATACGAACTTTGGCAGATTTAACTCATGAATTTTTGTCTCATTTTAATCCTTCACACTTATCTGAGCGATTACGTAACGAAATTGCTACTTTTCAACAGGAAGATGACGAGCCAATGCACGAGGCTTGGGACAGATTTACCACTTTTCTAAGGAACTGCCCGATGCATGGATTCCCCGTTTGGAACCAGGTAACTAAATTCTATAATGCTGCCAATTTACAAACTCGTATCAGAATTGATTCAGCAGCAAATGGATTACTACTGGATAAAGACCCAGATGAGGCAATGGCAGTATTGAAAAATCTGGCAAAGAATGAGGAACAGTTTCCTACGGCAAGAAGAGGGGGTAACCGAGTTCTAGCTGTAAAGGATTATGAGGCCGACAGTTCATTAAAATCACAGGTGGCATACCTCACTAAGGCAATGAAAAAGCTCTTAAAAGAAGATTCACAGCCTGTCTACTCTGCTGAAGAGGTATGCGAAACTTGCGATGGAAATCACAGTTCGGAGGAGTTCCCGTTACAGTTAGAAGAAGGGATGTATGTTGGGAACTACAATAAGCAGAATTATAACTCCAACAACTACAATCCCAATTGAAGAAAGGATCCCAAGTTCTCTTGGAGCAGTCCTAATAATGCCCTGAATCCTCAAGCACAGAATACTCAGAACCAGGGAGGACCTAGATTACTGACTCGACAGCAACCACAGCAGCAGCAGCAACAACCACCACCTGCCACGACTAGTATATTGGAGCAGACCTTGGCTAAGTTTATGTCTCAAACAGGAACTTACATTGAGAACATGAATCACTTCGTCAAGAAGACTGAGACATTCATGGATACAACAGAGATGCGGATGACCAACCATGGAGCTACTCTGAAATCACTGGAGACACAGATGGGTCAGGTTTCCCAGCATATTAAACCGAGGCAGAATGGAGGATTTCCTAGCGATACTGAAAACGCTAGACAACCCACACATGAGCAGTGTAAAGCAATCACTACTAGAAGTGGGAAGAAATTACCAGGGCCAGAGAAGGAAGCTGAAACAATTAAGAAATCAGCCTTGGAGTCACCTGCCGAGGAAGCTGCCCCGGTAGACGACAAGCAGCCTGCTGCCGATGAACCTGTCACGACAGCAGAAGGGACAGAAGAAAGATGAAGACCCAAAACCTCCTTAGATCCGAATGCAGTGGGAAGGACATATTGCTGATTATCGTCCCCCACCACTTTCCCTCAGCGGTTACAGAAATTGAAACAGGAACTCAGCTTAAGAAGATTTATGATATTTTTAAGTAGGTCCATATCAATATTCCATTGTTAGATGCTGTGAGGGAAACCTGGTTATGCCAAATTTCTCAAGGATGCCATGTCGAAGAAATCCAGACTTGGGGAATTTGAAACGGTTAAAATGACACATGGATGCATGAGTATTCTGCACAAGTATCCACCCTAGAAGAAGAAGGATCCTGGGAGCTTCATTATACCGTACATAATCGAAGACAAATTTGTGGGTAAGGCACTTTGTGATCTTGGTGCTAGTATAAATTTAATGCCCAAATCTGTTTTTCAGAAATTAGGTATTGGAAAAGCTCGGCCCACAACAGTAGTACTGTAGCTGGCTGACTGCTCTTACGTTCACCCTGAAGGAAAAATTGAAGATGTTCTGGTAAGAGTGGATAAGTTTATTTTTCCTGCTAACTTTCTTGTCTTAGATTGTGAAGCAGATGAAAACGCACCAATCATCCTGGGGCGACCCTTCTTAGCCACAGGAAGATCACTGATTGATGTGGAAAAAGGAGAACTCACTATGATAGTGAACGATCAAGAGATCAAACTGAACGTTCTCCAAGCAATGAAACATGCTGATGTAGAAGAAGAATGCAACCCTTGACCAACCCTGCATCAGGTCGGGCTGCAACGACATCACAATTGGCCACTGCCTCAGTAGCCATTTAGAAGACTGTCACGACAGCACCGACAACAACAACTCCTCAGAGTCTGATACATCTTATACTGAAGATCAGGAGGAGGTAAATTGTATAGGTAATCGTCCAGGTAAGTTGTTCGAGCCTTTAAACTATACCTCGGATAACCATATAATTCAAAAGCCATCAACTGTTGAGCCCCCTGTTTTAGATCTTAAGCCCCTGCCAGGGCAGCTAAAATATATTTTCCTTGGTTTAAATGATAAGTTGCCTGTAATCATCTCTTAGATGATAATCATAAGCCGATCATTGATGCCCGAAGAAGACTGAACGATGCTATGCGAGAGGTGGTGCGTAAAGAAATCATAAAGTGGCTAGATACTGGAATAATCTATGCCATCTCGGATAGCAAGTGGGTGAGCCCGGTGCAATGCGTTCCCAAGAAAGGAGGAATAACCGTGGTAACCAACGAAGACAACGAGCTAATCCCAACCAGGACTGTGACCGGTTGGAGGGTTTGTATGGACTACCGGAAGCTTAACAAAGCTACCCGGAAGGACCACTTCCCCTTACCCTTTATTGATCAAATGCTTGATAGATTAGCGGGTAAGCCTTACTATTGTTTTCTTGATGGTTACTCAGGTTATAATCAAATAGCCATCGCACCAGAAGATCAAGAAAAGACGACGTTCACATGCCCGTACGGTACTTATGCTTTTCGGAGGATGCCATTTGGATTATGCAATGCACCGGCAACTTTCCAAAGGTGCATGATGGCAATATTTTCCGATATGGTGGAGGATTTCCTAGAAATATTTATGGATGATTTTTCAGTCTTTGGAGACAACTTTGAAAGCTGCCTAGGCAACCTACAAAAGGTGCTCGAAAGATGTGAAAAGGCAAACTTGATATTGAACTGGGAAAAATGTCAATTCATGGTGGATGAAGGGATTGTCCTTGGCCATAAAATTAGCTGTCGCGGCATAGAAGTCGACAGAGCTAAGATTGAAGTAATCGAAAAGCTGCCGCCACCCACCACAGTCAAGGGAATCAGAAGTTTTTTTAGGGCATGCTGGTTTTTATTGGAGATTCATCGCGAACTTTTCGAAGATCACCAAACCTCTATGCCATCTTCTGGAGCAGAACCGTCCCTTTGACTTCAACGCTGAATGTACTGAAGCATTCAAGGTTCTGAAAGAAAAGCTGGTAACAGCCCCAATAGTACAGCCACCAGACTGGAAACTGCCATTCGAGATTATGTGTGATGCTAGTGACTATGCTGTCGGGGCAGCACTTGGGCAGAGGAAAGACAAGCTTTTTCATGTCATATACTATGCCAGCAAAACACTAAATGACGCCCAAGTGAACTACACCACCACAGAGAATGAACTATTAGCTGTGGTATTCTCTATTGACAAGTTTCGTTCTTATATACTTGGAACGAAGGTCATAGTCCACACAGACCACTCTGCATTGAAGTATCTGTTCACCAAAAAGGATGCAAAGCCTAGATTGATACGTTGGATTCTGCTACTGCAAGAGTTCGACCTTGAGATCAAGGACAAAAAGGGGGCAGAGAATCAAGTTGCAGATCACTTGTCAAGATTAGAGAAAGGAAAGAGTCTCCCAATAGACGAGACACACATACTGGAGACCTTCCCCGATGAGTAGCTGTTTGCTGCCACAATCACTACCGCGACAGCCATGACGGCAGGTAAGTTTTCTGAACTCCCCTGGTATGCTGATTTCGTTAATTTTTTAGTTAGCACAATAACCCCTCCTGACCTTAATTATCAAGCTAGGAAGAGGTTCCAAAATGATGTTAAGCATTATTATTGGGACGAACCTCTTCTTTTCAAATACTGTGCATATCAGGTTATTAAGAGATGTGTACCACAGGATGAATAGGAAGCTATACTACATCACTGTCATGCTTCACAGTATGGAGGACACTTAGGAGGCAACAAAACTGCTGCCAAGGTTTTGCAGTCGGGATTTTATTGGCCGTCACTGTTCAAGGATGCTCAAACATTCTACAAAAACTGTGACAAGTGTCAAAGGACTGGAAACATCTCAAGGAGACACGAGATGCCGCTGCAAAATATTCTTGAAGTCGAGATTTTCGACGTGTGGGGGATAGATTTTATGGGACCATTCCCAACTTCATGTGGAAACTTATATATCCTCCTGGCAGTGGATTATGTGTCCAAATGGGTTGAAGCAGTCGCTACTAAAAAAACGATGCCAAGACGGTTCAAAGGTTTTTGCATAAAAACATTTTTTTCCAGATTCGGCATCCCTAAGGCGGTCATTAGTGATGAAGGGAGACATTTTGACAATAGGGTTATAGCTGCTGCCTTGAAAAAGTATGGTCTCAAACATCGGATCGCAACAGCATACCACCCTCAGACCAATGGACAGGCAGAAATATCCAACAGAGAGGTTAAGAACATTCTGGAAAAGATGGTTAAGCCAACTAGGAAGGACTGGTCTCTACACCTTAATGATGCATTATGGGCCTACAGAACAGCGTTCAAAACTCCATTGGGGATGTCCCCCTATCAGCTGATTTATGGGAAAATGTGCCATTTACCTGTTGAGATTGAGCACAGAGCATATTGGGCCATCAAGGCAGTTAATATGGACTTGGAAAAAGCAGGGCAGAAAAGGCTACTTGACTTGAACGAAATTGAAGAAATTCGAGCAATGGCCTATGACAACGCAAGAATCTATAAAGACAAGACAAAAAAGTGGCATGATAAGAAGTTGCTGCCACGATAGTTCTGCCCAGGGCAGCTTGTGTTGTTATTTAACTCTAGGTTGAAACTCTTCCCAGGGAAGCTGAAATCTAGATGGTCAGGCCCCTTCCAAGTGGTTCATGTTTTTCCCCATGGTGCCATCACGATCAGATCTTTAAAAGACGGGCACCAATTCAAAGTCAATGGACAACGATTGAAGCATTATCAGGGGACTGAAGCCCCAAGAATGCAGGAAGTGGTTACCTTAGGAGATGCCCCTCCCGACATCCCTAAGTTAACCTAAGTTTTACTTTTATTTTTAGTTTTATTATTTATTATTTATATATTAGGTAATTAGGATTATTTTATTTTTAGGAAATAATGTCTTTATTTTTATTATTTTTAGGAAATAAAGGAGACAAGAAGAAAAGGAGAAGTGAATTCAGCCACCATCTTTCCATCAGCCCAAAAAGCCCAACTTTGGAGCGTGCCGTTATAGCTGCCGCGACAGACGCGGAAAATACAGCCTGTCGACACGCTGTCGTGGCAGACATGCAAACGCGTAACAGACGCGCAGCAGACATGGAAACGCGTGACAGACACGTCAGAAACCGCGTAACAGCTGGCCCCGTTATTCGCGCCTGTCGTTACAGCTCCAACGGGCAGCACACTCTTCCCTATATAAACCCCGTTTTACTATTCATTTTTCACTCACTTCTACTCTTCTTACTTGTTTTCTCTAGAATTTTTACTTGCTTTCATATTTTCTTACACAATCCTTGCAACATGTCTTCTAGAAACACCCGCCAAAGTGCTGCCTCAGGATCCGCCCCAGCAGCATCAACTCCTCGATCCTTCCAGATCCGTGACATGTGGGAGGAGAAGGGTTTCATTTACACATCAAAGACGGGGAACCTAGGGCTGCAGCCATTCATAGCTAGGAAAATCAGAGCCCTGCAATGGCAGATGTTCGCGGAACAGCCGGAGGAAATGAATGTCTCTCTGGTCCGAGATTTTTATGCTGCCATCGGCAGTAGAAACGCGACAGCAGTCACGGTAAGAGGAAGAGAGGTGCCCTTCGAGCCAGAATATATCAACACTCTCTATGGATTCTATGTGGGCATAAACGAAGATGGCCACCAGCAATTTCTCGAGAGCCTAGATCCTGCTGCATACGAAGTTGTGATGGCAGAACTCACGGAAGAAGGAACACATTGGAACATGGATCCGAAAACCCAAGGACGGTGAAGAGAGTCCAACTCACCTCGGAGGCCAAACTGTGGAATGCCTTCATCAAAAAGCGCATTATGCCCTCCTCGCACAACACAACCGTAGACCAACCCAGGTTAGCCCTCATTCATTCTATATTAAATGAAAGGCCAATTAATGTTGGAAGATACATCCGGGAGAGTATATTGGAATATGCGTACCGGCCGACAGGACCACTCTTCTTCCCCTATCTCATCACCGCCCTCTGTCGCGGCCATCATGTACCAAAAGCTGCCACAGATCTACGAGTCCAAGGGAAGGGCTGGACAGAAAGAAATCTACTCAGCCTGATGGAACTCACTGCTGCCACCCCGCTGTCGTCTTTTGACCCTACTACCGCAGCAGCAGAGCCAACAGCACCCAGCGACACCGAACCTGCTGCCACAGAACCTCGGCAGCATACAACAGCAGCCCCTCCAGCTGACATCTCCTCCCAGATTTTTGTTGCAATACAAAAGTTGGAGGAAAGACAGCTATGACTCATGAGCTTCATCCGCGACTTCACCACTGCCACTGTACACTTTATCCAAACCTCTTTAAATTTCCCTGATGTTGTATTCCCTGCCTTTCCAAATCAATATTTTGCTACCCCCACCCCTGCCCATACCCCTACACCTGCTGCCACGCCCACAACGCCAACTGCG